>FR997831.1:13543583-16043583 GCA_905475405.1 Schrankia costaestrigalis
TTAGCACCAAGTACACCCTTACAAATAAATAAAATAATTAAAAAATTAAAAAACACGAATAGTGTCGGGTATGACGAAATTAATTGCAAAGTTGTTAAAGCGGTAAGTAATGAAATATGTCACCATTTAAGTCACATTATTAATCTTTGCATCTCGTCAGGAGTTTTCCCAAATGATTTGAAAGTTACTATTATAAAACCCTTATTTAAAAAAGATAATAGACAGCTTATGAACAATTATAGACCAATTGCATTGCTATCAATATTTTCAAAAATTTTTGAAAAATACCTGTATGGTGAAATAAATACATACTTCGAAAGTAAGAATTTATTTTGTAAAGAACAAAAAGGTTTTCGTCAAAGCAAAACAACAAACATGGCCATATATGAATTTATTGAAAATGTCATTACTCATGTAGATACAAAAACACCCATTTGCTCAATCTACTGCGACATGATGCAAGCTTTTGATTATGTAGACCATGAAATATTAGTTAATAAACTTGAAGCATACGGAATAAGAGGGAATGTTTTAAATTTGCTAAAATCTTACCTAAAGGACAGGCACCAGATGACTCAGGTAGCTAGAGTTGAGGTATCAACAAAAACAGAAAAAATATATAGCTCTACATTGCGCCATGTTTCTTATGGTGTTCCCCAGGGAAGTGTGCTGGGTCCTCTTTTGTTTATCATATATATTAATGACTTGCCAAATGCTATCAATCAACCTATGACATTATTTGCCGATGACAGTACCTTAACCGTGTCGTGCCGGAATGTTGATCAATATAATAACGATATAAACAACACATTTTCATCTGTAATTACATGGCTTGACAATAATAACCTAAAAATAAGTTTAAACAAAACTAACATAATGCATTTTCACCAACGCAAAGAAAATCTAAAAAATATAAATCTTGTATATAGCAACCAAACTATAAGCGAGGTCACTTCTGCACGTTTTCTTGGTCTAATTATTGATGATAAATTAAATTGGAAGGAACATATTGACGCACTATGCAAAAAAGTAAGTAGTCTATGTTATGCATTATACAAGCTTGCTTCCACTGTAAATATTGATGCATTACTGTCTGCATATTATGGTCTTGTCGAATCTGTTTTAAGATATGGCATAATTTTTTGGGGAAACTCCACAAACAAACAGCTAGTTTTTAAATCACAAAAGCGATGTATAAGAGCTATGTTTAATATAAATATTCCAGACAGCTGTGAGCCGTATTTTGTTGAGAACAAAATTCTGACGCTGCCGTCGTTATATATATTGGAAACAGTATTATTTGTAAGAAACAACCCTCACTTGTTCGCTCGATTAGCAGATAATGGTAGGAGTAATCGACGCGACAATTATAGACTGTGCGTTCACCCTTCCAAAACAGCTTTGCTACATAAAAGTATTGTTTGCAGAGCTCCACTCATTTATAATAGGATTCCCAATGAGATTAAGTCGTTGCCTCTTGAGTCTTTTAGAAAAAGAATTAAAAACATTCTTATTAACAAATGTTACTATAGTGTTGATGATTTTTTAAAAGATAAGAACATAATTTAATATTTCTATTTTATTCAATACTAATTGACTTTTTTTTTTAACATTTTTATTTGTATATAGCAATTTATCAAATTATAGCAATACATATCATTCAAATTATAGCAATTTATGTTAATTTTAACTGTATTATTAATTGTGTATTTCTTATTGACATTTTTATTTACAAACTATTTTTAATTTATTTTAATGATTGGTGATGTTTTTTATTTTTTATTCTACAATTTGATTTATTGATTGATAATGTTATTTTAATTTAATTTGATTTTTATTATGTACATTGACTTGAAATTTTATGTTTGTACGCCGATATTGGCAAAACACGGAGACACTTTTCATTTTTTGTAACATGCTTATATAACCTGTGTTTGACGAATAAAGATTATTTGTATTTGTATTTGTATTTACCATCTACGAGAAACTTCCCTGGAAGTATCTCCATAATTAATAGAAGTAAGTAACTTTTATAAAAATAGTAGTAAAAGACTTGTATGTTTCACATTTTAAATATTATATAAACCTGTATATTTTATGTAAGTAGGATAATGAAAAAGGGTGTAGACTAGACTAGAAACTAGAAGAAAAATATCCTCATTTAGAATTTTCACGAATTTTTCTAACTTTCATGTGCTTTAATGCAATATTCATTAAAAATAAAAGATTTTATGTTGGACCAGACATGTTCACAAGGGTTTATCTTCATCAATGTCAAGTAAAGCAAAGCCCTTGATTTTACTGTAGGTATATTAAGGCCTCTAAATCCGGGTAGAGTCATTACAGAGCGGACGGTCAGAGGACTGAATGACCTTGTAGTCCGTGCCATCCCATCGTAATTGGGCCTTTGTAGCTCGGATCAATCCAATAACATGACCGACATAGGTGCTCATTTTACGACTATGTTCCTCTTACTATTTTGCTATTGTGACGCTTTTGTTGTGTTTAGATGTAGTATGTCTTTGTTATTTCTTGGATTTGAAAACACGAATGGCTTTATTTTACCAGCATAGAGAGACTGTTTAAAAACTAACTTTAAGTTTTATAACAGAAATCACAACTTTTAAGGTAGCCGTAATCTCAAGCTGACTGAAGTTATCACAATAGTCGGTGTAATCTGTGGCGAATTATATCGTTATATCTCCCATTTATATGTAATACTTATAATCATAAAAGTAATTCATGTTAGTAATACAGTATTTTTCGATACATATTCATAATTTCCATATAAATTTATATTCGTTGAATGACGACAGTTTGATCGTAATAATAATATAGAGATAAAAAGTGTGCCGTCATCGCTCTCAGTAAATTGCTGCAAGAAAACCAAACAAATATTCTGTTCGCGCGAAAATGGGTCGCTTTCCAATTGACAACGAATGATTAATGTTTCCAGAGTTCGCATAAATCACGCGGTTGTTGTTGTGGTATCGGAAACTGAAGATATAACATAGATTTTTGTCATAAATTGAAAATGGTTAACAAATAGATACACATTTAGCAAAAGCCATTTTGGATAACTTTTGGATTTATTGTATTTTGATAATGGAATGTGATAAAGACTTTTGCGGCGTAATGGTTATTATACACAGCTCTTATGCAGAGTTTTTAATTGCGAGTCTCAAATAAATTATCAGAACTAAACACTAGTTAAAAATCTTTGTGTGTAAGAACAAAAATGATTTTTTTCATGCATCGCATTGGTGTTTTATATGTATTGTATGTATTTAAAAAATATTTTTTTATAATATAAGTTTCTGTCTTTGTTGATATTCAATGCCTGTGTTGCGGAGACTGCAGGAGAATACAATAATCATGCAATAGTATAATAATATATTCATCAGCATGACTGGTTTTCAAACTTTACCATAAATCTTACACAGCTAACAAGACACTTTCAAACAAAGAAATCATGTTAAGCTAACAAGACTTATTTACTACCCGATCGATTTAGTAATTAAAATGCAAAGTCGGTTCCCTCGCTATTATAATAATTATTAACTCATTTGTTTCAACTATTACCGACTTAATAGCCGTATAAAATTGAACGGGCAGCCATTAACATAGATATATTAACCGTAGTTATAATACGCGATGTTCCGCATACAGATTGTATTTCAATTAACGATATATTTTATGAAGCTCTATTTCATAATAGCGCGCTCTATTTGGTTTATAGAATATTTGTTGGATTAAGGAATTAGTCGATACTTTGTATTATCAATTTTATACGAAGTCAGAGTACAGGGTGTCGCCACCCTATCTCATCGATAGAGTGTCGTAAAAAGCGACTAAGAAAAAGTAGATAGATATTATGGTTATGGAAACTAAAGAGTTAAAACTTACACAAATACGATACCGATTACCGAACCATCTAGGCAGCTTTGTATGCCAAGTTCCCTCTACGTGTGTCTACATTGGCAGTCCATCCTTGCAGTGGGATTTCTTAAATCTCGAAGAATTTCTTTTAACCTAATAAAATGCGACAAGGGATTGATATCAAAACTTTAAGATTCGCAATTAGTCAATCTCTACATCAGATAAGTCAGTTAAATAAAACACGGAAGTTAAATCAACCGAGGTCATTGTCAGCGTTCAGTTCTTGAACTAAAATGCACTATCGGAAGTGTCAGAGATCGGTTGGCTTAGTATCAGATTTATAGCCACGATAGAGAAACAAACGTTACCCCCAACTACAAGCGTTCCAGCGAGCCGTGAATTTTATTGTTTCCCCTCGTACGATTTTGTATAAAGTTCTATGTTCACACGTACTCTACGCGGGACAATTCGGTAAAGCGATATTAATTTCGTGTTCTCGATTCTTGAATCGAATGAGGATTCGATTTTATTTGTTGTTTGATTTTAAGTGGGTGTTTGTATTTACTTTTTTTGTGTTGTTCTTTTTTTAAATGTGATCTTTTAATAGTTTTATTTTTCGTTTAAATAAGCTTTACTTAGTTAAAGGGTTGCGCAACTTTTACAGATTTTGGATTTTTGAAAGAATGTAGGCTCAATTTGTCAAATATACCTACTTAAACAAAATGTCCTTCTTGAGATGTCAATGATACAGAACCTTAACCATGACAGTCATGCCATGTAGCAAAAAGAGTACTTGCGCAACAGGCATAATTTTCTAGCGTAGGATTCAGGAGAGCATTTATTTTTAAATTTTAGCTTTTTAATAAGATAAAAGAGTATCATTTATCAAGTTTATTTACCAACTCTTACCAGGAATTTACCATACGTTTAGTTAGATAATCATTCTTATAAATCTATAGGCATACCTATAAATACAGCTACTTACATAACGATTAGTTAGTATTGATAAACAAGGACGGTGTTATGAAAACAAGTATGGCTATTAGCACGTGTTAATGGAACGGATGTTATTTCATTATATAATAGTAAATACACATTATAAATCTGTGTACTGTGTTCCGTGAATGATAGAGCAGTACACAATCTTACCATCTGGTTAGACATAAATGAAAGTACGCAGGATTACTTCTATGAAGCAAAGCAGCTTTCTTTACATAAAACCCTACACCAATTCGTCTTTTCATGGATCCTAGGGTGTCACGATTTTATAGTACTTAAAAAGTTACCATAGTCAACGATACCTAATATGACATAGCGTGTCGTCTGGTGAGCATGGTATTAGTAAACTGCTCTCAACCATTGTAAATTACCCTCTATAGTTCAAGGAGATTTGTTCCTCCAGTGAATTAATCCGTGTGGTGACGGAGTAAGAATACAATATGTCACCACCCCATTAGCTCATCCCATGGGTGTCGTAAAAACCGCCTAAGGGACTATCCGTAAATCATCTTTGCGAATAAAAAAACTTGAAATTAAACCCTATACCAATTCATTTAGCCAGCGTGGTATTGATAGGCCATGTATCCTTCCGACACGGGAGGAGGCCCTTCCCTGCAGTGGGACATTAATGGTTATGATTATGAGTGGATTAATGAGCTGTTAAAAAAGCCGAAATAACGTAGCAAAGATTTAGTAATGAAGGTTTTAAATAGCTAAATACTAAAAAACTTCAGTAGGTACATTTAAGTACATTATCTATCGCGCAGTAGATATTAAGTTCGTAGCGATGCAAAATAAATGATACTTTCAGAATACTTATTACTGTCATTTACCTCGAGGCGCATTTTACATAATGCAGTATACTTCTTTAAAAGATTCTTTGTGATTCTCGAGTATCTTGAAGCAGAACATTTCTTTGAGTCATCATCATAACAGCCTATTAATGTCCCACTGCAGGGACGGGCCTCCTCTCAGGACGGAGGGATACCTGGCCTACTAATATCACACTGGCCAGACGGATTGGTATAGGGTTTAATTTCAAGTTTTTATTCTTTTTATTTCGTAAAGATAATATTCACGGATAGTCCCTTAGTCGGTTTTTACGACACCCATGAGATGAGATGGATTTCTTTGAGTATAAATTAATGACAAATTATTACAGAACCTGGAGCCATCGATCTTCATATCCCCATAATCTGTACAAGTCCTGCAACTCTTGGATATGGATTCATTTCACTCCTTTCCACAGAACAGTGTTAATGCTTTAATTATTTTTCTAGCATAATATGTGACTGCTGATATCCAGCGTGGATAGGGCAAATACCATGATGTTACTACACTTTGAGGCATCTAAACAGATTCTTATATAGACTCATAAACGCCTCTTAAATTTTAGTCAATTGATTAGCTTAAATTTCGGCTATGTTTGGTATAAGGTTGGTTTTCCTAAGAAAAAACTCGCTAAATAGTGATTAAATTTAAGAGGCGTTTATGAGTAAGGGGGATAATGTATAAGCTAACTAAGAAGGAAAACTCATTAGAAACGTTCACGCTATCAGAGGACGGTGTGTAAAAAATCTGAAATTTGAAAAAAAAAACGTACAATTTGGTCTATCTCGTAAAATCACCAGACTGCAAGCAATGATGGTAAGAGGCCTACTTCGTGGTCACTTGTTTTCGTCGACATCATTGTTTTTAACCCTGCGGCTTTATTTTGAGCACTAGATGATCAAATGCTATTTTTTGGCTATTTTATGAAACATTAAACAACTTTTAAATTAAATCTTCCAGGTTTAATCTACCAAAGTTTACAAAAACTTTTTTTACTACTACACTAGATTAGCAAAAAGAACTGCGTTAAAATATTCTCCAAACCAACAAAACCTCTTTTTTAGGAAATCAATACATAAAAAAGTAAAGAAAAAAAAAGAAACGTCATATCCACTTACCAGATTTTCATCCCTACTCGAATATTCCATAACGGATTTAGGAAAGAGGAAGTAATCGTGAATCCACAAGGATGTTCAAAGATGATTTATTATACCTTTGAATAATAGATACTGTGTGTGAGATGCATCTATCCATCATGACAGTAATGTGGTTTGTTCGACCATAGATATGTGATTGCTTCTCGTTAATACAAATTAGTTTCTATGATTCGATTGTGGGAATAGATTGGAGACCACACATGCTACTTTATATTCATAGTTGTGTATGTCACACAATATGATATTTAGCTGTTTAGGCATAGGCAGAAATACGATCAAAAGTCAGGAAACTAACTTATTTAGGTTTTTAATTGTAAGACGACATAGTGTAGAATTAATCCGTAAATTAGTATAATGTAACCTGCGAATATTACACAGACTAAAGCTTCAACTCGATTATATTTTTTCTTCAAACCAGCTTGGAGAAGAAGTCACATAGATATTTCCAATTTTCTATTTATTCGAAAGAACTGTTTTGTATAATGACCTTAATAGTATGTTAAAATCCACAATTCCTAAAGAATTTTATCTAAATACGTGTTTATAACCAAACCAAGCAGTGGTTTTGTCCAATTATAAGGTACATGTACAAAAAAGTTAATTTAGCGTAACATACTAAACAAAATGGTCTTATTTCCCAGGTGATCTAAAGAAATATTGTAAACGAATTGGACTCATGTTGCAATAAAAGCGCAGGTGAATCAGCAGGTTACAGAGCTTAGAATTATGTTAGAATATCAAGATCATTATATTCCTCACACTTTTACACAACGCCATCTAGTCGCAAACTAAGCAGAGCTTGTACTATGGGTACTAGACATCGGATAAACATACTTAAATACTGTTTTTTTTTATTGTAAATACATACATATTATACATAGAAAACACCCAGACCAATGCAAACAATCATGTTCATGCATACAAAGATTTGCATTGAGCGGGAATCGAACCCGAGACCTCTGCGTAGCAGTAATGTTAAATAACCACTACGCCAAAGAGGTCGTCAATTGTGGATTAATTTGTGGATCACACAAATAAAAGGCCGTGGCATTTGCATATTGTGCAACAACATAAGGCAAGGAAGAAAGGATCACTACCGGGGCAGTCATAAATATAATTGTACAGTATTAATATTAGTAACGACAACTTTATTTTAATCACGATAATGATTCAACTGTATCATTAAGTTTATAATAAATACAAATAAAGCAGTATCTTTCAACTCACAGTGATACATTAAAGGATGTAAACAAATTAAAAATAATTACGAATAAAACATTACCTACGTAGTTAAGTTGTTAATGAAAAATGTTTGCTGTTTAACATGAAACGAACTCGTTTTAAAATTCAATACATACGTACACGTTTGAGAGCGAAAATGGATAAGGATTAAAATTTTAAATGTCGGCTTTATTAAAATACCTTTGATTGATAAATACTTGCACATACATGTGTACCGCAGAACAAATAATAGCCAGAAGTCTATTTCGTTGTAAGTTGGCTGGCTTGAAGAAAAAAGAAGAATACAATAGGTATTATGTCACCACCCCATCTCATCCCATGGGTGTCGTAAAAACCGACTTAGGGACTATCCGTGAATATTATCTTTACGAAATAAAAAGAAGGAAAACTTGAAATTCCCTTAGTCGGTTTCTACGACACCTATGGGATGAGATGGGGTGGTGACATATTGTATTCTTACTCCGTCACCACACGGAGAACTTACTGCATGTACTTTACTTTTTATACCTACGACCTCGAGTCAGGATAACTTTACCTTATGCACAAATAAACATTGTAAGTTTGTCATTCGTATTAAGTGTTTTTAACGGCAGTTTTCCCACTAAGAAGCTCTGTGTCATGAGGTTAATTACAGACATGAAATTAACAAACAAAGTGCATACAGACTTTTGACAATAATATGTGATTTAAACAATTAATATGTTTCGTGGGATTCGTGCACACTACCACTTTCCCATCGAGGCAGTTTATTTAGTTATTTGCTTCATTGTTAGCATATCGGAAATTAAATATAAAATATCAATATAATTCCATTTTATTTTAATGTACTATATACATTACATAACTATCAATGTTATTTTTATCAATATTTCACTGAAAATAACTTGCGTTACTCGAGTTTGCATCGTGATATCGAATCAAAACCAAGCGAGATATCGAGTGTTGGCTATGCACTCTGTATAATGTATATTATTGACTTTTGTATCGCTTTGTGTATCGTATAGGTATGTTAGTATTTAAAATATTAAGCTATAAAAGTTACCTTTTAGTCCAGACAACGAATGATTCTAGTTGGAAAAGTTGAAAGAAGAAAGTTTGACTTAACTTGACTAAAGTTTTTTGTTTTTTTTTTAAATTTTTTTTGTAGTGCATAAGGAAACCTAATAAAATTATTTACAACTTTGCTTGTTTTATATTTTCTCTATCTCAAATCGTTGCTTAGCTATGCGCTCTAAATAACGGCCGATAGTATATGTTTTTTACCAATAATAACATACATAAGTATTAAATTTTCCATAGTCAACATACAAGACTGTCAACATCACCATATTGCCATAAACTCAATTAAGTAAATATTCTTCGTATAAAGCAACGAATGTGAATATTTCATATCTGCTAATAATAGTTGCTTATAACCTTAAGCTCCACGTGAATGCACTACGATATAGCACCGAGTTATCTACGATCAAAGCATAATGCACGCTCTGTAGTTAAATGAAATACAAATGCAGTTAGCTGCAATTTATTTTGCAGACAATTAGATTAGACTTGTATGTGGGTTAGACGTATATAGCTGTTCTTATAGCAATTTGGTTTTTATATTAAAGGTCATAAGATATAGAATAAATTATACATAAACTATGATAGAATACAAAGAACCTGAAGTTTAGCATAAATGAGTTTTGTCCATAAATGAATAACCTTTTTATACAGGATATGGCAGTTTAATCTAATTGATCCTGATGAAGACCTCAAAGATAGTCCAGGAGTAAAGAGAACAAAAGTTACATCTAAACTTAAGAAAATAATATGTGCATCGCGTAAATAAGTGGGTGACTGGTCGACCCTGACATTAAGTAATTTTCATTTTTGGTACACCACTTATTTATCTAGGGGATAATTTAGTTGAGCGACGTTTTTATTACTAGAAAACTTTATAAATGTGATTTGGTGCTCCCACTTTTGTGTACTACCTACAGGACGAATCTTCTTAGTTTAAGATATTTAAAAATGTATATTGATCCTTTAGTGCAATCCTTAGTTTTTATATGGTATACAATGGTTGCAGCACTTTGTTACAGTTACAAAATTGTTGTAAAATTATAGAGACGTCTAAAAAATTCTGCTTTAGAGTTTGTTACGCCGCTTCTTCTCTACTAGCGCCTTGGAAGCGGTGGTAAAGTTTGGAAAACTTTTAATATGTAAACTTAGACTAAGTAGTTTTAAACTGACGTCAATAAGCTGTTATTTTGTAACATTATGTTGAAAAATAAAGAAACTGAAACTAAGTCACCACCCCATCTCATCCCATGGGTATCGTAAAAACCGACTAAGGCACTATTCGTGAATATAATCTTTACCAAATAAAAAGAAGAAAAACTTGAAATTAAACCCTATACCAATCCGTCTGGCCAGGTGGTATTAGTAGGCCAATTTTCCCCTCGTCATGGGAGGAGGCTCGGCCCTGCAGTGGGACATTAACAGGCTGTTATGAAGTTTATTTATTAAAATTAGTAAGACAATTTGGTTTTTTATCTCAAACTTATTGTACTTATATGAATCATCAACCTAAATGCAGTTGCATAAGCCTTGTAATCGCTATTAACGCTTTGGTTCGAGTCAGTTTGATTTAATTGTAAGATTTAATCATTGAGTTGCACTGTGTAACTGTATTTTTGTATTTGATTGTAATCTATAAGCTTTACAACATTACTTACAATAAGACCGATCAGATAGAAAATCAATAAATTACAAATACTTACGCACTGAAGCGCATTTTCAATTAGTTACAAAAAAACCTACACTTCTACATTAAACAGAAAACAATAACCTACAAGGCGTAAACAAAAAAGGTTTATTTAACACAAATCAAAAGCAAGTTATAATGAAATTAACCTCACGAACAATACAGTAAACAGCAACATACCCTTCAATGTTTTCTCTTACCGTTATTTTAAACGTTTGTTCTCTTTGTTCAAGTTTCTTTGTTTAAAAATAGTTTAGAACAACACGAACTGGCAACACACGTCACGTGGTACTCCTGGCTAGTACATATAGAACCTATATAGTGTAACCGCGTGAATGTGTCGCAAAGAGAACAGGGACTGTGCCCTAAATCTACTCGTAAACGCAGTAATTGCTCTTTGTACGTTGGGAACGGCACACCTTATGAAATACGTCGCTAAAACTGCTCATAGTGTTTTGGACGTGTTGCTTATGAGATTCAGGTTATTAATTTCATTTAGTAAAACTAACTAAGTATTTAGAACAATATACATACTTAATTATGACAGAAGTGTTGTTTAAAAATAATATCAGGCAATGGACCTCCTCTAAATAATATCTCCACCTTGCGTAGTCCGGTTAGATACAACATTAATACGTAACTAGTTCAATATATTCCTGCAATATAAAAGTACCTGTTAAATTTGGAAATGGGCAATATAGCTGGTAAGTAAGTTTCTGGTGTCCAGGCAGCTATATTTGGGTATTGGAGCGAACCACTAAGTTTATCAATGTGTATTGGAGCGTGGGATTGTTTTCGAACGTTGCCTCTGCCGTGGAATGCAAACTTGTGCCTGTGTCCTACTTGATCGACAATTACCTGCCGGTTACCATTGAGGGACAAGACCGTTATAAAAATATCGTATTTACTATAACTACTTTTTTATAATCATAAGCTTTCTGAGATGGTAATGGGCAGGAAGCAAGGAATTTTTTTTTAACTGCAGGTCAATTCTCGTAACATACAATTTAATTAAACTTAATTAAATTTTTTTTAAATTTAATTTTTAACTAATTGGTATTTTGGTCTAACATTTCGTTAAAAATAACGTTAAATAATAAATAAACGTCAAGTTTGATGTTTTTTAATGGAGAAAATTACGTGAACTGTGACTTTAAAAATTACAAGAATGCCGTTTTAGGCTTAGTTACAGTACGACTACATTACTTTAAAAAAAATTAATTATAAATACAAGAATACCTATTGTGTGACATTTTGAGAACTTGAAGTTAAATTAACCGAATTTTTTGCTGTCTCGGCAAAGTACACAACCTCGTACACGGCAGTCGTATAAGCGTCTGCAGGTTATGAGGTTGTGGGTTCAAACCTTACACAAGACAATTAATTGTTTGTCATCATCATCATAACAGCCCATTAATGTCCTACTGCAGGGACGGGCCTCCTCCAGTGACGGAGAGATACTTGGCCTACTAATACCACGCTGGCCAAACGGATTGGTATAGGGTTCGATTCATTGTGCAGTCCACAAATTATTGTCAAGAGTCTGGATGGTTTTTGTGTCCATTATATTGATGTTTGTATAGTCCTCGCGACACGCAACATGATCGCTAAGTACGAGAGTAGTCTATAAAAAAATAATTTGTTTGATTGCAACTGCATTGACGACGAGAGAGATCTCGGGTTCGATTCCCGCTTAATGCAAATCTTTGTGTGCATGAACATGATTGTTTGCATTGGTCTGGGTGTTTTCTATGTATAATATGTATGTATTTAAAAAAAAAGTATTTATGTATGTATATCCGTTGTCTAGTACTCATAGTACAAGCTCTGCTTAGTTTTTGACTAAATGGCGTTGTGTAAAAGTATGAGGAATATAATTTCATAGGTTGCCTTGATGACGAATAGATAAATGCCCTGGGGCACAATATCGACTCTACTTTTAGTAATATATAATACTTAGTTTAGTTTTCCTATAACGTATTTTCCACTAGGAATATTCAGTTCACTGCTTTCCGAGTTCAATCCTTTACCATTAATTTGTTCAGGTCACTAGTTCATCAACACAACGCTTCGTGTACTCGATTAAAGCCTACGCTTAAGTCTATTAAAATATTCCCATGTATGGTTCAATGATTCGCTAAAGTTCATAATTATTTAACTCATAACAATCCTGTATAAAAGATGATAGGGCTATGTTTTTACTTGTTCTCCGTGTGGTGACGGAGTAAGAGTACAATATGTCACCACCCCATCTCATCCCATGGGTGTCACAAAAACCGACTAAGGGACTATCCGTGAATGTTATCTTTATGAAATAAAAAGAAGGAATATACCAATCCGTCTGACCAGCGTGGTATTAGTAGGCCAAGTATAACTCCGTCATGGGAGAAGGCCCGTCCCTGCAGTGGGACATTAATGGGCTGTTATGATGTTTTTACTTCACTACATTTGGTGTAAGTGTAATTTAGGTTCGACATAATCACATTGAAATATTATATAAACGGGATATTAACGCGCATTTAATTTACCTTTACTTTACTTGATAGCAGTGATATCAAAAACAATACCTCCCTTTTTTGAACGGTCGGTTAACGTACAGAACAGCGATACGGTCAGTGTTGTGTGTAGGGGGACTTTATATTAACATCTCAAGATGCGAGGGTAGATGATAATAATATATTATCTATCACGAAGACGAAGCTGTGACGTCGCATCACCAGTCAGCTTGCGACCACGGCCAGTGCAACCTGTGCCGAAACGTCAAGTAAAATAAAGGTAAATTAAATGCGCGTTAATATCCCGTTTATATAATATTTATAATAATGAAACGCGATAGTTTAAAAGTTACATATCACATTGAAATTACCATAATTTAAAGGAATTATTTTGGCAGTTTTGCTGGTGAAATGACTTCAGACCTCTTAAGGTTATTAAGATTGTTGTATGTTCTGTAACGTGCGTAAAACTACTTAAGTCCTATAGTGAGGGAAGGTTCAATATCTTTAAACTTTACTGTAATCTAGTGATAGATTACGAAAATTTAATTACTTCATGTCTCATATTCATGAATTAAGGTCTTTTGATTGCAGACTAATTTCAAATCAGGTTCTCTATCTAAAACATTTCACACCTACAATAGAAAAAACATTCTTAGAATCTGAAGCAAAAGTTTTCAATTTACTGTAATACCTTAGCGCGGCACTATGTTTAGATATTTTGTGGTTAACAATGTTCTGTGAGATTGAAGCACATTGAGAGAGACACGTTTCACACGAAGACAAATTCGGCTACGGAATACTAATGTACTTCAAGTTCCAATACATTCGGCTTTTACGCAATCTTAGAAGCTTTGCAATGACTGAGGTTAATACAGATTTTTGAGTTTACTTATTTAGATAACTAATTTGGTGTGGCTTTGTAAAAGCTTTGGATAATCCTTAATCAAATATTTGATTGAGATAAAAAAGTCAATAATAAAGTATTCCTGACACATAAATAAGCAGAGCTTGTACTATTGTAGGTACTAATGAACATTTGTTTTGTAAATACATTACACTTAAAACTCCCCCACGTCAGAGACCAATGCTAGCAGGAGTCAAAGACGAGACCCGTAGACCTAATTAAAAATCAGCAGGCAGTTGTCATAAGCGATGGAGGTAAAAAACCATGTATTCCAAACTAATAGTCTTGCCAGCTTATGCGTTTTGATTGGATAGTAGTACTCGTAAATCTATTTTAACTCATTGTTTTGCATTTTCCCCGTTCCAGACAGTTAATCCATCGCCGCATTGGCTCCTGTATTCACCTTTACGTTCAGTTAGTCCAGTATTAAAAATAAAAGGATGCACAATTTGTCGACTCGCGCTCATAAATATCGTAAAGCGACAGTCGGGTCCGCCATTTTCCTGTTGACAAAATCACACCCACAATACATTCAAACTTGTCTAAAGTTTCCATTGTTTATAGCTTTCCCGGCGATTCTAAGTGGAGTCACACCCGTTTGAATTCAATTAAGTTTATTTTCTCTTTGCACTAATGGGTTTAAGGTGATTTAGTTCATTTTTAACTCATTTAGTTAAAAAGTGCGATTTAAAATGAGATTTCTACTTCTTTCCTTAATGGTAGCGTCTATGATATTACAGCGACAATTGATAGCATCCATTGAAGTGCTCGGGACATCAAGAGCGTCTTGAAAAGAAATAATCTTGATGAAACGTCTCGCTATAAAAAGGGAATGTCTTCGTCGTCGACGTCTCACGTCTTTGCAAAAATAAACCGGAACACTGCGACAAAGATGTTAACTTTATTTTCATTTTCACAAACCGATTGTTTTAGGTAATAACGATTGATGATTTTAGATAGATACTAAACATTCCTAATTAATGATGAAGAAATCTTATAACAGGTACTAATTGATTTTAATCGAATAAACATCGATTAATTTTGGTTTCGGTTTTTGTAACGTATTCATCATAATGGCCACTAAATTCCCCTTATGTACAAGGACAAACCAGCTTCAAAGAAAGATAGAAACTTGGCCTTAGTTATCTACTAAATGTTACTTAACACCTTGAGAATTAGATTAGACCTATCATTAGGATAAACCATTTACAATGTACTTCATCACAACGTCGAAAACAGCTCTACGTATATACTTATACATGATTATAGCTAACAAATGTGTTTATACGATGCTGTATATTTGGAATGCAAACATTAATGGGTACTATTGATAATGTAGCAAAGTAAATAATAATTATTTTCATCAAATATTTACTTATCATAATGGTACAGTTTTGGAAATTTACAACATTTAATACGGCAGCAACGGGAATATTAAGTACCTGAATGATGTTTAGCATTTTAATTAGTTTACTTAATTTTAATTTATATCTATATACTGAAATAATCATTAATTTGGCCATTCTGTTATAATTAGAAAGTACAATTTTCCCCGTAATTTAAGGTTAATTTGAATAAACCTTATACATATATCTCTTATATAATTAGCATCGGTATCTTGTCCTAAGCATATTTATACCTACCTACGTCATATTTAAACTCGATATTATGGTCTTCTTAATAACGTTAAACACAGTTTTGTTAGTCCATCATTAAGTAAACCTGAAATACATGAGGTAATTGAAATAAATGAATAAAGTAGCTTCTTTTGTTTACGAAATAATCAATGTTTCAGCCCCATTCAATTGGTCCACTGTCGCTGTTTTAATTGTCATCATTAAAGTTTGTCGTTCGTATTAAAGTAGATTCATTCCACGATTTTATGATTTGTAGAACATAAGAAAGATAAGGCAGGGTCGAGAGTCATTAGGTACATTTTGAGTACAAGAGGCAATGGTTGTAATTTTTGAAGGGCAATTTATCAAATTCAATTTAGCTGCTCACGAAAGAATCCAGCTTTATTATTATTCTTTATTTTTATTATTCTTTATTTATTCTTTCCTTCACAAATACAATACAATTTAGTGCACATACAGTATCAAGACAGTGTATCATGATTTGTGAAGGACATAGACAAAGCTCCCCTTTCTCTATGTTTCGTTTTTGCTTTAAAAGACAACGAATTTAGATCTGTGTCGTGATGACATAATGAACATGCATAGAAATAAAAACTAAGTTCAAGAACATCTCAAGGAACACATGTATAATTTCCATGGCAAACTAAGATCCAAAACAGCCATTAGTTTGCATCGTCACCATGTCGTATATAAAATAAAAAGGTGTTCCAGAACGATTTCGACGACCCGGGGCTATGATACTTTACTAAAATTCGATCGTTAAGACGTATACATACTTACCTATTTGTTAGAAACTTGTGTTAAAGTTTATCCGGACAAGTTTGAGGATATTCATCTTAAACTGGAGGATAAGTCGACGAACTTCATAGATCATGAGATACGTTTAGCGACATTTATATCGTTTTACGATTTGATATTTCGTGTCGATAATGTATGCTGACTTTTATTTACCACTAGCTGATGCCCGTGACCATAAGGACGGCGGGAAGCCGATGGATGAGGGAGGCGCAGGACCGCACAAGGTGGCAATACTTAGAGGAGGCCTGTCCAGCAGTGGACGTCAATTGGCTGAAATGATGATGATGATGATGATGCCCGTGACTTCACCTGCGTTGTATGTGTAGCTTAAATGTTATTCTACACCCTTAACTACCTGTATTCCAAATTTCTTTAATCGTAAAAGAGAAACAAACATCCATCCATCCATCTATCCATACATCATCACAATCTTTCGCATTTATAATACTAGTAGGATTAATTTGGGACTAGCTGATGGTTTCGTGTTTTTTTTTATTTTCTTTGTAATATAGAACAAAAATATGGCCGTATTGAACCTCATGGAAAGCGGGAATACAGTCCAGAAATGAAGGCGACGGATGGTAGTCAAAAAGTTACTTTACACACGCACTTTTTCATTCTTAATAGTAATTTTAGACCTATTTTCAAGCCCTAGGTCTAGCTTCAAATTAATTCGATTTATTATGTCAGAGCACATAAAACTCTCTACTTATCCTAAAAATATTACTTTAACCCTGTTTAAAGAATGACTTGTCATAGCGTTTCGAAAACAACGCTTTATGTTAATACCAGAGGCTACACGTTGCAGGGTAGTAAAACTAAAAGCAAACTGTACTGGATAAATTGTGGTTACAAAGATTTTTCTCTATAAAACAGCCTTTTACGTCACACCCTTTGCCTAATTAGTAAGAATCTAGGTCAAACTGAGGTTAGGCCAGTCGTTAAAATTTTTCGCTACGTCAGATTAACTTGCTCTCAGTCAGCTAGTTCATTTATTATTATTTAAAATCATTCATGAATTCTTAGTGCTTTGGTTTAAAGGTTTTTAAGGTTAATACAGATTCAGGTTTTAACTTTATTAGACGACTAGCTTTTGCCCGCGGCTTCGCTCGCGTTAAATTCGGGGTAGCACTGTTCCCCTTTCCTGGACGTAGAAGAAAAAAAAAGTAGTCTATATTACTCTCTCCGTGTGGTGACGGAGTAAGAATACAATATTATGACACCACCGCATCTCATCCCATGGGTGTCGTAAAAGCCGACTAAGGAACTAACCGTAAATATTACCTTTACGAAGTAAAAAGAAGGAAAACTTGAAATTAAACCCTATACTAATCCGTCTGGCAACCATGGTATTAGTAGGCCAAGTATCCCTCCGTCACGGGAGGAGGCCCGCCCCTGCAGTGGGACATTAATGGGCTGTTATGATTACTCTCTCTCCCTTCAACTATATCCAAAATCACGGCATTCGTCGCTCCGTTTTGCCGTGAAAGAAAGACAAACAGACAGACACACTTTCCCATTTACAATATTAGTATGGATATTTTAATACATATATAAACTCTCCCCTATTCTCATGGGGGTAGTATGAGACAGCTGAACTCCATGTTGTACGATTCTTACAAATCTGCTTGCTGTTCTCGTTTGATACTGAAATTGGGATTCTCCTATACTGCGTGGGAAAAAAAATCTGTAAAAACATTTTATGTGTAAAAGCAATCAAGCAGTTTTTCATTATAACAGCCCATTCATGTCCCACTGCAGGGACGGGCCTCCTCCCATGACGGAGGGATCTTTGGCCTACTAATACCACGCTGGCCAGACGGATTGGTATAGGGTTTAATTTCAAGTTTTCCTTCTTTTTATTTCGTAAAGATAATATTCACGGATATACCTTTAGTCGTTTTTTACGACACCCATGGGGTGAGATGGGGTGGTGACATATTGTATTCTTACTCCGTCACCACACGGAGAAATTTAATTAGGTGTAATTTAAAATAATAAAATACTTAATGACCTGAAGCCTTTTAAATAATTTCGGGCAAAAACAAAGTAACTGAGGCTTTCGTACGCCACATAATCGCCGCGTAATCCAAATAAGTAGATAAACGATTTGATAAATGTGTCTTTACTGTATTCAATTAAAATAAGTGCTTAATTATACTTTGTAGCCCTTGAATTTTCTTTTTCAGTTAAAATGTCAGAATATATTACAATGTCGAGATGAATTAAATGTAAATGAATTCATTACTACAGTCTCGAGAGATATATTTAATACTATTTATGTTGATGCTGTTTTCGTTAAGCGTTTTTGTTTAATTTAAAAAAAAGAAAAAATATTTTTTGTTTATTTTGTTTAAATTAACAATTCGCTTCTGTAAGTTTATTGAAAAAGATGGTTTAGGGGGTGGATTTAGGTTTGATTTGATCTTGTTCGATCTTCGTTATTAAATAGAACATGGTTAGCACTACTAGCCATGACTTAAATACGTATTTACAGCTGATTCTGAACAGTCCATTGTGCATTAGAGGAAGCAACATTAAGCAACCGTGACGATGTCTAAGACTTACTATTTATGCAAATGTAGGTTTAAGTAGAAGTACTTTCAACGCATTACTTCTCTCTATCTAACCAAATTTGCTATTTGTATGTCCAGTTGGATACTTATTTTGACGACCTCTGTGGCGTAGTAGTTATTTACCATGACTGCTACGCAGAGGTCTCGGGTTCGATTCCGATTGGTCTTGGTGGTTTCTCTGTAATGTATCATCATCATCATCATATCAGCCTATAGACGCCCACTGCTGGACATAGGCCTCCTCCAAAAGTTTCCACCCTGCGCGGTCCTGTGCCTCCCTCATCCATCGGCTTCCCGCCGTCCTAATCAGGTCGTCGGTCCATCGTGTGAGGGGTCTCCCCACCCTGCGCTTTCCGGTGCGCGGTCGCCATTCTAGAACTTTTCTGCCCCAACGGCCATCAGTTCTCCGCGCTATGTGCCCTGCCCACCGCCACTTTAACCGGGAAATCCTGAGCGCTATGTCGGCCACTTTGGTTCTCCTGCGGATCGCCTCGTTTCTGATTCGATCACGCAGGGAAATTGCCCTCTGAGTGACGGTAAGCCTTCTGAGAAGGCCCATAGTCAGCGACCACGTTTCAGCTCCATATGTCATCACTGGCAACACACATTGGTCGAAGACCTTTGTCTTCAGACACTGCGGTAATATGGACGAGAAGATACGTTTTAGCTTCCCGAATGCTGCCCATCCGAGTTGGATTCGACGAGTGGCCTCCTTCTCAAAGTTGGACTTACCTAGCTGGACTAACTGTCCCAGGTAAATGTACTCGTCGACAACTTCGAGTGTAGAGCCTCCAACCATGATTGGAGTAGGTGCAACATGGACATTTGCCATGATCTTGGTCTTGTCCATGTTCATTTTAAGACCCACTTGTTGAGAGACACTACTGAGGCCACCGAGCATTGTGTTCAGGTCTTCCATGGTCTCAGCCATGACCACGATGTCGTCGGCAAATCGGAGATGCGTGATATACTCGCCATTAATATTGATGCCAAGTCCGTCCCAGTTCAAGAACCTAAAAGCATCTTCCAGCGCAGCGGAAAACAGTTTCGGGGATATGACATCCCCCTGTCTCACTCCTCGCTGCAGCTGGATAGGCTTCGAACGTCGATCTTGAAGACGGACCGACATTGTGGCGTTTCTGTATTAACACTGCAACACTTCGATGTACGGATGGTCAATTTGGCACCGTTGGAGAGACCAACACTGCCCAAGTCTCGATCGAATCGATGGCTTTCTCATAGTCCACAAACGCCAAGCATAAAGGCCGGTTATACTTATTGCATTTTTGAATAACTTGCCGCAGCGTATGAATGTGGTCTATGGTACTAAAGCCTTTTCGGAAAACCGGCTTGTTCGGGAGGCTGGAAGTCGTCCAGTCTGCGTTCGAGACGATTCGTAACGACTCTTGAAAAAATTTGTAGACGTAACTCAGAAGAGTGATGGGTCTTTAATTCTGAAGGAGCGTTCTATTCGCCCTTCTTGAAGAACAGTATCACCACCCCTCTGTGCCATGCTTGTGGCGTTTTTCCCTGTAATGTAAAAAAAGTATTTATGTATGTTTATCCGTTGTCTAGTAACCATAGTACAAGCTCACCTTAGTTTGAGGCTAGATGGCGTTGTGTGAATGTGTGAGGGATATTTATTTATTAATATCTTCAAGTTAATCAATCTATTAAAAAAAGGCACCAACAAAACAAAACTTAAAGGACTTAATATTAAAAAACGTTAACAGTATTACGTGGTACTAGTATATAGTTATAGGTCTGTTGTGGTATGCATCCTTTGCGGTTGACCTATTCGGCACTGGGCCAAGCACGTACACAATTTACTTAGCTGTCCCACCTACACCGTGATTTGAATACTTACTTTAAAACTTTTAAAAATATGTCTACGTGTTTTGAACGTTGCAGTTAGCGCTCTGAGAAAAATATTTGGTAGTAAGTTGTCGTCTGTGATACATATAAATGACGTCACCTTTAAAAACCAGGGTAGTAATTGCTATGTTTATTTATTAAGGGATTTACATAATTATATAGGATTCATGCATTTTGTTTTATCAACGTTGATCAAAATTTAACTTAGGAGTAAGGTATAGAATTGAGGAACTCTGTGACGTAGTGGTTATACATATAACATGACTGCTACGCAGAGTTCTCGAATTCGATTCCCGCTCAATGCAAATCTTTGTGTGCATGAACATGATTGTTTGCATTGGTCTGGGTGTTTTCTATGTATAATATGTATTTATTTACAAAATAAAAGTATTTAAGTATGTTTATCTGTTGTCTAGTACCCATAGTACAAGCTTTTCTTAGTTTGGGACTAGATGGCGTTGTGTAAATGTGGGAAGAATATTTATAATATTTATAGAATTTCCGCCCTAGGTATCAAGCCCTGTTTCGTTTGTGGGTTTGAAACTCGCGACCTCGTGGTTATTATTCGTATAAGCGACCACAGTGCCACTTAGGCAGTTAATTTGTTATACATAGTATATTTAGTAATAAAATGAAATGAAATGAAAATGAAATGATAACATGTAAAGGAATATTTATCAAAGAAATACATATTTCCTTGCTGCCTAATATTATTTCACTACAATTTAATATCTATGAAGTAGATGTTTACCTCAAACAGCTTTATCGTAGTTTCATGTTTGTTACAACTATGTACGGATGCAAATGTAAGAAGGCAAACTCTTGTTGTATAACTAAGTTTACTAAAAGTTTGTATAGGTGTTATAAATAACTGAATTTGTCTCGTGTTAGTTTTGCACCTACAACTTGCTCTGCTGTTGCACTTAGGCTATTGTATAGAGGGTGATGTAACATATTTAGGTCGAGATGCTATATTAAAATAAAATTTTAACAGGAAATTTTTGGGATTGTAAAATATGATAACAATTTTTAGAGTTATTTTTCATATTTTAAGTTTTTAACACCACATTAAAATGTAATAGGTTTTGATTTCAGATTGTATATTTTTAATGCCTGAGGTGGCATGCGACAGCATGCGACAACATGCAACTCTGCAAACTGGATAAGTGTCAACTGCCACTCATCAACGTCAGCAATGACAGAGCATAACCAAGCTGCTGCTGGATCGAACCCTTTAAACCTCTTTTGAAGACAAACCTTTACCTTAAACCTCGTTCGTAGCGTTTCTTGTATTTAAAATAAATTATAAATTGTAAGTAGATAATTGAGAAGCCTTTATACCCCCTTAACTAAGAGCTTGGCATTAAAATGCGCGGATCTGTGGCGCCACTTCTGATTGGTCCCCAGAGTTAAAGGGATACACAAAATTAAAATAAATAAATAACCCAAACACATGTAAATGTAACTGCCTAGTGGGTATCGATGTAAAACCTGCGTTTTGTAATCCTAACGTATAGATGGAAGTAAAACACCGGAGGCTGTATCTAGTTGGTACGCCGCCATCTTTGTAGAGCTCAACAAACCTATCCAGAGAGGCCTCAAAAAAGTCACACAAAAATGATGTACCTACGCTTCCCTATTATGTATTTGTTTATGTAAATAAAATACTCATATATTTTCGGAATATATCAGAAAAAAATAAAAAATAATGTCAAAACACAAGTAGCAAGTATTCTTCATGTAACTAATTGCAATACCTATCTTTTTGTGTATTGTCTACTTACACATTTGTTAATTCACTTGCCCTCCAAATGAAAAATAAAGGTCCATAATATTTTATGTAAATCAATTCCCAAAATACCAAGAAAAACCTTCCGTAATAGATAGAATAACAAAAATAAGAAATTATGAACCCAGTATTATAAAGAACGAGGAAAATAGTGAATTTATTTACGAACACAACGATTACCTGAGCTTTGCAAGCTTTTAAATACTTGTTCCATTTTTTATTTTTCTTTTCTTTCCACGGATAATTTTATATGATACCAGTATTATCAACTGTCAATAAAACAATCTTTTAAGGTCTAGAACCTCTTTTATTGGGTGAGAGTGAGAGAAGCGTGTAATAAGGGTAAAGTTTTAATACTTTGTATGCATAAAGAAACTAAACTAATAGTCTTGTTAATTTTACGGATTAACTTGCTGAATGGTAAAACAAATATTGTTACAAAATAGGGTCTTTCCCCAAACACAAATTCCAACGAGCGCCCACTTTGTTGAAATTTGTACTCTGATTTATTTAATTATAAAATTAACCTTCCGATAGGTTTTACTTACACAACATTTTTGGTAATCTTTCCATCAACATTGTTAATTTCATTTAATTTCCTGTGACTTTTGCAAAATTTTAACCATTTAAATTTTGCCACGCGAAAATTATTCCTAATTCGGCAGAAAACAATGATATTTGAAGGGTTGGAATCATTAAATAACGCAAATATTTTACTTAAGTCAAGCGATGCTACGTCGGGGTGGAGTTATGCTAACGAACTCCTATTATGTTTCACCCTCGTGTCACTGTGTGAAGGTTTTCCACTCTCGACCGAGTTACGCTTAGGGCTGTTTCAGAAAATCATGTGTTGCTTTCGGGAAAAGCTGGCAGTGCGAATACGCGCGCGGACCACGACAGACGTGCGGGAAAATTGTCTATAAAACATTTACGAACAATATTTCGATATAATTTTTCTAATGTCATTTCAGTGTTTTATTTTTCGTTGAACATAATGACAGGTGTGTTGAATTAGTATTTAAAAAGATTGAAAACGTGAAGTAATTGCTTGTTTTATATGAAATTGTGATTGAATAAAGTTTTTTGAACATTTACCTGGACGTTAATGGATTGTTATGTTTATTTGATATTTGGAATGACTAAAATAAGTAAGTAATATTATAAATCTTGATCTCGTTAGCTAAGTATTGGAAACTTTTTTATGATTTCCGAAAATACGAAAAGTTTATGATGAGTTTTGTTTTCTCCAATTTCTTAATTAAAGTTCAGTTTCCTTTTTATAAGGTTCTTTAATTATAATTTATTTAATATTTTGATGAATAATGTACTGATAGGATTATCAGTTTTAGTTATTTCGTCTGGTTGGCGCCTCTACACGAATGGTTTTCCTTTCGATATACTTAACCTTACATGTTTTAACCATAAATTTAGCTTCATTATAAAGCTAAATTTGTGGTTTATTAATTTATTATTTTATTAGCAGTCAATGTACGTCCTACTACTGGGATTGACAGGGTAGGTTTCTTCAAATATAGAAGGAAACTTGAACTTATAATTCTTCCATGGCCGTGACCTAGAACATAAAATGTCACAACCTCTTTTTGTTCGCGTCATTTAAACAAGGAATATTCAAAAAGTACAGTAACTATTACCATTAAAGACAGAAAAACTTGAAACAAACCTCTACTTAATGGTCTGGCCAGCGTGATACTATTAATTCAAACTAAGTACTTACTACACGTAGGTACCTGAAGTGAAACACTAAAGGGCTTATACGATACAAGGTTACTGAACACACATAAATTACCCGTCATCAATATTCAATTTCGATATGTTTTGCTTATTATGAATGAATTAGTAGGTATCTACTATTTTACATGCGGAGACGGAATAAGAGAGCACCACCCCTTATGGAGCTAGAATATGCTGCCGAAATCTCTTTCCCTTCATATTATTTATGAAAGGAAAGAAGGAAGGAAAAGCCCCCTCTTATGGTATCCTAGGTTTTTATATATTAAAAACAGAATGGTATCTACATAATGGGAAAGATGGGTACCCTCGCTGGCGTTGTGGTCGTGTATGAGGCTGCCATGCAAGAGGTCGCGCGTTCGAACGCTATGCTAAACAATAATTTGTATTATTCTCAAATTATTGTTTTAAACTCTGACGAACGTTAATCTCGTGTCTGTGTACCCATTAGTGTGAGAGATTTCAGGAAAATATAGGTAAAGCTTAAAAATAAGACCTTTAAATTAATTTGAATTTATAAAGTCGCTTGCTTTCACTTTTGGACGTTTACTTCCTTGGTATCGATTATGAAGTTTTCCCATCAAAATAAAGTATAAATAACTTTCCTATACTCTATAGTTACCACACCACTTAACCACCATAGCCTTATATTGTGATTTTCCCTCCATTACTGTTGGACCCTCACAGGCTTATGTCAAACAAAATCAATAATATATTTACAAAGAACCCCTCATTCTAACCCCTATCCCACATCAATGTCAAAGGATAGAGTACTGAGATAACTAGCGGAATTATCACGTTGTATACTGAGCCTGATACATTCTGTGTTAAAGAAAATGCTCTCTTTTGTACTGTATAAGATAATTCACAACGAAAGTAATGAGGTATATTATTAATACTTGTTTTTTTTGTATTATTTGTTGTCTATTGTTATTTTTTATCTGTGTAGAACATAAATGATTTTTTATTATTTTATTCTAATTATCTTTCTATAATTTTACATTATCATTAACAAAACAGATCTTCAATAATTATAATTTTACAGTGTGTTTCTTTTCTAGACAAAACCCACACATCATTTTTAGATTTTAAATTACATGTTACATTCCATCACATGATGAGTAGGCCGCAGTTAAAATATAATATATTTAATTATTATTTATTATATTATAATAAAATATGAGCTAATGTAAAGAAAAAAACATAGAAGATTACATAAGGCATTTATATTATACTTCGCTAAAGTGGACATTGACAACTGGTATATGTAATCATAACAACAACAATTCATTAATTTCACTGATTTTGGGGCAGCATAAGCGAAGCACGAGCAAATAGTTGGCTAGTTTTCAAGGATCCTCCGAGCAGCCGGCGCTGAAACGATCGCTTGTCTGCTCGGTGCTCTCCCCTTTTTTTTTCTAAATAATTATAGTTACGTCCTTTCAATCACAATTAGCTGTTTTTTGCCAAACGACTCTGGCATGGTATTATCTATACTTATATTATAAAGAGGTAAAGTTTGTGTGTTTGTTTGTTTGTGAGTTTGTGACGTTGTAAGGGGTAATCTCTGGATCTAATAAAACGATTTAAACAAATAGTTCTGTGTTGAATAATCCATTTATCGGGGAGTGTCATAGGCATATAGTATCACGCTATGACTAATAGGAGTGGAGCAGTAATTAAATATGTTTAAAAAAGGGACGCGTTTTTTTCGTCGCCTAACGAAGTGGGCACGCGTCAGCTAGTAAATATAAAATAAGGGGAAAACCATTTTTATAAGATCGACAAAACGCATGCGTGCGACAGCTCTGATCTCGCAAACGCTATGCTGACTTTAGCGTTTTAAACATTTAAATAGACAATGACCGTGGCTCCACTCCCCAGGTCCTTTAAGCCCCTTTATTCTATATCAGTCATTCTTAACAGCCCATTAATGTCCCACTGGAGAGACGGGCCTCCTCCCGTGACGGAGGGATACTTGGCCTACTAATACTGGCCAGACGGATTGGTATAGGGTTTGATTTCAAGTTTTCCTTCTTTTTACTATGTAGAGATAATATTTACGGTTAGTCCCTTAGTCGCTTTTTACGACACCCATGGAATGAGATGGGGTGGTGACATATTGTATTCTTACTCCGTCACCACATGGATATATCAGTCAATGCCAATCTATACATAGATAGACACTTCTATATTTAAGTAAAAATATAATATCTTATTTACAAAGTAACAAGATGATAGATGACATTTTTTCAATCTTTATCCTTATCCATAGTAAAGTTATGTGCGGTAAATAATAGTGAAAAGATGAGAGGTTTTTTCCGCGAAGGATTAACCCTGAAGCGAACCTTAATACATATTTCGTGTGATCGAATGTTATTTTTTGATGTACCTACTTTTTTCTTTTGTTTATTTTGTTTCAAAGAGATGAATGTTCACGATGTCATTATATGTAGTATACATCAAAGTTTTTTAAAGACTACTGTAAAGAAACGTCACACATTTAATAACTTTTTTACATGAAAAGTGAAATACTACGTATACTGAGAATGTCTCAACAACAATACACGATTTCGCTACTATATCTCATCCAATAAGTGTCGTAAACGAGGATATTATTTAGACGACCTCTGTGGCGTAGTGGCTATTTAACATGACTGCTACGCAGAGGTCTCGGGTTCGATTTCCGCTCAATGCAAATCTTTGTATGCATGAACATGATTGTTTGCATTGGTCTAGGTGTTTTCTAAGCATAATATGATATTTACAAAAAAACAGTATTTAAGCATGTTTATCCGTTGTCTAGTACCCATAGTACAAGCTCTGCTTAGTTTGGGACTAGATGGCGTTGTGTGAAAGTGTGAGGAATATTTTATATTTTTTTACATTCTGTGAGACCAGCCGCAGCGTGATGTTACTAGGCCAAGTTTCCCTCCGAGAACAAAGGAACCCCATCGTGCATTAGCACATTTAAAAGCTTATCATCATATCATCATAACAGCCCATTAATGTCCCACTGCAGGGACGGGCCTAAAAGCTTATAGGATATCAATAAATAAAGAATTACTAACTATAATTAACTAAATATTACTCCACGTCACTGCGTTCAGAAATTTGGTAGCAATTAAACAGATTTAGTGCTCTCAGATTGCTTCGCTAGCCGCAGTTGACAGACAAATTTAAACTTGAAAACTGTATTAGAACCTATAAATTATCACGGAACTGTGTATAACTTATAATTTGATATTGAAACTATGTATTATATTATAGATGACCTAATTGGGTTGGCGGGAAACCTATGGATAAGGGAGGCATAATAATCATCAATATGTAACTCACTCAATAACAGAAATAATAAGTATAAAATATTGATCCTACTTAACATCCATATACCAGCCTCCCTCATCCATCGGCTTCTTGCCGTCCTAACCAGTTTGTCGGGATAACATATTTTTATATAATTATTAATCTTAATTATTAAGATAACGGCGACGTCCTTGGTTAGCTATTTATTGAAAACATTACCTATGTAAAACTGTAAGTATAAAAATACGTGATATACGTATTATATTATGACATTGCTTTTACACAATTAATTCTCTTAAATCAGTTTCAGTTCATTGACTTGATTGCAGAGAGCAGAATACCTTCGTAACGGAGTTCACAGATTGAAAAAAATAAAAATACTGAATTAAAATGTATACATTGAAAAACAAATCTAATTAGATAATAGCGTAGCGAAAAGTCAATAAAGTATTTAAACTCCAACGTGTCGCACTAGTTAGCCTTCAAAATTCATGAACTGTTCACACAATAACAAACCTAATCGATCGGAAATATTGAAAACGATTGTCCTCTAAACTATGTATGTCAATAGGAGTTTGACATTGGGACGTTTTGTAGTTAAAATAATAATAATAATTACATACTTATTTACTTCTCTTTTCTTCGTGTGGTGATGGAGTAAGAATACAATATGTCACCACACCACCCCATCTCATCCCAAGGGTGTCGTAAAAACCGATTAAGGGACTATCCGTGAATATTATCTTTACGAAATAAAAAGAAGGAAAACTTGAAATCAAACCCTATACCAACCCGTCTGGCCAGCGTGGTATTAGTAGGCCAAGTATCCCTCCGTCATGGGATTCATGATCCTCCGTCATCCGTCTCCGTCTGGATTTGTCGAGTTTTCGGACCACTTTAGGTGTATTTAATCAACCGGAAAAGTAATTTGATCAAATATAAATACACAACACAAAACATGACTAACTGAAGTAAGAAAATGAAACAAGTATTTAAAATTCAGCCTTCAAAATTGATAAAACGTCACCCAATAACAAGCACATGTCAACCCAGCTCGTACTCGCTCGTCATGACGTACGAATCTATAAACCTCAACAGGACAAGTTTGACAACGGACGGACTCCGCACGCAATTAGAGAGGGCGCCCACCCAACATTTACATTTTAATTTAAATTTCGAACCTGACGAGATTCAAGATAAATTGGGCCGTGTATTTAGCGCAATAATTCGGAACTGCGAACCGGCGCCGCCTCGCGGTCTTCAAATTAAGGAGTCGGATAATTGTTTGCGTTATAATTAATAATTGACATTAATATTGTGAACGCTAACCCTTCGTAGCGTGTAAACGTTGGAGTTATGTACCCAAGCTGTGCTACCGTTAAACTTATTTACTCCGGTAATTGAATAAAGCGTGCAGCGTGGATATTGTTTGCACAAATTTATATGAAAAGTATTTTACTGTTTGAATATGGAATGTTTGCGTATCGAGGATCTAATACTATGTTTATATGGAATGGAATGTTTTTTTAAATAAATGAAAAATATATTTTGTTGGTTTTATTAAAGTAAGTCTCTTCAGCTGGACGTCAAGTAGTTTGGAAAAAATAAATTCTACTAATAATATTATTATGTAAATACAAGCGCTTTAATTTTTCGCTTATTTCTCGCTGTAGACAAGGACCTTCTCAGGTAGCTCAATGGGTTTACTTTTACTTCTAACGATATTATCGTTCTGATAACAGATTTTTTGCAATACCCGTACGTCCAAAGTATGATACAGTTTAGTCCGTTCTGTTCTGACAAGCGTCGCGATGGACTTCGCTCCAGTGTCGCAACTCTCATCATAATAATTTGTAACACCACATTATCAAAACAAACTCGTACATTTTGTGGGTCTAAAATAAAATCCTCAACAGAAAAATCATTACGCAAGGTGTCTTGTAGCAAACACTCGGTATTCAGCCTCCTTAGAAAATGTGACATTAAATAACACGAAAAAAAACCTCGTAAAAACACGTGCTTTTGTATATTTTTGAATACAAATTGTTTGGTAGGTAAATGACAACAAAATGGTATTGATCAAACCGGAGGTCTCTACCATTAAGCTAATGAAAAGATCCACAATCTACCTATAACCAAAAAAAGATACAGGAACAATCTCCGAGTCCGCATCAACATCGGCAGAATGAAACATTCGATTCGTTAGTTCAAAAAAAAGCAAAGTAATGCATAAATGCGGAGAATCGGTAGAGAGAATAGTTCTCATAGTGGAAATAAAACAACGAATGGTACCGAGATATCGTTTGATGGCTGTAGCCGCGTAGCAATGCTACGATCACGCTTCGACTATTGTGATTTGATGATCTTGTCTGAATATTTTTGTAGTCTCTGCTTTTGGTTATTATAGACTTTCATTTAAGGGAACATGGTGTAGAGTATATGCTAGAGGCCCGAAGTTATGTGGGACAGAGAATAAAAGCTCATCCGATTTTGGCCCTGTGTTCCCTTATTTGTCTAGGTCGGTTTTAGCCAGCCGCATATTGCAGTTTTGATTTTATTAATATATTTAATCAAGCCTTTTAGAGAAATGCTGCAGCGAAGGTATTTCTAGTACGTAATGAAGGGAAACTTGTTCTACGAATACCATGGGATAAAGACTAAATATGTCAAGGTTTTCACGTCAACTTTTCCTTTCATTATTTTTGAAGCAATGATATTAATAAGCCTGTTAAATATTTATTGGGTTTAGACATTAATTTCCCAAGAATATTTATCTCAAGGCTACGTACGTATAATCAACTCCAGGCAAAGGACTACATGGTGTGGGTACACCACGTATTTATACTCCATTACTATACATTCAAACAAAGTATAAAATCAAATAAACTTAACACTTTCTCTTCGCAGTAAAAGTACAGATTTCACAAATTTAATTTCACTTACCTACAGTGAAAATATTAAAATGTTAATTGCGAGAGTACCTACCCCTTCATTTCGTTTATACAAACTTTGTAAAGGGATTTGTTTACAATGCCCTTAATGATCCACGGTACAGTTGTAAAAGCGGTGTAATTATTGTTTAAACTAATTTTACATTATCTATTATTTCATACATCGTTGGAGTTGTGGTTTACGAGTACATGTATCGTGGGTTCGAATACAATAGCCGCAAAACCAAATGTGTTAGATTTATAACGCCGAATGTACAAGAAGTGAAAACCACAATAAGAGTTAAGGAGGATCAGGTAGACCTTGTGGACACTACAAAATTTCTTGGTATAACACTAGACTCTAAGCTTCAGTGGGGCCCACATATTATGACATTGGTAAAGAGACTAAGTTCTGCAGCTTATGCCGTTAGGAAAATTCGAGAACTGACAGACATAGAAACTGCCAGATTAGTATATTTTAGTTATTTTCACAGCATAATGTCATACGGTATTTTACTATGGGGACATGCTGCCGATATTCATTCTATCTTTGTGCTGGAGAAGAGAGCTATTCGTGCAATTTATAATTTAGGTAGGAGACAATCACTTCAAGAAAAATTTAAAGAAATTAATATATTAACTGTAGCAAGTCAATACATTTATGAAAACATAATTTATGTTCATAAAAATAAAGACCAATTTGTCAAAAGAAGTGATGTCCATAGTATAAATACTAGAAATAAAGATAGACTTATTCATCCGTATTCTAGGCTCCAAAAAATACATAGTTCATTTCAGGGTCAATGTGTGCGATTTTATAATAAAATTCCGAAAGATATTCAAGATCTAAGTTTTAATAAATTTAAGAATGTAGTCAAACAAAAACTTATCGTAAAGGGATATTATACTATCCTAGACTACACGAAAGACAAAAAGGCTTGGGATTAACTGCTTCTGTTCCATAGGCTGTTTCAAATAATGCAAGTTTATGCACTTTTTTTTATATATGTGTGCTACTGTATTATTTTATCTCTAAGTTCTAATTGTATTATTGTATCCTTTCTATCTTTTTTTTTTCTGTCTTCCTTGTTCTCATGCTTGTCTTCTACTTTTCTTTTCTTTGATTATTATTTTTTATAATGTATGAATGGTGTATTATCCTGTCTGGTACTGTCAAATATTTTGATAGGGTATATGATTAATGTAAAAAAAAAATTGTAAACACAACTGAATTTTAAAAGAGTTGCCATGAGTTTCTTTGCCAGGTTTCTTCTCATTGGCCCTACCATTTGGAAACTGGAATTTATAGATCAACACAGACAGACAAGTAGATTCGAGTAGTAGATTGGTTTTATTTTTCTCCTTTAATTTACATTTGACAATACAACGCGGCTTTTCTTAGTGCTGTAGCGTTTGTCTGTGTCGATCTATAATTTTAAATGTAGCTTCAATTTTAAGTAAAAGACGATTTCAAACAATTTGTAATAAATTTTATGAAATAAAGTAAAAAAAAAAAAAAAAAAAAAAAAACAAAAACTGCAGTAGTTTTAGTTTATTTAAGCGATAAAATAATATAAATATTCTTGAGTTGAGGTTTAATTGTATTTTTATCTGATAGGATCATAGTTTGGGGCAATGGTTTGAGAGCAAATGTATGCAGGTTTTTCGGATAACTATCACTCTATCGATGAATTTATCAAAAAACTTAATACTTAGTGAAATAAGTTGAAAAAACTTAAAAAATGGCTAAAAAAGAGAGAAAGTCTAAGTAGTTATTTTATTGTTTGGTAAGGGTATCAAATTATTTTATAAGGTGGTAGTTTCTCTTATCAGTAGTACTCATTCATTAATTTAAGGTAGTCTAGTTTTAGTTTTTCTATACTAATATTATAAAGAGATAAAGTTTGTGAGTTTGTGACGTCGTTGTAGGGGGTAATTTCTGAATCTACTAAAAATTCTTTCTGTATTGAATAGTCCATTTATCGGGAAGTGTCAAAGGCTATATAGTATCACGCTATGACTTATAGGAGTAGAGCAGTAATGAATTATGTTTAAAAAGTGATGCGTTTTTTTCGCCGCCTAACGAAGTGGACACGGGTCAGCTAGTATAATATATAGTAATTTACTTGTTCCCTAATACAGTCAACATAGAACACTATCTCTTCTCTGTGTCTAAATTCATTCTAGGAACGCCCACAATCCGCCCAGGTTGGTTTAGGTTCGTTTTTGATAGGCCCCAAGGCGGTCAAATGGAAAGGACTGAGCTAGCAATATTACGTACAGAACACTGGTTTTGTATTTAATGTCAAGCTTTAGCTATCTATTTTCTATAAATTGAAAATAGATAGCTAAAACTTTACTGTAATTAATCTGATAAAATTACTCTATCTATTTTCTAATTATAACTTTACTTTAATTAATCTGCTGTGGTAAAAGTCTGTCGATACATTAAATAATATAATACCTATCTCCGTGTGGTGAAGGAGTAAGAATAATGTCACCATCCCATCTCATCCCATGGGTGTCGTAAAAAACGACTAAGGAACTATCCGTGAATATTAACTATGACGAAACAAAAAGAAGGAAAACTTGAAATTAATCCCTATACCAATCCGTCTGGCCAGCGTGGTTTTAGTAGGCTAAGTATCCCTCCATTACGGAAGGAGGCCCGTCCCTGCAGTGGGACATTAATGGCTGTTAGAACATTGAAAATAGTTTTATGAAAACTATTTAGAATTATGTAGTTATTAGAGACGATAGGATATTTTTATAAATCATTTGTCTGTGTATAGGTAAGTTTGTTTACGGTAACTCGCTTCTTTCGTTCGCAAACTGATTTTACACCCCTATTGGGAAAGTATCTGCCTTACAAAACAGGGGTTTCCGTTAATAGTCTTTCGATATTGATGCGTCATTAGAGTTAACGAAGGTATATTTGGCGATTTAATGATTTATGTAACGTAAGATGGGTTGAGTCATGGGATCTGTTACTTAAATATCATGCAAAGTAACTTAGTTACATATTTAATATAGGCGTTTTCCGAAAAAAGTTTAAAGGAGAATGGGCAAAAATATATGGAGCTTCGTCCAAAACCTTTTTACGCTTAATTATTTCACTATTATTGATGATATGACGACCTCGGTGGCGCGACGGTAGCGCAAGCGGCTGCCGTGCAAGAGGTTGTGGGTTCGATCCCCACGCAGGACAATAATTTGTGAGATCCACAAATTATTGTCCTGGTCTGGGTGTTCTTTGTGTCCGTTAATTGATGTTTCTAAAAGGTCCCCGCGACACAGGGCATGATCCCTAGTGCGGGAGTTGTCTTTTTAAAAAAATAAAAATAAAATAAAAACTATATCTTTTAAACTACTCGATTGATTTAGGTGTATGACATTTCTTTGTAATTCATACGGTATTCTGGTTGATATAAGCTCTAAGAGCCAAAATATAAACAATGTGGCGGTCGCGGTAGGTACCTCGCTACGTCAAAAAAATTAAACCCTATCATGTGAGGTATCAAATGAAATGAAAGGACTTATAGCTATCTTTACAATGCTTATGTTTATTTAAAATATTTGTAATACTGGGAAGAATGTAAACACAAAAATATCACACAAGTTTTATTTATTCCTGTCTCACAGTGTGGAGTCTGTCCTTATAAGAATACATCTCATGTCTTCACCCACAATAACATTGTCCAGATTCGCAGCTGGAAGTAGAATTGTGGATTGGTGTCGCCCATCAAAAATAACAAATAATTACCATGACATGGGCACAGTACCCCACAGTTCGCATTCCTGAAAGACAAGAACAGTAGTAGTTCGAAATGGTTTCTCGATTATGGATCATTAATTCATTACATACGTGTAGTGTTGTCTTGCACGTGCGTAAAATACTTTTAGCACGATTGCGAACCGTCCCGATTACATTTTTATATGAGTAGGTGCGCTAAGGTTATCATTAATATATAATAATAATAATATAACCTTTATTTCAGGCTGCATAGGCCCATAGAAAAATACCTTATAGACTAACATACATAAAACAATATAATATATACCTTAATGACTAACATAAATAAATTAAATCATTGTATACTTTGCAGACGATTTGAGCGCATTAGAGAACAGGGGGAATCCGTCTACCATGTTTTCACTGCTTGAAATGTGGCTATGTGCGAAAAAATTAACGGTTAAATAACTAAAAATACGTATTTTTAAAACAGTCATAACTTTTTTCTGAGTGAATATATTTTTGTCACCTAGTAATCAAAATTGTATGGTATTTAGTCGACTTTAAGCTTACATAACCCTCAATAGTGGCGGAAATTTGGACCACTTTTGCTTATTGTCCTTTCCTGGTACTTTAAAAGCTCCACAACTTAATCCATACCTAATGTAGAATATGTGAAATAACAAAATCTTCTTTTACTAACCGACCATAACAATTGAGCTGTCAATTCGTTTGTATTTTTTTAATATTTGGTACCTCAGAACTCCGTTCTATTTCAAACAATTTGAAATAGTATTTTGTTGGTTTGATTTGCTTAAGTTGTTAGTAGGGTCAGTAATTAGGTTGTTGTCGAAAAAACTGCGAAAATACAGTATGAAAATAATCCAACTAAACGGAATTGCCTATTATAATCGGTACTATGCTCAGTTTTGAAGACTTTTTAATTAGAAAGTCTTCTACTAATCTGTCCAATGGTTAAAAAACTGACCAAGCTTAAAAATAAGTTAAGTCACAAAATAATGAAGCCTTACTCCGATACATATTGATCGGAAACTCAGCGTAACAAATCAAAAACTTTTCCAATTTGTAATTCATCCTACATCTATAGGTACATAACAAACTTCCCATAAAAAATGGCATTAATACACAATTATTATCGTTGGCAACACAAAACGTTGGTTTCTATACGCGTATAGATCCGGGGGTTCTGTGATCCCTTCGTGAATATTAAGTTTACCCATTACGCCACTCGGTAATTCAAAAGCGTTTAGACCGTTCCCCACAACGAATTTATTACTTAATATCACTTTGACCCGACGCGCCTAGCACTGATTATGAATCATACTAAAGTAAATATACACAAAATGTACAAGCTTTTATATATGGGGATCCCTTTTTGATGCATTTATACGGTAGTTAGATGTATAAAGAAACGTAGGCGTGTGTTGAGGACGATCAATTCTTACTAGCACTTAATGGATTCACTGTAGGAGGATTCTGCTAGTGTTGGAAAGAAATTTTATCTTCTAATTATTATCCTTCTGCGGTGGCTAGTTAGTTTGATTGAAGTTGTTTTGTACAGTTGTTGTTTTGAGATTTTTTTCTCTTTGTGTATTTTTTTTTACGGACATCTCTACCTGTTTTCAAAGTAAGCTAGACTTAACCTGCTTGTGTTGTGTGTGAACAACGGGTATTAGTACATAATTAAGTGTATACTTTGTTTTTTGTAAATACATACATATTATACATAGAAACACTCAGACCAATGCAAATAATCATGTTCATGCTCATAAATATTTGCATTAAGCGGGAAACGAACCCCAGACCTCTGCGTAGCAGTCATGTTATACAACCACATACGCCACAGAGGTCATCAAATTATGCTTGTCTAATTTCTCTTTATCATTTTCATATTATAACAGTTATACTTAGTCCAATCAAAACAAAAGGAGGTTAAGGAATGATACAAACATAAAAGCACATACTTTTTAATATATTTTTATATACTTTTGATGACCTCAATTTTTGGTAGTATTTTATATCGCTATAATTGTAGAACATTTTAATTTAGTTTTACCAGCTATGTAATAACTAGTTTCAAACATTTCATTACACTGAAATTCGGTACAAAGCAAAGAATGTATAGTTTTAATTATTCATATGTGGTTTCAGACACGAATGACATTTACAAACATCTGTTTATTCCCTCATGTCTGAATATGTACCTACATTGTACACTGCTTTATTATTTAATGTATTTTCTAACGGAATGTATTCTAGGAACTAAATTATGGCTCATAAATATAATGTACTATGTGAAAACCACCACCACCCACTGTGCTTGTTACCAATTCGCTGATGACACGTGTCTCGTTGCGGCAGATAAAAACCCACAAGTCGCCTCCGAGAAAATTCAAAAAGATTTTGATATGCTCACAAAATGGTGTCATGACGCGGGTTTGGTGTTAAACCCTGATAAGACCAAACTACTCCATATAAAATCACCATATCTAAAATATTCCCCATTTAATACAATTATTGCGCACGACCATAATTGTCTCCATTTATCACATGGAAACAATTGTGATTGTGCCAAAATTGAAATTGTTAAGTCTCAAAAATATCTTGGTCTAATTATTGACAGCGAGTTGAACTGGAGTAAACATATTGAGCATGTTTGTAATAAACTTAGGCAGTTCCTTGCTAATATAATTATACTCAAAGACAGGATTCCTTTCAAAGTAAGAATGATGCTGTACAATTCTCTGGCTGAATCCCATGTCCAGTATGGGTTAACTAGTTATGGACGTACTTATGCTACCTATATTAACCAAATTTTTCATCTGCAACGCAAAATTTTGAGAACTATTGTATCTTCCAACATTAAAAATCAATTTTATTATGACGATAATGGACTATTTCGACATTGTAATACACTTCCCGTACAAACACAGTTAAAGGGTAGATCTCCAGAGGCATTTTTTATCGTGTCGGACTGGAGAAACCCATTTTGAAATGGATAAACGTTTTCATTAAATTTTTTTATGTACACTTTGGTGTCTAATCTATGTGGTGCAGGGCTGAAATTATGAATTAGTTTATTAGAAATATTAAAAAAAAAATCATAAACCCTAAAATCCTGATTGCTCTGGGTTGACCTAACTCCCGATTGAAAGAGAAAACATTGTGTAACTTTTTATTGAGAAGGTTCATATGTCCGGTGTTATTTTATATTACATAACAAATAGTTAATCTTCATTGTAATATTTTTTTTTAAATTATATTATCAATATTTTTGGCACAATTTAAATTTATCGTCATGACCTGCCATTTTATCTCATCGCTCTGCGCTGGAGTAAAACATCGCGCTCATCCCTCGTTTTACGAAATAGAAACTCTATTCCCCTCCCCCGGGGTAGTGGCTGTAGTGGTCTAACCGCCGAGGAAGATTCATTTGTGCCACGGTCCCCCACTCCAACATTACGAGGGTAAGTTTATGATTTATCTGGGTTTGGTTCTCGAATTTGATGATTGATATGGCATGTTTTTAAAATTAAGTAGTAAGGTTGTGAATGTGCTTATTAAGTGAATTAAGTGATAGTAATGATGTTCTTTATGAGACGTAAACACAACTTTCTACTGTTTTTATTTTGGGCTATATTAATGCTTTTATGACTTTTTTTGATCGCTATGGCTATGATTGCTCTGTCAAAAAGACCAGAGCGATGATATTTTGCAATATTTGTACGTTATAAAACTACTTTAAGTAATAATACCAGATTGTTACAACGACAAATGTCACGACTCAGCTGTCAAAAATTCTGTGACGTCACGACTCATCTGTCAAAAATTCTATAACGTCACGACTTCCCTGCAAAATATTCTGCAGCCAATATTCTATGACGTCACGACTCATCTGTCAAAATTCTATGACGTTACGACTCATTCATTCAGTCACGTGACTCAACTGTCAAAATTATTATGACTATGGCGAAATTATCAAAATATAATATGATGGAAGTCAAAATTTTAAGTTTTCGGAAGTTTTCCTTTACATTCACTACAAGACCTTGCTTCATGCCAAATTTCAAGTTTGTATGTAGACTGGAAGTACCCTGTAACTTTTTGCCCTTTGCTCATCGAAAATTTGCGACATAAATATCTTTTGATTTCGTTAGATTAGAAGTTTGATTTTTTTAAAGCACTAAAAGGCAACAGACCTTAGTACCTATTTGGTAAAAATTTCAGCTTGATACCTCTACGCCTTCCTGAGATAAATGGTCTTGATAGAGAGACGGACAACAAAGGGTTCCGTTTTTCTAAAATCGGTACGGAACCCTTATAAAACCGGTCAAGTGCGAGTCTCTCTCTCACTCTCACTCTCACTCGAGTCTCACTCGCGCACCGAGGGTTTCGTACAAACCTATTTACTTTCTCGACAAATTGTGATGACGTCAGGACTCAGCTGTCTAAATATTATTTTTCCCGCCAAAATTCTATGACGTCACGACTCATCTGTCAAAGATTCTGTAATGTCACGACACATCTGTCAAAAATTCAATGACGTCACGACTCAGCTGTCAAAAAATATTTTCCTGCCAAAATTATATGACGTCACGACTTACTTATCTGTCAAAAATTCTATGACGTCACGTCTCATCACTAATAATATTTGTTGAAAATTTTAGCTTGATACCTCCACGCGCTCCTGGGATAAATGGTCTTGACAGACAGACAGACAGACGGACAGACGGACACCGAAGTGATCCTATAAGGGTTCCGATGTTTCAAAATCGGTACGCTGCCCTAAAAATGAACAAGTTTCCAACTGATGAGCTCTCAAAAAGCTCTAGATATATCCCCTAAACATAAAATCATAAAATCTTGTAACATGCAAGACTAAAAATGACTAAATAAATAATATATTACCAATTTTATTATTTTTGTTTCACCATTTATGATCGCTCTAGCGCCTATCATGATTGCTCTGGACGCGAAAATGTTTGAACTTAAATATTTCCATAACTGCTTGTCAAAAATGAAGGCCAATAGTAAAAATGTAGTACTTTAATATCATTATTTTCAATGAGATACATAACTACCAAAAAATATCAAGATCTGAAAAGCACCAGAGCGATCACACGAATACGCCCGATTTGGAGATTGACCCTAAAATATTCAATGCTTAAAGAAAACCTTTTAAATAATAACTATCGACAAAAAGAGCACGTTGTATGCACTAGAGCCGCTTCTCGGAATTTGTTATGTACAACCAGTCGGGCCAGCACGAATAATATCTACGGCGAGCGCACTACTGACTACCTAGTTCCTCGACTTATTAACGAACTACCTGAAGAATTAAAAAATAAAATTAATCCTAACAATGTTAAAGTGAAACTTAAATCACACTTTTTGTTACCTTAAATGTACCTACACATACCTATTGTTATTTCTGTCGTATATTTTGTTTCTCTTTTCTTGTGTTTATTTGTAGATTATAATTACTTATGTACTTACCTAAAATCAAAATTGATGTAGATCTAGCATTCTTTACAAACCTTAGTGGTTTCTTGTAATGCTTTTATTTAATTACCTAATTGTACCTATCATTAAAATGTAAAATAAATATTAAAAAAAAAAAAAAAAAAAACATAACTTTTGCAGGAGAAAATGTAAGATGTTCTTTGTGTCCAGTACATTCATGTCTGTAAAACTTCCCGCGATATTCCAAGCTAAAGACTAAACTTATGCTGTACCCTACCAGGGTAGGATCCATTAACGGCCAAAAGTAAGTTTAATTTCTTGAACAGAAATCTGTATTATTTTAAATATAAATTAGAGTCTTTTAAACTGTGTTTTGTTTTGATTTTATTAAATTAAGATATCTTTATTTACCTAGCAATTAGCGATTTAAAAATACGTAAAGACCGGGCAATTACGTACCCTATTTAATGTTTCAAAAGATTTTAACAAAAGAATTTATAAACACCCCTAACAGGCTTACCTAATGATCAAGAGATACCCGATCAAGGGATCGTAGCTGACGAAAACTCAAAAGACAAACGAATTCGGACGAACAAAGAAATCGTTTTTAGTTCATTCTCTTTTAAAAACATGTTCTTATTATTAAGAATCTTGCGTATCTAAGGTACTGTTCGGTACCTATTTATTTAGAGAAAAAAAACAGCAGTGTTACAATTAAATTTACTTAAGTAGGTTATTTTAATGATAACCTTTGTGGGGTGGTAGTAATATTACGACCTTATTACGTTAAATCTCAGAATCTAGTGTTCGATATCCACTTGAAGTTTAAATTAAGAACATGAATAAAATTATTTAAAAAAAGTATTTAAGTATGTTTATCCGTTGTCTAGTACCCATAGTACAAGCTCTGCTTAGTTTGGGACTAGATGACGTTGTGTGAGGATTATTTATTTATTTATATGTAATAGGAATAACTGTATTGGTCTGAGTGTGAGTTAAGAATACACTTCTTAAGTTACATAAAAATTGTAAAACCGAATAGAGATCTTCCACCTCTTATTAGAGTCTGTTAAAAATACCGCTGAATAGTCGCTTTGCTTCTGTTTTGGCAAATAAATGTGATATTCGCTTAGCTGCTTTATTGTTGACTTTTACGATACCCACTGAATATAGTTGGGTGGTGATAGGATGATTGAACGGATTCAAGATCGATCACCTAGATTTAATCGTCCTAGACATAAATATTCTGATATAAAATATTAGTTACGTAAGAAAAGTACATCGAACTTTCTAAAATATTATTATAATGTATATTTAATATACTTTATAATTACCCGCATGATTCCCACGATATTAGATTTGTTGTATCCTAGTAGGAATCGAATTCCACGTAGGACAACCCGCGCCACATATCTAGTGCAGTACTTACTTCTGTTATCACACTTAGAAAGTTGAACTCAAATATAACTTAGTAAAGATTAGAGTTTATGGAACAAACACATAGGGCCTTAATAGTAAAGTTTACTTACTTTGACAAGCCCATACTTTTGTTGAAGTAAGCGCCAAGAAATTTGTAAGTGACACCGCCTAATAACTCCGTATGTTTATGTAAATGTTACGTAGAAGGTAAGGAACCTAAATACTGGTTAATATGAGTTCAAAATTTGTTTTGGCTTGCTATTTGTTTGGATGAATATGTTCCTAATTAAAGAATACCATCGTCTAAATAAAAATTTTCCAGACAAAAACTAAATGGCTTGACTAATATTAATGAAATTTCTGTATAACTAACTTGCAACAGTACCCTTGCCAATATAAATTAATAATGTCACTACACCCTCTCGCCTCGTGGGTGTCGTTAAAAAAGACTCAAGGAGATTAGATAAACATAAGCGACGGAGTTATGTCATATCTGGACTTTTCATCCGCTGCCTTTATTCCTGAATTGTATTTAGGTTTTCCATCCGATTCGATAATGTTACAATATAAGATACCATGTCTTATTTACATTTGATTGTCTTGAGCTTGGATCTCAAGCTTTGATGTTGTTTGTTCCGGATAATGTACATTACGGTTTAACCAAATTTATTTATTTAATTTGATGCTACTTTGTCTGATATATGTATAGCTGATTTTAAGGCGCGCCACATAGGTTACCTTAGATTTCGGAAAAGGTTTAGACGTTTCCTGAAAAAAATAAAACCGAAAAATGTACATCTATGAATAAACTTTTCGTGACAAAATCGCGGATAACAACTTATTTATTTATAAAATACTAAAAAATTTAAAGAGTTAAATATATAAGCCGTACTATCGGCAAGCGAGTAGGGCTGTCCTTTTCCCGGATCTTGTAGGTAAATATTTAATTAAATTTGCGGGTGCCCGGTAGCCCTTACTACTTGTACTAATTAACACTGTTGACGTAGATTGCTTGGTGTCCTCTTCAGGGATTGAAACTAAACACATTTACATTATATAACATAATACAATAGTACTTAGGACTTGTGTAAATATGTTTGTGTTACGTACTGACTTAGTTTGTAAACTAAGTTTCAGTATTAAAGCTTAGCTTTTCTACAAACTCCCTTGGGTAGGGGTTAGTCCATAGCTGTTATCCTGAGGTGTTAGGTTTATTTTTCGTTAAATTATTATGACATAAGTAACCGACATAGCGCTCAGAATTGCCCGGTTAAAGTGGCGGTGGGCAGGGTACATAGCGCGGAGAACCGACAGCCATTGGGGCAGAAAGGTTCTGGAATGGCGACCGCGTACCGGAAAGCGCAGGGTGGGTAGACCCCTCACACGGTGAACCGACGACCTAGTAAGGACGGCGGGAAGCCGATGAATGAGGGAGGCACAGGACCGTACAAGGTGGCAATACTTGGAGGAGGCCTATGTCCAGCAGTGGACGTCGATTGGCTGATATGATGATGATGATGAAGGTGTACCATTTATAAAACTTAGAACAGTTCTTTAGTCATACAGAAGGAAAGAGCTAGTGGAACTGTGTAGCTCTTGTGACCGACTGGCATAGTACACGTAACAAAGTAGGCTTGTTTAGATCGTAGTACTTGGTGCCCAATGTTGTCTGTTTACCTCCATGGGAACAAGGCTAAGTTTATCTAATATTATGTTGATATCACATGATCATCATCATCATAACAGCCCATTAATGTCCCACTGCAGGGACGGGTCTCCTCCCATGACGGAGGGATAGTTGGTCTACTAATACCACGCTGGCCAGACGGATTGGTATAGGGTTTAATTTCAAGTTTTAGTTCTTTTTATTTGTAAAGATAATTTTTTTTTATTTCTTTTTATTGACGTCCCTTAGTCGGTTTTTACGACACCCATGGGATGAGACGGGGTGGTGACATAATGTATTCTTACTCCGTCACCACACGGAAAATCACATATTACATGATGGTGACATGTATTTCTAGCCCATCCTTCTTAATGCAAACTTTTTACTTCTATTATAAGATATACGAATAGAATATAGAATATTTATTTATTTTGCAAATATAGGTATACTTATAAAAGACATTAAAGATATTAAAAATAAACATTTAGTTCAAACGAAGAAAGCTTTTCTTGTAATTGTTTTTTTTTCTGCCTTGCGTCTCATGAATTCGTGCAGAAACAGAATTGGCGATAGAGATTCCGGCACAGTGTAATTCTGTAACAATTGTACAAATGCAAATAAATACTGAAAGTGTTTTATTGATCTGTTTCGAAGAGTTATGTATTCGATACTCTCTGTTTAGCTGAAATTTCGTTGTTTTTATTGAAGGAAAAATACATTAGTTGATAAATTACGCTTTTACCTTTGATGTGTGAGCATTTTTATTTGTTACAGAATATTATGCATTTTTAGTTCTTTAAATAAATGGAATACTTTTTTGTATCTTTGAACCGATTTCGTAACATGAAGATATGCTTTGAATACTACCTATCATTATTTTGTCAAGTTTTTAAGGCTATTTTATTTTCTATTGCTTTAATGGTACTTGCTTCACATGCACGTCATAAGTCTTAAAGCCGAGCCAAGTCGCAGCTTACACTAAAAGTTGTAATGTTAATGTTGCTGAAGTTTGCGTGTTTGCATCTAGTTGTCACATGTAATGTCTTTGTCATAGCTTGTTCAATTAATGTGAGCGTTTATGTATGACTATAATTTATATCATATAGGATGGGTACGGTGACGTTTAGTATTTGAAATAACTAGAAATTCTTTTCAAAAATTAATTGGTTTTTTAAATGATTTTAAAAATTAATGGTTGGTTCGCCTAGCGTGGGGCCGATGGATATACTCGTATGTAATTGTAAAATTGTACTTCGAAGTGACAATAAAAGATTTTTATTTTTTTTATTTTTTATTGCTTGTTCAATTAATGTGAGCGTTTATGTATGATGAGAAATAAAATTGATGAATCCATACAGACACTTGTTTACTCGCCGTAAGCAAGTGATATCGCGACGCAGGCTTTACAGTGTCTGGTTAACTGACTGCTTTAACTAGGCTTATGTTTCCGCCTTTACAACACTTTGCGTCTCTTCAAAGTCATGCTTTCATTTAACCTTGTTTGAGGAAGGTAATGTCGAATAGCTCTTCGACATTTCGTTCATAAGTACGATGGAGTAAACGAGCTGGAAACTAAAAGTATTTGACAAGATCGATTTCAGGTGATACAAAAGGAGAAATTCTACTATAATTGCATTGCATTGAGCGGGAATCGAACCCGAGACCTCTGCGTAGCAGTCATTTTATATAACCACTTCGCCACAGAGGTCATCAAATTAATAATAAATTAGAATTTTCTTAATAAATATTATTAAAAAGATTACTTCGCTTTAAGCCAAAACTATGTATTCGCTTAAATCCTGTACTGATTCTTAAAGTTACATACAATGTACCTTTTATACAATTTTCTCTTTACACATTTGATAAAGTGTAGATTTATTAATGAAAAACAGGGAACACGTTAATCACTGTCCAGAGCACGGATCTGTTAAATGGGCCTTGAAATTTTAGCTACAATTTTTTTACACGAGCATAGGACCTGTTGTAACAAAGATAATCTTTTTTTCTTTTAATATTAGAACGAAGATTTATGAAAAAGTATGAAATTTTATTTTTAATGGCTAGTGCTTAGGGCATACCTATCTGTCTTCTTGAAGGTTGTAGATTACATAGCACAAGACATAATAAACATTTGAAAGATATAATCAAGATAACGTTCTGTTCTGGAGAATTTGACTGGACGCCATGACGAGAGGTTGAGCTGTCATTTATATATTTTACAAATTAATTTTTCGAAGATTTTGTGATGCAGAAAAGATGCGGTTTTGTTTTGCAAGTTCATCGTCAGTAAACAAATATGTTTAAATATGCAAGTGATTGGTGAATAGCTGGTGGCGGCGCGCGTCGTGATCAAGCTGTTCCTGTCTCCATCATACGCGTTCCGGTGAAGTTCTCCTGGACGGCAATGAAAAGAGAAGCATCGTCTTTTTAATGTTGTTTTTTTTTGTATGTGTAAACTTATACTCTTACTTACTGAATGTAATGTATTTCACTTGACACTGGCAAAATATGTAACTATGTTCATGACGCCATAATAAATAAACAAACAAAAAAAACGTTCTGTTCTGATCGCGTGCCTATAATTGCAGATGAAGTTTAAATATATTTATGTTTGTCAATTTGCAGAATCTACAATAATAAATAAACAATGTGATACAATTTATGATTAGTTTTGAACAAAATGTCGTTATACAAATGATTATTTTATGACCGCATAAGAAGATGGACTATTGACGGCGAAAGTCACCAGAAGAAGCTGAGTACCTAAGCTTTGCCTCTGCATTTAAATAGGGAAGGCTTGACATGACCGCCTGGTTCAGCGATGTTATATTTAGTCAAGTTATTCTTCACAAATAGTTTATTTATTTATTTAACAATGGACACGCCAGCAGTGCACTTAAATATAAACATTGAATAAAAAACACATAATAAATAGTCATAGCTGAGGTCCTTATCTGGACATGGGCTATTATGATGATAATGAAGATAGAGTTTGAGAATTTGATCTAAAAATCCTTTTTTGTTTTTGATATAAGAGAAAACAAAGAAGCTGGTCTTTTCAATGGGCCTATGAATTATTTAATTAATTTTTACAAAAAACCGTAAAAAATATTTATTACGTAGCAAAATTCCATGATATTAGATAAAATTTCATTATTTTGTTATTTGTATAATCCTGTTTACTGTTTTGGTTTACCTTATAAACTTGGGGATAGAAATAAAATTAAGCTGAACATCGTTTATGTTTTTTAAACTTGGTTTAAATATTGGTTTAGATAAGAAAGAAAATAAAAAGAGAAACATTTATGTTTGCATTTTACAAGCAAACTTCATTGACTAATTAAAATAAATTGGACAACTATTTAAGACCTTCTTAATAATTATAAAATAACGTACTTAACATAGAGCATATTACAATTTAAAAATAAATTAGACCGCATACCTATATTATTATGGATTTCGTCCTGAGTCCTCTTAAAATTAAACAAACTTTAAACATTATTTGTGGATCACATAATTATGAGCAACTGAGGCAGTCAAAAGCTTTAACTTACAACCAGGTACTGCAATGTATGAAAATAAAGGCAGACGCAGCAGAATATAGAGCAAAGTAAGGCCGTACAGATTTATAACTAGAGCCTCGGGATAGGTATCTATGTGTGAAAGAAAATTTAGCCCTAAAAAAAGCTTATAGGAAACCAGTTACGTAGAAGTATAAAATAACCCTTTTAGGAAACTGGTTTCCAAACTTCGGTTTCCATAACGGCCGAAGGGTACGTACCACGTTGGCCAAATGACCAAGGTGTTAAATTTTTTTTATGACCCCTAAGTACGACCTTCTACGACATTCTCGGAACAAGAACGTATTAATATTAGATAGGGTTTTCAATCAATTTATGTAAATAATGTTTACAATTCTTTGTCATCAAACAATCATCATCATAACAGCCCACTAATGTCCCACTGCAGGGACTAGGATACTTGGCCTACAAATACCACGCTGGACAGACGGATTGGTACAGGGTTTAATTTCAAGTTTTCCTTCTTTTTATTTCGTAACGATAGTATTCACAAATAGTCCCTTAGTCGGTTTTTACGACACCCATGGGATGAGATGGGATAGTGACATATTGTATTCTTACTCCGTCACCACACATCAAACAACATCAAACAATATAAATAATTTACAATAATCACACATTTTAAAACAAATAATCTCTTATCATTTTGTCCGTTTACCTCTCCGTACGTACTTGTAATAGCTCTCGACGTCGAGCCTGACGTTTCAATTATCGGCAGATGTTTCAGCTGTCTGTCATGTACCACGGAGCGGCGGTGACACTAGCATTATTATTACATACAGTTTCCTGATAGATTAAGCGATGTAATGATGAAAATAAATAATATACTCGTAGCCATTGGGCGAAGGTTTTAAAATACAACTCGCCTTACGTCCTATCCCTTGAGCGTCATAAGAAGAAATCAAGGGGCAATTTTTATATCTCTTTCCACTTTGTGTTGTGTTAACTAAACCCCATCTGGGTAGTGTCTACCATACATTCGAGCGAAGCACTTCCCTAAAGGTTTGCATGTTGTGTGTAGTATATCTTATAAAGACACCACATCCCTAGGAACTACAAATAACAAACATTTGTAAATCACAAAAGCGATTGCTTTCCATTGAAGCCCAACCCAAATACACTTTAGCCACAAACCGCGACAGCCACTCCATAAACAGCTAATTTCAGAACACATTTACTTAAGTAATGTATACAGATTTATCATTATAATGTTTCGTTTATTTGATAACTGAAGCATTGCATTGCGCCTAAAGCGAACTTAGATTATGTTGATACGAGCCATCATCGCCCTCACCACACAGCTTTCAGAATGTTAATCGTTCTCCTTTCAAACATACGACGTCGACAAATTTGATTAAACACGCTTTTACACTCAGTACTGCGTTCCATTATTAATTAGAGTTGACGTGGAATATGGAAAGGGTTGATCCATTGATTCATTAGTACTACGATGCATTCGAGGGCTGCCAAGTATTCGGTCACAAAAAGAGTAATGTAAAAGCTTTAGTAGGCGCATGTAGATTTGATTTGTTTTTGTGAAATGATTCTCGTCAAGCTTGTGAAGTGGTACGGGTTTTGTACCTTTTTCTTACTCTTTGTGCATGCACACGCATTCGTGTATGTCAACGTATAGCCCTTAGACTCATAATTGGATACGATCACAAATAGAAAAAGAGAAAAACCGTTTATATCCTGTGTACATTACATTCTATTAATTCTTCTTCTTGCGAATCATATTGGCTATCTCAATTTTGGATAATGACGTTCGGAACAGTGGATACGTAAGTAGTTACTATTTATGCAAGGTGTTCACTCATAAAATTGTTCTACGATCTTTACGCTCTACATTATGTATTCCAGAGTTTAGTTTTAGTATATAATAGTGTACTGACGAAAGGGACTACTGACATACTGTAAAAAATCATCCGCCCATTGCAGTTCCAAAAAGTCTAAATGTCTTAGGGTACCAATAACATCTTCAAACTTTTCCATAAAAGACTTTTATTAGATGGTTCAGTGACGGTGGTAATTGTAACTACGTCACCACCTGCCTAAAATCTGTACCTACATCTAACAAACGTCCTAACAACAGAAACGATAAGTACAACAGCAACAATTAATAACAGCACGCAATAGTTCTAACACAATAGTGGATATGAGAACAACAAGCGCGTGATAAATTCGCTACAGACGCCCTCACTCATCACTCACACACAAAGCCCTACCGCGATACTATCACTAGCATCCCTTAGTATGTGCCGACATTCTGTACGTTAAAGTAATTTGTCTTACGCCTCGTTTACACTACCATAGTGTAAGCGAGGCGTGTTTTGTTGCGCAATATTTTTAACAGTGTTAAATTACGTGTTTTATTCAGGAAACAAATGACGATTGTTTGATGTCAGTTCTAATGTAAATAATTTTTTTAAAGCTAAAGCTTTTGTTTGGTTCGATGCTAAGATATAATATGATACTATTAAAGCCTTTTCTTAAGCCTTACCACCGGTTTCCGAATGTCTGATCAAGTAATCAAGTGTCAAAACTCCTGTCAACTAAATCCATTCGGCAACCGGAGGTTAGTAGACAACATTTTGCATTATAAGTAGCCCGTAGCTAGTTTCAGTAAAAATATTTTCAATGTAAGATCAGATATTTTCACTTGTTAGGTGCTACTTAGTTAATATTTTTATGATAATTTAAAATAAAAACAAAATTATCTTTCATATTTAAGTATTCGTAGGTACTAATATCTAATGTAAGTATATTTAATTAAAGAATACCAAAAACTGTTTAGTCACGACTCTGATATAATTTAATTAATGTTTTGTAAAATAATAATTAAACGCTCCACGATGATATTATTCTAATTACAACAAAAACGAGATCATTAACCGACGTTGCTAAATGTGATAAATTATGTAAAACTCCGTGTGGTGACAGAGTAAGAACACATAACGTAGGGATAATTGGCCTACTAATACCACTCTGGCCAGACGGATTGGTATAGGGTTTAATTTCAAGTTTTCCTTCTTTTTTATTTCGTAAAGATAATATTCACGGATAGCCCTTTAGTCGGTTTTTACGACACCCATGAGATGAGCTGGCGTGGTGATATATTGTATTTTTACTCCGTCACCACACGGACTTAACCTTAACTTTTAAAATTACTAACCTTTTCTTCTGACCTTCTATTAAATACATTGGGCATAAAATGTATTAGTACAACTTTTAAAACAGCTTACTACAAAATTTCACAGATTCATTCTGCTTGTTTAAATAAGCTGGCGTAGGTCAGTTAAAGCTCAGTGGTAATAATTAGCACTTCTTTTTACAGACACGAAGCGACTTTATAATAATTAAATTAATATTGCATTCAACGCTTATTTACCCCCGGTTTCTGAATGACTGGTCAAGTCAAAATCAACTAATCAAGTGTCAAAACTGTCATTTTAGTTCCTGATAATGATACTTTTGACACTTAATTAGTTGATTTTGACTTGACCAGTCATTCAGAAACCGGGGGTTAATATTGATTTATAAATTAACTAGCTGATGCCCGCGGCTTCACCCGCGTGGTAGCCTAAATGTTATGTATCTACATCCTAAACTACCTATATTCCAAATTTCATCAAAATCCATTCAGTAGTTTTTGCGTGAAAGAGTAACAAACATCCATCCATCCATTCTCACAAACTTTGGCATTTATAATATTAGTGGGATAGGATATTTCTTAGTAGTATCAAGAGATATAGAGTTATGCTTTCTAGTTTTAGGGATTACCTGGAATCCCCGGTATATGACAGCTGGGCGGAACAGCGTGTTCTATTTGAGAAGAAAATGTACATGACCATGAGAACCTTCTGTCAAAAAAAAAAACAAACGTAGTATTACAAAACATAAAGCTATTTTATAGATTGGATTATGCACAAACATCGTGGTGGTAGCGAAATCTTTTTTTTTGTAGTTTCATTCCACTTTCCACGTGGTGACGTCTGTCACCACCCCATCTCATCCCATGGGTATCGTAAAAACCGACTAAAGGACTCTCCGTAAATATATACTTTAAGTAATAAAAATAATGAAAACTTGATATTAAACCCTATACCAATCCGTTTGGCCAGCGTGGTATTAGTAGGCCAAGTATTCGTCCGTCACGGGAGAAGGTGTTCAGTTAAGCCTTATCACTGTTAAACCAATGATAAGGCTTAACTGAATCTTTGCTCACTTTGCCGTGACGCGTTTCTTCCAGTTTTCTCTTTGTCGGCTTTTATACAGGGTGGCTCGTTCAAAAGGGTCAGTGTGGGAAAGTCTTAAACTATAAGTCTTACGGAGATTAGTTCTTAAGAACCATGACACCGATTTTGATAAAAAGAAAAACTGCATTCATACATTTGAAAAATATACTGTACCCAGCTGGGGAATCGAACCCGGTTGTTTTGCAAAAATAAACTTATACTTTTTCTATTTAAATATCGATTCTGTAGGTCTTAAGCAGTAAATATCTCTATGAAACATTATGTCTTAAATGAATAAAATGCATTGTTTTCACATAGTTTAATTTATCATAGTAGGTGTTCGAAGTGACCACTATTACAATATTCAACAAGTTCAGGCATGTAAAATTGTCCCTACGGTTATATTGTTATGTCCATACTGACCCTTTTGAATGAGCCACCCTGTATAGTGTAATGATACCACATTTTCTTACTTTGTATCTACTTAACTTGTAGGAAGTAGTCCCCTCTCTCGCGTCTCGCCAACTTAACTCGTCAAAAAATAGGATGGAGATCAACTTAATCACCAACTTACTAGGTACTTAATTCGCTACTGTACTTGTCGATGTGTAAATCGGGCTTTAAAGTATCTTATTATCTTAATCATATTCTTCTTTCCTATTATTTAAAACAGCACTGGCATTTCACTTCACTCTTCATCAAATATCTTGGTGTCGCCGCAGTGAGTCTCACAGTTTATTTTTCTCAGTGATTGCTTCTCGAGAGACGTTTTGTTTTCGTCGACGTCCTTCGCTCGATTAGTCCTTTCCTTTTTATTCAGAGACACGATCGGGAACCAGATGCTATCGATGTACGTACTATCGTAACAATTTCTATTGCTTTTGTCTCTGTTTGAATTTGTAATTGTACTGTTTGTATTCCTTGTAAAAAGCTTTTAATTTTAAGCACGTTCGAGGAAATGTTAAGTGATTAATTTCCTTTTTTTATATTACGGTTTAATTAGTTACTTTAAAATGTAAACGTTTTAAAAGCTAATAAAGTATATGTAAGTTACTTTTATTTATTGATTGTTTAATATCGATACCCGAATGTTATCGCAAGTAGCTTATGGTGTCTCTCGAATTGGTGCCTACAACAATATTCTTTACCGGTTTCCTTCATCTATTAAGGGACACTTAACCTATAAATACCACGTTGCCCTGATATTGTTTTTCGTGTGGACTACTTTACACGTTGTGTATTGAATCGGAAGGTATTTAACCATAGAAATTTAGGTAACATTATAATATTTTAGTGGCTAACGAAAGGCTAAATGGACGTGGAAAAGGCAGCTTCTCTAAGAGTGAAAACGTAGAGTGCATTCTAGCCACTTTGAAGCGAACAGAATCACTGACTATTTATGTGGCTTCACATGATGTGTTTGCTGTATTTTGACCGGTTGTAATCCTATCTGGCTCTTCATGTTTCGAGCAACTAACTTTGGTAAAGCTAAATGATGTATCCCGAAGCCGCAACTGCTAGTTTGTTGGGATGTATGGCAGTTATATCAATGAAGCGGCCAGAGAGCTTTATGTGTTGTTACATAGTAAGTCTTCGACTCGGTCCTCTTTGCACATCAGCCAAGGTGTTCCTGTGGTTTAAATCATTTACAGGGTAATATTTATATAAGAACTATATTATATTATATATAATATGGTCTGCCATTATTTCTAGTTCCTAAAACACTTTTATTAAATAAAGAATTAAGTAAATAAACTATCAATCCACTCCTCTACATTTAACAGTCTTATGAATGCAATAAACTAGTTTAACTCGTAAACAAAAAGAGTTGGGTACTTGGTGTATTTATCGCAGCAGTCTCAGAAACTTGAGCAATAAAAGTTCCGGACAACTGTTTGACGTGGTTTACCCAACAACGTGCAAATGTCTGCGACTGAACCACTTAATGAGCTTAGTATTTTACACAATATACTCACTCTGTTCTCTGATAAATTGACTCATTTAATTATTACTAACTAATCTTGTAAATGAACTAACTATATAAATGAGATATTTAAAAAAATACTGTTTTAAGTGATGGATTGTGTTTTCTCCATTCGGCCAGACCAGCAAAGAGATAATAACGGAGTGATGTAGTTTTTTGGCTGACATCTGTTGCCTTATTACAAGACTTTTTTTGCTATTTCATCTGGTTTGATACATTTATATAGTCGTGCCCGATGGCACTTCTTCAAGCTCGAAAGACTAAAGCAATTTGGATAAAATTTGTTGTGGTAGACAACAGTATAAATAGGATGGACAAGACGACATTAGTTACTTTTAATCCTGCAAAAAATTCGTTTTTGTAAGTAATCTTGACTTTCAAAAACGATGCGAGTGGAACCCCGGGCTACGTCTAGTGAATCATAACTTCAAAAATATTTATTGGGAATGGATTATTTATTTTTTTATGGCCGAACCCCTGTTAAGTTTCTCGACTATTGTTTACGTTACCACCTAATTGATGTTTGTTGTTCTTTGCTAAGAGTTATATGTGGTTAAACAGTTACCAAATATACCAATCGATAGGTATTAATGGTATTGATGTTATTGTTGCTTTGGAGTTAAAACCTTTTTGTTACAGAAATTTAGGTGTAAAAAAGCGCTATGCCAGATCGCCCTCTTGGTTCATCATCATCATAACAGCCCATTAATGTCCCACTGCAGGGATGGGCCTCCTCCCATGACGGAAGGATACTTGGCCTACTAATACCACGCTGGCCAGACGGTTTGGTATAGGGTTTAATTTCAAGATTTCCTTCATTTTTATTTTGTAAAGATAAGATTCACCGATAGTCACACCCATGGGATGAGATAGGGTGGTGACATATAGTATTCTAACTCCGTCACCACACGGAGATCACCCTCTTGGTTGTTCATAACCAATTAAATTGAAAATTTTAACTATTTTAGAAAAAAAAGATGCTTGAATGTTTCCGTATAGTGTTAGAGCAAGAATATACGATAGTACATCTCACGGGTAAAAACCGACTAACCAAAAAAATTGCAAATTGGGTCTATACGAAAACCAAATACCACCTAACTGCCAGGCAGTTTATTAAACATCGTGGTATTTATTAATAGTACATCAAGTTTGGTCGTTAGTAAACTTTAAGATACCGACTAAGGGACTATCCGTAAATATTATCTTTACGAAATAAAAACAAGGAAAACTTGAAATTAAACCCTATACCAATCCGTCTGGCCAGCGTGGTATTAGTGGGCCAAGTATCCCTCCGTCACGGGAGGAGGCCCGTCCCTGCAGTAGGATATTAATGGGCTGATAAGATGAAACTTTAAGATACTGCCAAAATTCAGTATATTATAATTTTAAAATTATTACATCAAAATATTTGAAATATCTTAAGTAAATTTTTCGTTGGTTTGAAAAACTTTTCCTCATTTAAATATTCCGCAAAGTTAATTTATAAAATTGATTTATCTCCTTCGACACTTGGAAGCGTTTTGTCAATAATCGTTTACGTCATTAGTGACTGTGTTTTATATTCAAAACGGACCCCTCATAGAAAATGACTTGTGAATACTCACTGGGAACGATCGATCAGTACATTTTTTATATCACAAAGGAGGTTTGCAAGCTTCTTTGATATTTTGTATTCAAATTGACGTATTAAGGTCTTAAAAAGTCTCATCATAACAGCCTATTAATGTCTTACTGCAGGGACGGGCCTCCTCCCGTGACGGAGGGATACTTGGCCTACTAATACCACGCTGCCCAGACGGATTGGTATAGGGTTTAATTTCAAGTTTTCATTCTTTTTATTTCGTAAAGATAATATTCACGGATAGTCCCTCAGTCGGTTTTAACGACATCCATGGGATGAGATGGGGTGGTGACATATTGTATTCTTACTCCGTCACCACACGGAGAAATTTACAATACTGCCAAATAATTTAGAAAATGTAGCATAAATTAAAACACTTAATAATAAACATATCGTTGCACAAGATAATATCATTAGAGTGAATTATGCACAAGTATATCTAAAGTAAGTTCAATAGAGAACAATTAGGAGTCCCCTGCCCGCCCCATTCCGTGCACCCCACACGTACAGCGGGAAAAGCAACTTTTTCTTTTTATTGTCCGTTAATTGCTCTGATTGGTGCGACGGAACGAAATAAAGCCGCATTCGAAGGGATTTGTAGGCTCACTCCCGATCAAACGTACCACTCTCTAATTTAGACTTGATTGTAAAACGGCTACGAGTACCCCTCACTGTTTATATACTCTTTTTTATGTGGCTTTTATCTTTATCGAAATTACAGTAATCTCGATCGAGATAAAAGACAAATTTCACAAAAGTTATTTCGATTTAATCTAATTCAGAGTTTGTTGTTGCCTCCATTTCAAATAAAATGTTAAGTAGGGGAACGTGGAAGAAGGGATGTAAGTAATCCATATGTATTGGTTTTGCTACAATTTATCAAACGTGAACCGCATGGACACTAAACTAATTAACAGTATTGCGATAGAATGAATCTTCTCACTTCACTTAAGATTAATCGTTACAAGGGGACTCATCGCACTGCGAACTAGTCAAGAACAACTTGAGGAACTCTAATCTATTGCAGTCGAAACTCTCTAAGTTAGGTACGAGTACAAAGCGGTGCGACAGCACTTGGAGGTTATTTCAATCTAAGGTTGTTAGTTCATTGCATTGGCTAATGGATCAGGTGAGTGCTTCGACATACCTTCACATAATTTAGTTTCCTGTCGACGTATTACATATAGAATATATATGTTTTATGTATACGTGGGTTACACTGTGATGAATTTATTGCTCTGTTCGATACCACTGAGTGTATCGTCTAAGAGTTATTACTTTAAGAGTTGAGTGAGCAATAAACATGAAGATTCCTACAAATATGTTCGGAACGAAAGGCAGTCGTTACGTACTAAAAGATTCATATCGTATGCGAGTTTTATCGAAAAAATAGAATATTAGAAAAGGTGAAATGTACGAGACTCAGTTTTAATAAAAAATGTTGATACGTGGAGTAATATATTCAGATATTCTTGTGTGGGGGTGTAAAACAAAATGATATGTTACTTCGAAGACAATTTAAATATTCGAGGTATTTAGTCTTCTTCAAAATGAAGATTTATTACACACATCTGTACGATTTGTTTGGTGGAAACAATTTATTGGATTGAAATCTATTTCACGTCAATAACAATTGATACCGATATTCGTTTATTTGGTGTTATTTTTTGTTTATTTGAAACGTTATTTAACGTTATTAGACATACCTAACTTTCAGGATCTGAAATAAGAACTATTCTAGGATGTGACATTGTCTGTATGCGTGATATATTTAGGATATTTCATATATGTCCTTTAATGTTCCAATGCAGCGACGATGACCCTGCTCTTGTGGTGAAGCGCAAGGAGGTTGGTCTACGGTTAGTTTTCTTTTTGTAAATGATAAAAAGTTTTACAACACTTACGGGATGGGAAGAGTTGTTTATTTTTATATTTTTAATCTGTCTCTTTTTGGCCTAACCTTATAGCAACTTATATTATTTACTAGAGGTCGCCGTTAACCTTTAGCTACCGACGTGGTTTTTTGTAACATACCTAAGTACCGACGCGGGGCCTGTAAGGCCACAAAACAAAACATCGATTTTTATAAAATATGTTTATAATTTGTTTTAAATTATGCTTTATTTTGATCATTTGGGATTTAATCAAATTTTAATTTTATTTTATCATGATTATATACTAAATTTATTATTATTATTTGTTATTCTTTTATTTCCATAGGTTTTAATCGGTACTATTATTTTGATTTTAATGTTTATTATAAAATTTATCGGCATTTGTATAGTTTAATCAAATTTTATTTTAATTTTGGTATTATTATATAATGTATTTTAATTGATTTAAAATGGTAATGTTTTTTCTTGATTCTCTACTGTTATCCTTTATAATTAATATGTAATGTGCATGCTGTGTTTATCTGTAAGTGGCTGTACAATTAGATAAATCAACGATTATATTAAATTGAATGTATGATTGTAACAGTTGTTGATAAACCTTATAAATAAATAAATAAACAAACATAAAAAAAATATTTTCCTCTTAGGAACTTAAAATATATTTTTTTCTTAGAGAGGAAGGTTATATTTACCAAAGAAAGAAATAAAAAAAAATTGCAACCTTCTATATAAAAAAAATGACAAACAGTAAAGTCATCTATTCACATTAAGGACAAACTTGCTTAGCGCACTGTAAACATACGTGTTTTTTACATGAGAAACATCTATAATTTGACTTTCTATTGACTTCCTGTATCATGATAGCTGATTTCTGGAACAAAATCTTCTCCTACGTCGTCTACTTCTGATCCGCTGAAGTCCTCCCCTATCAAGTTCTCAATCAAATTCTCGGTATTTTTATCCGAAAGATTTATAAAGTACCTAGGTATTTCAGAAATGCTTAGTTGATTTGTGGGTAATTGGCCAGGCCTAGGTACATCCATTTTTAAAATTAGTAGTTAGATTTCTTTAAACAAGCACTACAAATTAAAAATAGCTATAACAAAAAAGTAACGTAAGTACCGACGTCGGGCCTGAGAGGCCGCGTCGTAATTTAGAATTCCCATAATGTACCAAAATCACGTCCACCGACACAACCCCCGCACGGAATGGCGTCAGCGCAGCTAGAAGCGCAGCTACTGAGAAGCAGGGATCTCTCCTAAGCGAGGAAGGGGTAAAACTAACAACATGGTTACCTGCCGCGGCCTGACAGGCCCCACGTCGGTACTTAAAGGATAATGATTTATCGCTATATTCTGTTCTACCAGCCCTTCCTCTCTTTTCTCTCATTTCTAATACTGTTCATACATCCGTTTCTCTTGCCTCTCCGTCCTTCGAGTCCTTCGACGATTCTATTCACTAATCTTCTTGTAACTTGCACAACATTACCAAACTACTTATTTACGGACTACACTACAACAAACTGTTATTAAACTTTTACTATCATCATCATATCAGCCAATCGACGTCCACTTCTCCAAACGTTTTCACCTTAAGCTTTCCTGTGCCTCCCTTAACTTTTACTATCATCTTAACAGCCCATTAATGTCCCACTACAGGGACGGGCCTCCTGCCATGACAATGAGATACTTGGCCTACTAATACCAAGATAGCCAGACGGATTGGTATAGGGTTTAATTTCAAGTTTTCCTTCTTTTTTATTTCGTAAAGATAATATTCACAGATAGTCCCTTAGGCGGTATTTACGACACCTATGGGATGAGATGGGGTGGTGACACACTGTATTCTTACTCCGTCACCACACGGATATAATGTCTACTAATAAAAAAACCTATTTTTAAAATCATGTCATCATTCACTTCCATGTACTGCATTAGGTCAACCATTTCTCAAGTATCTTGACATCTAGTGGGGCTTTTACCCTCAATTTCAGTTCAAACGTCGGTATCTTCAATTCTTGAACTTACTGACCTGTACAAGCTTTTGATAGTTCGACGATTTTACGTGTCTGTGATTCGTTGAACCATGATCTAACTTCAAACGTTTTGTTAAAACGGTATTCACAAGTTTTTATTATATTTGAAAACGTTTGGCCGGCGCTTTCGTATTTTTACGTTTGTGTCAAAAGAAAACTACTTGGGAAAGCATTTTCCTCGATGTATAAAATTCGACAGTATGGCTTAAAGTTTACCGTATTGAAGCGCGCAATTAAGGATACTTAATAGTTTTTCATGATAACAGCCCATTAATGTACCACTGCAGGGACGGGCCTTCTCCCGTGACGGAGGGATACTTGGCCTACTAATACCACGCTGGCCAAACGGATTGGCATAGGGTTTAATTTCAAGTTTTCCTTCTTTTTATTTCGTAAAGATATTCACGGATAGTCCCTCAGTCGGTATTTCGTAAGGGGTAGGTTTCTTTGTAAAGGTAGGTTCGGTTTTTACGACACCCATGGGATGAGATGGGGTGGTGACATTTTGTATTCTTACTCTGTCACCACACAAAATTTTCTTTGAGATTATGTGCTTGTAGTAGGTATCTCTACTACAAGCATATAATCTCAATATTTTCTTATAGTAGTATAAGAAAATTTTGATATAAAATTATTCGTTAGCGATATTCTCTACCTAATTATAAATGGCTGCGGCTAAATGGTTTTACCTCGCTTTAAGGTTTAAGTGCTTACTTAACCCAAGCAATGTAGATAAGAATCACAAAAGTTAATTTGTAAAAATTCTAACCTTACTTTACAGTAATATTGCGGTTTCTTAAAATGTAGGTCGATTACGTATTTTTACAATATTTTGTAGAAAATGGCGTTCTCTAAAGACTACATTATCTGTGGTCCGACAACAGAGTCAGATTTACGGTCGGATGCAATGAGCCGACCGACCATTCAGAGTAGGTTGCCCTCGGCTTCATTTTGCATGTTATTAAACTGGAAAATAAAAATAAAAAGTTGATGTAAAGGGGAACTTGGGAAAATTATCATGAAAAGCGGAGGTACTGCAACGATGCTAAGGTAACTTCAAACAATGTTTTTTTAGTTTGTATTTCTTTGTGTTTTTTTCGGTGAATGTTTTATGAGACCGCTTAACAACAGTATTAACTTACCTTTAAAGGTATTTTAATCAGAAGAGTTTGATTTTATGTATTTTATATTTATTAATGTGCCACTCAGTGAAGGGATTCAAGCCCTTCTTAAATAAATCTTGTTTACTAATACTATGATAAATTAGATTTCAGGGAAGAATTATTTAATTTTGTAAAATATTTATTTTTTGGGTGCTTAATCGACTCCAAACAGTATTGTGGGTTTTGTTTTGTGACCTATGAAGGGTGGCCGAAAATGGTTGTATGAGTGTGCCGCAATTAGTAAAGAAGTGACAACGTTAGCTTGGAGATGCTTATGTTCAGCAGTGGACCGCTAATCGCTGAGAGCTGGACAAACGTGAAGTTAACCATCAGGCAAGAGTAGCGTATAAAAGTAACATTAAAATCCGTGTTCCTCAACAAACAGTCTATTACAATATTTTCATACTTTTTCTAACATTTTTTTTACGTCAACACAATTATTATAACAGTACAGATAAAATAAACTAAGTGAAAAGAGTCTGTTCGTGTTGCAGAATTAATCAGTGAGCGGGACAGTACGCAATCTATCTAAGTTCATCTTCCATAAAAGATTTTTCTGTAATGAAAGCTTATCGCTTCGTTGCTGTTACGTTTTTTGAAGCTCTTATATTTTTCTGTGGAAGGTAGAAATAATGTTGTTTGCTGTGGTCACGGCATAAATATTTTTTTAAATGTCCTTTATTTTGATTGGTAGGATGCATAGGGTAGGTATGTTTGCTGATACTATAAAAAGGTGCCCTTTTTATAGATAGCTTTATATAAAAAGTCTACTTCATCATCATCATCTCAGCCAATCGACGTCCACTGCTGGTCATAGGCCTCCTCCAAATATTGCCACCTTGTGCGGTCCTGTGCCTCCCTCATACATCGGCTACCCGCCGTAAAAGTTTACTTATAATATTATAATTAATCTATGGCATATTGTTTTAATTTTATCTTGGCTATTAATATTGTCAGTTTTGAAGAACTATTGAATAAATAAATATTATTATAGCTCAGAATCCTGAGTTATTTTAAAAAGAGTGGCTGTTAATTTTTCCAAATTGTTCTCATGGCTCAACCCTATGGGGAAAAGCCTTGAGTCCATGTAGGTATGTAATTGTGTATCATTGTAATTGTGTATACGATCATACCCTGCCAATTTAACAGAAACATAAAACATAGACAATAATTTATGGTTAATGGCACAAAAAACTTCCTAAATGGGATTCGAACCTGAGACCTATTAACTACACAGCGCATACCGCACCGCGGATCACACATAATCTCACAAACAATTTAAGTCTAGTTAATTCAACTCAATATTTCTTATTAGTAAAGCTTCGTTTTCTCTAATTCGTAGATAGTAATCGTTTAAGAGATAGGAGCTTGTGTCACGTGATTTACTACAGTTGTCTCTCTAGTTAACAAGGAAAACTTTTTGCCTCTCCGACACGAGAATAAATTAGCTAAATTGTAACGTCTACTGATCTTGATGTTAATATTTCTAGTTTCAATGCTTTTAATTTTATTGTGTGTGTAATGGCGTGTGTGTTCCGTGTGGTGACGGAGTAAAAATACAATATGTTACCACCCCATCTCAGCCCATGGGTGTCGTAAAAACCGACTAAGGGACTATCCGTGAATATTATCTTTACGAAATAAAGAGAAGGAAAACTTGCAATAAAACTCTATACCAATTCCTCTGGCCAGCGTGGTATTAGTAGGCCAAGTATCCCTCGTCCCAGGAGGAGGCCCGTCCCTGCAGTGGGACATTAATGGGCTGTTATGATGTAATAGCGTGCGAATTTATAAGAAGATGCGTTTATTATTAAGCACGAGTATGTTTTCATAAATGTGCTTAATCCAATGATTCAAATAATGTCACAATGTAGAGTTGAGCCTCCTTGATTTATCTAGGAAAATTAGGCTTATAGATAACACTATAGCCAGAGACAGGATTACTTTTTGTGTAAAGTCTATTAGTTTGATAGATACCTATTGATTGTTAAGAACAATTTTCGTGTGTTGACGGAGTAACACCATCTCATCTCATGGGTATCGTAAAAACCGACTCAGGGACTATTCGTGAATATTATTTTAACGAAATAAAAAGAAAGGAAAACTTGAAATTAAACCCTATACCAATTCCTTTGGCCAGCGTTTAGGCCAAGTATCCCTCCGTCACAGGAGGAAGCCTGTCCTTGCAGTGGGACATTAATGGGCTGTTATCATGAAAAACTATTAAGTATCCTTAATTGCGCGCTTCAATACGGTAAACTTTAAGCCATACTGTCGAATTTTATACATCGAGGAAAATGCTTTCCCAAGTAGTTTTCTTTTGACACAAACGTAAAAATACGAAAGCGCCGGCCAAACGTTTTCAAATATAATAAAAACTTGTGAATACCGTTTTAACAAAACGTTTGAAGTTAGACCATGGTTCAACGAATCACAGACACGTAAAATCGTCGAACTATCAAAAGCTTGTACAGGTCAGTAAGTTCAAGAATTGAAGATACCGACGTTTGAACTGAAATTGAGGGTAAAAGCCCCACTAGATGTCAAGATACTTGAGAAATGGTTGACCTAATGCAGAGTAGACGGTACTTACATGGTAGTGAATAATGACACGATTTAAAAAATAGGTTTTTTTATTAGTAGAAATTATATCCGTGTGGTGACGGAGTAAGAATACAATATGGTGTTGTAAAAACCGACTCAGGGACTATCCGTGAATATTCTCTTTACGAAATAAAAAAGAAGGAAAACTTAAAATTAAACCCTATACCAATCCGCTTAGCCAGCGTAATGTTAGTAGGCCAAGTATCCCTCCGTCACGGGAGGTGGCCCGTCCTTGCAGTGGGACATTAATAGGCTGTAATGATGGTTAGTAGAAATTGTAATAAGTAAGTGGAATATTGCAATTGGCATGGTTATGGAAATAAAAAACAGGTGAAATGCTGGTAGATATTTACACCTACGAAAACAAAAGGAACAAAAGACCGACCAGGCTATTAGGAGAGCCGAATTATTTTTTCGACCAATCGTTAAGAGATCCATCTTTATTCGGCCAATTATTCAAAAGAAACATTGGTTTTTCGACCAGTTGAATTTCAATATCCAGTACGGCACCTATGTCGTACTGCATGGACACTGCAAAAAAAAAATACAACCGACTTGTAATAAAACATGGCGATTTATAAAAATTAAATTAACTAGCTATGGTTAGGGCATTAGAGGTAGGTGACATCTCATAATACGCGCGCAATCTATTAGTATTGCCTTCCACATCAAACCCTTGACCTAGTCTCCTAACTCTAGAGCCCTATGTTGTAGATCATTACCCTGACCCGTCAGTTCAATGACTGAACTGTCAACTGCCTGTTACATCATTGTTATGATAGTTTATTACTTAGTTTCTATTTTTTTTTGTTAAAAATACATCTCTACCAATTTCCTGTTTTGCGAAGGTTTAATCTGCATGTCAATTCTCGTTCTTTAAAATCGTTAAAAAATCGATAAAGGTTAACTTTTCGCTGTCAAATTGTCTTGTTTTTGCTATTGCAATTGCAATCTTTTATGGCCGTGTTAAAATTTTATTTAGAGTGTGACAATTTGACAACTAAAAGTTAACTTAACCCAATTTTTAACGATTTTAAGGTACGAGAATTGACAAACAACAAACTGCCCCAGAAAAATCCTAAAAAAACAAAAAAACAACTCTAATAGTAAACATAGTCATAAAAACACTAAAATTGTTTCGTTTAATTATAATGAAAAATTACTTTCGTCCATTTCAAAACACTTCTTTCATTCCTATGTAGGTAAACATATTTTTGAATAAAGTAAAAACCTTAAACATGTACCTATAGCAAGAATACTAGGTGTCTCTTCCACGCTGCTATTTTAATTATTTATTCACTATTTCACGAATATCTTGGAATATCTCTGAGTCGGCTTACAAACTAATCTGTTTACCTGTATTTACAGGCGCCTGACCTTTACAACGCAATTAGTGAGGGTACTCATTACCTAAGGAAATACTACATTTCCTTTTTGGGCTTTAAATATTCACAATGAATGCTATGATTGGCGTAGACTGTTAAGTAATATGAAAAGCCTTTAGAAATATTTTAAACTTATTTTTCTTTTTTATTTGGTCAGAAATTCTGTGGTTCAAATATTAAAAAATAATACTATCCTAATTTAGCACCTCTTTTTGGTTTTAGATTCGTTTCGGGTTCCAAGTCTATTTAGAGATGAGACTAGGTATGTACCTAATCGGCAGGTACAATTTCTCATGATGCATTTACTACCGAACATAAGGTAGTTAATAGCAGTTCTCCATAATCGTTACCAATTTAACAACTATGTAAACACGTTTCTTAGTATGAATAATAAATTTATTGTACACAAGGGAACCCAAAGGTAGAAGGTACTCTAATATATTCATAACCAGTGGTCATCTTTCAGGGTATAAATTGTTATTTCCCGATATACACCTGGTCATCATTTTATTTAGTAACTGATGTCCGATTTTAAATTGTAACCTCGTGAATCGATGATTATTCGATCATATTATTAACACATTGAATAAAATATTTTTCTCAATTTTACGGCTTACAGCTCTCATTAGAGGTCTTCAATTGTTCAATGGAGAAACGAATCTTTGCTAATGCAAAGCTCCTTGTATATGAATGCATCTGTAAGTATAAAACTGTCATGATCGCAAATGTATGTCCTCCACAAGATGTAGGCACTTAGATCCACAAGGAGTAGGTAAATGTGGCATTTTAGACCATGCAGAATCAGGAACTATTAAATTTTCTAGCTTAGCTATTTTTTACTTTAATCAGTTACGTTAAGCTATGGCTCTCTTAAAATGCTAAGTTTAAGGGGACCCTATTTTTTAATTAAGCTTGCTATTCAAAAATTTAAAGAATTTTTTTTTGTTTTACAAATAAATCTACTTGGACTTAGAAACAGTAACGGCCTTATTACAAAATACGGTCTAACTATAAACCACGATTTATTACGTCACAAAACCACTGTTTTTGAAATTTGTTGTTATAAAATCAGTCTTAACGTTAAAGTGTTAAAACTGATTTTGTAATGACAAATTTATGATTTCGTATTTGTTAATACAAAATCAGTTTTAACACTTTAGCGTTAAGACTGAATTTGTAACAACAAATTTCAAAAACAGTGGTTTTGTGACGTAATAAATCGTGGTTTATAGTTAGACCGTATTTTGTAATAAGGCCGTATAAGTTTTAAAGCTGTATTAAATTCGAGTCTGAACACAAGTAAAGTTGGCACAAGTAAAGCTTGCCAATCCTATTTGTAAGTCGTGTCAGGTGCTAAAAACTCTGGAGCAATGAACTGAAACGAACTACACAGCGAATCTGTATAAATTTAATTCTACCAACTTATTCTGCAGCTTTTTATACCTACACGAGTACGATTTGGTTTCTAAGTAGTAGTATTTTAATGGGAACGATGAGACGAAGTTAGATAATAAACTGTCATCACGTGGATTATGCCGAATACGTCTGAAAATAGCTGAGTCGCTGTACACAAGAATGTGATTGCAAATCCCACGAAAACAATTTTGTGATCCAGAAACAATTGTCATGAGCCTGGAGGGTTTTGTAAGGGTTTCAAGTTTCATGGAAGACAATTAGTCGATCTACGAGTACAAATGATAGTCTTAAGCCCGATTTTCTCTTTGGTCCATAAAAAAATGTAAAAGTCCCCGCAACATAGGGTTTGATCTCTAGTACAGAAGTTGTATTAAAATATGCGAAATTACATCGAAATAGTTATATTAGCGTTAATGTATACATACGGATATAGGACGTTTGAGTATTGAGCATATTAATAAATATTTAGGCATAGACCTAAAATATTCGGTTTATCTTGGGCATGGAAGCCAAAGCGGTTAAGACGGAATTTTCCTATAATATCCGTCAGAATCAATAATCTGGCCAATCTGTTTGGTATTAATTTATGTGTCAAATTAAGCATCTTTTTAAATAGTAGGTAATGATTACCTACAATAATAAAACAAGAACAGATTTTAGTAATTGCTACTAAAAAAAATTGAACTACCTATATTATCAGATGTTAGATACACGGGTATTAACACGATAATTATTTTAATGGTAAATCTGTAATCATTAATTTACCTTTTTGGCTCTCGACGTTTCGAACGGGTTACACCAGTAGTCATTCTTATTATATTTATCACAACTCTTATAATATAGTTTAAATACAGTGTTTTCAAACAGTTTTTTCATTTTGTTCCGTGCGCCTTACTAATTTCTGTTAGCAATGCATTTGCTTGCAAATATCAGGCGCTTTTTCAAGTCAGCATAACTTCGTGATTAAAGTTTGTGGTCTGCAAAGTACTGATAATAAGTTAATGAGCGTTTTAAAATATCTATTAAATAAAATACATATATTTTTTATTAAAAAGACAGTTCTTGGCTTTGCAGATATGATACCTAACAACATTGTCCTGTTCTGCTCTTTAGGACATGAAGATAATTGACTATCAAAGGTTCTATACAAACATTTAAAGACTGTTTAAAATAATAATATCTACCACAGATTTAGTAAAAAGACTGGGACCTGTATCCTGTTTTCCACTATACCTATATCTAAGTGAATTCGTCGCAATATACCTAATTGTTTTAAGTATCTTAAACTGAGAATGTAGTCCAGGCAAGATTTTTATCTTTAATTTACGAAGGTAATATCTAGGTAAATAGTTACCCATTAGCTATCTTTTACGCCACCCACGGAATGAGTAGGAGTGGTGACATTATATCATATTTGTATTCCATCTTCAGAACCGTCCGTACATTGACATTTCCTATGAAAACTTAGTAAATATGGCTACATTGTGAGTATATAAGAAAAATAAGATTTACCAAAATAAAGATATTGTATGTCTTTATACAGTAGGTATTTCCTAAAAAGATTTTTTGTTGAAAAGGGTAATGTAAACAATCCGAGCTTACCCAGATCTTATCAATGTCCACTTTTTGTTTTCCTAAATGTCACGTGATATTTTCGTAATGCAAACATCGAATTGTTATTCCATATTCAATCTATACGTATATAATATAAAAAGGTTTGATAACATCGAACGGTATAATAACTCCTTTTTGTTGTTTTGCTTGGTTTTGGTAAATTCAATTATTTGATAATATTTTTAGTTTATTTTTTTTCGGAAAAGAATAATGAAAGACAATGGAATCCCGTTTTCTGAGAAATTGACCGCTAGGCTATCCGAGCCCCTTTCTCGATAACCAAATTAGTTTATTCATTTTCTCACATTGTCTAATTTTACCTCGAGAGAAGATAAGATGTGGTGACGGTTCATTAATTACTAGGTATTTCGTTACAATGTTAAATCAATCATCAATACATATAAATAAAATTAAAGTGTGTGAATTACGTTACCCATACGCATACAATTATTGGACAATAATCGACATCGAACATAGCAACGATCAGCCTCGTGACGCAGCGTCAGCAGTAGGTTGCGACATCGCCAGCCACGGGCGCTAGCCTCAGCACAACGTGAACCAACGTGCCTCGTGCCCTAGCGTCAGCATTACTCCATTCCCACGATTATTGCAACTAACTCTGTCACTTCTTTACAAGCATCGCGCTTAAGTAGTTTAACTTAGTTAATAATTAATATTGTAATTTTTATTCTCTAATTAAATAAGTTTCAATTTAATTTTCGTTTTTTTTAAATCCTTCGGCAGCAGCCTACGTAATTGGCGCAGTCGGTAGGATACTCACGGTGCGGTTTGTGAGTTTAAAGTCATTTTATATCGATAATAATCTCTTACGATCCGGCCGGGCGGTTATCTAGCCGCGCAACGAGTATCAACCTACGAGAGCTGCAGCCACGAGAAGGAGAAGTATCCAGCCATCGATACGCAGAGAAACGAAATGATATTGTGAGTTGCACAGATTATTTCTTGTGTTGCTATTTCCTTACCACATAAGTTTTCCTTTAATTTCCAAGATTTTTCGTCCTAGTAAATCACGTATTAGTAGCGAGTCTACGCATCGACAATCTTGTCGGCAAAGACATTTAGATCAAAGTAGAAACATAGATTTAGTTGATTTAAATTTAGAATTAAATAGTTTATTTAATAGTAATAATATGGCACACACTCCAGACATTATATTTAAGGCATTACGTCCTGTACCAGAATTCGATGGGAACCCAAATGTTCTCACGCGGTTTATAAAGTTGTGTGACCAATTAGTTTACTCTTATCTTAGTAACGACCCCGGCAGTGAATTACCTAACTTGTGTCTATTAAACGGAATTTTAAACAAGATCACTGGGTCTGCCGCGAGTATTATTAACGCAAATGGCATTCCGGACAACTGGTTAGATGTAAGAAACGCTCTTATTAATAATTTCGCGGACCAAAGGGACGAAACCGCCCTTTATAATGACCTCTCTTTGGCCACACAGGGACCAAAGTCTCCGCAGGAATTTTACGATCAATGCCAGACACTATTTAGTACGATCATGACATACGTTAGCCTTCACGAAAACTTAGCCACCACTATTGAAGCTAAACGAGTATTGTATAGGAAATTAGCTATGCAGGCTTTTGTTAGAGGATTACGTGAGCCCCTGGGATCTCGTATTAGATGCATGAGACCCGACACAATTGAAAAGGCCTTGGAATATGTCCAGGAAGAGATGAATATTATTTATCTACAACAAAGAAACGATTTAACTAGTAGGTCACAATCGACTTCTAAAATAAATCATACAAGCCTTGCACACATTCCAAAACCTTCACAAGCTTACTGGTCCTCACCAGCCAACTGGCCCTCACAAGGTATGAACAAGCCATCACCACAGGTACCGCAACCCTACAGGTTTGCGCCCCAGCAGGGATTTAGGACAAATCCTATACACAACCAGCACTCACCACAGGTACGTATGCCCTCACGTACACAACAGATGTTTAGTTCTAGGCCTCATAACTACAACCCCCAAAGTCACCTATTCCGTTTACCTCATAGGAGTCCACATAATCAGACATTTGGGCCCAAGCCAATGAGTGGAGTGCAACAATTTAATACAAAAGCACTTCCGCCATCTGGAGGACCACGTGGTCACGATTGGGGCGCCCACGGTAATCCACCGCCTAATAATTACTTTAAAACGCGAGAGGTAAATTTTAACCAGTGTTACGACGGTAATTATTACGACTATAGTTACGACCCTGACTATGAATATGACTTACAAACTACTGACGAAACTTATGACTTTTATAACTATAATGACGAAGCTCAATATCCATGCTATGACAACTCCAGTGACTATGCTAACTATCCTAATAGTGACCATAATGACAATCAGGATAGTAATAATCAAAATTTTCAGACAGACCAGATATTAAAAAAGCCAAAATAGAAATAAATTTACAGACACAGAGACAGTTACCTTTTATTCAAATATCAAACCCACCTCTAAAACTGTTAATCGACACTGGCGCTAACCAATCCTTTTTAAGCCCAGTAGCTGTTGAAAAATACTTTCATAATTATCCTTTGAACTTTGATCCTTTTGAAGTGACAAATGTACACGCTACTACTAAAAATAATTACTCTATTACGTTACCATGTTTTACTGAATTTAACGATGAAGAAAACATACGTCTTTTTGTCTATAATTTTCATGACTATTTTGATGGACTTATAGGACTTGACTTACTGACTAAATGGGAAGCTAAAATTGACTTAAAAGACAAGACTTTAACCACACGATCTAAAGTGAACCCAATTCAAATGTATAACTCACGAAATGTCAATCTATACGAGGACATTATACCCGCAAGAAGTTCCAAGTTAGTTCGATTACCAATTAATGCACCAGATGGTGATGTCATTGTTTCAGAACAGACTATTTGTAATTGCATTATAGTAGAATGTTTGACTAATGTTTGCAATAGCCGGGCTATTGTAGAAGTTTACAACCCTTCCCATAATGACATCATACTATCATTAGATCATTCAATTAACGCGGATTTATTTAACATGAATTTTTCTACTAAAGTAACATCACGGTCTCATGACGTTATTTCACGATTAAGAACGGACCATTTGAACGAGGAAGAAAAAGCTAACTTAATATCCTTATGTTCTCAATATTCAGACGTATTTTATTTAGAAAACGAGCCTCTTACTTTTAATAATAAAATAAAACACCGCATTAATACTACTGATGAATTACCAGTTTACACAAAAAGCTACAGATATCCCTTTATACACCGTAAAGAAGTTAAAGATCAAATTGAAAAGATGCTTTCTCAAGGCATCATACGACCCTCAGAGTCTGCATGGAGCTCACCTATTTGGATAGTACCAAAAAAGGTTGACGCTTCAGGTAAACAGAAGTGGCGACTCGTAATAGACTTTCGGAAGTTAAACGACAAGACTATCGACGATAAGTACCCTATCCCAAACATATCTGACGTCTTAGACAAATTAGGGAAGTGTCAATACTTCACTACTTTAGACCTGGCTAGCGGTTTCTATCAAGTAGAGATGGACCCAAGAGACATACCAAAAACCGCATTCAATGTAGAACACGGGCACTTCGAATTTCTTCGAATGCCAATGGGTTTAAAGAACTCTCCATCAACATTCCAACGCGTGATGGATAACGTTTTAAAAGGTCTACAAAATGAAATTTGTTTAGTGTATTTGGATGATATTATCGTATACGGAACCAGTCTTCAAGAGAGTATAATAAACCTGCAAAAAGTCTTACAAAGACTGCGTGAGTCCAATTTTAAGATTCAGATGGACAAATCAGAATTTTTAAAATTAGAGACAGCATACCTAGGCCATATAATCACGAGAGACGGTGTTAAACCCAATCCCGACAAGATATCGACTATACAAAAGTACCCTTTACCGAAAACACCCAAAGAAATCAAACAATTTCTTGGACTGATAGGATATTACAGGAAATTTATCCCAGACTTCGCTAAAATTACTAAACCGATGACACAGTGCCTGAAAAAACATAAAAAGATTAATTTTGACAATGACTATATGGACAGCTTTGAAAAATGTAAGAACTTACTGACGAATGACCCAATATTACAATACCCAGACTTTAATAAAGAATTTGTACTGACGACTGACGCGTCTAACTTTGCGTTAGGAGCTATTTTATCTCAAGGTCCAATAGGATCGGATAAACCAGTATCTTATGCATCTCGTACTCTAAACGAGAGTGAAATTAATTATAGCACGATAGAAAAGGAGTTGTTAGCTATCGTGTGGGCAACAAAATATTTCCGCCCTTATCTATTTGGACGTAAATTCAAAATACTCACTGATCATAAGCCACTCCAGTGGATAGTAAATTTAAAAGAACCCAATTCCCGGTTAACTAGATGGCGTTTAAAACTCAGTGAATATGATTTCACAGTCATATATAAAAAAGGCAAAAATAACACAAATGCCGACGCTTTATCTAGGATTGAAATTCACAATGAGGAAACAGGTTCAATATTGGTAAACTCTTCTGAAAAACCACCTACTGTAGATAACTCTACTACCCTTACCGTCCATACAAGTAACGAAGACCCTATTCTAGAGATCCCTATTACTGACGATCCCTTAAACAAATTTCACCGACAATTAGTCATGACTATTGTTCCGGACATTACCCGACGACCTATAGTGACAAAACCTTTTGAGACCCATACTAAAGTAACCATACAAGTGACTGAAAATAACCTCGAGACTGACGTCATTAACGCTATAAAGGAATATGTAAATCCAAAAGTAAAAACGGCTTTACTAATAGTTCCCCCTTTAGCTATGTATAAGATAATACCAGTAATTCAGGATAAATTCCAAAGCTCTTCAATGAATTTAGTAATGAGTAAAATGGAATTAGAGAACGTTAAAGAATACCTGAAACAACAAGACATAATTAGAAACTATCACGATGGTAAAACGAACCACAGAGGTATTAATGAGAGTTATCTTGCTTTATCCAGAAAATATTACTGGCCTAAAATGAAGGACCATATTATTAAATATATAAATAATTGCAGTATTTGTGGCCAATGTAAATACGATAGAAATCCAATTAAACAAGTATTTAACATTGTACCCCCTGCTACTAAACCCCTAGAAATAATTCATGCTGATCTATTTACCGTGCAGTCTGAAAAATACATTACCTTTATAGACGTATTCTCCAAATACGGACAGGCCTATCATCTTAGAGACGGCACAGCAATAAGCATTTTGCAAGCCCTTCTCTTATTTTGTACTCACCATGGACTTCCCCTGACAATTGTTACAGACAATGGTACTGAATTCACCAACCAGCTCTTTGCTGAATTCCTAAAACTTCATAACATTAATCACCATAAAACCTTACCTCATTCTCCTAACGACAATGGCAACATAGAACGTTTCCATTCAACGTTACTTGAACACCTCCGTATCCTGAAATTAAAACATAAAGAAGAACCTGTAGTTAATCTCTTATATTACGCTATTATAGCTTATAATAGCTCTATCCATAGCTTCACGAAGTGTAGACCCTATGACATACTGAAAGGACACTTTGACCCCCGTGACCCTATTAACATTGACATAAACGAAAAAGTACTCCAACAGTATGTACAGAATCATAGATCACAAATGCAGACTGTTTACGACTTAATTAACAAGACTTCACTAGCCGATAGAACTGCTCTTATAGAATCTCGTAATAAAACGAGAGAACCCGAAGCTGAATATGAACCGCAACAGCAAGTATTCATTAAAAATCCTCTTGCTCAAAGACAAAAACTTGCTCCCCGTTATACGCAAGATAAAGTACTAGCCGATCTCCCTATCCATATCTATACCTCGAAGAAACGTGGTCCTGTAGCGAAATCACGTTTAAAACGTTCCCCTAAGAATCCTCAATTGTTGCAGGATACTACTATTGATCCTGATGCTGACCCCTCACCTGGTGCAACTTCAGGACATAAAATTTGATAACCTGGACGATGGACCTGGACTACTACCTTTTAAGCTAGGACAGGCTAAATTAACAACACACTACCACACATTTCTTCAATATATTGAACTTGACAAAATAGAACAAGGTATACTTACACTTAGAGATGAACTACAAAACTATAAAAATAAATTAACAAACGAGACTTACATGTTATATGAATTACAGTTAGAATACTTAGATAATAAAATTGTTTCCATTATGGAGCACTTAAGTACCCTAGAACCTAGTAGGACAAAAAGAGGTCTCCTCGATGGATTAGGAAGTATAATTAAGAGCATAACCGGAAACCTAGATTACCAGGATGCCATTAGATACAATGAAGCCCTAAAAAGTCTAGTTGAAAATCAAAATAAAATATCTCTAGAATTTAATAACCGTGCTAGTTTAAATAATGATTGGATAAAAGAACATGATAAAGTATTCAATCAATTCATTAATAATCAGATTAGAATTAATAACACACTACAAATAATTTTGAATGAAAACGTTTATAAAAATAACTATTTGATAAAATATGCGAAATTTGCCCAACTGTTAGCTATTATCTCCGAAAATGTTAATGATTTATTAGAGGAACTTTTAAGAATAGAAAATATATTAGCTTTTACTAGAACGATGACAACTCATCATTCGATGCTTAGTATTAGTGTACTTAGAACTATGTTAGATAAGCTTAAACTGATCTATGGGCAAGATCATATAATAAACCTAGAGTTAAGAGATTATTATAATATAATTAGATCAGGATCATATTTCTATAAGAAACAAATAATTATAGTCTTTAAATTTCCTATAGCTTCCTCAAACCTCTATGATTTGTATAAATTATCTCTAGCACCAAACAAACGTCACCAAGTCCTTATTCCACCTTACCCCTTCATAGCAACTAATAGAAATGATTTCGTGTACATGGAGGCTGAATGCCCGAAGTTTGAAAATCAGTTTCTTTGTGATGAAAGCTTTCACAAAAAACTACGAAGCCAACCTGACTGTATTCAAGAAGTTATTTCAAGACAAACTATCATGCCAACCTGCAATCTTTCAATCGTACAACTTTCTACTGAAGCCATGGAACAGCTAGATGACCAGAGCTACGTGATCAGTTTCCCCCGACCAACGAAGGTTCACCTAAGCTGCGGAACTCAAACTTATAATATGTTAAACGGAAGTTTTCTAGTAACAATACCCAACCATTGTTCACTACATTCACCTGAACTTACCTTAACGAACGTAGATGACGTCATAAAAGGTCAACCTCTGAAAATTATGAAAACTACTTACCCAGAAGAACTAAGCAACGATGATGTAACATTACCGCATCTCAAATTAAGCTCAATAAATTTAAAACTGCTTCACACTATTCAAGAGAAAATATTAAGCCAGCCGCCGCTGAAACCACAGATGAATCCTGAAATAATATACCACACAACTATACCCCTATACCTGATAACAATAGGCGCAATATTACTTACCTTAATTATATTGCTTCGCCGATACTGCCATTCGAGATACAAACAACCTGAAATAAAAACGATAGACCCTAGCAACCCACGAGATGAAGATCTACGAGAACCTGAAAACCATATCTATGCGAAACCATCTAAAACAGCAATTTTTTCACTAAAAGTTGGAAAATAATTGCTATTCTGAGGGTGGAGGAATTACGTTACCCATACGCATACAATTATTGGACAATAATCGACATCGAACATAGCAACGATCAGCCTCGTGACGCAGCGTCAGCAGTAGGTTGCGACATCGCCAGCCACGGGCGCTAGCCTCAGCACAACGTGAACCAACGTGCCTCGTGCCCTAGCGTCAGCATTACTCCATTCCCACGATTATTGCAACTAACTCTGTCACTTCTTTACAAGCATCGCGCTTAAGTAGTTTAACTTAGTTAATAATTAATATTGTAATTTTTATTCTCTAATTAAATAAGTTTCAATTTAATTTTCGTTTTTTTTAAATCCTTCGGCAGCAGCCTACGTAATTTGTGTGTACACAACACCAATATTAAAACCGACATTTTTAATAAAACAATGTCGGATTGTCTTGTTGTTCCGGTTAATCTCCGAAACGGTTCAACCAATTTTACTCAGACTTTCATAGTTTATGTCTAATTTTACGATGCATAACACGAGCTACTTTGATAAGCAGAGGCTCATTGAGCAGATTAAAATAATAAAACGCCACAATCTAAGTCAATTCTGAATAAAACCGTTAGTAAAGTAACTTTTCAAAATTGAGTTCGATTCACAAAAAAAAATAAAGAACAGAAATTCTTTTACATTCGCTCTGAAACAGCGTCACAGCGCTATATCTAAGGCTTTATCCGTCAATGCTTTGAAAGCCTTATAGCTACCACAAAAGCAATGATAAAAATCGGCAAGGCAGTTATCGGTTCTATCGGCACGATCTTTTGTACCCACGAAAAAGGATTTGTGAAACCATTGGAGCGAATTGCAAGTTGCAGACGATTCTTTTAAGTAATGTGATCTGCTTATTGCTTGTTATGGGATTTGCGCAGATGATGTATGGGGCCTATACTGTAAGGGAGATAGGTATCTTCTATAAATGTCGATAGTGCAATGTGTTTGGGTTTCCGCACTTAAGATATAGAAAAGTTTTATTGATATCGTTCTGGTTTTATTTAGGAATGTTTTGTTTTTAGAAAGTTGTACTTTGTTTTCTTAGTGTAAGGCAAAAGATACAACATCTTTTAATGATAAGTGACACTACACAGGATAATATTTGTAAAATGAAATCTAGTTGTGTTGTCGTCATGTTAAGCTAACAAAAGCGCTTAGCATATTTCGCACAAAATGAACAAACTATTGACTAAAACAAACAAATTAGTCAATACGTATTTCTCGTAACAAGAACAGAAAGAACAAATGACCACACTAATCCGGTTTAGTTATTATACAAAGAAAAAAATAAGTCTACTTTTCCAACGTTTTACTTAACCCCGTGAACTATTTGTTCATACGATAAATACAAGGAGAGTGCTTCGTCGGTTTTACTATATTTTCAGAGGCTTCCCAGTTGTTTTTACTGAAGAAAAGGTAGTGAATTAGGAGGGAAGGGGTGTGGGGAGTCGGTTGTAAATTCTTAAGGGTCTACTTTACTGAACATCTTTACTTGTAGCTAGTAGTATATGCCTTATGGATGAATTTATATCTCGATTTAGTTTCACTTACAAACAAGAGTTTTAGAGTATACTATTTGTAATGCCCGATTTACACATCGACAAGTACAGTGGCGAGTTAAGTAGTATTTTAAAATTAAGTTGATTTAAATAGATCTCCATCCTATATTTTGGCAAGTTAAGTACGAATTTGCCCCCTCTCTCGCGTCTCGCCAACTTAACTTGCCAAAAAATAGGATGGAGATCTATTTAAATCAACTTAATCAGCAACTTACTACTTAACTCGCTACTCTACTTGTCGATGTGTAAATCGGGCATTAGGTTAGGTACGTGTGCAGAAAATATTATTTAGGTATAGTATGAACATGATAATTTTCATCAATCTCTCAATATTGATGTAAACATTTTTGTATGATCAGCATGTCAATTCTCGTACCTTAAAATCGTTAAAAATTCGGTTAACTTAACTTTAGTTGTCAAATTGTCTTACCTATTGTGTGACAATTTGACAACTAAAGTTAACGTAACCGATTTTTTAACGATTTTAAGGTACGGGAATTGACATACTGGTGTTACTATGTATAAGTACGTATCTAATCTTACCAGCTCCTTGATATTCCACATATTCGTTTTCTACAAGTTTCAGGCAAACTTTCCCTCCATTACTAGTAACGGCGAGAAACTAACCGGTAGAACTAAGAAGGTTTATTAATCGTAAAAAACAATGTTTTAATATGAATGTCTAGTTTGGACAAGTGTAAAGGTAACGAGATCTAATAAGCAGCTTGTTCACATCATTACAAGTGGTAAGTGGTAACCTTTTTTAGTTCTTTTAAATTATTCAAAATTTAACTTTCGTTTAAAATGCATTTCAAAACTTTAAATACCTAGATTTCAAAGTTTGGAAACTTTACAGCTGCCTCCTTTGCTTATGGACCTCTACCTACCGTTTTCTATCCCAAACAGAAGGTGTTAATAGTATCACAGCCCTGATTTCACTAACTGCAGTACTCTTCCACCAAAATACATTGACATTTTTAAGCTACTACTCGAAAGTGCTTACAGCCTTTTGCTGAGAGGTAAAAATAACTTCAAAATGTTTTAAAATGTCAAATGTTCTATTGAATAAGTTAGAAATGTTTTTGATGAAAACTCCGAAACACAATAAAGTATAAACTGCTTTAGAATTCGTAAAGCAATTTAATTTAGAAACAACTTTATATATTTTGAGAATTTGTCGTTTTAATTCGTTTTTGTTTCATTTGAATGATTTACCTATTACAAAGTTAATGTTACTATTAAAATATTATAAACCGACTTCAAAATGGACTTAGTTGTAAATTCGCTTAAATTTTGATCAATGTCTGTTACACGGAATAATTTCATTAAACACGTATGTGTTTGATAAAAATAATAATATCGAATAAATATGGAGTTTCAGTTCTAAATATATTTTTTTATTTTTGCAACGAAATCTTAATGCGGTTCACAGCATACATGTATCTACCAAGTTTTAACAGTAGGTATAGCTCTTATAGTTTCGGAAAAAAATAGCTGTGATATACGGACAGACGTGACGGACGGACAGACAGATATGACGAATCTATAAGAGTTCCGTTTTTTGCCATTTGGCTACGAAACCCTAAAAACCGTAAACGAAGTTGTCTTAAATAGATACCACCATCAGTGTTAAGGTTCTGGATTCAGGTTTTTAAAAAGTAAATTGTCTCTACATTTGTTAAATTACATACATACATAAACTCACGCCTTATCCCGTCCGGGGTAGGCAGAGACGACAGAACGCCACTTGTTAAATTGAATGAATTAAATGTCATGTATTTTAATCAGAATATTAAAGTGCCGTAAATATTAAATTACGTTTCATACATGAAAATCCCCTAACTTCATTTCTGAAACTTTTCCCTTAGTTGCTTTTTATGACACCCATGGGATGAAGAGGATTGTGTCTTTACTTTTACTACCTCTACGTCCCACGGAGATCAGGTCTTTATTTTCTTCTGACAAAATCTTGTCTATACTTAACACATTTATAAAAGTATTTACTGTTTTTAAGAAGTAATATTATATATTTGAAACATAGTTAGCGGGTATACTTGGCCTTGCATACAGAAATATTATCATACTAAAAAAAACGCCCCAATAACCATACGTATTTTACCTAAGTATTTCTAAAAAGCCCGTCCTCGTTTTTATTTAGAAAACTTTGATGTGTATAAAACAAGATGGTTTCCTCAATATCAGTTATATTAAACTAAACTTGTTTCCCTCACCGCAAGATATACAGTGTAACTTATCCGCAAGCTTTTTAAACATAATCCCACTGGGGATACATCGGTGTACTAGATGAAAGGGGTACAAATCTGAATGTCTCAAATTCAAAAATCTTACGTTAAGAGCGTTTACGTGGCACACTAACTAGTGCCGCCAATTAAAAAAAACATAATTCGCCAATATGATTACTAATGCAAAATGTTCTGAACTAAGTCTTTAGAAAAGATAATAAAGTATTTGTATAACACACTTTTACCTCTTTAAATCTAATAAATATTGAATTTAAAACTATAACGCAAACGCAACGCTTTTTCTTTCTGCATTATAAATTCGCGATTTATATTTTTATTCAATTGGGCGCTAGCTTGCCGCGTAAACACTCTTTTCGTGAGGGTTTTTAGTTTTAGTCATTCAAATACGTACCCATGTGGAAGCTTCCATACTTTGTTAGACTAGGCGTAAACGTGCAAACTGTTTAGCAACGTAATATAAGTACAAGTGAGACTAGCTTGCTACAACTTGGGACCGAGTTTCGTAAGAACTAAAGCGAATGTGTTAATAACGTAGGTTCGTGTGTTCTACATTATTTGTACTGTAGGGTTTGATGTTTCGGGGTTTTGTTGGGAAAATGAATAAACAATTTACTGGTACTTTTTTAACTATTCTAAAGGTATTCAAAGTTATTAAAAACCTAACGACAGAAGATTGTTTTCACCAAGTGGGTAGGCTTACTTTTATACATCCAAATAATTCTTTGCACTATATAAATAACTTAGCTTGTTTACTATATTAAATTTGCTAATAAATTTCCAACAATCTCTTAAATCAAATAGCAACAGATTTGCTGTACCAAGTTTGCGCTCTCCGCAGCGGTTATAAACGTAAACAAGTCTGTATCGAATTTGCAGCGGTGTAGAATTTTCTTATCCGCATCGTGTATCCGCATTCACCGTATCTTTACTACATTTAAACTGAATGTTACCTCAAACGTCTTACCTAACCTTAAATGTATTAAAACGGGGCTCGTTCTCCCTGTCGGCACGATACCAGTTGGGAATGTAAAGACTATTCAATGTGGTTCGATGCGGCATCGTTGAGCGGCTTCTCTTGCGGCCACCTCTGTTTGTCTTTATAAATGTTGCATGATATTGTTTGCATTTGTATCGGGTGCTCGGTCAACGACCCTGATATCCGTTTAATATGATAATCCGCATGCAAACAAGCGGCGGATTGCCCGGCTAAATTATTTATGCACCCCGCCCTGTGGCTGATGGCTTCACTTGTTGGTGACGACTCAGATTTTATTGAACCCCCGAGCTTCAGATGGACAGGTGGGCTCGTCGACAAACTTTTTTTATAAGTAAATTCAGCGCGTAAATTATTTACGAATTCACTTGAACAAACGAAAGCTGGTGTGCGTATCACGTACAAGTACGCAGACGGCGCGATTGTCCCATGCTCTTGAATAAATTATCAATGAACAAAAATGTGATTGCGTAATATTCCTTTTTTGTTTTACCTTCATTTGTTTGTTTCGGAAAGGTTGAAATTTAGTCAAGTTATTTACCATCAACGTTTTGACCCGACTCATTTGTGTCTGACGGCTTTGATTATATTTTTATTAGTAATCTTTTGTTTGGACATGATTACTGATCAATTTGATTGAGTGAAATTAACTTAGGTTTCGTAACCTAAACCAAAACCTTACGTTATAATACAGGATGATGTAGAGAGTACGCGTGGGAAGATGGTAGCAGGGCTTAGACAGATGGTAATCAATTTCGAAGTAATTGAATCTGGTCAGGCGTGCATGCATCATCCGAGATCTAGACGGTCTGAGAAGCGACCGCTGTAATGAAATAATGCTCGGTGTAATTTATGGCATATCTATGTTGATAGATATTTGAGAATTTAATACATTCATGTTTGTAATTTAATGTTTTGATTGTTATAGATTATTATGAGAAACTTTGTGCAATTTCCGTCACAGAGTGGTAGATTTGTGAGTGGGTACTACATAACCAAAACTCAGTTCTCTCACCATTCTGTCAGGATTCAGTTGAATCGATAATACATTCAATAAATAGTACTGCGTGAGATTCTAACCAGTGACCTCGAGGTAAAAATGTTTTAATTCACTGATATTTCATGAGAAAGGAGCAGAACAATAGAAGGAATGTAGAAAGGCGATCTTTATTTACACAGTATTGCAGCATAGAGTTCATACGTATAACAATATGAGGGAAAATATTCTTTATGAGAAATTATATGTTTACTGTTTTTGAGTAACACCTTTCTTAGTGAATTCTTTTTTTCTGTTTGTATTAAATGATGATGAAATCATCTTTGATTATATAAATCTCTCTGATGGCGAGACTTCGTAGCGTGAGCGTAAAAAAACTCCAAGCAACATTATTCATACATTTTGTACAGTTTCGACACGGTAAGCCTTAAGTTGTTAAGAACCTACCTACACATAATGCAAGTAAGAACTTGTAGTAATAGTTCATTAGTCCATAGCCCGTCATTATAAAGAAAGTTACTTAAGCTTAGTTCCCTTACGAGTAATTTACCAGATTCTCAATTCTCCAGATTCACAACTCACCAGATTCTCAACACATTAGATTCGCGATTGCCCAGATTTTGTACTATAGGTAAAACAGAAAATGCTTTGCATTATGATAAACTATAATACACTCGAGAGCAAAAGTTCCGGGTCACTAGCATTTACTTCAATATCTTGAAAACGAATAAAGCTATCGTATTGAAATAAATTGAACTTTATAGACAATTTAATGTTACTAAAATAAAATGCATTACATTTACTACTGACCATTTATTTTATTATGTTTAAAAGGACAAATAAAAAATGGCGTCATTTTGCTTGTATAACCAAAACTGAAAATATTGAATTTTTTATATTTACAAGTAGTTTTAACACGGTTTAGTACTTGGTATTACCCCCACGTGCTGTCTGGACTGCTGCAATGCGATTTGGCATGCTGTACACCAAGTTTCTGAATCACTGTTGGGGAATGTTCTCCCATTCCTCTACCAATGCATGTTTCAAGTCACTAAGCGTAATTAAAGGAGGATCTTGTTGTCTTACCCGACGTCCGAGCTCGTCCCAGGCGTGCTCGATTGGGTTGAGGTCGGGGCTACGTGCTGGCCACACCATGGGACGAATATTCATCAAGGTAGTCTTGCACTACACGAGCAGTGTGGGGACGGGCGTTATCCTGCATAAAGATGGCATTCTCACCAAGTCTTGCCATAAATGGACCGACGTGCTCGTTGAGTATTTCATCCACGTATCTTAAACCATTAAGAGTACCGTTTTCGATCAGTACAAGCTCTGTTCGGCTTTCCGCAGAAATTCCAGCCCACACGAGTACCGAACCACCACCGCATGACACCTTTTCTTCAATACAGGCTTGCATAAATCTTTCTCCTGGTCTTCTGTACACCTTTGCCCTTCCGTCGTGTGTATACAGCATAAATTTTGATTCGTCCGAGAATATGACATTTGACCAATTTTCAATCGTCCAATTCGAGTGTTCGCGTGCATAAATTCGTCTTGCTATACGATGGTGTCTCTCGAGTTTCGGACCATTTGCGAGTCTAAATGGTTTCAAATTACCTTCAGCAAGTCGCCGTCTTACAGTCCAAGCAGAAGGGCTGCTTCCACCAAGTCCTAAAAAATGATGAGTCAGTGCTGTTCCCGTAAGAAACCGATTTCGTAGCATAGAGTTCACTAAATATCGATCTTCCCGTGCCGTCGTACACCTGGGTCTGCCTGTTGTTGGTCTGCGTAGGTTCAAACCAGTTTCTAGAAACCGCTGGCGAACACGCTGAACTGTAGACAACGATACACCGACTATTCATGCTGTTTCTCGCTGACTGCTCCCATTTTCGAGGATCGTGAGGATTCTCGTACATTCCTCAGGTGTGAGTGACATAATTACCACTTTAATAATGACTATTGGATACCTGGATGACTCCTTATAAATACATTTTATGACAGAACAAAAACAAAAGCAAAAACAGTAGTGAAAATTAGAAGTTCTGATTTAAAAAAAATGGATCTTTTTTTTTATAACTTTTGTAATGCCATTACTTACCGCCAATCAATAAGTTTTTATATGTTTAATGAAAGATTATTAAATTGTCTATAAAGTTCAATTTATTTCAATACGATAGCTTTATTCGTTTTCAAGATATTGAAGTAAATGCTAGTGACCCGGAACTTTTGCTCTCGAGTGTATTATGTAAATTAATTTATTACAATTAATTAAGTCTCTAAACCTGATATTTTATCAAATACACCTTACTTAAGATTTAACTAAGTGTCGCAGAGAGCTTTAAAGATACAATATCAGAGCAATATCAATTCTGGGTGACTTGAACCAGCGAAATCCTGCATGCTGCACACACAACCACTTGGCCAAGGAGACAGCTATTAGATAAGAGTACGTTCTTGGCACAGAGAAGGGCATAATATAATAATTCACAACGAATACCGTATGTTAGTTTGATTTTAGTAATTTGTGCTTCTCTGCGGTTTACGTGGATAGTACCATTACTGTACTACAATTACTTTATTACAGTTACGTGTTGCGGTCATTTTGCGTTTAGTTACTTAATGTAACTCATTTTAATTTAATAATAATTTTGTGTATTGTGTTGAAATTTTATTTAATTTTGTTTTTGTTTAATCATCGACTGGTGATTTGTGGTATATGTGTATGTCATGCATCAATAAAATCGCATCATAAAAAAAATCCTACTATACCCTTTCCACTATATTTAAAAACATTTGACAGCTTGACGTTAGTGACGTTCAGCAGTATCTGGAATGTAATGCCATTCGATTGTAATGATTTAATAGCGAATTTTCGATTTTTCAAATTACTTTATTTTACTCATTTGGATCCTTACATCAACTTACATTATCATTTTATTATTGTTTCTTTCTGTATCTATGTTAAAAGAAATAGCCTATAGCTTAAAACGATAAAATTATAGTTAGCTTAAGTGTTATTTAAAATACATAATTTATCGTGACACATTCGCGGGTTAAATCTAATCTAAAATATCATATTACAATTTATAAAAGTATTATGAAGAGTTCAAGTTTATTTATAGCATTTATTTCTACCGATTATTTGTAATTTGTTTCATAATGGTGGTAATCGTTATGAGTGTCCATTACTAAGTAACCATGGTAACTGAAAAAAACATGGGTACGTCCATGAAATACAATATTATTTGTTCGAAAAATAAGCGGAAGTATTACGAAACTTCATGGACGTGAACTGTCAAAAAGCTAAACTTACGCTGGAAGGGGTATAGTATTATAAATGTAAAGGTTTGTGAGGATGTACGGATGCATGGATGTTTGTTACTCTTTCACGCAAACACTACTGAATGGATTTGGATGTCATTTTGAATATAGGTAGTTTAGGGTGTAGATTTAGGCTGTTTATACACCGCGAATGAAGCCGCGGGCATCAGCTAGCATTCTATAAAATGTTTATAAAATTGTTCCAGTCGTTTCGGAGTTTACCCGGAACAAACAAGCAGTTTTGTTATTACACGGTTTTTTTACTAATAAGATTCCTAATTTGTAAAAATCCATAAATATCTAAAAAACAATTAATCTATTTATTAATAAATCTACGACTCATTGGCACCGTGTTCTCGCATAAAATGATTATTCATTAAGTCTCTAATAGACCCGGTGACCGATTGACCGAATCTTTGGCAAAGAAAGTCAAACTAATTTACTTTTATAACCGAATGCGTAACATAGATTCCTAGATATGGATGCAGATTTATTAATTAAATTAATGCAGAATCGACAAGTCATTATAATAATTTAACCTAGATTTATTTTATTGAAGCTATTTCCGTGTATTCGATTATGAATGCCAAGGACAGGCTTGGAACTTTAACAGAGATACATGCATGGAATCTGGGCCTACTAATATCACGCAACGTGGCAATGGGTAAGCATAGAGCCCGCAGAGCCGATAGCCGATGGACATAATGGTTTTGGAATGGCGACCGTGGAAGAAGGCCTGTTGAAGTCTTTAGACTGATAAACGTGGAAAGAGTTTTTTATATTGGTTTGCCATTATTTTGCAGACATAATTCCTATAAAGTACCCGGTTTTTGCGAATCCCACATATAGCCTTATTGTGTTGAGCTTACATTATTTTTATACACAATTGTTTTAACAATATATAACTACACCGGTTTAAGGGTTTGCTTTTACAAAAATCCAAAATCTAAACTGTTCAAAAACGCGTAATAACTATATAAATAAACGAATACCTAACAATAGCATAATCAATACCGTATCAATATGCAAACAAGCTCATAATAACCTATATTCCACAGTACACGGTGGTTAAACAATGTATTTTGAGAGGTATACATACCTAATATTATTAATAACACCAATTATATTGTTACGTGCAACGGTAGAAGATCATAAATTGAATTGAGGTTATACAATAATTAATTCTGTTTGTAAGTATATATTTGTTAAATATTTGTATCCGTTACTAATTAACTTATTAATAGTTACAGTAGATTAGTGAGGCGCTTATACCTGTAAGCATATTCGATTCATAACGGCAACGTAGGTTAAGCAACGTCGACGAGGCTATTCTGTAGATGGGTGACCATTCAGTATGTCATTGAGTTTGACTCCGTGCTTCAGAGGGCACGTAACAGGTAGGTCCCGGATGTCGTCATAGTGTCACATTCGTAGTGATTATCAAGTCACTACAAAGGCCTCTGTGCCCTCCGTATGGTGACGGAGTCCTCCGTGTGGTGACGGAGTAAGAATACACACCACCCCATCTCATTCCATGGGTGTCGTGCGTGGTATTAGTAGGCCAAGTATCCCTCCGTCACGGGTGATGGCCCGTCCCGGCAGTGGGAAATTATTGGGCTGCTATGAAAGGTCTATGACCTGAACAACTCTAGATTCCAGGTTGGTCACTAACCAAACGGTAAATAAGAAGAAGACTATTATTTATATTAGGAATGTAATTCGTTTTAGCTGCTATTGACTTTAACCATTACGCCAAAGAAAACTTCCGATCTAAATTCAAGTATTAACGGCATCACTAGTTACAATATCATAACACTACTGTAACAAAAGAAATAATACACAATTATGACCAAAAATATAACAATTATTACGAAGATATTTTCTCATTTCAATAGGTAATCGTCTTACCAGTGATCGGTCAAATGTTACGCTTTCTCTGAAGGTCATTTGACGGTAAGCAAACTTGATTGCCCACGGTACCTTACACCGAACGCCTTTGAAGTTTCTCTCACTTATAATTAGAAACTATACTAGTCTACAAATACTTTGAAACATCGCTTTTAAGTGTAATGTTTCGGTTTTTGATCTTGTGTAATTGGATAAATGTAATCTGGTAATAATATTTCTTACTCAACAACGCGCTTGCTGACTAAATTAGATATAGGTAATAGTAAACTTCGAAATACATGAATTGATAGGTCTTTTAACTTATGGACATCGTGGTTAACTAAGCTTGAAACGTCCTGCTGCACGGACGGGCGTCCATCATTTATAAACAAAATGTTTTATCATCATCATCATCTCAGCCAATTGAAGTCCACTGCTGGACATAGACCTCCTCCAAATATTGCCACCTTGTGCTGTCCTGCGCCTCCCTCATCCATCGGTTTCCCCCCGTCCTAACCAGGTCGTCGGTCCACCGTGTAAGGGGTCAAAAAACAACAAAATGTTTAAGTTGCCTTTAATTAGTATATTTTGTTATCATAAAGATTCCTCGATTTTTGTACTGAGTGATATCTACCCAGAGGAAAGAATACTCCTTAAATTAAGATATTCACTAGGATTTCACCCCGTATTTATAGAGGCTTATTATATTTTACAAAGAAACTTAATTAATGAGGGTAATTTAATACAACGCTTTCCAATATATTAATTTTAATTTTGCTCGTTATATAGTACACAGTTTGAACGCTTTACAGAGTAATTTATCAGAGTCTCGCGGACGTCCGCGCCCGTAATCCATCCTCATAAGCGAACAGAAGCACCCACAAACCGGTAACTTAATCTCCATCAATTTTTTAACAAACTCTCACTGTGCAAAATTTTCAAACGATTTTAATATTTTTGTTAAACTTGACGGGTAAAGCCTGAGAACTGTTCGCTGTTTGAAACTTGATGTTTTGTAAAGTTTTAATAGTAAAAGGAGTACTTTAGTAATACTAGTGTACCTTTGAGCTATCAAATGACATTCTAGCAATAATTCGTATCGTAACAATGTCTCGTAGGAACGGTCATTCTTCTCCAACAAAGCGGAAAAATCGGTGTTCTAATACTGCTATATTTGCTGGTTTGTGTTCAATGCGAAACTTGTGTGTATAACGTTTTACAGCTTACCATGAGAAAAGCAACTTGTTGGTCTCATCACCTTTTACGTTTCATCATCATCATTATAACAGCCCATTAATGTCCCACTGCAGGGACGGACCTCTTCCAGTGACGGAGGGATACTAGGCCTACTAATACCACGCTCCTTCTTTTTATCACGTAAAGATAATATTCACGGATAGTCCCTTAGTCAGTTTTTACGACACCCATGGGATGAGATGGGGTGGTGACACACTGTATTCTTACTCAGTCACCACACGGATAGTTACCTTTTACGTTTGGTTCTACCCAATTCTCTTGTCAACCCGATTTTGGTCCTGGTCTGTGGGAAAACCAGCGTGATTACTCTTTTAGAGGCCAGGACGACAAGAAGACTGACATTACTCAAATGAGCCTGCGCTTTATATTACGCTCTATCATGAATCCATCTATACTATGCCCATCTATTAGCGTAGTTAATTTAATCAATAGATACTGAATATTATCGCGGTAATTCTCATAAGCCTCGAAATTCCCATCCCAATAATAAGTTATGCCACAAATTGTTTTGTTACAAAATTATGTTAACGAAACGCTTAAACGAACAGTTTATTAAACAAAACAGTTATAAACAACAAATTATAATCAACTAAAATAAACTTAATAACAACAACGTAGAGAGCTTAACTTTGGAAAATTATTATATTTTATTTACTTTCCCTTTTTGTTTGTTTATGAATAATAATAAGGAATACTGTTTTGGTTTATAATTGAGCCTGATTATGATGGTTCGGTGATTTGAATTGTTATTGATTGATTACAATACCTAACATTCATTTGTGTGGGTGTGGATAGGCTTAGAAAACAGGTGTTACCATCCTATTTTATGGTAAGATCCTCCTTAAAAGTCAGCGTCTCTGGCAAAGAAGAAAGGTTTAAATATCTAGTAAGGAAAGCTCTAGGAAATACTAGAGAGTATCTCTTGGTACAAGTGAATATGTCTAGAGTTAGCCGTCTTTTGTTTTCTTAGTATTTTACGTCAGCCAAATGATAACAAGATGTAGAGTCACTTAAGAATAAGAACACTTTCTTAATGTATAACACGAAGAAAAAAAAAAAAGCTATTTTAATACATTATAAGAAAACCCTCCTAATCTATAGAATACGTAAGCAATTAGACTTTATGTAATGCCATCTGTGAACGTATTTAGTAAGTAAAATAGACTACGCTCCCTTTGGACCGAACAACAATGGTATGGCGCCGGAACTCGAAATAAAAATGAAAGTGGATTTGCCTGTTATTTTTATAAAGCTGACAATCTTGTTTCATTTCGTTGCGTCCTCATTAGCATACGCTGGGCTGTACTGTCCTAAGTACGATTGTACTGTAAAGTGTACTAATAAAATTTACTAAATCTCTTACTACATTTGAGTAAAATTGACTGCCTTGAAGGCAAAACGACCAAACTTATGCTGCAGCTGTCGCAAGGTCGCAGGATCCAATCCCAGCAAGATAATTATTTTGTGTGATCTACATATAATTATTTCCTAGAGCCTGGGCGTCCTTTGTGTCCATAAATTTCATGTTTGTAAAAGTTCCCGCATCACAGGGCTCGATCGCTAGTTCAGGAGTTGTTGTGTGTATAAGTTCTACAGCTTACCATGAGAAAAAGAACTTGTTGATTTCATCACCTTTTACGTTTCATCATCATCATTATAACAGCCTACTAATGTCCCACTGTAGGGACGGGCCTCCGCCCGAGACGGAGAGATACGTGGCCTATTAATACCACGCTGGCCAGACGGATTGATATAGGGTTTAATTTCAATTTTTCCTTCTTTTTATTTCGTAAAAATATCATTTACGGATAGTCCCTTAGTCGGTTTTTACGACACCCATGGGATGAGATGGAGTGGTGACATATTGTATTCTTACTCCGTCACCCCCAGAGAAATAATAGTAACAAAAGGTACCAATCTATAAAGTGATTCTAAACAAAATAACTTATTTCCAAGCAATAAGTAATTGGCAGTGGCAGCTTGGAAAACAATTACCTTAGCTTCCTGATCCCGAAAATATATTAAAAGTTTTTTGTCGCCCGTCCTCTCATCGAGTCGATTGATATTCGCTCCATAATGTAGGAACAAATTAAGAATATATACCTATCTGAAACTCCTTGGTGAAAGCTTGCCGTTGATAAATCAATTTCCAGATTGTTTCAGGTAGTTGATCACGTACTATGATGAAAATCCTCTTAAGATTTTCTATTAAATAATAAAATTTGATATAACTATAAGGTTTCGGATATTGCTTCTTATGACTTTCAATGTATCTGTTAACTATGTTTATAAATATTTAACATTAATTAATTAACATTGAATACAGCTTATGTTGATGTCAGCTTGAAACCCCTGTGTAACCTGTTGGAAAATGTCAAGCAGGAAGGAGAAAATCGCATGCACTGGGCTTGGTTAAAATTTGACTAAAGCTCGAGTTGGCTTAGCTTGAGTCATCTGCTAGTATTACAAGTGGCGATACTTCAAGCAAAAAATAGTTGAATACATACTATGTTGGGCTCTTTTCTCTACTCAGGCATACCAAGGCTCAAATTAAGTTACCTAAAGATTATGGCCATTGAAGCCTGTGCCGAAGCATCAAGCAAAAAACATACAAACTGCAAATCGCGATAACTCTCGTTCACTTATCAGCAAAAATTTTTTTTTTACATGGTTTTGCGTTGTATAAATGAGATCTAAATTTATTTACGACAAGAACAGTGACACTATGTACTTGTTTCGTAAGCCACAACAAAGTAATGTTGTGAAGTGTTAACGTCAAATGAAAGTTGTGACTATTAAAATATACAATAATGGCCTATGACATAACAGTTATAACAATATATAATTTGTCTGCAACACTTAATGAACGAATTATCAGACATTTCACATTGTCATATTCCCAAGAAATTGTATTGTTGTTTAAGATGAAAGAATTTTAGAAAGAACATTCAAAATACGTGTGGTAATAGAGTTGGAATATGAAATGTCATATAGGTATCATCTTGTGTTTTAAAAGTCGCCTAAAGGCAAGGCTAGGTACATTATTCCTAACTACACTTCTGTGGGGACAGCTCTTCTCTTGCAACAGCGTAATAATACTTACACTAGGCTGCCCAGAAGGTTTGGAAACAATATTATAAGAATCTATACATAGTATAAAATAAAGTCGTTTTTTTCGTCCCTATGTCCCTCTGTATGCTTAAATCTTTAAAACTCCGCAATGTATTTTGATGCGGTTTTTTTAATAGATAGAGTGATTCAAGTGGAAGGTTTATATGTATTATACATGAATAATATAGTAGAGAAACCTATACTAATTTAGGGATTTCTAATGTAATAATGGATAACTAAAATAATATATCTACATACTAATTACATCATACTCTTTTTGTCGCCCAACGGAGTGGGCACGGTTCAGCTAGTAATAAATATATTAGAATGAAAGAAAGAAAAATATTTTATTTATGCTATTTACATAAATATTATAATTTTGTGCCAATGTTTTTATCCAGTGCTAGACAGGTGGAGGTAAGGATCTCTACTTAGCATAAATCCTTATGCTAAGTAGAGATAATATCTGCAAATATTTGCTTAGCAGTTCTATTTAAAAATGAAATTTCCTTACTGGGTTTTTATGTGTTCTGTCATACCCCCTTTTTTCTCTTCACTCTTTCTTTGACACCAGAAGGTAAAAATATATATATTAAAAGTCACATTACGTAATTATTATGTCTAGTAAGTAACTATACTATTTATCAGATCTTATGGGTACGGTGATGTTTAGTATTTGTCATTACTAGAGATGTAGTAACACTAATATCGTTTTTAAAAATACCGATTCTATATCTAACCGATATAATTTACAAACAAGAATAAATCGATTATGGGTACAAAATAAGAAAAGTAATCTTTTTTTAAATATTTATTAATTATGCCGAATCAATGCGTGATTCATCTGATGAACAGCTTGATGAATTACTTGATTCGTCACTTACTTGACATAATAAGTGAAAATCTACTGAATTGTCTAATTTGATGTCTCTTCCTCTCACAGTCATGAAGTATTAGATTTTTGTTTTTTCCAATCATCGCCAGTTACGTGGTCACAGGTCACAGGCCTCTTTTAATAATGACATCATCAAGATTTTACCGCTATGACGTACGAATCCCGCCAAAAAAAAAACTTGCGGCCTATCCTCGTAAAAACTAATATTGAGTTATAAGACAACTGAAATTATTATATTAATTTCTATGATTATAAAAAAAAATAATCGATTTAATAAATTTTTTTAAAAACCATTCGATTTTAACAATTTTATTGTGTCAATCTCTATTGACATTCGTTACGAGTCGCGCATACGATTTTAAAATTTATATGTTTATATTTTACATATTAGGGTTGAAGATGGAATATAAAACAAATATTTCATATAATTTAATTATATATAAACGTCTAAATAATATTTTTAATTTTTTATCAGTTCGGATTCATAAATTGATAGCTTTTATTTTTAAATTCTACAAAAGCAAACTAAGTATCATGGAAAAGATCAAATGTCACCGTACCTTTCCTGTCTGATAAAGACTATAGTTTTATATAAACGTTACGGTAAATCGTTTTGACGACTTATAAAACGGTTTGACATGAGAGTAAAATACAGTACAGTCTGTAAAAACAAATTCTCGTAATGTATTCTTTCGATACCAATCTTAATGTTGCACGATGAAATCTAAAGATTCCAAATAAAGTAATTTGTATAGGCTTCATAGTTTCTGGTTACATTTGGAGAGTTAAGCGACGTATTGGGAACATTATATAGTTATTAGAGTGGTGGGAGGCTGTGGCGCCGCGCGGCCTTGGTGAAAGTATACGAGTGCGGTTTCACCTCAGATCTCGGTTCTGAGCTCAGCTGATCTCCCTGCGATATTGCCGCACGTAACTATAGTTACGAGCTTGATATCTACTTTTAAAGTTCAACCTCTGTTGAATTTAATACTTTTGTGAATTGAATTTAGATTTGGAAAACTATGTCTAAAATTGTTTTATTTCATTTGTTAAGTTGTCGAAAGAAAATGCTTGCTGCATTTTCCCTATTATGTAAAAAATAAAATCTTATTTAAAAGTACAAGTATTAGTTGTTATGCGAAAGAATAAAAATAAACTGCGCTAAAGGGGTGAACCCAAAAACATACTCGTAAGTATCACAGGAAGAAAATCAGACAGCTTTAAACTATTGTATGACAGAAGGAATATTTTGTTGACAAGGTACTTATGTATAGGAATGTCTAAAATCTAAAAATTAAATCGAATCAAAAACATTTAAGTCAATTCCAAAAGTTCAAGAAAATTAGCTCTTACGAGATAGAGATAAAATGTTTTGAAGAGCAAGTGACTTCGCTGTACAGAAATGTTACATTGTCAGAATTATTGAGTTAAAGGCAGGAGTTTTTCAAGCTCGGATATTAAAATTTCATAAAGTTTCCCCGCTGTCTAGGGCTTATTCTTACATAAGGCTTTGCTGCATAATATTAAGCTCGGTCGTACTAAATCTCTATTCTTATGAAGAGTGTACGAGAGGATTAAAAACAGAAGTAAGCCAAGAATTATTTATGTAAAATCCTTGGTTAGATACGGGATGTACGATGGTCGGTTATGCCCGATTTACACATCGACAAGTACAGTGGCGAGTTAAGTAGTATTTTAAAATTAAGTTGATTTAAATAGATCTCCATCCTATATTTTGGCAAGTTAAGGACGAATTAGCCCCCTCTCTCGCGTCTCGCCAACTTAACTTGCCAAAAAATAGGATGGAGATCTATTTAAATCAACTTAATCAGCAACTTACTACTTAACTCGCTACTGTACTTGTCGATGTGTAAATCGGGCATTATTCTATTGGCTAGTTTGATGAGAACAGGTATTTATTTGGACTAAATTTTGCTGACACATTGTTCTTTGTACAAGCCTTATGACTAAATGCAACGTTTACACAACTACAATCGCATCTGAGAACAGACTTTTTAATGAAACTGTATAGGCCGCGCCCTCTTGTACGTAGACGTACGCAAGCGTGCGCGGGTGTGCGTTGGTGTGTGTGTATAGATAAACACACACAGGACACACACGTGAGGGATACCTCCCTATTCGGGTGACGGGGTTTGTTTCGGGAGAGCAACACTAAAGCTCTAGCCCGCGCCGGTACGCCCGTCGATTCCTTAACTATGGAAGATCTTGCTGTAGGTACTGTGTATGCGCAGGTTCTTCTTGGGGTATAAATAAAACACTTTTTCTTCAATTTTAATTTCTTCCAGTTTCCGAGGTACTCAAAGCTTGATGTTTTACTTTTCTTCAGGATCCAACTACAATTTTCCAAGAAAACGCAATCGCTTAAGTACCCCGGAGCATTACCGTCATGTGGGCACCGCGATTTAGCGCTTAATCTCAAGCTAATTTTCACTTTGAGTGACCTCGTTTTCTGTTCATATTTATTTATTCAGAACATAAAATATACATTATCATACACGGTTAGATTCGTATCAATGTCAGTTACAATAATTAAAAATAGTTTTCTTTAAATTTCAATCGTACAAAAAGTTATGACAGTATAAACACAAAAAATACACAAAATATCGTCGATCTCTAACAGTTATTCGTTTATAATTCTTTATTAAATTGAAAGTTATATTCAAATGTTGTTTATTATTTATCTCTACCGTTAAATTAACAATATACAACGAAAATAAACTATATAAATTAACAATTTGGCTAAGTATTTAGCGTTTCAAAGTCTCTTTTATAATCCGACACATTTTCATACATTTTCTTTAATAAAAGTCTTTCTAATCGTTCTATTTTAATACTTTTACACTTAAACTATATATCTGAGGTCTCTCAATCACTATATCACTGATTCACAGTCTTTTTAGGTCTTTCACTTTCAGTCCGTCACTCACACACTATAGTCACAGTCACTATACGTCGTTAACATTCTCCCCCTCGTGCGTCGCACCATCCTGTGGCAACGACGTCTGGGAAGGCACCAGTAGCACCACCTTGGAGCAGGGTCGCCGCAGCTCTCCTCCTCTTGTCTGCACGTCCACAATCCGAACCCGTCCATCGGGCCCTGGATACGTGCGGATGATGCGTCCTCTCGGCCACGTACAGCGTGGCAGTGTGTGGTCCACGATGAACACGATGTCACCAACTTTCAGGTTCTCTCCGACGTTGCTTCCTGGCGTACGTCTGGGTAGGAGAGTAGGTAGGTATTCCCGTACCCATCGTCGCCAGAAATGGTCGCTGAGCTGCTGCGTCGTCTTCCACGTCTCGCGACTAACCAAATCGTGGTCACTAAATGCGCCCAGTCGTCCAGCACCGCACGACCGCTTAATGAGAAAGTGGTTGGGCGTGAGTGCTTCTTCATTTTCATTTTCGTTTAACTCTGTTAAGGGTCTAGAGTTAACAATATGCTCGGCTTCTAATAGAAGTGTGTGTAGAACTTCTTCTCTCGGATGTCGTTCTCGGAGTGTGGCGGCTAGTGCGGTTTTCACCGATCGCACCAGTCGTTCCCAGGCTCCTCCCATGTTTGGAGCGCCAGGTGGTATAAATTTCCACCTAACACCATACTTCTCGGCCTCAGTAGCTAGAGTTTCGTTCTTCAATGCTTCTGCAGCTTGTTGTAATTCTTTGTTGGCCCCGACGAAGTTCGTGCCGTTATCACTGAACATCACGGATGGCATACCGCGACGCGCAGCTAGTCTTCTGAGTGCCAGTATCATGGAGTCAGATGATAGAGAGGCAGCTTACTCCAGATGAACTGCTCGTGTGGTCAGGCAAGTAAACAAGGCGCCCCACCGCTTCTCGTGTCTTCTTCCCACCGTGATGGTCATTGGTCCAAAATAGTCGACGGCGGTGTATGTGAACGGATGTTCACCATGCTTCAGTCGCTCGATCGGTAAGTCTCCAAAGGCTGTCTCTTGCGGTCTTCCTTTCCTGATGCGGCACCATTGACATCCATGCTGAGTTGCTCTGACTGCTGCTCTCAGACCCAATATATAAAATCGTTGTCTGAGCTCGTTCATTACAGTAGCGTGGTTGCCATGATTAAATCGTTTGTGATAGTCATAGATGATGAGACGAGTGATGTGGTGCTTACTATCCAAAATCACAGGTCTTGTATAGCTTCTCGATAATCCAGCTACCGCATCGATTCTCCCCCTCAGTCTGAGAAGGTTGTCTTCTATAACCACATCGAGCTTCTTCAATTTGCTGCTTCTTTCTAGTGGTTCTTGTTTCTGCAATCTTCTTAATTCTTCTCGAAAACTGTCTGTCTGACATCTTCTGAACAATATCTCTTCTGCTCTAGCTATGAGTTTCTCGTTTATTGGTAACCATTTTCTTTCGATATTTTCTAATTTCATTTTAAACGCAGGTTGACGTTTTCTATTCTTCCTTCTCCAGTCCTCTTCTTTTACAAGATTCGTCTTGTGGTTTCTTTTTGCTCTGCACAGTTCTATAAATTGCAGAACTCTCGTCGTGGTTCTTAATAGTTTATTCCATGACGAAAATCGTTCTGGCTCAAGCGTGCATATCTCTTTCATGATCATAGTTGATTCGGTTTCTCGATCTTCTATCGTCTTCTCTCTACCGAAGCTTCGTTTTTCAGGCCACTTGTCTTCTTCATGTCTTAAGAACTCTGGACCTCTATACCATCTGTGTTCACTGTTGAAGTCTTCAGCGAGGATTCTAGTTGCGTCATCGGCTGGATTCATAGATGTTGGTACCCAGCGCCACTGCTGGGGTGTTGTTAGTTCTTCTATCTCGGCAAGTCTGTGAGCGACGAATGTCTTGAATGTTCTTGGATCAGACTGTATCCAAGCTAATACCACACTAGAGTCTGTCCAGTATGTCTTCTTTGTAATACGCAATTCTGTTTCTTCCTCTACAGTGCGTGCTAATCGGCTTCCTAATAGTGCAGCTTGTAATTCTAGACGAGGCACTGATATCGGTTTCAAGGGTGTTACTCGAGCTTTTCCTGATATTAATGTTATCATGTAAGTACCATCTTCAGACTTGGTACGCCAATAAACTGCAGCTGCATATGCTGCTAAGCTTGCGTCGGCAAATACGTGAAGCTCCCCTTCAGTGTGAAACGGTGATATACATCTTGGCACTTGTAGAGTCTTCAGTAGGTCTAGTCTGCTCACATATCTCTTCCAGCGTTCATTGTCGCCTTCTTTTACCGGATCATCCCAGTCTATGCCGCTTCTCCATATATCTTGTATGAGCTTCTTTCCTTGTATTAGAACTGGTGTCAATAATCCAAGTGGATCGAACGTCGACATCACGGCGCTCGTCACTTCTCTTTTCGTTGGTTTTCGTATGTTATTCAGTACATCTTCAGGCAACTTTCTTAGGTTTGTACGAAAGGCTAATGTGTCTTCAAACGTCATCCATTTCAGTCCTAATGTCTTCTCTTCATTCTGGCCCAAGTGTATCTCTTTAACTTCTTGACCAGTTAGATGTGATGGCAACAACGTAGGTTGATTCGAAGTCCATCCTCTTAGTTCGAAACCAGCTTTTCTTTGAACTAAGTCGACTTGCGTGGTCGTCTGTTGCAACTCTGTTGACGAATGAAAACTATGAAGATAATCGTCCATATAATGATTTCGTACTATTGCCTTTACTGCATCTGGATATTCATTCTCGTACTCAGCAGCGTTTCTATTCTTCACATAGATGGCAGTCGATGGCGAAGATGTAGCACCGAATATTACAGATGTCATCCGGTATTTCACAGGTGCTGACGTCTTGTTGTCACGCCATAAAAATCGTAGACTGTCTCTATCTTGTTCTCTGATTCTTATCTGCAAAAACATTTCTTTTATGTCGGCTGCTACCGCAATAGGTCCTTGTCGGAATCTTATTAGAACTCCGAACAGAGACTGAAGCAGATCAGGTCCAGGTAACAGCGCGACATTTAAACTTTTCCCTCTTGATGGTGCTGCGGCATCAAAGACGATTCTTATCTTCTTTTTCTGAGGGTGTACCACTGCAAAATGAGGTAAGTACCATTTCTTCTTAAAATCACCTTCAATGTTTACTTTCTCCGCATAGCCATTGTTCAATAAATTCTTAATTTGATTTTCATACTCGAATTTAAATTTAGGATCTCTTTCCATCTTCTTTTCTATGGTGCGTAACCTTCTCTCAGCCGCTATATAACTTTCGGGCATTTCCTCTTCGGGGTCTCTCCACAGCATTCCTGCTTCGAATCGGCCTTCGGGTCGTCTTCTACAGGTATCTTCTAATATCTTGAGAGCCTGTCCCTCGAAGTCAGTTGATGGTCTGCGTGGCATCACTCCTAACGCTTCGATGGCGAAGTGGTCTTTTATTTGTTCATGCATCTCTTCTTCTATTGTCTTAGTGTGAGAACAATAGTTTACGTATTTCACTGTCTTCGCTATGCTTGTATCTAGACCATGCAGTACCCATCCTAGCTCGGTTAACGACGCAACTGGTTGTCCAGGTTTTCCTTTTCTTGTGTATCTTGACACTATTAAATTCCAGTTGTCTTGGCCTATTATCAGCTTAGGCTCTTCTGCTTCGTGATGTAATACATCGTTAAGGTTTTTCAGGTGTGAACATTCTTCTAATCTGCCCTTGTCAATAAATTGCGGTGTGAGTTTCATGTCATCGATAGTTCTGACTTGACGTAACTGCCGGATCTTGTGTTCATGAACTCCTCTAATTTTCAAATTTATCCTCATGGAGTCCTTATTCTTCAATCGTTGTCCACCGACAGTTTCAATTGTTAGATCTTCACTGATTCCAGTAGCTCCTAAGTCACGAGCTACCTTGCTATCTAACAAAGACACTGTTGACCCTTCATCTAATAGAGCCAATATCTTTTCTTTTCCTGTGTCTGATATCAGCTCCACAGGAATAATTTTCAAATAGGCACGTGATTTCCCAGCACTGGACATCTTCAACGCTATGTTCGTTGACTTCTCAGCTTTCTCTTCTGGTTGTGGCTCTACAGAAGTATTCTTGTTCTTCGTATTGTGCAGTAGGAAATGATGCGAACCTTTACACACTTTACACGGCCATCGTTTACACTGTTCATGTCTATGATCACTATTTAAACACTTAAAACACAATTTTTCACGTTTCACTAATGTCCACTTATCGTCTATGTTCAATGTCTTAAAACTATTACACTCATAGTCTATGATTGTTTTTACACTGTGGACACTTCACTGTATTCACTTCACTTTCACTTGCTGTGTGAGTCACATGACGTTGGAACGATTTCTTGTATGTGTTCGTTTCTTTCATCTTGTTCCCGTCTTCATATGTAGTATGAGCCCCACACTTATCAGCTTCTTTATCGAAGAACCTCGCTACTAGAGTTAAGTTGCAAAATTCTTCTTCTTCATTTTCTGCTGTGAAGTCATACCATCTAAACTTCATAATAGGTGGTATCTTCGCTATAATTGTCTTCATCATCTCTGGCGAATGAAGATATTGAGATTTCTTCAATCCTTTGATGGCTGCTACACTATTATTTATTTGACTAGCGAACATGCAGATATCCTTAGGGTTGTCACTAATCCTAGGCAATGTTCTCAGCTTCTCCAGTTCGGCTAGTGCTAGAGCATTCGGTCTGCCAAATCTTCTTTTCAAAGCCACCAATACTGCATCTGGTACTGCTTCAGAGTATAACAAGCTCTTCACTTCATCTCTTGCAGTTCCTTTGATTGATTTTCTTAATCGTGCCATGTTTTGTACGTTATTAAACATGGGCGATGTATCTTCGTAACATGTCTTGAAAGCTATCCATTCACTTATGTTCCCATCGAACGTAGGTAATTCGTACACATACTTCGGTTGTGAAGTGTTTGTTCCCTTCACAACATCTCTCAGGGCTTCGGCAAGGACCTTGACTTCTATGGACTGGCTGCTCACTGGTGTTGTATCTTCAGGTTTCACGGCGTTGTGCTCCACGGACACCATACGTGCATGCCCACTCTGAGTCACATTATCTGCCTTTTTCTTCTCGGTACTGTCCATCCAATAACACACCTTTGCAGTCCTATCTTCATGATCTTCCACAGAGTCGTCATCTTCCTCTGCATCGCTATTCAATCGAAGCCTGTCGAGCTTGACGCGTGCTAACACCGCTGCAGCTTCCGCCCGCTTTAACTCAAGCAGCGCCAACTCTTCTTCAGCCTCTAGTTCTTTTCTTCGTTTTATTCTTGAACTCGAGGATTTCAATGTTCTCGCTTTAGTTGACTTGGGAACGACTGTATTCGTCGACCCAGGTACCTCGGCACGACGTTCTTCAGTTGCCGTCGCATTCTCGTTCGTTTCAGTATTCTTGGTAGTGGCAGTATTCTCGGTAGTTTCAGTATTCTCGGTTGTTTCAGTGTTCTCGATTGTTTCAGTGGCCGTAGTCCCAGTCCCGGTTGTCGTCTCCGTGTTCTCTGAAGATGACTCCGTCGCTTCTTCGCCTGAGCGTCGCGTCGGCGCGCCCTTTTGTGACCTGGTGACCGGCATCTTGAACTGTGATATCTTCTTTCTTCAGCGCACACAGCTATCGGCCTACAAGCAAGCTCTTAAACCAGTTAAGGAATAAGATCCGGCTCGAAGGACCAACTGTATAGGCCGCGCCCTCTTGTACGTAGACGTACGCAAGCGTGCGCGGGTGTGCGTTGGTGTGTGTGTATAGATAAACACACACAGGACACACACGTGAGGGATACCTCCCTATTCGGGTGACGGGGTTTGTTTCGGGAGAGCAACACTAAAGCTCTAGCCCGCGCCGGGTAGTCCCTTTCTTCTCCGAATTTCGATCGTCCGAAAATCATAATCCCAAACAAGTTTACTATAATCATCACTTTCCATAATGTTCGCGTATACGAAATTGTATATTACCTAATCGTCTTTACCTATAATATTTGTGTGTCATAAAATGGGGTACTATAATTATCAAATATCCTATTTTCTTTTGCTATAAAGTCACATGTCCTAAAATAAAATTTTAGGGCAAAAGTCAGAAACAGTTGGTTAGGTTAGGTTAGTATGGTGACCACAACGCGCACGAGCCGAGCGAGCGAAGCGAGCGTGCCGCGGCAGCGGCCGGCGAGTGCCAGAAACATTTTTTTTATGTAAAACTAGAATATAGTATTTATGTTTTTTAAATATTATAGATTGTGATGGTTATAGCAAAAAAAATTAGGTCATGTTATGTTTAGGGATTTAGGTTTTCGGACAAGTGATATTATAAGACATGAATTTAGGGCTAGCTAGCATTCGGACACATGATGATTCGGGCACAAAATGTTATGACACCTTAGATTATGGATAAAAAAGTTATGAGACAAAATAGAGAACCCCCGCGCCGGTATGCCCGTCGATTCCTTAACTATGGAAGATCTTGCTGTAGGTACTGTGTATGCGCAGGTTCTTCTTGGGGTATAAATAAAACACTTTTTCTTCAATTTTAATTTCTTCCAGTTTCCGAGGTACTCAAAGCTTGATGTTTTACTTTTCTTCAGGATCCAACTACAATTTTCCAAGAAAACGCAATCGCTTAAGTACCCCGGAGCATTACCGTCACGTGGGCACCGCGATTTAGCGCTTAATCTCAAGCTAATTTTCACTTTGAGTGACCTCGTTTTCTGTTCATATTTATTTATTCAGAACATAAAATATACATTATCATACACGGTTAGATTCGTATCAATGTCAGTTACAATAATTAAAAATAGTTTTCTTTAAATTTCCATCGTACAAAAAGTTATGACAGTATAAACACAAAAAATACACAAAATATCGTCGATCTCTAACAGTTATTCGTTTATAATTCTTTATTAAATTGAAAGTTATATTCAAATGTTGTTTATTATTTATCTCTACCGTTAAATTAACAATATACAACGAAAATAAACTATATAAATTAACAATTTGGCTAAGTATTTAGCGTTTCAAAGTCTCTTTTATAATCCGACACATTTTCATACATTTTCTTTAATAAAAGTCTTTCTAATCGTTCTATTTTAATACTTTTACACTTAAACTATATATCTGAGGTCTCTCAATCACTATATCACTGATTCACAGTCTTTTTAGGTCTTTCACTTTCAGTCCGTCACTCACACACTATAGTCACAGTCACTATACGTCGTTAACAGAAACTTTTTTAGGAAGCTAATCGTATGATGAACTTTTATCTTTTTTCTTTGGTCAAAGTTTCTAGAGCGCTTTATTCTTCTAGCTGTATTCATAAACCTACTTTTTATGGAGATGCTTCGATTGTGGTATTCGCGTTGTTGTGAGAAAAATTGTAAGTGTAGGTATACAAATTATCATGTTTGTATGTACAATCTTTGCTTATTTGTTACTTGTTACACAGTTCCCGATCTATTCTTATTAGCTACTAGAAAGTTCTATTTACATTTTAACGATTAAAAACATAGGGCGGCGCAGAGCCGTGTTCTGTGGTGCGTGTTATTGTGATTGATTGATTCTTTGAAAATTTAGAATACTATGTCACACAAATAATGTATGTATCCCTAACCACATTTACGTCTTGGCTTTGGCTCGTGCCTCAATGTGGACAATATAACAGCGATATGAATAAATATGGAAAATTTAAAGAGTGTTACAACAACAACTTTCTTAAATTAAAATCGTTATGTTGATTTCATAATAGAGCTTTTAATAAAACTAAATATTGTTCGTGTGGGTATATTATGACATGTGTATGGTTATAATGAACTTTCTATATGGTTAGAATGTGGGTGAAATTGCTGAACAATAATACTTCGTCAACACCTAGGGATATTATGTCTCTATGGTGATGGAGTAAGAATACGAAGTGTCAACCAGCCTATTTACATCTCATTGTCTTAAAAGCCTGGAAAAAATATAATGTAAAAATACATGTCACACATATATACTTATATACTTACATACTATAATATCCAGTCCGATGCAAACATTCATGTTCATGCACAAATAGATTTGCTTCTTGACTTGCCCAATTTTCAGAAAAATGTTTAACAAAACCACGAAAAAAGACAATAAGTTTTTCTCTAGTTAAAAGCAAGCAAAAGAATAACTTCCCCAATAAAATAAAATAAACGTTACAGTTTAGAAATAAGTACAAAGATATTAACAACTAAGGATAAAAGTTTTAGAAAATAGCAAAAAGTAACAAGGAGATAAAACTATATAAGCGTTGTAAGTGGTGTAAGTGGAGCGGTGAACTTACGTAAAGGCACCAGACCGTATGAAACTACTACCAAACATATTTTATATACATTTAACTGATCTCTTGATAAGATACAATATGGCGTTTTACGTACAATACTGTAGATACGTAATAGCAGTAGAAATTAGTTGGCTTAACTATGATAGCTCGTATTAAGTATTATAATATTATGTGTTAGTTACAATCTAGGAAGTGTTACAGCATACTTCCTATGTTTGCATTATTAAAATGATATTGTACAAATATAATTACTGGTTGTAGGAAGAACAGATGTTGTATAAGAAAAGATAGTTACGTTTATCCATATCAGCTATCGTAGTGTAGGACGACCCCCGGATAGGTGGTTCGACGACCTCTAAAAGGTCGATGGGTCGGACTAGTTCAGAGGACCATCTTTTGTGGTACGTGGTGGAGAGTTAACTGCGATAAAAGGCTAATTAAGTTTTTTTTTCACACATTTACACAACGCCATCTCGTCCCAAAACTAAGTAAAGTTTGGACTATTGGTACTAGGCAACTGATAAACATACTTAAATACTTATTTTTTTTTGTAAATACATACATACATATTATACATAGAAAAGCACCAGACCAATGGAAACAATCATGTTCATGCACACAAAGATTTGCATTGAGCGGGAATCGAACCCGAGATCTCTGTGTAGCAGTATATAATCTAACCACTACGTCACAGAGGTCGTCTATTGTCCATTGATTGATATCACTTAATAGACGTATTTTGGTGAACATAGGCTAATGTTAACACTTAACGCGGTCATGTGTCTCACTCATACGAGTACATTGGTTTCACTCCGCCTTGACCAAGCCGTCCTATACGACGAAAGACAATTACCTATTGTTACCTATCTGTGTTGTGACGGACGAATAATATTGGGCGTCACTATTTCATCCGGAGATAAACGTAAAAGTCAAAAGAGGAATTAATACTAAACTGTCAATATAAGCAAAGAAGGAAAATTGACATCAATCCTGTAAGCTAAAAATTGGGTGGACGTGTTATTTCTAGGCTAATTTTTTCTCTATACTTGGAGAAAAACCGCATTTGAGCGGAACGTGCATGGTCTACTGTGTCTGTGTCTAATAAATGACAAATACATAAGTGATAATATAACTACCCCTAGTCTTTTTTGTGATTAAATAAGGCACAAAAACCCAACAATGCTCATTGTCGATGATTGAACCCAATTATTGTCATTTGCATTTTAGTCTGGATGTCCTAAGTATCCGTTAAGAAATATTGTTGCACCATTATGCAGTGGGTAAAATCTTTAAATAAATACTAAAATGGTGATAAATCTACATTAATTCAGTGTTTCTTAATGCACTGCGCATATTTCAGTTAAGCCCTTTACACATTATTACCAGCCAAAAAGTTAATATTTATGAAACCATTAGGCGTCACAGAAATATCCCTTATAGCTGTAGATTGGCAATGTGCCAAAATTCTTAAGATCATTTTCTACGTTAAATGGCAATGCTGATTTCTTAGACTATTAAATACCACATCATTTTTGCCAATAGTGCTATTGTAGAAACTAATCCTAATAGAAATAAATCTAAGTGTCGGAAGCTGTCTTTTTAGGAATAAGTAATTTAGGCGGTAAGCTAACTTTGGTTACGATAGCTTTGACATAAGCTCCTCCAGGATGCCTGACTAAACCACCGCTGTTGCTAAGAATAGTACATGGGCATTTTGGTTGAACCACCGCCTGCTTGAACCACACACAGCTTGTAACACAGAATAGTAAGCGCAATGCAGAAGCAGCAACGGGACCTCACATTTGTATCTCATTGAAAACAGAGTTGTAAAGATCTAAAACTACGAGTGTTTTTTGTATCTAGTATGGACATAATATCTGCGTAGATCTAACCGTCAAACGAAAAACTAGTACATCTTACCTCAATGTCGTACACAAAAAATAATGGATAACCATGACTTTAAACGTTTTAAATGCACACAAGAGTTAAGTTAGCTAAGCTATTGTGAAATAGTACATAAATAGTTATTTGTGACGCACGTATGAAGGTGATGCGTCGGCAAATAACGTATGTCCTCATTCATGGCCGTGGTATATTTGCTATGGTACGAGTAGATTACTTTAAGGTTTATTTATTTACTCAAAGCCATTTATTTATCTAGGTTACAGCGTAATACTTATTCTAAAAGGTTTTGTTGTGTCATTAGAAGAATCTGGAACACTCTGACAACATCACGTTTTAAAATAGTTCAAATTCTACGACATTTAAGTTCTATTTCAAAAAACATATTGCAATTTACATCTTAAGAGTCTTCACATAAAAAAAATAAGTTTATATCTAATGCATCTAGATGCTTCATATTATGCATCTGGGAGCCAGATTCAAATCATTCCTGGAGCTTAAGTTTTTCCGTTGTTTTTCAGTTTGTTTAACTAAATTACAGCAACTTAATTTTTAAACCATATAATGCTCGTTTTTTTTGGACTTTTGGGCGTTTAGTTATAATTAAATCATTACATGTACAATAATATTTTGAGTGATATATCGAGTCATCATTTTAAAAAAATTGTAATCCAAGAAAAACTAGCCTTCTTTGGTACGTAAAATGAAAACAACAGGTGATTAATATTAAACGTAAATGTGAGGGAATCCAATTTGTTTTTGCCTGATTTTTTGGCACAGGTTGCACCCGCCTTTATTTAGCTGACTGGATGTTAAAAGTACTCTGTGTAACTGGTAAGACGATGTCATAGTAACTACTACTTGTTATTAATATCTATAAGATCAGAACTACATAATTTCAAAGTTGGTGACATAAACGGTTTATAATGATGTGGATTAAAATTTAGTATACTTTGGTGTATAATTAGTGTTTTACCTAGAGCACAACTTTGGAAAATTACATCCAGTTAATGGTCCCCAGTTAACCTACACACTCATATCTACAGAGGTTTGTAACCAGTGTGTTTCGGACGTATTGTTTGCTACCTCTATACACAGAAATCATGGCACATAATTCCTAACAGAACTACTACTGAGGCAGGCTGGTTATTGTGTTGTCGAACAATAGCGTTATATTTTGTCTATTGTGAGTTTGCGAAAGCTATTACTATATGTATGATGCCATACGTTTTGACTGAACGTTACATTCAGTTACAGGTGATAGAAAAATCATACATCCTACGCCCCAAATAAAATAAAATGTTGTTTACTCGGGCAGACGGGCATAACAACTTGGGAGTGCCCTATATGTGTAGATCGAGAGGGTAATAATTACTGTTGCACTCTCAAATTTGGGCTCGTCTTTGAATGATACAAACATACACTGAATATAATATCACTAGGTTATGGCAGCTCCATGCTTTGTGTTTTACAGAGCATCCAAGCTCTAAGATAATCATTTGTGAATCCGCACTGCATGCGGAGGCCGTTATTTCTCCTATGATGTGTAAGCGTCTATAAGGCTTTATTTTTCTCTAAAGAGCATTAACAAATTATGCTATTTGCAATTTAATAATAGCATAATTTGTTAATGCATGGAATTTTGAACTTATTTCTAATATTGAATTGTTGTGTTCAGGTGGTAGCGATGGCGGGTGGCGGGTGACGGCGGTGTCGCGACAGCGCAGCGCGGTCACGAGATGAGCGCTCTGAACGCGCTGGTGCCTCCGCTGTCCGCCGCCGAAGCGCTCTCCTCGCTGCTCTGGCAGCCCTACGAGTGTCGCTCGCCGCCGTTTGCGCGCTCTCGCACCGATGGCGCGCTGGCGAGCGCGTGCGGCGAGGGGGGCGCGTGCAACACTGCGCCAAGCGCGCTCCAGTCGCCACACGGCGGTCGTCATGCGCGCGCGTCGTACTGCGCGATTACACCCCGCCACGAGATGCGGTTGCCTGTGCCCGCGCCCGGCCCCTTACGAAAGTCGGACTCGGTCTCGGTGCGCGTTCCGGGCGAGCCTAGCCGACAGAACGTGTCCAGTGTAAACGTTAACATAGTGCAAGTGCAGGATGCGCCGCCCGGTGATAATGTGAACAGTGCTGTACAGACGGAGAGAGAGCGCAGTGTCGCCACCGCCGAGTGCCAGACCGAGGAGCCGGCGCGGCGGCGGAGAGTGCGCCGCGCTCGGGCGCCCAGAGTGCCGGAGCTGCTGGAGAATGTGCCCCCACCTCCATACAGCACGTTGCCTCCAGCACCGCCGCCGCTGCCGCACCCGGTGCCGGTGCATCCACCGCCGCCACAGATTATAGCGGCACCTCATCCTCCTGCACATCGCTTCCCGTTTCAACCAATTCCACTCAGGTAGATAACCGTATGCAAATAAACTAAGTCTTTGTTCTTATTGCTATCAAGGCTGTGTAACATAATAGGTCGGCAGGTATTATTTGGTTGTCAAAACGTTGTGTATTCGTGCGTACTCTTCACGTGTAGTTAGCTTGATGCGTGTGTTCGTTGAAGTCTTTTGTTTGGTTGTAACTTTTTTTATGTAACACTTATAATTACACAAGAAGTAAGAAGTGTTTAGTTTGTATCATATGTAATTATTATGATGAATGACTTTCACGTAATATTACATCAAAATATTTGGACTGAGAATACTAATCTAACTTAAATTGCGCTAAAACTCAGTTGTTTTTATCACTATCAATATAGCGTAGTAGTTAGTGTATCTGACTGTCAAACTAAGATTGCGTTCGATTCCTGCTCAAGTTAAAAGTTTAGCATGAACATGCTTTAACTTGGCCTGGGTATTTCTGTGAATCATTTGTATGTATTTACAAACATTAGATACCTATTTTACATATAAGGCTAATACATTTTTGTAAACACATACATATTAAACATAGAAAACACCCACACTAATCCCAACATTCATGTTCATGCACTCAAATATATGCATTAATCGGGAATCAAACTCACCATCAAAAATAACTACTACCCCACACAGTTCATCAAAACTATCTAAACTTTAACCCAAGTTAAGAAACCAATGTTTTGTTTATTAAAATGTAGTATATATTTGGCTGCAAAACAGAAAGTTGTGACCAAAAGTGGACCAAACAACGACGGCCTTGGAAATGAAAGCTGAGAAGCTAGCTCTTTCCTATTCAATATGTCGCAAATTATAAATTAACAACATTTAAATTAATAAAAAAGACATTTTGCACTATTTTTATTTGAATAATTTACATAACTAGTTGTGTAGCAAGCTAAGTTTAGTTGTAACGTTATTCGATGGACTGCTTTCACTTACTATAATACGAATCTTGTGTGTATTCGAAGAATATAATATTTGACTGTTTATGCTTAAGTGCTAAGCAATCGGTATACTTATCTATTGCATTGAAGAAATTTAAAAGTGAACCAATAGTTTTGGTTAGGATGTGCTAGGTGTGAATATCCAGTAGCAAAGTCGAGCCTCCATAAGTGATAGAAAGAAGATTGGCCTAGTAATATCTTACGATAATTGTAAAACAGTGACATCATGTATTCTTGTCAGATTACACACTGGATCTCACTCTCTGACCACGCTGGCTAGACTGTTGGGGAAGTGTTAATCACTGTTTAGCGAGATTTTTATTAGTAAAACCAACCTTATACCAAACAAAATCGTAAGAATTTAAGCTAATCAATAAACTAAAATTTAAAAGGCGTTAATGAGTAAGGGGGTTAAAGTATACCTTCCGTCTTTAAAAATGTTACTATGTTTTCGAAACTTTCGTAAAAAAGAAGCAGTGACTTTTGAACGATACACTGAAAAATTTTAAGTGTTTTAAAAAAACACAGATTTCGTGACCACACATAACGTACTAAACAATTAATAAATAATTTAATATAATCCTGTCCTTAATTACTTAACGTCAAGCTTAATAAAAGACTTTTTATATCTACAATTTTATTCGATTTAAAACGGTTTTACGAGTGCTCGATTTAACCTACTTTCGTAATGGCGTAGTACATCTTAGCTGGTAACGCCTACAAACTATCTCTTTATTAGATAACTGCAGCAGAAGACAATAAGGATGCTAGAATAAATAGTCCTAATGTTATAAACTGACTCTTGGAAGAGAAGTACGTTCTCTACTCATTGGTTGCCGTTTTTTAAGTTTCTTAAATATTAAGCTAAACAAAACTTTGTCTATTTGTTAGAGTATACTTCCAAGTTATTCCTATAGAAATTTCACAAGAATTTTTTCAGTAAGTTGGTTATTATCTCAAGAAATATGGAATCCCTGAATCATCCAAGTAAATTTAATTGCGTAGGTATGTATTATAATTAATTTGTGTCAACGCTCGGTTTTGAAGTCGGTTTCAAATTAGAAAATAATTATCTCGATATATAATAATGTTGTTTTTGTGGAATGAGCAAGAAATCACATAAACACAGAATAAAATTGTATAAAATTTACCAAAGCCCAGAAGCTCACAGCCACGTGCAGTCGATCGCAAGTCAGCGATGTCATTCCATAGATGGGTGACTACTCAGGGTCCTCTGTGCTTCAGAAGGCACGTAAAAAGTTCTGGGTGTCATTGTAGTGTAGTGACACAGTTGTTAAACAAATTTAGGGGTCTATGGGCGGCTTAAACAGCTTTTTACATCAGGTTGTTTACTGACATTCAGCATGAGAAATGGCAGAGTCTATAATAGGTGGTTACTGACATTCAGCATGAGAAATGACAGAGTCTATAAAACGATACCCAACATCCAGGCTGACAAAGCCACAACAAACAACTAATAATATCATATACGACCTTGTATATGCATAAACAAACTTAAATAAAGAGGCCATACTAGTTAGCAGCCATTACTGAGCGTTGCATGACCAAAACAATTTCAATTTGAATTACAAAAAAACTTCTGCGCACGTCCAAAGTGTAACAAATACATACACAATGTATATATACATATTAATATATATATGTATGTATGTTGTGTAATATTTAGTTAACATTACATGGAAATCGCGAAACAGCTGATTATACGTTGTATAATAAAGAGAAATGTAATGTAACAAGATAATTTGATGAATAAACATTTACTTAATTTTAATATTATGTATTGTTGTTATGAATTTGTTAGTCGTATTATATGTGTGACATACTTTAGTTGAAACACGCCCTGCGTTTGCGTATGTTTGAAGGATCATTTTCAAAGTTAATAAAATCGTTAATTAATTATACTCGTACTAATACACGTCGATAACAGTTTGAAATAAGCCGATGTACTTATAAAAACAAAAATACCTAAACTTTGTCGAATAATACCTTATCTTGTATTTGTATTTTTATTCAAAAAGTTACATATTTGATACATTAATTTATCTGCCAAACTGTATAACAGTGTGTCGGCATCTACCTTTGGTTCTGATCATTGTAAAGTGTTCTAAATGTCAGGCAGAAACGCGTTAGGATTCAGAGTGGTTTATTATAAAAACGACTGATCTCAAAATAAAAAACAAAAACACTGCAAGAAAAGCCAAACTGGATATTTATATAGATATACGAAACAATGTGGATGGCTAGTAGTAGTAGCCTAGTATCCTTTTAAGAGTCCCTTTATCTCTTGAAACGAAGTCTTTGTGTTAACATAATTATTATCTACTCATCGTTCTTGTTACTTTAAACGTTTTTACAAGGTATTATTATCCTTCCTAATTAGATACAATAAAACCCTTTTACATAAATGCTCATTAATATTTCACGGAAATATAAAAAAGTATTAATTAACAACAGGAAAACCGACTACCGTAAAGCATAGCCATAACCCGAGAGAGATCTACAAATAGATTTAACAGTGTTCAGCAGTGTTTAAGGAAACAGACAAAAGAATACAGATTTGTTATTCAACCTTTTTTTAGCGCGATAGTCTATGACTTCTCTGATGTTGCAGGTCTCTTTATGTGAAGAATAGCGTTTATGAAACCGAGTATTTTATTCTATCAAATATAGACATAAATTAATATATTAAGGATTTGCACTTGGACTATTATAGTGTCAATGAGGGATTAAGGTATTTTACTGCTACTTTGATAACAGTTTCTCGTACAAATATTTATGAGCATATTTTGAATAAAACAAAAGTAGATATTCTAGTAACTAGTACAGAATATTATCGAATTTAAAACTTCGTGCGAACTTTTCACAGAAAAACTCAAAGTCACTTTTGTAAATAAATTATTATTCCATATAATACATAATTCTATTTTAATCATTATTATTATAAGAAACTCTTCTCTCTCTCGGTAGCCTTCTGGTCTTAATAGACAGCTGGTATATATATAAGGTTACAGGTTGACAGGAGCAAATACTGCAGACTTGCTTCCATCTAAGCTTGACTGCTTTGATTTGATATTTAAACGTGTCCATTGCTTAACGGAAATTAAGAGCTTTTCCAATTGTTTTTAATTTGCATTTAAACTAACAATTTAATTTAAAAAAAGAATCACGCTGGCAATATTTAAAATAAAAAAAAGCGAATCCTAAAAAGGAAATTGAATTACGAATCTTAATAACAGTTATAACCAAAGAGCTTACATAAATACACTCTTGAACGTAATTTGTTGATGACAGCTCTTAAAAAATGATGGCATTTGTTTTTTCTATATTTTTATTTCGTAAGTAAGTAAATAACAACCATTAAAAAGTAAAAAGCCAAACACATTAAAACTTCTTCTGGATACTATTAATTAACGAACTATCGGGATATTTACCATGTTTATAGTTGTTGAGTTTCCGATATTTCGACGCTGTTACAACGCCATGATTACGGAGGAACTCTTCTGGATGACTAAAGTAATAGTAATTGTAAAAATAAATTATTTTAAGTACAAACAGCGAGGCTATGTTGTTAAACACGATTCAAGACAGCGAAGATTAACGTGTACGCTACTTTCCACCATGTGCCTGCTTCAAAACCTGTTTCTAGAGCCACAATAACTACTAGCTTTACTCAATAAACTCGCACCGCTCAACATACTTTTTTTGTTTGCTTTTTCTTTTTATTATACCGTAAATGAGCCACTATAGAGGTTTTGATTCTTTAGAATTCAACCTTTTTAAATTCAGAACAAAAAGTAGATAGCATAAGACTGGAAAGAAAAAAATTAAACATAGAACACTTTTTTGAATTCAAAACCTTTTACAAATATCCTGAACGATTCTCAACAGGGTGACGGGTACAATAATAGTCCAACAGCCATCTTGTCCTAATTTAAGCAGTTATTGAATTGTACTGCCTTTGTAAATATTATTCATTGAACTATCTAGACCAAAATTAAAAAAACATCTTCTCGGGCCAACAATGGTCTTTTAACGACTGACTTATACTCTCGAGACAAATATGATAGCCAAGACTAAGTGTATAGACACTACTACTACATTATCTACTTACTTCATTAATTTATGTTATTTCACAGAACAACGCTTAGTGAGATTACATTCAATTAACAAAACCTATTTACGATTTTATTTGGCACGGTTACTAGACATGTACGAATAAACCGCTTAATTGTGATAAATGAGTTTGGAGCATTGAAATTTATAATTAAAATAACACTTTTGTGTTTAATATAAGGATAATAATATGGTTTAATTTAGAATGACTTACCAGAGGTAAGGTATACACATGACAATATGCTAAGCTATCCACAAACAACTGTCTTGTCTCCCTTGTGTGTTGGTTGTTTTGGAGTTTGTTGATTGGTCTAAAGAAGTACAAAAAAAAGGTTACAGTTTTCCATCTCCTTATTAAAACTCTTTGGTAAAGCCATTCAAGTTATGTACAGCAAAGAGTTCTTTACTTCGCATCATATATTTCAAGTTGTTCATAAATTGAATGTTTTTCTCCAACGCTGTGTATTTATGAACTAATGAAACTATAAATCTGTGTTGCTACTTATAATATACAGATTTATTATGTTTTCTTGAATCTCTAATAAGTAACTGTAACGATCGAATTTATATTTACTTAGATTTGTATTTAGATTTGTGGGTTGAACAAAATGTATTCATTTAAATCTTGATATTCTTATATCCAGGCTTATTGTTACATTTACACTGTGTTCTATTAATGGAATCAATTGAAGCAGAACAAATAGTATTTTGTCCAAAAATTACAATTATTTTTCACCTTTCACTTTTCATTTTAAAAGTACGTTTTAGTTATTTTTTATTTGGTGTCCAAAACAAATACATTTTAAAATTCTCTGTTTGTTTCGTTTATAGCACAGTCGTCTGTCTTAGTTGCAGAGAATATCCTTTCAAGTATGTCTGGTTGATTATATTATTAGGGCGACGACACACATGCACGCTAACGACCTTGAAGGAATAAAATGATCGTTTCGTATCACGATCCTAATTTTCAGCGACATAAGTTGTTGTAGATTTTAATTTAATTGAACCTTAATTTGACACTTCACATTTTCACCAAATTTAGGTCTTTATATTTTTTATAATTCATTAATAGAGTTCTAGGATTAACACATTGGAAACTTTTTGTATTGATAAAGAATGGCTAGGTATTTCATGCGATAAAAAAAGGCGTAGAACATACTTATTTTGGTAAGATTTGACACATCCTACGTTTAGTAGCTTACCAACAATTAGGCGAGTAAAGCCATGAGCAAGAGATATTATGAAACAACGCCAATTTGTCTTAATTATTTCTATAATATTGCAAGTCTGCATTTCGATATCAAAATATTTTATACGCTCCCCTTTTATTACGTTCTCAACAATCGACAATTAATTTAATGAATGGCTTAGTTTCTTCTTACATAGATACGAGTATGTGTGCAATAGTGTCCTACATAGTAACAAGGTCCGTGTAGGTCGACGGGCAGGCGTATGTGGGCCGACGCATCTCTCACAAACACATAAACACACAAACACATACATGAACAAACACAAACACACAAAGTCTACTGAACATTTACCGACACATACAAAGATAACGTGCCTTCATTTCTGAGTTAAGTAGGTGTTTAAAATTGTTCTCTGTCAATCAATTATGTGACCGGTTAAAACATATCTTAACGATGTTTCTACAATAACTGTACTTAATTGTTTTAATTGCATGTGGTCTGGTTTTTAAATCATTTTGTTATATTAATAGAACATACTCGTACTTATTATCAAGAATATAGCAAATTAGGAATTGACATCCCGTGTGTTAACATTTTTCATGCCCTAATGATGGCAGATGTTCAAGAAATGGGTGTCAAACACCGTGTTTTAATTTAATTTGTGATTAGGTCATTCGTTTTTAGGAGCTATGCAACTGCCGAACTTGGGATTTGTCTATGGAAATTACGAACACATAGTCCAGACTTGGATGGATATTGGAACCCATGGCCTGTCGATCGCAGAAATAACTAAGTGTTAGATTTCGTTTTATTCGTTCTCTGCATCTCAGCATTTCCGAGTTTCAGATCTTGAGCAACACTCCATATAAACGTCGCCAATAATAATCGTATTATCTTTTTCATTTCATTCATAGAACTAACTCCCACAAAGTACACCGTTGTCGATTGTCAGCATCTGGTGTTAATGAGCTGTGTAACTGGAATTGTACGACAAGCGCATTCTGATAGATAACAGATGTTCATGTTAATCAGGAAATTCTGGTTCGCTATACCATTGTATATATGTTCTTCATTGATGAATGTGCTTGAAATTGGCGAATTGTTTATTCATTTGTTTGATGTCAAGGATTTTAGAATTATTGTAGTGTTTTACTTACTAGGTTTGGTTAACAGTAATAGCTTTTACATTTAGTAAGATTATGCGTTTTTCTCTGCTTTTACTGTGGTATGCAGCATTATATCGCCGTCCCCAACGAACGAAACCGTAATAGGAAAATGACAATTTTACAGGAGGGCATAAAAACTAAATATCATAAAAACTAATAAACTTAAGAAAAACTTTCTGGTACCAAAAATTGGGTGTTTTTTTTATGCATCCGATTATGAGTTATTTATTATGAAAAATGTTTATTTATTATAAGAAAAGTAAGAAAATGTCTATTACCGACTCATATAAAGGAGAATGTTAACGCAAACTAACTTTACCATAGTGTTCGACTGAAATCACAAAACGGTCTTGCTATAGTTATAGTGCATTGTGATATTGTTGAAGGGAAATATAAATGTACTTTGTATTCGTAAAATGTCTTATCAATTTTATTCGATGATTTAACTGAGCTCAAAATTACGGTAAAGATATATAACGCGCTTCTTCGATAATCCTTTTTCAGACGTTAAGGAAGGTAAGCGTTAATTACATACAAAAAAAAATGCAAATGAAAGGAAGACAATGGATAATTATTATATTTATTCTTATTATACCATATTTATTATTATACCAATAATTTGTCAGTATTATCTACTCCAAAGTAGATAACACCCAACAAAAAACAAAGCGTATTTTAGCGATCGTTATAGCTTTTAGCGTCAAGATCTAGATCAGGGAAAATTCTGTCATTTGAGTGCTTACATTTTAGGGCCGAGGGAAACGCCACCGTAGTGATGAACACAACTGATTATTACGGTAAAATAGGGGTACTACTAAGTGATGATAAGGTATACAAACTTGTATCATACAATCCCACGGCCAGAGTGCCACGAAAAATACGCTCACTAATCCAAGATCATGGACTTTTTCACAGAAGATGAGTACGAACGATTAAATAAACCAAAATCGCAGTAGCCACCTAAGTTATATGGGCTACCTAAAATACATAAGTCTAACGTACCATTGCAGCCTTTCGTAAGTCAAATCTCTTCTTCTACTTACGACCTTGCGAAGTACGTTACGTTAGTATTACAGCCACCTGTGATAAACACCGTCTTTTGTGAAGGATTCGCGCCCCTTTGTCTAGCCAACAAGGAATCTACGATTGAAACCTGACGAACTGGTTGTGAGTTTTGATGTAGAATCTCTTTTCGCCAATATTCCAATCAAAGAATGCGGTGAGGTAGTTAGAGACAAACTAAGTGACAATGATATGCCCCACAACTATGTTAATCTTCTAAAACACTGCTTGGATGGCAACTACTTCCTTTCCAAGGTCAATACTACCTCTAGATTGATGACGTCGCAATGGGAAGTTCAGTAGACCCGGTACTGCTTAATCTCTGGATGGAACATTTCGACGAGAAGGCCCTGAGCCTTGGCCCAAAAACTATCAGGCTTTGAAAACGTTATGTTAATGACATCTTTAGCATAGGTAAAGGAAGCAAGCAGGAGGTAGGTCAATATATTGCACATCTTAATACTCTCCATTTAAAGATGCTTTTAACGTATGAAATGGAGGCGGACATGTCATTGTTTTTCTTAGATGTCAAACTAGCCATAAGACTAACTATATGGGTCCATATCACACAGTGTTTACAGTAAACCTATACACACGGACAGGTATTTACAAGCAACGTCTTATCACCACCCGCGACACCTATATAGTATAGCGAGAGCTATACCATAGCACTTAAGAATCATTATTCTTGCGTATTTACCATTATTCATCCATTGTAAAGGGACCAATGAAAAGGGAGAGACATCCTGGAGTGAACAGGACCTGCGTACGTCTCTGAAAGGCGTGACAGATAAGATTGGCTCCGTGTTGAGAAACTTCTCTATAAACACTATATTCACCCCGGAGGCCAAGGTTAATAGTATAGTACGTTCAGTAAAGGATGTCCTTCTTTTGCAATGTCCTGGATTGTACAAGATTGACTGTAGCTGTGGCAGCTCTATTATTGGGCAAACAAAGCGGAAGCAAAGAACCGACAGACCAACAAGTCAGCAATCGCCGAACACCTGGTGAACGCTGGCGCTATTCACTAGATATAATGTCATAAACCTCGGGTAATCTCCACCGATTGCCACTATTATACTTAAGACTTGTGCGCGTCATCGAAATCAAAAAGTCCCCTAGGAGCTTTAACCGGAATGACGGTTTCTAATTGTCAGCAATGTGGAATCCAGTGATTTCAAACACAAAACTTCCCTTTTTTGAACGGTCGGGTAACGTACAGAACAGCTATTCGGTCAGTGTTATGTGTAGAACCATTAAAGTAACATCTCAAGATACGACGGTAGATGATAATAAATAATCTAATCGCATCACCAGTCAGCTTGCGACCACGGCCAGGGCAACCTGTGCCGAAACGTCAAGTTAAATAAAATGCGCGTTAATATCCCTTTTATATAATATTTATAATAATGAAACGCGTACTAGCATAGTTTAAACGTTATAATTAGTATATAAAATTAAAACACGTATACTAATCATACTCTTTTGCATTGTACTAACTTCTTGAGCAGAGTAGAAACCATAACAACAGTAAATAACTGTCTGGTATGTGCCGGTACTTAGTTAAAAATCAAAAATAACAACAAAATAAAAACAAATATACCTACTCTGATTTACCTCTTTACCTGTTATTGTTATTAACGCTTCTTTTCTTCAACATTACGATTGAAGGACGAAGCATGCCTAATGCTTCGTCCTTCAATCGTAATGTAATAAAACTGTCTGTCACGTAGGGTGTGAGAGAGAGCAATAACACATTGCGATAAATATGAATGCGAGTTCTCATCCGAACGATATTTTGCTGGCGATTACTGGCCACGGCGTTGTCATTTTTCCCTTGAGCAATATGGTAATAGTAGCTTACTCTACAACTTTGATTCAAAAGATTTGGTAATATGCTTTTGCGGTAATAATCGTTTCAAATTGTCTACTAAGTGTTCCTGGAACAATAACTTAAAGATCATTACTTTTTTAATTATCTTAGAAAGTATTTATCGCAGGGCCCTAAAAAAAATTTGAATAATGTAATACAGTCTGTGGATAGCGAATATGCAATAATAAAAAAAAATGGTTATAGCTATTACCATAGTGTTCGTTGGGGACGGCGATATGTCTAAAATTTGTGAATTTTATACTATTTGCTGAACTATCATTAGCAAGGAATTACTTTGGCTGAGAACTCTAGTGACATAACACCAAATTTTTGTAGAAGACTTTCCCGGCCTTATTACAAAATACGGTCTAACTATAAAACACGGTTTATTACGTCAGAAAACCACTGTTTTTGAAATTTGTTATTATAAAATCAGTTTTAACACTAAACCATGGCGTAATGTCAGGTTTAAAGATAAACCTACTCGACCCCTAGTTTAAACTATAGACCATGGTCTAAATACATACAGTTCTGTCAAAGTTGTTGTTTTGAGGTTATGCCCGATTTACACATCGACAAGTACAGTAGCGAGTTAAGTAGTATTTTAAGATTAAGTCGATATTAATAGATGTCCATCCTATTTTTTGGCGAGTTAAGTACGAAGTAGCCTCCTTTCTCGCATCTGGCTAACTTAACTCGCCAAAAAATAGGATGGAAATCTATTTAAATCAACTTAATCAACAACTTACTACTTAACTCGCTACTGTACTTGTCGATGTGTAAATCGGGCTTTAGCGTTGCTATTGGTAATGTGTTAATATTATAATATTGTTGACTTGTTTCAAAATGGATATCGACATGGTAGGTACATTTAATGTATATTGAAGATATTGAATTTTTAGAAAGACGACGACCCAGTAGTCAGCTTGTTCGTGTTGATCCTTTTATAGAATTATCCAAAGATTTTAGAAAAAAATATAGATTTACAAAACGTATTAAGTACCTACTTACTAAAAATATTTTGGAGTTATTGGTAGATAATATCACACGACCCTCGGGGATGCACTTTGTCCCCTGAAATTCAAGGTTTGTGCATTACAAAGCTGGGCCACAACAACACCTACAAACAAAACAACTAAAAACCTACTTAGTCGGTTGAGAAAAGAGCAAACTTTAAGCTACTTAAAACGTATTTTTGTTTTACCTACAACGATTACCATACCACATACAAACTATTTTCATATTGTTGACATCTTACTCGTATTTCAAATGATGCCCGAATAGGTACCTAATGATGATAATACGTACTTTATTTTGTTCCGTTCTACGTCTTATATTTAACATTGCGAGTTATGAAAATGCTTATTATTTCAGGGCCCTAGAATAATAAATTGTAATCATTAATAACCAATGTTATATATTTATACTAATTATATAAATTATTATCATTTCATTGCTGATATGTAATTAAATACATCAATTTTTTAGCAATAAGCTTTCCCTCGAGTAGTACGGAACGTTATAATCGAATGATGTAATGAATGAACAAGCAATATTTTGGATAATCTGTGACTGTTTATTTAAGCTAGGGTCTAATTGCTGTTTTATGAAAGCCACGGTTTATTTATGTTTTGTAATAAGGGACATTTAGACTGCAGTTTAAAAATTAAGCCTGTGCTAGCTGAACCTGGTTTAAACTGAGTTTTATTTAGTTTTTTGTAATAAGACGCGTGTCCCACGGACGGTGAATTTTACGTAGATAGAATTGCAGACGCTTAAAGTTGATAATATCAAAGCGTTAACAACTTCTTATGAAGATTGACACTCCATAATATTTGCCAAAAAGCTGTATTAAATCAAGGCTATCAAAATTACTTTGGGTGACGTTGCCAAAACTTTAATTAATTACAACGGATGAAGAGACTATTTGTAGCCATTGGTCAAACCACGTGGGTTCTATTCTAAGCTTGCACACTTCCTTGAATGTTAAGCTTACAAATAAATAGTTGCACCTCGAGCGGTCTTGGCACTTTGCCAAGATCCTAATGGCTCGGGCCTCGCGCCAAAGCCGCCAGAAAATCATCGGTATTGGAAACTAAACTTGCCCCTTAAAGTGGATTTACTTAATGTTCACAAAGAGCTAACAATAACGTTTACATGGTTGACGTTCGATGTAGCTGTCAGACGCTTTTCAACTACTTAATTACAAAGGGAATGTTAAAAGAGTTACATTGGATGTAACATAATGAAACTGCACGTAATTATGTTGCTAATTAAAATAAAAAAAGAATGCAAAATATTAGCACTTACATCAATAGCTATCACTAAAATAAGTCAGTTACCCAATGTTTAATCAATTAAAAAATAAAATAAAATAAAATGTAATGGTATTACATAAAAACTGAAAAAAAGGGATAATGTTTCGACACCAACAATTTATACTACGCTAACCCATAAAAGTGAACTTTACAGTAGACGCGTTTAAAGGGAAAAATGCTATAACTTTTATATTAATAAGAATATTGATTTGAAATTTTGTATGATTAATATTTGATTTATTTATAGTTATTTCATATTTATATTTTTCCTTAATTGTGTATATTTTTTAATTTAGTGCAAGTTAGCCGTAAATACCCCTAATTCCACAATATTATTTTACGCACTACACACGTCTAACTAGTAGTCAGCGTAGTGTATTACGGGCGGTCACAGTACTAAACGAGTGTGATTTTTATTGCTTTACATTGCTTACTCTAAAATATATTATGCATTCATTTAAACTTAAGCCTACATTTAAAAATGTCAAATATGCTGTCTATAAAGTATTTAACATAGTTTTATACGAGAAATAATATAAAACATACAGTCGCTAACTAGTGCATGGCCAATCGAAGAACGAAATCCGATCGGGCTACATTACGCTAAGTAACAGTTAGCGTAGTGTTACAGGAACTTTAAGCTTAGCGGCTAAAACTTACAAAATAATATAGTAAATTATATAAACCATATTTTATATACTTTAACATACAATATAATATTTAATAGCACATTAAACTTACCTCTTTTAGCAGTATGAAGCGGAATCTCATCCTTTTTATCAACACTCCTCAATGAATATTTTACCTTTTTGGTAAATTTCACTAAATATTTAGCTCGTTTTTGTGTCATTTTTGTAAAAATACACTAACGCTATTAAAATTTAGACTAACTTGTAACAATAGCTCTATTAATTAGCATTATACTAATAAAGTGTTTCAAACTTCCATATTATAATGCGACAAGTGAAGTTAGCGTAAACTGAATCGAGCGATTCTAAAAATTACATGTACGTTGTATAAAATTTGTAACTTCGTTATTTTTGTATAATACTTCATGATTTTTTTTATTACAAATAAAAGAGCATATTTTAAGCACTTTAGCGTAAAAAACGATTTTTCCCAAAATTCGAGTTAGCGTAGTATAAATTGCTGGTGTCGGTTTTATGGTTTAATTTATTTAATGAAGGTCACCAATGCTTAACAGATTTATAACTTTAAAAAGTAATAAATAAGAAAATAAGTTGAAAACTATTAAAATATGGACGATTAACCAAAGATAAAACTAGCTCGTTTTTCGAATAGTCTTTCAATTTATTTGATTGTATCACAACAGCAAGTATTGCTCGCTAGTGTTTGTTGGTTCGAGTGGGTTCAAGATTGTACTCCTCGTGACCGAACCAGGCAGAGCGGCCAATTACGAGCCGACTACGAACGATGCTCGCCCCAGAGGCAATCCAATTTCCGAGTGCATTGTCCGTCTGTCTACACAAATCTTATGCCATCTTTAATGTTTCGTTGCATTGCACCATTATATTATTTATGTATCATTTTCAATATTTCATTGAAGCAAAGAACTTAATAATTTATGAGGAAAGTCGGATTGACTTATCTATCAATACACTGATCAAACAATTGGCTCAATGGTTCTCGAAGAAATTGTTTTTACAATCATTTTATGTTCATTGTCATGTGCTTACTTCCAATAACAGTCAAAGCATACCAAAGTCAAACATAACCAGAAGTTGTCAAATCATTTGTCAAGAGTAAATCAAAGCCTGTCTGATCAAACGACCAAATATCTGTTGATCTGACAGGTGTATTCAAATTTCAATCATAACCCCTAGTAATAAAACTTAAAATAGTTACTGTAATCGAAAATTAAGGTATGATTTTATTGTATGTATATGTAAATAAAAACTTTTTACAATGTTATTCCTAACACAAGTATTATCCTTGAATATCCTCAATTGCGAAACTTTTCCGTATGTTATATCGGTTGACATAAGTTATTGCACTAGTGTGTAACAATGTACATAATGGTCAATAGAAAGTCTCCATAGAATACGATACAGGTAAAGACCCTTATTCGCCATCGCGTTAATGTCGGCCGGGTGATGACTACCTGAGCCATAAAAAGGGAAGATAGCAAGAATTTCATTTAACTTGTGCAGACAATAAAATTTTCAAATTAAAGTTAACTGTTTGTAGGTCAAACAAATAAACAAATCTTTAATTATAAACAGTTGAATAGAATTGTACATATCCATACTAATATTGTAAATGGAAAAGTGTGTCTGTCTGTTTGTCTTTCTTTCACGGCAAAACGTAGCGATTTTTTAAGTGGAGATAGTTGAAGGGATGGAGAGTAACATACATAGGCTACTTTTTTTTTCTTCTGTGTCCAGGAAAGAGGAACAGTGCTACCCCGAATTTAACGCGAGCGAAACTGCGGGAAAAAACTAGTAATTAATAAAATTTGAAGGATGAGTTAACAAAGTCTGAGCATTCAATGAACAAAGATTCTCAAGTACTAAGGCCTTATGTTTAATAGCTTTATGAGTAAATCAACATAGACATTGAAGCACGTAATAATATAATAAACAGACCTTGACTAAAGTACTGATTAGCATAAAGTATAATTGCTTGATAAACCTCATTAAGGATATGTACATGATTACAATGTTTCCTACTAGAACAAAAAAAAAACTATGAAGGTCTTTACCATATTGTCTTTACTTACCTAAATATTAGTATGTATTATTCTATTTACCTCGATCTTATCATGATTTTATAAGTTTGTATATTTTGAGTCAATTTGTTAATGAAATTTTTTGACATAATTAAGTTATTTTTTTGACTTTACTGTTACCACTAAACAAGGAAGGTATATTCGTCTTTGTTTCGGGTCTTGAATTGGTAGGATTGTTACACAAAAGTTAAAAAAAAACGGTTTATAAAAAGTTTTAATTCGCTGAAATGTCGATGAAAAAACTAGTCATTTACATATAATATCTAGGCTATGTACCGTGAGTAAAACTCGATTAAATACATATCTAATCTAATACAGTCAAAATTATTGTAGGCAAAAATTAATGTATTCGATAAGTCAGTTCCACGATTAGAAACCCTTTTAGTAACGTCTAGATAACTGTGTTCTAAATATTTACGTGTAAGATATATCCATGTATCAGTGATATTTAAAACAAGTATTCTAATAAACTAATGATTGCATTAGAGGCAATTCATAGCGGAACAATGTTGTGCAACTCGATACTGGTATTGTATTGAACAAGACGCGATCGAGATCTCATGTTTCTAGTCAATGTGTTTCTAAGTATGTGTAATGTATAGTCAGTTTGAAAGTGACATTTTATACATTGACGACCACTTTAGCGAAGTGGGCTTATTACTATTAAGCAGAAGTATCGGATTTGATTCTCAGTCATGGAAAATTGTATTTTTCTTTGTGTATGAATGCGTAATACTATTTTCACGGGTCTTACTCGCGGTATTACTAATTAGCCTAGATACTAGTAATATAAATACCTAGGATTTTTTTAAAAATCTGTTATGAATGCGTGTTTAAATTTAAGGTACTTTTTTCTTCTCGTAGCTACACAATTATGATTTTCAGTATAAAATTTATTTTTTACATAGAACGTGAATATTATGTAACTTACAATTTCTCGAAGCTCGATCAGAATTCGAACCTGATTCATCTTAGTTAACGTCTCAGACACCTGTTGTCTTTGCCTCGTTAACCAATTTTGTCTATCTATATAACTAGTATAAAATAAACTCACACACAAGTAGGTAGTATACGTAACGTGATACAGCTTAAAGTATTTACTTAAATTTCCTACACGTTAAATCTTTTAATCCGGAAGACGGTCTCAAGTTATACACGACCTAAAATCCAGTTATAAAAATAAACAAATCTATAGAGAGATCTTTGTTATTTTTGTCTGAATACGACTCTGTCTAAAAGGAGAATGCTTTAATGGAGTAGAATTTGAAAATATTTAGTTAATTTACGGACTTAATTAGTCAAGATTAAGTATATTTTATTTATAAATGGAAAAATATCTTAATTAGTAAGGAATATTTATTTTGCTTGTATTATTAAATTGTAGTTAGTTGACTAGCTTTAGCTTCCATTATCCTACTCTCGAGCAAAAGGGTCTGTCACTCGTTAATTGTTTCGGTTCTTGGCTAAAGAAGACCAGTTTTTCAGTGCCCTGCATCTGGATCTAGTGCATTTTTCCATTTCTCTCAAACAAATATAGTTTGACTTTAGCGGAGATCGAACCTGCCATTCTCTTAATAATAACGATTATGACATAAACTTTTGATCTATTTCAATCATAACAGATAGTTTATTCTACATGTAAATGCCAAGTTTCTAAATTCAATATACGAGTATGCAAGTGGGTGGCAACATGATACCTGTCATATTTGACGCCAGTGACGGCTAGCTTAGCTATAATCCTATTACTGTACTAGTCGCCTCGGTGTTTCGTAATATGTATTTTCTAATAACAAGTAACTGTTCTTATAATTAAAAGATGATACGAAAATTGCTCGTGAGGTGGTCTGCCATCTTTGTAAGCAATAGATCAATAGATGGAAGGAAGGATCGGATAGAATTGACTAGAAGCTTTTGAAGAAAGTCTTTATCTAGTCATCGTCAACGTATAAGGTTGCTGATTTACTTTATATAAACGATTTTGTTTTTATTGTTCTTACAAAAAAAACTCTTGCAGTAGGAATTTACCACACACAACACCATGCAGCCTTAATGCTATAATTTCTAGATCGTACAATTATCCTGAACCGACCTCTGTGAAGAAGTTTAAGTGCTCTTTAAAGTAGTGTACCTATTGCCTTACCAATTAACAATTTCCTAAACCAAGCAATATATTGATATCATTAAAGAGATTCTCCGAGAAACAGTTTCAACTTTGTACGAGTTAGACAGTTAGGTGAAAGTGTCAAATGCGTAGTCTCTAGTTACGACTAACACTCAAGTCAAAGTGAGCTCCGTTAGTGCTTTGTCAAAACGTAATTGAATTCACAAATGGAATTCGATTTGTGAGTGAATACTGTATAAATGTTTTAGATTGTCTTTGGTCTGACTTGTAGAAGAATACCAAAGAGGTTTTCATGCTGTAAAATGTTTTGTTTTAACTCTGATTCTTTTTATTACATATAACAGTTCCTTAATTGGTCCAAATTACCTTTTGTTACTAGCACATGAAGTAGGGTTAATAAAAAAGATTGTGATGTGAAAGTAATACCTATTTACAAATATTACATTTTATTATGATTGTAGAGTTACTAAATTAAAAAAGATGGCTTTCTTTGGAGACTGGTGTCCTTCTGAGACAGAGAAGCACCTTCAAGAAGTGGCCTTGTTTTTCGCCAATATTTTACTTTCTCTAAGATTATATCTGCGAATAAACTCGGTTTTAACGACACCCGTGAGACGAGGTAAGGACATCATGTATTTTTACTCCGTCATCACGCTAATTGATTTACTGCATATTTTTGAAGAAATAACCATCATTTAAGTATATATTTTAAAACAAAAAATTTCGTGCCGTAATAATTCGACGTCGAATAAAGTATAATACCTAAAGTTAATTTTAAAAGTAAGGTAAAATTACAAAAAAAGGAAGTTAAAACACATAAAGTTATTTTGTAAATACCGACATTAAGGAATTCTCATATAAATTTGCAAAGTCAGTGAACTGAATTAATAGAGATCAGAGAAAATATTAAGACCACCAAAGGTTGTGGAGCGTGCATCCGTTTCCTTTTATTTTATGTTAATAAACTGTTCTAGAAACAAATCGACGTCCTCTAATACTTTTGATCAAAACAAAACCTGTTATCAGCGAAAGTTTAGTTTTATTTCTAGACATTTTTTATTAACGTATTTTTTGAATGGGTGTTTATATACAGTGATGGCGCTTAGAATTTAATGTTGACACTAATAACCTAGTTATTTATGATAAATTGTTAAAATCGACGATTAGCAGTATCATGAGTGACCTGGTTATATACATATCGTTCATCCGTTTCTTAGGCTTTGGTCCTTCATTTTCAATTGACTTTCTTATGGATTGTCAAAAGTTAAATGTAAAAATAAAAAGTCACTACACTTGTCGGTGTGGTGAGTGAACTGATTAACAACAACACACTGTTTTCATGAGATACAGACACGACCTTCTATTTCGTTTAAAATAAACCACAGACAAATTTAAATACGGATAGGCACTTATATAAAATCTCTAGAAATACAATCCCTTAAGTTATTCCCAAAGCTAATTAGCTACAAGAAGCTAATAGTAATGATTTATCCCTTTCGTAAACTGTTTATTAGTTTAATACATACCATAGATGAGTTTATGTCGATGTCGTTTTGAATAAAGCACTCGCAATACGTTTAGTTGCACGACTAATTGGAGTTGTGTTGTTCGAACACGCGAAAAGAACATTTAGGTACATGAAAATAGTAATAACACGAAACGTCGCTAATGTACTGTAATTTAAGATGATACATTGATAAAATGCACTATCTTCCATCAACTACTACAGGAATATGAAAAGACCTATTGATCTAGAATTTTAATATAGGTAAATTGATACCTTTAACTAGGTTTTTGTAATTACCAAAACGCGATAGCTTGATTTTGGCTCGATCATATTTATTTTTGAAAACACCTCTACAAAAACAGTTTTTTACATATCGCACGCTATAAATAAAAGGGTATTAAGTCTGAAAAACCGTTTTTTTTTATTTTGAATTCGGAAACCTAATTTTTTTCTCTATAAATTGGTAAGAAAATAGTATTTAAATTCCAAATACTTTTTGAAATATAACGATACAATTCTTTCTTGACTATTTATGCACCCTATTTTCGAGATAGGTAAGACAGTCGCATCTTAGTTGATTCAGTAGCCGGGCATCGTTCGTGGCTGTCGCACGTATCTTTCTGAGTTACAACCCGTCCAGCCGTCAATATCGAATCAATCTATAAAATTGTAAGTATTCTAAACAGTATTATGTAAAGTTAATACCTATTGCTTGTTAAAATTGATACTAGTTTCATGTTTTATTTTAAATAATACTGTCTTGCCTGTTCAATATAATATAATTTGGTAATTTTAACGAAATAATATTAAAATAATACTTTATAGCTCCCGATTTGCTTGAGATAATTCTGTACATCTTGTCAATTGTATTTTATGGTTGCAAGTTTCAAGTAAAATACTACCTTTTAAGTTGTTATTATATTTTTTCTTTTTTAAATTTTAGTTATAATCAAAACAATGAAGCGAAGTAGGAAGGCTGGTTTAATAATGAAAGCAATCAGCAATCGCCTAAGTACACCGGACATAGTTCTTAAAATGAAGAAAACAAAGACCCATTTGCTCATTATCATCATTTCCCTGCCCTTATTCCAATTTTATTTGGGGTCGGCGCAGCATGTTTTTTTCTTCCATACTGTCCTATCGGACGTCATCTCACTAGTAACACTCTTCGCAGCCATATAGCTTTTCACACAATCCATCCATCGTTTCTTTGGTCGTCCTCTTCCCCTATATCCATCCACACACATGTTCAGCACCTTCCTCACTACATGACTCTCATTCCTCCGCATAACAGCCCATACCATGCCAGCCGGCTGCCACGTAATTTTTCTGCCACCGGTGCCACTTTCAAATCTTCTTACATACTCATTTCTTACTCTATCTACTCTCGTAACACCACACAGATTGTCTTTCATTCATCCCTTTTGTGGCCAACTCTCTGATCCATACAGGACGGCAATCGGCAAGACGGTGTAATCATAGTTTTATAGATCTTCCCCTTAAATTAAGGGGACTGGGTCACAGATGGTTCCCGTGAAGCAATGACCTGCTGCCATTTCATCCATCCTATGTTAACTCGGTTCTTGACCGCCCGATCTACTTCGCCATCGCTTTGAATGAAAGAACCGAGATACCAGAAGACAGAGAAGACTAGAAGGCGCATGCCGTTAAGCGCTGTGGCTTCAGGACTGCCAACGCTCTAATCTGCTCTGGATCTTAGGTCCATCCTCCCCAACCAGAACAATGTAATCGGCAAACACTGCACCAGGGTGCCATTTCCTGTATGCCCGCCGTCAAGGCGTCCATAATCAGTAAGAGGTAAGGACTTAAAGCCGACCCTTGGTGCAAGCCTACCGCCACACTGAACTGGTTGGAGTTGCAAGACGATCGGACGTATAACTGGTTTGTCTTTACATAGCACGAATTAACTTCACATACTTCCCAGGTACAACTTTCTCTTTCATGGCCCACTTCAATACTTCTACGAAGACCCATTTGCTGACAGTGACAACAGGGATCTAACGTATGTCCCTAAAGTATCACATTTGATTTAATTTGATAGTTTTGTTACTGTAGGTACCTACATAATGTTGTTAAATTATGTTTCTTTCATATTGAGTTTCTTTTTTATTATAACTAATTATGATACTAAAACAAATAGAATTTCTAGATTTTCTAGATGCAATCAGTATTTAATTTATTATAATACCAAGCAAAAAATATCAACCAGAAACAACTTGGTCAAACGCCTAACTTCTGCGTCTTGGGGGGCAGCCCCACATGTTGTCAGGACTACGGGTCTGGCATTGTCCTACATGGCAGGAGAGTATGCGTCCGCGGTATGGCACCGTTCGGCTCACGCAGGTATGGTCGACTCTGCCCTGAATGAAACATGCCGTATAATAACTGGCTGCTTGAAACCTACCCCATTGGTCAAATTATACTCATTGGCCGCCATTGCTCGACCTGGTGTTCGCCGTCAGGTCATTTGCGAAAGTGAAAGGAAAAACAAGAGACCGACCCTCGTCATCCACTTTACTCGCACAATATACCCAGGGCACGCCTCAAAAGTCGTGAGAGTTTTTTGCGACACACACGTGCACTGTGCGGTGACCCCAGTAAGGCTAGACTGGACGGGTGGGCCTCAAACTTTGCACCACTGGCGGACTTCATTCCACCCGCCGAACATCTTCCACCTGGTTTCGAGGAGCAGTGGCCGATCTGGAGGTCGCTCAATAGGCTACGTACCCAAGTAGGCCGCTGTAACTCTAACCGGACTAAATGGGGTTATCTGAACCCCTCCTATAGTGGATGTGGGTGCGGTTCTCTCGTCCAGGACATCGAACACTTCCTATCATGCCCACTGTGCCCTGCCACCTGCACACCAGAAGACCTAAAGAGTGCCAACGATAATGCTGTTGCTGTCGCTGGTTTTTGGGCAAAACACATCTAAAATATATTTGAAATTAGACTTATTGCCGTCGAAACGAAGAAGAAGAAGAATTATAATCCCTTAGCCATGTAGGCAAAAGATAATTTCTGTGCTGCTTAATATAGTATCAATATTAATTACAACTGGTTATCGAAATAATTTGGTAAATTTTGGTTAAGCTAGAGAGTAGCAAGTTAAACTTAAGAGCTATTTGAACTGCTTAAAGGGTATCATCTTTTTCTGTTCCCATAAAACTATTAATATAAAAAAAACTGTTATAGATACACAAACTAAACTTAACCAGCATAAAGAAGGATAGTGTACTTTTAAATCTAGAGATAATTTTAAATATTTGAGTAAGTAGTTCCGAATCTATGATTTTTTAAAACTTCAATACGCGATATCTCAAAACAACGTTTTCGAAATAATACCCTTTTGTTTGTGACGTGCGATATTACACGGAAAGTACACTATCATTATGCTTAGGAATTACTCAAATACATTCGTAACATCAATATTAGTATTACTGTAGAATATCATTACATAACTACAACCAATATTTTTTAATGAATCAAATAAGATTTTAGCAATTTCTAAGCGCTCCGGATCGTTGCGGGCGCATCGCAATTTCAGACCTTATACCGATAAGTTAACGATCGATACAGAATGAGTACGGTCGACGATTCAGTCGGGCGATGGCCCTCTTCGACGCCGGACCTGTGCATGTCGACTCACCGTTCGTACTAAATTTTATCGCGTAATTTTATATCGTAGGTAAAATATATAGGTTAGGTTTAAAATATTTATACCTAAGTTTTTATTCATACTTTGTTCTCTTTTATCAGTAAATAATAGTATTATTTTATAATAGTTATTTCGATAACATTGTATCGTAAAATATTTTTGTAGTTATGTCTTTTATAAAACTTAGGTAAAGTTCGCCATAACTCAACTAAGTACCTAGTTACCGTTGACCCTTTTGATAATGCAAGCGTTTGTTTATAAGCGATTTTAGACTATATGCTCAAGTGTTATAAGTTTTATAACCGTTTTCGTCAAGATCACGTAATTGAAACGGCCTCAGTGGCGCGGGCAGTGCGGCGCGGTCGCGGTAGTGGCTTGCGTGCACGAGGTCGCGGGCTCGAATACAAGCAAAAAAGTTGTTTGAGCGATTCACAAATTACTGTCCTGAGTTCGGATGTTCTTTGTAAAAGACTCCGCGACAATACCTAGGAGCTGTGTGAAACTGAAAAAATCAAAGAAATAATATTACGTACCTATTTTATTTGCAAGCTTAGGTAGGTAGGTACTTACTGATAAGATCTAAATAATACTTTATACTTTCGCGGGAACTTTTACAAATATGAAACAAACGAACACAAAGAACGTCCAGACTCAGGACAGTTGTTTGTGGATCACACAAAAAATTGTCTTACGTGAGATTTGAACTCTCATGCACTCCACCGCGGGAACGTTTACAAACATGAAACAAACGAACACAAAGAACGTCCAGACTCAGGACAGTTGTTTGTGGATCACACAAAAAAATTATCTTACGTGAGATTTGAACTCTCATGCAGTCCACTGCGGGAACGTTTACAAACATGAAACAAACGAACACAAAGAACGTCCAGACTCAGGACAGGTTGTTTGTGGATCACACAAAAAAATTTCTTACGTCAGATTTGAACTCTCATGCACTCCACTGCGGGAACGTTTACAAACATGAAACAAACGAACATAAAGAACGTTCAGACTCAGGACTGGTGTTTGTGGATCACACAAAAAACTGTCTGCCTTAGGCAGTGGCGGGCGCAGTAATCGGTAATCGTAAGTCAGCATGAAGAGTCTACCAGAAGGGCGAGACGAGACGAGAATTGAAATCGCACCGAACTCTTTCCACCAAAAAATGGACATCGCGACATGCGTGTTTCTTGTTAATGTATTTTGAACTCTATGTAAGAAATAATACGGTTCATTTTTACACAAACAAAAAGTAGCAACAAACAACAATAGGCCTATCGCGAGAAGCGAGTGTTTTTGTTACAAAGTTAATATATACTCTATTTCCTACGCTATACGGTTCATTTTTACATAAAGATTTCAAATTTTGCCTCGTCTCGCCCCTCAGGTGGAAAATCACCTAGAGTTCAAATCTCACGTAAGACAATTTTATTTGTGCGATCCACAAATTATTGTCCTGAGTCTGGATGTTCTTTGTGTCAGCTAAGTAAATGTTTGTAAATACCCCGCGACACAGGACAATACATAGTGGGGCTATTGTATTTTTTTTAAAGTTCTATTATTTTGCGTGAGATTCAAACCCGCGACCTAGTGCACTGCGACCGATACCCCGAGGCGGTCAAATTATTTTTGTGATCCCCAAATTATTGTTCTAAATCTGGATGTGCTTTGTGCCTTCATAATACCTTGCGCGGGTGTAAATTTAAAAAAAAAGTAGGGCCTACATGTATAAACATAATAGACCGGTAGATAGTAGGTTTTTCTGTAACAGAATTTTCTGTTACCTACCGCGGACTGGCGTCACAGTATAACCAGTAGTCAAACTGGGCCGAATATTTATTATAAATGCCTAAGGGTGCGCGGTACGTAAACAATAGTAAACATGCGATCTACTTTGTGTTTCCATTTAGTTTTGTAATTGTAAATTAATACTTTTTATTTTTCTATTTTATATTTAAATAAATACAAAGTGTTCTGTAAAAAACGTGTTGTTTTATGATTGATACATTTAATTTAAAGAAACATGTATATGTTTGTATTTATATCCACCATGTTTGTGATATAAATAAAATACTAAATTATAATATTAAGAAGGTACTTAACAAGTCATTCAGTAAAGTAGGTACAGTACCGGGCCGTTTATATTGCATATCAACCTATAGAAAAATACAATCGGTCAATTTCGGCTTCGTAGAGCGTCAGAGAAAAAGTCGATGTGTAATATTTACGGCCGGGTACTGTATTTATTATATTGGCCATGTTTGTTTGAAATTGAATTTATCGATAACCAAAACCAAACTTTAAACAGGTCTATTAGATCTATTTAACGTCAAAATAAAGGCATCGAGGTCACTTCACCAGTCCATTAAAAAAATGACATCGATGTCATTGCTTAAATTTACCTAGATCAAAGTGAAAGACACGCATGGGGGATTACATAAAGGGGGGCTAAATTTTCATTATTATTGACCTAAGTACAACAAACCGTACTACTATTTCTATTTCTAATATTAAATACCTAAGTCATTTAGTAAGGTAGGTATTTATACCAGCCATGTTTGTTTGAAATTGACATATGAATAATATATTTAGTTTCAAATATAAATATTTATAACACACGGTCCGCTCGTTACTGCGGCACAGTAGCGACTGTTCCCTCCGCGATCGTGAGCGTGTAGGTATAAACTCACGTTTCGTCGTCCGTTTCTATGAAGTTGAAATACTGTATATATTTGTACTATGGCACAGAGCGATAACGTGTCCTTGAGGGCCGGCGGGACGACGACGGCGCACACGGCGCGGCGGCGCGTGAGCGAGAGTATATCCGTCTCATTCGCGCGCCGAGGGGCGCGCCCCTCTGGCCACGGCCGAATTCAACTCGAAAATTTTCAAAGTAGCGTCTTAACCAATTGCCACTAGACTAGTCCTTTGTTGTGGTGTATTTTGTTGGGCTGTTATTGTAGTGTTAAGTTTGAAGATGTAGTGTGGGCTATGAATAGAAAAAGGCATACTTACAACTTTTTGTTTTATTGCCATTAAGGTTGCAAATAAGCAAGCCGTCTTTCTGATAATAAGTGTTACCTGCCAGTGTCAGAGAACAGCTAAGGCATGTAATTGTAAGAATCTAGAATTCATCACGAGGAAAGCAATATAATTGAAAGAACAGAATATTTTTAAGTTAAATTAGCTCCCATAATACATATTTGTACCTTGTAAAATACTAGTACTTATATTTTTATAATACCCAAATAAGGAAAGAAATTGTACTAAAACCATGTAAGCTGAACCAAACAATACTAATCTATTGGCATTTATCGGGCACGTTTTCGGAACCCGTGAAAATACTGAGCATTTCCTAATGGCAAATTAGGTCAAATAGGTTAGTAGACAGTTTCCGAAACAAGATAACTCAATGTTTTTCTTTTTCTTGCTATTAAACTAACTGAAAACTCTATTTAATACAATGCAACACTACAATGCATCAAATTATGTAATAATGTTTACAATGAAAAGCCTTGGCTGTAATGTCGATAGTTAGTACTTTGTTCTCTCCCTCTAACCTATATTTGTCATAATCTTTCACAATTTTATCTATTTCAATAAGACAAAGAATCTTTAAAAACCTCCTTCATTTGATAAAATTCCAATTAGATGACACGTCAGATTCAATAAAGAAAAAATAAAGTGTGTTCTACTTTCAAATGACATAATGACAAAAAAACAATCAGTTGCGCAAGAAGTCGTCACCTGAATAGACATGGAGGTATAAAGCACGTAACTTTTTTTTGGTATTATTCAGTAACAAAATGGCTGTTACACAATAATAGGTACTTAAACACTTTCATGCGTTATCTAAGTATGTTGACGGACATCCATGGGATCGTGACATAAATGAGTAACAAACGCAATTAGTTTTATTTACTTTATGTAGCTGTGAAGACAATGGGACGTTCGTTTAATAGTTTATCGTTTTATTCTTGCGTGTATAGTAACAATATCGTTTCAAGTATTTGTTGGTTCTGTAATCTATACTTTTAAATGAAACATTTAATGTATCGTAACATTGAAACTATCGCGGGTTGCGTGATTATAGTTAGACTCTATTAACTTACGTTACTCTTTTATGCTCAGTCATATTCAGACTACACCCAGTGTAACCAATGCTAAAACATCAAGCAAAATAAAGGTAACGTTTAATATTTCATCATCATCATATCAGCCAATTGACGTCCACTACTGGACGTAGGCCTCCTCCAAATATTTAAAGCATAATAATTATTTATGTTTACTATAAATAGTTGTCTGCAAATAGATTTGAATCAAAATTTTTAAAAACCTTTTCTTGATAGCGTAATCGTGGTATAATCATTGCAATAAACAATACCATAGATACTTGATGAATAGCTTAATGTCTCTCGTTTGCATTCTCCAATGTTATTAATGTAGAAGTAATGATAATTCATACATGTGATATCTTTCACCGCCATTCTGTAAGGCCATTATGTAAATTATCATTGGTAATGACGGTCAGTTGCCGTCACGCATCAGGCTCTCGTCAGACCGATATCTAATGATAGTGAACTCTGGCCTTTCAATTTTATGATTTTCGAAGAGTTTTTGAAATTAGATACCAGTTCCCGTGCCTACTAATGATAAGGTCCTATGTCGCAGACCGTAAAGAGTTCCAGGCTCCGAGCTATAATTTTGTAGATCGCACACAGTGGTTCTGCTTTTAATTCGTAACATCGATTCGTGATTGTGGTCTTCTATTCAATATTATCAATCTTCAATTCAGTTCAACCCTTTGCAGGGATACCTACATCCTTCTTACTACGCATGGCTCTGTCAAGAAACCACTTGACAACGAAAGAACCGTGGTTTTTTGAAATTAGTGATTTGTTTTCAAGGCTTTTAGTGGCAAGAACATTGATGTGAGCCCGATGTAATAACGTAATTATTGCCCCTACCCACGTGGTGTGCTCAAATGTTTTTTTTTTCAGATAAAATGGCATCTAATGTAAGCGAATCTAGCCAGACGTTCTGGTTTTCTTCTTTGAGCTTGTATTTGTGCCAGTACGTTTGTTGTTTCATTTAACTGCATTGATTGATCGCTGTTTTTGTATTCCCGGAGTAAACACATTCATGAGGGATGACTCTCCAGTTTGTTTGCCCTTGTTTTTAAACGAAAGTTTTGTTTTTTAATTTATTAGCAGACTAATGGTTTGTAAGAAAATGTATTAAAGATTGTAGGAAATTTGTGAAGATGGACTGAGAATATTTAATGTAAATTAATCGCATTAAACGTTCACTATGTTCTATTGAATAAACCTTAGTCGCCTTTTGCCAAAACATCGGGGGCACAAAAAGGGAAAATGGTCATTTAATAAACTATTTTCTTTCTTTCTTGCATTTATGTTCTTAGTCAGTCACCAGACGAAGTAAACGTTGTATTTTTTTTTTGCTGAGAAAAGTCACGAAAAGACACTGCATCGCAAAACAGTGCTTAAGAAAATCACCGAAAAAATGTATTCCTTTAAAGTTTCTGTATCTTGTACTATATTATTGTAGGTAGGGTGATGCTACCAATTATCAGCACTTTAAGAGTTAGTCTTACTTTAATATCGTTTATCTTAGTGATAATACTGATAACGAAAGTTAACAACATGCTTTCTCGGTTCACTATTAAATAAGTAATTGATTTTTATTATAAAAAATTGTCTTTATGCATACACATTTTATTTAGATGAGTTTGACTAAATAATTACCCTAACACCAATTATTGGCACCATCATCACCAATTACTGGCATCGACCGAGCCAATTATCAGCACCTTAAAATTATACATAAAATTAGGTAGATAAATGAAATAATCCAATGTTTATAGCAATATCTCTTTTATTTATACCTAGCCTAACAACCGAAGTTTCAGAAAAATAAATACATAAATATAAAAAATTCCAAAAAATAATAGACATTCTTTTGATCATAATATCAACACTATGAAAATAACTAGCAATGTTAGTTTCAGCACCATGCCAGGATATGAAATCCGAAATCATAGAGTACTTTTTCAAAGAATATTGAATTCTAGGCAAAAATAATCACGCTTTACAATAAAAAATATGGATTAACAATTTTACATACCACTTTGTCATGTAACAGTACCAGTGCCGATAATTAGCAATTCGCAAAAAAAATTAACCCAGATGTCAGCACCTCATAATACGCACTCACATAAAATCAAGATAACGTTCGTTTCCATTGTCAGATAAGCCTTATAAAACATTTTATACATGAATAAAACCTAAAGGTTCTGTAAAAAATATCTAAAAGAACTAAAATAAAGTAAAATAAAAAAACCTGAACTTACCTACGATCATAAGAAACTGTCAAAACAAAGTAAAGTGAAGGACATGCTCCCGCGTTTTTAAAAATATAGCTTTTTTTTTTCAAAAAGTGTCGTGTTTGGATCAGTTTATAATTCCAAAAGGATCTTATTTTAATGTTTGTTAAATGTTAGCCGAAATTAATTAATAGAAAGCTTATAATTTGAGTTTTAGTTGGGGGTGCTGATAATCTGGTGCAGTGCCAACATTAGGACGCGTGCCCCTACTATAATATACCTACACCAGTAATACGATACATAACTAACTGTAATTAGTAAAACTCAATTCACAGATAACAACACGGATCCTTACTAGTTTGACATTTATATTAGTGGCCTCGGTACAACTGACCCACACGTTTGCACTTTACATTCTAATATCATATACTTCTATCATAACTCTTATGTCTTAAACAATACAGTTTATATTTCTGTGACCAAATTTTGGTGTAGACCCCGCCTAACAGCGATTACGATTTTAAAACATGCATTATGCTTATGTCACGAATTAAGCCAGTTTCTGTATCGATTGTGAATGATAAGGACACCAAGTGATTGCATAAAATGTCGATTATGTGTACTCCTGTACCGTTACGTTAGTCCAAAAAAAATACTATCATTATAATTTATATATTTCATATGTATTTTATGTAAAAAAATACTTTTGATAATGAAATATCATTAGTATTTTAGATAGAGACGCAAAAACTTTCCGAGACTGACAGCTTATGAACCAACAATACAATGACAAAAATTCTTAGTATCTAAAAAGAGAAAAATACTCCCTCTAGGTTTAATAATTTTTTTGCTGCAATCCCTGAAAATCCTTCAAGATTGAGCAATAAAACACCTTGACAATAATACATAGTCAAAAAAAAGATGTTGACGATCTCTCGTACTTTCTGAGAATTACAAATAACCGTACGAAAATGACAACGTAGTCATATTTATACGTATAGGTTATTTTATTTATATAATCTGAACCATTTATGTCCTGGAATAGTACTATTACTATATTTAAAGAATCTATTTATGATAAATATTATATTATATGCTATTTATAAAACAGGGAAATATTAGTAGGAAACAACCAATACATCCGTGTCCACTAACACACGTATACATTTTATTTAACAAATAAAATATGACATATTCGAATATCCGTAAAACGGTATTATAGTAAAACAGAATAAACATTCTTGAAAACAGTTCAAAGCCTGAATAAAATGAAAAGAATATCTAGGTAAACTTCGCTACAGAGCAAATAAATCGTAAACGGGAAAATAGTGGAGAGTCGAGAGTTTCATAAAGCGAAACGTATCAAAAGACATTATTCAGTATCGAATCACATCGAAACGAGAAACGAATACATTTTAAAATTCGAATAAAACATAAACCAATTCGTACTACACTTTGATTCTTGACAATAGTTTAGTTATATGCAGACAGCTTTATTAGAAAATGCGAAGGTGACTATTTTTGTTTAGTAAAAGTACGTCTATATGACCGTATCGAACATGATAGAAAGAGAATACAGTCGAGAAATAAAGGCAAGGTCTGGTAGACAAAAACAACGGCAATGGACCGGTCTGGCCGAATGCTTCTTCAAACTACTTTTGAAGGAGCCGAAATTATACGATGAAAGAAACGCATGGGAAGAAGTTATATAAAGCGTGCTACCTATTAAAGCTTAACAGTTTTGTGTGTGGCAGAAGATGCTACAAGATGGAATCGAATTATAACGATACCATCATGAGCTGACAGCCCATTAATGTCGTACTCCAAGGCCGTGGTTTCTTCGGTAAATGAGGGAAACTTGGCCTTCTTGATTTTAATCCAGTGCAGTGTGGTATACATTTTTAGGTTTCTATAATACAATTAAGCATTGTTAGCTTCATCATAACAGCCCATTAATAATGTCCTACTGCAGGGACGGGCCTCCTCCCATAACGGAGGGATAATTAGCCTACTAATACCACGCTGGCCAAACCGATTGGTATAGGGTTTAATTTCAAGTTTTCCTTATTTTTATTTCGTGAAGACAATATTTAAGAATAGCCCCTTAGTCGGATTTTCGAGACCCATTCACCCATGGGATGAGATGGGGTGGTGACATATTGTATTCTTACTCCGTCACCACACGGAGACATTGTTAGCTTAATTGAAACAAAATTAAATTATGTAAGAGACTTAGCAACAAACTAACTTTAATCTATATTTAAGCTGTTTGTCAAACAAGATTTAGTTGTTGATCTTTACTTACATTTAGTACACAGCCTGGATTATGTAACGGCGTCTCAATATTGTTATGTGTGTACATTTACTGACTTTGTAGGAAGCTAAACAATGTATATTGACTTAGACTTATGAACTTTTTTGGTTACAAGGTACTTTTATGCGTACACTTTGTTTTACCGAGTTAGTCTTGATACAATCATAAATAGGTAATTTTCAATAGTTTTAATTTTGTACGAGAGTAGCTTAAATTTATCTTTTAATAGGTATTAGATATCCACCAGTGAAAGTCTCATTAAAATTTGTCCAGCCGTTTTAGAGATTAGCTGAAACAAACAGACGACAAACTTTTAAACGTGATTTTTTTTTGTATTTGATTAATGCTCCACTAAAAGAAGTTACGACACAAAATTAACAAAATGGTAATACTTAATATTATTTTATTCTTGGTATAGGTATTCATTAAAATTGGTCTAGCGATTTAGGTATGGATACGAATATTAAGATATAGTTAGACTTACCTTTTTCCCCATATTATTAATTCGTTTCTTTGTTTTGTTGCAACAATAATCCAGCTTTACTCTTAATTTGAACCTCGGCTTCAATACAAGAATAATTCCCAACAAAACAAAGAACCGAGTATTCGCAACTAACTGCTATTCTTGTATTGAACCACACCGAAATATGAATGTGCTTTGTGGTCCCCTTCGCTACAATGCATTCGCAATTAAAATCCATTGTCCGATATAATGATGGTTTTAATTAATCTCGTGCGGGGATGTGTTCGCAAGATTTTGAATATTATAATATTGCTTCATTGCTTATTGGGTAATAAAGTTAAGGGTGGCGTTTTATGGAAAAATTAACTTTTACGGACAAGTATTTTTGATGAGGGTGTTACCGTGGGATTGTTACTAAGTACAGTTCCAATTTTTTGTTTTGTTTCTGGTCATAGGGTGATGTTTTTTTTATTATTAAATTTGTTGTGGTATAGACCTAAGTATTGTTTAATATTATTTAATCTGTCAGTTTGGTTACGCGAGTATCGTCTTTAACGGGTGCACTGGGATAAGTGGGGCTATTTACTACCTTATACATAGGGGCTTACAAAACTAGTAGCGTAATAAATAGTCCTAACAAACATGATCAATCATTATTATTTTATTTGTTTGTTTACAATTAGGGTAATTGATATCTCGCAAAATGTAATTATTCGACAGCTTCAGGGAATTATTAATTTTAAACTTCATAATTATTGTGTTTTTGTAGAGTTTTGCAATAATGAGGTTTTCCTTGTTCGATTAAAATTTAATTTATTTTATAGGTCGAACAAACGGGACAGGAAAGTTATTGTATTAATATCTATTTATAATAATAATATCAGTTTTCTGTGAATTATGGGTATTTTAGATATAATTTATTTGTATGTAGCCCTTCGGCAGAGCATACCTACCTAACGTACTTAATATATTTTACAAATAAAAAAATTATATAAACCTGCCAGGCTAGAACGATCTCATCGCTTGATGTTGTTTTTCTTTCATAATCAGAGACTCGAAACTGATTTCTTAATAACAAAGAAAGAATTAAATATTTAATACAAAAAAATATTAATGAGATTAATATAATTTGTGTACCGAATTTGATACGTCTCAGAATTTTTTAACTAGGCATAGAAAATATTTCCTTTTTAAAAATTCTATGTCACTAAACTCTGGAAATATTTTTGGTCTAACTTTTTCTACTAAATATTTCCGTTTAGATTTTCAACCACAATTGAATGACCGTAACAACTATTCTAGTTCACAACAAAGATAAAATTTCTTTTATTTAACAAATGTTCTAGCGTTCATGCTGTGAACATAATATAATGTTACCCCATAGATACTTGTACAATACTTGTGCGTGGCGGCCATCATAATTTATGACGATATTAATTGTGGGGAACCAAGAATTATAGGCGATGTCTCGCTTTGAATTACTTTCATTGTTTCCGAACAATTATTTTCACAATAAGGGGTTATTGAAAAGGGGTTTTTAATCACCGGAGGAGGGTCGATTGAAAACAAAATAGTGATAAATGATTTGGGTTTTGACTTTTTAAATTTGTTTTAGTAAAAAACTACTTCTTGTTTGGGAGAAATAATAAACTTGAGTCCTTTATATTTGGTGTTGCCTCCGACGCTCCCTGCAATTGTGTTGGTTATCGCGACTGCCAGAGTTGTCCTTGGCATTTCTTCTGTCATACTTAATTATGTTTTCTGAATAAAAGCACCTCACAGTAAAAATAACTAAACCTGCACCAAACCCTGATAAATTATTTATTATTAATTAAAAAGAAATTATAAAATTATTATAAATTATCCAAGTTAGTAACAAAGACTAGCTTTAACTACGTATTTTAAAATTTGTAAAAAAAAAAACAACTAGGTATACATTCAAAATTTAACCTAGCAAACTCTTTACTTTGTAGGTAAAGACTATTTTGCATGACGCCACCCTGAGGGACTCCCTAGAGAGAGATAATAAATCAACTTCGTCGTTTTATCGTGACCATTTTTCCATCAATCAGTGAAAAAAGCTTTTACGCTAACATTTTCAGACATATCGAATAACAGATCCCCGCTTGGGTAGCGTATTACCAAGAAATGTATTGTTTTTCTTTGCGGTTTTTAAATCTATTACGGAACTCTTCAAATTAATGTTAATATTTAATTTACTTGTTGTAGATATCTTTACTTAATGTTTTTTTTTAGATAACATTCAATAACGTACTAATAAAAGTGCTTTATGTCTCGGTAATATTTTAAAAACATAAAATTAACGGATTCAGACAAACAATTAACACAATCATTTGTGGATCGCTCAAACATTAAAAAAAAAAATTGTTCTTTTATAAAAAAATACTTGATTCTTCTTTTTGTTTAGTTACAAGTAAGCCTGGAATAAAGGTACATATTTCTTTGTAAACCTAACATGAAAGCCTCGTAAAGAAATTGTGTATATTTTTCTACTTATTGTCAGCTTATCGTACATTTATAAATGTGCAACCCATATGTAGTGATGTCTACGTAAGAAGATGACCGTAATAATTATAAACAAACCGTAAACAAAAGAAATCGAGACTTGACTCATAATCGAATGCTCGAATTCGCATTAAAATGTAATCGAATACAATCTAGAAGCAGTAGTGTTGTTATTACATTCTGATATGGTCATCGATGTCGCCCACCGTCTGCATCCGAAAGCTTTATATTAATTAAGTACCTACGTTCAACACCAAATTGAGAGGATTCGTCGACATGTCATGTTTGTGGTTTGCACATTTTTGGTGTCATTTCTGTGTACTTTGTTTATTTTTAATTTCGTGTTAAGTTGAGATTTTTGATTGCTGCATCTATTTAAAAACTTGTTTCATTATAAATATATTGGGCTATAAATGACACACTGAAAAGACGGCTTTCCTACAACTATGGACAGTAACTTGCCTACTATTTATTACCAATCAAGGCAGACGGATTGTATGTTATTTTCGTGATATGATGTCTACAAACATGTGGTATAAGTTTAGAATCACTTTAGTCCCATTTAATAACATTCACTACGTTAATTAAAGGGAAAAATCAAAATAATCTCTTAATCAATACGGTTGGCAAACGTGATAGGCATAAGTTGGCATATTTCTATTCCTTTTATCACTAGAAGAGAATCATTCCTACAGCGTGATATAAGGACTGCAAAAAACAAGAGAGATGATTACCAACACTATAAATCAAACATAAAATGTTAAGCACATAATTAACGGACATATTAATACATATAATAAAATCACAACCACAAAATGTATTACCTATTTATTATCAGAAAATGCTCACACAAATTTCGTTCACATAAATCTTTAATAAAATATGTTCGAGTGAAATTCGGAAATCTGTTTAACATGTTGCAGCAAGGTTATTGTTGGTGACACGACTTTGGTCTTAATAAATAATGTCGGTGCTTCCCAGTCGGGGTCGAAAGTGGACAACCATATTTTATACGGTTTCTGTGCTCTTATTTTCTTGTATAGGTAGATGTATCTGCAGTACTGTTTATAAATAATCTAAAGCATATGAAATTGTACCTATACATACCAAATTCTTTAAACCTAAATCTTCCTAAGTCAGATCAAAGTTACGAGTTATTTATTGTTAATGGTAAAGGTATTCTTCAATAAAATACAAAAACATTAGCCTGTCCTTTCGCAACAGGTTACACATGGATAATTTGGGTGTCAAAACATAAAACAAAAAAAAAAGTACAATGCCAACTCCCTTTATTATTTAACCAACATGATAGTTTAATTATTCAATGAAAGAGGTTTTTTTTCTTCATTACATGAAAACATTAAGTACTAGTTACATGAAGTTTATTGAGAAACATAAAAAAGTATTTTATACATTCTATTTTTATTTATCTGTGGTATATCGTGTATCGCACACGTTCCCTATATCCCTGTATCAATGGGCGCTAATGACCCCGACGACCCTTTTTGTTCCCCAGCTTGGAACCCCTCGATTCAATTTCTAGTCAATGTGCGAATTAAGAACTACTAGCTTTATTTACACTGCTTCAGAGTACTCGATGTCCTTTTATATTAAAAGATTTACCCCTTTGTAATTGGCTTTTTATTCGTTTAGTTTTCTTAGTTATTAGGGATGTTGACTTTAAACAACTCTGCCGAGTAATAAATTATGAAATAATATAACCGTTAAAGTAGAAATTCGTAAATTCTAGACATGTCTACAATTTCATGCATATAACTATTTTATGGATAAAAAACATTTTATATCTACAATGAAAGAACTCATTTCAAAGACACAAAAATTACTTCAAAATCTAAATTTAAAAATGACACAAACTCGAAGGTGTAACATAACCTATATTTCAAATATTAAGCATAAAAAAGAAAAAAAAGACGTATCTATTATCAAGTCTTGAAAGGCGATGGAAGAAGGTCTAATGTAACAAAAAGACACTCTTTATATTGCCTCCCTTTTCTTCCAATAAGGTCCAATAGGCTACTTCTATTATTCGTTGGGATGTACTGAAATCTTGTTACGACCTAAATTCGAAGGCTGTACGCAACCAGAAATAAGTTGTATTCAGTTTATTTACTTATCGAATGTATCCGTAATCTTTGTATGAAATAGGATTTTGTTTTGTTCGGATGTGTTTTTGTTTTGTGAACGATTTTTATCTCATGCTTCGCGTGTTTGCAGTAAAGATTTGCCAAGAATATGGCGGATAAATAGTGTTGATATTCTCGACATTATCTTAGTGATATTATTTATTGATCATTGCTTTTTAATCGGAAAGTAACTCTGTTTGTGTAGAAATACATTGTTAAGTTAATTTTTATATTACCTATTACTAATGAGTTTGCCGCGATGGTGGAAGTCAAGAGACATGTTCTGATCAGCTGTTTAATGGGATGCTAGGTAACTTGTCAAACTAGTATCATGCTGGCTAAATCCCGTGATGAAAAGGGATAGTGGCAATTTTCACATACTACTTTTTACAAAAGACATTCACGGGACAGGAAACACTAAACTATAATTAGTTTAATACACGTGTCGTAATATTATAAATATACATTATATTACTAACATAAAATTGAATCTGAAAGTAACAATGTCGTAACGCATGTTATGACCTCGCTGATAACGAAATAACTTTCGAATACTATATTACAATAGAACTAAATGCAAATAAAGGATTGCATGAGTTCTTGTACGTTAAATACAAATTTTAAAATTGAATTTCGATTGTAAATTCTTTTTTTGATAACATTCTTATCTTAAATTTTAACGGTTGATAATTTAAAATAAGAACTTTTCATTGAAATATTGTGTAAATGAAAACCTTCATAACAAGTCTCTCTAGTGACGGAGTAAAACTTAGCATGTAATGTTGGTAAGACGCCTTATATTAGGTACGGTTTAGTCTAGTTTTTTTCCTTGATTTTTGTAGATATAGCATATATCTTATATTAATATATCTTTAATTAATTGTATTTACAAAACAAAAAGAAAAATACCAATAAATATTGTCAATTAACATAACAAAAGAGATGATTTACAAAAGTGCATAGAACCAAATGTCTGTAAACATAGCTATCACGTGCTGCGCTCGCTTCGACCGGTAGAAAGTAGCCTACCTCCTGTGCCACTCTTCATTCAACCACATTGGACAGGTTACAACTCGTTAAACGCACACAAACGCAGATACAACACTCTTCTAAAGCAATTCTCACAAACGGCTTTACCCACACATAGACAATACGTCTATGTACAGTTGCGGGAACGCAGGTCAGCTTGGCATATATCTTTTTTTTTAAGAACAGGTTTCTGGAGCGATGTAAAGATGAGTCAGTGGGATATTATTAACTTTATATTGTTTTGCGTATTTATGTTAGTGTTTAGGCATGCTTTAAATAATGCTATTTTTGTAAAGTGGATCTATAAGAACTGGAATAAGATTGACGGAATTTGACTTTGAGAATTTTAGTAAACTATGGATAAAATTTAATGGTACTTTACTTAGATCATGGATTAATACAAAGGGTACTTTTTATTCTTAGTTTCGTGAAATAAAATTTAAAACTTAATGCGGTTTTAACTGAGGGCTATTAATTATAACAAAATACAAGACCAAAACAACAGTACAAACAATCCATGTGCAATTTTACATAGATAGAGTAATTATAGGTTTTAGCAGCGATGCACGAAATACAATCTTTCTTAATGACTAATCGGAAGATGTCACTGCGTTCTCCAAGCTCACTTGTACTAACGGTGTAATGAAGGTAACATGTAGGTTTTAAGCCGACAGCTGTGTGAGTCCAAGATAATCATCAATACGACCCCCAAGCGAGAGGTTCTAACCGTTTCCGAGATAAAATACTGTGAAAGAAGTACGTTTAAGTTTCTAATGGGCTGTTTGACAATCGCTAATTAACATTTACCCGACAGGCAGCTAAGATGTTTTAGGTGATAATAAAATCTACGAAAGAACTGTCAAATACTTAGTGAAATTTATTTTTAAAGTAATAATTACTAACGGGTCTACTAATTAATAACTAAAAAGAAACATAGTGATGTAATAGTAAGAAGAGGTCTAAAGAAAGCATAAGGTACTTCCAGGGTCTAAAATTAAATGTAAAACATATTCTAAAATATGGATTTGTTTCCAAATTATAACTTTTCATCATGAGAAGCTCAAGGTATTACTCAAAAACATTTTTTTAATGTCGAACTCGAACTAAAGGTAAAACAATATAATTATTTAAACTGTCATGGTCACATTCTCTATCAGTTCCTCTGTGATCATGGCGCTTGTAACAGCGTCGAAAATAATCGAAATATCGGAAACTCGACAACTCTAAACATCGTAAATACTTATCCCGATAATTCGTTAAATAATAGTAAAGGTAAAACGTTACCACGTGGCAACAATTACATAACATCTTTAGTAATAATAATACAAGAAATCTAAATGACACAGTAAGCAAGTTGCTATTTATTATCTGTGCTCACCTGTGGTTAGATGCATCAACTGACAAGGGATTCTCTACCTGCTATAGAAATGCGTCCATCTAAGAATGTTTTGTATATTGGTAACCTTTCAACAACTATGGAGGATTTAAAGGAACATTTGAACCTCCTTAAGCTTAACTAATTCGTATAGAAAACTTCAAATGACGTCACAAGAAGAAAATAATTGAAGCATAACATCAATGAATATAACACTACCAAGTGAAAACGTATCGATGACTTAACTTTTCAATGAAGTTTCTCCTAGACTTTGTATGTTAAGTTTTATATTTCAACAATAGATTGAGAGATTCTTAGTTTGGCTGGGTTGTTATAGATCTTGTACACACAGCAACTAATCAACCTAGACACTCATGTACCTTAATACCTTGAAATAAGACACAATTTCGAATGAAAATGTATAACTTGATGTGTTGCTGTGTGTACTGCGTTGTTCGGAAAGTTGCTAATAGTGCGAGGACGGAACTGAAAGTACGTTCTTACTGTCACTTTGAGAACTGGCTATAACTTGCTAATTTTATTTAACATTATGGCAAATTATATTTTTATTGTCACTTACTTACTTTTTTAATACTGGCTAGTTATATTAATTTGTAAATTATTTAAAAAAAAAAAGATTTATTAATTGTATGTATTTTTAATAGGAATATTTTTAGATAGGAATAAATAAGATAGTAAGTATTTGAAAACATTTTTCGAATTGACAAGCTCCCCTTACTAGGGCTACTATTCTTTTAAAAATTATAGTAATAGTATTAAGTTTTATTTCACCTTCCAAAACCTCTTTAATGGCCGCTTTCTCCCGTCCCATTAATAAATTATTTTGCAGAACAATTTATATCCGATTGAACTGTAATTGAAGATAAACCGTTCTCGAACTAAGTTAAACAGTTTAAACCTCTGATTACGCTAAAGTTCTGAATGGTTATGTCAATAGCAGTTGGTATTAACAAAACACTTTGATCAATAGCTTAGGTATCAGTTTTGTTGTGTCATCCTTTAGACTATTTATCTTAGAATTAATACATTTCTACCTGCTATGGTTTACTTATTGTAGCTATATTATAAATTCAATGGTCTGTACAAACCTTTATATATCTTTGAACTGGTCTTGGAGATCGATACAATAAACTATGGAATTGAAAGTCGCTATTATTGTTTGTAGTATTGTTATTTGTTGCGCTTCCTTTTATGTAAGCATCATTCAAATATTCTTGACTACATTAACAGGAATTTGAACGTGTTATATTATTTCACGCACAACTTATCATTGTAACTTCCCAGTGATGGGCCCACTCCTTTCCCTTTGTCGGCTTTTACGACATGAAAGGAGTTGTGGTAGTCATCACAACTCATTTAGTTTTCTTAGCGAAGTACTAATTGGGAAGACATAAACATATTCACGTAATAATATTTTAAGCGCAACTTAAGTTAATAGTTCATTACGTTCCTTTGTAGTACTTGAACAGAATCCTTGACCCTAATTTTTCGATTTATTGTAAACCTGTTAGTCCAGGACGCTTTTCTTTCTGGGTGTAATATTGTTGGCATCTTTGTCGCACATATGCACTGTCAAGGTCCTGAAAAGAGACAATGAATGTGAGCGTACGCACGCAAGTGTCGTAAGAAAGCAATGGAAGCAAGGTGTCTTGTCCATTCTTCATTTTATATCTTGTATGATTAGCCTTTGTTCTTGAAGTTATGTTTATTTAAACTTTTTTAACATACCTAATGTAAAAAGGTAGTCACAATAGTCTGTCTACATTATTAACTTTATCTGTGGCAAAGCGGTGGAATATGCGGCTACTGTGCGCGAGATTGTAGGTTTGAATACCACGCTAGATAATAAAATAATTTGTGTGATCCACAAAATTAAGCCTGGATGTTTTTTATATCCGTTTATATCTTCAAAATGCCATGTTGTTCCCGGTTAGAATAGGACTTCCCCATGTACTCCCGTAGGTGTAGTAAGAGGCGACTAAGGGTCGACTAAGGAAGGGACTCGGGTCAACCTCCTGGTGGGGAGTAAACCACCAACATCAAAATCCCTAAGGAGGGTTGGAGTGAGGCAGGCGGCCGGCCGTAAAAAAAAATATAGCAAAAACTTTTAGCAGCATAGGGAAGAAGAACACATGCTGCGCCGACCCTAAAAGAAGGAAAATAATAAAAATTGGGACCCTGCGAAGCAAACCATAACTAGTAATCCTGCACAATCTTATCTTAAAAATAAATCAAAATTATTAGATTACAACATTATGATATAACGCATTATAACGTTATGTAAATACATAGTTTTTTCTCTACAGATTTCGTAACAAAGTCAGTGAATAACTGGGAACAAGTCTATGGAACGATCACGCGTCGCTAAACATGGCTACCATTCAACACCGAACGAAGAATACGGTCCTGTGGCCTTTGTTCTGTTATTGCCCTTTGATAAATATTGCTACAGGTTTTTGACCTACGAAGGCTATATTTAAAGGCCTTGGTACAAGATTAAACATGTCCAGTCATCTTTTTCTTTATCTTTTGGGATGAAACAGTGATAACTAATTTAATCGTTTAATATTAAATCGCAGCGATAATAAATCTAAAGAGCTGCTTGTTCGAATTGAAATAGTCTTTTGTTTTGAGGAATAGTCTATTTATCGAGCACGTTTGTAGGCTTGCGTGCTACTCATAACCTTGACATAGAGGTACAATAGTAGCATCATGGGTTTTACAGCCAGTAGACCAATAGATATTCCGATTCCAACACCTGCCTGCGGGACCGAGTCGTTAGGTAGTCCTCTAAAATATTTCCCGTATTAAATTAATAAGTAAATAAAAAAGGCTATATAACATAAAGCTATGCTTTGTAGCTTATGTAGTCACTTGTAGTAGTTAGGTTCTTGCAAACAGTATCCTTCTTCTTCAGCAAATTTTAACATTTCAAAAACAAATGAACATCATATTAATTCAACTGTAACGTGTCTAAGTCTCGTAGTAAATGTCACGCTCACGTAAACAATACAATCAGAGCGTGTATTAGTTTGAGGAGTATTGCTAAGATGCGTCTTGGAACGAACTGCAGTAGAATCTAAAACTAAACCGGTAATAAGAGGTCGTTGATCGGCCACCAGATGGCGTATAGACCACACAGGTATATTCTGGATACCTTACAATGTACTTACTGTTAATTTTGGTTGTGTCGTCAAAATACTTAAAGGGATAAAAAATTTGATCGTTGACATGTTATTAAGCAATTTTGGTAACTAAAACGGTGTAAAGAAATTCCGTATGTTTAGGTAAAAACTAAATCATTTAACTAAAACTGAATTGTGTACATCTTGCTGACCTGGCCATGATGCTATCAAAAATCCCTAAGTCGACATTAGTGAGTTGTGGTCACTCTCTATATCATATACCTTATAATTCCTGAATTCGAAGTAGTTTGAACTCCAACATTCATAGGAGCTACGTAATCACCAAGTAAAAAAAAACATCGCGTTTAATTTTCTTCAAATAAAGTAAGTAAATGTACAATAAATCAGTACACGTATATCCAAGGTATTTTTAATATCAGCCATGTTCTATCAATAAACAAAAGTAAAATAATATGAAATTCCAATAGCATTTTATAGTCTGTACGGCTCTTTCAATTCTCTGTTTACATTCACCGATCTGTCATTTGACTGATAGCTGCAACCAAACAGTCTGTGAGTCCGACTACGAATGTCAATAAAGTCAATGAACTTTTACTACTAGTACGTTATAACTTAATATTACTTGATAAAGCTTTCTACTTCGTGTAGAATCAAAAATATTATTTTTGTTTTAACTCAGTTATGGTTCACTATTTGTGTTTCAAATCTCTTTTTTTTTAGTCGCTCTTTGTTAAAAAATGGGCAGTTACTTTGTGTATTCTTTGTTCTCCACCATTCTGTCTTCTTCAGGGATTTTTAAACCAAATAGCAGCCTCGGAATAGCAATTATAGAGTGCAGCCAACGAGATCCTAGTGTGAACTCTAGATAGTAGGTACAAGAATAATAATATTAGTTACAAACAACGTCATCAAATCAAAGTTAAACAAGATTTCTATTGAGGACTAAATAGACCACAGAGGTCGTCAAACAAAATCTCGAGGTTTACATAAGATCTCGAATACTACACCACTATATAAATAAACGTGACAATTGAAATGTCAATCTTAGAATCGCGTGTTTTCAACTTGTACCTATTAACTTTAACTCCATTGTTCAAGCTTTCCTATTTTTCTATTGAAGTTAGATATAGCGTAAAGAATACAAATACTACCGAGATGTTCCCGTTCAAGACCCGTGAGAAACTTAAAAAGAATGTCTTGTCAATAATTCGATTGTGCGAAATGCGAGAGCATTCAATCACGAACAAATAAAACGTCGATGAACGGACCCAGACATTTTCATAATTTGCTCGCTCCAAATTTGTGAAGAGAACTAATGTAGTTTTGTTTAATAAAAAAAGTTTTAAGACTTAAGAAACTGTGTGCATTGAAAATGTGAACTAAATCTAGAAAAAGCTACAAACACATAAGACATGATACATATTTCAAAGATCTGTCTGACTTTTTGTAGGTAACCTTCTCGTTATGTAACTGAGGTCGTACCGCATTAGCAGTTATTTTTGTTGGGATGTCGGAAAAAATTTCATAAGAAAAGAGTTCATATTCCAATGAAATCATCATAACAGCCCAAATGTCCCACTGCAGGGACGGGCCTCCTCCCATGACGGAGGGATACTTAGCCTACTAATTCCACGCTGGCCAGACGGATTGGTATAGGGTTTAATTTCAAGTTTTGCTTCTTTTTATTTCGTAAAGATAACATTCACGGATAGTCCCTTAGACGATTTTTACGACACCCATGGGATGCGATGAGCTGGTGACATATTGTATTCTTACCACCACCATCACCATCCGTCACCACACGGAGAATAATTCCAATGGAATATAATATATAAAATGGCAAGGATACAGTCCTTTGTATTAAGCGTGCACAGCCTTAGTAGCAACCTACACGGCCTCTTGTCGATGAGACTCACCATTAACAGATGTTCATGACATTTTTATCCCATATAAACTTTATTATCAATACTAACTCATTTGTTATTTGGTTTCAGGTATGCAATCGAGAATTTATAGAAACATGTAAGGCTGGCGATGTGAGTAATTGATACGATCTTAATGATTATTTTGCTGTACATATTTACCATTTTTAGGGTTCCGTACCAGTTTTGAAAAAACGGAACCCTTATAGGATCACTTTGTTGTCCGTCCGTCCGTCTGTCCGTCCGTCCGTCCGTCCGTCTGTCTGTCAAGACCATTTATCTCAGGAACGCATGGAGGTATCAAGTTGAATTTTTTACCAAATAATAAGGCTTGTTGCCTCTTAGTGCCGTAAAAAAATCAAAGTGCTAATCCAACGCAATCAAGAGATATAGCCGTTTTTGTCGCAAATTTAGAGGGGTAAAGGCAAAAACCTACAGGGTACTTCCAGTCTACCTACAAACTTGAAATTTGGCATGAAGCAAGGTCTTATTGTACATGTAATAGGAAAATTCCGAAAACCTCAAATTTTTACTTCAATCATATTATATTTTGATTTCATTGAATTTTGGCGGGAAAGCTGAGTCACGTGACCTGTGACGTCATAGAATTTTGGTCACGTGACCCGTGACGTCATACAATTTTGACAGATGAGTCGTGACGTCACAGAATTTTGGCGGGAAAATATTTATTGACAGCTTAGTCGTGCCGTCATTGAATTTTGGCGGGAAAAATAGTATTTAAACAGCTGAATCCTTTGACAGTTGAGCCGTGACGTTTTTGAATTTTTGACAGATGAGTCGTGACGTCACAGAATTTTTGACAGATGATTCGTGACGTCACAGAATTTTGGCGGGAAAATATATTTTGACAGCTAAGCCGTGACGTTTTTGAATTTTTGACAGATGAGTCGTGACGTCACACAATTTTTGACAGATGATTCGTGACGTCACAGAATTTTGGCGGGAAAATGTATTTTGACAGCTGAGCCGGGACGTTTTTGAATTTTTGACAGATGAGTCGTGACGTCACAGAATTTTTAACAGATGATTTGTGACGTCACAGAATTTTGGCGGGAAAATATATTTTGACAGCTGAGCCGTGACGTTTTTGAATTTTTAACAGATATGAGTCGTGACGTCACAGGATTTTTGACAGATGATTTGTGACGTCATATTATTTTGGCGGGAAAATATTTGAAACCTGTCACTTTGACAGCTGTCACTTTTGACAGCTGTCAATTTTGACAGATAGGCGTGACGTCATAGAATTTTTGCCAGATGAGTCGTGACGTCACTGAATTTTTGACAGATGAGTCGTGACGTCACATAATTTTTGACAGATCAGTTTTGACGTCATAGTATTTTGGCGGGAAAATATTTATTGACAGCTTAGTCGTGCCGTCATTGAATTTTGGCGGGAAAAATAGTATTTAAACAGCTGAATCCTGACGTTATCACAATTTGGCGGGAAAATAAATAGGTTTGTACGGAACCCTCGGTGCGCGAGTCAGACTCGCACTTAACCGGTTTTATTGTAAATAAGAATCTTATAAAATGTTGTAGAGAATTACAAATACGCGTAACTAATTATTGCATTGCATTATTGCAGGTGTTATTACATCTGTGTATGTAAAGTACGATTTTAAATACGGTGTTAAATTCAATGCAAACAGCTCAGTAAAATATGTACCTCGTCTATCAGAAGGATCAGGTGCTCAAATTAATGCTTTAATTCCTAAACCGTTAAAAAGAGAGATAGGATAATCAATGATAAAAGGTTTTATAAAATCATTTGAAAGTAGTAGTATTCAAATTAAGAACATGTCTAAAGTGTAGCACTAAATTAACGTTATATTTGCTACGAATCTTTAACTGCTAAATTTCAGCAAGCCAAGAATCTCTTTGCCAAATTCACCACACCTCCAGAGCAACAAAAGAGATTTAACCTTTAAACGCACAATACATACTAGGTATATAAATCAAAACTAAATCGGCATAGATTTTATGCCAGAGTCTAAAGATAGACAGATAAATTCATAAATTTGTAGTTCCTACAGTGTTAATATATGATTTGCTCGTCCTAGCGTTCTACGACCGAAGAACTGCAACATATCTTTTGTCACATCTGCTTCTCGCTTTAACTACTGTTTTCCACGACGACATAACAATAAAAATGTAAAGATATTCTCACACAACGGTGTTATTATTTAACGTTTTTATCGTTGAACTCATAACAATGCTTGTTGTCGTTAGCATAGATTTTCTCTACGGGCGTGTCGAAGCCCAGTAAAAGGTCGTAATATAACGCACCGGCTTACTTTACACCACAAAGGCCTTCGGCTCTGCTTTCGTGAACTTTTGTAAAGAATTGAACTGCCAAAAGATTATTTCCTCTTGAATAAATTTACTATGAGCTGTGTATCGAGATATTTGAAGTATTACCGCGAACGTTTGAAAACGAAGTAAATCGTACGCGCCTTGCGTACAATAGCGATACTTAATACTATTATAAACGGGTCTTACTCGCGGTATATACTATATCCTAGATACTGGTAAGATAAATACCTAGGTTTTTCTCCGACGTTTCGGCCGACTTGCAAGGGCCGTGGTCGCGGAGGGACTGGTGTCAGCGGAGCGTCGTCCTTGTGAAGTGCGGGGAATAGAATCTACCCACACTTTGTTGACATTTTGAGTATCCGCCGTATTGTAGGTATTGATTACTACATTACTAATGACGTCTCCCGGTTTTTGAGCTGCAACTCTGTGATGATGTTTACACTTGCTGATGACTGGATTCCATGTAGTAGATAATCTATATCCGTCCTCCCGGTTGAAATTATGTGTATTGTGTTTTTTGATTTCAACCGCTTCACGTACTATCCTGGCATCGCATCGGTGACGCTCGGTGGATAAGACCTTTGGGTTGTGTAACTCTATCCAGTGGTTAGTTCCAGACTCCAACAAGTGTTCAGCTGATAATGTTTGTAAAGCACCTTGGCTACACAACCAGTCTAACATAAACTCAATCATTAAACAAACTAGTTAATGGCAGATATCTGGCACAGTATCCTCCAAGATAGCTTGTTATGAAACCTACCTACCGATAAATTACAATTGCTTTTACGGTAGTTGACTGCGGTCTACGATCGCGAAAATGGCTGACTGAGGTTAATGTCAGTTTCGACTTGCAATTCCTAGCAAAAACTGGAAAATACGAGAGTACCCTTAGCCTTTTTTGAAAATAAAACAACAGGATTGAGTTGAAAAGTTGCAAAAATTCGTTGTTCTTCGGAAAAGTATTTCTGTTCGGATTTTATACCGAGATTTCTAATAGTTATTTTCGTCCTGAAAAGTAGTCGTAGAAATGTCTGTTATAAAATGAATCTTTATTTTTAAAATGAAGTTTAAATATCTTTCTATCGTATTTTATTATAGATAAGTATATACGATTGTCTTTCCATTCTACTATTATCTTGCAAAGCTGTGGATTCAGCTTGTTGTTTGGGGCAAATTTTATGTTGATGATAATGATGATTTTTGTAAACTCTTATGTAATAAGAAAATCGTCACTAATGTCTTATTAAACGTGCTCGTAAGTGGCGTTAAGCAATCTCTAAAATGTACTACAACATTACCATTACTATAATATTAAAAAAAGATTTGTCACGTCTTGCAATGGAATAATCGCACGATAATGTCCTTCAGTATCAATTTTTGAATGTCCTTTGAATCCTCTATATAAGGCCTTAGGACTTAGAAGCTGACCCCTAGTGCTTACCAATCTCACTCAACCTTTGATACTAAAATTATGATTTACATACTAATTATGATTACAAACTTTGTAAAAAAATAATATAATAAATTGTGCGTAAAATAACTTAGGTACTTAGTAATTAATACACGTCTTCTTACCTTGTTATTATAAAATAACCTCTGCGATTATACTAAACGCGTACCGCTCATAATTAACATGATAATTAATAGCCAACCAACGAACATTTACAAGCACAATAGAATCCACAATAAGATTCATTTGTTTCACACATAAAGCACCTACCAAAGAGGTTATATTACGCAGTAATCATCTAACATAGAACATTGTTTATCATTTTGCTAAACAAAGGGAGATACTTACGTAAGATGAAACGTTAGCAATGGCAGCGATCACAACGAGAAGAAAGCATAAAGAGGTTGCGATCTACTAGACAAACTTAGTCACGTACAGCGTTTTATTCAACTTTCCAGTATTCAAACGAATGAATAATAAATGACAAAATATATGTATTTCTCGTTGAACGAACCGTCAGCGAATGCGGCTTTTTGCTGACTTTAACTCTGAGAGCAAATCGTTCGGAAATGCAAGCACATTTGCGTCCGCATCTGCAGTGTTACCATCGACACACTTTTGCGTTATTATCAGACTGCGACCGGGATTTTATCTATCTTGCAATCTTCCGAACTGTTTGTGTGCATATAATTGGTGTTTGAGAACTATTCAACTGAGTCTAAAATGAGTTGTTCATAATAAGAGGGATTTGAACTGGGTTAGTAAAACCTTATTTACGATTTTGTTCTGTAGCGGGGTTTAAGATTGATCTGCAATGGATCAGGTTATTATTCTAATGAAGTAGTTAACGTCTGCTGTAATATAAATTATAGTCAATGTCGCATAAATCATAGTTATTGTTTTGTACATAAATTTAATTACAATTTCGAAATTCGTATTCCGAAAGTCTACATTAAGTATACACAATACAAATACAGAATGATCTTCATTTGTACATTTCAAATCGTTAAAGGCTTTCTATGTCTATAAAAGCTTGCGTAAAAACTGTATAATATGTGCGTCGTTAAAGCTATACGAACCCATGTTAAGGATTGGAAATTGGTGCCCTGCGGGAGATAAACTCAATTACTATACTACCTGCGAACTCACACAGAGCCATCAAATACGATACAGTTAATTATGTAGATTATTAAACTGGCAGTTTAAACTACTTTAAATTTCAAATAAGAACTGTGTCGTCATTTTGTACACTGGAATTCAGACAATTGGTAGTGATTTTAGCAAGAGTGTGCCAAAGTTTTTAGTACTGAAATGTGCCGATTTAAATAGGACAGCAGTTTTATTCATGTAGGTTTGTAGTAACATAGGTAGGTACTGACGAATCTAGACAATAACAAGTTTGAAAAATCTCGAGTTTCAAAGATGACCAATTAAGAATACGACGAATCAGGAACTAATTGAATTACCATACGATTTATTTCTTTCTTGATAAACCTAAGCACATTTTGTACAGTACAAAATATAAATTCAATTCCCCCTCGTTCGTTTTTAACTAAAAATAACAATGAAATTACTAGCTTCAGCTTTTGCCTACACAATTGGTCGTAATAACATTCCAAAACTGCTATTTGTTTGCGACTGTTACTCGTTTGCTGGTCTATATTCTCTGTGCGTACACTTAATACCATTAATACAACAATATTAACTCCCAAGTTTCGTGTAAAATGCAAAATATTCTTATCTGTACAAGCAGCGTCTTATAAATAATATCAGCAAAGACTTTGAATATTTCACGCGCCAACGTGAATGTTGAAGGCTGCTACAGCGTTTGCGTTAAGGCGTCAGTAAATCCCGAGGGATCCAATTTACCCCATCGACTTGTAAACGGTACGCCTACCGCGCTAAGCTCCACGCCACACGTTTATATCCCTAAAATTTCACTCAACTTTGTTTTCGATAAAGAAAAAGTTGGAGTAAAGATTAGGAGTGAAACATCAAGTATTTCTCCTATCACAGCATTATGTAGATCCGATTTCAACTTTATTTTGGTGGATTTTGCAACATGGGATATGTTTTTATTGGATTTATTTTAAGGTTGGTTTTTTGCTCTTGATCCATGGCATTTTGATAACTTTTAGACTACTTCAGAGTCAATAATATCTTTAGTAAGATTTACCACTTAAAACTATACTTTATTAAGTATTCCAACCCATCTAACTACAATGGTATCAAGAGGTCCTTTCCTACATAGTAGTAAAACATTACTGAGTTACTATGCTGACGTTGATGAACTGTTAGAAGTTTTGAGCTATAAAATAAATGTAGATCTCAAGTGGTATAGTAGACGCCAGTGCTTCATTTAATGACAAGAACTGATCAACCATCTTCAAGAGCTTGTTAAGTAACTGCTATGATCGTAGTAAAGATATTTAATTTAAGATTGTTGTTTAAAAGCACTAGTAACTATTAAAGCTAAGTATTCGTATTTGCTCGCTGTGGTTTAAAGTTAATCTATCGCCTTGATCTTTGAACGTAGTTACTCATACGTGGCTTCAAAGCTAAAAATTGAGATCTCTTTGATGTAGGCCAGATCAAATTTGATATAAAATTTGTTGGTTACTTAATTTAACGGATGAATATAATATTCCAGCGAAAAAACATAATTAACTTATTAAAAAGTATCTACGAACATAATTCTATTAGGCATCGTGTTGCCTTAATGTCTAGAGTTGTTCAAGTATAGACTTGTGACTTGACAGCTAGGACCGGACTTTTACATGGCCTCTAAAACACGAAGATGCTAAGACGCAATACGCCTAAGCGGTCATCTATCAATGCAGAGGCTGCACTGACATTGACCGAGATGTGATGGTGACATTTTGTGTTCTTACATCGCTACGAAATTTTAATCAAATTTTGAATACACACATAAATTGACGCCTTTTTTGAGGAGTGAGGAGTAGGCAGAGACTATTGAGCGTCAAGTTCTAAGATCCTTACAAACCGGCACTCCGCAACCCGCTTTTTGTCACATGGGAAGCTTTGGTGTAGTATTATGATTGTTATGTGTCCTAGTTAGCACTGTAGGAAGCCGATGGATGAGGGAGGCACAAGACCGCGTAGGGTGGAAATGTTTGGGGGTGGCCTATGTCCAGCAGTCCATAGACTAATATGATGATGATGATGAGTAAATTTCGAATATTTCATCAAAAACCTTATCTTTTTAATGTTGTTAATTCATACCATTAGTGTTGTTACTACGTATATTAATATAACATCTAGTTTATAAAGTGAATGTAAACACGTAATAGCTACTTAAATCTACTGCCGGCATATCTGTTATGTCGTAAAAACATGTATGTAAAAACCTTTTTTGTGTTGATAAAAGTTTTTATGTGTTTTTAATTATTTGGACGACCCAAAAAGAGAAGGAATAAAGCTGTCTTCATAAATGCCAACCGTAAAATATAAAATACGACATCATTTATCTTTTTCAGCTTTTAATGGTTTTTACTTCTGTGATTGGTATGTTTTTTGTAATAGGGATTTAATTAGGGTATTTATGTTTGCATTAATAAAAAGGCTGCAGTATGACTGAAAAACTCCTTGTAAGATATCAATTACTAAAAATGAGCTTACTTTGCATAACTTAAAGAAACAGAACGAGCGTATTCCCTTCTTAAAGGTCGGTAACGCATCTGTGATTCCTCTGGTGTTGCGGGTGTCCATGGGCGGCGGTGATCACTTACCATCAGGTGGCCTGCTGGCTGGCTTGCCTCCCATCATATAAAAAAAATCCCATGTTCTTGGCTACATCAACCCTACTGAATTTGGCGACATCCGTATAGCATCCGTAGCTCAATCGATTTAAGTCAGTCTGTTTTTTCGTTTTTTAACATCAATAATTTCTACCAAAAAGAACTTATTAAATTCGCGTAATGATTAGGCATTTCACATAACCCATTAAACCAACAATAGCATTAAAGTTATTAGTGTACACGGCACAATATTTCAGCACGAATGCTTTATCGTTCAAAGCCACGCTAGTATATTGTTAGCTTGCACTGGGATTAAATAACACCCTCTATATAGGTTGGTGTTATTGTTGATTTTAACCGTTATACAGAGTGATTGTATAACTAATCTATTTATAATACTGCACTAAACCGGGAGCTATGTTTATCATCATTTCAGCTTATACAAACACGATTCTAATAATTATGAGAAGATAAACTAATTAAGTGGGTATATCTCATTATTTTGAGCACAATATTATTGTTGCTGTTTAGTTTCATGGATATAGATTTTGAGTTATGTAAGGGTGTATGTTACGACTTAGGATACTATTTCATATTGGAATAGCTTAACTATGTCGTACTATTTTAAGTCGGATAAGCATTGCACTGCAAGTTTTTAAAGTTATTTCATAAAAAAAACACGTAAACATGATTTTTTTATAAAGATCGTTTGTTGTATTAAAAAAAACATTACAAATCATTAGGATATAGAATCCTTTCCGGGGTGTAATTAAATAAATATTGCAAAGGGCATCATATTTTAACATGGAAGCTGTCTGTGTAGATTATTGGTAATCGAAAACTGTCTTTATTTAATTGCACTCATAAAATTTTAATAATGTTATAGAAATACAGCTTGTTTCGAAATCGTAATGGAAATCATCGTTTTATTTCCATATTTAATTAAATAAACGAGTACGTAAAGTAAGTAATACATTTATTAATAAAACATTTAATTTGCTCAAGTTATGACTTTCTTGGTATTTAAAATTAGGTGTAGTTATAATCATTATAACAGCCCATTAATGTCCCACTCCAGCGACGGGCCTCCTCCCGTGACTATTTATTTATATTTTTTAATCAGATTAAAAAAAACACCTTTATAGAAACGTAAGGGTCTCTTGCATTCTCTCATTACAAAATTAACCAGTGTTGGTGGGGAAATTTGACTTTTTAAGAGAGGTTAAAGATAAGTATAAGTTTTCTGTCTTTATATAAAATCCCTACCTACCTATAAATTACTTTTATATGACTCTGCATGAAAACGGATGGCGTTTTCTCAAGTAGTTAGTTATTAAATTTATGACTGCACAGATATGCAATTATGTTAATAATAAGTATTAGCATTCATCTTATTTATCTTATATACCTATTTCCGACCGTCGTGACTTGGGGACCTTCAAGAAACGAGCGTACTCCCTTTTTAAAAGTCGGTAACGCATCTGTGATTCCTCGGGTGTTCATGGGCGCCGGTGATCACTTACCATCAGGTGACCTGCTGGCTCGTTTGATGGGAGCATCATATTATTATAAAAAAAAAGCTAAAGTGTACCTATTTCGTTTTTAAATATTATAAGTAAAGGGTCGGTTAACGCGGCATGCTTTTTTATGACGTTTAGGTACAAGTTAAACTGGCCCGTTTATATTTATAACCACAGAAATATGAATAAAGTTATAATAATAACCATGCAACGCCATAGCTTAAAAGTTATCTACCTATTAATTGTTAAGTTTTAGATAATTCTAGCAGTGATTAGCTTTGACAGAATCAATTTTCCATCTCGCTGTAAAATTCACAGTGATTAAAACAATTCATAGAAAATTGTCACGGTTCTAAACCAAGCTCTAACAGTATCTAAAATGCACTATTCGATGATCACAGTGCACAGGTTGCTACGTTTTAAACCTCATAATGTCTATACCTAAATCCGTATAATAATAAAATAGCGGAGTGAAAGGCAAACCACTACCCACGAAGTGAGCGACTCGGATCACGACCTTTGATTAAATATTTTGAACTCTATCACGTATAAAATAAAGTAGTCTTTAATAGATGAGTAGTTTTTTGTGTTCTGGAAAATGGCATTGCTATGTTCACAATACTCTATACTAGGTTGTTAGTCTTTTGTTTAACAGTAGAATCCCGGCCGGTGTTAGTTATTGCAATACGATGGTACTTATATCTATGCTTATTATGAAATGAGGTTACTAGTAGGATGAAAGTTTAATTGCTCGAGGCTTAGTTAACAACGGTTCTTATCTAAGATATTTTTATGTTTGCATAGTTTGAATAATTTTCTACTTTAAAAGTTTTGGAGTCGGTAACTCCAAAACTATGGATGGACAGATCATTATTTTGTGTATGTCGCTTGAGATATCACACGTGGTTTAACAGAAATTGCATATATCTGTAAATAAAAAACACAAAGTTTCGTTTCTTAATTATTTTAATGAAATTTCTATGGGCTAAAATTAATGTAGGTACTTCCCTCATTTTACAGCAATAACTCATAATATACATGTGATATTTATTACAAAATTTTATCTATTATGACAATACTACATTATAACTATAGAAATGTATTAGCACAGTATTATCTTTCACAAAAGCGTGACTAAAACAAAATGCAATTACAAAACTTGTATGACAAAATGTTTTGCATAAACATACAATATTATACACATAATACATTCCCAAGCTTCCGGCGTTGTAATATTATTATGATTGTGTAATATGTGTCCGAAAAAAGTTACTATATGACTCGTAGGCACCGAATATTTTCCGCAGTCTCTACGCTCTAGTAAGTTTCATACTGACCGAACCGCCCCAAATTCTTGAACGGAGCGTCCGAAATGATTTGTTAGCTCTCTCCGATTCACACAATACGCCATTCTTTTATAACTCGGTCCGTAAGTCACAAAAGTATTTCTCAACGAGCAATGCACTAGGAAAAGTTTTCGCTGAAAATACGGGCCAAGTTTTCTCCTTTACCTTTGGTTTGGTAAAAAATCCGTGCCTGTCCCAGCGGTCGTGAGCCCAGACACGATAAAATTTACATGTTTCGCTTACAGCCTTTATTTTATTTTAAAGGGTGAAATAAGACGGCATTACGCAAAGGGAATATTCAATTAGAGACTGTTTTAAGATTTATGCAATGGAAGGCGAAGTCATTCGAACTTATTTTCTCATTGCTTCTCTGCTATTTTTTTTATCTAGATTTATTGGTCATTTAATGTGGCACTGTTTTACATTATTTAAGAAATATTTTAAATTTTTCAAGTTTATACATTTTGTTCATAGAAATAACGCAGATGTGCTTACTTACTCAGGTAACTTAAGGCTAACTAGGTAGGTATTCTGTTACTGGGTTTGTCTTAAGTTTACTTCATTTTTTTTGTCCAAATTACCCCAGTTGACTTTTATGACATCCACGATTCACGCGCAGAGAAAACCTCATGAAACTTTGTATTATTACTCCGTGTGACCAAAGTGATTCTTACTATACTAAAAACACACTAAAACTTAAAAAAATATGAACTTAACGAAACCCATGCTGCGCAAGCTCTGAGGTAACCGTTCAAAAGTTATAATAATATTCTTTATAAAACACTGTGTTCGTTTTGAGAGGAGAAATTTATGGGGAACAGTGGTCATTCATTTTTTATGAATTCTTCGGTGATGCTATAAAATGTTATATTGGCACTTTACTACGCGGGTGGCTTGAAACTTAAAGACACACCATTTTATCATTTTAATTTCTTAATGAACTTGATACCGTTTTGTTAAAATAAAGAAAATTTTATAACGTAGGTTTCCTAAAATTTTGTTTATGGATACTAATATTTGTGTTAGCAATTAACTATTGGTTTTGATAGAATAGGTAATAGTTCTTGTCTTATTTCGGAGGTATCTAAAAGCCTAATAAGTGACATTCCACTAATTAGGCTTTTCGCATTCGCTGACATAATTAGCGGCAAAATAATGGAAATAGAACATTTCAGCACTGTACAAAATTTTCTGGTTGGCATGTTATTAGTAGTCCAACTCCCACTGAAAAAAGCCTTTCCCTGCAGAAGAAAACGGTATTTGTTTGATATTTTAAAACCTCTAGAATAAAATGCAACAAAAGTGAACAACCATAAAACAGAGATCGCTTCCAGAGAATTTTGTACCTGCCTTTAGAATTTCAACATTTGTTTTGGCTACGCTTCTACCGTAGATTGGTAGATAAAAGATTTAGTATAAACTACGAAAGCAAACCAATCTTTTCAAAAAATTCTAGTTACATTCCCAATTTATTGTCCATGCAATATGTTTGACTCTTCCGTGCATACCATCGTGAACTTTTTCGTGTTATATTTCTTTCATGTTTGTTATCAAAATCTGAGCCAGTAGACCTCTACTACCAGACAAAAAAACCTACCAGTTACCATAGCATCCACTTCTTAGCATCATACGTCTTTTGCCACCACCATCGTCATTCCAATGTTAGCGGCATTAGGGCCCTAGTATGCAACCTATGTGCCCTGTCGCCACTTCAATAGAACATTTCCAAACGCTACGAGTATGATGGTCTTCTTCTTATCTTCTTCTCCTCCTTTTCGGGGACCCTCCAGGCTGCACTTCGACCCCATCGGATGTTTTGTACTGGAGTACGATGGTTACTGGTTGTAATGATATCCATAATTATATGAGTTGACAAAAACATCGGAGCAAAAAGGACATCCCTAAGATTCGATCACACAACATCCAAGAATTCATTTTTGGTGGTATCGCATGACTTTTTATTTCTTCTAAAATTATTCGATCTAAATACATTTAGATATATCTAAAACCATTTTCATCCATCAACATTTATACATGTCATATCTTTTCGCGCACACCCTCTTTTCTCATTAATATTCAGTAAAAACATTGTGCAATATAATGAGACGTGCCCCAATAACGTCAATTGTAAACAAAGGTAATCGAATTTCATCCGATCTAATAAGAACTTCCAGCCATCTGAATATAAAATGATAGATGACGAAAAATGATGTTTATATAAGTTTATTTTATTAGAGCCAGATGTGTCTGCCTCACCAACTGTTCAAATAAGTGAGTTTTATTGAGATCCTTTGATGTCTCGTGAAAGCAATTTTCTCGTGTTTATGTTCTAAATAAAGACGCGTTTTTGTGCAGCTTTAATATAAATTGGATGATTCTATTAGTTTCTCTTTTTAAGTTTAATCTGTGCATACTTTATGATTGCGTTAAAAGGCGATGCTTCTTTGTTTGTTTATTTAATTAAAGAAGCCTTGTTCAACGTAATAAGATAATACTTTACCAAACCCTATTAAAAACATAATGCATGTTTTAAATAACGAATGCAAAATAAGCTAGACCGAAAACAGTTTGTTTGTAGATCATATTTTAAATTACTTTACGATTACAAATTAGAACACACTGCAGAGCATTGTAATGTTACAACCATTCTAAAATTACATATGAATGTACGAGTGTGTCTATGCAGTATGTAAAAACTTTTAAACATAATATACTCTGTTTATTGAGTGAGCCGCTTTCTAAAAATAAACCACTTTTGGATATTACTTACTGCTCAAGGGATTATCTATTTGAGCATCATTGTATACGATTTATTTCTTAAAATCTGTACTAATATACATGTTACGCTTACTTTGAATCACTTTAAGATCGTCTTGAGAAATATATTATATTTTTAATGCAAGTCTTAAATAAGACTTTTTAATCATTTTTCAGACTCATATTTTGAACTACTTCGATATTATACACAAATGCTTGTTAAAATCCCTAGTAAATCCCTAAAAAGTAAAATAGAAGATTTATAGTAACGTAGAAAAACGAGAGCAAATCGTGTAACAAAAACAATTGAATTACTGTCATTTGATTTTGAAGCATGTCATTCAAAGTCGATATTTTTTTACTCTGGTAATTCCAAATTTAATACATGTTATATTTTTCATTAGAGAAATATACGACCTCATTTTATCAACGTCTTAATGTTGATATATCTTAATGACATCTATAGAACTAAAGCATTCATGTAAATCGTCGTCTTGATCCCGCTGTATAAATATTATGGAACGTCGTATAAACACAGCGGAGCTCTAAACACCACGGCACAAACAAATTATCACCGTCATCGCTTCTCAAAGTTCTAGTCGAATGTTTGTCTAAGAACCGAGTTTGTTTTCGAATTATTGAAATTAGATGACAGTTCTAACTGGGTTACCGTAGCAGCGTTATACTTCGTTTGTTAGTTTGAATATACTCGTACGTAGGTTTTGCACAATTCTCTACAGGTGATAGTTTAAAATTTAGTTTTGAATGTTTTCTAAACAGAATAGTACAATAGTCTATTTATTGTCTTTTTTACAATAATCAAAAGCCTTTATTATATTTAAATAAGACAAACACATGCCAGCTGCGAAGGTAAGACCTCAAAATATCAACATACCTCTATTTAGTGTTTTCATTTAAACAGTTCTGCACTATCATCAATTGCTATTTTAGTAATTTACCTAGTTAGCCAATCAAAACTACGAGTAATGGAAACACGTTTTTTACTTATTTGTTTAAAACACAATTACGACATCTTGGCACACATGATTTAATGTATTTTTTAATTACCTGTTAAACATAAAAAATATATCACTTTGAAAAACACTAACTTTAACAAACCTGATACAAATGTTTTCTTTTACAACATAATACAATCAACTGTCAAGTCTTTGTCTTAAGTTAACATTTCAACAAAGAAAAACATTGAGAAACAGTGGCGTCGAGACACGAGGTGACATCTAGCACATGTGGTTTTAATGGGGTGCACTCAAATGCAGAGATGCTCTATTTCTCCTTATACGAAACCATTGAGTTAAGTATCTTGAGAACCTCGAGTTTCTCAAAATGTCTTATGATGTTAATGTCCATTAAATTTACTAAAAGAACAGCTTTAAAGTCGTAGAACTGGCTTAAATATTACTATTTTATGAGTGTAAGGGCACCTCTAATGTTTTGACGTTTCGCGCTGTCGCGACGTCTCAGACTATAGTCCCAGACAACATGATCACATTGAACCTAAAAAGGGCGAACATGGTCTAGGAATAAAGTAAGCCATGTTTAGTTCACACCGTCACCATAACTTTACCGCTATTGGCTAATGGATCTTCGCATTAAGTTTAAAGAACCTGATATCTTAGAAAAGAGAGACACTTATGCTGGCAGGTCGTTCCAAACTTGATAGTATGGCATAAACATATTTAAGGGTGAAAACATACTCCCTGAATCAAGAGTTAAGCGTTAGAAGCCAGACCTTTTACAAATGATATTACAAATAATAGAAATGTGAATTCAAGTCATCATTTCATGTTCAAAAGCCTCGTACAGCGATCACTGACCAAACCAATTACATTATGGAATTCTAAAAATGTTCCCGAATGATTGTACCCGCTCGTGAATGAAATATTTTCCGTTTCACGTAATACAAGGCCACCTGATCGTTACATAAAAAAACATTGTAACATCGATTTATTCACGAAGTTGAAGCGAAAAAATAAAGAGACCCCGAAACTAATCTAGTCCCACGACCAGCTCAAAGTGGTGGCAACGTATTTTAATCAGACATTCCTAAATGGATTTTTTCATTAAGTGCCGGCGCTGGGGAAATTGTATCTTTTAATTTTTTTAACAGCGCTCCGAGATTCATAGAAACAACTGTATCTGTTTGAGAATGCACGGTATGTTTTATCTTGCTGTAACCTTATTACTGGCGATGTATTAAAGCGAATAACTGCACTTATTAGTCGTTTTTCAGTCTGTAATTACAATTTTTACAACGCTGCCGTTTGTATTGTTGTTAAATATAATTATTGAATACAGCTTCAAATATAAAGTTGCGATTTTATTAAAATACATATTTGTCAATGTTAATAAATATGTACATAAAAATTAATTAATAAAATAAACATATTTATGAGGAACCGGTGCCTGAAATGCTGAAATAAAAATTAACCTACATTTTATGACTTCAAATAATTAACTATCTTTGCAGATTTTATTGTGTAGGTAAGGATTCTGTTGTGATAAGGATAGGAAAGTCTACGTTGTGGCAAACTGGAAGAATGGTGCCTTACAAAGACTTTTTGTCTCGTAGAAGTCAACTATGATATTGAAAACAGTGATATTCTTAAATATACTTTAATAATATTTAAGTTCTCTAACTGAAATAAAATTACAGAGAAACGCATAAAATCATAACTTCTAACTTAACCTTTTGGAAACAGAATATTAGGAGCGAGTTTTCTTACTGTAGTTAAGATGTAGTCAGAGAGGTACACGACTTTAATGTCCATTTATTCTTTATTTTAAAGATATCATATTGTTTCGCATCAGTATATCGCTAAGTTATTGTCGGCCTGTGACACCTCATCGCTTAATTGCGTTGAGGTAGAATTAGGATAAAGTGCCAACTTTACATTAGGAGTTCACGCTTATTTTCATTTTACGTACCAGCTACCATGGCTTTTTTTTTCTTTTGATAGGAACGTTTCTTTTGAAAAGATTTAGGGTGAATAGAATAGTAAAGTTGAGTGTTCTATTTTATGAACCTTTTTTACCTACAATCGTTTAATTATACATGTCGATAATCATAAAGCTTACATATATTTATATTACATACATACCAGAAAATACGATTACGTATATTTTCAAATATTCATAGCCCAAAGCGTTATCAACCTATCCCGATCAGCATTTTTTTATATTTAATTTGCACGTTATGTAAATACGAGCCATACAAAATTGTTGTTTTGTATATTTTTGTCGTACACCTCATCGGCTATAACGGTGTGATAGTCCCGGTAACTCTTATCTGTGTTCATGCTCCATTGCCTTTATTGCATAGCAGCGCTAAACGCTGATATTTATCCAAGCCAGTTCGACTACAAACTATTGTTTCCAGTTACGCTTGTTTTGTTAATTCGTTGCTTGTTAATATGTATAAGGAAATTAGTGTACACTTATTGGTAGGAAAAGATTAACTTGTACTAGGTGCATTTTTTAATGTGTTATGCTGAATGAAACCTACTACCAAAGCTTAAGTTTACTAACCCTAGTGACGGATATTTAGCATAGAAAAAATATTTTAATAATAGAATACATACATAGGAAAATATGTATTATTTTATTGAAAATATCTATGAAAATCACGTTAGAAGATAATATTAATAAACTTTCCCGGTCGGTGTAAAGTATTACTGAAAGCGTTACTTCTTTTATAAAACTCTACTATAAAGCCATACCTTCTTTCCCCATGAGGGTAGAACGAGACTTCAGAGCGCCGTCTACTACGATCCTTAGTCCTTATAAACCTCCTTTGCTTCGACTACAGAAAAAAAAGAAAAAGAAATAAAAAGTAATTGCATTGCTTATTAACGTTGCAATATTAGTTTTACGTTGTCTGATCTGTCTTCGTTCCGCCATTATGAAGTCCGGTTATGTCATGTCCGTTTATTCAAGTGTTATATAATTTTAGTTAATTGCTGTTGAATTTTTTTTATTATGTTTGAATGGAAGTAATATTGTTATCCGTGTTAAGATCATGAAGTATTTTTAGTCACAGGGAAATCTAAAGTAACATTTAGCAGGCTATAGCATAGGTTTTAGCATATATATAGTTTTATGAGTTTGGCTTATTTAATGCTTATAGAAAACAAAACATACTACACAATGTTAGTTTATATTCTGTCATGAATATTATAGACTAGTGTTTTATGATGTTCTTAACTCCCTAAGGTAGAAACTGTCTTGAGTACCCTCTTAAATATTTATGACATGTAAAACATTAAGTTTGTTTAAAAACTAAATAAAAATCAAGTAAATATTTTTTTACGAAATATCTTCTGCTTAAATCCCAGTTGATGATACTCTCTCGTTCTAAAAAACGGAGCATTTATTTCAGAATATTTTTACTAATAAATCTGTAAATTGAATATATCTTATTCCTACAATAACAAGTCCTAAGCATAAAGTAAACAAAACTGGAGTACAGAATTAGATTAGATTAGCGTAGAAGTGTAAATGAGATTTAATTTGTTGGCGCCCAGGAATAAAGGAAGTCTCGCTAAGAGGGTTGCCACCTTTAACTAATTTTAATCCTGGAACGTCTCGACTAACGACCGGATATTTTTAGTTGACGCCGTTCGTAAGCTTCTAAAAAAAAATAAACTAAACTCTATGCTCCACTATGGCGTTCTCGCTTAATTTATGAACGCCGAACTTTATCGGTCACTAAATTATGTTGCTCTTAAAATTAGTTCTTATTTTTCTATTTTCGTATGGCTTACACATTTGATTTGTCGTTGCCGTATTCGTTTATTGTTTTAGATTAACATTTTTGTTCTAATATAATGTGTTTTATTTTTGTTAAAGCGTACTATTCAATTTATGGTGCTGTTTTAAGTTGTATTTAAGATGTCTTGGAATTATTTTAAGAGATGCTTACATTAGGCTTTTTTTAAGTAAAATGTATATTAGATTTACAAGATTTTTAAGGAATGCTTAAGTATTTTTTAGAATAATAAGTTGCTGTATTTAAATGGAGCTTTTAATTTCAAACGAAACAAATAACATTTATGTAAACTCTACGAACGTCACATAAAATATGAAACAATTATTTCCAACACTTAACATTAATTATTCCTTAGAATGAGCTCGAGAGTACATTGTGTGTAAACTTGTCACTTAGCTGTTCAATTAAGTCGACTTGAGCATTCGAAGCTCCACAATTGTTCCAACTGTCTACCATTTATCACACATTCGTCAAGAGAAAGTTTTTTTTCTCTAACGTCAACGAACGCGAATAAAAACGTTTTGATGTCAGTCTCTTTGGACTGTTTTTTGTGAGTATCCTAAAGGTTATTACGTAGATTAATAGACATTTTGATCCAATTTGTAGCTACGTTTTTATATGAAATGGTAAAAAAGGATGTATAATATAATATAGTATTTATTGAAGCAAATATTGCAGGCAATTAAGTTTTAGGAGGATGAGAGAATTGGCATATTAGACATCACACTGTCCAGCAATATTGCTGTTGATTGCTTCAACGTTTAATGGAAACTTGAGCTTATAATAGCATGCTAGCTTATACTGTTTAAACCTGTGGTTTAAACCAAACAATTTGAGTGAATAGGATTACACGTCAACATACTATTAAAACACTAAGATTTCGTTGTACCTCACAAAATCCATCATCATACCGGCCCATTAATGTCCCACTGCAGGGACGGACCTTCTGTAATGGCGGGATACTTGGCCTACTAATACGTCAGTAAAGGGATCCTACGACACCCATGGGATGAATGGGGTAGTAAATATTGTATTCTTACTCCGTCGCCACACAGAGAATGCATAATCCATGGATGTCATTAATAAATGTATTATTTGTAATTTTAATTGAAAATTTTGATATTATCCCCATATTGAAAAGCAAAGAAGGAAACTGGACTTTAAATCCAATCCATTTGGCTACCTTTGTATGAGAAGATTAAGCTTCTCTTCATTAATTGAGGAGATCTGCAGTGAAACATTAAGTTAGGACAGAACCTTGCACCGAAGTGACTAATTCCCTATAGGCTAATTTCTATGTATAAAATAATGTTTCAAAAATTTTATCGTAGAACATGTCAATTCATATTCGTTTGATATTCGTCTTGCAATATTCTATGATAGTAAAACGAAGGTAATAAAAATATTTAATTCATAAGACAGGTAAAACGTAGGGGTACGTACAAGTCACGTACCGAAGTTAAGTTACGTTAGATGATCGAGGGTATAACTACTAAATTATTAAGAGGTAATATACCTAAATATTGGCTGACCTATCAAACGAAATTGACTGTTGAGTGAAGGCAGAAAACCTTTTTACGAAATATTGGTAACTGAAAACCAGATGAGTCTGGATATTCTTTGTGTCCGTGGTTTAAATACTTACATGCAATGCGAGGTGGTCCGTGAGGTGACTGAGTAAGAATATAATATTTCACCACCTCATCTCATCCCCTAGGTGTCGTAAAAACCGACTAAGGGACTATTTGTCAATATTATCTTTACGAAATGAAAAGAAGGAAAACTTGAAATTAAACCCTATACCAATCCGTTTGGCCAGCGCGTCGCACTAATCGGCCAAGTACCTATCCCTCCCTCGAGGAATGAGGCCTGTCCTTGCAGTAGGACATTAATGGACTGTTATGTTGATAATGATGAACGCGAGGTATAATCCCAAGAATTTACGCTTTTTATATGGAGTTAAAAAAAACTTTAGGTTTTTTGATTTTATTCCGTACCTAGCAAATGTCTCTTAATCCTTGGAGATGCTTGTGAGTTTATTAGTTGAGTATAACTAAAGCACAGTCGCTACTTATTTTAGTACTAAGTGAAACTTTATGAAGTGTTTTAAAAAACGTAAAAGAGAAACATTCAAAACCAAGTCTTTAATTATTCTAAAAGCGTATTATTATTCATAAAATTAAACTTGACTTAGTGGGTGGCATATTATACCTACTCTTTATTGTTGTGTATACCAGCATGAAAAAACATATTGCATGACTATTTAGCAGGTATATAACATTATAAACAATTTACTAACATGTATTCAGTATACATTGCTTTAAATAAATTACTTTCATTAAATAAATTTGCCTATATGAATTAATAATCATGATATAATATAATATTATGTATGCATGACATTTTTACGATATTTTTAACTTTGATTCAATTCTAATTTAATTATTCAGTCTTTTTTTAAAGCTAATTATTAATCTGACACGAGTAAATGTACACAAGGAATTATTTATTGTGAATTGACTTCTGGAAAATGTCACAGTGGAGTTTGTTGCCCTGTTTTTTTCTCTGCTAGTACCTAGAAAGCGGAGATAAACTTTAAGCAATTGTACCTTAGGTTAGGTAAAATAAATTTTTTGTTATTTAGTTTTATACTTAACTGTGTTACTTATACACTAAGTTGTAAAGTAGGTATTGTAACATTGATAACATATGAAACGTAATAAACTTATACCTTACTTTGCGTGTTGGGAGAGGATGTCCAGCAGTGATTCCAGAGTTGATTGATTGAAACCTTATTACTTATTACATAAGTTAGTTAATTTGAGTTTACATTCTGTACTGAGTACTAGGCTACAGATAGACTATTTTTTCAATGCACGTTGCGTATAAAGACTAAATGAAATAGGAAGGGAAAAACATGGTTCGTTTTTTTTTCAGTGTTTATTGTATTATTTTCTAACAACGCCAATGTTGATTGAGTTGTTTTATTTTACGGAAATGTATTCATAAATTCAATTGAAAATGGAAATGAGATGTTATAAAGACGTCATTACTTTGAAAAAAAGGTGTACTCTGAATATTATAAAGAATTTCATTCCTTGTTTAATAGGAATACCACGGACATTATTATTACAACGATACGGCCTCCAGTGACGAAATGTAAACTTGACCTCCTTTATACTAGGCTGGCAAGACGGATAAGGTTTTATTTAAGTTTTTCTTCTTTTTTGATTGGAGAGATATCAGCAAATAAGTTTCTCTTATGCCCGATTTACACATCGACAAGTACAGTGGCGAGTTAAGTAGTATTTTAATATTAAGTTGATTTAAATAGATCTCCATCCTATTTTTTCGCGAGTTAAGTACGAAGTAGCCCCCTCTCTCGCGTCTCGCCAACTTAACTTGCCAAAAAATAGGATGGAGATCTATTTAAATCAACTTAATCAGCAACTTACTACTTAACTCGCTACTGTACTTGTTGATGTGTAAATCGGGCTTTAGCTACCTTTACATGAGACCGACAGCTTTGATTTGAGAAACACATTTTTTATTATCTGAAGGCTGCTATTTTTATTCAAATACCCACATCTAACCACAAAAAAAAGATATACATTCAACATAGACATAAATTTTGCGTACAAGTAAAATATTCTGACATCTGTTGCTCCATTGAAGCGATGAGTACCAATATACCTTCTTGGAATAACAAACGGACACTTTCATTTACATATTATAAGTGACGACATGAATATACTCCATGTAGCTCAGGCTTATTATGGAGTAATGTATGATCGGTTACTGTTTTCTCTTGTTTAAGCTTATCTTGGTGTTTAAAATATGGATGGGTTTTTAATAACTTATTATTAAATGTATAAAATGGGCCTTCTGAAAATCAGTGTCTGACGAAAGTCAGACAATATGCTGAGAAGGTTCCTTTTTGTGTTCACCTCTCCAGAACAGATGAAAAGTATTATTGAATTAAACTGAATTAACTGAATTAAATTGTATGTGTGTTTTGGAGACTGTACATAAATAAAATATTATTTTGTTTGTTTGTTTGTACATATTAGTTTATTAATAACAGAGAGGTTCTAATCGCAGACGGTTTTTGGGCCTACTTACAATTACGTACTACACTGACCAGACAGAATGGTTTTCTATTTTCTTTCTTTGGTTTTCGTAAATATTTTGTTTTGTTTTATATCTAAGAGCGTTTGAGCATTACGTTCGTTTAGAATCTAATTCAATTCCACGAAAATAATATCCGAAGTATAACTATCTATGATAAAACAAGTTTTTTTGGCGGCTTACGCGTTTGAATCGTCCGTTAAATAGGTGTGTAAGTAGTGCATTATTACTAAAACATTCGAAAAGAAATTAAGGCTCAATTTCTGTTCGTAAAGATCGCGCCAAACATCTAGTCCGCTCTGAAGTTGCTTCGCGCAGGTGTACAGTCATGCACAAATTAAGTTGATATAAAACACAAAACCTCCACCATGACTGAACTAATTTTGCAATAGAATACTGGTAGATACACACGAGAACGGGCAGTGTCAAAGCTAAACAAAGTAAATTCTTATGGCTATTTCTTATAACATTTTTTGTGCTTTAAAAAGTATTCAAAGGCGATGCTCTGAGTGTTTACACAATACATGTTCTTATAACTATTGAAACCCGAATCTCAAACTCACAGTAATAACAAAATCAAAACGGACCGGCGCGTGACTGTACTTCGCTACGAAAAATAGGCGTGTGTGCTATTTGGAAGATCACTGAACGCACACCAACACGCACGCACAGCTGACATAGGTGCGGGGCCGGTGAAGTGGAGCGAGCCCTGTCGTCGCCACCTCCTACCTCTTCCCTCTGATACCTATTTTTCGGTACTGCGACGCCTTTCGCACTGTGTTCAGAACGGACTAGAAGTTTGGCGCGATCTATACCTATGTTTACTAACACGAATGCTATTAGATACTTGTGTGGAGCTCATATGTAAGCTTAAATAAAGTATCACACTAAACGATAAAGTGTACTTTCCATAACGATTTGGTTTCGCCATATACTTAATACGTTTGTGCGTCGTAGTCGTTCACAGATCAAGTCGCAAACGTCAAACGTTAACTGCGTATTTACTTTCACTTCTCTAAGCTTAGTAGGTACTGCGTATAAAGGAGTGCTGCGTATAACACAGTACATGAGCTAAGGTTTCTGTTCCTATTAAATTAAGTACTATTATTTATATAGTACCTAGATGTAGCTTAAATTGCAACCATTAGAGGTTTAATCTTTTATTTTTTTATTACTACCTTCATCAGCCTTAATTAATGTACTGCTGCAGGGCATCGTCTTCTACAGTGACGAAAGGAAACTTGTCCTACTAATTTCTTGCTGGCCAGACAAAATGACAAGACACCCATAGGATGAAATGTGTGGATAATGTGAAATTGTGGCACCATCACATACTTATACGTTATATTCTCGTCAGATAGACCAGCAAAAATTTGTAATGAGAGATAGGTATGTTTGAATATGTTGCAATCTTTTAACAGACTAAAGTGCATTAGCTCAGTATACTTTATTCTTCATTTAATAATGAACTCTTACTTCTTACCCAAGAAGTATAAGTATACTTTATTCTTCATTTAATAATGAACTCTTACTTCTTACCCAAGAAGTAGAATTTCAAATGACATGTTATTGATAGGTCAGTCAGCACACATGTCGAATAGAATCTAGCTTAGGTAACATTTTGCAAAGAAATCGCTGTTACATATTTTGCATGGGCATTGAGCCAACACTCTCTGACACCTGTCTTATACCTTACTCTAAAGGCAATACTTTTATGTTAAAGATATTTTCATTAGTTTATGGATATATTTTTCCAGTAGCGTAACTTTCTTTAGAGGTGACTTGAAAATAATGCATAAAGATTTTAGGATAGGTACCTACTCACTTTTTTACTGATTCCTTATAAAAAAGGACTTGAATTTAGGTTGAATTTTTTAAAATGTTTATTGCTTCTGAAGTTGAGATAAGAGAGCCTCTTAATAAATTGTCAATGATTATAGTACAAATTTGGTAAGCCTTTTCATATTGAACAAGACATATTAACGTTTTAAGGTATCAAACATTAAAACGAAATAACCTTGTTCACTTCATCAATTAGTTAACTTTATTATAATTACTCACACCTATAACTTGTAATTCGTTTAAAAAGTAACAAAGCGGAAAAAATATAAGTAAATTTATATTGCGAGTTAACACTTCGTTAAGAATACAAAGTAATTAACTATGAAGGCATGTTCTTACATAAGGACACCGCTGTTGCTCGGGGAACTCGACACACAATTTATAGCTGCTCTCATTCTTTTTCTCCGTGTGGTGAAGGAGTAAGAATACAATATGACACCACTCCATCTCATCCTATTGGTGTCATAAAAGCCAACTAAGGGACTATCCGTGAATATTATCTTTTCGAAATAAAAAAAAGGAAAACTTGAAATTAAACCCTATAACCAATCCGTGTGGCCAGCGTGGTATTAGTAGGCCAAGTAACCCTCTGTCATGGGAGGAGGCCCGTCCCTGCAGAGGGACATTAATGGGCTGTTATGATCTGATAAGAATACAAAGTAATTAACTATGAAGGCATGTTCTTACATAAGGACACCGCTGTTGCTCGGGGAACTCGACATACAATTTATAGCTCTCATTCTTTTACGGATATAATAAAAAATACTTAATTGTAATGAAACAATTTTCTTAGCTCATTAACAAGACGCTTCTTCCTACTTGTTTTTAACATTATTAACGTAGGTAATTGATTTATTTTAGTGTTTAATTAGGTAGGACTTATTTCTTGTTTGTAAAAAGCTCTGCGACAGATGAGCAGAAGATGTTTTTTTTTAAAGAGAAAAAAAAGTTGTAACAAAACCTATACCAAACCGTTTGATCAGTGTAGTAGTATTAGTAGTCAAAGTTACACTACATCATTAGACCTTTGAGTGTCCTTAGAAACCTGCCTCTGCAGTGTTAAAAGACCTATACTCCATTTGTTTAGGTATTTAACTAAAGGTAATCAAATCTTAGGAACTTGACTAAATTGAAAAGTAAGCTTGCTTAAAGCGCAGCAACAATTTTGACAGTTATTTTATTCGGTCGGATTTTCACAGACCCCATCCGTGACATATTTTTCTGTTTACGTTTAGTTAAATACCTAAACAAATGGAGTATAGATAATTTAAATGTGAAGTAAACCCCTAAAATAGTAAATCCATTATTTTATAGAAACAAGGGATTTCTGGAAACAACTTACTGAATAGTATGGTATTGGTAGTATTAATTCTACTCAACCGTGGAGTTTGCTTGTTCCCGTAGTGAAACAGATAAATCATGTTCATTCTTTTGGTTATATTTTAATGTTGTCCATGAGTTAGGAACTGCTGTTAAATTTAAATATGGTATTGAACACTTTTTGTCCTTGGTAAACTAATAATTGAACCTATTATATTTACTAACCTATTTTCGTTCAAAAATGTGCTTTATTACACGGTATTAAGGTACACTGGGGTCTAGCTTACATTGCTGTGTGTAAGTAGTAAAGTAGTTGCACAGTCCAGTGTTACCATGACACATATACGCCTAGTACGGAGTGCAAAGCCTAAGCAATCGTCACGAATCTTGTCTAATGTTGCCATTTATAGATAAACACTGCGATTTGTATGGACATATGACCCTTTTAGTTCTTTGCGTGTGAACTGTGTTTTACTAAAGTAAATAATGTAATAATCTAAGAAAACACTCTTTATGCATTCACACAACGCTATCTAGTCCCAAACTAAGCAGAGCTTGTTGGTGTACTATATAACCGATAGATGATTATTATTCTGTGTTTTTTTGGAAATACCTTTCTATCATGCTTAAAAAACACCCAGGCCCAATGGTGGGTCTCAGGTAGCAAGAGATTTGTGTCGTATATTCACGCAATATGCTGAGCTGTACATTAATGTGCAGAGTTTAATACTACACGAACGACTTGTGTTCATCTCTTCACTATAATATCATTATATAAAAAGCACACAGAAACTCAGCCATACCTACATATAATTTCTAATACTATTAGTACACTGTACAGGCACGATTAAAAACAAAACACGACTTTTGTAAGCTGATTAATGTCAAGAAGGCTATTATTCAAATACAATCTGATCTTACAATTCTCTAATGTAATCTCTTAGTTGTCTCTTATGACACGTTCTGGCAATACCCTCTTGTTCCCACACAACTCTCTTTAAATTTGTTCATCAACTTTATGAATAATGAAACAATAATAACATTAAAAAAAATACGGTATTATTACGGTGAGATATTTTGACTCTTAATTTTTACTATTATTTTAAATTCTTACATCACTTATTTGTCGTTAGGTACGATGTAGAAATCAACTAAAACCTGGGACATTTTGAGCCTTATTTGGCACAATTCTGTTACATACAGGGTTAAGCTTATTGACAGGATGAGGTGTGAAAAGATAAAAGACAGTAACCTTTTCGCCATATTCTTCAGAGAAGATTCCAAATTCGCAGACAAATTTATGTTACTGCTACTCTGTATGCTCTGGCATGTGCCATTGTGCTTTTATCATTATTCTCTACAAAAGCATAAATACATATTTAGACGAACTGTACTTAGTAAAAAATCTTAATGAATGGAGTTATTTACGATCTTACTAAAATCGGCTAAGTAAAGAAGAAAATATGGCAGACAGTGAAAGTGGTTGACTGCCTGATAAGTTACTTCTACTACCCGGTCACATTATGTCGAGACCTGGCGTCGATGACGTCACGTCGTCGCGTCGGACGTCGGTTGAAAGAAGAACGGGACGCGAGGTTCGCATTCCAGCGAGGTATCTAGATAATGTGACCGTGTAATAATCACATTATGAACCCGGCAAAAATCTACCTACACTACCCCATACCTCGGGAAAAATCCATGTATCGCTAAGATCATTCAGGTCTTAAGTCATTTACATTTTTTTTAGGCAAGGTCGCAGTGCAACTTACATGGCAATTTATGTTTGTAATAATGATGATATTTTGGCATAAACTGACAGCTTTGCTCTTCTACTTTCCCACGCTTTAGCACCTGAGTTAAACTGAGTTTACTCTGTAATTGCATCTTGTATCATACTTATCTCTATGTCCCTTTTAACAAACTGAGTGCGAAAAGAGGTTAATGTATATCTAAACGGCATATTTGTAATGTATCCGAGTGTAGTTTTAAGTGTACGTTTTTATGAACGTTCATAAAATGTTAGTTATTCGTTCGCTATTACTCTTTACATGATTTTATTGCGTACCATATCATTTTTTTATTTATTTAATCAAAAGTATCTGTTTATGATAAATGTCGCAATTAAGTAAAGTAATTAAATGACATTTAATTGTTAAACATAGTTCTTAAAATTTTATTTTAATGAGTACCTAGTAACTGCTTGTTTAATTATTTAATACAACTCATATTCCGTGTTGTAACGGACTTAAATTACAGGTATCTCGCCCCGAGGGTAGGCATTTTGAATACTAATATCTTAACGTAGTAAAATAAAAAACATATTTTTACTCTTTGTCTCTCTGTGTAGGTACTTAGGTACCCAATGACACGTTGATTTTGTTGTTACTTTGCTGAACATAACCTCTTTGCATTTCCGTACCACAAGATTTTTTGCGTACTTCAACCATCGACTATGCCACCATTGTCAGCTCGTAGCTCCATCGCGCGGAATCTTCGTAATTTACGTATCGCGCTTTGTCAATCACCTATTACATATTTCAATTAAATATTTCAAGTATCTGTGAAAGCTAAATATTTGATCAAATATTTGAACAATAATTTAACAAAAGTCCGTGTCTAATCTTTACTGATCAACCATAGCAAAGATATCGTCTCTTAAATGCACTTGCAGTACCTATATACTACTAGTCTGACTACTTTCTGACACAAGGCAGCTTAGCCCAGAATTCAAAATCTTTATTGTATCATTCCTGTAACCGTTTCTAAACGTTCTATTGTATCTAATTTTTTTTTAGTTTCACTAACTTTTATTTTATGGACCCAACCTAAACTTTCAACCTGAAGGTTTAGGACAATGATTTATGAATTGCTTAATCGCACAAATTAGTTTTATACTTCGTAAAATTACTTATAATACATTCTACTAGTCAAACAACTACTTTCTGCTGCCGATTGCCATTATAAATCGTAGTCGAACATAATTCTAAGATCGCGTGTTTGTTGTTAACAAAGTCAAGGTGAGATACGATAGTGTACCGCGTCTTCCTTGTACTAACGTAGACCAGTTCAACTGGTTGTGAACGCTCATTGTTCCAATAATTGCTCGCTCTCACACCATTGTTTCATACTAACAACAACTAAATTATACGTTGAATGCACGTGTATGACATATTTCATAATACACTGTAAGTAACAAGTATAGAAAGTTTGTAAAAAAAGTCTGTATAGTTTCTTCACAATACGTACACAAACAATTGAATAAAAGTTCTTAAATTGTGAACTCTGTTTCTTTAAAAGAGTTCGATTGAAAACTTTTTTTTATCTGTTTTTAAATTACGAATATGGAATGTGGATTTAATCGACGTACTTGGTAATGACGTGATATAAGAATACTAGGTGTAGTACCTGTGTATATTATGTCATGCTAAGGGTGTCCTAAAACCCGACCCAGCCAAGGAAGTAAAATTTAACATAAAACTCTGGTGACAAATCTCTAGGAATTCAAATACAGCTGCTGCACCAATTTCATTAAAATATGTTAAGTGATTATTTGATATCGTTTCTCTTCCTATGATAGTGACATATTTTTGCGGTTCAAAAACATTGTGCCAATTTATCATAGATTTAGCCAGTTACTAAAATTTTATTAAATTGCCGTTTTACTCTACCTACCCTTTACTTTGACCCTGTACAAAGTAACAAAGAAAATGTTTTCTTTCATAGTAAAGTGGGATTACGCATCAAAACTCTTTTAAAGTACCTACGAACAGTTTTTAAAGTGCCTTTATAAAAAAGTTTTTATGTTGAACTAAGTAGGTTTTATTAATAAATATACTGTGGAAGATATCAAATTAATAAATGTTGTAACGCCTCTACAATGACAACTTTACATTTCGATTTAAAGTTGTTAAGTTACTCACATTTTACTGCGCAAAACTTAGTTTTCACTTGGAACTTATTAAGTTACACCCTATTAGTATCAACTTGAAGTAAGTTACTTTTAAATAAGTATTTTTGTTGCCAGCATATTATTTCTGGACTGCCCGTCTCTAATAAGAACGACATAAATGAAAAGTATATTTTAAGCGTTGCTTTTCTTTTTGTTTCTATTTAATGTATTCGTTCAGATTCAGATATTTTTAGCCCTGGTGGCGATGGCTATAGTACTCTTATAACTAGACTCTCCTTTCTTAGTGGTAGGGTCATTCTTAAACTTCACTCGTGCTTTCCATTAGGTTTGATGACATAATTTTGCCGTGTAGGTACTGTGTAGATTTATTTTACGATCATTCATTTACTGGTAAAAGTGTCTAAACGATAAATAATTAAAATTAAAAAAATATTTATTTTTTGTGTATTAGTTAATTATGATGAGAGTGTCATCATAATTAACTAATACACAAAAAATAAATATTTTTTTAATTTTAATTATTTATCGTTTAAAATTAGAACGTCCATAAAACGTATAGATATAGAACGCCAGATTTTAGAATGATCCATTCGCTCCAGGTGTTTGAACACAACTTTTAACTAAGTAATAAAGTTTCTACTAAATAGTATATTATAGATCTGACGAGTAAAAAATATGGAGGACATGCCATAAAGTTTTGATTGACGGTTTCCTCTATTTAGTATTTAGTTGTATTAGTCGAACACGAAAAGCAAAATAACAAAAAAGCTATACTTTTTATCAGTCTGTTTGACATACCAGCCAGATAATGTCAAATGCTGGCCTCCCCCCTTAAAAAAGTAGTCAATAGTGCTCTACTTTATAGTCATGTGCAAAAATGTTGGCAATTGGGCAGATATTACCCTTGCTGATTGTATAACTTACTTTGTAGCCTAAATAATAAAGATGACTTTGATTATACCAGGCTAAATTTCCCTAAATAGCGTCCAACTTATAAGAAATTATATGTACGACTAAATTAAACCGGATACTTCAAAAACATTAAAACAAAACGTATAAAACATTACTAGTGTTTGTTTATAGAGTGAAATAGAAACTTTCTTTTCCTACGTTCATACAAATATACAAGTTTAGACTAAGAATGATTAAACAGGATATGCGAGTGAGTGAGCTGGCTGAGTGCCAATCATACTCCAGGATGCACGAGTTTAGATAATATTTATGTTTTCTTTGTATTCTATGATTTATACTGTCTAAGGGCCAGATTCAGAGACCGCACTTTGTCTTTACTTTAGCAAAGTCTAGTTATTATCTCTGAATTTGAACAACATTAGAGTAATTTTTCGCATGAAAAAGTTTACTTTAATTATTTATTACTACAAAGTAAACTTTTCATGCGAAAAGATTACTTTAATGTTGTTCAAATTCAGAGATAATAACTAGACTTTGCTAAAGTAAAGTCAAAGTGCGGTCTCTGAATCTGGCCCTAAGTATAAACTCACATGATTTTTACTAATTACTTCTTAGTCTTATTATTTGTGAAATAATTATTAGGGTAAAACAGGCTAAGAGAGTTAACGCACTTAATCCGATTGAGGTCCGTCAAAACAATAATCAAAAAAATCTGGGACTGAAATGGGATGGCGGATCAAGTATCTAAGTTACCACAAGCATAGTCAAAGTTCGGATCAAAAGATCGCATGTAGTGCGTACACATTAAGAGTATAAGTTCAGTCGCCAAAAAGCTCTTGCCAAGGAAGTTTTAGGTGTTAAAAGTGACTTGGAGACGTCTGTTTCATATCTCTAATAAAAAGGAAAACTTGACATAAATCCTGATACCAACCAGTCAAGCCAGCGTGGTATCTACTGTACAAGGTTCCTTTCATTGAGCAGGCGCTGTTGTAAATAACCACGTTTACTGTCAGTCTGGGTGGTCGAAAGGACGCGGTATCCAGCTGACGAACTATCTTGTCCCACAGTTTTTTCTATGCCAACATGCAATGTTTTGTGACATACTCCAGCTTCGCAACGAGTAAAAAAATAACAAACAACTTTTCTGATCATGTCCTACGTTCTGGGAACTTTTACAAATATTATTTAACAGACACAGACAACATCGTGCCATCTTTTACAAAAACTATTTACAGGAAATGTAAACATCCAGGCTCAGTAAAGATCGAAGGAACAATGTCCTCCGTGGGATACAAAGCGAAACATGCACGAATTGTGGCAGCCGCAAACCGACTTTATCCACCAAAGCAGTATAGTAGAGTCGATTAAGAGAAAGCGTATGCAAGCAAGATATACAATACGAAACAATTAAGTTTATATAAGGCTTGGTAACGATCGTGATTTGGATATTAGCCAGGTTAGGTACATTACTTTTTTATCTAAGGTATAGCAACAACTTTTCTTTATTGCATAAGTGCTAAAATGCTAAGTCACAGGTAAGCTGTTGCCTACCCAGCAACACAACAAGCTGTTATGTCCTACAGTCTTGTCACTAAAATTTAAATAAACTAAAACATAAACTGTCATGGTTGACATACATATTGATATACGATACCAGTATACTACTCGTATTTACATAGTTATGTAAATTATATGTAACATTCATTTTTCTGTATGAGCTATTAATGCTGCAACTAGCTTTAATCTACGTCAAAATGAAATATACCTTTATACTATCCTTAATTTTATTCATGCACTTCTGTACGTCGTACATACTTTTGTTATATAGTCCATAGTCTACCTCGGTAAATGAACTATACGGCACAAAAACATAGAAACAAGACACTCCTAATATTCAACAAAACTAAATTCCTGAAAAAATACATTTTATTGATGTCCTTAGCCAGTTCTACTATACTGGTCCAGCCTTATTATTATCCTAATAATATTTAGATATATTAGTCAAAGACCAAGCCTTTGCATCATTAGTTATGGCTAACATCATAGACAAAAACAGTTACTTAAAAAAACTCAATAAGTACTCAATAATGTGACTAATACAATGACTGATATTTTTTTCCGTTTCCGTCCTTTATTTAGGACAGGCGTCCATTAAATGGCGACTGTCACAGATAAGATAATATTTTTGAAATATTTAAACAAACAATAACGAATGGTTCTAATCATGCTTAAATAAATATTGAAAGTTTTGTCTATCTGTAGTTAAAGATAAATAGTATTGCGAAAGTCTATTGACTTATTAATTTTTTGTTTTACTCCAAAAAACTTAAACTTAGTAAAGAAAAGCTTTACAATTTATTGATATGAGTTATTAAGGAAGTTAGATTAATCAAACCGTGATAATGTTCTCTCTATGCATATAAAGAAAATAAATTAATAGGTTTTCGCGGGAGGTTTATTCTAAATCAATAAATGTAATAAAAAATCAAATTTCGACTTTTTGTGATAGCATTGAGATGTCAATGGTAACATATTAATGTGAAACATCATTTTTACAATGTCAAGTTAATCAGTTGTATTTTTTTTGGCAAATGCTATTCGTTGTCAAGAATATAAAAACTTCTCGAGGGACAAGCATGAGTGTCAAGATGTAGTTTTTCACATTCGTCTAACTACTAATACGGCTACAAAAGCACATAACTATGACGGACCTTCCCTTGGGCTAACCCATGTTCTACCGTGAACAATGACAAGACCTTCATACACTAACAAACAAATAAATTCTAGAGAAAAAAATATTATTTATAGTTTTTGTCGTTTCATCGGTGGCGTAGCGTATCTTTTTTTTTTGTAACGTAATGGTAAACTGGCTGGTGCCCACGACTATTTCTAGTAGCTTAAATTATAAATACAATATCTTTATAACCTTCTTGTAGCCTATGTTTTATTCTGATGTATAAGTTATACCATTGTAGAGTTGCCTTAAAATCCATTCAGTAGTTTTTGGGTTAGAGAGTAACAAACATCGATCCATACTTACAAACTTTTGCGTTTATAATATTAGTAGGAAATTGTATTTTTCAATGGTTCTAATCAGGTTCTTTCTTTAGCGAATTATAATACCTAATTTGTTTCAAATAAAAGGCAAATGACACAAAATAGGGCGAATAGCTAATGCAGGCGGAAGAAGCCGAACATGAGACAATAGCAGAATACAACACAGCAAAATGGATTCGCCGTGAATGCGAAACTCAACCTAGTTTCTGTATTACCTATTCTGTTTCGTTATTTAGAAACTTGATTTATAGAATCAAATGTATATTAGGTTCATATTTGTATGAATTATGTATTTTGATTTACGTGCGTAATTCGTCAAAGAAAATCTAATTTGTTTTTGGAAATAAATGTTTAATGCATGGCTTTTTACGATGTCATAGATATTTTTTTATGGTTGTATATGGTTGTAATACATAATAATAGTAAGTATGTTACATGAAGAGACGTGTTATTTTCATTTAACTAATAAATTATTGTGACATTTGATTACCAACCTATATAGTAAATAACCTACTCGCAAAATCTCCAATCTACAACCTGGTGTAGTGGTCGCGATAGCCAATAATACTACACTGGGTAAACAGATTATTTAGCACAGGATTGTATGTCAAAACCTTCACATGTTTTTATAAACATAATATCTCTGAACTTTCCCCTAACTAAATCACTCGCATATAAACTTAAGCTAGAACTCATTGTAATGTATGGGATGGTATTCGTTATACATACAGTACCTATTTCGTGTAAACTGGTTTATGTGATTGCGGAGTACCGTTCTTTGTAAACGCACTTGACCCGGATGCCTCCAACTTGCACCGAGATCAAACGTTATATTTTGTTTATACTATCCTGCAATGTTTGTTTACAAAATGCGCAGTGCTTTTATTGAAGTATAATATTATTTGAAGAGATGAAAGGAACGCTTTGCAAGTGCGACAACTTTACAATTCAATGGAAAAAGTAGTTTTTTATTTCTTTTTATTTTTCTTTAAAAATGAAACTTTGTAGCAAGTTACTATTGTGGTCTGCTTCTATTGCTTCTAATAGAAGAATAATTCAGAGAGCATATACCTACTCGCTTTATTGATTTTGCTACTATTATTTAATTAAATGCGAAAGTTTTTTAAACATACAGTTTAAAAAACTTTACACCTTTTATACTCTTACTACCTTTTCGATACAAAAATGTACATCCAGTATGTAAATTATTCAAAGAAGGATAATTGCAGCGTTAATCTCAATGATTCATTTAAATCAAAGTCAATAGGGAAAATAATTAAAACCTAAAAACAAAACACAACGAAACATCTAAACGTCAATAACAAAAAAAGAACCAGATACTTTTGAATTTAGAACATGTCAAACAATGGCCACTTCAAAATCAAATTGGCCACTTTATGAGAACAACAAATAAATACTCTTTTGTTACAAATTACAACTACTCATTAACAAAGGGACCCTTCCATTATACGATATTCTCTTGGACAAAAGACTCAAATATTTGAAATTACCTTAGAGAATAAGTAATCTGTGTAACAAATGGATTCATATAGAGTTTCTTGTTTGTCCTAAATTGTTTTGAATGTTGTAAATACCAATCAGACCAAATATATACTTTAATATAATCAATAGTCTCGTCAAAGACGGAAAACTTGACACAAAACCAAAGACTATTCCTGGAATCTGTACACCAACTTTTATAGTAAGTATATATCCTCCATGACAGGGTAACTTGGGCATCCATCTGCAGATATGGATGCCCAAGTTACCCGCTGCAGAGCGGGAAATTCATGACTGTTATGAAAGTAACTGAAATACATTAAATATCTCATCCTTGTGTAAATATTCTTCGTGTTTCGACAAACATTGAACTACTAATTAACTGAATAACAGACAGAAAAATTTCACAAGATTCAATTTGTTCAACTTTAAATTAAAACGAGCTGCATAGTGTTTATTTTCCTTTCGTACCTAAAATTTCCTTAGTCCAGTCATAGTTCTCTTTCACTTTAATAAAACTTCTTGTGGAAAACTTTTGCGGTACCTTCCGCTATTCTATTTTCTTTGTACTGTTAACCTACTTTTTTATTGGAATAATTTCAATATTGCTGTTAACGTTGAATTCGTAGAAGTACTGTAAAGTTGAAATTTGTTGCAAATCATGTGTGTTTTTCAATTTATATATCATGCTGACCTCTATCGGTTTTTAAGCAAACTAATTTAATGTTTATAAAAACTTGTCTTGCCATAATAATATGGTTGCCGAATAATTTCTAAAGCCGATATTTTGTCAGGTCTCTAAACTTATTCTTCCAAAGGCTTGGACTGTAGTCTCCACCATATGATAACACGGGGAAGAAGACATTAGTCCGAGTAGGACATGCCCAAGACCCTGACCCATAGCATCATGAAGTCCATTCAAAATTTCGTTCCGTTTGGAAAAACAAAGGAGCGGTAAAATTACGTATTCATTTAATAAACAATAGTCTTTAAATACTATACTTAATCCAAATAGAATCAATGTTAAGTTATGTTCAAGCAGTAGTGAATCAAAGGCAAGTATCAATCACAGAGGACAATTTATTCAAAGCATTATTCATTCGTATTGCTCGCACGTTTAGCAGCAGACGCACGATGAATAAACGCTGTCATATCGAACCTAGTTATATTCATACGACTATTATGTGAGAGCAAGGATATGAAAACAGTTTACAAACAACGTTCAACCAAATTTATCGAAATATGTTCAAACTGTGAACATTATTGACGCTTGTTTTAAATTTTTAGCTTTTTTTTTTCAAATAGTCGAGCCTGTGGTCGAGGTCAATAATTTTTAGAATGATAATTGAATTTGTAATCGGTTGTTTGACGTAAATCAATCAAAAACCAGTGTTGTTAATTATTGTTATGTAATTTATCAGAAGGCGTTGAACTCGTGACTGGAATGTGTAGCTAATTTTATTTTTAGGTAATTATGTCATAACAATTAAATACCACACCTTTAAGTACTAAGTTAATTATACAAGGTTACGAGGAAGGTAATGAATAATAACGAACTCCACCTATTATAATAGGTGGAGTTCGTTTATTGCCTGCCATAGTATTCTAGAATAAGTAAAATGCCTACAACGATTTTGGTGCCGGGGGTTTTAGACCTGATTTTAAGTATATCTTACATGGCGATATCAAAATACTATTGGGTTTTTTTCTATCAGCTCTAGAACTCGAGATAAAGGAAAAATACACTTTTCACAAAAAATCGTATTTTAATGACATCAAACCTCAAAAAATTGCTTTTTGAGTGATTTTCTGGCATGAAACTGATTCGGCAATCTCGCATGATTCCCCAACAATAGTCTGCACTCATATGAGTGTCCCTCCGCCCTTTGTATATATTCTACATCGTTTTAAAGTTTTGATGGAAACGTTTTTCTTGTTCTTCGCTTAGATCACCTAAGTTGTATTGAAATTTAACTTGATGGCTATTGTGATAGTATAACTTTATACTCATATTACAAGCCTAAATCCCTAAAGTGAGCCAGCATTTCTTCCACTAATTCTAAATGGTTGTCTGCCTTATGATTTCCTAGAAAATTTTGTGCAATTGCTACAAAACTTTTTCAAGCAGGACTTTTCAGATCAGTCATAGAAGTCTCAAAATTAGTGGTGTCTTTCATTAATTGACGTATTTGAGGAACATCAAAGTTACCTTCTTTTAGTTTTTTGGGACTTAAACCACGAAATTTTCGTGAAATAAACTGAAAACATTAACCATTTTTTTTGTTTTCCCCATATCATAGGCACTCCAAACTTCAAAGACTTAACGTGTCCCTTTCTCCCATTGTCGTAAATGATCAAAGCATAGTTTACATACACTTTGAAGAACCTACACTTTATCGTGGTGTCGAATTTCAATACCAAAGTAAGCAAAATTCTAACGACTTACAGTGTTTGTAATCGATTTGGGATGATCTTTCATTGAATATTCACCACAAACATAACAAAATACATCTGGATAGTTAGCACAACATCTGGAAGTACTAACCATAATAAAATAATAACATGAACTAATATTAATTATGAGTAATGACGACTATTTACGAACAAGACCGAAAAAAAATTAAAATGAAGATATTTCGTAAACTAGAGCTGATGATTTAAAATTATTTATGGCAATGTAATGTACATTACCTACTTCATTGACCAGTGAAAAAAAAATTGCTGCACCAAAAAAAAATTTCTTTTTTGTAGGCCTGTGATAGAAAAAAAGTAATTGGATACTTAGACATTTACCTAGATACCAGGGGTATCTAGGCACTTTGCTTATAATAGTGTAATGTGCTAAGCACTGAAAGGATTTTACCAGTTACAGGCCAATGTGTTTAGGTACAGAAGGCACTTATTCATAACAGCCCATTAATGTCCCACTGCAGGGACGGGCCTCCTCCCGTGACGGAGGGTTACTTGGCCTACTAATACCACGCTGGCCAGATTGATTGGTATAGGGTTTAATTTCAAGTTTTCCTTCTTTTTATTTCGTAAAGATAGTAGTTACGGTTATTCCCTTAGTCGGTTTTTACGACACCCATGGGATGAGATGGGGTGGTGCCATATTGTATTCTTACTCCGTCACCACACGGATAAGAAGGCACTTATTAATAATACTTGCCTATTATTACAATTAAACTGTGCATTATAGGTGTATTCTTTTTTACATAGGCACCATGTATTCCGGGCCTAGGCATCATAATACACATACTCAAACTTAAATAACTATTGTTGAACATCCGTTAAGTTCTATAACAAAACTATCACAAACTATAAAACAAAACACACATGAGAATAAAACACGAACTCGTTCACAAAACGATGTTCATTTCATAACATAATAGTTTCATTCAAAGAGAAACAAGAACAAAAAACATGAAAGTTTGTATGGAACTCTGAAACCATAATAATATTTCCACCATGATGCCTAACAAAAGATAATAGGGCGGAACAAAAGGTTTCATAGATGTTACATCAATTTATGTTAGAGTAAAACACATGTTCCGTTTTTTGCGAAACATGACAAGCGAATCTAATCGACACGAACCTTTATTTTTGTACGACAGTAACTAATTACTTTAGTCGGCTGTATACAAAGGTTTTAGTGCAATGATTCATATAAAAAAAAGTTTTGTGTACGCATAGCTGTTCGCGCGATACTAATTGAGTCTGTGAGTCGTTGTATAATCTGTGCTGTGGTGTATTTATCTTTGAAATGTTTCATCGTATTTTTTCTCGAATTCTTTTTTTGAATTCGCATGGAAACGCCTTCTCTATTGATAGAAAGGAGTTTGACTAGATCGTGTTGTATAGGTTTTTTCAAGTATCTATTTTACTAATAACTATATCATTATACTTGTTGAATTTACCTTTATCGTAGTTTACGATATCCATAGCACGAAAATCGGCAGTGATTTTGTATATAACCAGTCTTACTTCATCGTAAATTATTTAAAAATCAAATAAATTGAATCGATTTTATTAGATTTTTAATGAAGAAAGTGGTGGTAACTAAACCATAATATAATAATGTAATTACATAAGTTAGACGAGATAATATTTAATCTAAGCTACTATGAGAGAACAATCTGCTTAAGTAGTGGTTGTCTAATTAAATATTTTACTTACCGACTAAGAGCGGCTCCTCTATTGAAGTTATAAGTTTAATAAGAACTTCAAGGCTGCTTCATTGGTTTACTTAACGCGTTTATATTAGAATTATAATAATGAGAAATTATTTAACCCAAATCAAACTTTGTTTTTAACGTTAATTAGTGCCGTACTCTCCCATCATCATGGTGTATTTCATCATAATTATGATTTCCATTCCTAGTGTTCGCTTAAAATAAATTCAATATTAATATTTTACCTATATGTATTTCAAGTCATTTACAAATGTATGTACCTACTGTACTGCGTTTTCTGTTTTTGTGTGATCAACTAACAAATGTCTTGACCTTGAATTTTAGTGTCCGTCAATTTCGTGTCAGTAAGAGTCCCGCGACACAGTGCACAAGTTATCTTTACCAAAAAGAACTCATTAAAAAAACCAAAAAGAAAAAAAAAACATTACATAGTCCATCTAATCACGTGTCTAAATATCTGGCCAGCAACTATAAAAGAAAAAATAAACAATACACATCATAAGTGCAGTCAATGATCTTTAATAACTATGTACGATATTACATAATATAGCCACTTAGTTACATTCAGTGAATCCGGACATACTCGTACGTAATTATTTGTTCATACATTATTGTTACCTGCTATTACTTATTATGAGTCATGTAATGTGTTAGATATAAGAATAGACTAGTTAATTTTGGCTTGTTGAATTCTTTTTGTTTTTATGTGTGTTATATTGTATCATCCACGTGGTTATGTGGTAAGAATATATTCTTACTCCATAACTACAATATAAGGTAGGATTTCCCTATTTCACCTATGGTGTAGTAAAAACCGATTCAAGAAAAGTTTGTGATTATTTTAATTAACGTTAAAAAAGAAAATCTTGACTTAAAAGTTATACCAATCCGTCTGACCAACGTGTTTTTAGTAAGCTCAGCTTCCGTCCGTAGTTGGAGCTCTCCTTATCACATGCCTTACGACTTTTACTATTAGGTCACTAAAACCCTTGTTTTGTTATCCATATTTAGACAATTGATTTGCGAAAAATCAAAGTGTTTCAGTTTAACTAGACAACGTCATCTAAGAAGATGACAATGCTATTTTAGAATAGGTTTACCGTTTTGATCTTAATTTCTTGTCTATGTAAGCAACTTACATGTTAAGCCCCTTTACACCTTAATCCTATCTATTATGCCATATATTGGAATAACAATATACAGCTTGATATTGCGCTGTAGTGAATACTTATTACAAACGTTTATAAATGGAATGTAATGTTTGTCACCCTCCAGTTACATTTACGTTTGTAAACCTATTCCTATTTTATAGCCAACATGATAATAAAAACTATTATATTTGTTTCAGGTAATGCACACACGTGTTCTTATCATCTCTATGCATAATCACGTGAACAAGGTAACAAATACTCTAGACTAAACACGAATTACGTTTTAAATATTGTATTATTTATTGATGTAGCTTTAGTATTTTTCAATCTGTTTATGCTTAACGTTTTTTAAATCATCTTTCCTGCGTTTTATGAATCACTTTAAGTGCTATTTAATCATAAATATACTCGTACCTACATTACTTTTTACTGATTTTTGGACAAACAACTCCCACTTTCGTTTTATATTATGCCAAGACCAGGCAACCAGTGGACCGACGACCTGGTTAGGTCGGCGGGAAGCCGATGGATGAGGGAGGCACAAGACCCCGCAGGGTGGAAACTTTTGGAGAAAGCCTATGTCCAGCAGTGGACGAAGACCAGGCTAAAAACCATCTTGGGAGTGAAATCTATTATCGTACTAAGTACCTATCGTAACCTTGCACCTATAAACGTTTAGCGTGCCTGTGGTAACAAAGAAATGTTGAATGCACATACAGTAGACGCACAAAGACGATCCTACAAACGCAAGTACATAAGGAAGTTATCGCACCAAAGTAACACTATAAATAACAATAGAATATACATTACAACAACGTCACCATATTTGTCTAGGGTATTCTGTTTTCTATGTAAAGAAATCAGGTTCTCTTCACCCTATTTTATTGCTAGTGTTAAAAATGAAGAGACTACTACTAAACAAACTAAACCCTTTAAGCCCAGCGTGATCGTCTAAACAACCTAATGGAACGTTGATGCCTAATTATGGTAATAAGTTGAGTTAGCTGTAATAGTTTTAATAAAAAGTCATATTTTCATAAAACCTCATTGATGCCTTACTGCAGAGAGAACTACTCTTTAGTAAGACAAATTATTATATCTGTACATCAATCGCTCTGTTGAGATGAGTTAATAAAAGGCTAAGTAATCCGGTAGAGTATCCTGAATTTATTCATGTTATGAGTTGATAAGAGTAAGATTAACTGTATAATAAGATTACGTATATAAGCGTATATAAATCGAGATATTATGTACTTGGTGTTACATATTAGATATCAAGTTTACGGCCTGTCCAAATTGATCGTCTGTTATGTCAGGGGAGTAGTACCATTTAATTGCTTTCGGCTGCTGTAATAGTCTCAGATTCAATATAACTGCTATTGCTAGTTAGAGTCAATTATTATTAATTGCTATTAGATAATTATAATCTATTTATTTTTGTTTTTTGACCATTTTTTATGAAAGAACATAGGGAATAGGAGGAGGAGTCAGCGCGTTACCGGCCTCAGAAATTTAAAAGATTTACGTATGAACTATTATTATGTTACAGATGATCAAATCAAATCGTAAGGCTGATCTTTTTGATTTGAGGGTTTGAAGTCTTCTCGTATAAACTAATTTGTGAAGTTTCGACCCGATCAAGGTCGATACTTGAGGTCTCTCAAATGATTCTTTGGGAGGTCATACTCACAACCTCTGCGTAACAATTATCTAATAACATGTTGTTGTAAAATTTGTTGAAGAAGAGAAATCAGAATCTATGCAGACATTATCACTGACAAAGAAAATAAACTTAATATTAAACCGTCCACTAATTTAGTTAAGCTACCTCAGTACTTAGTCTTCAAAACTAAAACTGATACTTCTAAAACAAGTCCAAGTCAATCAAGAAACAAAGATTAGATATTACTAACTCATAGCTAGCTATATACAAGTCCCAGAGGAATCCCTGACTACACAGTGTTAATATCGATAGGTAATTATCGGCCTGTGATGAGCTTGCACGACTATTTATTACGATCTCTGGAGAATCGTACGATGTGTAATAAACTAAATACAATATTACGGTCGATTGGTAATTAGTTATGTCATTTGGAGAGAGAAAATAAATTAGGTGTTATCCAGAAGGCTAAGCCCCGGTTTCTGTCATTTTAGTTCCTGAAAATTATAGTTTTGATACTTGATTAGTTGATTTTTACTTGATCAGTCATTCGGAAACCGGGGGCAATACTCGTAAGGTAAACGTTAATGGTTCGCTACTAGAAACAACTCTATGACTATGATTAGCGTTTGGCGCTCTCTGATTGGTCACTTAAGTGTCAAATTTTACATTATTGACGTTAGAGTAAGGTGAGATGATATTGAGATACGATTTTATTATATAGGGTTACGAATTCAGGTGGATGTCGCGGTAACCGGCAAACAAAAACCTACCAATCATTAAAACACTTTTTTCTTAATACCTACTTCATGTACCCAGACCAATACACCAAACATTCACACGCTGTTGAAACTAAGTATGTACCAACAATGATTTATGCTAATCTAAACCGATTATCGCAATAAGCAATCGATATCTATGAGTTTAATTCATTACGCATATCGATTTATTGTCCTTGCCCTGCAAGTTACACATTGTAATTCTGAATACAGACAAAGCTAAATAAGGAAGCGTGAGGACAGTTCCAATAGTTATAGGTTAAGGTCGAATCGAATCGTTATAATTGTTATTCTATCGATATAAAATCGTGTACCGTTTGTTGTAATGATCGGTCGCTTTATGGACTGAGGGTTGTCGTATTAAGAATATTTGATTGGTACGTGTGTGTACATATTTGTATTACGTGAACTGAATAGTGATATTGTAATATTTTTATTAATAACACAGCAATATGATATATGAAGGATGCTTTAGGCACAGGGCTAAAAAACCCAATATATTATGTCTCACGATGTAGCTTAGTGCAAATGAACTCTGCAATATATTTTAATAGGACTGAGTTTTTCTGCACCTTGTATGGACAAGCGTAAAGTTTAGCATGGCGAATACCATTATCATCATCTTATCAGCCAATTAACGTCTACTGATAGATATAGGCCTCCTCGAAATATTGCCACCTTGTGCGGTATTGATTTCCATTATATTACAGTATAATTTATTACAGCTCCGGCCTACTCTCGTGACGGAGGGATACTTGGCCTACTAATACCACGCTGGCCAGACGGATTGGTACTTATAGGGTTTAATTTCAAGTTTTCCTTTTTTTTTACTTCGTAAAGATAATATTTACGGTTTGTCCCTATGTCGGTTTTTACGACACCCATTGAATGAGATGGGATGGTGACATATTGTATTCTTACTCCGTCACCACACGGACCCTTTCTTCTTCTTCTTCACATTCGTGCTTTGAGTGCTTTCAAGCGCACATCGGTGCTACCAAGCTAGACGGTATCTTACTGACGAAACTTGAATATCTGATTATGTATTAAAGGTCTATTGTTATTCAAAATAATAACTATAAATAAATCTGCAAATACTGAAATCTAGCGTAATTACGTCATGGAATCTGAATATTGACAATAGGAATGGTTGTGTATTGATCGACACACTGATTTGTTTTATAAACATGTACCAACGTCCATTGTAACCATATGTTATTTCACATTCACCATTCACGTAATCAATTATTCCAGCAAACAGAAAAAAAATAATATTCGTTTTCCTATAAAATACAAACCAATATTCACTTTTGTTGTTTTTAAAAACGTTCGCCCAAGGCTGTAATAACGCAGGGGCTTCATACAATCATACTACAGTGGTATATAGACTAGTTACATGTAGGTACACAAATATTGGCCGTATGCTATTGGTCATTATTAACCCTTTAACTGTGCCGCCAGCAGATACAATAGTAAAACAATGCACGTGTACCATATAATAATATGGTACACTGCACTGGGAACATGTTAAGAGACCATATTAAATACTTTAAAGTTTAAAGAGATTAGGGCATTTCAAAATGGCTTCGGAATGAGACATCATAAAAAATACACTAATTACTCGTGTTTAGTAACCATTACAAACCTGAATTAAAATACATTTATTTGATTATTCTACATGCTAATGACAAAAAATGTAACTCAGATTTGCATCAGAGTTGTTTCTCTCTAGCCTAAAATAAATTTTTTAACGAGTTTTTGTCAATTTACAGCAATAATTAGCATGTAGAATCGTCAAATAATTGTATTTTGATTCAAATTTGTTTCATTCATGAGTTACAAGTAACTTTTAGAGAAGACTCTACGTAGGTGTAAATGTTTTACCTAAATCAAAAACATGTAAAACCAAATTTTACAATATTAACGTAAATGTTGAACAAATATTAGTTCGTGTTTGTGAAGGTTTAATAAAATTATTAGGGTTCGGGTTTACTTAGGCCATGTAAAGCTAAAAAGTATAAATTAAGAAATTTACACTCGGACATTGTGTAAACAGTATTATAATTATGTTTATAGAATTTAAAAGGTAGTTTAATTTACAAGGCAATTACGTGTAGTATGCTTTATAATTAAGTTTGCAAATGATTTTAAAAGTTACTTAATTAAAAATACGAAGACAAAACTCCTTCCTTTTTAGGCCACTTAGAGATGTAAACGAGTAGTACTTAGTACATTAGTGTTATCCGTGTATAGTCTAATTCCCATAACGGCAGTTACTTCTTACCCAGTACAGCCACGCCGCCTTCCCGACTGCCAACATCAGCGATAAAAAAGAAGAAATAGGGCAGTTCAAAGACAATGTCATTATTTCTGAAATGTTGCCAGAAAAGCAGAATGTAAAGAGAAATTCGTTGTTTGTTTTAGTTTAAATACAGAAAAGAAAAACTTCTGAGAATTGCCTCTGTGTTGTCACCAATAGAATAATCTATGATGGATGAAATGTACAAATTCCCAGATTAAAACGTAACAAAACATGCTAAGCTGCAATCTCACAAGAATAAAAAAGTAACCTTCTATTCAAAGTTCAACCTTATGCAAAATCATTATAGTAGTTATTCAAATGACTACAATTAAGCCACAACAATGACTTAATACTCACGTAACTAAAAGTAAAACATTGAAGTGTCATGGTTTAATATAAATCGTTCCGTCAACCGAAGACAACCTGTTTAATTAAGTTTGTTCGTGGGAGGTGATCTGTTAGCCTGTCCTCGTGCAGTCTGTTGTCTTTTAATCTTATGCTATTGGTACTTCACATAGTATTATGTTCAAAACATAATTTATATAAGACGGTATTACTGTCTAAAGCACACCTTGATAATATTGATTGTTATTGTGTAATGTATTTGTATTGACTTAAAAGTATTCGACAAATAAAAATATTTTTTCATAATGTTTGCATGGGTTTGAGTTCTTTAAATTACCATATTTGCTCTACCCAGGGTATCCTATAACCCGAATAAATCTATTTAATGATATAATTACATCTATGATAAAGGCACACTAGGCACGATAACTAATAAATGCAACATCATGAAACAGACCCAGTTTACCTCCCTGAGGGAAACCTAACTTAGTGTTAGATTTTTTATGTGCTAATATGACGGTAATAATACTGAACATTACTTTCTACAAGTATAAACTTAGTGCTTGACTTGTAAACTATTTGTTTTATAAATTCCGCATTCCTGATTCGCAACTCTTTTCAGTAATTTATTTTAGTTCCGCTTTAATAGAAACAATAGAGTCAATATTTTAACAAGTGTTTTATTTTGCTTTTATTTAAATATGCCATGACATTAGTCGATATGTACAATATTATGTTTTCTATTTTGCAATGTATGCTTTACTTTCCCATCGACTAGTGAACATATTTTTAACATATTGTTCTGATCTACTCTTTAATCATCCACTAAAGACATGTAACGGTAGTTTCGCTTAGTTTTAATTTATTTTTCATTACATTAGGCTAGGTTAAGTTTTACGATACAAATCAAGAGAAGACGATACGTGAAGAACGTCAGCATACATAGTTTATCATTTAATATAATAATTATTCTTAGAAGTCGACAATATGTATGTAACTTAATAATCTTTAGCGTTTCTGTACATTTTGCGTGCTTTTCCTTTTTATACTTTTGTAATAAACTCTTAATTGATTAAGCCGAAGTCATTGATTTCATTGCATTAACGCAATCATTATGCGTTATGTCAGAGTATTTCAAGCGTATGCATTACATCAAATGCATTAATATTTTCATCTGTAAACGTATCGGATCGTAAAGCTTCCTTGTAACAGCAATACTATTCGTTCCGATCATCTGTTATGCAAGAGTAGCGATGTAAGCAACTAGCAACAAAAACTTTCTAACTCATGTCTTGTTACAGTAAAAAGTTGATTTTGATAGCTTGACGTTTTGGCAGTAGTTCAACGTTCATCGTCACGATTAAATAGTTATAGTTTTGTATAAACTCACTTCATGATATCACTTCAAGAGTGTCGTAAATATGGCTAAGATATAATCAACACAATTGCAACGGTCAAAACACTTGGAAGCAATCAAATATGTAGTAAATATTTTATTTGTATATTAAATTAATATCTTATTTAAGTAGATTGTCTGAAATTAAAGATAATAAATTGATTATCTAAATTCAAATTTTAAAGGTTGAAAACATATACCTACACAATAATTTTAAACTTAACCTGGTTTCGTATCAATTTTCGTATCATAAACGTAGCAAGTTATTATTATTCCCGGAAGGAAGGTAACCAACAAACGTTGCACAATTTCAAATCTCGGGAGCCATCCTCACTAAATTTACAGCTATTAATGCAAGTTTCTCCAGGGAGCTAATATAATTGAATGAACACATTTCTAGTTGGATATTTCACGTATGTGTAACGAGTTCAATTGCGAAGTTTAATTAGAACACTTAGCGATGTAGTGTTGTCAGCGAATTTGTCATTGGAACATTACTCGTTCAAAGAGGGACTGACCCGATGCGGATTCACGCTTACGACCACATTGATTGCGAATCCACGTCGTTTGTAACTACCAAAGCCAAATAAGCGTCTCATTATCCCAGTCGTGTCCATCATGGGAGTAAACGTTCATCAGTTTGGCCACTTCAATTACTTATGCGTGTCTGTCAATCCTTCATTAGTCCATTCTATTATCTTGTTACAAATGTTGGTAGTACTGTAGCAAGTCTAGGTTGTATATCGTTATGTGGCAAGAGTTAGTTAGTCTTTGAGTGTTGGTGCACGCGCAGGCCACAGCAGTCACGACTATGTCGCAACTATCACGTTCGTACAGTTTTTGCAATAGCACGTGGTGAACCACGTTCGGAAATGGACAGCCTTTGTTCCAATGTTGAGCAATATAGATGAGGCCGACCTATCTAACCGTCCGCACCTCATTCATCATAATTACAACATTTTTGTAATACTAGCATACGAATTAAAAATGTGTATAACATGTTTGAAATCTATAAAATATTTCTTTCATGTAATTTATGCAACATTTTAGTAAAAGTCAACGACAAATCTTTTTTTAACCATTCTACTTTGTGCATTCGTATTGTTATCGATACCGTCTTTGTTTTACATAGATAGAGCATATCGATTTTTTTCGCGATTGCGATAAAGAAATGGTTTATTGCAACGTGTTAAGAAATTCCCTTTCACCCGAATTTTATGAACTCGTTTTATTTCTCAGTACAGGGTGCATTTACGACGTCATGCGCGGACATATAAATTTTATGAGATTTTGGACTCAATTTTAATGTGGCTTTGCAACTGACGGTCAGTTTACAGTCGCGAATAAAACCTTGCTTTGAACGTTTGTTGCCTAACCAGGATGTGAAAGCAGTTACTTTTTAATTCAGCTAGAGGCATATTATCCCACCACAATTGTGCCACTATATTATTTCAAAGAACATACATACCAGAATTGTATGTTATTTTTCTAACGTTGCCTTTCTGTTGCTATCTAAGAAAATCATTACGAATCACTTTAACACCGCGAAGGTAAACAATGACCATGTTGTCAATATTTGAGTTATGATTATATTGTCACCACAAAGCTCTAATCTATATTCAACTCAATGGATGGAGTCAATGGAGAAAGTAATTTGTTCCTTGCCCCAATAAATCTAAAACACTTAGTCGAGGTTGGATTGCTGAAAGCATACAACCAAAAACGCTTACGTCATTAGATCAGAAAGCTATTTCTGATGCTCATCGATTACGAAGCAAGGTTAATTATTATTAGTTCGTGAATTCTATCGGTCTGGGTCAGAGTTAGGATCGTAGCACACATATCAAAACGTAAAAGGACCGGCACCGTCTCGCCTTTTTCCTTGGTGTTAAACGTCAAAAATCTGATTACGTTACGATTCCGATAAGTGTGCGTTGCACTAAGGAGTTTCATACAAATAATACTGAACGGCTCGAGTTGATGCGGTGACGATCCCATTCCGTTTTGATATGTATGCTACGACCCTTAATGTGTGCGCATATAAACGTTAATGGGCAGGTATATTAAACTGATTAACGGCAGTTATGGATGCTATTATAATGGCTTCAAGAACAATAGAATGGAATAGCTGAACAATGTATACCGAGATATGTTATTATCTTGTACGTTATAGCTTTTGGGCGTTTTCTTACACAATCGAAAGGCTTTTATTTGCAATTTAGTACTATATTTCAATCGTGGGGTAGTCATTATAAATATAATAACATTTATCTAAGGTAATGGACTATATATTTTGATTATTATAACGCGTGAAGTTAAAGCGAAATTTGTAAATAAAGGATTGTCCATTGACTGCACCGGTACTAAATGCGATTTTAAATAAATATAAACAAATAAATATTCCTCATACATTCACACAACGCCATCTAGTCCCAAACTAAGCAGAGCTTGTACTATGTATACTTGACAACGAATATACATACTTTGTTTTGTAAATACATACATATTATACATAGAAAACACCTAGACCTATGCAAACAATCATGTTCATGCACACAAAGATTTGCAGTGGGAATCGAATCCGATACCTCTGCGTAGCAGTCATGTTATATAACCACTACGCCAGAGAGGTCGTCACATGGAACTTGGCAAATGATTAGAAGTATATCAACTGATTTTGTAATAAAGACTACGGCTATCCTAGGTTGGCGTATATTATATCCTACTTAATCTATAACAAAACCTTTTTTTTCTCTTTGCCCTATTCTAATTCCAGTGAAATATTGGAGAGCATGTTATCTTATCCGTGTGGTGACGGAGTAAGAATACAATATGTCACCACCCCATCTCATCCCATGGGTGTCGTAAAAACCGACTAAGGAAATAACCGTAACTACTATCTTTACGAAATAAAAAGAAGGAAAACTTGAAATTAAACCCTATACCAATCCGTCTGGCCAGCGTGGTATTAGTAGGCCAACGAGTAAGGCCAGAGAGTAACCCTCCGTCACGGGAGGAGGCCCGTCCCTGCAGTGGGACATTAATGGGATGTTATGATGATGTTATCTTATATTTCTTTGCATAGGTAACATAATAATAATAGTTACGTTCTAAAAAAAGGTAATCGGTGCCACAAAACAAAACATTTTAAATAAATATTTAAATACATAGTAGAATGCTAATGTATGTTTCCTGCATTGCTTAAGTGCGACCTTACTATGTAAACTTTATAATTACAATGTATGTAATATAACTAACAACGAAATAATAATTTATTTGTGTTGAAATTGACATGTAAATTTTAATTGCTCCAGTTTTAGAACAGTGCAACGTTATGTCTTTTAAGTGTCAACACCAAATTAAGACATGTTTGGTTTCAAATCAATTTTGCTGCAAACTTAGAAGTCGTACTGCAGTTACATGAGCAAATAATTGTTAGCAATACTGAATGGCTAATGTTTAGTAAGCACGAAAATCTATACGTATACCGATACCTATTACAGTGGCGACTTGGATGAGCTTCCTTGCACTCTAGTTTCTTACTGATATTAAATTTCAAACGTGGTTAGCATTAGTTGTGTTGTAGTCACTATTTTATCTACTTTGCAAGGTAACAAGCAATTTTTTAAGCATCCCATGCAAAAGAATTCTTTATGCGTAGAGAATATTCCTCACACTTTCACACAACGTCATCTAGTCCCAAACTAAGCAGAGCTTGTACTATGATTGCTAGACAACGGATATACATACATAAATACTTATTTTTTTGTAAATACATACCTACATATTATACATAGAAAACACTCAGACCAAAGCAAACAATCATGTTTATGCACACAAAGATCTGCATTAAGCGGGAATCGAACCCAAAACCTCTGCGTAGCAGTCATTTTATATAACTACTACGCCACAGAGGTCGTCAATGAATGTTTCAATAGATGGACACAAGAAAAGACAACTAATGTTTGATTGAGCTATTACGAAAGAGGCCATAGTCTACATGCAGTACTTATATTTCTAGAGTAGGTATTTAATACTATCTAAGGTCACACAATAACATTGTATCCAGTACAAAAACGTTTTGTAACATTACCTAAGTTCTAATGAAGTAATTTAAACTTTAGTTACCAAATACGTATGCACATACAGCAACATATCCAGCTAAACGTTTCCATTCAAAAATGTATCTTATAGTAATAATTTTAAGGTACAGGTTGATGCTTCGCGGTATAAACAATGACTCAAGCTACCAAATGTAAGTTAAATAGCTAATATAGATATATATCAGAGGAAAACAGTAAAAAAAATACCCGGCACGTATATTAACAAGGTCGTTTCGTTCACACGGCAGTCTGCTTGAACTAAGCTAACGACAGATCATACACTATGGGAAATTAAACAGCGTACCTTAGTTGATTCACACGCGGCCATACGTCATTAGGATTGTTTTACTATCCTGATTGAAAAGGTTGTAATGGGAACAATCGTGGTTGATGCTTTTCCTGAAACTTAAAACAATAAACAACGATTGAACTATATTTTTTTCACATTCACACATCACTATCTAATCCTAAACTAAGGAGAGCTATTACTAGCTATTGTACTATGGATAAACATACTTATTTCCCATTTATTTTGAAAATATACATATTTTTATTATACATATGTTATGTGTTTAAACACTTTTACAAACCAATGCAAACATAAATATTCATTTACACAAAGATTTACATAGGAATCGAGTTGTCAACATGTATCATCATCAGCCCATTAATGACCCACTGCAGGGACAGGCATCCTCCAGTGACGGAGGGATACTTGGCCTATTAATTTTAAGTTTTCCTTCTTTTTACTTCGTAAAGATAATATTTACGGTTACTCCCTTAGTCGGATTTTACGACACCCATGGGATGAGATGGGGTGGTAACATATTGTATTCTTACTCCGTCACCACACGGACAGTCACTGTCAACATGTAGAACCAATTATCTTAGTGTATTACTCAAGGAACATAGCCGCATTAATACGCAAGACGTATTCTATTAAGCGACCACTAATGAAGGCTTTACGTAGTCGTCATACTAATCAATAGAGATGACATGGTGTATCTCAGGAATTACTAAAGCTAACGTAATGTACACTTTAACAAAGAACAACTCCAAAATCAGAGCGTTGACAATGTAATAAAATACAATTGCGTTTACTTCAATAATTTTCTGTGATTAAACCCAAATTCCTTAATAAATTTTAATATAAGAGAATATGAAATCCTGGCTTACTATATAGGTTAAAAAATAACGAAATAAAATCTGATGTTACATTAAATATCATCCTCTTAAAGGAGTTAACTAAAAATGAGAAAACAAAATATAGTTATAAAGCTACATCTCAACTTAAACAAAATTCTGTAAACAGAAAATGCTGGCCAATAACAATTTCAACATCCACATCCTAACCATTATTTTTAAATTCTGTTTTTCGGTCTATGATCTTATCACGCATAAACCGTTGCAAATAAAGGAAACCTATGAAGGACATAGTCCATACTTATATCGTAAATACTGGCATCATTGCCGACGAACCATAAGCCAGCATCATGTAAATTAATTATAGACGCACTATGAATTTCGTCATTTCTGAATATGACGTTAAAATTATTATTGCCAAGATATTTTATGCGATAGGTTATAACTAAAACTAAATATACTTAATCCATCAAAGTAAACTTGATTGTAACATGTAGAATGCAGTTAAACACAGAATTTATTCCAGTAAATAAAATATGATAACTGTTTCTTTTTGTGTCTTCACTTTGCTTATTTCTGATTAGAGCCCCATGAGTATTTTACTGACGATTGTGGCAACTTTAATGTATAACGTGACTTACGATTATTGCTGTTGACTTATTTAAAAATCGTATCTAGAACAACGCCGTCGAATCGTATATCGTAAAGTACCTACACTTTACGACTTGCAAAAAATCATAAGGTCAAAGTTAAATTAGATGTGAAAAGACATAATATACTGATCGGCCAAATTGCTTTTCCCTGCAACAAAGAACCATCAAAAATTTTTATTAGCTTTTGAATTACGTAGGCGAGCACTGCGGATGAATACATACCTAACTCATTTTTTCCCAATAAGAATCATTGCCTTCAAACGTAATAAAGGTATGCTTCATTGCCTTTTTTGTAAGGACAACAACAGATGACAAAATAAACGTAACAAAAAAGTTGTGAGAAAAAATATCAAGATCACTGTCAATGGCAAGCGAGGCTGTGGCCACTATGAAGGTCAGTTGCTCTGTAATGTCACCTGCACTATTGTTTTTAACAAAAAACTATAATAATTGTACTGGAAGCAGTCGACGTTATCGTCAATCATACATACAAAGACAAACATTTAATGTTTTTGCTACTAAAAGCTGACGGAACGACCTCGGATAGCCACGGTCAGACTAATTTGATTGAGTCTAGAGATGAGACAGCAGTAAGTTTTGTAAGCATTGTAGTTATGAGTAGGTATGTAGACCGTTAGAATCGTGTAATTTGATTGGTTTTTGAACCAGTAATGAATTAATGCATAATAGAATAATCAGTGTAATGGAGTGATAAAATTTATGGTTCTGCCAACCTATCTCACTAAGGGAAAATTTACAAAAATATATTCTTAACTTTACGGAAACACAAAAGAAAGAAAACTTGTTCTAATCGTTAATAAGTTGCTATAATGGTGAACCAATAACTATTGACCATGGGTATGAGTAGTAAATTTTAATCAATAGTGTAATTAAAATTGAATTAGAAAAGATGACTGGGCAAGAAATTAAATTTCCTTTTAAATTTTACGTAAGTGACTTTCGATGCGTTTCAATAAGCATGTAAGTAAATATCAAAGGCATGCTTTCCCACCTTTTTCTTCAGCCCGAGATAAAGTGAAAGGATTGTATACAGTAACTAAACTTCTTGCTGTGAGAAATGTAAAATACTTTAAACCTGTGTATAGTACTTAGTTACGTTTTCTAGACTAATATTTAGGTACAGTGAGTTGGCGTGATTTACGAGTGCGTGATGGATACCGTGGTTTTAAGCCGCTACTTACATATTTTCGAAACTCCAGACTGCCTGTACTACAAACTATTTTTACAAATAGTCCTTCTATCATACACGAATCCTATGGCTACTATCCGTTACCTTCATTACTGGATTTGGTTTGCCGTTTGCATGTGCACGGTACGGTTAAATTATAAAAAAAGTAAGATGTATTTTTTTCTAGCTCAGAAACGTTACAATTTTTACTAAACGCTTGGGAAAAACTCATTCATTGTGACCAACCTTTATGCGTGTAACAAACTTGGAACTATTTACCAAAAACTGTAAGTAATGCCGTCCATTCATCAACCTAATAGCGAATTTGAGACTCAATATCTACCGTGACGTTAGGGATGCCATAAATCCGCTATTGAACAATGTGTTAGTGTCTGAGTTATGTGGACAATAGCATATCGGTGTCAAGATCGTTAGCCCCGGCCCCTTTTGTCTACTTCGAGGGTGAGTGTTAGACACGTGGCAGAAAGACATGGCTAGTAATATATTATAGGCAGACAATGAGAATTTAAGGTTGCAGGAAGTGTAAGAGCAAAGAGGTTTTAAAGAATAGTTTTGCGATTGTTAAGAATAAGACAGGTGAGAATAAGCGTGCAGATTTTTTTTAGGAATTATGTAGTTACGCAGTTTTACTTGTGGTATTATGATATTGAAATATCTCCATAGTTTTTTCTGAATTAACTGTACCATGTTATAAGGAATAAGTTATTTCTTTATTTTCACGCGTTTAGATAAATACAAAACTTTGCTATTTTAAATGCACAGTATACAGTTCACAGTTTTTCATTTTGAAAAGTCACCTTAAACCTTGGAAGACAAAAGTAATTATGTAAGCAGAGTATTAACAGTAAAAACACCTATAGAAATAACATTTTTCGTCGTTAAAGGTCACACTAAACCATATTACAAAAAAGGTTTTACTGTTGGCATGTAATAAACCAACGAGTAAAAAAATGCAAGCGGTCACCAGGTCACGAATTAACAACTGTGTAGGCTTGACAGATTTCATAGTCTATGCCACTAGCATAATAAAAAAAGAAAATATTTATCAACCAGCCAGTATTTTGTAAAACTTTTTTACCACGTTTTATTAAAATTTTTAGTAGTTGAAAAGTTGTAACAATATTTTGTAGGCACTCGTGGTATCGGGGCTTTGGTGCGGTATTAAATATTCACGTCTAAAATTGTTTGAATTTTGAAGAAGGAATATTTATCGATTGAATAGTCAGTTTATTACGATATACGAGCTCCTATTTGCAATACAATTTTATGATATTATTATGTTTATTTGCCAGCTGTGACTTATGGAATAGAGACGTGGTCGTTGTTTGACTGTGCCCTGTCCCTTATGTACAAAGCTTAAAATAAAATGTACATAAAGAAAACAGTTTTTCGGGGTGTTTTCCTTCGCGTACGATGAATGTAAGATACTCAGGATAACTAAGGTGAACGAGATAGTGCTTACAGAGTAGAGTTCATGCGGTAATGGGTTAGGCACATCATGCCATTAGCTACGTTTCTGCATACGTTGTGAAATGGTTCTAGGAGAGCGTGTCTAAGCCAGATAACGGAAAAAAGTACAATCTGAAGGTTAAGGTTAGAAGTCATGCAGAGAGTCTGCTCTATTTAATTGCACAGAACATAATGGAAATAAAAAAATTTTTATTTCATTTAATAATACTATTTTTATGACCGTTTCATCTCAATTGCTAATTATAGCCCTTCATAAAACCGCCAGAAAAAAATATCCCCAAATAGATTTTTTATTATATTATTCCCGTATTTACCAACATTCCAAATTCGTTTTATCTTGAAAACATGAAGGGGGGAAAATGTATAGACGAATAATAAATTACTCTTTCCTTTTGATCGGAATTCTCCTGCCAACATAGCGATGATGATTAGGTATACAGTTTCAGTTTATTGAGGTCAGTTTTATTTCATATATTTTCATTCAATGACTTTTTCCTTTCTACCCTATATTTTCTACTTAGTGTTATTCAAGTATTTTATGTTATTGGATAAGGTTTACCCATGTTGGAGCACTTTACTTAGTCTGGATAGGTGTGGCATACTATAAAATACCGGTACAGAATTCAATTCCATTCCATTCGAAATTCAATTCCAATTTTGAATAAACATCGCGATCATGGCATCATATCATCATTATTGCTTGCTTGTTTATTACTGAGAATGATACTGGCCGAACGTAAATAAACATTAAATATAGAATAATATTATTTATAGATTTACGAAAAGCTATTGAATCTTAAACAAAGCAGATCTTGTTTAGTACAAGAATGGGGTACTTACTAGACAATGAAATATACTCATATTTGTTTTTACAGAAAACAAAAAAAAATCAAATATTGCAAACATTATTTATAAGTATTTAAAAAAATCAAATAAGTAATTAATTAATAAGTATTTTAAATAACACTAGTATTATTTTCAACAAGAAAAGAAAAGATTACATGTGTATAAGAATTACTCGAGACTTTGCTCGTAGTTTGACTTCTGTCCACATCTCTGTATTGTGACGGTTGTAAAGCATTCAATGTAAAAACTAAAGTAAGTCGTGAAGTCTACGTCACAGACTTAAGTTTACATTCAAGAAGTTTTAAGTAAAGAAGTTTGTAAGCGTTGACATAAAACGTTCTATTAGCATTACGCTGCGATTTACCTTATTCTAGATTTGAATATTTTTACCGGGCATTTTATCACTGCAGTAGCAATGGCCTAGTTATATTAAGTTGCTGGTATTGTGCCTAGATTTCGTTTGCATTTAACATGGATAATATTGATAGGTATGTATTTTATGTATAGTCGAAAACTAAATGGCTTTATCACCTCTAGAGTTAATGTTAGTTGCATGTCATAAAACTATTAGGTTCAATATCGCACAACAAAACATCAGCTAAATCATGACGCTACTTTGACATATCAGTTCTTTTGTATTTGCAAATAGTCGTTAGATATTTATAAAAGCAAATAGTAAAGTCAACGTTATTGACTATTACTAGAGTATATTTTCGGTAAAACGTTTTATTCTAATGAATTTCTCTCTTTTTTACTTATATGTCCATCCCTATCATTTCTTGCATGACGTCATTGGTGCATATTTCAATTTAAAGTTTTCGTAATTTTCTAATATAAAACAAATTAGGGTAAACCACCTAATCGTTAGAAGTCCTACAATTATTGGCACTTAAGAGTTAAAAGTGAGTAAAAAGAAAGAAAACACTATAGATTATCCAAGTTGAGTATGATTATTCAAGTTCAAATATTATTTATTTAATATTTTTATCATATTTTATTTATTTCATGTGACAACATAGCAACAATAAATTTATCAGAATCCTTTTATTGGCATTAATGCTAATAATATTTATTTAATACTATTCAATCACATAATAATGATTAAGTAAAAGCAAAGATTAAATTATTTTATAATTTTATATTATTTTATATTTTAGTCTGACACGAAGTCCACTCTTAAGGTGACAACAATTGGGTGGCTTACCAGCCAATATTTAAATTCTACATTTTCAGTTTTTCTGAAATGACAAGCTTGTAATGACACAAGTAACAAGTTGACTTTAGTTTTAAATTATTTAATGGTTTTTCATGGTTTTTCACATACAAACTCTACAGTTTAATATAGTGACATTTGTATTGTGTTAGTAGATATTATTATTTATTGCGTTGAAGTGAAAGTTTAAAATAGATTGCACTTTTAATCTTAGCATAGTTTAGATTACGGTCAACCAATGACGTCAAGCTCACGCATAAACATTAAATAACGATCTTAATGAATTTGAATTATTATAGAATTTTTTGTCAAAACTGATAAAGCCATTTTGTTTTCGGGTATACATAATATGACAGTGACGTTACTCCATCACCACACAAATAATTTTTTACCTTTGACACTGGCAAAATATGTAACTATGTTCCTGAGGCCATTAATAAAGAAATACAATACAATACAAATTTTTACCTACTTACAATAGCTCTCCATAATTATGGTAACAAAGACAACAATGTACATTGTACATACATATTGTAACCATACTATCTTATCATAGGAGTGTCGTAAAAGCCTAATAGGAGAAGGTTTTCAAATATTATCGCCTTGGAAAAATATTATCTGGTCAACCTAATATTAGTAGGTCATGTTTCCCTCTGTCCTTGAAGTGGTACATTAAAAAGTAGTTATAATGATCAACGACAATACTTATAACATTGCTCAAGAAGTTAAATAATGATACGTTATAAAATAAATTATACACAATACCGTTTCCTACAGTTATGTCCATTTTGTTAAAATATTTCAACATGAATGGAAGTTAGGCGACATCCGCGTGGCCAGGTGGCGGGATGCGGTGGCCCTGTTAGTGTTGTACAGTCGACTACAAAAGTTGATAAGCACATACAAGATTCATCATCATCATCATATCAGCCTATAGACGCCCAAGAAGATACAAGATTACAAGGACACTTTTCGTGTTTATATTGTAGAAAATTGGTGTTTATTCGGCATAACTATTGATAAAAATATTTTCTCTTCACTTTACGACACTTACAGTACGCGCCAACTAACTCGAACGGCTTGAAGTTGTTGTTAAATGGAGGAAAGCGTGGGTAGTCTTCTTTGTTCCTGTACATGCGCAAACTTCTCTGATAGCTAACTCCAGGCCGGCCCAGTAAGTTCGCGCGTACTTATGGAAGCTTTTAGCGTTGACACGTTTGTAATATTTTATATTTGTTCATCAACGTTTGTAGTTGAGTGTACTATAGAGAGATATAGTGTTGTGTTTGCACTCGAGTACGTTGACTATTTCAATAGATAGATGCATACGATGCGAGCGTGTTTGCGGTCTTATGTGCTCGATATTGGTTTAGGTTATCAAATTTCTCATGTATTGATTTAGTTTCTAGTTACGTATGTTTTAGTTATGGGTTTGTGGTGTTTGTATATCATAAACGTCACATTGTCCCGTTAGAAGGATTAACTTTTCTAGCAATAGTAATCTTAATTTACTAACCACGTTATTACTTCATCTCAGATAAAAGATGTCCATTGCTGGATACGTGACTCCATCAAACATCTCCACTTTTGTCTGGGCCTTCCTATCTGATTTTATATATACAGGGTGTCACAAAAACCGACGTCAAGCCGAAACCGGGTGATAAGGCTGGTAAAAATCTAAGTTGCAAGGTTGTAAAGTTTAAAAAAAAACTTGATTGTATATTAAAAGTTGATTAAAATGTACATCCTATTTCTCAGGATAAAGATGACCTTTCCAATAGAGGCTGAGGTAGAAAACTTTGAATATATAAGTTTAAGCTAACTTTATCTTATACATAATACTAAGAAATATCTATAAATGGCCCAAGTTTGTACAAACTTAAGATATATACAGAATAAAATTGATCTTCGTGGAAATGTTGGAATAATTAGAACGCTATTCAATATTCTATCTTGTCTAAAGATAATTAGGATAAAAATCATATACTTACCTAAATTATATTTTTCTTACAAGCGAATAGTTTTAAATCTTCAATGACAAAAAAACACAATGAATCTGCTGGCATGGTGCTCGCCATTCTTGGTCTTTATTGGGTGCTTAACATCCTGATGTTGAAAATGACCTACCAGAATGACTCTATGCCTGCACCATAGAGTCATTCTGGTAGGTCAATTAAAAAGAAAAACATCTAATCTACAAAATGTATTCTGCGAAAACGTATCTACACATATAGATACATTACCCAAGTGGAAAGAATCAGATCATTAATCTCTAGTCTCCTACTTTAATGTTTTAAATCCAACACGCTGGTTTCCTAATGGATCTCTAGACATGTCTCGGCTCGTTACAGACGCAAAATGGCTGCCAGGTTTATATGAGTTGTTTTGTTGTCCACAACAAACTCTTCGTAATGGTCTGCTTAATGACCTAGTCTTTGAAAACATTAATTGTTATATCATAACCTATACTGCTAAGTTCAAAGTGTTTGGAGAACAGCGATTTGTAGGCTAGCAATTTTTTTCTGATGAAGGATTAAGAATTTGTACTGTCACAATCCTATCTCAACCCTAAGTTCTCCCAAAGGCGACCAAGGCAAACTAAGTAAAATTGACTCACTACCTGACGCCAACGCTTCATATACTTACATATACACAACCAGGCCAGTTCGTATAGTGGGCAGTTCATAAAACACATTCGAAAAACTTATGCTCTCAAATCCAAAACATGGTTCGATTCCATTTCACTTATATTAGCCAAGTAAAAATAAATCCAGATTACACATTAAAACGTCACGAAATATACACAAAAACAAACAACTACAAAGTAGATAAACGAATACATTCAAAACTTATAAAATACTTCCATCTTTTATGAACAAAACAAACGTAAGATTTTTCAATTTGGCAAAGAAGGACTCTCTAGGGGATTGCGGGGTTTTAGCTTGAGGTACAACGGCATCGGTAGGTATAATCCGTGGGATTACCGACGAAAACCCGTCTAGCACCGATATCGCGGTTGCGAAGCGTCAATACCTACGTTGGATGATTAATAGCATGCCGGTAATCCCTCGGGCTACCAGCATCGTGTGGCTCAACACTGTCTACCGTTTTTTCTGTTTCAAAACAATAAGAACAATAAACATCCTACACATAAAAGCAGGTCAAATTTTCGATAACCGTATTAATTACTATTCAATAGTCGATTTATATTCATATTATGTTTCACTTTCATCTTATTGGAATAACAAATTAATCTCTTGTAACGCTAAATGATCCTACTTTTTAAACTTGTAATTTATGTTGTTCGAATATTATATTTCTTATATACCGTGTTACGGGAAGCTCAAATTACTTTTGAATATAAATCAGTGTTTATTTTGCTAATGCCTACTAATATAGAAGGAAAACTTACAGCTTGTGTAGATAATAAAGGGTGATAAGTTTATCAGGATTGGTCCCCTCTTTGTTCTAATTGTGTCGAACGGCATTCGGAATCTACTGAGTAATCTGAAATGCCTCACCAATTAGTTTCTTGTCAGCTCTTTTTGCATCTTTCAACTTAACTATTTTAGCTGACATCACTACCCCTCTTTATTTAAAACTGATCGTATTCTTGGCTTTTAATTAAATGCCATTTTATCTCAATTAGCTAACAGTAAAATTTAAAGCTCGTAATTCTATAAGCGTAGATATGAATTAATTAAGTCGCAAACAAAATTCTTGTTTGTAATTAAATTGATTAAGTGCGTGACAAAAGTATCAAATTCATAATTTGTTAGGCAAATTTTTGATCAAACAGTAGGTATAGAAAATTGAATTGGGAACGACGCCATTCAGGATGTACCCGAAATGTCGACTTCCCCTATCTTACTTTAAATAGATGAAATATTCAGGGACACTGTTTACAGTACCTAGTACAAATTCTTTGAACAAAAATTAGATTGTTGTAACATGAAATGAATTCCAATGAAATTGATCTCTGCGAAATAGAGGGATATTTCGTAGATAGAATTTTTCTTTGAGAATCAGAAGTATACCGAATTTCGTTTTTATGTTCTCATAGCTTACCCCTACTAACTAATAACAATATCACGGATTTTACCTTCCTTTCCTTTTAGTTCCAGAAATATTTTGACTAACTTTCTTCATGTACGTGTACGTGCATAACGCATAAAGATTTTGTAAACAGTATTCCGTTGCCAAGTTTTCCTACGTACTGTAGAATGTTTTTTGCTCATTTTTTAAGAACAATTATACACATAAAATATTGTTTGGATGGCATATTGCTAACAAATGAGCTTGGTTCTTTGTGTTTGTGTCCTATGAATATATTTGGATAACTAGCATAATTGAATAAGTAAGTTGTATGTATTAATTCATATTCAGCAACTTAATTCAGCTCAAGGGCTGAATAGGGTTTTACTGAATATTTTTAATTAGCACTACTCATTTTAGATATACTAAAGAAAATAGATTTACAAATATTCGCCAGTCATTTCAGATAATTACCAGTATTCTAAATATTAACATGCTCCAATATGTGAAGCTCCAAATGGAAGAACAGAATTTATTGCTAATAACCTTGATCTATACCCTAACAACAAACTGTTTACATGACGAGTAGGACTGAATTCATATCGCTAACAGAACAGAGAGCATAATCACTCATTGATACATTCCTTATTGATCGTTAAATTATCTACATATCCTTTGTTATGCATTTCCTTTGATTCCTTATGTGTTTTGGACGTAATGGCAACACAGTTTATTCTCTATTGTATGTTATTATTGGACATACATCAATCTTATATGGTGATTCAACTGCGCAGTTGTAAATCTTTCTCTTACCATCTCTAAGGTTTGACTGCGCAGTTACTATTATAGACTTTTAAGCAAACTTAACTTAAGATTCGAGATCAAATAGTAAGTATCTGATGTACGCATGCCGTTAGAATGTTAGATAGCCGGCAGACGAGGGTCGTCGATTTGCCGACGTTTAAACAGCCTGCGATGTCCATCGATACGTAATTTACTTACATTTAACTGTCTATAAAGACTCGTCTTTTTCTTTTCCTTATTCGGAATGTTGGGCCTATTTGCTTCAAAGCTAATTTCGATTCCAACTTTCCTGTTGTCAATAGACATGTAAATAAAAAATAATGTTTTGTTGTTTTCTACTATCAATTACTAAAAATACTTTAGTTTTTAAATGAAGACAAATGTTTACGGGACACTTAAAATTAGTTGAAATCTTTTGCTCACATCTGGTGTCGTTCAATCTACAGCTGTGTTATTTTTACAAAGAAAAAACAGGCACAGTCCCCAACTAACCCTACAGAATCCCAATAGATGACGACCCTTGGGTATGATTTGAAAGGCACTGTAGGTAGGGGCCTTTTTTCGTTGTCATCTACGCCCACAAAGACAGCTAATATAAAAGATTTCTACCTGAGTCACTCGAATTCACGATACGGTTCTCGATATATTTACTATTGAACGAATACATTGCGATTATATCCGAATCGGATGAAATGTGTGTATCTAGTTTCTTTTGTGTTTAGATTTTGTTGAAGGTTGTAAATGAAACTGCGTGTTGGATACAGATGTATGTCAGGTAGTTTAAGATAAATACGTTTGACCGTAGTTTTGTAAATAGGTATAAAATTTTGGTACAAATTTTAGCTTATAAAAATGGATTGAGTGAAAATTCAAGAAATAAACAGGTCCGATTGGTTCAATGATGAAGACATAATATAAACTAATTGTATCTTTTTTTTACAGATTTAAAAATTCGGTTAAGTTAACTTTTAGTTGTCAAATTACTTACACAATCTATTGTGTGACAATTTGACAACTAAAGTTAACTTAACCGAATTTTTAACGATTTTAAGGAACGAGAATTGACATGCTGAATAAAACCTAACCATTCATAATAAATATTTAATAAATTAAATGTTGGACAATATAACTTAATCTTTGTCATAGTCTCCTTTTTTAGAAAAACCTTTACGTTTAAAACAAACAAAAATATTTAAAAAAGGTTTCTTTAATAGAACTACTTACTTTGAACGGAATAATTCAGCGAAATCCAATAAAACGTAGATTTGTAGTCCGTTCTCCTACTTTGAAATATACGTAAAATGTATTTCAGATACCGTGATATAACCTACATCCAAAGGTATTGTGTAAAATAAATCCCTAGTGAATCCAATATATTGTACTGAGCACAAAACAAATATTCGTATCAATAACCATGTAACAAAAAACAAATCTCCTACATTGTGGATTTTATACAAGCATGAACAAAACGGTATAGCAATTCTTACGTATGTTGAAGAATTAAGCGTAGGATCTTACCACAATTTCTTTTTTATTGGGCCTTTTAAGTCCGATTTACACATCGACAAGTACAGTAGCGAGTTAAGTAGTAAGTTGTTGATTAAGTTTAAGGATGGAGATCTATTGAAATCAACTTAATCAACAACTTACTACTTAACTCGCTACTATACTTGTCGATGTGTAAATCGGGCTTTAAGAATTACACGAAAAAGTATTACGGGATGACAATGTTACGTTTGCAGTAATAGCAATTGATTGTAAACCAAATTTTGCTGGTAAAGGATGATGGGGGATTTTGTATGAACCCCGTCCCCACCCTACAACAGACATGGGATACATGTCAATTTGTTCATTGGGCACCCAAGAGGCCTAATGTACCTGTTTTAGTAGCAAAAATTATGGGGACTATTTATGATAATAAAAAAACTTTTCGATGTAAATGTATTTATTTGTTAACTAAAATCATTTTTTCACAAACAAAAGCATCTTTTACGTAAACAAATGACCATTCTACATCTATAAAAAATACTCGGTTCTGTAACTGAAAATCATTGAGTAATAATGACAGTGTTAAGGTCAATTAATATACCTATTAACTCATTAGTACAGCCTAAAGCATGTCAAACGATACACTACTAGCAGTAAAGCTCTGATTTAGGGTCATAGCACATATAACGTAACGTAAACGGATCGGCATCGCCTCGCCTCGCTTATCCTGCGTGCCATAAAAACACGGGGCTTGGCCAAAGTGTCAAGCTTGACGTGCTCTTGATAGTACTAACAATTATTACGTTATATATCTATGACAATATTATCAAGCATGTGTGCTGGTGCATTAAAGTCAATATGACGCCCTAACCCCATATACCATACAATGGATATTATGTGCGCACAACTTCCCACGGTACGATTGCCTGTAAGACAAGTGCAGTACTAATAAGCAATAGCATGTCTGCCAGCCAAATCCCGATCTATTAAAATATAACTATAATAAATACGTGAACGGACATGGCGCGACTGAATTCGTACTCTGACTAGCCAAACGTTAGTTTGCAGGATATTGCATCGTGGTAAATCGTTTAACTGGTTATCACGATATACTTCTATATTATAAAGGCCATCGCGAAGGTGCTCGGCGCAGTAAGACTTGGCAAGCTTAATATGATAGCTCCCTAGCGCGAAAAGAAACACTTCATCTTCGGATAAACGTGGGAAGTCTTCGAAGTTAGGAGTATTTGCTTGCATGGCTTGAAAAGGGACTCTCTGTCTGTTAAGGTTTTTCATATGGACATAATCATGCAAAAGATTGGCCATGTTCATTCTAGAATGAATTATATTTATGATCTCGTTGACGAGTCTGTTATCAACAGCGACACGATAATAGGCGTTTATTATGGCCGCTGCTATTTTGAAGTCACAGAACATATGACTTAATGCACGGTTAAAATACGTATGTCGCAACAACCTAAATCTGTTTTTAAACTTGCCGTTGACCTCCTCGACAACCCATCTACAAATCGTAACCAATCGAGACTTGTTTGCCTGGTCTGTTGTCAACTGAGCACCTTCATAAACGTCGCTATTCTTATCTTTTTTTTATTGTACACTAAGTAAATGTATTAGTAAAAAGGAAAAAAATAAAATAAAACCTAACCCCCACATATTTGAAGAAAGTCGTCATAGTAAAAAAATATCTATTCTACTAGACCTTTCAAATGACACCTATTTCAAATCTGTTGAATGGTGGGGACGTTTTTTCCCATTGTCCTTTACTGATGACCATCAACTTACTGACGACCTCTGTGGCGTAGTCGTTATTTAACTTGACTGCTACGCAGAGGTCTCGGGTTCGATTCCCGCTCAATGCAAATCTTTGTGTGCATGAACATGATTGTTTGCATTATACTGGATGTTTTCTATGTATAATATATATGTATTTAAAAAAATATATTTAGTTTTGGACTAGATGACGTTGTGTAAAAGTGTGAGGAATATTTATTTTTCATTATTATTTATTTATATTAATCTGATGGAAAGAGTGAATACAGTCCAGGAACAAGGACAAACGATAGCTGTAGTAATTTCATGTCCATAAATATTTCAACTAAAAACATTTATCGGTAAGTTTAACAGTATTACCAAATTTCATGTTAAACGTTAAAATTTTCAATTTGAATAAACATTTTATCATTAGCAAAGGTAATTTTGATGCTTAATGCCAATTTGGATGGCAGCCAATCATAGCGACATCGGTAACCGCATTAAACTCGCTGACTATTGGTTTGTGGGGACCAGACTGTAACATGAAGCAGCATAGTATTATTGATAGTAAACAGGAAAATAAACTTAAGTACTAAATATAGGTACTTACATCAAATGAAATTAAAGTAACATCTCGTTTAATATTCATCATCATCATAACAGCCCGTTAATGTCCCACTGCAGGGACGGGACTCCTCCCGTGACGGAGGGATACTTGGCCTACTAATACCACGCTGGCCAGACGAATTGGTATAGGGTTTAATTTCAAGTTTCCTTCTTTTTTTTTATTATTATTTTTACAATATTAAATTATATTACATGGTCACGATAGTGTATAGTAGTAACCATTGGGGTGGTGACATATTGTATTCTTACTCCGTCACCACACGGAGGACGTATAGGTATTAGTAAGTCAAGTTTATTTGCATTTGTGCAACAAGCCCATCTCTACATTAGCATGTAAAAGAGCTTGTAAGTGAACGACAAGAAAAGATTAACATTATGTTAAGTTTACTGTTTACTATGACGCCTTCCCGTCTTTGCTTCGCTTAGTAGTCTGCAGAGAAAAGGTAAACGTTGTGTGTAAACATCCGTTTACTAATTGTGCCCAAACTCTAGCGTGAATTAAATGAAACAGATGTTTTGTTTATAACAAACTGTTATGCTTACAAGATAGTGTTATCTTACTGTGTTTTTAAATAATATGTAAGATATCTCATATGCTCATTAATGTCCCACTGCACTACAGGCAAAATTTTCACGTCCCCGACACTTCTCAACTCAAGCATCCTGCCTCATCGCCTGTACTTGTATTGTTATAAAAAGTATTTTCTGGCTTTTTTCATATTAAAAAACATACCTACAGTTTTTAATTTTTAATTAATATACACTCGGAAGTCAAATATTGCTAACAAATATTTAAAAACCAATGGTATTAAATATTAATGGGTTCGGGTTTTTATTTTTTATTTGTTACAGCAACACTGTGAGGATTAACGGATCATTTACTAGCGAAAATAAAAATATACACAAAAATACGAAAAGCCTATACCTATAATACAAACAGATTACTCGAAACGTAAAAACATGAATAATGTATCACGATATTAAACCTAATATTTTAAAACAATAGTAAACATTGAGGAAAGAGCTCTAAATTCAAATGTTGACATGTGTCAACCTCGAATACAGCCACTCATGGTTTTGGGTAGATTTCGGCAAATAGGCATATGCCCAGCGCGTGATTCAGCCAGGCTTTGTATTTTATTCGAAAACGACCCGACGAATGTAGAAAAAAAAGAAATAAATGATACAATATTCCGTATATAAATCTCTTGGTATTAATACGTCATATTTCAGCTTGTACGGCCGGAATTTATATTTTCAATTCTGGTATTTTTGGCACGGTTGCTAGGAAATGGTTGGCCAACTAATTAATTATATCTATGGTGGGTGCCAAAAGGTAAGTTAAAGTATACTTCCTTGTGATTGACACCAGTTTATCGTTTGTATTAATTTTAATTATTTTATAGAAAATTTATGAAACTCAGACAGACTTTTTAACTACATAAGATTTGGCTACACTATTAAGTCATAATGTAGTGAACATTGGAACCTCATAGAGCAGTTAAAGTCATTTGTCCATTGACAAATTTGGATTAAGATAGGTAACGGCACAAGCCGGCACACAAGTGCCCTTCAAAATTTGTCCATTATTTTTCTAATTATTTCGACATTGATATATCGTAAGATACTGAGAAATAGTTAGCTCTTTAGAAAATTCTAAATCATTTAAATAAACTTCCAGTTAAATTGTTTGGAAATAGTAGAAAGGCGTTGCGTTATGAGCTGGGACTAATATTATATACGTTCTTACAAAAAGGCTTGTCATGCCAATAAATTCGTACGAACTAAAAAGGGATAAGAAAATCTTTAACATGGAGATATCACGCAATCTTGTTAGAAACGAAACTACAAAACGTTCTCACCCTCTAGTATCCTTCATTGGGTACCTAAGCTATCATTTTTCACATCCTAATCCGAAGACAGGACTCGTCAAAGGGAGCGCTTATCGCAGGCCTCAATTTATTTCAAAGGGATTTGCACGTAACATTGTCATAGACATTTCATCGCGATGCCGACAATATTTTCTACGTATTATATGGTGCAAAATCTTTGGAAAAGCCTACCATTTTTTGTAAGCTTACAACAGTAAATACTTTCAAGGAAACATTAGGTACAGTCGGTAAAGGAATGGTTTAAGAAAGAATGCTACGAGGAAAATATAATAATTCAGAAAAAAATGGCTTCAACTGTATGTAGATATTATTCGTACATATTGTAGTACCTCCATGTGGTGATGGAGTAAGAATACAATATGTCACCACCTCGTTTCATCCCATGGGTGTCGTAAAAACCAACTAAGGGACTATCCGTGAATATTATCTTTGCGAAATAAAAAGAAAGAAAACTTGAAATTTAACCCTATACCAATCCGTCTGGCCAGCGTGGTATTAGTAGGCCAGCTATCTCTCTGTCATGGGAGGAGGCCCGTCCTTGCAGTGGGACATAAATAGGCTGTTATGATGATGATTGTAGTACCGTAAAGGTCTGACAGTGGCAACGGGATTCTTAATAGTCGTGGAGTGATAACTAGCCTTTTATGTAAGCAGGTAAAGACCCTTCAAATTTTCTATCTATTTTTTTACATATTGTATCTCTATATAACTTCTCCATTAGTTAGTTTTTACGACATTAAAAGTTACGGATACTTTGTAATACTATAAACTGTTTAGTTTATTGTACTGCATTCGGAGTTGTGATTGGTGTAAAGTTTTGTACGTGCTCAACTGTACAAAATTTGTTAAACTGAACTTTCTAACACACGACAATAGATTACTTCCAACTACCCTTCTACTTAATCCTTTGTAATAAGGTTCAGTTTTGAATGAAAAAATATAGATTTTTTAAACGAGACAATGGCAAATAAAGTTCATTGCACGCGATATTTATTTAACATGAACTATCGATATGAGATGCTATGTAAATACGATTAATGTATTGCCACATATGTGCTAAGTGCGTATATTTTGTATATGCTAATAGTCATCATAACATCACAAAAATGTCCCACTGCAGGGATGTCTTTATATGTTATCTAGTAAGCCTAGTACTGTCTGTAGGTCTGCTTAGTTTGCAACTATATGGCGTTGAATGAAGGCGTAATAAAAATAAATTAAAACTCAAAATTAAAGTCACGTTGAAGTAAAGTTATTGTATATCAGTTACAATCACTGCAAAGTTCGCAGGTTGTTTAACTGGCTTCTATACGAAGGCCAAGTTTCTAACCATCTCTATTACATAAACAATATTTAAAGGAAACTCGCCCTTAACTGCTTGGCAAAGATCGGGTTCGATTACTGTTTAACGCAAATATTTGTGTGCATAAGTTTTTGTATGTAAGCATGAGTTTTTGCATTGTTCTGCGTATTTTGCAAAAGTAATTTATCAGTCATGTCCGTGTGCCAACGGAGTAAGAAAACAATATGTCATCACCCCATCTCATCCCATGGGTGTCGTAAAAACCGACTAAGGGACTAACCGTAAATATTATACAGTAGAACCTCGATAAGTAAAAGTCCAAGGGAAACACAAAATATTTTGAGTTATTGAGGTTTTTAGTTATCGAGTTTTTAGTTACCAAGGATTTAGGTTAATATGTATAGAGGTAGGTATGTACATGTGTATGCATGACCCCTTGTTCCTATTTTCCGCCACTGCAAAGCTTTAAAGAATTTCGAAGAAGCAAACAATAGGTGACATAATTATGTATTGTTTAAGTTATCAATTTAATTATGTAGTGAACACGTGCAAGCCATAAATACCGAAAACGTTTGTTTTGCACAATGATACAAAACTAAATGATTTAAGTAAGCCTTTGTCTTAAAGCTAACCTCCGCCGCCGCAAAGCTTTAAAGAATTTCGAAGAAGCAAACAATAGGTGACATATGTATTGTTTACGTTATCAATTTAATTATGTAGTGAACCATAAATACCGAAAACTTTTGTTTTGCACACTCATTCAAAATGACTTATTGATAAATAATTTTATGTTATAGAGGTTGTGGAAACATTTCTTTTAGTTACTGAGGGCCAATACAGAGATTACTTATTTGACTTATCGAGGTTGCGAATTTTGAGTTATAGAGGTTTTGGGCTTTGAAGGGAAGGGAACATATTATTTTTTTAAGTTATAGAGGTTTTTGAGTTACCGAGGTTTGAGTTATCGAGGTTCTACTGTATTTACGAAGTATAAAGAAGGAAAACTTGAAATTAAACCCTATACCAATACTTCTGGCCAGCGTGGTATTAGCAGGCCAAGTATCCCTCCGTCACGAGAGGCGACCCGTCCCTGCAGTGGGACATTAATGGGCTGTTATGATGATGTTTAATTTATCTTACACAGAATACAAGTGTTTTATTTCGTACTTGATGGCGTTGTATGAATTTGAAAGGGATTATGCATTCACCATAACGAATAAACAACTCAAAACGGTACATCGACAGTTTCCTTGTGACACTCGCATCCATTACACATAGACATAACAGCTATGCAAATCGTGTAAAACATAAACAGTAGCAAATCAAGAATCTATTGTAATACAGTAAGCAATGTAGGAAATGTTCCAGTAATTAAGGTTCTCCATGACACTTGTATGTGGGCGTGTGTGAGAGATGTATGTACAGATGTAATAGTACGAACACGCGTGTGAACGTCCAAGTCGTGATCTTACTAAATACTATTTCCTCTTCCTTGTAACTGTAATGTGAAACTAGTGAAACAAAGGCTTTAAACGGTAGAGACCGTTGTAATAATAATTTCACCGCCCTATAAATAGACAGAAGAAGTCTAAAAACAGACCTATCACAGGTCGTGGATTCAAAAAACTCAAGATACCTAATTTGACTGAAAGAGACTGAAGTTGGTAAAGAGTCGAGTTTTTGATGTGTCCAAAATAATAATTGTAAAAGCCCCTACAACACAGAGCATCGTCAATAGCAAATGCATCTTAAACAATATAGAATGACAGCTTTTTTTCTAGCATAGCATAGAACTTTTCTTCAAAACCTCTGCTTAATTTATTACTGTGATGATTCTTAGGCAAGTAATGTTTGACCGTGTGAAATATTTTAGATAGTCACCTCACATTGTGTTCATGCTGAAATGGGTACCGTTTATTGTTGGCGAAAAGGTACGCGTTACATTGCATCTTTTTGAAGATTTATTATTGAGCTGGTTATTTTTTACGGCAATATGGATAGAATAAATCTAAAAGATAGGTGGATAGACATCTTTTAAAATTACACAATAATTTAACTATGTACTTATAACCTTTTATAATATAAAACATCTCTACTTATACATAGTTAAAAGTAGCATCAGAAAATACGCACAAGTTCGGTGCATGAATTTCATCATTCCAATCTTAAGCGCATAGAATTTAATACGTTTTTTGTTTGTACCTAATAAGCAGATTATTAACAGGAACAAAGTGTTATGGACAGCACAATAGCATTTATGTCTATTTATAATAATAATTATGTAAATAACAAATGACCAAAAGAACTTTGTCATTTTTCACAGACATTAATAACAAAGTTTGACCATGTACCTGTCAAAAGAGTATACAAAAACAAAAAAAATGACATGGGAACAAACAAAAAAAGATTTTCCAATGTCGTGAGCGGAAGCTAGTTACAAAATCAAGTCCTCGTTGGTCCTTGAATCTAACAATACCACTCGCTATTATACCACTACTTACACGTATGATTAAGTGGTCTACAACACTATCATTTTCCTGCTTTAATACTTACGATAAAGCACAGTACTATACTTATTCACAATTCGGTAAACGTCTCACGTAAAACATATTTAATAGCTTGACTCATAATAAGTAATTACAATGCCTATAGATTCGACACCGTTTATCACAGAGTTATAAATTAATAAAATTAAGTTCACCTTCATTTTAATTAGTTCGTAATAAATGAACGATAATGTTTCTGTAAAGTTATATAGCCCTTGATGGTATTAAATTATTAAAGCGTTCTCGTTAATATTGGCTATAAAAATGAAAGTATCGCGAAATATGTGAATCTCGACGACCTTAGTTAAACGGTGTTAGATATTTTACGTGTTTTCACTCAGTAAGCCGGTTTTATAAATGGCCATTTATTAATTCTGCAACACTGTATAAACCTCGATAGTTCCCTGGCGTATTGTTACTCTTTTTTTTTAATATGTATTCAGCCATTTGTATTTATTTTCAGCATTCGTTCTACGTGCTTTGTTTAAAATATTTTTTGGTATTTAAAAAGCTTGTTGTATGTTCTTTTTTTGAATGAATTTATGTATGTGTAATGAACTAAGCTTCAACCTTTACTATTATTTTATTTTTAGTATAAAACCTACGAGTATAATAATACTCGTAGTAAATGACATTACTAACTATAATCTAACTCAAAAATTTGTTAATATAGATTTTAATACTCAATGATTTTGGAGTCGGATTTTTAGTTATGAAATATTATAATACCAGCTATGATCGGTGGTCGACCATTCGGTGAAATTTGGCTTAGGCACAAATATCTCTGTGGCTCTAGTAACTTTGTGTATATAACCAATATCTGTTTTTCTTACTTCTTGCTAAGTTTTGCATTAAAAATGTAGGGCAATCTATTTGTCACGATAAGTTTATAAAGACCCCTGTGATGGCAACCCTCGTTGGTCTCTAGGCTCAAGGCTTTCACAAAGGGATCATGCCATTTCTATTCAATATCATCAGTGATGCAATGCACGGACTTCGAGCACGTGTAATCGGTAAATCGATGCCTACTTTGTAATGCCATGATATTTTTTTTGTATGAGTGAGTGAGAGAACTAAGTGTAACTTTCTGTGTATGAGTGTGTGTGTGTATGTTATTTGACGGATTTCTTCTTCAAAGTATTTATATAAAAACGATGTTCAAGTATTGGCGGGCTTGTTAGAAACTTTTGCGATGAGGATATTAAAAAGATCTTTACTTTTATATTTAACGAGATATTCTTATATAGGGTTTTTCTTTTCTTAGTCCGTCACTATACAGACGTATGTAGGTAGGTTGTTAAGATAAACTTCTTCCAATATTCATCATCTCGGGGGTGTGTTTAACTTCCCTAATATGTTTAAATGTATGTATGTAAGACATGTTTATACATTATTAAAACTTTTAATTGTCTAAATGTTAAGAAAACAGCTGATCTATGGGGAATCTCTGTTAGCATTTTAAAAACAGTTATAGACATCATTGCACCGGAATTAGCTTTTATTTTTAATAACAGTATAGACCTAGGTATATTCCCAGACCTTATGAAACCAAGTAAAATAACACCTCTTTTCAAATCAGGTAGTAATTTAGATCCTTCAAACTTTACCAGAGATGTATCACAATTAAGAAATACTGTTTTTCGACCAATAAAGATATTATTATTATGTTTCTCTTTTCCATAATACTCGGGTCTATTGGAGACCCGGTTCTTTGGAAGGCATACATCGGGCCGAAGCCAAGACGAAGAGGCCCTTTAAGAGATATTTAATCTGGTAATGGATACACAGGGCAGATACAATCTCTGAACGCACAATATGATACATCCAGAGATGGTCCCTGCCGAGTGCAAAAACTATTGTAGTGCATCTCTAAGGATGCGATGGAAATTTAAATAATAGTCTATGGATGAGTATGTTCGGTGGATAAGTTATTGGGCTATGGAAGGAGACTACCAGATACCTGTCGTGATAATCAGTCTCTATATTATAAAAAGACAGGTAGTGACTTGCCACCTCGTTGAGTGGGCCCCACAAAACGGCCGCACGTACAGTGCGACAGTGGAGCAACATCTCGTATTATTATTATTATTATTTAGACCAATATCTGTGTTGCCTGCGTTTAGTAAGATATTTGAAAAACTAATTCTTAATCAATTAATTAGTCACTTTAATAAGAATGTTTTGCTTCACGATAGACAATTCGGATTTACACGTGGTCGTTCAACTACCGATGCCGCAGTTAATTTAGTAGAACACATATTTGAGGCTTGGGAGGAGTCACAGGATGCTTTTGGCGTTTTTTACGATTTATCCAAAGCATTTGATTGTGTCGATCACGAGACTTTACTAAGGAAACTAGGTCACTATGGTGTTAGAGATTCTGCTTTAGGTATAATGAAATCATATTTAAGCGATAGAGCACAAAAAGTAGATGTAAATGGTAAGCGTTCGCCCGGATCAGTTGTTAAAATGGGGGTACCACAAGGCTCAATACTAGGACCATTTCTATTTCTTATATATATAAACGATTTGCCAAATTTAGTTAAAAAGAACCCCGAGATAATTTTGTTTGCCGATGACACATCCTTTATTTTTAAAATTAATAGACGACAACCTGCGGTAGACTACATAAATAATTCTCTTTTGGAAATAGTATATTGGTTCAGTTCAAATAATTTGTCTCTAAATAAAACAAAGACAAAATGCATAAAATTTACCATGTCAAACGTTCTTGATATAAAACCAATAGTTAAAATAAATGATGAGGAACTGGAAATAATTAACACTACAGTATTCCTAGGCATTACTTTAGACAATAAATTACAATGGGGCCCCCATATTGAAAAATTGTCAGGTAGGCTTTCTTCAGCAGCATACGCAGTAAAAAAAATACGTCAGGTAACAGATATAGACACAGCTAGGCTAGTTTATTTTAGTTATTTTCATAGCATAATGTCGTATGGTATTCTGTTGTGGGGTAGTGCGGCTGATATTAACACAATATTTGTTTTGCAAAAAAGAGCGATACGTTGTATATATAATATGGGCCCAAAAGAGTCTCTTAGAGATAAATTTAAAATAATTAAGATTATGACTGTGCATTGCCAGTATATATTTGATAATTTAATGTACGTACACAAAAATATTAACAAATATAAATAAATGAGTGATATACATAATGTTAACACTAGAAATAAAAATAAACTTGCTGTTCTCCACACTAGGCTTCATAAAATAAGTAATTCTTTCGCTGGTAATGGTATTCGTTTTTATAATAAGCTCCCTAGGGAAGTTAAAGAATTTTCAGTTAATAAATTCAAATCTTTTATTAAACATAAGTTAATATCGAAATCATATTATAGTGTAAAGGATTACTTAAACGATAAAAATGCTTGGATCTGAATTGTCCTGTTTACTAAATAAAATAATATTTGTGAAGTGATCACCAAAAGAGCGATAGGAACCCAGCAGAGTTTCTTGTGGGTGTCTTCTCTGACATGGTCGTGTTCCGAACCCTCAGTAAACTTAGCCGTTAAGTTAGACGAGCATATTATGTGATCACTATAAAACGACCTTCACACGCGGTATTTTTATATCTTACGTGAATAAACTAATTTTTCTTTCTTTCTTTCTTTCTTTCATGTAAGGAACAAAAATAAAACTTATTTAATTAATTTATTATTTTATTTATCTCATCACAACCAAAACCAAGCATGGTAGGTACTGCTGTTGTGACAGGCTTCCCGTGTGATGGTTCTCCCTTGAGGTCACCTCATATTATACGACCAGAAAGATAGGTACTTATAAGATTTTTTTGAGATAACCTTTTCTTGTTATAACATAATGTTTTTAAACACTTCTTATAAAACTATTTCATACGTGAACGTAAAATAAAAAACATATCTAAAAAAATATATGTCATCAAAAACATCAAACTTCGTAAAAGCTCCTTCAACTGTAAATTCAAAGTAAAATTCCAGTAAGTGCAATCGTTTACTCGCCTCAATGCTCTCGCAGATAGTGTTACAAATATGTAGGCGAGTGAAATGTCAAATCGCTAGAGGCGTTCGGCCACGGAGCTGTATGCACTCTGTGGTAGTATTGCACGGTCTGTGGAGCTGCGCCCAGTGGGTTGGCACAGGATGCGGGGGAAACTGACAGACGTCGCGATAGTATACCATCCGGCTTACTTACCGCTTGCCCGATAAATGTTATGGAAGAGACATGTGCTTTCACAAACTATGTAGCTACTTGTGTTTAGTTACCTACTGCAGTTTGTTAAATGAAATAGAAAAATCGTGTTTGCATAGATGGATGTTTTCTATGTATAATAAATATGTGCTTACATATTTAACACAGCCAGATGATACCTTTTAAATATAAGTGTGTTTTTCTTGTTCGGTTTAAAATAAACTTTATTTATTACTCAAAACACATAATGTCACTTCCATCCATCCATCCATATCAGCCTATGGACGTCCACTGCTGGACATAGGCCTCCTCCAAAAGCTTCCACTCTGCGCGGTCTTGTGCCTCCCTCATCCATCGGCTTCCCGCCGTCCTAACCAGGTCGTCGGTCCACCGTGTGAGCGGTCGTAATGTCACTTACATAAGAAATAATAACAACAGTTTATAAAGGAAGTAAATTAAGCTTTCGTCCGTTACGAACACTACACTACTTAACAATATTTAGAGAACTTATTAAAACAAACACAAATAACTTGACAATTATTGTACAACTACAAAAAGTAAACTAGTTTCTTATGACGGTAGACAATTATAAATTATTTTAATCTGTATGTCAACTCTCGTACCCAAAACCCGGCCAAGCTAACCCCTAGTTGTCAAATTGTCACACTCTAAATAAATCTTTAACACGACGATAATTTATAACTTTTTGTTCGTGTTTTGAACACATAAAATAAATGTAATTTTGAGACTAAGATTTCAGTAATTAGACCTTATTATCAACCAGTATTTATTCGAGGATTAGAAAAGAAGCTACCTAAATCGAAATTTAGGGCACAGACATACAAACAACATCGAACTTAAACCAAAACCAGTAATATCCAGTAACACATCATCAATGATGATTAGCTACCACATGTAGTAAGTTCGATGGAGCATGTACCGTCTACACGAGGGCCACGGTTGTTTGTTCACTAAATTGTCATTTTTATAGCACGAGCCACGATCATATTCTGTCATTATTCGCTTCAGATACGCGTCACTTCGCACCGCAAATGTGTGTATTTATTTATGTCACGGGGAAATAAGGATAGCAGGGATTTTATGAGATTACTAGGGATATAATTGATCTCTGTAACACCTGAGAAAGGCCATCGTGGAGGTTGCATAGCGTGTCACCACGCTGTCTTTCGGGCTTTTGTCTGTAGCGGACAGCCTCTTTGTCCGCGGTCACGAAGCCCGGAGATCCTGGGAACAAGCATTTCCTTCGCGCATTGCGGATAGTAAGAATGGTTTTCCTTCGCTCGGTCTCTGCTGCCTTTAACTGGTATATTACCGGCTCGCAGAAGGATGTGACAACGTCCGATACCAATCTTCCCTAACATAACATTTTGTCATGCCACTTAACAGACTTAATAAACAAAAATATGGGTCATCTTCCGTGATTTTGTGATATTCCATGGGATTAAACAAATTGCCTAGTTTCCTCATTTCTCTGCAACATTAACATTGCCGAGTATATGGCGAGATTCAGCTTTTTATCTGCTCGAATACTCATTTAATGTTCTAACGTACTTATTTTTGTTATTGTTGGTTTTATTAGGTTAATAAATGTACGTATGTGAACTTGTAATCGTAAATGTAAAATGGAGTTTACAATGAAAAGTACTTTTCGTTTTATACTTTTGTTATTTCAGTTAAAAATCGAATATTTTTGCATTTCTTTGCATTGAATATTAGCATTCTGCCAACAAATACATTTACATATTTATTTATTACAATATGTCTTTAATAACCTACTGCAGCGACTGGCCTTCTCCAATGACCCTTCATTACATGACGGATTGAAACCTGTCTAATAGGCTCACATGCTGGCCAGAACCATCGGCATAGTGTTTAATACCAAGTTTTCCTTGGCTTCTTCTTCTGTTATAAGCCCCTTTAAAACTACTAAGCTCTACATAAACCAATAAGAGCTATTCTCAAAGAACTATTTTTGTTTTGTTTTTTCGTTGACTGCAAAAACAATTTTCCTACATGGTATTCGAATTCACAATCTCCTGAAAGAAAGCCGTTTACTAAGACCTCTACACCAATAAAGCAGTCAACTTTCTCTTAACGAATATTTTAAACTTAAGCAGTTAATTTTCCAATAAAGAAAACTCTTCAAGTCAATCCCTGTACGTCTCGAGTCGACATCTAATTTTTGTTCATCGTAATTACTCTGCGTGACGAGGGCCTATAGCCGTGTAATACGGAGAGGCTATTAAACTGTCAATGGCAGAGGGTCATAATCTGGAATACGCACGGCAATATGGCCAACATAAATCAGTTAATTAACCCTCCTAGCCCTTATTAACGACATAAATTTCGCGCTCCGAAGCACACCACTCTAGATGCGGGTTTATATGACCATAACCCACTCAACGCTGTGTCTGCGTACGGAATTATGTCTAAGTGTTGGTCTAATGTGGCTTAAGTACAAGACTATGTTAATATGTCCTTATTTCTGTAGTTGACAGCTTAGACCTCTAAATATAAATGTAGCTATTTAAATTAGTTAAATTGTTCGATCTTAAATCTGAAGGGAAGTCAAAATAGGTTACTAATTTTCAAGTTATTTAACAGTGATATTTTGTATTATAGATAGATATGTTGGCAGTTACAATCTATTCTTTATCTTTATCGAGACAAAGGCTCGCGCCACTCCTTTCAGTACTCTACCAGTCTCATGCATCTATTTCTATTCATTATTAGAGACGTAATCTTAACATTAAATATAGAATATAAATAGCTATCCTATATTAATAAAACCCAGGGAAAACACACCAATAACTATTAAACAATAGTTAGACAAGCATAAATCAAGTTTACTATACGTCAAAGCTTTGTTCATACTTCCCCTCATATCTATATGAGTAATAAAAAAATCGAATGGCGAGATTATCATGAACAGAATTATAAAACGCAGTGTACCGTGTGGTAAAAGCTATTACCGAGGACATTAACTAGTGACTCATCTCGTGACCGCTTATCGGTTCGGTCTACACACATGGCGTCGAATGCACTTTATCGTATTACTACCCTATCTCTTCTGGCACGCGAACTTTTTCATTTCATCCCATTGCCGAGATCCTATCGAGCGGACAAACTAAAGAGAAATGAATCTAAAATATTTTTTAAAACAAAGAAAAGAAAAAACGTTTACTGGCCATAAAGAACATACATACGAAAAATACAAAACGATAAAACTAAGTCTAAATGGCCAATAGGGCCCTGCCTCAGCTGTAATGCTGGTACGGCATAGTTTTATGTCGCACCAGTATTCTGGCAGCGCCCTCCCTTTCTTTTGGGCTGATACCACAATTACTATACCACAAATAATATGTATAAATATTCATTAATTTATTTCAATACTCTAAGTGCTTTAAAATTTGGATTATAAGAGCTATTACGTAGTGAAGTAGAAACGAAAAACTTGTTTTTTATCAAACTAAGCGCCGAGTTCGACGATGACTAGACAAATTAAAAAGAGAAGAGCCGATGTAGCAACGAAATGAACGTTATTGTACTAATAGTAATTTATCAAAAATGGCCGCCCAGACTCTATCAGAGGCGCGAGTTTTTTACAAATTTAACCAATGAAATGCTTCCCTATCAGCTTTTACACTCGAGATACAGATCTATTAGGACCATTGCACTGGAAGAGATAAAATGTTTTGCCTTTGACAGCTCGGCTTTCCATTCTTAAGCGATCCAAATCACGCCGGCCGAATACTAATGGCGGCTTTCCGAGGGCTTTTGTTGACCTCGATTGTTTTTATTCAATAGAAATTAATGTCTGTTATACTACTCTTGTATTCAAATGAATGATTTGAAAAGCGTTGATCGTAAAGCGTGACAAAGATAAGAGTGAACTATCCGTATGTGTAGAGCTATTACCTATTAACATTATAAGAACCCTCTTTTACTAAGGGTCAGGCTACGACGTGGGGTCAATAAACTTGTGTGCATTCATCCGTGATCCCGTTCAATGATGGATATAGTACACAAAAGACGGATTTAAAGTTTTGAGCAAAGAGGATGTTGTGCATTTGAACTTTATTACCATAATTATGCTTAGTATGTGCTTAGGCTAAGGAGCACGGATACGGGGGAAGTGGTTTAATTAATTCTTACCACGTGTAAAAATGTGGTAAGCTAAAAAATAAAAGTTTGCTGTTATGAAAACGTGGAGAACATAAAATGTCCATTAGGTTATAAAGGATGTGTATGTTATACATAGGGCTAATTGGCTTTAAGCCCGCATTAAGCCTACTCAGGTGTAATTAGCATTGCTACTGTTACAGCTGATTTGAACGTGTTTCGTGTAGAATGTATGTTAATTGTAATTTAATTTTACTTACAACTAAGAAATGATTTTGTGAAATGGGTTTATAGCTTGAGGTCTCGTCATTAATAAATCTTCTGTCATTGTCCTTAAAATAGCAAAACTTGTAGTTAAAGGCTTTCGTAATTACTTAAGATATTTTAGATATTCTGTGAATTCATTTTCGAGCTTGTAGGTAGTTTTGTTTGTATTATTTAAAGAATTTACTAGACTGCCAAAAATATTAATAATTTAAATCAAAGAAAAAAACTTCTAATAAATCGAAATATCATCATCATCATCATAACAGCCCATTAATGTCCCGCTGCAATGACGGGCCTCCGTCCATAACGAAGGGATAGCTGACCTACCAATACCACGCTGGCCAGACAGATTGGTATAGGGTTTAATTACAAGTTTTCCTTCTTTTTATTTCGTAAAGATAATATTCACGGATAGTCCCTTAGCCGCTTTTTACGACACCCACGGGATGAGGGGTGGTGACATATTGCATTCTTACTCCGTTACTACACGGAGATAATCGGAATATACCTTAAAGTAATACATCACTGGTAAATAAAGCGACGTTGTCTTGTCATGAACGAGCTAAGCTTTAGGCGTTGCATAATGCATGTTAGCATCACGCTAAAATACTCACGATATATCTACTTCACTACAGCTCCGACAGAGTATGAGCAAGTAATATAAATATTATTTTGGTAATTATTTTACTTGTTAGAAACTTGTAATAACCTTTTTTTAAATGCTAATTATTTTCTAATTATGTTTATTTACGTACTAATATAAAATCATTCTCTCATTGTCTTAAATAAAAACTTCTCAATTTTTTAATTTAAATAAATTTGTACGTGTACAGAATTATCAACCTAGCTCCTGTATATAAACGGAAGAACATTTTATACCCTTTTTAAATTGTGAAACCTATATTTTCTTACGTTTTACTCTTTATCTTTTAATTTAATTCCCTTAATGGCGTGCGTTATATTTATTTTATGTCACAATAAAATAACTCTCTAAAGATTTATTTAATAGTTTCTTGATTAATTTTAATTCAAGATGGTAGATCCATAAAACGTAAAATGTTATTTTCCAGCTAAATATTTGCCAAGTTTTATTGAACATAACTTTAAGAGGTTAGTTAAAATTGTAGAACGATTAAAGGGCGCAGCAGTGCCTTTCTGTGTTTCTATTACGAAAAACAAAGTTTCCTCGTAATTAATTTTTATGGCAACCGCCATGCGTGAAAAATACTTTTTTATAAGAATTATGCCGCGTTTGCCCTGATTTTGTAACTTTTTTACTGAAATAAATGAAAGTTCGTAAAAAAGGGTCCGAATATGTACGCCGCTATTTAATGTGAGTTTTTGCAGCGTATGAAATATAAATGAGCGGTTTTATTGTAAAAAGTTTGTACGTCCCGACACGGAACGCGCTTCGTTCTATGAACTCCACTTTCACTTCGATTTTCAAAAACAACTGTAACTTTTTTTGATTGGTAAACTTTTTTTAATCATTTTTGGTTTATTACGTCGTTTATTTTGTTTTTGCCGCTGCCTACCCTACACAGAAGTCGTTAAGTCTCATCATACATTCGAGTTAAACAGTAAATTTATTTGCAAAACGTAGGTATAGGTCTTATTCACTAGATCAAACTCATAATAGTAATATACAAATTGTACTTTTTTTAGGCAGGGGGGTGTAGGGACTAATCAAATTGCAGGACTATGAAACATCACAGCTTGCCTCTCAGGGTGACAACCGAAGCACTCAAATATTATATTTGTAAAGCATGCAATCGACTCGTTTAATGATATGGTATCAATGTGTTTTTTTTTCTAAAATCGTACCAGAGACTAATGCGAGTATTCCTTCTGCCACATCTGTCAAACCCTCTAAATAAGGTTAAGGGGGCCTAATAATAAGGTTGTCAATAATATGCCGTAGGTTCGAATGCTGGGTACGCACCTGCCTCCTCTGAATACAATAAAATCTTCTTAAATTACAAAACCTTTTATTTATCAAATTCAATCTGTTTTCCCCTCTACGTAATTTTACGACGGTGAACAATGCTTAGGGTTGTCATATCAACAGTATTGTTTGCTACATACCTACCTATGTCATATTGCATGACAAAACAGCTAGGTATAGTCAATCTCATGTAGATGCGGTTATTTACAAAGGAATTTCACCATATTTAAAGGTATAGGTAAAAGTACACCAACAGGGTGAGATTTATTTGGAGTTGTAACTTTACTTTTTATACCTACGATCGGTAGTAGCACTAGGGTTGCTAAATCTGACGGATTAGTAGGTAAATATTTTATGTCAGTTTCTCTGTGTTAGTCGTTTTTAACAAAAACTTCTTGACGAAATATGTAGTGACTTTTGTACTTTTATTCGTTTACTACACGGAAAGTTGGATCATTTTTAACAATACAACGTCTAATTTTAATTTTTCAATGTTATATTGTTTTTTACCATGTTTAAAACTCAATTTTATTTCTTTCCAGATCTGGTAGAGGCGCAGCATACGCCTGTTCCGACGGCGACGGCAACGCTCCTAAGTCTTGCTGCGGGAGACCTCCTCTGCGGTTATGCGTGCTGTTTCTTGGAGTAATCGGCGCGTGCCTGGTAGCTGCTGGTGCAGTCCTTGGCGCCCTCAGACCGCATCCAAGAGCTCCTCTTACGTTACTTCTACTTATGATAGGTAAGGAAATGTTTTACCGCTTTTGTGTGAGATAGGGTCGTTTAAACGTAGTGACAAAAACAGAAGATGATAAGTGATAGCGATGTGTCGAAGTCAGGTTCCCTAGCTTGTCTTACTTATACCACGTTGCCCAGAGGACTTGGTATAGTTCTTTTCTAGCTATCCTTTTTGTGAAAAAATGTATAGTTTCTCACCTCAAAAACCTATAAAACGTCACTAAAAAACAATTTCAAAATTAATTTAGCTATAACTTGTGATAAATTGAATTTTCCGTAGAAAGGTAACGTAATCTTATTGAATTTCTGACGTAAATGATCTAAAACTTTAAAAGTGAATTATTCTTATTAAAACTTTTTGATCAGTTGCGTCGTGTCGTCGCAAAGACTCGTCGTCAGAGTAATCAGTTACCTGGATATAATATAATATATTAGGCTACTAAATTTTACTCCACCATTTTTCGGGTTGTAAGGTATCGTAAAAGTCAACTAAGGAAAATCCGACATCATATTGTAATTGTTTCCATGTGGTGACAGAGTAAGAATACAATATGTCACCACCCCATCTCATTTCATGGGTGTCGTAAAAACCGATTATGGGACTATCCTTGAATATTATCTTTACGAAATAAAAAGGAAAACTTGAAATTAAACCCTATACCAATTCGTTTGGCCAGCGTGGTATTAGTAGGCCAAGTTTACCACCGTCACGGGAGGAGGCCCGTCCCTGCAGTGGGACATTAATGGGCTGTTATGATGATGATAATATAATTGCAAGATATAGGAATACCTGAAATAAAACCCTGTTCTAATCCACAAGGTAACCATGTATTTATAAGCCATGTTTTCTTGGAAAACTATAAGAGAAAAATAACCATGACTAAAATAAGTTTAGGTAAAGTTCACTCGGAAACAACTACTCATAATTTATTAGATTTTTACTAAATAGCGATCGTAGTATACATATCACTGCGTGGTAGTGAATAAAGTAGAAGTGATGTCAGTATCTTATCTCATCCTTTGGGTATACTAAATGCCAACTTCCCCAATTCTCCCTAAAGGAAAATTTGCTGATATTACGACTAAGTATTATACCGAAAACAAAAGGTTTAGATTTTATAATATTAGTAGATTAACTTGGGTGTCAATTTATCGCTATCCTGATCATAAGAACGAAGCCCTATTATAATGAAAGTCTTTGATCGCTTAACAGTTCGCATCTCATTTCATGCTCAATCGTATTTTTTTCTTCACAGCAGATTAAAATTATCCGGTCCGTTGAACGAGCCAACGAAACGAAAGTAGGCGAGATTCATCCATAACCCTGCAGATGTGCATCAAATTTAATGTTCTCATTCTAATATTCATAAATTCATCCATAATGGCGGACATACAGCACACGAGCGTAATTAACCGTGAAACAATCTGCGGTACCTCATTTGTTATTCGCTATGCATATGACAATAACAAGTCTGGCCGAAATCTCATTACATCATTCACATAGACCCCGCCCCTCGAGTTTTCAATTAAACTTCAAATGAGTTTTAGAGTGGAATTAATTGGATTTTCATTAGCGTTAGGGACAAATGATATTGTTACAGGGAAGCGATCTATTGTTGTTCTGAAGAGCCAATTTGTACGCGTCACTCACCGTCAAACTTCACGCATCCGCAATTTGCCTTATGGATTTTCGACCAAAATAACGGCAACCTTTAAGTACCTACTTAGATTATTTACGTATCTGACCGAATTTCGTTTTACTGGAAAATACTGCTTCCATTCAAAGTTAGAACGTAAATAATCTAAGTTGCACAAAACAGATACGTACCTACTCTGTTCTGTGCCTATCTTTATTTCTACTACTGAGAATTTTTATTTTAAATTTTTAGGTAAATAATTACTTTTTGCAGACGATACGCGTTTGGTTTTCTATATTACATGCCTAACCTTTAACTTAAGATTATTTTGTTAGTGTAACTCATTCCTTACTATTTGTTTTATAAAAATGCACATTCATGATCAAGCTTAACGTCAATATAGTAAACAGAATGAACCGGAACGTTTCGTGATCACGAGCACGAAAGTAATTAACAACAGTTGCTAAATACGCCAGTTGTTATTATCCGTGGCCAATTTTTGTTATAAATATCAATTAACTGCATTGCATTTGACTGCCACTGTTGACATCTGTGCTATTACTAATATAATAATACGCAGTTTTGACATGACATGAACATTATTAGAATTTTGAATTATTTAAAATAATGAGGTATGGTTCATCAATGATGAAATATATTTATTAGCGATTACAATGTTTAAAATTATTTCTGTCTTATTATTTTTACTATTATACACTTATTACACTTATTACTTATATACTTATTTTTTTAGTAGTGTAATTGTAACATTTAGTTATGCAAAAAAAAATTCTTCTCATTACGGCGTACCCGAACAACGCACTGTAAGATTAGATACTTTGCCAGCTTTGTTCTAAATTCAAATCCATGTCTGAAGTGATTATGGCGATAGTCATATTCGAAGGACAGTATAGTTCAAAATTATATTTACATTAATATTATAGGTCCATAAATCATAGTAAAACAAAAGCCTGTTATCCTCTTGTCAGTCATGTCAGATGACAGATCACAAGGCACAAAAAACAATAATTTAAATACTGTAAGTTTTTATAATCATAGTGTACAAAAAGTTTTTGCCTCCGCATTTATACATCCGCGAGAACATAATATTTAAATTTGATTTTCCCACGAAGCAAGACATAAAGAATCAGAAACAAAACACTAATCAGATTATGCCAAGGACGAATTATATTAAAAGGAATATACACTCAGTAAAATAATTACGATTCTTTGTTGAAAATTGTTGACGTACCTAAATGGAAAACCTTAATTTGAATTGAGAACAAAGAGCTGATTGTTTATGAAACTTTTTGAATATGGAACTTATTTTCTTTTTATGATTTTACTTGATTAGTAAAGGTGGCATTTTAATCGTACAGGTATGTATCATCATTACAATACAGGTCATGATAGTGTAAAGTGCTCGCTAAATGCTAACATGCCTTCTTTTATTTTACAGGTATAGGAGTAGTCCTAGTAACAGCAGCAGGCCTAGCCTGGCGTCTTGGTGCTCGCGACGCTCCCTGCGCTCTTCTAGGGCTACGTCGAGCGTCCTGCCGCCGTCTCGTTCCAAGATTACCACCTTCTTACGCAAGGCCTCACCATCCGTATGCGGCCATGCTTTATCCAGAGTTCCATTATAGGCCGCCACCGCCAACTTATCAGGCCTCAATGCAGGAATATAGGCTCAGGTATGTATTGTTGTTATTTCTTGTTTCTACAATTATCTAATTGACTGTACAAAATGATTGTGACAAAAGACATAAAAATGCATTGATTTTATTTTTGAAACTTTTACACTTTTTTGTAATTTGAACTTTAGTGCGATTGATTGTTCAATAAAGTAAATGAAGAATGTTGAGCTTAAAAATTGACATGAGCTTGATACTTTTGTAAGCGGTAGTGTAAGGAAAACACATCGACTTGTGGACGTAGCACGCAAATGCTATGTTCTGTTATAATGTTTTTATTTTTTATAATAGTGTTCAAAAGATTTTTTAATATATGTACTTAATTTACTTTATAAATTACTTTCGTTTACAGATTACTTCTTTTGGATAGAAGTGTCCCTGCGGTGTCTCCGCCGCCGACCTACAGATCAAACTCAGCCAGTCTAGTCAGGTAAGATCCGCCAACGCTAAGGATTTTTTTTATTCACAACTCCAATGTCAAAAACCAAATACTTATTTATATTTAAACATTTATGTAAATACCAAAAACATTTTTATTAATTAATCTGTTTTTCATTCCAACAGAGGTACAACAGGCGCAGCGTGGTGTGGCGGTGATTACAACGGTCCACCATCATATCGAGCGCCCCGCATGGACCCCCCGATCACAGTCACCGACAATCTACCCACCATAACGCCTATAGACCTCAAATACGTCGACAACACGATCGAAACGCTACCCAAACCAGACCAAGAAAAGGACCCTGACGAACACCTTGTCACTATAGTTCATACAGATTCACAACCTGTCATTGTAACTGTATCAGGTTCACCAGCGCTAAACGACACTCATACACAACCGCCTTCAGAAATAGACATATTAGCACATTTATAACGCAACAAATATGTAGCATAATAATTTATGAAGTTTTAGAAGCAGATGACACAGTCAAACGCTTAAGCAAAAACATAATATCTGATTGGTAGTGTAGGCGACAGCGTTTAGCATTCCTGTGATTGTGACAACGATGCAAAATGTGAATAAACAATTTACAGTTTCGTAAGCAAAAAGTGATTTAATATAGAAAGTGAATATTATTACATATTAATTACAAAAACTACGAAATGGACTAAATAGTGATTGTTTGAGAGATTACAATTTTGTTTTGAATATCCGTGTGAATATTAGTAAAAAGTCCTTACTAATAGACAAATTTATATAAAATATACGTTAGTTCAAAACAAAATTGTTTAACGTTGTTTTTAATGTAATGGTTTGATGTACCTTATTTTATTAATTAGTATTGTGTAAATATTTAAAGCACTGACGTATGTTTCGTTATAATAGTGTTATTATATTTAACAAAATATGTGCCGTGTATATATACAATGATACAAATTATATTAGATATATGAATAAATAAGTAGTTGATGCAACGATCAGTTTCATTACAAACCAAATCTTTACCGTGATGTACAACTAACGAACTTGTTATTCATGTAGTGCCAATGGTTGTTTAGTTATTTGTAAATACTTTATAATACAGTTATTCATTTATATAACTAGTTATTGATATCATTAATTTATTTACAGCAAAGTTTATACTATTAACCATCTCGTGATGTCATTGGGGTCCTTATTTCTTTGTTTGTTTTAAACACTTGCACGCGATAGTCTTTTTCAAAATACTTCATCTTCGTATATAATTAAAATTATTTAAACTTTAGGATGAAAGCAGCCGGTAGACAGATTGATTGTACTATTTCAATATGTGCATTAACGATATTTCACTTTGAAAATAACTCTGCTTCTGTTTTATATTCACGACTTGTTTATCATTAGATTTAAAATCAAATGTTTTGTTATTCAGTGCAGTAAATTATATCTTTTTCAAGTTTAATGAAAGTTAAATAAATCTAAACAAAGGAAAGGTAAACTTAACTGTTGCTTCTTAGCACGATTATTTTCAAATAACGACTATGGCGTTACGATGTTGGACATTTATTTATGTCTAAGCCTCGTTTACACGCGATACGAACACGACTAAACTGTATTTCTACATCTCATATTATCGTGAGTTAATATACCATATGTAGACATCAATTAATATTATTATTTATACAAAACTTACGACAGTAAACGAAGCAAAAGATTCAACTTAATATTATGAAATAATCGCAAATTTTAACAGCAATGATGAGATGGTACTGTGTAAAATACTATTAGTTTAAGATATTGTAATGATGAATGTAATAAACATTATTGTAAATAACGTTATTTGTATTATAAGAAATAAAGATCTTTAGTGAAACCAATATATTATGTAGTTTGCTTTATCTTTGACCACTAATTACCTCAATTAATATTTAACTAGGTAATTGTAACGTAAACCACTGACACGAAAGAGAGAAGAGTACTTACTTGAGCCCCTAACCATCAAAATATCAATTTTATCTATGAAATAAATTGGCTCTAAAAAATGTGACCCTAAGAAAACAATTAACTTGAAGTAAATTAAAGACATTTATTAAAACCCTGTTTTTTGGCGGCCTGACCACACGATGCTCTAACTGATCCCTTAATAGCAATGTTAGCAAATGCGAACAGCAGTTTATTTTTTTTTGGGTCAGCCATCACCTAGACAGCCATTATTTGGTATATCAACAAGCTGCAAAAGAAAATGAACAATGATTTCTAGAGGCTCGGTTTCTTCTTACGATCCCTACTCGTATTAAAGTTTAGATACCAGCCAGAGTTTGAGTGTGTATTTGTTATAAAAGCTGTCGCCTCACTGCTAACATAATAGTCTAGATATTTGCATAATCTGATTTTGTGAATTTATCTTTGATAAATGTTTTGGTGTTTGTAGCTTTGTAGGTAAATGGCGACCACTTTCACATTGTACCTATTAATAATAGTCGACAAAATTAACAGGCTATTTATATGCGGAAATATTTATGCAAAACATTTGCGTGTGCTAATGTTGAAACAACAAGAAATATTATTGAGTAATATTATAACAGCGAGTTCATGTCCCACAGCAGGAATAAGCCTACTAGGGAGTGAAGAGTAACTTAGGGTCATAGCACATATAACGTAACGTAAACGGATCGGTATCGCCTCGCCTTTTTTCTCGGTGTCAAACGTCAAAAATCCGATTACGTTACGTATCCGATTAGTGTGCGGTGCAGTAAGGAGTTTCATACAAAGAATACTGAACGGCTCGGGTTGATACGGTGACGTTCCGTTTACGTTACGTTATATGTGCTACGACGCTTAGCCTACTATTACCACACTAACAAAAAAAGATCGGTATAGAGTTTTACGTAATATTTTTCGAGTGTTGCTTTTTAGTTGAGTACAAGTATAATCGACAATATTGTGCCTTGACAATTTCTTTGCCTTTTTTTTCTTCATGTAGTACACAGAAAAGCTTTTATCAAGTTCAAACTAATAACGCTAGCAATGCGACCGTACAAAATGCATCATGTTTTTATGTATACATACATCTTGTTTTAGTCACAATATCTAATTGTTATACAATATATCTCTGGACCTCACACTAGGAATCCCTGTGTCGTGGGGTCCAGTTCCCTCCGGTATCTTATTCTAAGTACACATTTAAATCTTTTTACATTTTTGTTGTGTACAGCACTTTTATATAGTATCCTAGTAACAAAGACAAAAGATTCGAACAGATACAAATCGAACATAAAGCAATAAAAAGAAATTAAAAAAAAAAAAAAAAAAATTTATATTCTATCTTATAATTTAAAAATCGAAATTGATAGATTAAATTAATGATATTAGTGAAATAAGTGTGTGTGTGTGTGTGTGTGTGTGTGTGTGTGTATGTGTGTGTTTGTGAATGTGAGTGTTTATTTGAATGCTTTTTTTTTTATAATACGTGTATAAATTGATAATAAATTGTTAAATGGTGAAATAGTAATTGGTAAATTAGTTATATGAAGTAGATAGATAACTGAGATGTCCGCAACTACACGAAAAATAAGCTTAAAAATGAATTTCCAAAAAGTTTAATCCAAAATAAATGAAATGTACGTAAAGCTCGCGGCCAGACTGAAATCAGCATCCGCAATTCTTAAAATATATTGAAAAAGTTAATATGAAATGAACAGTAAAAAATGTAACATGAAATTCATAATAATTTTACTTTTTACTACAAATTTACTTTAAGGCATCCTGGAAGGCGTTAAGTAATCCAAGCAGGTTATTCTTCATTCTTCTATGACTTCCATATGACAAGAATTCTTTGCTGTTGTTTTCGTTGCTGTCAAATATACATCAGTTAATTTTAGATAAGTTGTTAACAATTTACTACACGAAGTCGAGTCATCTAGAAAATTAACTTCTTCTTCATCTTTGCAAGTTCCCAGTTGCGTCCACAGCTCGAGAGCCATGGAGCCTGGGGTCTGCTTTCCGGCTTCTTTTTCTCCACTTCGCACGGTCTTCGGCATTCTTAATTGTAAGGCCATTGGCACGCATGTCATCCCTAAAGACGTCAAGCCAGCATTTTTTGGGTCTCCCTCTTCCGCCGGGTCCAGGCGGAGGCGCCATGGCTAGACATCTGTTCCCAACGTAATTTGCCGATCTAGAAAAGTAACTATTAAGTACAACTTCCTGTGGTATCTGACGCAAGAAATAAACAAAATAGAAGAACAGTACAATATTCCAGAAACAACTGCGTCCATGCGAAAACATAACTATAATAAAGCTTAAAATAGGAAATAGTACAATTTAACCCTTAATGAAACTAGTCGAACAATTTGTTGAAATTCGTCCCATTCCGAATGTAAATCGAAGCACAGCCAGCGGATTCCGGAACAATAGTACTCTGTAATTATATTGTAAAGCAATTTTGTCGCGACGCCCCACGACGACTTTGTGAAAATGAAAATCGGTCGAGTATTAATAAAACGCGCCATAATGGCACCCAACGTGAATGTAATAAAGCAAAAAATTATGAACGAATTAAAAAATTTAATATAATATGCTATGAGATGATACATACGGAATTTAATATTGCTCATTGTTGAATAAATAAGATGGACGGTAAGATTTACGATAGCGCATCTTGTAGAGATGCAATTTATTTAATGTAGCGTAGCGGTTATAACATGACTCCTACGCAGAGGTCTCGGGTTCGATTCCCGCTCAATGAAAATCTTTGTGTGCTTGAACATGATTGTTTGCATTGGTCTGGGTGTTTTCTATGTAGATGTTTGTATTTACAAAAAAAAGGTATGTTTATCCGTTGTCTAGTACCCATAGTACAAGCTCTGCTTTGTTTGGGTCTAGATGACGTTGTGTGAATGTGTCAGGATTATTTATTTATTCGGACATGGCTACCTTGATGGTATTGGTAGATACATAGTTTTACATAACTAACTTGATAAAAAACTACGGGAGAATTAGATGTAACAAACCAATTCCCTAACGAATGTAATATACAAACAAAAAAAGCACTATTTTATAGGCTATATAAAACTAAGCCAATTACACAACATTGACAGCTACTTTAACATTTTATTACTTGAAAAAACAAAAACAATAACTTATAGATTTCTTTACAACTTTCTCTGTAATTTAACAGTAAAGGGAATATAAAAGGTAAGTACGTACTATCTCGTGACCGTCGTAAAAAAACGAGTAAACTAGGTTAGTTACTGTGTACTAAAACAGTGGCTTTTATTTAGATAGTTTTAACGACTTTATTGAGTAATGGACGACCAACAGTGATGGTTACCATTGATTAGACAATAGTCACCTACGGAATAGTTTTTAAGGCACTTTATGTATGTACTTTTTAATTGAGTTTTTATTGTGTCAACATAAATATCTTAATGATTTGATATAGTCTTTACTTTGCACATTCCTAGACCTGGCAAAAGCTACTGCTGACATAAAGTGGCATAGTTTTCTTTTTGTTTGGACTATCATTGACTCGTTAAAAGAACATAGCATGAAGCCTGTCCTTGCTTGTTTGAGATTTAAGATAGATTTTCATTTGAAATAAAAAGCTTACAACCATACAGCTTTATGGAATAGAGAAAGTATAAATGTGTGGCTATTATTTACGTAGAAAACCTCTGTCACACCGCAAAACGTTATGTGTCGAGACATGCGGGCAAAAGATCCGATTACCAGATACCGAGTGATCGATTGTCGTTCTTTGCAACGACATCACGCAATAAATTTAGATTTTGGTTTGTAATACGTGGTTATCGGAAACTGAAATGTAACTCATTTGAACGATTCATACGTTGTAATGTACTTGATACGTTTAATGTTGTTGTTGTACTCGATTTGTATGAAAATCATTTGGGAAATTTAGATATTTGTTGAGCGAAAGCTACGTTTTACACGTATGCATTTTATTTTATAGTCTTTTTTGAATTGAAAATATTAATAATTTCTTATCTTATTCAATAACACTTTCACAATACAATCCATTATATATTATGGTTAATGTGCATCGTTATACCATTGTGTCTGCAGGCGGCACTTTGGAAGGGTTAATTCCAATGCGAATTCACAAAGTGGTCTCTTTAGCAAGAGGCAGCACACAACTTCTATTTTATAAAAAACTAGCCGACCCGTGCCCACTTCGCTGGGCGGCGAAAAAAACGTTATTAAGCCTAAACCTTTCTTAAACGTATTTCATTACTGCTCCACTCCTATTAGTCATAGTGTGATACTATATAGCCTATGACACTACCTGGTAAATCGATAATGAGAATTTTTAAAATTGGTTCAGTAGATCCTGAGATTACCCCCTACAACGTCACAAACACACAAACTTTACCTCTTTATAATATTATACTAATTAATATAAGTGGGCAGTGTTGCAGTCTCTCCAACGGTGCCAAGTTGACCAACGGTATATCGAAGTGCTGCGGTGCTTATACGAAAACGCCACCATGTCGGTTCGTCTCCAGGGTGGATTATCAGGCCCTATCCAGTTGCAGCGAGGAGTAAGACAAGGTGATGTCATATCACTGAAATTGTTTACCGCTGCACTGGAAGATGCTTTTAGACTGGGACGGACTCGGCATCAACATAAATGGCGAGTATATCACGCACCTTCGATTTGCTGACGATATCGTGGTCATGGCTGAGACCATCGAGGACCTCAACACAATGCTCGATGGCCTCAGTAGAGTCTCACAACAAGTGGGTCTTAAAATGAACATGGACAAGACCAAGATCATGGCAAATGTCCATGTTGCACCCACTCCAATCACGGTTGGAGGCTCTACACTCGAAGTAGTCGACGAGTATATATTTACCTGGGACAGTCAGTCCAGCTGGGTAGGTCCAACTTCGAGAAGGAGGTCACTCGTCGAATCCAACTCGGATGGGCAGCGTTCGGGAAGTTAAAACGTATCTTCTCGTCCACATTACCGCAGTGTCTGAAGACAAAGGTCTTCTACCAATGTGTGTTGCCAGTGATGACATATGGAGCTGAAACGTGGTCGCTGACTATGGGCCTTTTCAGAAGGCTTACCGTCACTCAGAGGGCAATGGAGAGAGCTATGTTGGGAGTTTCCCTGCGTGATCGTATCAGAAACGAGGAGATCCGCAGGAGAACTAAAGTGACCGACATAGCGCTTAGGGTTGCCCGGTTAAAGTGGCGGTGGGCAGGGCACATAGCGCGGAGAACAGATAGCCGTTGGGGCAGAAAAGTTCTCGAATGGCGACCGCGCACCGGAAAGCGCAGGGTGGGGAGACCCCTCACACGATGGACCGACGACCTGGTTAGGACGGCGGGAAGCCGATGGATGAGGGAGGCACAAGACCGCGCAGAGTGGAAGCTTTTGGAGGAGGCCTATGTCCAGCAGTGGACGTCCATAGGCTGATATAGATAATATAAGTAAAAAAAAAAATAGATAAATGAGTCAACAAAATATTAGCTAAAAAATTTTTGCTCCAAACCAAACTTTAGTTTTTATAGTTTAGAAAAGCCAGAAACTATTCCCTTATACTTACGAGCTTTCTAATAAATGAGTAATAAAAACAGCACCAGCAAACCGACTTTCAGACGTAATTTATAATAAAATAAACTAATAGGTTTATTGATTGGTAACCGATCCATAAAGTCATTTCGCTTATTACAACTTTAATGTGGTTTTACGAAGGCAGTGCAAATTACATAAGTTTTGTATAGTCGAGAACTAAATGGCTTTATCACCTCTAGAGTTAATATTAGTTGCATGTCATAAAACTATTAGGTTCAATATGGCACAACAAAACATCAGCTAAATCATGACGCTACTTTGACATATCAGTTCTCTTGTATTAGCAAATAGTCGTTAGATATTTATAAAAACAAATAGCAAAGTCAACGTTATTGACTGTTAACTAGAGCATATTTTCGGTAAAACGTTTTATTCTAATGAATTTCTCTCTTTTTTCCTTCTATGTCCATCCCTATCATTTCTTGCATGACGTCATTGGCGCATATTTCAATTTAAAGTTTTGGTAATTTTACAATATAAAACAAATTAGGGTAAACCACCTAATCGTTAGAAGTCCTACAATTATTGGCACTTAAGAGTTAAAAGTGAGTAAAAAGAAAGAAAACACTATAGATAATTCAAGTTCAAATATTATTTATTTAATATTTTTATCATATTTTATTTACCTATTTCATGTGTCTCATAGCAACAATAAATTTATCAGAATCCTTTTATTGGCATTAGTGCCAATAATATTTATTTATTACTATTCAATCACATAATAATGATTAAGTATAAGCAAAGATTTAGTATTTATTAAAGAGTATTTTATCATTTTATGATAATTTATATTTTAGTCTGACACGAAGTCCACTCTTAAGGTGCCAACAATTGGTTAGCTTACCAGCCAATATTTAAATTCTACATTTTCAGTTTTTCTGAAATGACAAGCTTGTAATGTCACAAGTAACAAGTTGACTTTAGTTTTAAATTATTTCATGGTTTTTCACATACAAACTCTACAGTTTAATATAGTGACATTTGTATTGTGTTAGTAGATATTGTTATTTATTGCGTTGAAGTGAAAGTTTAAAATAGATTGCACTTTTAATCTAAGCATAGTTTTGATTACGGTCAACCAATGACGTCAAGCTCACGCGTAAACATTAAATAACGATCTTAATGAATTTTAATTATGATAGAATTTTTTGTCAAAACTGATAAAGCTATTTCGTTTTCGAGTTTAGTAGTACAAAAAACAATAAATAACAACACTGCTGTGGCGGTCAAATAAAATTTGTAAGTTTGTATAACAGAATTTAAGTCAAGCCCGTTTATTTGGAATCTTAATTATTCTGTAAAATACCTAATCTATCATATTTCAGAGTCCACCATTTTGAATTATTCATTTGACTGATGCCTTGTTAAGTCCAGGATTCTGAACAGACCTCTCAATTATTTAATTATTAATATTTTTTTATAAAACGTAGCTATTAGCTAAAGGTTGAATTTGTGAAAGACAGTATAGTATTTAAAGTTAAGCTTGACCTCTCTCAAAAAGTTTGTCACTACAGTATGACATTTAAGGCCCTGCACAAACGTGGCGTGGACACGGCACACCGGACACTTTTTGATCGTCATTAGTATGTATTAAGTGGAAGCAACTGGACACAACACATGCGCAGTGAGTCGATGATTTCATACTGGTTCTATAGAAATATAATATTCATCGGTAGCTTGTATCTGACACAAGACACAAAAGTGTCCACGTTTGTGCTGGGCCTAAGAAGTGTTACAAAGAATAAAACAAGAAAGAATCATTTGTCATTAAATTCACAAAACATTTGAATCAAATACAGAATGTTCATTATAAGGAAAGGCTATGTTATTATATTCTATGTTATATATTAAGGCATGTTATTTATCCGTAATAGTGGGAATAGTACAAATTCTTTTCTTTATAAAAGAAAACATACACGTGCTAAAATATTGTTAACATTAATATACTTAAGCATACGGAATTTCAAAATACATTTCAAAAGCATTATATTCCTTACCAAATATAAATCCACCGCAATTTTGTAACATTAGTAGTAAAATTTCAGGTATTACTTGTGAATGCAACGTATGTCCCGAGGGCGTACCTGAGCCGCATCCACGTTCAACCATAGAATATTCGCAACTTATGCATATATAACCAAACCAATCTCACATCCCCAATTTCCCGTACTAACTTTCATGTTATGAAACCTTCAGTTTTCGTTTACGTATGTGACCCTTTAAAGATGAATCATCTTTCTTATTAGATACGCAAAATACGATCACTAGTTTTCTTAAGTCTAATACCATAACATAATAACACTACAACTGATGATACATCTCTATCCATAATAGGTTTAATACAAGCTAGTATGATCTTCTAATAAACTACTTCTAACTTTTATAATTGATAAGCAATCATCAACTCTGGGATTGTAAAGTTTGTTGGGTAAGTTTGCTTTTATTTATCTTCAGGAGGTGTTTATCTTTATTCATTACCAGGAGGACTAAAGCTGATTATATAGTTCATATGAAAGGGCTCTCAATTAAATAAAGAGTTATGTAGTCTGCAACTAACATTGCAAACTAACTCAAAAACTTTACAAAGGAGATCTAAAAAGTCTTCACAAAAGTGACCGCTTATCGTATTTCCCGACAATACACTCAATTTCCTGTTTTTGCTGCTCTCGTGATTGCATAATTTTCTATTATTTATCAAAGTCTATGCCAAAGAAAAAAACAAGGCAATGGCGAATGCTTATTCAGCCACCATTAGTGAGGCAGCCGAGGAGCCGACGACGAGTCAATAAATCATTTCTCGGCATCTCTTATCGATTCTTTTCAATAGCGATTTATTCATTCGATGCTTAATCGCTGCTTTTCAAATATAAGTAGAATTTTTCCACTTAATATACTTATGTTGGTAAGAAACTTCTCTTTTTTGATATCGTCTGGCAGAAAAGTTTTAATTGCATAGATACTTAGAGTATAAAGGGAGTATGAAGGGACGGTCCTTCTTTAGTGATTATTGAAACTTAGACTACATTGACCAGATGGATTAGTGATGTGTGACTCACCTATCATCATCATCATCTCAGCCAATCGACGTCCACTGCTGGACATAGGCCACCTATGTCGCTATAGAACAGACTACCCTATCCCTAGCTCTGCGCGTCGGAGAGTTTTACAGGCGGACTCATAATATTTTTTATAGGCTATCGGGGACCTTGCAGCCTACGGAGAGACTTGGTTGGTTAAACCAAACTACGTCCAAAAACTGCCGAAAAACTTCACGGCAGTCTCACTCTATCAGAATCTACATTTAAATATGTACCTACTACTGAATTGTGTAAATTACATTTAGGATTGTAACACATAATTTATCAAAACGGAATGGGATCGTCACCGTATCAACTCGAGCCGTTCAGTATTATTTGTATGAAACTCCTTACGCACACTAATCGGAATCGTAACGGATTTTGACGTTTGACACCGAGGAAAAAGGCGAGGCGGTGCCGATCCGTTTACGTTTTGATAATACGTGCTACGACGCTTATAGTGATTAATTGAAAGAAGTTTTTGCAGGAGTACATGTTCTTTTTTGAATAAACAAAATTCATTTTGAGTAAAATTGTAAACAAAACCTTAATAAATTCATTTTATATTTATTAAAAAACCCCAAAATACAAGCTATTATGGTTTTTTTTTATCTCGAGGGTAAGTGTAGCTACTTACTCTTTGATTACATTATTCTTTCATCAGCGACACAAAATGTAACTGAATTTTTAAGATAAAAATGTTAAATTTTTTGCCGCTTCATTAACGTCGAAAAGTTTTAAGATAACGTGCTTTATGTACTTACATAAAAGGTAAAATTTAATCTCGGTACCATTTAATCTTACATGGTTTTAAAATTTAATAACATGGTGATATTAAAAATATTTTTTTTTGTAAGAGAGTTAGAGGCTTACTTCTTCTTTATCCTTCAAATATTTTTTCAATAGTTTATTGCAATAACTTATGCTTTACTTATAGATAATAACTAATATAAGCTCATTTTAGTGAGCCATCTGAACCACATAAATGGAAATACCACTCAGAAGAAATAGAGAAGTCAAAAAACTTGCCATAAGACAATGCTGTAAACTTTACGTAAATACCTTGAAAAAAAAATACCATAGAGTAATTTCATAATTGAGCCTTATGTGAGCTACGTATTCCCTACTTCACACCTATTTACAAAGATATTAATTTAAAGTTGGTAAATACATAATAATACCTACAAACAAAAAAATGTTGCACTTTTAGTTTATTCAATTTTGTTATTTCCTTTTGCCAAGGAAGTTTTATTTTGTAAACAAGCCAGTGACAAATGCACCCCACTTGTCAGTGTGTCACAACATCATTCCTTAGATTTCTTCAAGATAAAATAAAAGCTCGTTATATTATACTAGCCGAGCCGTGCCCACTTCGTTGGGCAGCATAAAAAATCTCTTTTTTAAACGTATTTCATTACTGCTCCACTCCTATTAGTCATAGCGTGATACTATATAGCCTATGACACTCCCCGATAACTGGACTATTCAACACAGAAAGAATTTTTAAAATCGGTTCAGTAGATCCAGAGATTACCCCCTACAACGTCACAAACTCACAAACTTTACCACTTAATAATATTAGTAGCTGACCCGTGCCCGCCCACTTCGTTAGGCGGCCAAAAAACCCGTCCCTTTTTAAAACATATTTTATTACTGCTTCACTCCTATTAGTCATAGCGTGATATTATATGGCACTCCCCGATAAATGGACTATTCAAAACAGAAATAATTTTTAAAATTGGCTCATTAGATTCAGTGATTACCCCCTACAACGTCACCAACTCACAAACTTTACCTCTTTATAATATTAGTATACCTAGATATAGAAAAGTAATTTTATTTGAACATATTATTTCAGTTCCTTAGCGAGCGTAGACATAAAGTAGAGTCTATACTCAATATTATTTCATGTTGATGTCAGTTTAACGACAGGTATTTTATATCCAAAACTTTTCTATTTCTTTAAAAATAAATTTGACTTATCCTATCTCAGGTAAAGTTTATTTAAAATGATTCTCCCGAGATATGAAAGACAGTCAAAAGTAAAAGTAGTAAAACAAATATTATGTTACGTAGAGAGAGACTTTCGTAAATTTACTTACTTTGACACGGTGATGTATCGTATTTTAACATATTCATGTATTCTTGGCAAACGTACCTACAGCTTTGTCTAACTTATTCAGACATATGTAGAATCACGTGCCTAATTTTATTAAAGGAAAGAAATCTCACAAAAACTTTTACATAAAGATTTGTAAATCCCAAGGTTAATTATTCTGCTTATATGTCGCAGGGAAATGAGGAAATCAGGGATTTCACGAAATCCCTAGGGATATGACGAAATCCCATTTGTACTAGAAAAGAAATGCTCATATTTTTGTTTGTAGGTTAAAAAACACAAAAATTCTATCGTCTGTGGGTTAGGTTAGGTTAGAACTGTGACCATAATGCACGAGGCGAGCGAGCGAAGCGAGCGTGCCGGCATTTCGACATTTACCGGGATTTCGTGATATCCCTAGTGATTTCGTGAAATCCCTGGTTTCCTCATTTCCCTGCGACATATAGATAGATGTAAACTTAAAATATAATATATTAGTGTACATACTTTACATTATTAGTTCGTTACCGAAATTACATAATGATACCATAGGGACCTTTTTTTGGGTATAAACGAAGAAAATCGACTCTGATGACTGACTAAGAGGCTCGATTAAAAGATGTACCTATTGGAATCCAAGTGTAGCCTGTTTTCTAGCTTACTGACTAATTTCTATGTGGGTAGCTTTACGTGGTGGTTAATTTCGTACTAATGTTGAATCTACGACTGGTATGAACTCCGAAATTTTTTCAAAGTTTCTCTACAATCTGCTAAGATACCGACGCAGAGTTTTTGCAGTAGTACAGAATATACCGCATCATTTTGCGCCCAGTTGGTTGCCATTTTTTTTTTTTTTATAAATTGCTTGTTCGGTATAGAAATGTTCGATTACTCTTCTACAAAATTATTTTAACAACTTCGCAGAAAATAAAACCATTAAATCTTTTCCATATCAGACTATGGACGTCCACTGCTGGACATAGGCCTCCTCCAAAAGTTTCCACCCTGCGCGGTCCTGTGATGTGACCAAAAACTTAAAACTTTACCAATGTATAATTGTTAGCAAGTTATATTAATTTTCAAGCCATAATAAATTTAGTTCTGATGATTACGATAGATGGCGTTGTTACACTATCGTGGATCTCGATATGGTTTCGTTTTGTAATAAAGTATAATAACCTTAACTATTTTTAATAAAGTTGTTCTTCGTCTACGGAAGTATTTTGGTTTTATTCATGGTCCTGAACGACCCGGATGACAGTAACCAGTAGTGAATCAAGAACAGCGACATCTGGTGGCGTGTTTTATAAGCTAAAGTTATAAGTGCTAATTTAAGTGTGGTGAGCAAAGGACAAACTGTGAGTACTCTTATTTCATTAAAAGCTGTGGACAATTAGTGATAAAAATTAAAGTGAAAAAAAGACCTTATTGCCTTAATAAAAATAACTTAGAAAAAAATTGAGTGTCCATAGACTTGTAAAATTTTAACCCAAATTGTGTAGAGACGGGGAATCCATGCCCGATTTCGTCTAAGTGTCGGAAAGCAAAAACACTTAGAATAATTTTGAAAAAACTACACTTAGAATAATTTTGAAAAAACTGGACTTAGAAAATTTTTAAAAACTGGACTTAGAATTTTTTTTAAAACTGGACTTAGAAAATTTTGAAAAAAATTGTACTTATAAAATTTTGTCGTTAAATTATGTTGATCATGGATGCGATAATAAGAGTTCAACTGGATACATCTGGCAAGATAAAAAAGGGATTAACTAACTTTAAAAAATCACCAAAGGAGAGAGTTTCTGTAAGTTATGTAGAAACTAGACTCGAGACTTTGGAGAAACAATGGTCGTTATTTGATGAGACACACCGAACATTGATAGTTAACTACAAGAGGGCAGATTTAGAGAATTCTGAGTATGACAGTGAGGATGTTTATGGCAAAACAGAAGAATTATACACTGATTACAAGACTGCTTTAAAGGAATGCTTAGTGAATCTGAATTCTGAGATAACCAACACCAATAAGAAAACTACCTTAGATGAAACGAAAGAAAGTTTTCAGAATTCAGTTAAGTTGCCTAGGATTGCAATACCATCATTTTCAGGACTCTACTCCGAATGGACAACATTTTGAGATCTCTTTTTGTCGCTCATACATAACAACAATTCTTTACAAACAGTACAAAAGCTTCATTATCTAAAAAGTTACTTAACCGGAGAAGCAGAGCAGCTCTTACGTCATTTACCTATTACTAGCGCCAATTATTTAACATCTTGGAACCTATTGGAACATAGATATAATAATAAGAGATTTATAACAAATTCTATATTTAAAAGGTTTTTTGCTCAAAAATGTTTAACGTCTGAATCTTCTAGTTGTCTTAAAGACTTGTATGATACTACAAATGAATGTCTTAATGGCTTAAAAAATGAAGGTGTAAACATAGAAACTTGGGATATTATTATTGTTTATATAGTTAGTCAAAAACTTGATAGTGAATCTCGCAAATTGTGGGAAGCTAAAATCTGTAATTCTGTAAATGAGCTACCAACATTGCAACAATTTTTAGAATTTCTAGAACACAGATTCAGGTCTTTAGAATTTTTAAATACTAAAGTTAACAACACTAATAAGTTTGTAAAATATACCAAATCTCACCATGTTATGAACAATGACCAGGGTAACCAATTGCATTCATGTATCTTTTGCTCTAGTACAAATCATAAGTTAGGAAATTGTAAAGAGTTTGCCAAAAAAGAGTTGGCCTCCCGTCGTGATTTTGTCCAAACTTCTAAACTTTGTTTTAATTGTTTAGGGGCTAACCACTCTGTTTCAGCTTGTCGCTTGCCCACTAGGTGTAAAATATGTCAAAAGAAACACCATTCGCTACTACATTCTGTAAATTATCAATCAACTGACTCTAAAGTAAAGAACAAACAATCAGTTGATATTAACAATGTTGTGGCGTCAGCAACAACATCCCAAGACGAGACCCAAGTAGAAAATATTACCACATGCTTTTCTAACACCGATTGTCAAGTCATATTGGCAACAGCTTTGGTAAAGGCTGAAAGTAACACAGGATGTGACTTAACACTAAGGTCTCTGTTAGACCAGGGATCGCAGGCTTCGTTCATAACGGAGTCTGCAGCTCAATTGCTTGGGCTGAAGAAAATTAAAAACAATTGTGTTATATCAGGAGTAGGGGGTGAAGAAAACAAATCCCTTAGTTCTAAGCAATTAGTTCATTTGAAACTCACCTCGTTACATGAACCTAATTTTGTTGTATATGTCAAAGCTCACATTCTTATGAAGTTAACATCCGTTCTACCTGAAAAACGAATTATTGTTAAAGCCTGGCCAAACTTACCAGTGTTAAAACTAGCAGATCCAAACTTCAATGTGCCTAACAAAATTGATTTATTGCTAGGTGCTGATGTTTATGGTCAAATTATTGCTGAGGGGCTAATAAGGGGCCCCCCTGGAACACCTATCGCACAGAAGACAAGGTTGGGTTGGATTTTATCTGGAAGAGTGGATAATGATAGCAAAACCAATAGTATTTCTAACAACGATGCTACTATTATTTCCATGCATACCAAAGTTAATAATGAAGATTTTAACTTAAAGGAATTCTGGGAACTGGAATCTGAGAATTTTAGTCTAGATAAGAAACATCTTACAGCAGAAGAGACCAAGTGTGAAGAGATTTTTAAGGAAACGACCAAACGTGATTCCCAGGGCAGATATATAGTAAACTTACCTTTCAGTGTAGCAGAACCAACCTGTAAATCCGGAAATTCACGTGAAATAGCTATTAGCAGATTCTTAAGTTTAGAAAAACGATTTTTAAGATCACCAGAGTTAAAAGCACATTATACCGCTGTTATTTCAGAGTATCTGAAACTGGGATATATTCATTTAATACCCAAAGCAGAGATTGATAAGCCATCAGTCTATTTGCCTTATCATGAAGTAATCAGAACCGATAAGTCCACCACCAAGTTTCGGATAGTCTTCAATGCGTCCAGTCGCGATAACAATGGTGTATCACTCAACAGTGAACTTCTTGTAGGTCCTACTCTTCAATCAGACTTGAGACACATAATTATGCGTTGGCGAGTTCATCCCATTTGTATAGTTGCGGATATTATCAAAATGTACCTGCAAATTAAGGTGTCAGACGCAGATGCAGATTACCAACGTTTGGTGTGGCGAGACAACCACACCAAGGAGATACAACATCTTCGATTGTCAAGAGTTACCTTTGGTACTGCTTCAGCTCCATACTTAGCAGTGAGAACACTTAGACAATTAGCATATGATGAAGGAAAACGTTTCCCATTAGCAACTGAGAGAGTTTTAAATGACTTCTACATGGATGATTTACTTACCGGGTCTAACACTGTCACCGCAGGAAAGAAATTAGTTGAAGAATTAAATAAACTGCTAAGGAAAGGAGGGTTCGAGTTACAGAAGTTATCAAGCAACAGTGAAGAAATACTTACAGGAATTAGTGAAGAGACTACAGCAACAGAAAGAAATCTAGACCTGAAAAAAGATGAAATAATAAAAATATTGGGACTTACCTGGAACCGATTAAATGACCACTTCGAGTACTCCGTGCAGCTACCGCCAGTGAATTATCCTGTAACAAAACGGAAAGTAGTGTCAGATATTGCTAAATTGTTTGACCCTATGGGCTGAATATCGCCGGCTATCATAAAAGCAAAAATTATGATACAAAAGCTATGGTTATCTGGCATAAACTGGGATCAAGAACTGCCATTAAAGCTACTTAATGAATGGATTACTTACCGTGAGGAACTTACCGAACTTACCAGATTTCAATTACCACGCTGGATCAATATCATGGGTAGCAATGAACGTATAGAAGTTCATGGCTTCAGCGACGCGTCGATTGATGCTTATGCCGCCGCGGTTTATGTACGTGTAATAGAAGATACTGGAAAGGTTTATGTACATTTAATAACATCTAAAACTAAAGTTGCACCGATTAAACAGCTTTCTATCCCTCGGCTTGAATTGTGCGGAGCTGTCTTGCTTTCTAAGCTTCTACAGGAGGTCTCAGTCGTTATGAATTTACAGAAGAGCAACATTTATGCATGGACCGACTCAACAGTCGTATTTGCTTGGTTGAGCAGTCATCCAAGCCGTTGGAAAACTTTTGTTGCCAACAGGGTGTCAGAGATCTTAAACATTCTGGATCGAAGTCAATGGTTTCATGTATCATCGTCTGACAATCCTGCAGATTGTGCGTCGCGGGGTCTGAGTCCATCAGATCTTCTAAATTGTGATCTGTGGAAGACAGGACCTTTATGGTTAAGAGACACAACAATAACTTTTAAGGATACAGTTAACACTGCTCCGGATATCAATTTGGAAGAGAAAGCAAGTAAAATTTATCTAGTTACTAGAAACGCAGAAGATGAAATGTGGACCAAGTTTTCATCTCTACAGAAGCTGGTTAGGGTGCTGGCTTACTGTAATAGATTTATAACCAAACTAAGGAAACCACGAGAGTTGGAAATACCTTCATGGTTTACTAGCAGAGAATTAAGTGACGCTCTTCATCTGTGCATCAAACAATGTCAATCAGAACATTTTCAACAGGATATTAAGGATGTTAAGAACAAGGGAGTAGTAAATACCAAGAGTAAACTTACCTCATTGAACCCACACATAGATAACGTTGGTATCTTAAGAGTCAGCGGGCGTTTAGAACGAGCTGAAATTAATAACGATTCGAAACATCCGATAATCTTACCGGCAAAATCTCACTTTACCGATTTAATAATCACAGACGCTCATACCAAGACATTACACGGTGGTCCACAGGTAATGTTAAATTACCTGCGCTCCAAGTATTGGATTATTGATGCTAAAAACCGCGTAAAACTACATGTACGTAAGTGTGTGGTGTGTGTAAGACACGCTGGACAAATTAGAAATCAACTTATGGGACAATTACCTCCTGCTCGTATTACGCCTGTCAGACCCTTTTACAGAAGTGGAGTAGATTACGCAGGACCCATACAAATTAGAACTACCAAGGGAAGAGGCAATAGAGCCTACAAAGGTTATATCTGTCTATTCATATGCATGGTATCAAGAGCAATACACCTTGAGGCTGTTAGCGATCTAACGTCACAGGGTTTCCTGGCGGCTTTTAAGCGCTTCGTTGCCAGACGCGGTCATTGCGCCGATTTATACAGTGACAATGCAACTAACTTTGTAGGTGCCTCACGTGAATTAAAAATCTTATTTGCACAAGAGAAGTCATCCTTGACGATGGAAATCGCCGAGTGCTTGGCCAACAACGGCACCACATGGCATTTTATTCCACCTCAGGCACCACATTTTGGTGGTCTCTGGGAGGCTGGAGTAAAATCCACGAAACACCATTTGCGTCGTGTAATCGGCAACGCAACACTCACATTTAAAGAAATTACCACTTTACTATATCAAATTGAGGCATGTTTGAATTCCAGACCATTGTCCGGGATAAGTACTAACCCACAGGATGCGGTGCCTTTAACTCCTGGACATTTTTTAATTGGCGAGTCATTAATGCTTGTTCCTGACCACAACTACGAAACATCGTCCATTTCTTTATTGAAACGCTGGCAATTGACACAAAAGATGCTTCAACATTTTTGGCGTAGGTGGTCTAGCGAATACCTGAATCAATTCATGCACCGGTATAAATGGGCAAATAAAACTCCTGAACCAGAGATCGGTAGCTTAGTTTTAGTAAAGGAGGACAACCTTCCTCCAGCAAAGTGGCTTTTAGGTATTGTTACCGAAAAACATGCGGGCTTGGACAATGTTACAAGGGTGGTTACTCTAAAATGTGGAGATTCCTTTTTTAAGAGACCTATAACAAAGCTATGCATCTTACCTGTATCTCATATAGATTAACACACTATTTCATAGTTACCTTAGTTGTTATCTACCAAAACTGTTATCTAACTTTTATTGATTTAAACTTTGTAAACATAATTTGTTATTTTTTTTGTAAATTTGATTTAATCATTAAATTCCGCACTGTTTAATATAGGCTTAATCTTAGATTATGTGTGCATATTTTTGACCATCATGATGTATAAATAATTAAACCTCTTTGTAAACTTTATACAGTCCATTTTGTCGAATATGTAAGTCATGGTGGGCGGAAATATGGACTTTTGTGTCCATGGTGGGCGGAATGTATAATTGTTAGCAAGTTATATTAATTTTCAAGCCATAATAAATTTAGTTCTGATGATTACGATAGATGGCGTTGTTACACTATCGTGGATCTCGATATGGTTTCGTTTTGTAATAAAGTATAATAACCTTAACTATTTTTAATAAAGTTGTTCTTCGTCTACGGAAGTATTTTGGTTTTATTCAACCAACTTGAATAAACTTTTTTGGATAACAGCTTGTAATTTATTAAAACTAAACCTACAATGTCAATTAACTAAATTAAAAATAGACAGAATGACAAAAACAAACGTGAAAATAATGTATCCATTTATAATATGAGTACCAGGGCTCCATATCAAAGGAGAGCTTCCAAAACTTTTCCCATTTGCATAAGTGACTTAACCTTCGTTCATTTTACATTCAAACCTGACAGATTTGCCTGCGAATGTTCAACCCACTCAGAGATATTATGCCTGCTGACTCAACTATAAGTTTCCCGTAAATTATTTTATTGAAATATTAAATTTTCATAATGTTTGTTTAAAAATTACCTTATGTTTAGTACGTAGATATGAATGACACGCATTGGTCGTGACTTCGATAGTTGACCAAGGAAAATTACAACATATAAGGATTATAGTTTGTAGTTGATAAGAATATAAGAATTGTTAACAAAAGAGGGAAACCCCAGGATATAATGAAGGGGCGGGGAATTTAAATAAGTTATTATGAAGGTCATGGCAATGGATACAGACGAATAAAAAATGGAAAAAGCCTTTCTCCGCCCAATATCATTGAGAGACAGAGTTGATTAAAAATACTGTATTCGTATAAAATAAATAATTTGTTGAAAGACATGGTCAATTTTCCTTTTCGAACAATAAAAAATGTCTTTCAATTGGTCAAGAATTAACCGAGTTCAGAGGTGACAATGTCAAAAAATATTTAAAAATTTGCTGTCATATAAAGGACACAATGGAGTTCCAGACTCAAGACAATTTTTTTTTGTAAATAGCTTACGAGTACCTATACATATTATTATGTCTTGCCTGAGATTTAGGTACACGCGGGCTCTTACACTGCAGCCTTATATACATACAACCGCTACGCCACCGATGCCAATATTATTATTAAAAGTAAACAGAGACATCAAAAAATGTAAACAGTTGTTAATTCATATTTTAAATAGTTAGTTATAAACAACGGTAGATGGAAGTAGAGTTTCAGCTCAATTAGTTGGGGCACAGTCGAGAAAGAACAAATAAAGTTTTGTGTGCCCTCTGCTACGGGTTGATCTCACTCTATAGCTATACAGATATCTACTAACGTACCTATTATACCAGTGTATTCATAACAGCCCATTGATGTCCCACTGGGATACTTGGTCTACTAATACCACGCTGGGCAGACGGATTGGTATAGGGTTTAATTTCAAGTTTTCCTTCTTTTTATTTCATAAACATAATATTCGCGGACAGTTCCTTAGTGGGTTTTTACGAAACCCATAGGATAAGATGGGTGTATTACAACTGCCGAATATTTGAATGGTCGTTAACGTAATTAAGCTCGGTGGTTACCTTGTGCCTAATACGAATCTCGTCGTAAGTCCAAATCCCATCATTCATGTAAGTTTCATAAGTCTGAGAATTATTTGTGCGATAAAACAACGTACGCATTTTGTATTAGTTTATTTAAAGCCTGTAGGTAATAGTCTCCGCAACATAGGATTTGTCTACTTAAAAAAAATACCTTAAAAAAGAGAGAAGTGATTTATAACGTATTTACAAATAACAAAGCAGTTGGTATTGATTAATACCTACCGCGTTTTATTTTACGTAAATGTGAGTAAATAGAGTGAAGAAATATTATATTAAATTATATCTATCCATATAAATTGGTCTGCAAAACTTTCTGAACAGCCCACGTGTTACCAGTCATCTATTTAATTACAAGGTACACACAATATCATAGATCCGGCCATTCGTATTACCCGCTTGAACCTCCACAAGCCCCGGAAGGTGCGTGAAATATAAATCAGTTAGTTGTGATTTACGTGGAACCTTCCAGAAAGTTTTAATTCTGTTTCGCCGGAGCTCTCGGCCATTTAATTTATCTATTATTTATTGCACGGCGGGGAACTTAGACACTTTGTTTATTAGCTATTCAATTAGACTTGATGATACTTTTATCTATGGAGTGTTAATTGTGATGGTACTTACTTAACTACTTCTTTTTTTAAATTTGCAAAGAGTTTGTAAGTCTTTGCATTTGGAGTTACGCCCTGTGTCGCGGGGACTTTTTATGATGATAATATGATTAGGACAAACATTTTTGGATCGCACTGATAATCAGTTTGTGTCATTCTTATAAGTCTTTGGTTTTTCTTTTCCTTTATCATACCTATAAGATGAGATGTGGTCGACACAACGTGTTTTCTTCTATAACATTTGGGAAGCAAGAAGCTTACCACACAAACTTTAAAAAGATAAACTCAAACATAAAACCTTTTCGAAAATGTTTATTCCATTTTCAAACATTTTACTTTACCTGACATGATACCTCTTTTATAACCGGCACAACACTAGTGTCCTGATCCTATACAGTTTTTAACAAAACAAACTCGGTCCGGAGCCGTGTGGAACAAAGTTTGGAACTGTAGGTAACCATTGGAACTTCGAGCAGAGAGCTGAATTGTTCTCTAACTGAACACACTGTATAACTAAATAATCTATAAACGAGCGCATACTGGGAATAGGTAGATCATGGATTTATTATTACGGTATACGTGTTGGTAATAGCCAAGGTATACTACTATTCTACGAGACTGTCTTAATATTCCTCCGAAGAAAGAAATAAGTACCCATTAAACCTACATTTTCTTTAGCTTCTTCTTTCTCTACAGAATGACAGCACAATGACTAAACTCATACCAGCCCATTAATGTCCCACTGTAGGGACGGACCTCCTCCCGTAATGGAGGGATACTTGGCCTACTAATACCACGCTGGCCAGACAGATTGGTATAGGGTTTAATTTCAAGTTTTCCTTCATTTTATTAACGGATAGTCCCTTAGTCGGTTCCTACGAAACCCATGGGATGAGATGGGGTAGTGACATTTTGTATTCTTACTCCGTCACCACACAGACTGATGATGATAATGACTGAACTGGCTGACCACAATTAGGAAAGCAAGTATACAATCAGATGGCCTGACGCGGAGTCTTTTACTGACATGAGAATAATGAACACAAAGTACATTATAATTTTATCGATTTTACGTTTTTTTTATTAGATTGATAGCGCATATCTTTCATGGGAATCAAATACGCAGCATGAATATTTTACTACTGAGGCAGACAAGTATTGGGATGGGACGTCTCTTTGGTAGATGAATGTAGTCAATTTTTATATCTGTTTATTTATGAATGTCTAAATAGAGAGGGATCGTTTCTAAAGTATACATTTCAGCTACACCTTAAGCAATACATTTTACACAAAAAGTTTTATCAAATTAGTTTTCTTTAAAAATAGAGCCAGACATTACGTGTGAGAAACCGTGCTACTTTGCAAGTTGGACGTAATGGGCTGTATGTTTGTATTAGATATGTTAAGGTGAACGTGGGAAGGAGATACGGAGTAAAATGTTGACGACGTTTAATGTTTCTTGTCGTTCTACGTACCTATTTTGGGTATTTTATTTTTATATAGGTATGCTTACATATAAAATTAAATAAAAATAATACTTAACTTATATTTTCTACAAAGTGATCAATCAGGATGTCAAACCACCGCTCATGCAGATGTTGTCTAACCGAACCAGTCCAAATTTATATTCGCTTTAGAAACAAGAAAGTGCTTCTAGATTCACGTTTAATTAATTCTCACAAAGAATGACAATAAATAAAACCTACCAAGACATTGGTTACCTATATAAATCTATAGTCTAATAGAAGCTTTTATTTGATACTACTTAGTTCTTAGAACAACTAGAAAGATGTAACATTAAAACCATTGTAAACGAAGGAAGAATCTACAAAGTTTCTAACATACATACCGCACGCTCAGGCCGTATGAGGGGGCTGTGTTAAATTAGCATAGTTTGACGGCGAACCACCAGAGACCAGTAATGAGAATTTACAGCTTACGGGGAGCTCGAAAGCATCCACAATTCAGATATGCTACTATGCTACCACGTATTCGTAATATTTTAGTCAAAGAGAGCTAATGTGATAGTGTTTTGTTAACCTTTTTTCGTATTCATGTGCCTTTAGGTCATTTCTCTTTGTCTGTCTAGACGGACGTTTGTTTTGTAAAGAAATACGAGCAGTTACTTGATCCTTATTGATTTGAAGACTGTTAAACTTGATATTTGGTAAAGTGAGGACATAGATGTGAATACATATTTAGTTTGTTTATACAGATATATTACTAAATTAGGAATTACATGGTGACGAGGTGAACAAGTTTTTTGCCTGATGTTAAGTTTGTCCATACAAGATGCAATTGTGGTTTACAGCACAGAATTCTTGGCACTTGGCTCAGACTCACCCAGAAGGAAGTTGTTAACCCCAACATCCCTGTAATTTTACTATCTATAGGTAAGCATACTTACTTAACATTTGCACATTAGGTACTGCTTGTTTTGCTTTGCTTTGTCTTGTACCTTGTTAGCTTATAAAAACGACATATTGTAACACTTAGCAGCAAAATAAACGTTTGAGTTTGAGTTTTAAAGTAAATGAATCAGGAAAAGCGGTACCAACCTAAAATTTCGGGGTAGCAAAAAGTACCCTATGTTACTCTCCATCCCTTCAACTATCTCCACTTAAAAATCACGTCAATTCGTCGCTCCGTTTTGCCGTGAAAGAAAGACAAACAGACAGATACACTTTCCCATTTATAAGATTTTAAATACAAACTACTACCAAGGTCACAGTTTATCATGGCAACAGAACAAATCGATTATTAAGTAATCGATTTGTTCTGTTTTTGCATTCGATTGCACCACAGGGGTAATATTTTCGCGAGCACTCTCTATGTTAAGAGGGAACTCAATTTACATTCGCAATAGCTGTTCATTATTAGATTATATTTATGTGATTGTAGGATAGAACGTCTAAACAACAGCTCCGAGTAGTTAGGATGAAATTGAGAAGCAAATGTATCTATTTAGTAAAATAAACAGAAAAATAAAATGGGTTTTTCGTTTTCAATAAATTGTACAGAAAAAAGCTATCTTATTTTGTTTCTTTAGTCGGTAAACGGAGTAAGAATAGAGACAACTTTTTGTTGTCGTAAAAGCCGAGCTTTTATAATTGTGTTTCTACGAAACATTCCAATAATATCTAGTCAAATATGGAAACACTAATATAAAAATAGAAGTAAACAGTTACATGGTTTCAAAGCATAATTTTTTTTTAAAAAAGCTTCAAACCTCTTCTTTATACTTTTTTTAAAAATCTGTAGCTAACCCTACCTATCTGCAGTCCTGTTAGGTACATCCAGATCCTATTGTTAGTACCAGAAACGTTAAGTAGATTGCATTGTTAGACAAGCCTGTTACGATACGAACAAAACTACATCAACCCTTTCCTTTTATTTTTCATACTTCACTTGGGACTTTTAACCATGCGTTTTCATTTCGGTGATGTAAACCCATCTATTTCCCTTTCACTAAAATGCAGTCATGTTTCTTATTGTTTTTATTGTAATGCGTTACGAAATGGGGCTTCATAAACTATTTCTATAATTTATAACAGAAATATTCACAAATGTACCTACGTACAAATTAATTTACTTTGACCCTCGAACTATGACATATATAAAACCTTTTACAAGACACCTCTTCATCCCTTTATCCTATACATATTTTTAAAGGATCAATCTACAAAACTCATATTGATGTATCTAAAATCTTATCTACATGTGTTCCTTTTCATAGATTAACATTATAAGCGCGTTGCATAGGTAAGCATGCAAAAGGCACCCCATTCACTGAATCATAAGCGAGAACCAACACTAAACCTTCGACAGAAGCTATAGATGCTCCAAATCGGTACCTAACACAATCATGTACGTACATAAGAACGTTTAGCAAGAACCAGATACTATCTCCATTTTACATTCACATTTACCCACATCAAGCTACGTCCATCCCTATCTGGGTGCCCCTACGCTTATCTCCTAACAATTTGACTGCACCCTTGCGTTACAAAAATTGAGCGGCCGATATCTTAGATACTTACCCGTTTGGGTTTACACTTTGTAATGGAGTACCTACTACCGTAAATTCGATCCCAAGGCTTTCTATTTGTGTAGGCGTGATAGATAGGCATTAGGGTATGTTTTTGATGGTGAGGGTTGAAGCTATTGTGATGCATGAGTAAATAAGTTGAACATGTAAATATTAGGGGAGATCTGGTTTTGTTGTCGACGTAATTGTTTTGTGGTGTGTCTGGATGGATTTCTGTTGTAATTGAATAAGTAAAATGTATGACGGGGAAATTTGTTGGATGTGAAGGTAATGTGTAATAGGTAGATATATAAAATAGCGTTAATTGTCTTCCAAGTAATGTGAGATTAATGATTTAACGGACACGCTGAAAATGTGGTCGTTGTTCAAGGCTGGCATACGAGACCTCGTGGGCTTGAATCTCACGTAAGATAGGTAATATACTTACCTAATTGTCTGTAAGAGTCCCCGCGACACGGGGCTGGATCTAATAAAGATAGTACCTAAATACGCATACTTATTAGCATCATATCAAAAGCCAAAAAAGTACGTACTTAACTTAGATACTTATATTTTTTGGTACTTACTCACGAAAAAAATCATTTACGGTTACATTATTTTCGGCGACGTCCAAGAAAATAATTTTATCTTCATTTTGTGTAGTTTTTTCTGCAAAAAATGTGTTTTAGTCAGGAAATATTGTCTCATAAAGACCTTTATGTATGCGCATATTAAATAAATGACGCTATATCCGAGCAAGAATGTACCTACATACTTAGGAAGTAGAGATGCCTATATTTATGATGGCAGTTAATATTGTTATGATGGTAAATTAGACATATTGATTTTAGGTATTATGTTTTACATATAACAGTATGTTGTGCTAATGGAAACTTTTTCGTTCTTAGTGAAATGAATTTGACTTGACGAACAAGCTCTAAGTATACTTAGCTTGGGACTAGATTGTGTTTTGTAGTTCCGTGTGGTGACGGAGTAAGAATACAGTATGTTACCCCATCTCATCCCATGGGTTTCGTAAAAACCGACTAAGGGACTATCCGTCACTATTATCTTTTCAAAATATAAAGAAGGAAAACTTGAAATCAAACTCTACACCAATCCGTCTGGCCAGCGTGGTATTAGTAGGCCGAGTACCTATCACTCTATCACGGGAAGAGGCCCATCCCTGCAGTGGGACATTAATGGGCTGTTATGATGATGGAAAGTTTCTTTTGTTTAGGTAGAGCTAATAACCGAGAAAATAGAATTTTACGACACCCATGATAAGACGAGGTGATGTAGGTATGTAATTGTAGTAAGTATGTACAGTCAGCAGCAAATAGATAGCGACATTCAAGGCTGTCAAATAGTTAGATACAGCCAAAGTGGTCAATAACTTCGATACACCCGAGACGCTCACATAGATAGAGACATTTCATTCTTCAACAGTAACGGAACGCGCATGTTACCAATTATATAACTGTGGGTGCACTCAATAAATTGACCACTTTGGCTGTATCGATGCTATTGACCACTTTGGCTGTATCTAACTATTTGACAGCCTTGAATGTCGCTATGTATTTGCTGCTGACTGTACCTAATAGGTACTTTGATTTTCAAAATAAGGATAATTTTTGTCCAATGAGTTAATAAAATAAATTAAAACTTAATAATGTGCTCACACATTGCCATAAAAAACAGAAACAAAACAAGATAAAAAAACATGTTTAGCGTATGAAAGAGGAATGACTTAATACGCTCTACGTAAGCGAGTATCGCATCACCCTTTACCCTCCCAAGAGGTAATGAGGCATAAAAGAAAATCATGCTATTTACAAGTCTGGAGCTATGCAGTTTGGTGCCAAATCGTCGCATAAAATGGTATGAACATTTACTACGGTTAGCAAGTATTAAAGTACTTAGGTATAAGTTTTAAACTTTAGTTTATAGAAATATTACGTTAGGTAGGTACTTAGCTATCATCATCATCATCATCATCATAACAGCCCATTAATGGCCCACTGCAGGGACGGGCCTCCTCCCATGACGGAGGGATACTTGGCCTACTAATACCATGCTGGACAGACGGATTGGTATAGGGTTTAATTTCAAGTTTTCTTCTTTTTATTTCGTAAAGATAATATTCACGGATAGTCCCTTAGTCGGTTTTTACGACACCCGTGGGATGAGATGTGGTGGTGACATACTTATTGTATTCTTACTCCGTCACCACACGGATACACGCTAGGTACTTAGCTATTAAGTTATGAACTTCATTAATTTATTTTTGATCTGTCGATTGTACCTACGTTATCGTAGTTTGTAGAGCCGTTTACCTACATACTTGTTACCTATAATTAATTTACTTGTAGTAATTAATTTAATTAATTAATCTACTTGTACAGCTGTATAATTAATTTACGTGTAGGTAGTATCCATCAACAAGTAAGTATTAAATAAAAGATTTTTATTATCTCTCCGTGTGGTAACGGAGTAAGAATACAATATGTCACCACCCAATCGTAAAAACCGACAAAGGGACTGTCCGTGAATATTATCTTTATGAAATAAAGAGAAAGAAAACTTGAAATTAAACCCTATACAAATCCGTCTGGCCAGCGTGGTATTAGTAGGCCAAATATCCTTTCGTCACATGAAAGGAGGCCCGTGCCTGCAGTGGGACATTAATGGGCTGTTATGATGATTATCTCTCCCGCACTAGAGATCGCCTTGTGTCGCGAGGACTTTTACAAACAAGTGTAGTAAATAAAAGTCCAAAGGAAGAATCCAGACTTTTTCCAGGACAGTAAATTATGGATCATACAAAGAATTGTCCTACGCGGAGCCCGAAGCTGCTCATGCAAAGTAGCCGCTACCGTGAAGACCCTCGCCACCGAGGCAGTTTCATAAGATAACTTGCAACTTGACTAAGGTACAGATCCGTACCTACCTACGTAGGCAGAAAAGTTATGTTCAGTTGAAAAAGCAACAGCAGATAAGTAGGTAATAGGCATTCTAAGATTTATGTGCAAAGTTACAAGATTTGAACAGATCAGAATAGGTAGGTACACTCTGAATTTGTAATCTTGGGTCTTGTAACCATTCAAGTAAAACGATAAAGACAAGGTTTTCCTTACCTACTTCGAACAATTTAGTAACAAAATTGCTTGCAGACTTTGAACGATTTTGGTCGCTATTGCAGATAAAGTTAGAAAGGGTTAGGCCAGGCGCGCACTACGAGTTTTTCGCCGCGCGGCAGAAAAGCGCAGCTGTATAATCATAACAGCCCATTAATGTCCCACTGCAGGGACGGGCCTCCTCTCGGGACGGAGGGATACTTGGCCTACTAATACCACGCTGGCCAGACGGATTGGTATAGGGTTTAATTTCAAGTTTTCCTTCTTTTTATTTCGTAAAGATAATATTCACGGTTAGTCCCTTAGTCGGTTTTTACGACACCCATGGGATGAGATGGGGTGGTGACATATTGTATTCTTACTCCGTCACCACACGGATTAGCAGCTGTATAATGTCGCACTGTAATACTGTACCAAACAGTTTTACATTGTACTGCGCGCACTTGGCGGCAGAGCCACCGCAGCCCACCAGTATTACAGTGCGACATTATACCGCTGCGCTTTTCTGCCGCGCGGCGAAAAACTCGTAGTGCGCGCCTGGCCTTAATTGGGTGAATGCTTAGAGACTTTTGACTTGAAATCAATGCATAGCACGAATTTTTTTATTATCCGCATCGTGAGATTATAGTTCTTTGTCGTAGGTACTTTTCAAATGCAGAAAATTGACTAACATAATATGCTCGTTTCTGTTTTTAATATTATTATACGAACATTATGCTGTTTAGTGTAGTTTTATACACATTTAAATACCCAATGCAACCGTTTCTATGAAATTCCAATATTGTGGACTATCATGCTGTAGAAACGCCAATAAGTACTTACCTACCACCTTATCATTATATATTGGGTACAGTTAAGGGCATCTAAAGAGCTGCTAATCAATCGTGTCGCGCGGTGCTCTTTTACAAACAACAATAGGTACATCTACATAAATAAAAATAAGTCGGGTTTTCCTTCCTGACGCTATAACTTCCGAACGCACAAACCGATTTCCACGATTTTGCATTTGTTGGAAAGGTCTCGGGCTCCGTGAGGTTTATAGCAAAGAAAATTCAGGAAAAATTTCAGCGGAAAATAATGCCCGTGCGAAGCCGGGACAGGCCGCTAGTAATATAATAAATCCAAAGAATAGGTTTCCTAAAACTTACGCTGAATATGATCTCACAGTTTAGAAGAAAATACTCATCATTTAAGGAGACCATTTGACAATCACTTCATATTACTCTCCCATCATGAGCCGCATAACACGGTCCTCTGTCTTCCGTATCCCGCACAGCCCAGCCGCCTTTTTTAATTTCAAAACCTATACTTACTACTAATATCTGTTGTAATAGAGGCCGATTTAAAAGCCACTTTGTTTTAAGAAGAATGTACCTACCTATCTAATAAATAACAGAAACAAACCTTCAAGGCAGATTCTTTCAATTTCGAATTGTCTATTAGGCAAACAGATACCTTTACTTAGGTATTAAAAGTTAAGTTAGTTAGCTTTGCAAATTTCTATACCCACTTACCGAAACACGCTATCTATGGAACCTTTTCCTCGAGTATACTTTTCCATTCTTCTTAGATAAAATTAAATAGTATTTTGTCTTACCATATAAATTCGTTATTTATATTTATGTTTTTTTTTCTGTTTTTATTATTTAAACCGACAACTTCCGCACTAGGAATCAGGCCCATGTCGCGGGAATTATTTCTACCTTTCTGTGAGATACGAAACCGCGACCACTTCTACCTGTCACAAATGATCAGGACAAATTGATGGCCTGGGAAAAACCTGAGCCTAATTGTAAAAGCAGATGTATTAAAAAAAAGTTTGAATAGGATTCCTTTTCAATTTTTATTATATAGATACACATTTGCTTTATAAAAATTGTCTAGTGACACTATCTAACAATTAGTCCTAAGCAAATTCATACATTCTGTTACCATATGAAGTTTTCATTACATATTTACTTTTTTAAATGATGTCAAGTATAAGCAGGATAATACACTCTTTTATTTCTTATCAAAATTTGTTTTTTTTTTATACTTTATCTTATATAAAAGATTGAAAAGGATTTTGGGAGGTATCTATATTTAGAATCAGGCAGATACTGAATAGGTATAATATGCAAATAGCTTATTTAGAAAAGTTGGCCCATTATTATTGTTACATTCTTCTTTCAAATGTTTATTTGTCAAATATTATATTCAGGGCTTCAAGTTTTAGGTAGGTACTCTAAATAGTAGTTGTATAAAAGGCTGAAACGTCAACCTAAATTTCTCTTAAACCTGCACGTACACCGTGCAGGCTAGTTGATTAGGTGTTGATAAAAAGAGTAATAAAACTTCATATAGGAATAAAATATTCCGGTGGAATTAAAAAATATAACTATGTAGACTTCGTCAGTACATATTTTTATAATAATAAGTTATAATGTTTCAATTTACATTATTATTTTATCATTTAGGTATGAACATTTCATCGTGAAATTAAAATGAAACAAAAATATATATATTTTAAAAGATAAAATTCAATTGAAATATCATTAGAACTTGACATAATCATTATGTTAATTATGGCTTATTTATGTTTATAAATGTCTACAAAACAGTTGCGTTGTAATTAATATTTATTATTATATTTTAAACTAAATATTACACAATCAGTCCTAGCTCCCTAAACAGTTAACTAGAATGTAGACATTTATAATAATCAATGTATGCTGCTCACAATAAAATATAACATTAAATTTACCTAAATATATAAAAACAACAAAGACGAGTGTACATTTATCACACTTATGCTATAAAAATGTTAACATAGAATTTTATATTGCAACCTATGTATATTATTCGTTTTTAATAATATTAAACTGAACGACATTTAATGAGAAATTCATAACTAGGAAAGCTCAACATAATCATAATGATATAGAAATATATTATGCAACATGATAGTACAATTCCTTATGCAAGATGTGTTTTGTAAGTTGATAGATCACAATTTTATATTCAAATAGGAGTGAGTCTGAAAAGCCACCTAGCTTGAAAATTATGAGTTATGAGCATGCGAACAGCAAAAGGTGTGATGACTGCTTCATCTACCTGGAACAAGATATTCAAACATAAAGTTAGTGAATTGTTGCAGTGGATATGTTTCGATTTCTATGGTCAATTTGAACAAACATGTATATTGTAAGTACATCAGCTGATTCTCGAATGGTATTTTTCTATCATATGGGAGGACCCAGGCGGGCGTTAGTTTTCAAGACTTAGTGACGAAGTGGTTAAAAACATGGTAGCTAACGACCAAACCTTGGTCGCCTTATTTAACCCTGGGTATGGAAGGAGAGGCGGTCTCCCTCTTTTGATTTAATTTGGCCATTAGTTTTAAACAAGCATCACAAATTGTTACTCATAAAACTAAAAAAAGTCTGTGTACATGTATAAAACTTCTTCTATTATGAAGATTTTGCACTAATAAGACCAGGTCTCATTGGATACTTTTTGTCATTCCTTTTCAGCCCACCAAGAATGTTTCCATTTAAGATATTTTATTATGGTAAAAGCCACACACTCGGGACTGGTGAAGAGATAAGACATTTGTTGTTTTGACTTATCCAGTCATAATCCTGATTCTCAAAATAAACAATTTATTACCTTTTCTTAGGTGTTTCATCCTTCGCTTTTTTCTCCTGTTCTCTACGTTTCGCGGCCTCTTCCCGTTGCTGACGTATGATAGCGAGACGTGCTAGGTCAGCTCGGGCTTGCTCCGTTTTACCCTCCGCGTGGAGTTTCTGGTAGGCCGCCGCTGCACGTTGCCTTTCTATTTCTTCTCTTTCACGCCTGTAAGGATAGAGAAATTGTTTTATGTAGTATGTACTTGTTTCTTAGTAAGTGATCTGCAGTAAGTTGTCAGTTCTCAGTTATCTTAAGAAAATGGTGTAAATCTTCTGTATGTGGAGGTGCAAAGAGATAATATGAAAGGAAATCCTGCCTTTTGGAGATTCTAAGAAATTCACTTGTTTTTGAACAAATTGAAACTTGCCCTGCAAAGCTTTGACAGCATAGCTTCCCTTTTAGTTGGCGTTCAAATCATCCAGTGTGTGATATTGTGTATTTGTCGCCACACAAACGGGATATTGTTACAATTGAATAAATTATACCTGACATTAAGTATTTTTCATTTTTGGTACACCACTTATTTATCTAGGGGATAATTTAGTTGAGCGACGTTTTTATTACTAGAAAACTTTGTAAGTGTGATTTGGTGCTCCCACTTTTGTGTACTACCTACAGAACGAATCTTCTAGTTTAAGATATTTAAAAATTTATATTGATCCTTTAGTGCAATCCTTAGTTTTTATATGGTATACAATGGTTGCAGCGCTTTGTTACGGTTACAAAATTGTTGTAAAATTATAGAGACGTCTAAAAAATGCTGCTTTAGAGTCTGTTACGCCGCTTCTTCTCTACTAGCGCCTTGGAAGCGGTGGTAAAGTTTGGAAAACTTTTAATATGTTAACTTAGACTAAGTAGTTTTAAATTGACGTCAATAAGCTGTTATTTTGTAACATTATGTTGAAAAATAAAGAAACTGAAACTGATACAATAAAAGTTTACTACATAAACACTAAGGTACTCTCGACTATTCATAATGGGCCCTTACATTATCATGATTTGGTTTAGTATAAACTAGTGTTTCTAAAATTTTATTGGTCCTGGCTTTTTTGTAAAGTATGGCTTTCTAAATAGCATGTGATTTTATTTTTAAAATCATTTACATTAACTGATACACACAATTATACAGTATGTAAAGTGAGACATAGCCAATACTTTAGGGCGTGATAGATAACGTTATTTAATGACGAAAAAAAAAACAAAATAAATAAACATTAAATTACTACATAGTAAACGACGTGCAAAGCTTAGCTATGAATTTCACTAATCATGGACACCGCGCGGACGCAGCGAGCGATCGGTTCGCCAGCTGATTTAGATACATACCTACGAGGCTACGACGCGCGGCGCGTGTCAATGCACCGAGTCTTGAACAATATTTTAGCGCAGCGGGAACGTGTCCACACTTAGTTAAGTTTTGGGATTTTTTCGTCAAAAATTAAGTACCTAATTTTATTACATAATTCGGATCAGAATCACGTACAGAGTCACCTCCTAAATTATTGCCGTTGACTCAAAAAACACCCTGTAGATGTAGTTATTTATTATTTTGATCTGTTAATGTTCTAAGTAAACTAAGTGGAATTTTTTTATCATTTCATTCTGAATTATGCACCAAATATATGCACACATTTCTTTCAAGTGTTCTAGTAGAAAGTACTGACAGCTACTTTTGTGATCCACAATGACTAAGTTATACCTTGATAATTGTGGCTTCTCTCCTTCACCTAAATTATCCAAATTATTTAGTTTCTTGTTCTTTTTTACGACACGGTTTGGATTTTCTACTTCAATTAGACCTGATACACCCTTAGCTTTTGTTGGTTTCTGTAAAAAATACATAATATTATTAGACAGATTGATAGATAATACTTTATTGCACACCAACTTACATAAATACAGTTATTAATTATAGGTATAGAATAATTGTCAATAACTAAGTGCAGTACCCGGCCGTATACTGCACCTCGACCTGTGGAAAGAGACAATCGGGCGATTTCGGCTTCGTAGAGCGTATCTCTTTCGCACACCATCAAATCATTATTTGTTTAAACGGCACGCATGATAGTTACAACTCCATACAAACAGAGAATTGTTTATATTAATATTATTTGTGCGTAATACCCTTTTTACCCCTAAATTATTTTGGGCAATTTTAGCGTACACGAACTATCTTTTAGGCTCCACCCACTAGCAAGTTGGTGTCTGTGGAATGCGTACCCTTAACAGTTGCTAATAGATACCAGACTGTTTGTATTTCGTACAACAGGGATGATGCTCTATGAAGCCGAAATTGGCCGATTGTCTCTTTACAAAAGTCGACGTGCAATATTTATGGCCCGTTACTGTACTCTTTTTAGTTTGGTGAATAAACAGAAAATTCCATTGACATGCCATTGGAAAAATTAGTTGAATTACTGCTCATCATAACAGCCCATTAATGTCCCACAGCAGGGACGGGCCTCCTCCAGTGACGGAGGGATACTTCGCCTACTAATACCACGCTGCCCAAACGGATTGGTATAGGGTTTAATTTCAAGTTTCCCTTTTTTTTATTTCGAAAAAATAATAGTCACGGATAGTTCCTTAGTCGGTTTTTACGACACCCATGGGATGTATTACCCATACTGTGTGAATTGCTGCTCAACAAGTAAGGCAACAAAATTTTGGTCATAAAACATCCATGACAAAGACCATGAGATACAGAGCTTGGTACAGTTGCAAAAGTTTATTTATTACTCCATTTGTATGTTTACTTACATCATCATCTGAGTCACTATCTTCACTACTGCCAGAGCCTGACTTTTCTTCCTCTTGCTCAGATTCACTAGACTCTTCTTGTCCATGTTCCTTTCTCCACCTGTAGTCAGAAATCAAATTATAATTAGATAGGCATGCAATGCTGCAAGAATTGTATATTTAACTTAATATTCTGTGACAATGAAATTTGAATTCACAAATTTAAAAGCATTAAAATTTTGGCAAATTGGTTAAGGCAATTAAACAATTAATTTCTCTGGTAATACAATCAACAGCAGGTAAGAACTAAACGACTGCCTGCTAAAGGATCTTTAATCTACTAAAGTAATCAGTGCTTAATCTATATTTAAGATTCAATGTATACTTTATCTCCAAGTTGAATTAGTATATTCTATAATTAAATCTAAAACTTTTACAGTTTGTTCACTGTCTATGACACTATGTATTATATGTAGTAAGTATTATATTCTTAACTTGACAACTTTACTCAATAAATTATGTTGACCTATACCAGTTATTGTTTCTCAAAACAATGAAATATTAATTCATAATTAAATGTTAAACATTTACATAACCTAAGCATAATAAATTACCTTATTATAATTGCATGCATAATTATATTGTGTGTGTGTGTGTATTTTAGAACATTAACTGTTCACATACTGCAATAGTGGATGTAGGACAGCACCCAGTGATCTTTTCATTATACTATCAAAAAGCAACAGTATACACAATGTAAAGTTTCATCAGCATGTCAGTTCTTGTTCCTTAAAATCGTTAAAAAATTGGTTAAGTTGTCTTACCTATTGTGTGACAATAAAAGTTAACTTAATTGAATTTTTTTATAAGGTATGAGAATTGACATGCTGATTAGCCTATGAATGTATATTTTCAGAAACAGGTGTTGTGAAACTTAATCTACTAATACAAGATTGGTTGTTTTCAGAAGGTTTTTTTTTTCATTTCCTATAGTCATACCCTTTGGCCGTAATGGAAACCAAACTATGGTAACCAGTTCCATAAAAGGCTTTTTTTATACTTCTACGTAACCAGGAAAGTGGTATATATATTATGTATTTTTAGGACACTGGTTTCCAAACTTCGAATTGCATAACAGCTGAAGGGTTATAGACTGATAGTAAGTTAGGGTGGAGGTACCCAGTATCATTAGTCTATCATAACATAAATATACAACTAGTATAATATGATGGGGTGGATCGTTTAAATCACCCACCCAAACGCAAAACCCGTGCCTTGATGTGGAGTTGCGGAAAACAGCCCGCTATACCATACCATATGATATAATAATAATATTGTAATCCAAATACAATGTAGGAATGTAAACAAGAAAATATATTCTCAATGTACATCCTGTGCCAAATCTTGTTACTAAGTCATAAGACTCACAAATGAGATCATATCATGTGTTTTACATGTGTAATCAATTCTCTTACCAATCCATTTGATAGTTCTTAAGGTATTTCTTACTAATATAGCTGTTTGTTGATAACAATAAGGAAATATTCTGATAAAACTAGTTTAAAACAAACAAAAGGTCATCAAATTAAAACAAAGAGTAACACAAAAGAAAAACTAGACATAAAAAAGCTGTACTTGTTGCATGTTTTCATGAAGGTTGTAACATTATTTAAAAGAAAACTAAATGTGACTTAAAACATGGACACAATGAACTACTTATTAAATATAAATAAAGGAACCTGAATGGCAATGCTTGATGTTTAAATTAATTATTATGCTTTCTGGTCTAATAGTAAATGATATTTTAATATAGATGCATCTTAAGAAACTATCTAATTTAAATAATGCTTACTAACAAACATTTTAGTTTGCATCATGTTGCTCTCTAAGAAAACTACTAAGTAATAATAATGTATGTGACTCACTTTTGTTTTATTTCTTCTTGTTTGCGTTGCTCTTCTAGCTCTTCAGGGCTAGTAAACTTGCGATTTCTGCCCTTATGGTTAGTAAACTTCCCTGAAATTATGACAAACAATAAACCTTTAGAACTGAAGGTTATTGACAATGACATGTAGCCAATGTTTTTATTACAAATCACATAGCCTCGAAATTAAACTACGTTGATAGAATTACTTACTGATCTCATAGGATAAATCTACATAGAATTCTCAAGAAAGCACATTCTTTATCATTGGTCGACATTGGAAAAAACATTTACACGTAAACGATTCACTTACCGCGTGGCATTATGAACTTTTAATTATGTATTTAATTTTCAATTAAACAATGAATGAATGTTGAATAGTGTCGTTATATTATTTTGATGAAATTAACAAGCAAAATACTAAAATTGGATAAATTTAGCGTTGACGTCTCGTCGGAACCGGAATTCGAAATCATATTACCACAGACAAAAAAAATAGTAAGCAATAAGCATGCCGTAGACAAAACAAGCAGAAAAGAGTGGAAGCATGGACAAAATGTAAGAAAGTGAACCTATTGAAAACGGCGCTGTACTTTTGGGTAAGCTGCTGAAGCAAGTCAGAGAGGCTATGAGACTAAAGGAAAGTCAAATTTTTTGCATGGACTGATTCAACAATCGTTTTGTCATGGTTGATGGGTGACCCAAACAGATGGAGAATATTTGTTAGCAATAGAGTTGTTGAAATCTTAGACAACGTCTCCGTCACTCAATGGTTTCATGTCAAATCAAAAGAAAATCCAGCTGATATTGGATCAAGAGGTATGAACTTGGATAGTCTCATAGAAAACAAATTATGGTGGGAAGGGCCAGAATGGCTTAAAGATAAGAAAATACATTTTTCAAAACCGAACATTCCACAAACAGACTTAGAGCTTAAGAAGATAACAGTTAATATACAACTAGAAGAAAATAAACCTAAATTAATAAATGAAGAATTTGACACATTACAAGAACTTTTAAGAACAATTGTTTACAGTATAAGATTTATAAACGCAAAGAAGAAACCAGAAAATATAGATAAACAAATTACAACAGATGAAATAAAAAACGCTTTAATAAAATGTATAAGAATTGCACAAGAAGAAGAGTTCAGCAAAGAAATAAAAGCATTGAAAAGTCAAAGAGATGTAGCAAGAGAAAGCAATTTAAGAAGTCTTAATCCATACTTAGATGAAAACCAATTGATCAGGGTGGGCGGTAGATTAAGAAATGCTGATTTAAGCAACGATCAAAAGCATCCAATTATACTTAGTACAAGTTCTTATTTGGCACAACTAATTGTTGCTGAAGCTCACCAAAAGACACTGCACGGCGGTATTCAGCTTATGCTTTCTTACATCAAGTCTAAGTACTGGATTATACGTGTGAAAAACTTGATCAAAAAGCACATTCATAAATGTATCATATGTGCTCGATATAAAGCGATTTCCAAAACCCAGCTCATGGGAGATCTTCCCAAGTCACGCACTACACCATCTAGAGCATTTATTTGTAGCGGAGTTGATTTTGCCGGCCCTTTGCAAATCTTAATGTCAAAGGGCAGAGGAGCTAAAACCAATAAAGCGTATATCGCTGTATTCATTTGTATGTCCACTAAGGCCATACATCTAGAGTTAGTAGGCGATCTTACTTCAGAGGCATTTATTGGAGCATTCAATAGATTTGTGTCACGACGTGGACGCTGTCAAGAAATTTGGAGTGACAATGGCCGCAACTTTGTTGGTGCAAACAAAGACTTGCACGAGGCATGGAAAGAAGCTGAACTTGACTTACCTGGTCATCTCGCGGAGATACTTGCAGCAGACGGCACGCAATGGAAGTTCATTCCCCCCTTTAGCCCAAATTTTGGAGGACTGTGGGAGGCAGCCGTCAAGTCGACAAAATTTCATTTAAAACGAATATTGAATACTCACCTGACGTTCGAAGAAACTACTACTATCCTTTGCCAGATTGAGGCGTGCCTTAATTCTCGCCCGTTGGTTCCGATTGACACGTCAGACACAGAACTAGAAATATTGACACCCGGACATTTCCTGATTGGAGAAGCACCCATAACTATACCAAATCCAAATATCCAAGAAGTCAGCCTAAGCCAATTATCACGATGGCAACATACCCAACGTCTGGTAGCAAGTTTTTGGCATAAGTGGCAGAACGAGTATCTAACACGACTTCAGACTCGTACTAAATGGGTGAAGAAACAAAAAGAATATGAAATTGGAGATATTGTACTTCTGAAAGAAGACCAATTGCCACCTGGCAAATGGGCTATTGGCCGTATCATTGCAAAACATCCTGGAGAAGACAATCTCACACGAGTTTACAGCATTAAATGTCGTAGTGGTATTATTAAAAGATCACTTTCAAAAATTATTCCTTTATTAATAGATAAAGATTAGATAATATAGTTTTGTATATTTATAGTGATAAAAAGTAATTTTAAATTAGTTCAATTAGTTTTGTATACTTACTTACACTTAGATACCTACTTACTTTAGTAATTGTTCATACTGGTTTTGCTGACTAAGTAGTTAAAATTCTAGTATATAATGTATTTGTTTAAGAACATAATAAGTTCATTTTTATTTCTTTTTAGTTTGAATTTTTATTTGAAATGTTGTTACAAGTCAACTACTTACTATGTTTTGAGATTTAGTTAAGGACTTTGCCCTTCGGTGGGCGGGATGTTGACGCCATATTGTACCTTTACTTGTTACAAGTGTATGATAAATTATTTACTCAGTCGCATTACAAACCTCACAAGTGAACCCGTGTTTTATTGATATTAAAAATCATTTAATACCAAGTCAGTCTAAAATCGACCTTAACACCTGCACAGTTTGATTTATTTGCAACGTTTAGTATCCCGTTAAACATTTACATTTTAAAGTACACGTGCTGTTAATATTTAAAAATAAATAGGCCAATCAATTCGATTGGAATATTATTATTTTAATTAGGACTTGAAAATAAATTATTGACTTATTCGTGTAATTAAACCGTTAAGTATAGGTCTTACTTATGTATTATTTAGAAAAGAATATTTCTCTTATATGTAGGTAGACATAATTCCGTAATCTCAAGCTGTAGCTGTTTCGTGGTCCAGCAAATAATGTAGAGTTTACCCCGTAAAACTTCTGTTCTTCTCTTACTCTTTGAGATAGGACAGCTAGAAGTTAAGCTAATGCTAATACTATTACCACGAGGACTAATCTTTTTGGTATAAGGTTACCGTTACAGATAAAGACACCCAAAGTTTAAATTTACCATAACTGTTATAGAATCTAAATAATTCCTATTCTGAATCTAAACACGAATCATTCACCTCGATTCGAGAGGTTATTGGCAAGTCAAGGTTGATCTATTGATTATTATGTACAACATCACACGTCACCGAAACTTGAAGTATTTATCATATAAGTAATTGTTATGAGTCATTTAAAAATATATTGTTTAGGTAAGTAGAGATAGCCCTTAAGCCCGATTTACACATCGACAAGTACATTTTTTGGCGAGACGCGAGAGAGGGGGCTACTTCGTACTTAACCTGCCAAAAAATAGGACGAAGATCTATTCAAATCAACTTAATCAACAACTTACTACTTAACTCGCCAATGTACTTGTCGATGTGTAAATCGGGCTTTAGTCGTACAATGCGTGATAGGCAGAGTTTTGTTTCAATTCCTGCTAAGTGGATAATTTTATGTGAAGACTTTAAAAAAATACTCAGGTGATGCCAAAATAGATTAAGGTAGAATCGTAGGGACATAAGCGACTATGTAACAAGGGGAAAACGGACAAGAATAGAGAATGTAGGTATAGCATCCTAATTAAACAGGAAGTCACTTTGGTGGACGGTGAAATCATAGTAAAAGATCTGATAGGCCTTGTAGACTTAATAAATAAAAAAACATAGTTTTCCTTGTCACACAAGTAGGTAATGTTTTCTCATTATTAGTTCAATCGGAAACTATTTTTCTACAAATATAACGTGGGGAAATCCACGGAGGACTTTACGACAATGATGAGTGTCAATGTCATAGGTGTCTGTAACTGACGTTTCCTTGTGGCCAACCTTTTGAGCCGACTCCAAAACATATAGATAAAACTTATTTATTTGTTAGAATGGAATTTTTGCAGTCTTTGTTTGACACAGTTTGGACCGGGTGCATCGACTAAAACTCACCTAATGGTACAATTTTCTTTTCGTCTTTCGTTATTCGTCTCCGAATCATAATATTATCGAAACTTAATCTATCGAAGACCATGTTACCCTTTCGTCAACTGCGCACAATGTTCTTCTCAGATTATATCGCTTATTCTAGGTAAGTTATCAAAAGGAGAACCCTAGCATTCTCCGACGTAGATACATTCATCTCTTCAATGATATAGAGCATACCTAGATTTATTTAGTTAGACAATAGGTAACCTAAGTACCTACGCACAATATTCTCCCAACACTGCACTATTCTCCCTACACAACTCAAAATGACGTCATCATTTGCCATCACGAGAACAAAATCACGTTATAATAATTTGTAATCATAGCTCAGACAATTGATTGAGGGATCATGATTTTAGAATTTAAATAAGTATAAAACAGGTAAAGTAATTGGTTATGATGATTATTTATTGATTTGTCACGAAATTTGCTGACGGTATAAACAATTATGTGTGTCAAACATGGCAGCTCTATGGTCATTCGTAGCTTCATTCATTTTAAATAGGTATCATAAATTATTGGCTTGAGCCTGGATTCTTTGGGTCCGTTGATTTCATTCCTGTAAAAGTCCCCGCGAAACAGAGTTTTATCTCTAGTGCAAAAGTTGTATTTTTAAATAAAACAAAATCTTATACATGGTATAGGATTGTATGTCTAGTCTTCTTTCATTTATGTATATACCTACGCAAATTTTTGCCCTAGGTCCTCTTTACGACACCCATATTAATATCTACAAACTTAATCGTCTTTATATTTTGTAGTCAATTGTAAACTTCGTATAATTAAGGCTTCTAGGTATTCATTCTCCATTGTTATTACTATTACAGTAATGAAATTCATGGAAACAAAGTAAGTACCTATATCCAGGCACCATATCTACTTAGGTGGATACCGCAAACGATAATCTAGCGCGGGGTTCGACTCTTCTACCCTCGCGTATGGGAACTGTCTACACGACAGCATAACATAACAACAAAGGCAGCGGTTTTGAAACATTAATCTATTTTTTTTTTCTTATTTAAAACAATAAACCAACACAAACAACAAGGATATCAAACCAAATATTTATCTTATGTAACAGTTTTTGCCCTCACCTACCTCAGAGGCACGACCTGTCATCTTAAAAGATTAAAAACACTTAAAAGTATTTAAAAATACAGATAGTATTTATTTCCTTGCACTTTTAAACCGTTACATTCGATCAAACTGCATTCTCGTACATTTCGATGTTGCAAACATAAAATGAAATAAACTATACGTCTAATAATAAGTATAAAATTAATTAAGGTACGAGTACGTAATCGTACGAATTAATTATGTTGTGTTTTGTTATTAACGTATTTTACTGATAATAATGAGCCACAATAAGGAGAGGTAGAGAAGTCAAACTCCTTTATGCCAAAAGGTTGACAGCTTTATGGTTTGTGGTTGAGAATAATACTCTATGTGACATAGTAGTTAAAGTGCTTAGCTGCTATGGTGAGCTCTGAGGTTTGATTCCTGCTTAAACATTTATGTATTAACTAAAAAAAGTAAGTACTACCCGGTCACATTATCTCGAGACCTGGCGTCGATGACGTCACTTCGCATCAGACGTACTGTACCGACCACGCCCGTGGCAAGCGCGGGTGTTGAAAGGAGAAGGGGACGCGAGGTTCGCATTCCAGCGAGGTCTCTAGATAATGTGACCGTTTAATAAGTAGGTAAGTATGTTGATCCATTCATAAGCACCCACAGGTTTTGATTTGTTTGGTGTTGAGGGAAGTGAGAGGTAAGAGTCATCCAGAGTGCTATGAAGAGAATATGCTGGAACCGAGCGAATTCAGCGTAATGTGGAAATTCTTGAAGGAAGGTTAGGTTTAGCTTTGAACGCGTTTTGGCTGATAGAAAATATGATGACAATGGCTCGTACAGGTTTCTTATTGACTGTATCCATGCTCACGCGCAGTTTGAATATTGACTAACTTCTGCCCAATTCTCTGTTATGTGATGTTGTGTAGTTAGAGAACTGCCAATATTTATTGTTATATTTCTTTAAATAACGGCAAAAAAAGCCTTATTTTGCCGCTGGAGACTTTTGCTACAAAGGAAGTAAGTCGCTTGAATAAGTTGAATACCAGATGGATTTGAAAACAAGTACCTAAACTAGAATTATGGGTATCGCATAAAGCAAAACGCGGGATATAGATTTTTGTGTTCGGTTAATTCGTGTCAACTTGCCTTGGTTTAATTACAAAGTAATGATAATAATATGACGCGTTTAGCTCAAGCAATAACAAAATATACTTCAACAAAATCAAACTGAACTTAGCAATCTAATTTAAGCAGTAATGAGCACTTGCATCGCGCGGCGTCGTACATAACCGACAGTCAGTACCCTCAAAAAAACCTTAGGTACTCCGCATAGGATTTAAATATAAGAGTAAGCCCTGTATCGTAATGCCCATCTCTACGTGACTGGTAATCAAGAAACTGAAAAGAACCTTGTCACTATACAACAAGCAGACACTTCAGCATTTAATCTGTATTTAGATACTGTCGACAGGATTAGATCCAGCAGATCTGTGTGAAGATTTATTTAATTGTTGAATTGATGACAGATATTGGGCACTTAATCCTCTTAATTTTTAATACAAGATGTTTTTCGATTCAATGAGAGGTTCGTAAGCCTCGAATATGATGACAGAAAGCTAACTAAAATATGAAGATACGAGAAGTACGATAGATGCTCTAGACCATTTTTATCTTATGACCTTGGTGGTCACACTTGAGCATAAAGCCCCTTAACCAATTTGCATGTCGTGTTTCGGGATCAGCCTGTGTAAAGTCACCTAACTCGTGTCGTAAGAGCGGAAAATAATAAGGGCGATGGAGTGAAGCCCATTCATAAGAGCTAAGTATAGTACTTACATACAATACCTCCGTGTGGTGACGGAGTAAGAATACAATATGTCACCACCCCATCTCATCCCATGGGTGTCGTAAAGACCGACTAAGGGACTATCCGTGAATATTATCTTTACGAAATAAAAAGCAGGAAAACTTGAAATTAAACCCTATACCAATCCGTCTGGCCAGCATGGTATTAATAGGCCAAGTATCCCTCCGTGACGGGAGGAGGCCCGTCCCTGCAGTGGGAAATTAATGGGCTGTTATGATGATGAAGTAATACCTTCATTCCTGGACAATATTCGTGTTTCTTATTAGGTTCGATTCAGTCATATAGGGTAAAGGCTCCAGTGAATGAACACTTAAGCAAATTTCAAACTTCATAAAATAAAAACATATGTTTTTTCTTATGCATAGGTCCTCTAATATATTTCAGGCTCGTTTTACCTTTTAGGATACACAGTTTGTAAGATATTTAGCAATATATAGAAGAATACCCCAAAACCCCAGCAATTTTTGAACGCAAATTTCCAGTAAATGAACACAAAACAACCCAGTAAATTAACAGGATTTGGTTTTTATTAATTATGCTATAAAACAGTAATTATTGCAGCAAACACAATAAAAAAATCTACCTATTGTTCAAAATTATTAAATTTTGCATAGGTAGAAAGAATGAAAAACAAGATACATGGGCAAGAGCAGAAAAAACTATTTAATCTTATTAATCTAAAGGACGGCAAAGCCTCAAATTAAACACCTTGGCCTGCTGCGGTGTTATGGCTGTTGTGGTTCTTTAACGTCTATCTGGAATCTGCTTCAGTCCCCCGTCTCTGGAGAAAATTCAAGGTCATAATAGCCATCCTCAAGCCGGGAAAACCAGCTGACAATCCTAGAAACTTTCTGCCTATAAGTCTTCTGTGCCACACATACAAGCTGTTCGAAAGATTCATGCTGATCCGGCTCACAAAGGTTATAGACCCGAATGGGATCAGGTCTCAGAGCAATCAGGTTTCAGGCTGGTGAAATCGTGCTGCAACCAGACACTTAAACTTACGCAGCACATTGAAGATGGTTTTGAGATGGTAAGAGTAACCAGTGCTGTATTCGTGGACATATCGGCGGCCTTCTTTTTCCTTCTTTTTACCATTTACTGCTTCTTCCGCTTCTTATACGCTGATTATCTCGCGCTAACTTCCCAAGCAACAAACTTCATCGAAGTTGAGTCCAATCTCACCTCAACTCTTAACAATCTGAGCCGTAACTATGAGGCAAACTCGCTTAAGCCTAATCCATCTAAGACTGAATTCTGTTCCTTCCACCTCCGGAACAAGGAAACGGGTCGCAAGCTAAATAGGTCTCCCGATAGCTCATAATGACTCCCTCAAATTTCTCGGAATTCACAGTCACTGTAATGACATAGAACATGCTCCGGTGGGGCCTTACAAATATTGGCGGACTGAGTTGCCTGTACGATGTTCCCCAAACTATGGCCCACCTCTCATCATGTCCTGGATGCCCTAACACCTGCACTCATGAAGAGCTTAAAGATTTGAAGGATTTTAATGTGCAATTTAGTTTCAAAAATACAATGTTCATTTACTGGTTAATAACCAGCAAACAGTAAACACCAACAAATGAATTAAATCTTTACCCTCTTGAATATAAAACTCATTTTCGAGTGTTATGGTTATGTCTTCTTACTTAAAACTAGAAAATGAACACAATGGAAATTGTTGGTTCATTTACTAGATTTTAAAAACCAATAAATTAACACCCCTGTCCCAATACTGGCCAAAAGATCAGAAATCGATTTATGAAAAGACTTGGGAAATGTGAACTTAACAGCATTAAAATAAAATACATTTTTTTACGAAAATGTAAAATCGTCAATACCCAATGAATGAACGGCCGTTCATTAATTGGGTTTTACAAGATTTTGAGTTCCAATGCTGGGACACTTAATATTATACTGTACCGGAATATATACATGTTTAAATTGATTTGAAATGCATTATTTAGCTATTCTATTATATTTATAAACAAATATCTTGACTAAAATACTGCAGGTTTGGTTATAATATCGAATCATAAACGGTTCGTAATACCTGTGACGTAAATTCCGGCTCGAACAAATTCCCAGTTTCACGTTGCCTACCACTTTAGACGCTCGCCGTTTTGAAATGAACAGTGATTTTAGAAATCAATGTTGCTATCATTATAAGGAATATCGTTACTATTACTAAAAAAAATACTCTGTTTGGTAGAAATGCCCTAATTTCTCATTTTTTGGGAAAAACTGCGTTTTGTTCATTCACTGGGGGGTGTTCATTCACTGGAGCCATTACCCTAGCCGTTCCGTATAAATAAAACATCACTACAGAAAGTTAAAACCAGATGCGATATAATATTACGAGATTTGTTTCCTATATTGTACGTTCTGAATTAGTCATGGATGCTTCACACATTAAGAAAATTACTCCTGTATTTGTAAAAAAGTTTATTGCAAATATAACGAGGTACAAAAAATAGTATGTTAGCAAAATATAAGAAATATCTATCTATAGTGTGGTGACGAAGTAAGAATACAATATGTCACCACCCAATCTCATTCCATGGTTACAACAACCATGGAATGACCATGGTTGTTGTAGAAGCCGACTAAGGGACTAACCGTGAATATTATCTTTACGAAATAAAGGAAAACTTGAAATTAAACCCTATACCAATTCGTCTGGCCAGCGTGTTAAGCCAAGTATCCCTCCGTACCGGAAGGACTTGCAGTGGCACATTAATGGACTGTTAAGATGATGTTTGTAATTTCAGTAGATTCTATACCCTTCTAACTAAACACAGTAACATTAGCCCACATACCTTCTTTTTGGGGAGGAAATAGGCCACCAAACATGGACCCCCTTTTGTTGCAGAAACCTATTTGGTACATAGAGACAAGAATAATCCCATTATTTAAAAAAAACATTTTGCTGGGGTAACGTTACGCCAGCAGAAACAGTTTTTGTCAAATATCTTTAAAATTAGGACCGAACTAATTCCAAAAACCACACAGACATTTACAGGAGCTAGCGAACTAATTATCTGATAAACAAAAATGCCACGACAACATTTTGCTGGAGTAACGCACACAAAATTACGATGTTTAGCTGCGGTTCTATTTTGTATTTTTAAACAAATAATAAACTTAAGTAGTTGCAAATTGAAGGCTAATTTGAGCATAGGTACTGTAAATTTTACTGTTATGATTACAACGGAGACTATAATGTTAACATCTGGTTATTAATTGAAACAAAAATATTATGATATATCTAGGAAAAAAAAAACGGAAAAAAGAAGCAAAACTTGAAATTAAACCCTATACCAATCTGTCTGGCCAGCGTGGTATTAGTTGGCCAAGTATCCCTCCGTCCTAAGAGGAGGCCCGTCCCTGCAGTGGGACATTAATGGGCTGTTATGATCTATGCAATGTTGAAAATTGTGTTAAACTAAATATTGAAAAAATCACTAAGTACTTCTTGTCACCATCGTAACTAAATAATGATGATATGAATGATATGAACATAAATGTGATTTATTGTAGAATACAAAATTCTTCCATGTCCCTTGGACGTCATAAAAAGTGACTAAGGAAATTATTTAATGCAAACTTTGTTTAAGGGAAAAATTATAATTAAGGCACACGTACATGATAATAACTAGATTAATACTACGCAGTACTTGTAGGTACTTACTAAGTTTCCTAGAATAGGGAGAAACATATTATTATACCTTTGTGATCTAATTATGGAAATATTTAGTAGGTTAGCTGTTATGAAAATGCTCCCAGAATTCTACTCAGCAGCCAGTTCTTTTAGGTTTTTAAAATCCCTAATAAGGGCATTATTTATTTGGTTGATTGACGACGGATTGAAGTTGTTTTTGGACTTCTATCCGTTGGCTTCATTTGTGGATTGTACTCGCGCTTTCCATCAGGTTCAATATAGTCATACTGCCGTGTTTAGTTTAAAAAAAAAAACTCCCAGAGGAACTCGGTGCTCGCACTTTATGGTCATAGGCAGCCAATTTGCCTATGCTATGTATTACGCTTTACAATCATCGTATAATTATTATGATACGATGGCTAAACAACCACCATGTAACTTAGAAAACTATGAACTAAGCTATAAGTATTGTGAGCGGGAGGTACTGTGATCGATTCCCGCCGAAGTTAAACATTTGTGGCCATGAACACAACTGTTTGATTTTTAGAGCGTAGGTATACCCTCCAGGGGCCCAGACTATTATTTTCAAGTTATGAAAATATTTTTTTTTAAATTTATTATTTATTCAATAAAAAAAAAATTAAATTATTATTATTTAAATTACTAAACGTTAGTGTTTAAATATTAAAAGTTTACACGAATTTCATTAAATGGCACAGAATTTTATATTTTCTGGTATGTATTATACAGGGTGTCCCAAAACTCGACGTTAATTCGAAACCGGTTGATAAGGCAAGTCATGCTGGTTATCAGAAAAATATTTAAAAAAATCTAAGTCGCATGGTTGTAGGGTTATAGGCCTTTGAAAAAAAACGCAAAAATTCCCACTTTGTGACACTCTTTTCCCTCCTGTTGTCACAAATCTTAACTTTTACCAACTTTTTTTTTTGCTGTGTTACCCTGAATAGTGCCTCTTTAAATTCTAATAAATAATTTAAAACCACCTGATCTAGTTTTCACATCAAGACTTATTTCTTAGAATAAAGTTTATTATGAAAAAAATGACGAGTTTGAACTGATTGTAGTGAAAAAAAAATGTACTACGCAAGTTTGGTAAGTTCCGCCAAAAGTTGGCGCATTTAGTAAGAATTTGAAAATGGTATCATACCTGGTAAATTGTTGCCGCTATCATGAACAAAAACAATCTTTTTTGTAAATTTTAGGAGCCGATTCCAATGATGAATAAGTTAAACTGCTAAGTAGTTGAACCGGAAAAAGTCATCATATCAAGTGAAAAGTAGTAGAAACAGTAGTATTAGTTAAAAATGCCAAAAATACAGCCCATCGTATTTTAAAAACATACGAATTTAAAACCCATTTTTATATCCACAAATACGTGGAAAATAATTGCTTCTCATAATCGTAAACAATGGCAGGTACAGAGATTTATTACGTGAAATAGATAGATTACCGTCAGCCATAGATTTAGAGAATTGCATCGAGTGTATAGCTGCTGCTAAAATCTTATCTAAACTTTTTTGTACAACAATGAATGAAAGTCGGAGTTGCACAAGGAAGTATACTCGTCACATAATACATGTTACCTATGATATTAGTTTGATCCAAACCACGCTCAAATAAAGACGTCACCTGAATTCATTTCCCAAAATTAAAGGCGATAAAATGTCAATAAATAACGGAAACACTTATTTCATAAAAATAATCGATCAATGAATTATATAACAATTTTGCCAACGCTTAGTCCCGGTAGTCATGCATAACGATTACCATAACAATTATTTAATATAAAAATTTACGAACTTGACCGGAAAACTATTGACCTTCTTACATACCCTTCAATAATAATCGACTTATGTATTGTATATCGGTTTATCCTCACTGATATAGGTACAACATGACTACGCAAAGAATTTAAATCGTTATTTAATTGGCGTGTGGTAATCGTATATAAAAAAAACAAACACGAGCCCCCACGAGTAGAATTATTGTAGTTGTGGTGCCAAGTCTATCATATGTTAGCGTGTATACGAGTATAAGAAGCTTGGGAGCATCGGCGCGTCTTCACAGCCTTCGAGACCTTGTCCGCCACGCAAGGACGATTCCAGCCCCTACGAAAACTGACCATTTTCATACGTACTCGTCCGCGCGTAGCTCTTCTCAACGATACGAATTTACATACTCTGTACTTTATAGTTTTAATTGTATTTTTAAATAAGACTGAACCGTATTGTGTTGTGATAATAGTGCTACAGGATATTTTGGTAAGTACGCGTGATTTTTGTTTTATTATTTATTTAATTGTGAATTAAATTTATATTTATTTCATCTAAATTAGGATTCAAAGTTACATGTTATTAGTTTCAAAGCAAGTAAGTAGAAAATTAAGTGGTGAATATTAAAAATAAGGCAATAGTGTAAAATTATAAATTACGACCGGGTTTCTTACAATGGAGAGTCTTAAACAACTTTATCGTTGAGGACTAATTTTACCTATTTTGAATGATTAGTTTGTTCCCCAATTTTATAACAAAACTTGCTTTAATGTTACTATTTTTGTAATAATTATTATTTCTTTCATATTTGCTAACGCTTTTTCTAAGTGCGCTTTTATATTTCGTAACAAAAGATAATAATTATATAGGTCAATTTATAAATTACCTTTCTTTTTAAAGAATCTACTTTAAAATCATTTGGCTAAAAGTGTAACTAATTTAATATGTAAATAAAATTTGTACGCGGAATAAATAAATGTAATATTAGGCGACTTGCCACTGAGGCGAGTTCTGTTCCATTATGCAGAATCGTGACAAAGACTTTCATGAGATTCATACCACATTGTATCCTGGAACCCTGTGGAATATGGGTAATTAGCCTGTTACTTGTATGTGAAAATAATCGTTAGTATAAAATATTGTACAAACAGGACTGACTTAAAGTTATAGCTGCATTTTAAACTATGAGTTGTCTGTTGTTACATAGCAAAGGAGGCATAAATGTGCCTAAGTGCTATCGTCAATAAAAAGGATTAAACTTATCTGAAGCTCGTTACCGAAAAAAGTTTTTGTGTATCTCCTGTAACTGTGAGAGAAGTCTGCCGACCCTGTGTCACCGGCGTCGTCAAGTATGCCCGATTTACACATCGACATGTACAGTAACGAGTTAAGTAGTAAGTTGTTGATTAAGTTGATTTAAATAGATCTCCATCCTATTTTTTGGTAAGTTAAGTTAGCGAAACGCGAGAGAGGGGGCTACTTCGTACTTAACTCGCCAAAAAATAGGATGGAGCAATTCTAGAATCTTTTTGGCCTAAGGCTAATTATATTCTGCAGCTGACCATTAAAAGATGAAGAGGGCACAGAATCACGTAAAGTGGAAATATTTGGAAAATGACTATGTTCAACAGTGTTGCCTGATATAATACACATCATATCACAAAGATAATTTGTAAGTCATAGAGTCTACTTGTATTGATATATTCTATTTAAAAAAATATTTCGATGCACAAATTTTTTTTAATAATGTTCCATGACTGTATACAGTCAGGACAAAATAGATTGAGGAACATTGTTTATTTAGGATGAAACTTATTAACAAAGTTTGATTTCGTGTTTAATAATACAATTGTAAAGGGCTTTGACTTCGTTTTATTACTCTAGTCACAAGGATCGGGCTATGTAACAAATTTTTATCCATCGTAGGTATGCGATGTATCGATGCAGTACAACTCGGTTAAATATATTTTTTGAACTTTGTAGTGATCTATCAATTTAATATTTTCTCAGAATGTGCTAGTGTATAATTAAAATATTTTAAACTACTTATCCGCGTGGTGACGGAGTAAGAATACAATATATCACCACCCCATCTCATCCCATGGGTGCCGTAAAAACCGATTAAGGGAATATTATCTTACCGAAATAAAAATAAGGAAAACTTAAAATTAAACCCTGTACCTATTCGTCTGGCCGGCGTGGTATTTGTAGGCCAAATATCTGAGGAGGCCCTGCAGTGGGACATTGATGGGCTGTTAAGAAACGACCATTAGCGTAAAATGTATGCTAGCAGTCTTCTTGAACATCAAATTGCAATTGCATCGCATTGCAACGAGCATAAAAAGTTATATTTATAAGAGCCATGTATGGCTTATAAAAAACATACACTCATATACCTACTCTTTGTCTTTACCAATTAAAATTTTTATCCTAGAGAAAAATCTGTTTGTATGTGTAAATTTTTACATTGTTAACTAAGTATGTAAGCCTGATTTATATGCCAAAGCATAAAAAATACTAATATTAGTGTCGATTACAGCCTTTAATGAGTATTTTTTTAAATGTGTGGAATCTCGAACGCCTACATCATACATAACGCTGAGAGCTATCAGTGTCATGGGCTTGGCGGACTCGGACCGACTATAAACCCACGGTATTTTTTTCAATTGTAATGTGACGGAGGCTCCAGTTTAAGCCTCGGAAAGATAATCCTAGACATCTCCAACCGATTGCAGCTCCCTATTTATTGTAGATAGATTTCTAAATAAGGCAAGAAATAATTTGCTTTACAAAACACTGAAAAGATAGAAATATAGTAGGAAGACAACTAGCAGTTTTCCTTCTCTTTTCGCTGATACATACCTGCTTATTTCCTTTATAAACGCGTATACTACTACTACACGGGTAGTATAGTAGTAGTATACGCGTAGTATAGTATAGCTAGTAGTAATATACTACTACTACCTACTACTGTACTATACCCTATATTTGTACATACAATAATAATAATAGGAAAATGACATAATGTTTCCTTGTACAGACAATCATTATTAATATTTATTATTGCTTTATTAATGGATCAGGTAAATAGTTACAGATTGAAGGAAACTACTAACCAGCGCAGTATGGGCAGCACGATTTTTACAGACATAAAAATAGCAGACACAAATTACATAATACAGTCTAAGGACAATCATTAGTGAATTGCACAAGCAATTGTTCTGTATGTCATCCAAACCTGACACCTTGCACATACTAGATGCTAACTCTACCCTCGCGCCACCGATGCAGTCATAGGAGATTATCTCTAAATATTATATAAACGGGATATTAACGCGCATTTAATTTACCTTTATTTTACTTGACGTTTCGGCACAGGATGCACTGGCCGTGGTCGCAAGCTGACTGCTGTGCAACCTGTGCCGAAACGTCAAGTAAAATAAAGGTAAATTAAATGCGCGTTAATATCCCGTTTATATAATATTTATAATAATGAAACGCGATAGTTTAAAAGTTACAAGAGATTATCTCTATTAGTCTTCCTGTACAAGACTAAATTCCAACCCTATTACCATCATCATATCAGCCAAATGACGTCCACTGCTGGACATAGGCCTCCTCCAAATTTTGCTACTTTCTGTGGTGCTGTGCCGTTCTCCTAAAGCAACCCTATAGGGTTATGTTGTGTATATGTATATTAAGACCCATACAATATGCTCTAAGATAATTAAAACTACATAACCCATAGAGTTCATAACACATTTGCAATTGTATTCGCCATATCTAAAGTGAAGCGCCCTGTGATTTTATATCACTTACATTGGTATTTACTAAGTGCTCATTGATATCCTCATCACAATGTGACAGCTTCGATCAGGATTCGATATAATGCACTCCACATCACTCTTTCTTTCATTTTGATGTAGGTTAACATTCAAACTTTAAAAGCTTCTTAAAGTAGCTAATGCAGAAATGCAATTTGAATACTGACACTTTTTTTGGGATTGCACTTTTGAATGATGATTTGCGAAATCTGAAAAAATATAACAGACCATTAGAGTACTTGCCTCTTTAGGGAAGGAGGAGAACTTGGCCAGCTAATACTTTGACTGGACAGTTAGTTATAATTTTTGATGTCAAGCTTCCGTTTCGTAGAAACAATATCTGCTGATAAAGTACTGACTGTGTCCGGTTACTAAGTGTGGCATAGGAACTCGTTTAGTTACTTAAGAATTATATTTTTAAATATATACTATTACTGTTATCCTATATCATTCCACATCTGAGCAAAAGCATATCCTCTTGAATTCCACATGTCTTGGTCAAGGTAATAAAGTTTTTAACTGTACTTAAGGTTAAACAAAAACTCAAGTTCTGAGTCCAATAATTAAAGCTATTAGGTTATTTTGACTTGAATGATTTCTACTAATAAACTCTCATCGAAACGAGTGTTCACTACTTACGAATGTTAACTTAGCTCGGTAATAAAATAACTAGACGTAGCGCAAAAGAACTAAATAAACTCCGGACCATTGACTCCAACAAAAGAATTCTTGTCCTGCAGATAAGTAGCATGACAGCCTTTAGATAATTTAACTTACAAGCCTTACAACATCTGCATTTATTTAACCTGTTACGATAACCGGATGATATAAGAAAAACAACTCGATATTGGTAACTTCATTCGACTACACACACTTATTACGATCGACTTTTTCACATCATTATTTTGTATCATTGAACCATTTTATGTGCTCTATGTACTTATTACGCGTAAGTTAACAGTTGAAAAAAAAAAGATATTATTACTGGCAACATGCAAATTCAAATAAAAAAAGAATAATTCGAACAGACAACACAAAAACTTACTCTAATTATGGAATATAAATGTATGTACTTATGTATTGAATCATAATCTTTTAGATGGACCAAAGGCACGATTAAGCACCGTAATAACTATGTTTAATTGGATATTACTTGATACTGTAGGTATTATTTAAATATTTATTGGTATTCGGTAGGTACATAAAGTAACTAAGCTAACATCACACCCATTAATTTCTAGTAAGAGAGGATATTTACTTGAAGTATTATTTGAAACGCGTTGTTAAAAATGTTATTCATAATTAAAATAATTTAGAATTCGAAATCTTTCTTTTGCATTTGATATTTCCCTTAAACATTGCCATTAACGAAAAAATTTAAACCTATTAGGTACGGGTTGTTTGTATGATCAAATAAGTTTGTTGTGGGTTTCAATATTAATCATCCTGTCAGCCAAATCACGGCCTCTGCTATTTGCTATATCGTTGAATTGTGAAGTGTGAGTTTTAAATCTCTAACTTTATTTCACTTTTACACATTGAAGTTAAAAAGACAACTCCTAAAACTATTGGCAAGAAACATCTTTTACACATTATGACCACCCATCAAAGCTATCATTGATGGGTGGTCATAATCTATCTACGTAAAAATAAACATTACAAAACTTGTCCATGCAATTCTCGCATCAGGGGAGAAACAAAAAACAAACAAAATATGTAAAGCTAAAAATAACTAGTTATGACTCGATTAAAAATACAACTTGTATGTTTTTATACTTTAGATATTGTCAAGATGAGTTATCGAGGTGGTTTTCTGATCACTCTATAAATTTTATTGGAAGGTGGAACGTAGGTACTGAGAGGCGCTCACATCCAGTTGCAAAGGATAAGCAATGGCGGTAAAGTCTTTCTATAGATGGGTGATCGCCTCAATCGTCTTTTATCTGAGTATCTCCGTTTTTCGGAGGGCACGTAAAAAATCGATCCCGGTTGTCATCGTAGTGGGACAGTCGTTACGCTACATTAGAGGCATATGGGCGGATGTGGTGGATCCCATAATCTTAAGTACAAGCTATGTAGTATCATAGAAAGTCTCTTAGTCGGTTTTTACGACACCCATGGGATGAGATGGGGTGGTGACATATTGTATTCTTACTCCGTCACCACACGGCGAGATTCATCAACATCTTTTTAATAATTTCTGCAAATAAAATTTTCTATAACATACCTTTACTGTAGATAGTATGCATGTTAGAAATGTATGAACAAACTAGGTTTAACCTATCACAATAACCATATCCTTACACAATGATTTATGATAGTGATACAATAGTTATAGCTAATGATCATCAATCATCAGAACAAGAAAGTCATTTAACTACATCAGAGGTTCTATTAAAGAAAGGAATAGTTCTAAGGTCCAAGTTTATTTCGCTTTAAATAAAAGAAAAAAAAACATAGTACCTATAACTCAATGTATTTTTAAAGTAATTGTTACATTTTAAAACGAGGTTTTTAATTGCCATTGACAATATAAAATACATGAATTACATGAATTCATAAATACTGCATAAGTCTGTTTTGTCATGGATAATTAATTTTTAGATGAGTTCCTTTCAAAAACAGTAAAACCTATCACAATACAAAATATCATACACAGAATGATCTGCTTAAAACCTATGAAATAGAATAAGTATAAAATGGACTGAGTTAAAAACATTGACAGTTTCTATAAAGTTCATTATGACGCTAGTATTCTTTTCTCTTTATTGTATCACTTTTATCCATGAGATTTTAGCATAGCTGCCATAACCAATACACTGCGTATGTAACTATCTTAAGGGCCTAATCAACACATCAATACTTGTAGGTACATTGAACTTAATGTCCAACAAATAAGATATTCTAGTTTAAAAGCAAGAATTTGTGAGAAGTAAAGATGTTTAGTTTTTGCCCTGATTTATTATTTTTCTTTCATCGCATGGAACTTTCATATTTATTTATTTAATTCCATATACATAGAGTACCTAAGACCTGCCTATTGTTATGAGGTAAGCCCATTCGACGTTTTTGTCTAGATATGCAAAATATATGCTTAGGTAATTGAAATTTGAATCTTGTTCCATATTGTTCAATCGAGCAATAGGTATAGTAAATAGTTTTAGGTATTATAGAGCTACTTAAGGAGTAACGTAAAAAAAATAAAAGTTTTATTTCTTTATAACTGGCCCCAAAACAAGAAGGATGGTCTAAATTCTGTTTTTATGTTTGTTACCTCAGAACTTAATCATTGCTTGCGCAATTTAAATGAAACTTTCTCTGTTTAAAAGGGTTCTATAAGTGTTAAGTTGGTCTATTTGATATTTAAGGAAGATTGGTCAGTACGGTCTTAATTTAAAAAATATGGTGGTGATGGTATGCACATATTTATTCGGTACTAACACAGTCCGTTTTTGATTAGAAAAATTATGTCGAAGAAATTTATTTTGCAACAATGACATTCTAAGTTCTTAAAGATATTTTTCACCAAATTAATAGACAACATCAAATAAAAAATAAACATTAAACACTAGAACTGTTTACCTAAATAAAGCAACAACAAGAAGCAACAAAGAAGGTATACGACCTATTTGGCAGCCCAGCCAAGTAGGTTCATCCTCAAGTTCAATGCCAAGATTCCGTTGATCTCCTTCAATAACGTTTTATTACTAAATAACTTAACTTATTCAGGACGCACAGTCATGCTTTTGGCATTAACTTTAAAGAATTTAACTAAATGCATTCATTGAACTTCTTAAAGGTAAATTAAGTATAAAGCTAAGGTACAGCTAGAAAATTTTAAAAAGAAAAAGACAGTGGTATTTTTACCACTGTCTTTTTCTTTTTAAAATTTTCTGTCTTTTGACAGGGGTAAAAAGACAGTGGTAAAAATTTGGCGCTCGAGGCAAAATTCAAACCTGCGTCTTCTGAGTATTCCCCTCATTATATGCATTCATATTATAAAGTGCCTAATTACTCAGTAAGTAAAACTGGGTCACTTCTTAAAGCTGTAGGTAGTACAAGGTATATCGTTTCATAATATTCAATGCTATGTGTAAATTAAGGCTCCCGTTCATCGCTATTCTGAGCTACGAAATTCAGTATTACAGTGAGAGAAAACACATGAGCCGGAAGTTTATTCCACAACTTAATGGTTCAGCATAAGAAAGAATTCCCGAAACTTCTGGTGCGAGATATCTGGCAGACCGTTTTATTTTATTAACTGAACGCTGCTCCACTCGCGTTGATGTCGTTTTCGATATAGAATAGCATATTTATATTTTGTTAATCCAGATTACCATCTATCTATATACGAGACTTTATCGAAATCAGTCCAGTCTTTTAAGCATGATTAAGTTACAAACAACCATCTAAACATCAAAAATTTCGCGTTTATAACATTCATAACAATATTTTCACTGCGAAGGTCCGTCTTACTCGTATTTTGGTTAGTTAGGATTATGAAAACAATAGAACAAGTACAGGGTAGTTAACGAACGGTGAATGTCAAAGGTGTGGTTATGATTTAATTTTTTGTATGCGCCATAATTCTGCGTCATCGTGATATGAATCTAACTGACTAACAATGGTGTATGATGATTTGCTAAAAGGATTTTGTGTACCACTAAAGGTATTATTTACTTGAACTTGATACCGAATGTATGGCTCTAAATTATAGCACTGAAATCGTTTGTCTGTTCTGTATGCATAATAAGTTTTTTTTGATCCGGTTATTGATCTCTTTGTCGTTTCCAGCTCTAACAGCCATGAAAATCTAATAAGTAGTCGGTAGGTAGTTAGGTAACCTCTAGAGATTACCTATTTAGATAGTGTAGTTGTTTATGATCAGAATACATTGCGCTTATCAAATGCTATCTAAACAACATTATCATTTGATCTATAGGGTCACTCCACAGATTGGTGACCGGTCAGTGGTTTAATCTAAAGGTGCTTTGTAAAATGTCGGTCCCGGTTGTTCACGTAGTGTCAGCAGTATTTGCCACTGACGATAGGTATCGTCTACTAAGCACACGATAAAAATTACCAACATACTTTTTTTTGCTTATGGCGTTAAATTAAGCTTCTTCTTTATGTAAAGATAAAACTGTAGATCAAGCCAGCGTCTATGAGATACTTTACGCTGAGAGGAGTCAATCTATATTTAGTGTAATGGTAAATGTAGTAGCAAGTCTTGTAGGGCCGGTTTGTTGAACAACTTGCTATTGTTACATTGTATTATCCCAGTCCTCAATTTTTTTTAGTAAAGGACTCTCAACGATCTTGAGATTACATGTTGGTGAAAAAACAGTGCTGTCACATTCGTAGTGGACGGTTTTACGTACGAAATAAGTACGTTATTATGCGTATGATAAAAAGAAAATAAATAACTAAGTAATATTTATTGTAGGCATAAAAGAAAATAATTGTATTAACCAAACAGGATCTATATATACGTTACGAATATTAAAGATGCAATGTATTTAACTAAATAATGGTCAAAGGACTCTTCCGGTAGACAGATTCAAATTAAGAAAAGTATTATGGTTACTGGAAAATGGATAAAAACATATCTACTTACTCTTTGTAAAAGCATATAGGTACTATGCACCAGCAATACATTTTATACGTAGATACATTTTATTATACATAGAAAACACCCCGACCAATGCATCTACCATCTACATTAACCTATACGGCCAACAGAATATTTTTGAATACTTATACTAATTTACTAAAATTGTGTGTCAAGTTTTTATAACCGCGGAAAAAGCTCATAAATCACGTTGAAGTCTAGGAATTTACTACTGTACAAAACTGAAGACATTATATTTTTAAATTAAACGATTATTACTACGTCTTTATGCACAAAAACAACAAGGAATTAGGTCATTTAGTATTAATTAAAACACAAAGCTACTACGGACTGTATGCATATTTTAAACTGTGAAAAAAAAACAGTTAATTTCTTATAAATGACGTAATCGTTTGAAGGTTGTGTTTAATCGAGCAATTGCTTCTGAATCTTTAAATAAATAATAGTCCCGTTGTTAAATTATTATTTAACTTTAAATTTTTTTAATGGCTATTGCACGAAATGCGGATGCCAGGCGCCAATGAAAACAGGTTTTTTTTTAAATAGAAAATTGGCGCTCTAAGAATCATTATGACGTTTACAGATATCGATTTATCGGATACAAATGGTATCTAAGCTCAAGACAAGGATTTGTGGATTGTACTAAAAACTGACGTGCGACGGATTTGGTGCCTTTAATAATAATAACAGAGCAATTTGTCTGTGTCTGACAGAAAAAGAGTTTTATTACAATGTATTACTTAATCGAAAACTGGAGGGTGCTTACCTTTCTCCGGAAACAGAATCTTAGAAACCTCTCTGGGTAGACGGATTTGTATGGGTTTAACGTCAAAATTTCCTGGTTTAATTTGCGTATGGAATCATTATCCGTTTGGCAACTTAAGCAATAAAAATATCTAAGATATTGACCTCAAGGGGCTTTTTTTACAGTCACTCAGTTCAAATTTAATTCCCAATGAGTCACACTGTTACATACCTATCTGAGCGTGAATCATCGGGAATAAACCTTATTTACTTTTCACCACGCAAACCAGCATAAAATAATTACACAGATCTGTTAGCTTAGCAATTATTGAAAAACTACATAGTATATTTGAGTATAGATAATTATAATATCATTAAAAACAAATATTCAGTATATTTACGATCTAAATCTGACGGATCATGACCAAACATTGCCATTGATGGCTCTTGACACGGTCATTGAACCTCATTATAATCCAAAGATATAATTATACTAAGATAAATATCAACATGTACTAAATAAGGATGTTTTGTTTCACTGACAGCGCATCGTAGATAGAAAAAAATGGCGTTTTTTCTTACTGTTAACAAATTAAGACAAACGCTTTGTATATTAATAATTGTTCCTCGTAATTAACATATAACTAATACGGTATAAATTCTTAATTAGAAACGGTACAAATTGTGAATTACGTATTTTTGTTTTTGTATACATTTTTTTTAAAATAAGTTAATCAAATACGTAGAATGATAAGACATGGGAGAAGCCGATAGATGAGAGAGACAGAGATTAAATGTTTGCAAAAATGGGAGCAGTGATTAAATGTTTGGAGAAGGCTTATGTCCAGCAGTGGGCGTCCATAGACTAATATAATGATAATGATAAGACATTAGAACAATAAGATTATTTATGTTTTTGTACTATGGGTGTCTGATAGGGATTATACGATAGGGATGATTGTCTGATAGGGATGGCAAGTAAATATTATGGCTAAGGACTATTATGGCAAACAATTAGTACAAATGAAATTATGGAAAATCAAAATTCGGGCAAATGAAATTCGGGCATAAGAATATTATGACATATAATTTTCGGGCAAACAATAGATAACCGTTATACAGGCATTGTATCTTTTCTCGGTTCTCCCTTGTTTGGTATAACAACGTTTGATGTAATTTCACTTGTTCGAACAACTTTGAAGATAATAATCATTTTGTATAATATTATTTAACATCATTTTCATTTGATCGAATATTTATTTGAGATAACAACTTTTGCCCTATTGCTCAATAAGTGTAATGTGCAATTCATGTATTGTTCATTTGGTAAAATATGTATTTTATCGAATATTCAATTGGTTTATTAGAAATGTTACAAAACTATTAGAAATGTTCGACTATGCCAGCAACATATGGAGGATGATCCTCCATATAAAGAAAAAAATTCATTTGGTTAGGTTAGGTTAGAACTGTGACCCTTATAGCGCGAAGGCGAGCGAGCGAAGCGAGCGTGCCGCGGTAGCGGCCGCCAGATCCTCAATATAAAGAAATAAATTCTTTAAACTTTCGAATTTAACATATTATTTCTAAATATTATAAATGAATGTAAATCATTAAAACATTTTTTTCATACATTACGGATGTGGTATTTTTTCATACATGACGGTACATACTATAAGGGTCACAGTACCGATTCGATTTCTTTTAGCCTGTTTTATCATACCCCATTCATACTTTTTTTAGTTTATATGAAAAGTTTTGAGATATTGCAATGTTAATTACACTGTATTTACCTAAAGCTAAAGGATTATTATAGTAAAACACGGCAATTTAATATACCGTGTATTGCCAAAATAACCTTCGCGCGTAACAAGCTACAGTGTTTTGTCAAAACAAAGTAGTCCAGGTCGCGCGACGCGGGCGCCCAATCACAAGCGAGAACCAGCGGCGATCTTAATGTGTATTGGTAAATTTTGATCGAGGACGCATGCGGCGGGAATCAGCTGGTAGTATTATTGTCAGCATTACCTCCAGGTCGACGGAGTCGCCATGGGTAGACCAGTAGCACCGGTCGTGGCTAACATCTGGATGGAGTACTTCGAAGAGTCCATAGACATGGAGGCAGCAAAAGTGAAGCCATGGAAGAGGTACGTCGACTATATTTTGTATCATGGAGGATAAGCGAGACGTAGAACAATTCCCAATTAGATTGAACTCCATACATCTGAACATCAGATTTACTTTTGAAATGGAGTCATTACCCTTTGTTGACGTTAAAGTGACAGTGAAAGAAAATGGTATCCTGGGACACACTGCAGAAAACAACACACACGGACAGGAATCTCAATGCTCACTCGCATCATCACCCCCGAATCTTGGAATCCGTTGTCGCCTCATTAGTAAACAGACTGTATGACCTTTGTGATCCTGAACATTTAAGTGGTGAGCTCTCACATGTTCAGGAGGTTCTGAGAAGCAACGGATAGAAAAAAGAGATACACCGTCCTAAGAGGAAGTATAGTAAACCTAAGGTTAGCAGAGGGCAGGCTTATAAGCTTTATTTTAAAAGGATTAACGGACAAAGAAATACTCTATTAAGACTGCAATATAGTCCGCCTTCTAAGGTAGCACAACCTGCACAACCCAAAGGATGTCATTCCCTTACAAATACCCGGCGTCTACAAGGTTGGTTGTAGCTGTCTGTAGTAGTTCCTTCGGACATACCAAACGGTCAATAGCGGAAAGGGTCAAGAAACACATCGCGACTGTGAAAAACCGACAAACCCACAAGATCTTCACTTCACGATTCAGATCACTTATCCACCGATCGTCCCTATTACTCCAGAATAGTACGTGAAGCGGTTGAAATCTAAAAATATAGTAATTTCAACCGGGAGGATGGATATAGATTATCTACTACATGGAATCCAGTCATCAGCAAGTGTAAACATCATCATCAGCTCAAAAGCCGGGAGACGTAATTAGTATAGTGTTTCGAAATACCTACAATACGGCGAATATTCAAAATGTCAACCAAGTGAGGGTAGATTCCATTCCCCGCACTTCACAAGAAGGACGCTCCTCTGACCACCAGTCCCTCCGCGACCACGGACACAGACCTTGCAAGTCGGATAAAAACCTTGGTATTTATCCTAATAGCATCTAGGCCATGTAGTATATACTGAGAGTAAGACCCGAATAAAATATAGTATGATGTATACAAATCGCGATAGTTTAAAATCTATTATTTTTTAACTACTTACCTGATTTACTGGTTTTTATTTCAGTACCTGTTTAGACTTTATTTTATAAAAACTGCCACTGTAACTTTCAATGATACGGTTTTAACAAGTCAAAACACTGTATGTCTTAAATACAGTGTATCGTCGTAACAATTTCTCTCTTCGCTTCTGACTACTGTTACGGCAATACAAGTTATCTATGATAATTCATTGTGTATATTTTATATATATTTGAAACTATGGGGGATTGATAAGTTATAAAATTATCTTTAAATTGATACCAAACACTTAGTACTTTCCCAAGTAAATTTTGGAAAAAACTGCAAAAAACTAAAAAAAACTGTTTAGCTGTTTTTCTCAAAATCAATGTTTTAAAGTTACAGTGTATTGGATTTACACGGTACCACAGTTCTAACCTAACCTAACCAAATGTCCTTTCGACTAAATGATTATTAGTGAAACATTAGTTTAAATAAAATTAGTACTTTTAAAACTTCGGTGAAATGTCATTATTTCAAAGAAATGAATATGCTATATAAAATTCTACTAATAAATTATTCGGTCAAATGAATAATTAAACGAAATGACTTTATTCGAAATAAAATTAGTCGAAGTGATTTTCGACGAAAAGTTGTTATACCAAACAAGGGAGAACCTCTTTTCTCTACAGCGCCAATCAAAAGTTTAAAACATAAGGATTGAAAGAGTGTTTTATTTGTTCTGTACCTACATTGGCAAACTTCTCCGATAGCTAACTTCATCCTTCTTCAGTCTTATTAGTTGACGCATAGGTACTGTAGTTTTGCTAAATCAGTAAACGTTCATGACGTCACACGTGAATGGGTGAATGACTTGAAGCCTACATTATTAATGAAACACGACAACGAATCAATTTCGTTGCGAATTATGCAATTAACTATAATAAAATATATGGATACCTAATAATATTAATACCTAAATTAAGATTTTTGTGAATTCTACAGTTATTTTCTTTTAATTGATTCCGATATTCACCTTATTCATTACACTCTTAATGCCATAAAAATATTCAATTTACGCACAACTTAGACCACCGTATACTTTAAGCACTCGTTAAAAGAGGTTGATGTCAATTTGCCACGAAGTTAATTTGCCACAGAAAAAAAAACTTTAAATGAAAATGCATAACTTGATGTGTAGGTAAGTAATATCTGTATCATAATATATTATTCTAAAGTTAGTTTACTATCAATATCGTGACAGGGGGATTCGTTCATTGATTAGAATGACATAATAAAACATCGACACCCTGTGTAAAATAATATTCTTTAAATTATATTTGTCTTAACGACTCTAAAGGGGTAGGCCCTATAGCATTTCATGAATTACCTTTGCGGGTTCGTGGTCAATCATGATAGTGACATAGTTGTATGATCTAAATGTAGTTTTAGGCAGTCCGCCTTACAATAAATAAATAAATATTCCTCACTCATTCACACAACGCCATCTAGTCCCAAACTAAGCAGAGCTTGTACTATGGATATTATGCAACGGATACACATACTTAAATACCTTTATTTGTAAATACTTACATTATACATAGAAAACACCGAGACTAATGCAAACAATCATGTTCAAGCACACAAAGATTTGCATTGAGCGGGAATCGAACCCGAGACCTCCGCGTAGCATTCGTGTTATATACCCACTACGCCATAGAGGCCGTCAATGCATAAGCGATAGCCTTTCTTAAGATCCTTTCTTAAGATCCTTCCTATCCTTTTAAACAGACGTGCTTCTAAAGAGCTAACTAAAGCTCACAGAAACATTACTTTATGTAGCAAATCGTGTTATTACGTAACAAAAACAAAATACCTTTTAACAATTTGACCTTTGCACTTAACACTTACCTCAACTTGCCATTGGACTATATAATTAAAACAAAACAATAAGAAAGTAAATAGATTCTAAAAGATATTTCACAATAGTGTTGTAGAATCGCCGGATGACCGATACAATCAGAGTTTGGACTCCGTAACGTTGCTAAACCTAAACGATTTTGTTGGATTGATTTATTGTTCACTCCTGTATTGTTTTCTTACAACTAATGCAGTAATTATGTTAACAGTACAGATTATCTATTTGTGTTTAACACGTTTTTTTTCAATCAATCAGAATGGATAACAAAAACGAATGTAAAATAATAGAGCCGTAGGTTTTTTATTTATTAAATATTGTAGTTGGTTTTTTGTAAATCAATGATTGTAGTACATAAAAGTGTAACATTTGATTCTACATTTATTATTGGCAAGCTCATGATGTTATTTAACTCATGATTTCAAATCTTAGGCTTGTAAAGTGAGTTGTTTTTTCACCAAAAACGTTAGTTAAAATGTAAAATAAATAAATAAATAATTTTCATATTTTTTTTGTATTAGTCATTGTTTTGACAGGTTCAAGATAGAAAGCTTTAACAACATTATTATGATGAAAAATAATGACACAAGGAATTATATCACATGCGAAGTTTGAGGCCAACGCAGAAATTTTTTTACTTTTAAATGATTCTCTAGATGTTACATTTGTCTGTTATAGTGATGTTTATAAAACTCCTCACAACACAAGGCATAATCTGTTTACGGGTATAGTCTGTAGCCCATTATGATTCGACTTGATGGAAACCTGCCACCTAATTTATCTACTATGCTAGCAGGCCCATTTCTTTTTCGTAACTGAAAAGTCTCTGAAAGTCGAGACAATCAAAAGCCTTACACGATGTATTTTTACATGAAGTCATGAGTTTGCCAGAAGCCATGTGCTTGCGTATGATAAGCAAACTTAAATAAAAATCTCTGTACTAACAAACAGTAGTTACAAATCCGACATAATTGCTGACAAGAATGTTCACTAATGATTCTGTGAAGTCATCAAGTAATGATCTCTGGCATGAAAATCGTGATGTCGAAGGAAAAATTATATTTGTTCGTAGAACATGTTATCCTGGTAGATGAGTCAAGGTATCGACTATCAAGGCTTTTTAGTATATACAGCACATAAAAACTTTTTGTGTTATTTTTTTATATACATCGGTAATATTTCTGTATCGAATCTGATGGTTAGCGCAAATACGGTTCATAAATGATGTATAGTTTACGTATGGTAGTCGTGGAATGTCTTCAATCCATACAAATAACTGAGTAAAAAGCACGCAAAACTTTTGATGATGCAGCACATGAGCAGATGAGTAAATACCTATTACAACTGTTACTTATAAATTAAGAACTAACGTTATAGGCATATTCATGTATATGAATGCCCGCACATTCTTGGTGATACATGATACTGAGCTATTTTTCCCACACAAACACCTTCCCATTCATTGAGATGAATCAGTCTGAGAAAATAAAGGCTGGGACTGCGAGACGCGAAACATTCCTTGAGCTTTCCTAGTGGGTCCCGATAGCACCGTTGCTGGGCCATGTTATTTATGTAGAGAGCCGTCCGTCGAAAAATGACACCGCCCTCGGTAGCCTGTAAAAACTTTTACAGTAGCAAGCTGAACCATAGTCTTTACATGTTGGATAGAGGACGAAACATCCAAAGATACTGCAATCATCGCTTTCTTGGACTTCTGCACCTACCTGCTCTATACCCTAACTAGAAGTAAACATAGAAATTAAATTGACAATTAATACATTTTAGTATTTATTAATCTAGACCGCAATATGTGGAATGATTCATATTATCACAAATAACACCATCAAGTATGCATAACAATTATAAAGAGACGGATGAAACAATTATAAAGTACTTTGAAGCTATTATAAGATTACGATATCTCGGACTGATGCTTGTTTTTTTTTCTTAAGCCTCATGAGTCATTTTAAAAACATAAGTCAAAGATGGCGGTTCTATGTTGTTGGTCTTATTGGTAATTAACGATGGAACATGTTTCTTTACTGATACCTACTCGAAGGTCTGTGTTAATAAATTCCTTTGCAGCCTTTAATTATTGTCCCAATGCAGCGACTGGCATCCTTTAATGGCTGATGGAATGTGTTGCGTAAAGCCTTATGATACGAGAGAGATAGAGAGTGGAGTTTTATAGTATAACAATATATCAAAGTGTAATTATATTAACTCCGATTGAAAAACTTCATTCTCTTTTTGGGGTCAGTTAAAACAAATACTTTCAACTAGGACTAAGAGTGATTGAGGCAGGTAAAATTAAAACCTTGTTTCAAGCTTTATGAATTCCCAGAAAAAAGCGATAATGCACAATTAAGTTTCAAATAATTAGAATTCCAGTATTATTTTACAACAGACTTCCAAATCTAAAAAAGCCTCAACATTGATATTTTACTTAACCTTTTCTTACCCACAAGGAAGCTAGCCGAACGTAGGCTTTATTCTAACGCCCTAACTGGACTTAGTTTATCAACTGTTGTTTTGTTGAGTTATTCCTCACATATTCCTCACACATTCACACAACGCCATCTAGTCCCAAACTAAGCTGAGCTTGTACTATGGGTACTAAATAACTGATAAACATACACAAATACTTTCTTTTTTTGTAAATAAATCATATTATACATAGAAAACACTCAGACCAATGCAAACAATCATGTTTATCACATAAAGATTTACATTGAACGGGAATCGAACCCGACACCTCTAGCAGTCATGTTATATAACCACTTCGCCACAGAGCTCGTCTTGCTTTGTTCTGTGCCTACTTCATTCGCTGGGCTGCAACCTTTTCCAAATCGTCCGTTTAACTCGTAAGAGATCTGCCCACCCTCAAAGATAATAATCTATAATTTACAAATAAGTATATAATTTATAACTAAGTAAATAAACATAAATACTTAATACCATACGCTAGTAATTTAGAATACATACAATTAAATGCATTACCTACTTATGAATGGCGAATAAAATTATTGGTTTCAAGTTTCAATACGTAAGTGTATTCGCACATAGTAGCCTTGGCCGTGAACTGCATACGAGAATACTGAACCGGAACGAGTTTTGTACGATTTTAACGTCATTCTTTTCTTGACTCAAAGCTGGCTTTTATTGATTTCTTTGGTATGTGGAGATTGTACGTTTATTTATCATGAGAGTGTCGTAAATATCTCTTATAGGTAAGCGTCTCACTGCAGGTATGATCATTTTATGATATCCTCACGTATTGGTAGCCAATATTAATAAGTATCACAATCATAACAGCCCATTAATGTCCCACTGCAGGGACGGGCCTCCTCCCATGACGGAGACATACATTAACATAAATTCTATTTATTCTGATTCATTAAATTGAATTTGTAGAACTTTAATCACCTTCGAATAAACTTTATACGTAATTTGTTTCTAAAAAGTCAATGGATAAGTCCTATATCGCAAGGACTTTTACATACGTGAAAATAACGGAAACAGCCTGGCTATAGAGAAAAATTTGTTTTATCTTGCATGTTGTTTAAAGCAGCGACCTTGTGCTTGGCAGTAGGCGTAGCCGTCACAACACAATTTGACGTGTTAATACTTACTCTTTTCTTTTATATAAACTTAGATGCACTACAGAAATAGTCAACAATCTGCGGTCCGAAATTCCAAAAAAACAAACGCAAGCAAAACCGAAATGCTATCGCATCAACAAACACGAAAGCGTTTTTCTTTCTACTCATAACTGCAATACGATGCGAACAAAATGAAACAAAATAAAACCTTAATATCTAGATATAAACCAGTATATACAGGGTGTATATGAATTTGTCTCATAAATTATTTTAAAACAAGGCATAACTTTATTGAGCAGAAACAAAAAAAACATAAAAAATACTCATCTTTTAGGAGGTGTAGGCTATTTCAATTTTTAATTGTTTTAACATCTTTTCCTTAAAAAAATCTGTGTAAAAATACAGGTGTTTTTCTTTTCACATGGCTTTTTTAGTTTTATTTTAGTAACATGTTATGGACTATTCGTAAAATAAAAAATACGTCATCCTTATAAGTATTCTTTAACTCTACTCGTTTCAAAAGTTTTACGGAATAAAGCAGTAAAAAATAATTAAATGGTCATAATCTCCTAAACGAATGCGTATTTGTCAATTGTAGAGTCCTATCTTGTGATAAAATTTATGCGCTATACACACACCCTGTATATAGTCCAGTCGTATTGTTTATACCCTAGGGGTCCATATTGGCTCACCTAAAGTTCTTCTTCCGAAAATGTTCTTCCTAACGATTTGTAATCCGAATGATCACTCTTCCTAAAATTTTAAATCCTAAAGTTTTCATTCATACTATTTGTATTGCTACCGACGATGTTCATAACACTCATGTTTCCGAAAATCGTTAATCGTTATGTAAATATATTTAAACTCCTAATGTTTTTTGTCATAACGCTTTTATCCCTAAACATTTTCACCATAATATTTTCTCTCATACTCAGAAAGAAATATTTACCAAGTGAAAGTAATAAAAAGGTTTGTTTTTATACTATTTCTTGTGATTTTACTTAACAAATTTTTAAATTTTTACATTAAACCATTTTTTTTAAATTATTGTTTATTAAAATTATTAGAATATTTTTGTCTTAAATGAATGAAATCCATAAAACATGACTCGTTCACGGTTATGCTTATGGCCTGAGAGTTTACCATAGCCGTAACTAAACCAATAAGTAGAGGACCAATTCGGTTCTGGCACTTCGCCGGCCGCTGCCGCGGCACGCTCGCTGCGCTCGCTCGGCTCGTGCGTTGGGGTCACAGTTCTACCATAACCTAAACCAATAAATAAGAATAGGACCCATTTCGTTTCTGGATCTTGACTGAATGATTGGAGCGGGACTCTGGTTTTGCTCTGGTCTTTGGTATATCATGTCATACCTACATGTTGTCAACAAAGTTACGCAAAATTAATGTATAATAATATTAATTATTATGAATAAAAAGAAATCTAAACAAAAAAGATATGACTTTAAATTATAGTATAAAAGATGGTTATGTTGAGAAAATATAGGAAAACAAATAATAGTATAAAAGATGTTTATTGCTACTGAAATTATGAAGATGAATGCTTCGGATTATTAACATTAGGGACAAAAAAATTAGGAATTGCGATTGTTAGGATGAAAAATGTTAGGAAGAACATTTTCGGACTTCCAATTATAGGAGTTGAAATTTTAGGTGAACTTTGGCGCACCCATACCCTAGAAAGTATGTCCACAAAATATTGACTGCGATACAGGTGCTAAGAACTGGTTCAAGTTCAAGGACGCTGCGTAATCACTATGCGTTCATACATTACATACATACAGCAATTACATACACATATGCATAACTTTACTAAGTAGAAACAAATAAAATCATCGAAAAATACCCACTAGTTTAGGAGATATAACCATTTCAATTTTCACTCTTGAAACTCTTTTCTTCAAAAAAAACTTTGTCAAAAACCAGCTGCTTTTCTTTTTACATGGTTATTAGTTTTATTTTATTACGATATGAACCGACCGTAAAGTAAAAATACGTCATCCCTCATAATCGATAGTTCTACTTCTTCCTAAAGGCTTCTGACGAAAAGAAATCAAAAAAGATAAAGTTCAAATATTCCTCATACATTCACACAACGCCATCTAGTCCCAAACTAAGCAGAGCTTGTCCTATGGGTACTAGACAATGGATAAACATACTTAAATACTTTTTTTTTGTAAATACATACATATTATACATAGAAAACACTCAGACCAATGCAAACAATCAAAAGAAAAAAGTTCATGCACACAAAGATTTGCATTGAGCGGGAATCGAACCAGAGACCCTGCGTGGCAGTCATGTTATATAGCCACTACGCCAAAGAGGTCGTCATAAATGATAATAATGTTTTAAACGAATGGGTATTTAGCGATTGTAAAGTGTACGGTACGAGTACGGCGGCGCATACGTTTAAACTCAAGGCATAAATGCCTTGAGTTTAAACGTACTGTACACAGGTGTATATAACCAGTCGCATTGTTTATACCCTAGAAAGTATGTCCACAAGATATTGACTGCGATACAGGTGCTAAGAACTGGTTCAAGTTCAAGGACGCTGTGTAATCACTATGCGTTCATACATTACATACATACAGCAATTACATACACATTTGCATTTAAACTCAATGTTGCAATTGTAATTGGATAGCTTTGTATATAATCCAATTCTTGAGTGTAACTACGTTGTAATATTATTGTGCTACAGACTTACAGCTTATTGAGATGTTATTTGCAGTCCTAATCTAGGTTTAAACTTCGAATGCAATTTCTTTTTATTTTATCTCATATTTAGGATCATTCAACCTTTTTTGTCACAATAAGGATGAGAACTTGATTGACTAATACTAAGCTGGTCAGGCAGGTTAGTGAAGGGTTATGTTTTTTTTTAAGTTTTAGTGACGATTTTCTGCTTAAAAAAGATCTTTCTTGTTTGGGATTAGATGACACTTCAACTTATGTGATTAAACTAATTCGTTTCTTACTACGTTGTTTCCGCACGTGGCTTTTATTTCTGATGTAATAATATGAGAACGATTAGTGTGTAGGTACAGGAACTATGGAATATTGAGTAAATAAGGAACCAGTCGAATCACGATACATTTTAATCAAGCTTTAACAAATAACTACTTAAATCTGTTTATTCAATTTTTTGTGCGAAAACGTTTAAATTTTGGAAAAAAAATATTTCCCTTCAATCTATGGTCAATTTGGCAAATTGATTGACTTTTTCTATAAAATTAGTAGTATCAATCACGTTTATTTTGAAGGCCGAGTTTACTTAATAATTAATCCCGGAAGTCAATTTTCTCACGTCTTAAGTCCACGGTGGTAGGCATAGACTATTATTAAGTGGTGTGTAGGTATCCTTGCTTTAGTTGGTCTTCATAATTTTGAGTGTTTATTTCCAATTGTATTGTACGCGGTTGGTATAGAGTTTAATATCAAGCTTTTCTTTCTTTTGTTTTCATAGAGAATTATCTCTTTGAAATAATGAGAATAAAATATTAATTTAAAAAATCCCACCCATGGGACGAGTTAACCACTAAGTACATTCTTTCTGTCACCAGGCAACGAAATAATATATTACGTATTTACATAAAACCTAAGAAACGTAAAGCTATTGCACCTCGGTCTCTTCCAATTTATTTCTAGGCATTAAATTATCAGTACTCAATCGTAAGGCAACCACAAGAATGCAGTCCCAGGTACCCACAACTGCTGAAAAGGGAATCTACAATAAAACCTGTTTAAAAATATATTTGTTGTCCTTCAATTTATGGGTGATAAACAACTTGCGTTGCTTGGCAACTCTATGCAACCAGTTGTATTGAAAGTAAGAGCTTATTATACTAATTGGATGCGTAGGATTAGGTCAGTGTTCGAGCCCGTTAAGCACTGACATATTTACAACTGTTTTGATTGATGTGATGACTTATGATTTAATATTATGAACAGTATGGCGACGGCTGTATACATCTCGTGTCTCCTTCCATACCCGCGGTGGTCGTAAAATTAGTGGTGGCTTTATGAGGTAAATTAATATTTCTGGTCCAGAAATTTAGCGAAACACAATCAACAGATTTATTTAATTTTTAAGTTACGAGTTAATTGGCTTATCCGTGTGGTGACGGAGTAAGAATATAATAAGTCACCACCCCATCTCATCCCATGGGTGTCGTAGAAACCGACTAAGGAACTATCCGTGAATATTATCTTTACGAAATAAAAAGAAGGGAAGCTCGAAATTAAACCCTATACCAATCCAAGTGTCCCTCCGTTACGGGAGGTGGCCCGTCCCTGCAGTGGGATATTAATGGGCTGTTATGATGACTCAAAAGGATACAGAGTAGGTATGTGTTTGTGTTCGGCACATAATTTTACTCGGTGTCGAAGCACGATCACGCTTCACGATAAACACTGACGTAAATGCGTATTATCCATCGGCTCTACAAACTTCTTGTTCAAAACCCAAAAATATGGTAAAGGCTAAAACATCCAGAAATGTTTTAGCCCAAATATTGTGTAGAGCAATCTGGCGCCCTAGATTAACAGATAGCATAAATTAAAAAAATGATAAAGTTCTGGTATTCCCGTAGACAAAAAACTCAAATGACATTTTTAAGCAGTTTTGGGAAAACTTTGGTACAGTTATTTTTTATTACAATAATCAGCATCCAAACTAGCAAACTCATAAGAAACTGCGCGTACTTTATATAAACATAGATTATAAAATTAATTATGTCAGCAGGACCCCAGCCGGCAAAAAAAGAGAGCCGACATCCTCCCACATTATAAAGCAGGTCCTATGACATGCTATTTGTGTCAAATACCCTAGACATTATTACGTCCCAGGAGACCAGTACAGTAGGGTTCCTTCTATCTATTTTGATAAGCTCTTTGCCAGCGCGTTGACGGTAATGTATGCTGTATACCTACTATTGATTAAGGAAAATTTGAAATTAAACCCTATACCAATCCGTCTGGCCAGCGTGGTATTAATAGGCCAGGTATCCCTCCGTCACGAGAGGAGGCCCGTCCCTGCAGTGAGACATTAATGGGCTGTTATGATGATACCTACTATTGATTGCAAAGCACGAAGTGGAATATCGTTTACCAAAATTATACTTACTCTTGGTTTGGCACAAACTATCAATCTCCAATCAATCAATTAGCCTATTACAGTCCACTGCTGGACATAGTCTTCTTCCAAAACTAAAACTCCTATTCTAATCAGTCGATTAATGTAGCCTTTGGTGTTATTTGCTTAGCTTTATCTTTACCCTATGTTGATCTGACTACTCGTACAAGATTGGAAACGAGAGCAAAAAAAAACAAGTACCTAATATCCCTCATACTAGAACTAATTCTCCAATTATATTATGCTTATGCTTAACAATTTTTATAATCTATGCTTAGTAAGATAGTTAAATATTAAACGGAACCCATTATGTTTTGCTTTCAATATTCTCACTTATCCATTTTTTATATTACATACGACGATCTTCATATCATTTTGCATAACACCAGTCATAGGCTCCCAAGTAATGACATTGCAATGTAAAAATAAGCTCCCGCTTCTTTTATTTTGTCTTAACATACTTATATCCAGTTGCAATTATTGTGGCAACGAACTACGTAGATCAATTTGTTCATATGAAGGCTGGCTGGTTGTTCACATGTGACCTTTAGAAAACTCCTTGGTATCGTTGGGAATTCTTTATGGCGCGCCTCTTTGCCGTCTAAATCTTGAAACAAAAACAAATCGTTACAGACGTAATTGTCTTTTTAAACTTCTTTAATAGTGTGTTATTATCCGGCCGTTCAGAGAATGCGTTCCTGACACTTATCAGTTAGTCACGACTAGTGATGGACACAACATTATACCGAGTTCGTTACCGTTACTCCAAAATGAACCGCCGCGTTATTTTTATGATTAGATTTAGACCGTTTTAAATTGGCGGAATCATTTAAAATTTATATTTTAGTTCTTTACGTGGAAACAATAAAAGGGAATATTAATATAATAAAATTGTTTTATTTATTATTTTTTACAAAGTTACAATCTGTATTTCTATGGAATAAAGTACATTGAACTAAATGTGCGTACAGAATATTAATCAGACTCCGATTCGCTTGAGGAGGTGGTGTCTTCATCATCATCTTCGCCTACATGTATAATTATATTATTATCAATTACAGAATCAATCCTGATATCTCGGTCAAAATGTTCCATAATCAGGTTTTTAGTCTTTTCGACAACCTTTGCCCAGTCATCTCTTGTGACTTTCCCGCAGGCTTCTTTTAACAGGGTCATCATCTTTTTCGTGCTGAATGGCGGGGAAGTATTGTGGCGGGCGGCGTAACCTTTTATTTGAGCCCAGATTAGCTCAATCGCGTTATATTGGCAATGATACGGTGGAATTCTTAGAACGCGATGACCGTACTCCAAAGCCATTTCATCGATTTCGTATCGCACATTTGCCGCTTTATTTTCTTTCACTAACTTAATTAGCTCTGCTTTTAGCATCTGCATATTTGCGTCAATGCCTTTTGCTTGTAACCAAGCAACCATTTCTTCTTTTTTATTAGCTTGGGTAGGTGGTTTCTGTATTTGAAACGAGTGATAGGAGGCATTATCCATCAATATTACAGAAGGCTCTGGTAGGCTGGGCAAAAGCACGTTCTGGAACCACTCTTTAAATGTACTGGCATTCATTTCCTCGTGGTAGTCATTTGTGGTTTTTGATTGAAATGCCAGTAAAGCGTTCTCCACAAAGCCGTATTTTGCAGTACCTGCGTGGCATATTATCAGACGAGCCCCCTTACCCATTGGTACTTTCGACGTCGACGCTTGTGTATCATTCGTCCAAGAACGGGAAACCGTGTGATTGGCGTTTAGCCATGTCTCGTCAATGAACACGACATTATCCCAGTTATCAATTTTTTTTGCTTCTCTCAAGAAACTTATCCGTTTCAAAATGATGTCGTATCGTTCTAATAAAATTTTTCTTTTGTCTGTTTTTTTATACGAAAAACCAATATCTTTTAAGATTTTCGTTAAAGCAGTTTTACCCCCGCTAAACAGTCCAGCTTCTCTTAACGACGCCAAAAGCTTCATCCTGTTGAGATATTCATTTCTGGAATAGTAACCATATATATGATTTCTGATTGCATCGGCGTCAAAGGTATCAATATCTGTCACGGGTTTAGTTCTACGTTTCTTCTTCGGAGTACGTAAAATATTATCTTCCATGCCAGTAGAGCCGAACTTTTCTTTATTAATATTTGTAATCGTTCGTTTGCTAACTCCAAGCGCCTGAGAGACGCGTTCTTGTACTTTTTCGACAGGAACCAGGGGTCCGCCATTTTGCCGCTCCCGCTCAAAGTAATCTTGCAGCTTGATAATTAACTCACGGGCTCCAGTTTTCAATGTTTGTCCACGTTTAGGCATTATTATGCACCAAAAGTAAAAAGAACGCAATATAAGACACAATCAAAGTCAAATAACAACAGATCGCAAACACTTGAAGAACGTGGTCTATGCGCACGAAACGACAACAGACGACTGTTTCAGCGTCACAAAATGGCGGCCCATAACGCCATTTGGGGTTACCATTTTCAACCTAAATATAAAAATGCTACTTTGTATTTAATGTACTTTTATTTTTATATTTAATAAAAGTTATTCTAAAGTCCATTATTTTCAAATTCTTGAAAAGAAAAACAAAACGTATTATTTTATAAAGTATAACTGTATCGATAAGAACAGATTACGATACTATTATTCACTGTTATTGTTGGCACAGCACTACAAATATAAAGCGCTGACATAACCTTGTAATAGCGCAGTGTAGATTTAGAAAAATATTGTTTACCAAGTTATTTGACACTCAGTTTGACACAACATTATAACATTCATTAATTATTGATATAATAATGTTGTTTTAATGCTCATCAATAGTTAAAACGATAAACAACCAGCAAAAATATTTTTATCGTAACTGCAACGCCATTACAAAGTTACTGCGTCAGTTCAATCGCGACGTGTCAGGAACGCATTCTCTGAACGGCCGAAGTTTAGTATGTAATTATTTGCTAGAAGTGTTTTATATCATTCAATTATAATAAATAAAAATGCTTTTACTTTAAAGTTGTCTCTGCGGTATGCGGCATAGGCCTCCGTATTTTGCGATTCTTATCCAATTTGGTCTACCTATTTATTTCCTTATAGGAGAATGAAACCTTCACTAAGAGTTTTGGGCCAAGATTGTACAGAAATGAGAGTATTATCAATTTATAGCTTCACACTTTTTGTCTCGTGCTAAATCTTTTGTTAGTTTTGGCAATCTGAAATCCAAGATAATTTTTTTTTGAAGGAGATGGAAACTTCTGGGCTAAAGCCTGTATATTACTGTACAGAGTAAGGATATGCCCTAAAAATCTTTTCAATTTTTTTCAAGTTCGAATCTTAAAAAAATTGAGTAATTTTATTATTATTTTATTTAAAAATAGAAAAGATTTTTAGGCCATATCCTTACTCTGTACAGTAATGTACAGGCTTTAGCCCAGAAGTTTCCATCTCCTTTATGATCTAACTATATCGGAATTAATGCTATTTTCAAATGCAAAGGTACTAAATTGTTTATTATATAATTACTTATTCTACTAATTGTCACGTACTTGCTGATTCGATTGTATTATTAGTTAATAACGAGTGCTCAAATAACTTTAATTGTACTTTATAATGAGTAATTCGTTCTAGGCCTTGCTTTTTATCAATCTTAGGTTTATAAATATGAACTTATTATTAGTTTTGTTAAAGCTACAGTTTAATCAGCAATTTGCAATTTCACATGGCTTTTTTTGTTTCGAACTAAGAATAGATTGCTCAGGTTACTATACAGCATACCTACCTTTACCAATTCAAACTTGATCGAATCTTCGACTCCTAGGGAAGAACAACAAAACACTTTTCACATTCAGATATTATAAATATAATATATTCCTCACACTTTCACAAAACGCCATCTAGTCCAAAACTAAGCAGAGCTTGTACTATGGCACTAGACAACGGATATACATACATAAATACTTTTTTTTTTGTAAATACGTACCTACATAAATTATTATACATAGAAAACACCCAGACTAATGAAAACAATCAAGTTCATGCACACAAAGATTTGCATTGAGCGTGAATCGAACCCGAGACCTCTGCGTAGCAGTCGTGCTACGAGTATAATATAACCACTACGCCACAGAGGCCAAACACTACGACATTATTCTAGTCGTCACAGTAAGCTAAAATACTTATAAATTAACTCCTCCATTCGTCTGGAAAAAACAAGTTTTATAAAAACAAAAACAGATTGATTTATTCCTTACAGCTGTGACCTTAAAGAAATGTTTAATTACTTAAGGTAAAAGACATATATAGGCTTCTGTGCCTTCATCTACTCAAATAGTAGTACAATTTACTATAATATTCTTATCTAAAGCAGTATAATTAACTACCTACTGCAACTTAAAAGTATTTTGTAAGCACGAGTAATTATTCGAACTTATAGATAAGAGCTGTTGATCACAGCTACCTCTTTCTGGATGTACCTATGTTATTACAAATAATAGCTCAGTCACAATATGGAAAGCACAATAATGATCTTTCTTTTTCACTCACGTACTAGGGATCAAGCCTTTGGTCTCGAAGACTTGTACAGTTGTTTAATACAATAATTTATAGATAGCACATTTTGTTGTCTTGGGTGGAATCCTTTTGTCTTAAACATGTGTCTGTACAAGATGAAAATTCAAGAACTATAAAAACACGACAGGCGCACGATGCATTCAGTCTAAATCATAGAGTACTGTAGTGTGTATAGACCCTTAAACACATTTCGCAATGATTACTCTGTAACATTATAAATTAGGTTACACGCGCTCTGTCAAATATGCTAGTAAGCCTAATATAATAATATTGTACTTTAGTATTAAGAATATATGATTACATTCAATATACGAACTTAAGACAGATAACATGTCTCTTTAATTCATCATCGAGAACCTCTCCTCACCTGTTGCCACATGGCGACCCTGCCTTCAACAATCTATGAAGACACAATGCCGCACAAATGAAGAAAAACTAAGAAAATACCATTATGAAGACTTAAGATTTACCGATACAACGAAGACTACATTCATCCTTTTACCAAAAAAATACAGAAAAATGAAGACTATTTTCCATACAATTTTATAAACCAGAAATAATTGCAAGAAAGAAGCGTACGGGACAAGGATGGTATCCAGGGTATAGCCCGGTCCACATACTAGGAGGTGTCCAGGGAAATCCCGGCCCATGTTCGAGGTGTCCAGGGAAACGCCCGGCCCAATCAAGACATCGTGTCATCCATCACCAGCAGGCTGTTATCCACATCGTACCCTTTGCTGCCCAGCGCTCCACGCGACGCACCATGTCAGACCGCGTCAGATTACGTCACATCAGCACTCCACACAAGCCAACATAGCCGCGATGCTAATTGTAACAAAAGCTATCCGTACAGCTTTAGACGAACACAGCTTATCACCAAGCAATGACCGCCAGGTTATGAGAATTTCTCATTCGCAATATCACCGTTTTCGTAATAATAGAGGTATGTCAAACAATAATTATAATTACTCTAAAAATAATTTTAGTTATAAAAACAATTTTAATAATCCTAGACCGTATTCTAACAATGCTAGAGGAGGACCTCCACCTTCACGAGGTCGTGGTCACGGTGTCCACGGCTATCGTCGGCCCTCATTTAATCATAATTCGCAATTTCATTCGCCACGTACGTACACAAACCGTTCACAAACGTCGCACAACCAAGTGAACACAGTTCATAATACAAACGAACGTACTGAAAATGCACCGGATAGTGAGTTTTTTCGTGCCCACACTGAGTAATAACGAACACTTTATACTTAGTTGTAATAGTAGAAGTATAATTAGTTTAAATTTAGATGGAAGTAATAATAAGATATCTTTATTAGTAGATAGCGGCGCTAGCCTCTGTGTTTTGAAATACGAGTGGTTATGCGATAATCGCGAATATATGAAACATTTAAATGTTTATAACACTGTTATTAAAGGTGTTAGTGGAAAATTAACTTCCGAAGGATATTTATTCTTGAATTTAAAATACGAAGGTATTACTTTTCGACAAAAGTTTTATGTTTTCAAGAACATGTCATGTTCTAGCAATGGTATATTAGGTGATAATTTTTTTAAGCGTTATAAAGCTTTAATTGACTATGAGAGTAATTCACTACGATTATCAACTCCGAGTGATACAGTATACATTCATTTTTCACCATTAGAAGATAAATACTTATACTCTATTCCGCCGCGTTGCGAAATAATTAAGTATATACCATGTACTTCACAAGAAGATAGTGTCATTTTAGCGAAAGAGATTGAAGAAGGAGTTTTTGTAGCCGGAATGATTGCAAAACCGCAAAAAGGTTACATTCCTGTCAGAATTTTAAATACAAAGAACATAGATATAACAATTAACTTATCGAACGTTGAAGTTCACTCAATATCTAGCTTTGATATTTGCCACTTTAATCAACAAAACAACAAAAACGTTGAACGAGTCAAAACTTTATTTAATTTACTTAATTTGAATTATTTGAACAAAGAGGAAAAACTTAGTATCGAAGAAATCTGTGCTAAATACTCAGATGTATTCCATTTACCAGGAGATAAACTATCTGTTACAAATTTAATGCAACATAGCATAACTTTGAAAGACAACTCGACTCCAGTGTATGTCAAACCTTATAGGATCCCTCAGTCATTAAAAAGTGAGATAGCAAAACAAGTTCAAGAAATGTTAGACAACGATATTATTGAAGAGACCGTCTCAGAATGGTCCAGTCCTGTATTATTGGTTCCAAAGAAAGCTGATAGATCAAATGAGAAAAAATGGAGACTTGTAATTGATTACAGGCAATTAAATAACAAAATAAAAGACGACAAGTTTCCGTTACCCAATATAACAGATATTTTAGATTCTTTATCTGGTAGCATTTATTTTTCGAAATTAGATCTTTCTCAATCTTATTATCAACTGTCACTTAGTCCTGATTCGCGTAAATACACGTCATTTTGTTTAAACAAGATGTATCAACTTTCTTTAGATGAAGATTCGCGTAAATGTACTGCATTCACAGCCGGTAAACAGTACCAAATGAAGCGCTGTCCTATGGGCTTAAAGACCAGTGCCAGCGTCTTCTCAAGACTGATGACCGTAGCCATGTCAGGCCTTAACTACGAAAAATGTTTTCTTTATTTAGATGATTGTATTATCATAGGAAACAGTATTAGAACGCATAATTCCAATCTTATTAGCGTATTAAATCGTTTAAGAGAAGTTAATTTAAAACTAAATCCAATAAAATGTGAGTTCTTACGTAAAGATATTGTATACCTAGGGCATAAAATTACATCAGATGGTATATTTCCTGATCCAGCAAAAATTGCCGTAATGAGTTCATTTCCCCGACCAACATGTGTCGACGAAGTCAAACGATTCGTCGCGTTTGCAAATTATTATCGTAAGTTTATACATTCATTTGCGAGTATTGTTTATCCTTTAAACGCACTATGTAAGAAAAATGTCACTTTTAAATGGTCAGAAAAATGCGAAACTGCTTTTATTAATTTGAAATCAGCCCTAATGAATCCACCAGTTTTAGATTATCCAAATTTTAGCGAAGATAACATTTTTCAATTGCACACAGACGCATCTAAGATAGGTTTAGGCGCTATTTTATCAAATAGTAATGGCAAAACTGTTGCTTATGCTAGCCGCAGTTTAAAACCAGCTGAAACTAGATACCCAGTTATAGAACTAGAACTTTTAGCTATAGTTTGGGCGGTACAACATTTTAGACCTTACATTTACGGTAGAAAATTTAAGATTTTTACGGATCACCGACCATTAGTTTATTTATTTGGCCTTAAAGATCCATCTAGCCGTTTGATGAAATTTCGTTTATATTTAGAAGAGTACGACTTTGAAGTAGAATACGTTGCAGGTCGGAATAATGCAGCTGCAGACGCATTAAGCCGAATCTTGTGGACGTGTAAAGATTTAAAAGAATTACAAGACAAGAAAGTTTCAGTCTTAACCCGTGCTCAATCAAAGAAGTTACGAGTAACTGAAGATTACCCTGATAGACAGACTTCTGAGAGCTCTACGACCCATAGGCTTGATCAACCTACGGTAGTAGAAATTCTCAAAAAACCAAAAGACGTAGTAGAATTAATATTTTGTGAGGAAAATAGTATACGAAAATATAAAAATAATTTAATGAATATTATGTCAAACGACAGCTCATGTATTTTTGTGCCATCGCAATGCGCGATATGTCTAGATACCCGATCGTTATCAACCAATGAGGTGTTAGCGAGGGATTTAGTACAATTATGCCAAAAGGTAGATATTAACGAATTGTTAATCATAAAAAATAAGCACAATGCAAGTTATATTAAATGTTTATTGAGCAATAGGAAACATTTTGAAAACCATTTACGTTTTCTTGTTACTAGAGATATAATAAAAGTAACTGATAAGGAAGAAATAAGAGTAATACTTAATGACTTTCACATTTTGCCAACTAGCGGACATGCAGGTATAAATCGAATGTTAAATAATATTAAAAAATATTATTTTTGGACTAGTATGAGCAATGACGTATCAAATTATGTCAAACATTGTAAACCTTGTCAAATACAAAAGTATACAAGTAGGAATATTAAAGAACCAATGACTATAACTTCAACAGCCAACTCGGCATTCGAAATAATTAGTTTAGATTTAATGGGACCATTAGACATAGACAACTATAGTAATAAGTATATTTTAACCATTCAATGTAACTTAACGAAATACGTTGAAGCATACCCCTTACCACGTAAAGATACGGAATCTGTAACTAGAAGTTTCGTCAATAATTTTATATTAAGATACGGTGTACCCAGAAAGATTTTAACCGACAAAGGTACAGAGTTCATGTCATCTATCATGACAGAAACATGCAAACTATTAAGCATAGAAAAACATTGTTCTACGCCATATCATCATGAGACTTTAGGAGCTCTTGAAAATACACATAAACATTTAGCCGCATATCTTAGAATTCAATGCGAAAATAACAAAGTCGATTGGAGCGATTGGTTACCATTTTGGTGTTTTTCATTTAATACAAGCATTCACTCTGAGACACAGTACACTCCATTTGAATTAGTTTTTGGTAAAGTGTGTAAATTACCCAGTAACTTAACTTTAGAAGTAGAACCTTTGTATAACTTTGATGATTATTATAAAGAATTAAAATATAGAATGCAAAAAGCACATTTAGATGCTAAGAATAACTTGTTAGAAAATAAAATGATAAGAAAATTAAAGTATGATCGTAATAGTAACCCAATAGTTTATAAGAAAGGAGATTTATTATTATTAAAAAATGAAATCGGAAATAAATTTGACAAACTGTATAACGGTCCATATGAAGTAATACAAGATTTAGCTCCCAATGTTTTAATTAAAAAAAAAAAAAATGAATGTTTAGTGCATAAGAATAATACTAAATTATTTTATAAGTAATAAAAATATTTTTTTATTTTCCTTTATTTTTCATAATTTACCCTGTACTAACTGTAATTTTTAAAATTCTTAGATTAAGCAACATTTGCACTTAAGAGCATACTTCTCACAGCCGTGTAACAAAACTAAAACTATGAAAAAAAAAAAAGGAGGGTGTGTAGCCACCTCTTTTCAGGGGAGCTGTAGTGTGTATAGACCCTTAAACACATTTCGCAATGATTACTCTGTAACATTATAAATTAGGTTACACGCGCTCTGTCAAATATGCTAGTAAGCCTAATATAATAATATTGTACTTTAGTATTAAGAATATATGATTACATTCAATATACGAACTTAAGACAGATAACATGTCTCTTTAATTCATCATCGAGAACCTCTCCTCACCTGTTGCCACAGTACAGTATCATCATAACAGGCCATTAATGTCTCACTGCAGGGAAGGGCCTCCTCCCATGACGGAGGGATTCTTGGCCTACTAATACCACGCTGCCCAGACGGATTGGTATAGGGTTTAATTTCAAGTTTTAATTCTTTTTATATCGTAAAGATAATATTCACGGTTAGAACCTCATTCGGTTTTTACGGCACCCATGGGATGAGATGGGGTGGTGACATAATTGTATTCTTACTCCGTCACCACACGGATGGAAAGAAACTTCTTATACAGAGAATTTTAGCAACATTTGACATTGCGTGTGATAGAACCAAGATTTATCCTCTTATAATAATGATCTTTTTATCTGATAACTCACACCTACTAGTATTAATACATAATTATAGTATCTGATCATATAACCACACGCAACACGCAAGGTCTTAGTTATTAGACAATTGTGTTAGCAGGTGTCTACCTTGTTTGTTTTAAATTAATTAACTGGTTTTTTTTCATTTTAATTATTTTTTGTAAAATAAGTAAAGCCGGAACAAGCTCATAGTAAGAAGAGTAATACCACTTGTCTATACAAGTGGTAGTTAACAGTAAACAGTACAAGATTCAGCTTTTCTATTGTAGCCGAGAACGGATGGAGATCTGTACCATAAAAGATAGTAATAATTATGGATATATCTATAGTACTTCTCATCCTAGGGATGTACTTTAAGCCGACTGCAAAGTTTGAACACATACTTGTATCACCTTGAAACTTAAGAACACAAACTTGACGCTAAACTTAAATATACTAGACAATATTACCAAAGTGATATTACTAGCTTAAGTGTGCCTTCGTTCCTAGACTTGTCCTTGCAGTGCGACATTAATGAGCTGTTATTATGTCCACGTCATTCCAGTGCACCCATCTAATAATGAGGGTGTCTTAAAACTAAGAGAGACTAAGGAACTTCTAATCAATACTTAGAAGTTGTAACAATAGAAAATTACAATATATAGCGTCAGAATTAGGCGTATCAGCTCACACGGAACACTCGCTATAACAGTTAGACAGCTTTTAGAATTGTCTATTAGTATGCTTTTTTGCTCTTCATCTTCGTGTGATGACGGAGTAAGAATACAATATGTCACCACCTCATCTCATCCCATGGGTGTCGTAAAAACCGACTCAGGAACTATCCGTAAATATTATCTTTACGTAATAAAAAGAAGGAAAACTTTAAATTAAACCTTATACCAATTCGTTTGGCCAGCGTGGTATTAGTAGACCAAGTATCCCTCCGTCACTGGAGGAGGCCCGTGTGGCGTGACGTTTCGTGACGCCCCTCGTGCGTTGATGCGTGCCGCTTCACGCGCCGCCCCAGCGTAAACAGAAAAAAACGCCCGACGCGCCGCGAAACGTCACGCCACACGCGACGCGAGACACCCCGCGTCTTCGTAAATGAGGCCTTAGGCCTTGTTTACGGAGAAGCGGGGCGGCCCGCACTGAATTCAAATATATTGCGTTGTACGTTGGTGTGTTTACGGAGAAGCGTTTTTTGACACATTTGTTTGAAATAGAGCGTCGCACGCTGCGTCGCACCCAGCGGTGCACGCAGCGTCAATTCTCGATGAAGCTATAGGTATATAAAACTAGTTGATTTGATCGAGATGAGCGTGCTTCGCTATACACTTGACGTATCGCCGCGGGCGCCGCAGCGGCCAACGCCACGCTTCTCTATAAACAACGTCATATATTGCTATAAGTTTGTGTTTACGCGTGCGATGATGCGTGCCGGTTCACACCCCGCCCCAGCGTAAACAGAAAAAACGTCCGACGCCCCGCTCAACGCCACGCCATACGCCCCGCCCGACGCCCCGCTTCTCCGTAAACGTGCACTAAAGCAGCTTTTAGGATTGTCTATAGTATGCTTTTTTGCTAGAGTTACCTCTATATAAAATGTTATTTTCTTTGGTTACAGATTTTTATGAAAAATGTTCATGCGGCTATAAAAGCAATTGGATAAAATGGGTAGTTTATTCAGAAAATTATACTTTTTAGTACCTTTGATATTATTAATCGTTATTATTGAAGCAACGGACAATAATGATACTGGTGAGTTACTATATAAAATATTTTAAACAATATTTATTGCAATATGGATGCTACCCAAAATCTAGGGTTCGATTTCCGCTTTGCAAATCTTTGTGTAATCATTAATGTTTGCATAAGTTTTTATATTATATAAGCATGTTAGCCATCAACTATCAATATGTCATAGGGAAGCAAAACTCGTATCCAAGGGTGAGGTTGTTATTAACTTTAACTGATTAGTAAAACAAATTAGAAGAGAAAGTCAATTATCTGCTGTCCAAGAAATTCTATGCTAATGAAACTGCGACAAATAATCAAACTGCTGTTAATGATTACAAAACTAATTTAAGTTTTGCTTTGTTTCTAGATACTGAGGAACGGCAATCACGTGCCACAGGAAGAGTAGTAAAACTTTATTCAGGTCCAAGACCTGATCCAATTCATTGCGCTAGCGAAGGGTTTCATGAAGACCCTAACAATTGTGTCTTATTTTACCGTTGTACTAAGTCAGGAAATGGAAAATTTACAGTTTTTAGGGTAAGATTGTAGTTTTTATTAAATATTAAATATCAAAAACGATGGGAATTCATAATCGTAATGGAGAAATTTGCCATATCATCTTTAACAAAATGTTCACGTAATTTGTTTAAAAAATAATAACAACGACTTAATTGTAGACAACCTTATTTGTTTTAGTTTCAATGTGGACCTGGAACTGTTTATGATCCAGATAAGCAGGTGTGTAACCATCCAAAAAGTACGAGACGAACGGAATGTGGAGGTTCTCTATCTGCAATTCAAGAACCTGTTCATATTAATGACATCGAGAATAATATGCCGCTTGAAATCCCATCTCCAATAGTTACCAATACAGCACCGCATAGCAACAGCGGAACTACCTTTCAACCTATCGTAGCATCTAAGCAAACATTACAAACTACCACGCCATCTATAATACATTCATGGGTTTCACCAATCGATAATACTTTCGCAGAAAGTCAAAGAGTTGTTTCATTAGAACCAACATCAGTAACTCGAGAACATTATACAACAATCAACCCTACTAAAGTTCAACATCAAAGCTCACAAGATAATTTATGCACAACAAGTGGTTTTATGGGTGATTCAGAAAATTGTCACAAATTTTACAGATGTGTCGCTAACCAACGAGGAGGATTTACTAGATACGAATTTTCATGTACCGAAACAACAATTTGGGATGATGACAATCAAATATGTAATCACGTTTGGGCAGTCAAAAGAAGTAAATGTGGATTACGAAATTATAATAATGTAAATAGTGGATACAAAACACAACCAAATAATGACGACGATAGTGAAAGCAACACCAATTCAAGAAAAAGCACTCAAGAACAACTCCAAATTAGTTACGGTGACAAAGTGACTCAGACCCAGACACAAATAAGTGATGGAAATGTAAAACAAAATCAAACACAAATCCACTATGGTGACAGAACAAACAACAATTCAATAAATACCTCAAATTATCAAAATCAAACACAAATACCGGACACTGACTCTGCGGTCAGTCAAACGCAAACTCAAATTGATTATGGGAATAATGGAGTACAGACACAGTTACAAATAGATCATTCTAAAGAAGCAAGTCAGAGTCAAATCCAAATCAGTGAATCAACAACAAAAACATCTGTTAGTTCCACGCAGTCCTCTGGTAGTCAAGAAATGGCAAACAACGATTGTACTGAAAGTGGTTTTATGGGCGATAATACTGACTGCCAAAAATTTTACCGATGTGTTAGTAACGGCCAAGGCGGTTACACAAAATATGAGTTTAAGTGTGGTGAAGGTACTGCATGGGATCAGAGTATAAATAATTGTAACCACAAATCAGCAGTGAGTCAATGTGGATCAAATACTTCTAATTCTAATCCAACTATAACACCAACATCTACAACAGAAAGTATAAAGACAACAACACCAAGTTATCATACAACGTCGTCGACTGAAAATTCAAATAATGTACCTGAAAGTTCTGAAGACAACGAAGATGCCGGATACGGTAACCAAGAATTAGAACCTGAACCTTTGCCGACATCATCTTCAGCTCCTACTACATTATCCTCTACTTCACCAACTGATTCAACAGACAATATTTGTACATCAAGTGGGTTTAAAGGAGACGACAAAGATTGTAAGATATTTTACAGGTGTGTTGATAATGGTAGCGGAGGTTTTACTAAGTATGAATTCAAATGCGGTGAAGGCACAGTTTGGGATTCCGAAATCGAAGCGTGTAATCATGCATGGGCAGTGGAAAAATGTGGTGGTAATACACATAATGATTTTGACAAAACAGAAACAACGACAAATAAATTATCTACAACTTCAAGCACTACTGTTCGTTCGACAACTGACATGGCTCCATCTTTTGATTACAACGATAATGATGAAACTGGTTACGTTCCCTTGCACGACGAAGACCCAAAACCGACAACAACTATAAGCTCTGTATCTAGTTCCACAGATTCCGTGCAGGCAAGTGACAGCGAATGTACTCAGAGTGGTTTTATGGGTGATAAAAATAACTGTAAGAGATTCTATAGATGTGTGGATAATGGTGATGGAACCTATACAAAATATGATTTCACTTGCGGAGAGGGTACACTATGGGACCAAGAAATCCAAACTTGTAACCACGCAGCGGAAGTTACTAATTGTAATTCACAAGGTGGTCCTTATAATGAGAATGTAGACGAGTCAAAACCATCAAGTTCTTCGACTACTCCAACTGCAACAACAACACAATCAACAGCAACAAGTGGTATAGAAGAACCAAATCCATCCAGTCAAGATTATCCTTCTGTTACAGAAGGAACAACTAATGTTAAAGAAAATGATTCCTCTGTTGTTTGTTCGAGGGAAGGCTTTATGGGAGATCCTAATAATTGTAAAACTTTTTATAGATGTGTTGATGATGGTGAGGGTAATTTTATTAAACATCAATTTACATGTGGGGAAGGAACTTACTGGAACCAAGAAATCTTAACCTGTGACCATATAACACCTAATATGAATTGTCAGTATAAAGCAGAAGATTCTATTTCGAGTAAACCTCAACATGACGAGTCAGACGCAGAAGCAACAACAACTTCCAAAGGTGATAGTAATTCAACTCAAAAGCCACCAACTACATCTAAAACAACGACCACTTCCAAAGGGGATGGTAATTCTACTCAAAAGCCTTCCACTTCATCTAATGTTTGTTCAGCCGAAGGCTTTTATGGTGATCCAAATGATTGTAGGAAATTTTATAGATGTGTAGATAACGGTGAGGGTGGTTTAACAAAGTACGACTTTACATGTGGTGAAGGAACAGCTTGGGATTCTGATATTCAGACTTGCAACCATATTAACGAAGTTTCGTCTTGCCAAGGCTCTCCCTTACTCGACGAAAATGACGCTCAAACACAAACAACTCAAAATTCTCAATCATCTACACAAACAACTCAAAAGTCGCCATCATCGTCACAAACAACTGAAAAATCGCCATCATCAACACAAACAACTGAAAAACCTCAATCATCAACACAAGCATCTACTACAACATCAACTCAAAAACCCGATTCAACGTCAAGTAAACCATGTTCCGGCTCAAACAATCAAGCGTCTCAGGATAAATGCGAGAGTGAAGGCTTTCACGGGAATACACAAGATTGTAAAAAGTTTTACAGGTGTGTAGATAATGGAAATGGAGGTTACACAAAATATGACTTTGACTGTGGTGAAGGCACTATATGGGATCCGGATGTTACTACCTGTAATTTCCCTGAAAACGTTGTTAGACCTGCTTGTAACCAAAACAGTTATGAAACGGATGATTCATCCTGTAATAATTCTTCAAACGGGGGGTCATTAACAGAAAGTAATGCAGAAGATACACAAGAAATGGAAGCACCTTCAACAAAACCGCAAAATGATGGTATTAACTGTACTGAAGCAGGGTTCTATCCTAATCCTAATGACTGTAAGAAATTTTACAGATGTGTCGATTGGGAAGGTGATGGGTCCAAATTATCAGTATTTCATTTTGAATGTGGAGAAGGCACCATATGGGATCCCGCTCTGGAAACATGCAATCACGAAGAATCGGTTTACCCACCACGGGATTGTGCAGGCTCTCAATCTCAAAACGTAACTTCTGAAGAAACTGGATCTGAGTCAACCACACAATCAACAACAGAATCAACAACCCAATCTACCACTGAATCAACCACGCAGTCAACCACTGATTCAACTACACAATCAACAACTGAATCCACCACCCAGTCAACTACTGAATCAACCACACAATCAACAACGGAATCCATTACCCAATCTACCACTGAATCAACTACGCAGTCAACCACTGACTCAACTACACAATCAACAACAGAATCAACAACACAGTCAACAACTGAATCAACCACACAATCAACAACTGAATCAACCACACAATCAACAACTGAATCAACTACACAGTCAACAACCGAGTCAACCACACAATCAACAACTGAATCCACCACACAGTCAACAACTGAGTCAACCGCACAGTCAACAACCGAATCCACAACCCAACCTACAAGCGAATCAACCACACAATCAACAACCGACTCTACCACTCAATCAACCACACAATCAACAACACAATCAACTACTGAGTCCACTACCGTAGCAGAAAATGAAAGTACTACAAGCGGACAAACAGATGGTACTACGGAACAGCAAACTGAAAGTACGGCAAAACCAGAAAATACAACTGAACAGACGGAAGAAGGAGCGACTACAAGTGCCACTGAAGGTACGACAGAGCAGTCTGGATCAACTACTGAACAGATAGAAGACAGCACAACTGAAAAAGTATTTATCACAGATGGCAATGGAGAAAAGGAATGTCCGGAGACAGAAGACGATCAATACTTATATGTATGCCCAACGTCATTTAGAAGGCACCCAAGGTATTGTAATGTATTCTATCAATGTGATGAAAATGATCAAAACCATGATTTAAAAATAGCAACATTTACCTGCCCCAACAACACAATTTATGACGAAAGTCAAACCAAATGCGTTGAAGAGAGCAAAGCTGAAAAAGAGTGTAATGGAGAAATTGCACAAAGCCGAAGAGTTAAAAGAAAACACAATCTGTTAGATAAAGAAACAGTAAGTTTTTAATTAAATTTATAACTTTATTTTGATTGCGTCAGTAGTGGTTATTAAATAGTTGATATTTTATAATTGATTAAGTATTATTGAAAAGCAAATTATAATCTTTAATTTTTATTTTTACAGATCATGGCGACTAAAACAAGTTATGCTTGTCCTACCCCAGGATTTTATAAATTTGAACAAGACGGTGAATGTTCTCAAGCTTTTCTTAAATGTATTAAAAAACCAAATCAGTTAAGAGGATTTGTGTATCAGTGTCCTAAGGGATACATTTTCTGGTCAGTAAGTAAACGATGTGAACCAATGAACTCAGTAAGGGACTGTAGGCGTTCTGTTCTTAACGACTGGGATAGAAGGCCTGAAATACCCGTGGAGAGAAGGAATGTGGCCTGGTGATTTAGGTAACCACATAACAAAATGGTATTGTGATAATACATTGGATTAGTTATAAGTACAAAACATAGATCGTACATTGATCTTAGACATCGGAAAGTTATAATGAAACGAATAAAATTAGTAAACTTACGAATGACGCTATTTGTGTGTAGGTATTAGAATTAATTATTTTTATAAATTATCTAGTCTATAAAAAAATCTGCAATTATACTTGCTGCCATAAAGTTAAGAAACTTGTGAACAAAATATTGTAAGCGTTAAAAATATTTTGATCACGACTTTATTTTTAAGTCCAATGGTAAAAATAAGTACAATAAATAAAATAAATTATTGAATAACTTTGTTTCATTTTCTCCTGTTTCAAATATGATACGTATTGTAGGTATAATAATGTAGAAGGCTCTGCTATAAGTACTAAGATGCTCACTTTAGTCTAATCATATTTTTTTAATGTAACAGTGAACTTATTGTTATTGAAAGAGCCAAAATAATAGTACAAAGAAAATGCTACGAAGAAAGGGATTTATTTAATTTTTGTTATTACGCAGTTGAACTGTAAATAACGAAGTTTGAACGTTGGTTTTCCTGTGTAAAATCGGGTAACATTATGGTCTTTAGAAGGTGACCTTAAGTAAAAAGAAATTATAGTTGAAAAATAATTTATTTAAAATTTACCTAAAATCATTGAGAAATACTGTTATAACAATATCAAATCAATTCCCATACACGATGATAAAATTCCCTTACAAAATATTGTCAATTCAGCAATTATAAAATCAGTTGTGGTTTCTTCATTACTGTGATGAATTGCATTACTAAATATAGTTCCAAGGAATGCGTGACAAGCTGTTTTTGTAGCTATAATATTACCTTTTACATCAATTGTGAGTAAATTTTCACTTTTCGTATTCTTTGTGCTTTTATACAGAGATTCTAATTTCAATCTCTCATAAACATCTGTTGAAGGCTCACGAAGTGGTATAAAAGTATTAAGAGTTTCTTTTTCAGTTTTATTTATTTCTCTTTTTTCTATTGAATTATATCTTACGCCAACTTTATTATGTGCAAATAAATCAAGAAATAATGGTATTAAACCAAATTTAGTATTCTCATCTTTAGAATAATAGATTGGTTCTGAATCAGTAACTTTTTCGGATATTTTTGTACTGCTCTGACTAACACCATTAATATTGGGCTTTATTTCATTTATTGTCTCTGCTTTAAGTGTAGTAGTTGTATCATTATTATTTAAAGTTTTATTTTCAAGATGTGCATGCCTAATTACTTGAATGTCTTCGGCTTCAGAAAGTGCCGGTAAAGACAAGTCATTAGAATCTATATCGTCATGTTCTAAATTATAAATGATTTCTTGTATATTATTTAATTGTTTACGACTCTTAAGTGTATTGTCGAAACTGTATTTGAGCTTTGTATCACTGAGACATTTATTAGTATGAGCATATTTATTTAAAAGGTCTTGTAGTTTTTGTTCGTAGGCTGTATGTTGGTACAAAGGTGTCAATATCACTGGATTGAAAGCAACACCTCCTTTATCCCACACAGAGACTGTGCGTGCAAGAAATTGTAATAGTTGGTTCGGTAATACCCTCCAATATTTCTTCAACGGCGAATTCTCCATGTAAGCAGATATAGTGGTATATTTAACTATTATGTTTTGATCTGTGCTTACATATTCCATTAATGGTTTTTTATCTTTTGTCAAAAGCATATTTAATGCTAATTCATTATTTTCTTCAGCGCTCATTAGGTTTGTGTAAGTATCATTAACAACAACGATGAAATTGAGCTTAAATTCGTTAAAAGTTTTCGATAATCTTTCAATGTATGGCATATATTGATTTATATACATTTTTGTGTCATCGTCTTGATCAACGAATACATGCATGAAGACTTCAGGCAAGATTACATTTTTAACTGACGTTTTATTATTGTCCTTCTTTATAATCGAACTTGCAAGTTTCATATCCGCCGAAGGTATAATTGAAAATGCAAACATGCAGTTATAGATTATGAATGTTGTTAAACTAATCATACCGATTCCAATCCACCAATATGTAAGTAATGATGACCAGTGATCTGAAACAAAAACAATATATTTTTTAATTAGTAAACGTATACAGTATATCATGAACTGGGAGCAGGCCTGAGGTCATTCGCTGTTTCAGAAAAAAGCGCGGCTCTTGAGGGAAACCTAAGGTAAAACCTCCTTGCGAATGAAATGTGTTCTAGAGGCCATCTAAGTAGCTCGAGAGACCCTGAAATTTTTTTTTCTTAATTCTTTGAACTTACTACTCTTATTTTTAATGTACGTATTTCAAAACATTTAACATTGGAACATAATTATAAATAAAAAATAAAATAATAAAAAGTTCTTACCTGGCCAATGAGCGAGAATAGCAGTTGCACCTTTTAAGTTATTTCGTACTCTGTAGTTCATGGGTCGCTTCTTCGAGTAAAAAAGAGGTTTGTATAACTCTTCCTCAGACGCTTCACATAGTAAAGGATGTTGTTCTGGATAATCCGCACTCATCGCTTTCCATCGACTCTACTATTAACAATAATAAATAACAAATTATTACTTTACAATATTAATTAAAAATTAAGTAAAACTTCAGGAAAAACAGTGTCAAATTGGTATTACGTCAATGAGTTTAATGGCAGTTTATTAGTAAATACTAAAGACATTATTTGATTAAGAAGGTTGGTGGCTATTTCGATTGGCAATACTGAATGTCAATGGATATATACAAACTTTATAGAGTGTAAAATCTCTTCTCATAGTTAGAGCACCAATAAAAAACATAAACAAAATAGACACTATCTTGAGCAGTATTCGACCCTGCGACCTCGTGCACGGTAGCTGCATACACACCTGCGCTATACCACTAAGGCAACTGATTAATAAAGCTATGTGTTTATCTAGGCTATAGGCACTAAATTTGAATCAAAACAACCTTATGACTGGGCGTAAAAGTACAAGTACACAAATACTCACACACTCCCTTTTTAACTATATAATACTAACTATAAATGCCCAATAATGACCACACGACAACGCTGGACTTTTTAAAAAAGCCCTTCCGCAGACACGGGTCTTCACTAATCTCGACGTGTAGGCAGCGATGGAGGCAAACAGCCTACAGCGATGGAGGGAAACTGAGTACACTAAAACGCTGCGGATACTTTTAAATAATACTAGCTAACCCGTGCCCACTGCGTTGGGCTGCGAAAATAACGCGCCCCTTTTTTAAACATATTTCATTACTGCTCCACTCCCATAAGTCATAGCGTGATACTATATAATCTATGACACTCCTCAATGTACTATTCAACACAGAAAGAATTTTTAAAATCGGTTCAGTAGATCCAGAGATTACCCCCTACAACGTCACAAACACACTAACTTTACCTCTTTATAATATTAGTATAGATATTCCCTCCATCAGACAATGGACGTCCACAGCTGGACATAGGTCTCCTCCAAATATCGCCACCTTGCGTGATGCCGTGCCTCCTTCATCCATTGGTTTCTCGCCATCGTAACTAGTATTGTTAATTATACAAAAATAATAAAAAAAAAAGAATACATACCGCCTCTTCTCGTGACATAATTTCGAAATAATAATATATATTTTATGTAATTATTTATAATTATAACAATTAATTCCGCGCATAAGAGTAATGTTTCAATGAATAACTATAGAAAAATGCACGTAAATTATCAATACAACAATGAGTGTAGGGCACGTTTATATTTTACGCTCTAATTTTGTTGATTCAACATTGATTTGTCTCACGTACAGTGTAAACTTTTGAACATTAAAAAATTGCGTTCTTTGCAAAACATTTTACAAAATCATTATTACTTACTTCCTTTATTTATACGTAGTGGTAAATTTTTACTTGTTTATATATAAATTATACACAAAAAACCATTAAAAATGAAAAGGTAGAGCTACCAGCGTCGGGTAGAAGGACCAAGCTACTGATAGTTAGGGCTCTAAAGATAGGAACCTCCTCACAGTACGTGCCTTGTTTAGGAGTAGGTATGTACTTCGCAGGAATCAAACCTTTTTTGTTTTTACTACATTAGACTTATGATTCAACTGCCTAATTCGAGTCCACGGGTGTTGATAGAGACTCTTTAGAATTAGTCTTAAAATTATGTTCTACTAGCTGACCCGTGCCCACTTCGTTGAGCAGCAAAAAGCCGCTTCCTTTTTTTAAACATATTTCATTACTGCTCCTCTCTTTATTAGTCATAGCATGATACTATATAGCCTATGACACTCCCCGATAAATGGCCTATTTAACACAAAAAGAATTATAAAAATTGGTTCTGTAGTTCCAGAGATTACCCCCTACAACGTCACAAACTTACAAACACACAAACGTTACCTTTTTATAATATTAGTATAGAGTATTATCCATTCATTCTATCCGTGTGGTGACGGAGTAAGAATACAATATGTCACCACCCCATCTCATCCCATGGGTGTCGTATAAACTGACTAAGGGAATAACCGTAACTACTATCTTTACGAAATAAAAAAAAGGAAAACTTGAAATTAAACCCTAAATCAATCCGTCTGGCCAGCGTCGTATTAGTAGGCCAAGTAACCCTTCGTCACGGGAGGAGGCTCATCCCTGCAGTGGGACATTAATGGGCTGTTATGATGATGATTATCCATGTAACGATAGATTAAGAATAGGTACATGGTATTAATCTATAAACCAATTAGCATATCGCAGTCCACTGCTGAACCAAATGCACCTCCCAACAAACGCCGCAGAACAGGGTCCTCCGCCCTCCAAATTTAGTCCGATCAAGCGATCTTTTTAAGGTAGAATTAATTTATAGTACAGGTATTTAAAATTAAAATTAAAATCTTACTCCAACCAAAATGTTGATACTAAGAAAATTACCCTTCGGCCGTTTTGGAAACCGAAGTTTGGTAACCAGTTTCCTAAAAGGCTTTTTTTATACTTCTACGTAACTGGTTTCCTAAAAGGCTTTTTTTTACTTATACGTAACTGGTTTCCAAAGAGGAGTTTTTTGTACTTCTACGTAACTACACTCTGGCCACTTTAAAGCCCGATTTACACATCGACATCGTACGAAGTAGCCCCCTCTCTCGCGTCTCGCCAACTTATCTCGCCAAAAAATAGGATGATCTATACCTACTAACATCGCGTTAGACAGATATTTTACGTTATTCGCGCATTATTTTAAAACTGAGATATCTTTCAAACTAATAATCGGATCTCATCGCTGTAAAGGACAATATTGTTTAGAATTAAATAAGTATAATGATAAACGTATTTATTTTGATAAGGGTATACACAAAATACCTTTACACAAAATACCTTTACACAACCATATACACAAAATACCTTTACAAACAATGCATTTCTTTAAATCAAATTTGATTATTATAAAAAAGGTCGTAGTGAGTCAACCTTAGAAGATAGATATAAGTATGCTATCGCTGACTTAATTGTAAAACTTTTTCAAAAGGTACAATTCTCTAATACATCATTTCAGTATATCTCCAGACGTTTAAGCAGCAGAAGCAAAATAAACGTTTTTTAGCGTCCCTTTTATAAACATATTTCATTACTGCTTCACTCCTATTAGTCATAGCGTGATGCTACATAGCCTATGACACTCCCCGATAAATGGACTATTCAACACAGAAAGAATTTTTGAAATCGGTTCAGTAGATCCAGAGATTACCCCCTACAACGTCACAAACACACAAACAAACAAACACACAAACTTTACCTCTTTATAATATTCGTATAGATTAAAAAAAGTACAAGAGCCGACGTATAGTCGGCTTTTGTACTTTTTTTTACCTGCCGGGCCATGAAATCGCTCAGAAGAAATGTTGTGTTGTCATTTATCGATCCATTGATACAGCTCCCTATGAGCGCCACATAAATAATCAGAAACTGATTTCAATGTCCCAAAGCGGGCATGAACTTCTCCTAGAGATAAAGGTTTGCTAGGTATATTTGTACTAACCTGGCTAGACAGGTTGGCCCAGGGTTCAAGTCTAGGGCTTGTAAACACACTAATTCTGCTCTTTAAATTCACCGTGGTCACCTTTTTCTTCTATAGGGCGACGACTTCCCCTAAGGGAATACTAGCCCTTTTTGTTTATTATTTTGGTTACCATAGAGTCAATTTGGCAACCTTTTTATTGAATTATTAGTAAAAAAAATTATTTCTGACCAAATAAGAAAAAAGTGACATTCAGTTTAAATTTGGAACTTGTAACAAAATTTATCAAATGCCGTAGCTATGTAATCCTGTGTACAATTTTCTGCATACTTACGTTGATTTGAAAGTTTCAAGTTAAAAAAAACATAGATAAATTGTGAAAACGTATTAAGGTATAGTAAAATTATTTTATTTATTTATTTGTGTTTTATTTATTGTTGATTTAATAAATTTTTGTCATATTTTTGACAGGTGACATTATAAAAACATACGAGTACAATTCGAAATGAGTCAATATTTATTACGTTATACTACGTAGCACGGTCTTATAAATCTTATAATCTTTGTGTCTATTTCATAAATGTAATTAATACATAAATGTCAGCTCCAAGTCGTAAATCCAATATTTTGCAAACAAGTCTAAATTTTACCTCTGGCTTAGTTTTAGGGGTAAAAAAGAATATTAGAAACCAAAATTGAAAACAAACGTGAAAAGACAGTTTTCAGTTTATCATATTATCCAAAATACAACCGAATTGAGAACCTCCATCAGATTTAAGCGTGAAGCGACAGCGCTACCATACTATTGTACAGTCAACTACAAAACTTGGCGAACACATTTAATATTTCAACTTCTCAAACGCTAAAAGCTTCATTAAGTATACCGACGAAAGGAGAAAATAGTCTTATTCATTACTATGTCCAATTGGTAAAGTTCATGTAATTGGGTCTCAAAGAGTCAGTTGGTCAATTGTACTACGTATGTACCACGTCCTGGCTTTCTAAGCTATTCTTTAAAGAAAAACTAATATTATACTTTTCTTTGCAGCAAAATATAATGGTGGAGCACGCTCCCCAAAGGAAGCAAGATGAACAATATCCCTTGTTAAAGGTGGATTCAGGAGGTGGCGACACCATACTTCCTCAGGTTACACCAGCAACCCTTGTAACTAGTGGACCAGGCTGGACTGTTTCTGGCCCTGCTAAGCAATCATGGCTCTTACGTTGGCCAGGTTAGTCAGCTTATCATGAATCTTATGTAGAAGTATTTTGACATTACTTTAAGGACTTGGTGCCGAAGATCTGGTTAAGAAGTGTGATAAGTGAGACTCAAACAAACTTGGGCCTACTGCAAAGGCAGCACAAGGACTCTTCTATTGTAACAAACTATCTTTGATGAATATATTAAGTTCGGTACTTTAACCCATATCTATTTTAACGCATAAAAGGTCCGCGGGCAAAAATCCCTTGTCTGCGCAGGCCATAAGTCTCCTTTTATTAATAGCCCAGTTATTCAATTAATATTAATTGTTAGTTATTAGTTATTATCTAAGTAACAGTACCTTATATTTTTTCCAGAATACCTATCAGCATGCTGGATGACAATTATCTTGCTGGGAATATCATTTTTAGTATTTTACTCGTTAGGAATGGAAGCTTATAGGAAACGGCCAGTTTTGCTTTTAAGGTGCAATGATTCAAAACCCGCTAGCAATGTATTTTACCACCGAATAATACCAAGAGGAAGCTCTGCATTTATTATGCTTTATTCTGATTACCTATCTCACATGGCTTATCAATACCCATCACTGCATTTTCATGTATACTTTTTAGTAGAAGATTCCCTGCAAAATGAATATCGACCAAGACATCCTAAGCTAATCAATACTTTAATTCCAATTTCTCTATCTACTTCTCATATATTATTGGATGAATGCAGTAAACGTGAACTTGCTGCTTTGCAAAAGAAACACAATAACATTAATGTAACCATCATGCCCATAAGCAAATATATGGCAACTACTCTTTTGAGATACAAATGGAGAAACATACCATTGCAGTATTTGCCGTTTTATGCGAGCGTGTCTTCAGTTTGGCAATATGGAGGCGTAGGCATGGATTTACACGTTTTCAATAACATCTACAACAATCGTCAATATGTGGATCGTAAAATATCAGCAATTTTGAAACAGCATAACGATGGCATTAAGCCTGATGAATATGCCAATGCCTTAAACAAAATTGATCGTGAAGAAGAATGCGAATTCATTTCTATGTTCTTCGGCTTGTTTAATACTATTATGAATGAAACGCGTACTTTCCTATCAAAATCGTTTCCATTATCGTATGTAGTTTTTGAAAAAGAAACTACAGATAAAGATGCATTACCACTCAAGCAGATAAACAAACGAAATAAAAGAGATCTACCTACTGTTACTCCAGAAAGTAACAGCACAGCTAATGGAACGGTCTTTATAGAAACATTGAATTCCACAAATTATACATTTGATGAGAAAAAATATGAATACCATACATTGCCAGATATGCATGTCGACGAAGACCAGAAAAATAAGTCCGTTGATATACAAGAAATTAAATTAGGCAAAGTAAATAAATCTGAACCTCTTCCTACAGCTGCAAACAAAACTGATAATTCTCGGTTGGTAGTATTTTACGACTTATCTATACTTTCTGACAGCTATCCTCCAAATATTTTACCTCTAAGCACCAACAAACCAAAACTAATTGAAAATCAACTAAAAGTATACCCTGATAACAGGAAATACCTTCTCGCCATGCATTCTGAAGGAATTTTTATAGCATCGTCTTCAAGAGTGCATCCTTTCTTAGGCCATTTAATTTTGGCTGGTTGCAATGGCTTTCCTCAATTAAGTCCGAGATTTGCCATACACGACACAATTCAAGCGCAATGTTCAGGAATATTTAGGGACGAAAACTATTGCAAGAATTTCTATTTATTGTAGTTATAATTTCTAATTTACATGTTTCTTGTTATGTATTTCTTTCATTGTTTTATTCACTGTTAACCGTACGGCATTTGGATAATTTTAGTATCTATTAAAATATAGTTTCTCAATTGTGTCAATTCAATTGTTTGATTTATTACGTCCGTATGGATTGAGGAGCCACTTCAGATTATAAAAGGAAACCCTCCCCCTTATTTAGTAGGGAAGTAAATAATTATGTAGGCGGAATTCTGAAATTTGTAGTAAAATATATCCAAAGTTATATCAATGTGAATGTGGCTCCTCAATCCAAACGTCTGAACTGAGGAGCCACCTGAAACACGGAAAGTATATCACGTACAAATTTGAAAATGTTGTATCATTATGTAGCAATTGTGTATAGTGTCTACTAGAAATCTGGGCCCAGTACTGTTAATTTTAAAGAATATACAACACTTTGAATGTGGCTCCTCAATCCATACACAAGAGCGTGAATTGTCATGAAAGTAATTGGTAAATTTATATTTCCCTTTCAAAGACATTTAGTAGGTAGTGTGTCCGAATTTATACCAAATGGACAAAGTAGTAGAACTGAGTGAATTTAGTAAATTAACGCATTTTAGTTGGCTCCTCAATCCTGACGTCTGCTTAATAAATAATTGACTGTACCTACCTGAGATCACAACGGAATAGAATACCAAAGACACTAACGTTTAGTATAAATGTCTACTATATACTTATGTACAGTTCAACATTGTATATGATCGGAATCTGAAGAACAAATTACTTCTCAATATTCCTTACGAATTCGCTATTAAGGGTGACCATGTTATACGAATCAAACTAGGATTACTAATTCATGAAATTTAATTTTCAAAAATATTTACACAATATTCGGTATAAAGCTAAAGATTCTTCTTATTTAATACGTAGGTATTTTTTTCGTAGTACTTCAATAATATTGTAACTTTTTGACGTCATCTAACACTAAGTTTATAAACATTTCAGAGTTTATAAAACTTTACCACCGCCTCCAAAGCGCTAGTAGAGAAGAAGCGGCGCAACAAACTCTACTGCTGCATTTTCTTGACGTCATTTTTTTTTACATAGGAGATAACTGTAATTAGGCGCTGCAACCATTATATACCATACATAACCATAACCAAGGATTATTTAATGATAAAGGTAGCGTCGTGATGTAGGTAGTACATAAAAGTGGGAGCACCAAATCACATTCATAAACAACTATCCAGTAGTAAAGACGTCGCTCAGCCAAATGACCCCTTAAATAAAAACTCAGAAGTATATTAAAATGTAAATTTATTAATGTCAGGGTCGACCAGTCACCCCAACAAGTAGCACCCGTTCACGAGTATAACGCAAAGGTCAGCCAACAACCCCCTCGCCATATTGTATGGAAGGGATTGACCCAGCCTCCACGCTACCACAAGCAATGACATTATAGTGAGAATGACGAGTCCTGACAATAAGAGCAGCAAAAAAAAAAAACTAAAATTAGGGGAGATACAAATGGCAGAGGGACGCGCTTACTTCACATCGACCAAAGTAAATTTTTCTGCGAGTTCTAGTCCTAGTCAATTTCGACATAAGTTAAAGAATGAATTAATATTGGTTGGTTGGTGCTTTTATGAATTTTACAGTGAGGGTCATAGTCGTCGTAACAAAACATCTCATCCTTCGCTGGTGGGTAGTGACATTTATAGTGGCCCATGCCAAAGTCGCTAACTGGTGGAATAAATTCTATGACGCCTATTAAAGTGTATAATTTACTTGAAATCATTATAGTTTCTGGTACCTCGTTTACTCGAAACTTCATAGAAACATTCAATTCAAAAGAAACCGTGTTTGATACAGTATATTTACACACTGTTTGTTGGTTACAAGATGTGCAAACGTTATTTTCTTCTACAATACAAATTGCATCTTCTAAACTTTGAATTCCAAAAACAGAAATTATATTTAGGTTTAAAGGTAAAAATGCGATCTGTCTAGATATTGGGATACATGGGCATGAATCATTAGAACATTTTTTATTCCAAATTGCACTAAAACAATACTTTAAAGCTATGTGTTCAAAAATGAAAGACACATTACAAGCAAATTCGCAGCGGCTTTCTCTTGTATCAAAATATAGCATGCCGATTTCAGATCTCATTCTGTATATATCACAGTCACTAGAAACAGGATCAGATAAAAGTTTAATATATTGAGGAATTAAATCATCAGAGTATGTGTTTAATATTCCTTGAAAATTTGTACTTTGAATATATGCCACACTTAAAAAATGCATGACTGAATCAAAGCAGCACGTGTTTTGCAAATCCACTTTAGTAGAACTTTTGCCGACGGTTACAGCATCGCATAAATTGCCATTTTTTACAAACTTTATTTTTAATTTTGGTAATATCTCATTAGTTTCTGCTTCACCTCTCCAATTTTCAACGAAGGAAGGACGATCAGAAAATATTGATTCATTGGTAAATGACCGATTAATATTCTTTAATTTTAAAGACTTTGATAATTTTCTCTTTTTTACCTGCGTTTGAGGTTTTGTAAGTGAATGCTTCCTTTTTCGAGGGCGTTTAGTTTCTTTATTCTGGATATCATCATTAAGATCACTAGTAGCAAGTGCAATTTCCGTATTCAAGTAATTAGAATGTATTTTTACGAATTCATCGATTCGATACTTTTGTAATTTTGTTTTGAAGAGCAATTGCTTTAAAGTTTTGAAGTAGCTCTCAATTCCTGACGACGATGGCGCAGTATTGTCAACTTTAAAAAATGGGCATAACAGATTAGACCACAAAGGAAGTTTACCAAGAATTCTTCTGAATTCAGATATAAATGGAGGATAAAAATATAAATTTTTATTGTTTTTTTTAATTTCCATTGATTGTTTTTGCATCTGAGCTATTTCATTATCTAACCAAACAAAAAAATCAATATCTGCAGTATGACATTCTTCAGTTTTGTATGTTAATTTGTCGTCATCCATACAGCTGAGTTCCACCATATGATCTTCAATATTATTCAATCGCGCTACAAGTCTGTCTAGGGCGGTTTGACAAGCGGAACTTACAGTAGTCAAATCGTCGTCGTATTGATAAAGGCAAACCTTAATAATATCCAATATGACTTCTTTCCCGATTTCAAAATTTTCACATTTTTTTAAAAATATAATGCAACGAATATAAAAATATTTTATGCGTGGATCTACATCAATAAAGCATTTAAAATTGTACAAAGTTTTTATGAAATGACTAGAGTCCAGTCTGATGAAAGTAGACGGAACGTCTGAAGTCTCTCCTTCTAAAATAGAGAATAGTTTTTTTGAATACTCTTTTGTACTACTAAACACCGTAAAAGCTTCAGTACTAGCTGCAACCAGGGCAGAAGAATCGTCAGAAATAATTTCGTGAGGTATTCTATGAATTGAACGTTGCCATTGATTTAGCCAATTTAATATGGATTGCTTGCCGTGTGCATCGGTGACCATTTGTAATACGGGCACAGATTTTAATTTAGGATTTGCTGTTATAAGACCTGCATAAAGAAATAGTCTTTTGGTGATCTTTGTTCCATCAGGGAGGCGCATAGTTTCAAAAAATGAGCCGGTAGCATCAATTGTAAGAGTAACTCTGTCAAATTTCCGTACATATGCATTATAATAATTAATTTGTTCTTCGCTCCAATAATATACAAAGAAGTCAGGGTATAGACTAAGACTGCGAATTATATTTTTATGTGTACTTTTCGCCATAGACAATAAAGATATAATCGGATTAGAATCAAAACATTGTCCTCTCCGGGCCTCAGATTTTATTTGACGTAAAGCGGAAAGAGAAGGTAACGCTGGTATACTTGTAACCTCATTTTCATCTTTTTTATCACTTAAAATCTTTGATGCTAACTCATTATGAACGACGATTGCTGGTTTGTACTTTAATATTTTTGCTAATTGTTGTCTTTTATAGGGCGTTAATTTAAATTTCTTTTTTGTATTATGTTTGATAGTTTTATCTATGTTGGTAATTTTGCAGAAAATTGTGTGAATTTTGTCTGTAGTTTCATAACTTTTTATCTGAACGCATGCCGTACACTGGGAACAATTTCCTTTCACAAAGATTTTATCTTTAACAACCTTCTCGCGCTTTAAGGTCCAAGTGCAAGGTAACTTTGTATATTTATAAATATTTTCCTTCAATAAATTACTCCATTTGAACTTTGGCATTGTTCTGTATTTCTTATAGGTGTTAGTGCCTGTTCTTCTCTGGTACGTATACAGGGGCTGAATTTTTTTCCAATCGTACAAGTCCATTTCATATGAAAACGTTTTTGTTTCTTTTTTTTTACTGTCATCAGAATCAAAATCGTTACCTTCATCTGCTTGTTGTACACTTTTAATAGTAGGGCTTTCACCAGTTGTCTTTAGGGAATTGCCATTTTGAAAAAAAATATGACGGTTGCGTTTCAATGATATAAACAAGGCTAGTGGGGACATTTTAAAATTAAGTTCTTGAGAGATAGTTAAGAAAATTCGGTCACTACTTTTTATGTTGGAATTTTGTAGTACATTAGCATATTTGGCAAAAACTTGTTTTTGATCTTCAAGATCTACGTTCGATTTGCGACCTTTCGGCATAATTCTGAAACAACAATATTAATAACATAACTTATACTGTTCTCTATAAAATTAACTAATAACAATTAATACAACATAAGTAGGTACTTACATTTCAAATGCAAACAGGAAATCAAAGTAAAATTACTTATCAATCACTTATTTTACACTACTGCAGCAGCAAATAGTATCCCCACAAGTCAACAATTATGACGTAATTATTATTAATATAGTTTAGGAATAGAACTATAAATTATAAAATTTATTTTTACTTATACCCTTTCCACTATATTTAACAACATTTGACAGCTTGACGTTAGTGAGGTTCAGCAGTATTTCGAATGTAATGCCATTCAATTGTAAGCGATTTTTCGATTTTTAAAATTGCTTTATTTTACACATTTGGATCAGCCAATCGACGTCAACTGCTAGACATAGGCCTTCTCCAAGTATTGCCACCTCGTGCGGTCCTGTGCCTCACTCATCCATCGGCTTCCAGCCATCCCAACCAGCGCTTTCGCGCCATGTGCCCTGCTTGTCGCCACTTCAACCGGTTATGTCGGTTACTTTGGTTCTCTTGCGGATCTCATCACTTTTGATTCGATCACGCAGAAACTCCTAACATAGCTCTCTCCAATGCCCCTAAGTGACCATGAGCCTTCTGAGTAGGCCCATAGGTCCGGCTACAACATAGCTCTCTGAGTGACCATGATTATTAGAAAAAAATACTTTGCATGGGTATATTTTAAACTTGTAAAAACTTACCAACTGCTTCTACAAGACACCCAATACAATATACACACACACAAATTCCCCACAAAGTTACTAACACACTTTAAAATGCAAACTAAACTAAACAAATGAGATATAACTTCGTACCGTAGTATAGATTTGTCTTTAATCTTCTTATACTGTGACAAAATCGTAAACAAAAAGTTTTATATTTGTTCATATATAACATATCAGAAATGAACCATCCCGGTTTTATTGATATAAACATGGTCACCCTTAATAGCGAATTCGTAAGGAATATTGAGAAGTAATTTGTTCTTCAGATTCCGATCATATACAATGTTGAACTGTACATAAGTATATAGTAGACATTTATACTAAACGTTAGTGTCTTTGGTATTCTATTCCGTTGTGATCTCAGGTAGGTACAGTCAATTATTTATTAAGCAGACGTCAGGATTGAGGAGCCAACTAAAATGCGTTAATTTACTAAATTCACTCAGTTCTACTACTTTGTCCATTTGGTATAAATTCGGACACACTACCTACTAAATGTCTTTGAAAGGGAAATATAAATTTACCAATTACTTTCATGACAATTCACGCTCTTGTGTATGGATTGAGGAGCCACATTCAAAGTGTTGTATATTCTTTAAAATTAACAGTACTGGGCCCAGATTTCTAGTAGACACTATACACAATTGCTACATAATGATACGACATTTTCAAATTTGTACGTGATATACTTTCCGTGTTTCAGGTGGCTCCTCAGTTCAGACGTTTGGATTGAGGAGCCACATTCACATTGATATAACTTTGGATATATTTTACTACAAATTTCAGAATTCCGCCTACATAATTATTTACTTCCCTACTAAATAAGGGGGAGGGTTTCCTTTTATAATCTGAAGTGGCTCCTCAATCCATACGGACGTGATTTATTAAGTGCCATAAATTATTGTAAAGAATAACATTAAAATATTTGTACCAAATACAATGTTTCAAGTTGTAAATTGCGTGCACTCTGTAGCTGTCGTTCTTATCTTGGTTTAAGAAAGATTTTATAATTTGTCTGATTGACTTTCCGTGTTTCTTGGAGTTTGTGGAGCGTATCATGAACTTTTTGTCACTATGTCCACTAAGATCCATTGAAAAGATCCATTGATGGATCTTTTTACACTTAAAATCACACACTTATGTCCACTTTAATCCATGATCCGAAAATATTTTAAAAATGGATCTTTTAGCCCTAACGAGTGTAATAAAATCCATTGTAAAAAATAAAGCGGGTGACACATGCAATCTTCTTTATCAACCTTAAAACTTTACTGGTAGAATTTCAGACATTCAGACAACTATGTAACGTCGCGGTCGAATCATCACAACCAATTTATAAATAATGAAAGTTTTTATTTTTCGTTATGGAACCATCCAATTTTAAATATATCAAAAATAAATAGGGGTATTATGCGACGGCTTCAAATACCACAAGAAGACGCCATACGAGCAGGATTTAGTACTATGGAGATGTCGTTTTTGGAATAACCTAAATCTTAGTTTTATTTCTCTTGCCCAATTTTTTATTAAGTCTTGTATGCCACTCTTCCAAACAAAATTGTGTGTCCGGTGGCGTTCACCAAATACGGACCAAATATTACTAACACCAATCAATCAATCACCACCCCATCTCAAATTAAAATAAAAAAAACATTTATACTTACGTTACTATTAAAATTTTGATTGGTTTTCTAGACTTTTATTTACCTAGTGAAAATGGCTACTGTAGATGCAGCTTTATAATGGATTTGAAAAAGATCCATTTTTAAATTATTTTCGGATCATGGATTAAAGTGGACATAAGTGTGTGATTTGAGTGTAAAAAGATCCATGGATCTTTTCAATGGATTTTAGTGGACATAGGGCTTTTTGTGTGAGTTATAGGACTTGCTGAGTATTAAAAGTTACAATCATTCAAATGTTTGCCAGTATGAGAATGACACTGAACGGGGTGGATACCCATAATTCATATAATATCTTCCTTCACTCCTTGCCTAAGTACAGTCATTTAGTACAACAAAAGCACAACAGGAACACACAAACACGGTTCAAGAAACTTTGTGAACATTAATGTTACATAATGTCATGTTACATAACGTCACGTTACATGAAGTCACGTTACATAATGTCATGTTACATAACGTCATGTTACTCACCCCCGGTTTCTGAAACGCATGTCAAATCTTTGTTTAAATAACACGTAGGTCAATATACCAGCTCTGTCAAATCAAATCGAGTTTCTGGAACGTTTGTCAGAGATAAATTAAGTAATCTATGATCATTTACAGCTGTCATAGATTTTTATTCTGTGTATGGACACATTGTACAGAGCGGCTCTCTAATCAATCTAATCATTCAATAATTCGTTCTCAAGTGTCAAAAATCCTGTCGTTTCTAAGCAACAAATTGTTGTTTACGTTACATACATAATAATAATAATATTAAATTAAATTGAATAATTTTAATAAGATATAAGATTATTATAATTGGAGAATATGACTGGAAGCTATGGCTAAAGGTTGAAATGTCATTTATATTATATTCTACAAATTGATTTTTAGAAGATTAGCCCCCGGTTTCTGAAACGCATGTCAAATCTTTGTTTAAATAACACGTAGGTCAATATACCAGCTCTGTCAAATCAAATCGAGTTTCTGGAACGTTTGTCAGAGATAAATTAAGTAATCTATGATCATTTACAGCTGTCATAGATTTTTATTCTGTGTGTGGACACATTGTACAGAGCGGCTCTCTAATCATTCAATAATTCGTTCTCAAGTGTCAAAAATCCTGTCGTTTCTAAGCAACAAATTGTTGTTTACGTTACATAATAATAATATTAAATTGAATAATTTTAATAAGATATAAGATTATTATAATTGGAGAATATGACTGGAAGCTGTGGCGAAAGGTTGAAATGTCATTTATATATTCTACAAATTGTTTTTTAGAAGATTTTGTGATGCAGTAAGAGATGGGATTTAGTTTTGCAAGTTCGTCGTCATTAGATACTTAAATATGATGAAATATGCAAGTGATTGATGACTGGTGGCGAGGTCACGCTGATTCTGCCTCGTGAAGTTCTTCTGGACGAAAATAAAAAGTGAAGCATCGACTTTTTAATGTTGTTTCTTTATATGTGTAAACTTGCGTATGAACATAGTTCATGAAGCCATTATACATATATTATATGATTCATTGTACTACCACCTTACCCATTGCTCTTGTGTTGTTGAATAAAAAAAAAGATTTGTGATAGTATTACTAGTGAAAGATGCAAGTGCTCAAAACAATTTATAAGAAAATAACTTTACCTACTGAAACAAATGTATAAAATAATTTAAAACTTGACACTGTGTGATGAATATCTGCTGCTAAACTGCTTTTGTGTTATGATAATAAATATATAATAATAAATAAGTCATTTTCTTTCTCTTCACAATAGGTCTTACAATAGTTTAACATCAGATACTACAGAAGTAGATACAACCTATGTGAGAGACTGGTGTCTGATGTAGATTTTCACGGCTAGCAATTCAGCAGTAATTGATCAAACTAGCAAACAATAAGCAAAAAGATATACTTGAGAGAAAAGGATAATATGATAATTTAAAACAATAATAGTAGTTAGATGCTAAATTGCTAGGAGTAATGTATCTGTAACGAAACTGCATGACTAAAATATTGAGAGTGGATTCTATTGTGTGCAATTAAGTAGATGATTGTGAATAAGAGTAAGTATAGGTATCCAGTAGAATAAAAAAACATTTTTGTAGAACAGGATTTTACTTCTATCCTTTTTGGGTAAAAACGTAATAGTGTGATCTGTGTTGTATTAAACAGACTACTGTTTCAAGTATTATTAAAATAAGCCCAAATCGGTTACAAAAATATTTTGAAAAGTGCTTTGTTGAATGCCTACCCTTAACTATAGTGGTGAAAAATAATCACGTATCTATAGTCGTGGGGTCCATTGGACCCATGTATTTTTAAACGGCAATAAAAATTAAAATATTCGGAATAATTAATAAAATGTTTATTAGTTTTATTATTTATTATATAACAAACATTTTTTTTTATAAAATTAACCATAGGAACATATATTTCTTACTTTAATTTGTACTTTTCATGAATCAGTCGAAGTTTCCTTAACCCAAAAACAAGTATACGAAAAAAAAAGAAAAAAAAAATGAAACTGGTCGCAAAGTGAAAACAAAAACAATTTTCTAGAATAAAAAGATATGTTTTACAAAAACATACCCGAAACAAAAAAATAAATTTTAAAACAAAAATTTTGACAACAGTTTAATTTCACCTACTCACAAACATGGACTGCAAACAGTTTTTGCACATGTCATGCAAATAGGCTGCTTGCACTTAGTACATAAGTGAACAGTCTTGGCTCTCTTAGCAGGCTTGCAGAATGAGCACCTCTTCCTTTTGTTTCTATCTAATTTCTGGCCTTCACCTGGTGCAATGCTTGGAAGATGAATCTGTAGGGCCGTGGCAATGTTCAAAATCTTTGTCATTGTCAGAAAACTCATTGTCAGAGTTAGAATTTGCAGCATTTCTCAGAGAAACTAAATTTTCTTCCTCATCACTGCCTTCAGCCATTGCTCTATTATGTCTTCCCGATTGGTTGACATGATGAAAAACTGAAATAAAACCCAAAAACAAATAGAATGGAATAGTTGTAAAAATTACGTATCTATAGTCGTGGGTCCAATGGACCCATGCATATTCATTTACGTACCTTAGGAGCAGCGCGCGAAATACGTCCGTCTCCCTGCGTACGCGCCGGCTTACTATCGGAAGGTACTGAGGTGCGCGGGGAGCTCCACCAGCCGCAGCGCTTTTAGTGCTTGTTTAAAGAATCACCATGGGTCCAGTGGACCCACGACTACAGTTAAGGGTTAAAACAATAAACAAAATTTTCATTTTTCTCCGTTCTCCCATACTCCACAACAGTGGGACCTATACCAGTTAGTAATAGGTATATTTAACTACATACCTAGACATATTTCGTTCGTGTACGCCATGGGTCATATGGCCAAACAAAACGCCCGTTTACCTTTGGTACAATTATTCTCCATACTCCTGGTCAGGTTATTGTATACTTTTCATCACGCTACGATCAATAGGAGCAGAGCAGTGAAGGAAAATGTTGGTAAAACGGGAGAAATTAGCGTTTTTAAGTTTAAGGTAGCTATTTAGCTAGGACGTCTAACGTAAGTTATTTTGTTAGGTAGGTTAAATAGAAATCAAGAAAAAAAAATCATCGTTTGAAAGCCCTGAAAAAAATTATTGACAAAAAAACGTTTTAGCCCTTATGAAATTTATATACCTACATAGAGTTATAAATATTGCAATGAACATTGATATTAAAATTGCATCAGGCGTTTTTGTATTCCGTAGGCGTTAGAAATTTAAAAAATGTAAACGATTTTTTCAGAGCTTTGAAGCGTGTGTTAGTTAAAACGTCTGATAGGTAAATCAACACACGTGTTTGAGAGTATCGACTACTGATTTTTAACGATCTTTATGTTATCTATTCTATATATACATAATAAGGTATTAGTAGGCCAAGTATCCCTCTGTCACGAGAGGAGGCCCGTCCTTACAGTGGGACATTAATGGGTTGTTATGATGATACAAGACGACCTCTAATGACAAGTTCCAAGGAATTATTTCGAATAAACCTATACCTACTACTATACATATCCTCTCTTTACCCTATAGTGCCTTTTTACAGCAGAAATTGTCTCATCATAACACTTAATTTGAGGATATACACCGATTACTTGACAAACGATTTGACATGAGCATAATCAATGATCATGTCGTAATCTGCATTTCGGAAACCCAAAATGGAGTTTAACCTACGAATGTTACTGATTTGATAGTTGCCCTGTCAACTAACATGCTGATCAAATCAAAGTAGATAATCAAAGTTTCGGCAACTCAAATGATAGTTGACAAGAGTTTTGGCATTTAATTATTTGATTTTTTATTTGACATGCGTTTCAGAAACCGGGGGTTTGTGATGCAGAAGAGATGCGGTTTAGTTTTGCAAGTTCGTCGTCATTAGATACTTAAATATGATGAAATATGCAAGTGATTGATGACTGGTGGCGAGGTCACGCTGATTCTGCCTCGTGAAGTTCTTCTGGACGAAAATAAAAAGTGAAGCATCGACTTTTTAATGTTGTTTCTTTATATGTGTAAACTTGCGTATGAACATAGTTCATGAAGCCATTATATATATTATATGATTCATTGTACTACCACCTTACCCATTGCTCTTGTGTTGTTGAATAAAAAAAAAGATTTGTGATAGTATTACTAGTGAAAGATGCAAGTGCTCAAAACAATTTATAAGAAAATAACTTTACTGAAACAAATGTATAAAATAATTTAAAACTTGACACTGTGTGATGAATATCTGCTGCTAAACTGCTTTTGTGTTATGATAATAAATATATAATAATAAATAACTCATTTTCTTTCTCTTCACAATAGGTCTTACAATAGTTTAACATCAGATACTACGAAGTAGATACAAACTATGTGAGAGACTGGTGTCTGATGTAGATTTTCACGGCTAGCAATTCAGCAGTAATTGATCAAACTAGCAAACAATAAGCAAAAAGATATACTTGAGAGAAAAGGATATGATAATTTAAAACAATAATAGTAGTTAGATGCTAAATTGCTAGGAGTAATGTATCTGTAACGAAACTGCATGACTAAAATATTGATAGTGGATTCTATTGTGTGCAATTAAGTAGATGATTGTGAATAGGAGTAAGTATAGGTATCCAGTAGAATAAAAAAACATTTTTGTAGAACAGGATTTTACTTCTATCCTTTTTGGGTAAAAACGTAATAGTGTGATCTGTGTTGTATTAAACAGACTACTGTTTCAAGTATTATTAAAATAAGCCCAAATCGGTTACAAAAATATTTTGAAAAGTGCTTTGTTGAATGCCTTAAAACAATAAACAAAATTTTCATTTTTCTCCGTTCTCCCATACTCCACAACAGTGGGACCTATACCAGTTAGTAATAGGTATATTTAACTACATACCTAGACATATTTCGTTCGTGTACGCCATGGGTCATATGGCCAAACAAAACGCCCGTTTACCTTTGGTACAATTATTCTCCATACTCCTGGTCAGGTTATTGTATACTTTTCATCACGCTACGATCAATAGGAGCAGAGCAGTGAAGGAAAATGTTGGTAAAACCGGAGAAATTAGCGTTTTTAAGTTTAAGGTAGCTATTTAGCTAGGACGTCTAACGTAAGTTATTTTGTTAGGTAGGTTAAATAGAAATCAAGAAAGAAAAATCATCGTTTGAAAGCCCTGAAAAAAATTATTGACAAAAAAATGTTTTAGCCCTTATGAAATTTATATACCTACATAGAGTTATAAATATTGCAATGAACATTGATATTAAAATTGCATCAGGCGTTTTTGTATTCCGTAGGCGTTAGAAATTTAAAAAATGTAAACGATTTTTTCAGAGCTTTGAAGCGTGTGTTAGGTAAAACGTCTGGTAGGTAAATCAACACACGTGTTTCAGAATATCGACTACTGATTTTTAACGATCTTTATGTTACCTATTCTATAATTATACATAATAAATCTGTAGAGAAGTCAATTCTGTACAAGAAATATTTTTTCAAAATAACTATATATATTCGTGTAGTGACGGAGTAAGAATATAATAATATGTCACCACCCCATCTCATCCCATGGGTGTCGTTAAAACCGACTAAGGGACTATTCGTGAATATTACCTTTACGTAATAAAAAGAAGGAAAACTTGAAATTAAACCCTATATCAATCCGTCTGGCCAGAGTGGTATTAGTAGGCCAAGTATCCCTCTGTCACGAGAGGAGGCCCGTCCTTGCAGTGGGACATTAATGGGTTGTTATGTGATACAAGACGACCTCTAATGACAAGTTCCAAGGAATTATTTCGAATAAACCTATACCTACTACTATACATATCCTCTCTTTACCCTATAGTGCCTTTTTACAGCAGAAATTGTCTCATCATAACACTTAATTTGAGGATATACACCGATTACTTGACAAACGATTTGACATGCGCATAATCAATGATCATGTCGTAATCTGCATTTCGGAAACCCAAAATGGAGTTTAACCTACGAATGTTACTGATTTGATAGTTGCCCTGGCAACTAACATGCTGATCAAATCAAAGTAGATAATCGAAGTTTCGGCAACTCAAATGATAGTTGACAAGAGTTTTGGCATTTAATTATTTGATTTTTTATTTGACATGCGTTTCAGAAACCGGGGGATAATGTCATGTAACATATAGTCAGGTTACATAATGTCATGTTACATAACGTCAGGTTACTTATTGTCACGTTATCGTAATGTCATGTAATATAATGTCACGTTACGTCATAATGTCACGATAACATAGTGTCACGTTACATTATGGTTCGCTGCGAAACGCTCACCAAAAGTCCTGTATAAAAAATCAAATCTTAAACTTAGATTTTTCTAAGGAACCCTATAAAACATTTTTGTCCAAGTTTACAATTAGCAATTTTCCAATGAAAGTCCTAAAAGTCTTAAGTAGGTACTTGGAATAAACAGAGACACAATTATTTTGAAATATGTATTTTACTATAGGTTAAGATACAAAGGTAGCAGACTTAAATATCATAAATCACAAATACATAAAAATTTATCAAATACACAAAACACTTGAAACCAGTTAAAAATTATCAAAAGTATTGAAAAAATTCGCACAAATATTTTAGGTATGGTGCTTAGCTTCATAGATGTCGCCAGTAGAAGTACGTTGATGATTTTAAGCCCCACGAGGAATGTCTGACTGAAAAGATAAGGCAGAAGAAGCGACGGGTTCTCCTGAAAAAAAATATTTAAGTGTTATTATAAATGTACTCTACACTTACACACAACGCCATCTAATCTGTATATGAGAACTTGTATTCTATAAACACACCCAGACTTATATTAAGGTGTCTACTCCTCACCGGGAGCATTTGCGTGTAATGTAACATTATAGATTCGACTTTAAGCATTACATTACAATACTACCTCCCTAACCGACGAGCGTTCGTGTGTAATGTAACATTATAGATTCGACTTTGAGCATTACATTACAATACTACCTCCCTAACCGACGAGCGTTCGTGTGTAATGTAACATATAGATTCGACTTTAAGCATTACATTACAATACTACCTCCCTAACCGACGAGCGTTCGTGTGTAATGTAACATTATAGGTTCGACTTTAAGCATTACATTTTAATACTACCTCCCTAACCGACGAGCGTTCGTGTGTAATGTAACATTATAGATTCGACTTTGAGCATTACATTACAATACTACCTCCCTAACCGATGAGCGTTCGTGTGTAATGTAACATTATAGGTTCGACTTTAAGCATTACATTACAATACTACCTCCCTAACCGACGAGCGTTCGCGTGTAATGTAACATTATAGATTCGACTTTGAGCATTACATTACAATACTACCTCCCTAACCGACGAGCGTTCGTGTGTAATGTAACATTATAGGTTCGACTTTGAGCATTACATTACAATACTACCTCCCTAACCGACGAGCGTTCGCGTGTAATGTAACATTATAGATTCGACTTTAAGCATTACATTACAATACTACCTCCCTAACCGACGAGCGTTCGCGTGTAATGTAACATTATAGATTCGACTTTGAGCATTACATTACAATACTACCTCCCTAACCGACGAGCGTTCGTGTGTAATGTAACATTATAGGTTCGACTTTGAGCATTACATTACAATACTACCTCCCTAACCGACGAGCGTTCGTGTGTAATGTAACATTATAGGTTCGACTTTAAGCATTACATTACAATACTACCTCCCTAACCGACGAGCGTTCGCGTGTAATGTAACATTATAGATTCGACTTTGAGCATTACATTACAATACTACCTCCCTAACCCACGAGCGTTCGTGTGTAATGTAACATTATAGATTCGACTTTGAGCATTACATTACAATAATACCTCCCTGACTGACGAACATTCACGTATAAAGCAATATCTTCTACTATATAAAAATAAGTCGGGTTTTCCTTCCTGACGCTATAACTCCAGAACGCACGAACCGATTTCCTCGGTTTTGCATTCGTTGGAAAGGTCTCGGGATCCGTGAGGTTTATAGCAAAGAAAATTCAGGAAAATTTTCAACAGAAAAGCGGGAAAATAAACCCCGTGCGAAGCCGGGACGGACCGCTAGTTTAGTATAGATTTGAATTTGGGAGCATTCTGATTTAGTGTTACATTCCAAGGTGCGCATTTTACTTAAAGCTCGCTTCTCCTCCTTTACTGATGTAAACTCGATTTGGGTGAATATCAAAAAGTTTAATTTTTTGTCAAATTTTGGTGGCAATTTTTATTTTTCAGTTTTCATGAAAAATAATTACGTAATATGAAAAAGGAAAGTCTAATAAATAAGTTACTGTAAGAGGGCCGTCTACATCTCGATAGGTTTTTAAGATATTTAAGTTTAAAGTCTGTAGTGACCACCAAAATTGAAATTGATACACCAAAATGGAAATGCCCACTGAATTTGAAAATAAGCAACACCAAAATTGAATTTTTACCATTTAGACTCATAAAGGATAAAATAACACATGATTTTACATAATTAAGATATTTATATTTAATATATTTATTGGTTTTTCAATATTACGTCAATAACCAGGAATAACTATTTTTTAAATCAAATTATCACAATCATCAATCACTAGGAATCAAATAACATTTAAAATGATCAGAAAAAATACAATATTTTGAAAACAATTGTTAAACAATTATACTATTTAAAAAAAACTAAAACATTAATAACAAAAATAATCCCTTCAATCCGATAACTAGTTTAAATTAAAAAAATAACTTTTTTAAATTATGCATTACAATTTAATGAAATCACCAAACGAAATTAATTCGTTTTACTGATTGTAAAACGTGTGATTGTTTACGTAATAAGCATTATTGGGAGTGCCTAGCTGTCTCTGTTTGTGGCCTAAGCAAATTAATAGTCGGAGTCATAGAAATGGCATCTTCGCAATCAGAGGGTTGAATTTCGGCATCTACATTGTCATTGCTTGGTAACCTGTAAAAACCCAAATGCGTACCATGAAGGCATTTAGTGGAGCTGTATAAGCGCTGAGGCTCGACACAAGACAGAAAACGTAATGTCACTGGATTCTTGAAATTTTTGGACCAAATAGCTTCGTGCACGTTCATGGTGGAACTATGAAAAGTTTTTAACGAATTAGGAGTAAGCCAGTCCCTTTCTGTGATTTCATAGTCTTATCAATTATATTATCTGTCATTTGATTACCTATCTATTTTTTAATAGCTTACTAACATTTTGTAATCTTTAAACGTGTTTCCTGTAAGTACAATTATCTCTTCTTAGTTCTGTTATTCTAAGTCGTAATAAATTTAGCTCCTCAGCTTTACCTTCTTGGTATCGTCTAAATTTATTCTTAAATTCACGTTTAAAATCTACTGAAGTAACTGATGATGCATCTGAATTTGGACACTTCATAGGGACAGTCAAAACACTAATACTGCTAACACATGGCGAAGTAGGGCGTGATTGTTCCAGAATTTGAACGGGACTGCTCGTGCGAAGATGTAAATTTGAACTACTTGTGATTGTTGGTAATTTTCTAGACCGTAAGCATCTAGTAACAGTAGCATGTTGATTTATACTCTCTTCATCACATTGGACAGACCTTGTTACATAACTGCAGCTTGAAGAGAGTCATAGTCAGCTCGAAAATTACCTGAGTCTTGCTGTGGTCTGCAGCTAGTATGTACGTGCTGAGTTGATGCATTTATTTCTTCTTCTACCAGTCTTTTCAATGCTTTTTTCTTTGGTAATATTCATTTTGGTATATTTTATTTATTTCTTTGTAAAGCTGAAGGATCTCGTTCCGACATTTGTCGCTGTAAAACAAGTTTACCTTCTTGCTTTTTTTGGCATCTTTCCCTTTCTTTTTTTCTTAGAGCTTCTGCTTCTTCAGGATTGTTTTTAATTCTTGCTTTTCTCTTTATTTCTGGCATTCTCTTTTTAAGCAGTCTCTCTCAGCAAGTATGTCAAAACGGAGCACCGAATGATCCGTTTTGACATACTTACTAAAAAAAAATGTAAGTATGTTGTGCAGTTTTAACATAGCAATACAAGTCATCAAAAGCTGGCTCAGAAAGTTACTATTGTAACATTTATGGAGTGAATATAACTATGAAATAATTTTTCTCCATTAATGTTACGCACGCGACAGTACAAAACTAGTATAATACGTAGGTGCTTCATCATATCATCCTATAGACGCCTACTGCTGGACATAGGCCTCTTCCAAACGTTTCCACCCTGCGCGGTCTTGTGCCTCCCTCATCCATCGGCTTCCCGCCGTCATACGTACGTAGGTGCTTACAATGTGTCAATTTTGGTGGCTCGTTTTCAATTTTGGTGCCATGAAAATGCCACCAAAACCACCAACATTGAACCACCAATATTGAAACCAGACATAAAAATAATCAGAAACAGTAGGGGGTTAAGGTTACCACTAAGTGAGTGTAGTTAACTTAAACATTATCTCAATGTGTATCTATAGACTTAGTTATTTATTCATAAAACAACAAATTGAATAAAAAATCGATCCACCAAAAATTTGAAAAATCTTGTCCCCCATGCCACCAAGGTAGATAGTTACCTTTTTAGCGGGAAATCACAACACTTATACACATAACTGCTACATGCAAACGCGGGCCCACAACTGAGACACTCGACACAATAAAACGCTATACGCATATGTCGTACAAAACTCGTGGTATAGTCAGTTGAATAAATGCCACCAAAATTTTAATTTTTCTTGAGACAAACTTTGATTAGGTATTTCGTGTACCTATAACAGATATATTAATACATCTTAAATGTTTTTAAATTGTTTATTTTATAAATTAACATATATAATTGCGTATTTAGTAAAGTAACATGAATTGTAACCGTAGCGAATGAAATTATATAAAAATATGGAGTTGGGACAAGCCACCAAGCTAGAAATTTTAAGACACTTTATTTTTTTTTAAATTATTTACATATTTATAACAAAATTGGATCATGGCCCTGAATAAATATAGTTTCGTAGTCGATTACATAAAATATCAGCACTGAAATATTATTTTACATCTAGATTCTCAACGAAGACACGAAAAATTTGCCCGTTTGATATTGACCCATTTGTATCATTACAGTTTGTGCACTGTAATGCTCAGCTCTCCTACCGTAACCGCTTGGCCGTTTTGATGTGATAGAAGATCAATCCATTATGCCCGATTTACACATCGACAAGTACAGTAGCGAGTTAAGTAGTATTTTAAGATTAAGTTGATTTAAATAGATCTCCATCCTATTTTTTGGCGAGTTAAGTACGAAGTAGCCCCCTCACTTGCGTCTCGTCAACTTAATTCGTCAAAAAATAGGATGGAGATCTATTTAAATCAACTTAATCAACAACTTACTACTTAACTCGCTACTGTACTTGTCGATGTGTAAATCGGGCTTTACTTCTAGTTTTAAGCATAAAATGTAACAAATTTTACCGTTATACATCCTCCTAGTAAACAAGAATATTGAATCGTTCCAAGTGTTGTGGCGATAATCCTTAAATCACGAAGTACCATAAAACTTTTTATATTTGACGAGTCTGTCAGTTCAAGATTATTTGGAGGCCATAACCCAATACTTTTTTTCAAACGACTTATACTTATTATCTGTAATTATATATTAAATATTAACTATGGATTGGTATAGATTAAGTATAAAAATAGAAATAAAATATAAATATTCCTCACACATTCAAACAACGCCATCTAGTTCCAAATTAATCAGAGCTTTTATGGATACTAGACAACGGGTAAACATACTTAAATACTTTTTTTTGTAAATACATACATATTACACATAGAAAACACGCAGACCAATGCAAACAATCATGTTCATGCACACAAATATTTGCATTGAGCAGGAATCCAACACGAGACCTCTGCGTAGCAGTCATGTTATATAACCACTAGGCCATAGAGGTCGTCATACATCGTGTAAATGCAGATTTACTACCAGGTACTACGGTACCAACGCTGTAGTCGTGTTTATATCCCTGTGCAAATGTTTTTGAGGTTTCAGTAGCTAGTGAAATTAGTGAAATTTATAAGGATACATGCTGGGTAGGCAAATTCGAAAATATAGAAGAATTCAAATTAGGCTAGCATACGAAAAACTACGTCACATACGTTGACCTTCAGCAATGCTTAAAAATAAAAGTTTTGAATAATGCGGTCGCTCAACGGTCTATAGAGCAAGCTGTGTTCGGACCCTCAGACAGTTTGAAACGAGGAAATCAGATGCAGGACTGAAGTGACCGACATAGCTTGCGGAATTTGCAAGCTGAAGTGAGGCTGGTCACTTCTGCCGTAGGACTAATGGCCGTTGGAGCAGACCACGCTTGTCGATATTCTATAAACTTCTGTTTTAGTTCTGTGCTTTACAAAACAAATCTAAGCCTTTGTACTGTGCTCATCACACTGGTGCATAAGATGTTCAGTCAAATAATCTTGTAATTTCACTAGCTGCTTTACCTTATCACTTAGAAATAGAAACATTTGCACACTTAAGCGTGAATGTGGAAGACGAAAAATAATAAAAACTGGTACTTACGAAACAAAATAATGAATAGAAGGGCACGTAGTAATTACTCACAACGAATGCAGGGTGGTAACATAGAGCTTTCGTACGACTAAAATTTGGCTTTAGAATAGGACTCAACAATTTGTTAAATGGAAGCTTCATGGTTTTGCCTGTAATTTGTTAACCAATTTATTTAGGCATACATTAGCATTTTACCAAATTTCAGTAAAAAGTGCATAATACCTATTCTTACATATTTTCCAATGTCCAATTTTGTCCAAAGATCAGATATGATAAACATTAAAAAGACGATGATACTCCTTTAAACTTCATTCAGTACGAGGCGTATGATTACCTATAGGTGTCATGCTAATAGGTTAACACAATAACATCACAACACCAATAAACTTAATTAAATAATTTACATGACGGACTTATCATGCCTAATTCACTTGCGATACAAAATGCATCTCTTCCGCCTTTTCTTTTGGACTACGTTTTCAATTATTGTAAAATACTGTACAAAACTGATTGACATAATCAGTTGCATAACTTGGTGTCGGTGTCATTTAGTATAAAATCAAAGAGTTTGAGGTTTAATACTCTCTACTTCTATTAATTATAGAGAAGTTACAAATGTCTATATTACGAGTAATACTGTTCATTTGGTCATGTTTACGGTGCTAAAAGCATAATCCTCCTTGCTTTAAATGAATAAAATGTTTACCGGGCAAATCGAACAACACTGGGCAAAGTGGATACCGTATTCACTTTGCCCGTGTTCATTTTGCCCAATTGGTACATTTTGAACATAACCTCAACTAAAATGAAAACAAAGAACAATAAGTTAACAAAACTCGCAGTAATTCAACATGAAAACATGCCCTTCCCAGACATTATCACTTCAAAACAGTAGCATCATGCGTAAATGTATAATCAGGAAATTTCTTACCTTGAAATATCGTAAGAAATTGTCACTTTTCGATTTTTTTCATTTATTTTCTTAACACGCGCGACCGTTCACTAATTCTTTTTGCTGATGACTGAGGGGTGCGGGGTGCACCTCGCCGCATAGGACAAGACATGATCGTACGCGCCGTTTTGGAATAATTAAGGGTATTCACTTTGCCTGGGCTATTCACTATGCCCGGACTTCCCCTACTTATTAACTTTTAACGGTTGGGACACGAAAGAAAAATTAAAATGATTGATTGATTGACTTGATACTTCTTCCGTGGGTTGGGATAAAGTTTTAGTTTCAGAAGCTCTGGCCAATTGGGTACTGCAGAAACTGTATTTTAATTCTGGGAAAATTGGACTGCTGTGTGGTTAATGAGAATTAAAATAAATAGAAAGAAAACATTTTCCGGTTTTATTTCTTCTTCTTTACTTACTTATGTTTTTCAATTACATTGGACTTGAAAAGTACAGGAATTTCATTGTACTTACTTAATAATATTGCTGCAAATAAAAAAATATTTATTTTTATGAACGTTTGTAATTTTACGATTAGCCCATAAAAAACTAATGTCCTGTGGCACAACTTAATATCTCGGATTATACCAATCCGTCTGGCCAGCGTGGTATTAGTAGGCCAAGTATCCATTAAGGGCGGAGGTCCGTCCCTGCAGTGGGACATTAATGGGGTGGTATGTTGATGATGAATGGAGAAGAGATGACATTTTCTCCGATTGTCCCGTCTCCACTTTGAGGGAGTCGAAGCAAGCAAAGATACCGCATCATACCTTTTTTTTTTGTAAACTCCTTTTTAAGTAAGGTAAGTTTCATTTCAAAAAGGTAGAAAGTTTATTTAGTACTGGCAGCTAAAGTTTTATTTTTTTTAAGTTTTCGTTTCCATCGTTTTGCATGTTGTCATTGCGGCAAAATGTAAAAATTAAAAATTCTTTCCAAAGTGGTTTTATCCCTCCCAATTCAGTGCTGCATAATGTTTTTACATTTATTACATCTTTTTACGTGAAATATTATGTTAACTATCAAAGAAATGCTTTCGTAAAGTTTTTGCTGAATAACATTTACCATGAAGACTAACATAAGGTGTTAAACATTACCATAATGGAAACTGAGAACGATTTCTTACTTAATCGAATAAGACTTAAGAAAAAAAGTGCCAATAATGTGAGTATTAGAAAAGGAACTTGAAACTTTTTATTAAGTAGACCCTTAAACGCTGTTAACATCAAATAACCTTCTTCAAAAGAACTCTGCTTACGAACACCAGCATAACACAAACACACTTTAACTTAAAATAATATACTAACAAATAACTAAACTAAAGTGCACAGATTTTCTAAAATTCCTCGCGACTTGGATCATTTTCGTCTTTTTAAGAAAATAAGAATAAAGTGTAGTGTAGTCACATACCTAATGTATTTCAAATTGTTTAAACTTTTCATTAGATCCCAATGCCCAATATTTTTTAGTAAGTTTGTATTTTTTTTTTGTTCGGAAACGTGTAGTGTGGAGACCGCGACTCGGCAAACGTAGTGTAGGACGCCCCCCAGCTAGGTGGACCGACGACCTCATAAAGATCTCTGGGTCGGACTGGATGCGGAAGGCGCAGGACCGAGTTCTGTGGCGCGTGTTGGGAGAGGCCAGCAGTGGACTGCAATAGGCTAGTTGATTCATTAATTGAAGTTTGTAATACCTTTAAATTGATTTTAGGTACCTTATGTAGACGCGGATAGTTCGGAGGGCTACAAACTAAAGTTAAGGGCATTGTTAGTGGCGCTACTTGGACTGTCGATGTCTGCCTGCGCATTTTCTTCACAACCTGTCGAACTTGAAATAGATGACGATGAAGTAGCGCAAAAACTTAACAATGTCAGCTGCGCAAGAAGGTAATATTTTATTATTTTCAGGGTACAAATCATCTTCTTATGCCGCCATAGTAGTGACATTCATACCTCTACAAATATTGTAGCTGGCATGGTGCTCGCAATTTTTGGACTCTATTGGATGCTTAACATCAGGCACCATAGAGTGATTATGGAAGGCCAATTTAAAAAAAAAATTTGGAGGCAGCTGGTGGGTGAATGGACAATGAATATCCAACAGTGGACGTCCATTCGCTAAAATAATGATAATTATGATGATATTCAGCTTACTTTATACACCAATTCTAATTATTGGTATATAAAGTATTGAACTACTTATAGATAATGCTCTAACCAAAGTTAAAACACACATGGTAGCAACAATACATTAATTAACTCTCGCTTTTTTACCATGAGGGAAGAGGTAGAGACCAATAAGCACCTAGATCCTTACAAAGCGGCATTCCGTAACTCGCTTTTTCGCTCCGTGTAAACTTTTTGCGTGGTTTTGGTAAACATCACCGCCGCCTCCAGGATTTAAATTGTAAGAGGTTTGTTAGAAAATTGATAGAGGTAATAGTTTTGTATCTCGCTAAACTAATGCATTGTGTACGGAACAAAGCGTTACGGCACTTTATAATAATATTAAGTAATACAATATCTGATAAAAAAAAAATGTTAGTACTTAAGATAATTAATTGTTACTAACACATACAGGCTTTGCCTGAAATAAAGATTATTTAATTTAATTTTAATCTATGTAATATTGTCTGATCTCGTGAATACTTATGATGACATTATTATTTTTAGAAGACAACCCCCGTACTAGGGATGATGCTCTGTATTATGGGAACTTCTACAAACCTTAAATTGATGATTGACAGACACAAAGAACTTTCAGACTCTGGACAATAACTTGTGGGAATCGAACCAGCGACCTCTTGCCCCACCAAGGCAGTCGTATTGATTGTATTATTAATGTTTTCAGGATTACAAAACCAACTATTCGTTTGATTATGGGTTATAGCAAACTGAGTGCTTGTGTGACAGCGTTGACATCGTTACTTTTACTCATAGCTGTAATGTCCAAGGTAAAATTACGAGTTCAATATTAAGACAATTATTTTCATCTCAACCAATGGAGTAAGTTAAAACCTAAACCTACAGTTTTAAGAATGCTTGCTCCAAACATCAAGGGTTGCGTCGAAAATGACGATAATTAGGTATATTATTTAACGCTAATATTAATCATAACACAAGCAGGTTAAGCCTAGCTTACTTTGGGAACAGATAGCGCTGTGTAGAGAAGTCCGTGAATCGTTGCCTATGTGTTGATAAACTAAAACTACATGTCATTACTCTGTACCCGGATCTCTGTATCGTATAATTGGAGAAACAGAAATTCAACTACCATTCATGTATGCAAAAATTTTCGTGAACAGATAGTTGAAACTGCTCTGTTTTTGAATCTTGCTTTTAAATGTTATCATCTTAGAATCTTAGATGCAGGTTATTAATACATAGGATAACATAATGGTTTCATAAAGCGAAAGGAGGAATAAGTACTTAAATTATTATACCAATTCGTCTAACTTTATATAATATTCTGAGACCATTACAAACTCAATACATAACGTCACTCGTTTTAAACATTTCAAAACAAAGAATGGCTCTACTTGGTACACTATTTGTTTTTTTCAAGCGATCTTGGTGGCGTCGTGGTGCCCGTTGGCTGGCGGCTCCTGCTTTGTTGGTGGCAGCATTGGAGGCTACATCTGATGCCGGTGACGCTGTGCTTTCTACAATATTACGTGCCCCGGGTAACCCTTTACGTGTGCTGATACATACAGTAGCTGCAGCACTTCTTGTTACTTCTGAGATATTAGTCTGGTAAGTTTTGTTTTTATCTATATCCTATTCGCGTTTAGAATGCAGTGAGTTGTCATTGTCCGCCAACCTAGCCCCGCCGTCTAGCCAATCAAATCTTTTAAAATTCAATTAATCTAATTTTAAAAGATTTGATTGGTTAGACGACAATGACAACTCACTGCATTCTAAACGCGAATAGGATATAGTAGATAAGGACAGTGGGAAAACGAAGGATGAGGAAGGCACATGTCCACACAAGGTAAAATTATTTTATGGAGGCATAAATATGTTTAGCAGTAAAGGCCAATTGGGTGATAATAATAATATAATTATGAAGTTTTATTGTCCGTGCATTTTGTGAGCTCAAAACCAAACCTGCCAAACTTCTCAAAAGATGGAGAAGAGTGCTACATTACCCGTCATTTTATGGACATTGTCTACACATTAAGGAGTCATGAACGTGACAAAGATAGTTAAAGGGATTCCAGATCTAATCAAGATGTAATTATAGGCGTTTTAGAAAGAGCTAATCCGGGAACCTCTTCCAATTACGAAGGTCGTGCAATATTATAGCAACTGTTTAATAATATTATTAAGTCTGTAACATTTAGCTTAATCTAAACAACAAGAAGACACAAAAGACCCCCTTCCTGGGACAAAACTACGGTTCTTCCTCGTGGTCAAACTATTTTGTCTAACTAGTTTGACCACGAGGAATTTTGACAATTCCTCGTGGTCAAACTAGCATAAACTTTTTACAGAACATACTGTATGCTATGAAATATAATAGTACAGGCATTGATTTACAAAAAACCAAAGATACACACTCCACTTCCCAAAAACGTCCGCAACAAATGGGCGCATTGTGCACTCTTTTTAAATTAGTATCGCGTTGTTCTACCGGCAAACGTCAATCATTAAATTTTATTGCTTTATGTGCATTACTTTTTAAATACAACTTTATGTCATGCGTGTAAGATTGAATTTGAAAAAAGAAATATGTTTACGATATTACTATACGTATTTATTGCGTATGTTTAATTTGGTGACACTTTTGGCTGTTAGTTTTGTTTGAAAATGTGCATCTAGGGTTTTTTATAAATCAATGAGTACAGGTATAAATAAAAATAAATTGACAATTTGTATGTCCATGTCACTTGTATTATTTTCCCGTTTTTATTTGCCTTTGCTTTTTCTTGTTTAAATAATTAGAGAGCTACACTTAGTGCATTAAATATGGACATAAAATTCATAAAGCGTAAAAAAGGAACACTGACACAACTTGCCAGACCAATTTTGTAAATAAATTTGATTACTTAAGTTAGGACAAGAAAAATAATTTGAAGCTGTACCTATTTTGAATGATATGAAAAGTATGCCATTAATGAAAATAGAACGATATACACCTAAACAACGCATTAAAATCATTAAAATTCACTTTAAAAATGGTGAAAATTTGGCAAAGACGCTTCGTAAAATTAAAACATTTTTGGGTCATCGTGAAAGTCTTTGCTTGACCGCAATACAGGTTTGTTGATGAAAATAATGTTATTGGAAAACCTACAGAAAAATAGACTTAAGTACCTATAAATAAACTTTTTATGAAAAAAAAATATTATAAATTATAATTAATTTTTATTTGTTTTAATTCATCTTTTGTTTAGTCGACGTTAATTTGTTTTGTCAAAGTTCCTTTAATTCTATTAGTTACAGCGAGACTCACTTTTATGTCCTAAGAATTTGCATGAAAGTGTGTATACCATTTCTGTCTTTTTGAGAATCTGTCTATATGAGAATCTGTCCTTATGCGATATAAGGGAGAAAAAACGCAATTCCTTATAGTCAAACTAGTTTGACTATGAGTAAGAAAGCTTTTGAATATACCTGTACAATTTCATTTCAAAACTAGACACATGGTGTTCGTTTTAAATAGATAGGAAGTTTGACCACGAGGAATTGTCAAAATTCCTCGTGGTCAAACTAGTTAGACAAAATAGTTTGACCACGAGGAAGAACCCCAAAACTAATAGGAACTGGTACTTAGTAAGAGTCGAAAGTATTTAACACGTTCCCAGTGCAGTGTACCATATGTGGTACACGTGCATTGTTTTACTATTGTGTCTGCTGGCGGCACTGTGAAAGGGTTAATAATTATTGTAATAATTTCCAGGTACTTTATAGCAAAATTCTTCGAGTACAACCCTCCACATCATCATCAACGAGAACGGGAAAAATCTCCATCTGTAAAAAATATTTCCAAATCAAATAAACGTAGCGTACACTAAATACGCTCAATACATAAAATATGTTTTCTTTAATAATTTTCTAATTAAAAAATAACTGACTCCAAATAGAACTTATTAAAATAGGTACTTATACAATTTCGTAGTACATTGACTTTTTAAAGAGATTTCTCATTTTTTAGATAAATAAACTATATTAGCAATTTGGATGAAAAGAATCATCAAAATCGGTTTATACAAATAAAAATATACAGGATGTCCCAAAACTCAACGTCAATCCGAAAACGCGATAAGGCATGTCACTGTCATGTTATCAGAAAAATATAAGTTTTTTTGAAATATATATAAGTGGCTTATTTTAAAATTACCTTTTAATACTTAGCTTAGACACGGAAGAAAGAATCAAGTGGAAGTGCTAGAATAAGTTGGCGTGGTACGAGTGTCAAAAAAAGCCCTGGTTAGTTAAGTTAGCTGACATCTTAAGTAATATACTTAACGCGAATATCAACATGTTAAACATAGTTTAAAATTGGCAGAACTGCGAAGACCGCCATCTATGGACGAACGGCGGAATTAACTTGAATACTCAATCTTTCATCATCTCATCTCAATCATTTAGATTACAAAACGCGTCATCTAATTCTTTCTGCGCTGCAGCAAAATAACTTCTATTTATAGTAGATAAAGGTTCACTCCCAGATGTAGGATCAGCTACAGTTCCCATAGTGAATGTTTACTTGATTTGATTTTTCTTCCGTGGACCTAAATAATAAATTATTTTACATTTTTGAAATGGACATGCAGATTGCAGAACCACCGTACTTACCTGCCTATTATTCTTAACCTAAAGACCGGACACAAAGAACAGACTTCTTTGCCCTCTGGACCCACGATACCTACCGTACCTAAATCACACAAAACCGATTGTCTTGCGTGGCATTCGAACGCTGGACTTCGAGCACGCCAGTCGCTATGCCATCGCCAAAACTTTTTAAAATGTTTGTACTCCGTAAAAGATAGCATCACAGAGTATATTTATTATACGGATAGCATCATTGATTTATAAAAAACCCTAGATGCACATTTTCAAACAAAACTAACAGCCAAAAGTGTCACCAAATTAAACATACGCAATAAATACGTATAGTAATATCGTAAACATATTTCTTTTTTCAAATTCAATCTTACACGCATGACATAAAGTTGTATTTAAAAAGTAATGCACATAAAGCAATAAAATTTAATGATTGACGTTTGCCGGTAGAACAACGCGATACTAATTTAAAAAAAGTGCACAATGCGCCCATTTGTTGCGGACGTTTTTGGGAAGTGGAGTGTGTATCTTTGGTTTTTTGTAAATCAATGGATAGCATGATCTCTGCGAAGACTTGAATTTTTTGACAGTACACACAGCAACACATCAAGTTAAACATTTTCATTTGAAATTGTGTCTTATTTCAAAGTATTAAGGTACATGAGTGTCTAGGTTGATTAGTTGCTGTGTGTACAAGCAGTTCAACATGTCGAATAGATCAAATCCAACCACGCAAAAGTAAAACACTTAAGGATTTGATGTTGCATCAATATTTTTTTCTTTCAAAAATTCACATCAAGGGAATTCAGCGATTTAGGAGCGTCAGACTGGCCCGGCCCCTAAAAAGTGCCTGTAACTTTTTTCCAAAAGAGTTAAGGCTGATTTACACAGGGTCAGTAGACAAGTCAGTCGCAGCGCCAATGTCGGCGCCGCGACTGACTTTAACTGTTTACATGAAGTAAGTAGAAGTGGTGCGTTTCTCACGGTGACCACACGTGTGTGAAGTCAGTGGGAAAAATGAATTCGCGAAAACAACTGAAACGAAGATTTAATTATTTGTTAAAAAAAATATCAATTTTGCTGTTCAATGAGTTAATAGAAATGGTAGAAAATGAGATAACTAAAAATAAACGACCGTAGGTAAGAAAATGGATTGACGATAGAAACGAAACTGGTGGCTCTGCTTTGTTGCTGAAGCAATTGCAATTTGAAGATCCTGCGGAGTACAAACTGGTTATGAGAACTTGATTTTGAAAAAAAACGTGGTTACTCTACAACGCAGCGGCAGTGACAAGCACGCAATGACTTGTCTGTTTACACGGGGTTTATTTGGCTGTCACGGGGGTGCGCGGGTGGCGGGGGGCGCCAACTGACTTCAAAATATTCGTGTGCGAATATTCAAGTCAGCGCTGACTTCAAGCCACTGTACTGACTTCAAATCAGTTTACACGGGCTTTTTTTCGAGTCAGCACTGACTTGCCTCGAATTTGAAGTCAGTTACTGACCCTGTGTAAATCAGCTTTTACATTGAAAACGAAGTGGTTACATAGGTTTGGGTCAAGGAGTACATCAGATTGGTACAACTCTCGTTACCAAATTCCGTAGGGCCGGGCGGGCCTGACAAACGTGGTTCATTAGGTATGGGATAACTTTATTATGGTCACTTTAGAAAGGGGACAGTATCTACTTAAATCTACTTTATTTGGGTGTTAACATTTTGTACGTCGTTGTAACGTCTGCGTATACAAAGTTTAAAATTACAGTGTGTAAGTACTTAATATGATGTTATCTAAATATTTATATTGTGGGTAGTAGAACATGTTTATATTTGATATAAAAAAAATATTATCCTCAGTGCCATGAACTCGCTAGGCGCGTTCACTGTAACAGGTTGTCAAAGAACACAAGAAGGCCACGGTCCCCATGGCTCATTACTTATCTATTTTGTCAAGTAAGTATGTGTTCATGGCACTGGGAACAATATTTTTTAATACAATTTAGTTGTGCTAGCGACTCGCTAGGCGAGTCCATCGCTTAATGTATGCGGCATCAGCTGCGAACACAACATCAAAATCGTAGCGGCGCTGAACGTGTTAATACAGAAGTGAAACGAAACGTAACTGTCACAGTCACAGCCCCGTATAATAAATATACCAGATTATTATACTCTATGAAATCATAGATAAGAATATGTACTAACGTAACTAACGTGTATGAAATATAGGTACTCTTTGGCAGTCCTAGTACGCTCCCTAACAATGGCCGGAGACAAAGAAAGTAGTGTCATCTGTTACAAGAATCGAAAAACAAGTTTAGCCAAGTCCTCGCTAGATAGCGTTAAATGGAGTAGATTATTTCAATATGTGATTTTTACCAATATAATACTTATTTGATAATTCTAAAATAAGAACTATACTTTATCATGATTTGCAATTACTTTAAAATATATATTTTATATTAAAATTATTACTTAAATATTCACCATAGACAAATCTTCTGGTATGTTTGTGAAGAAACCATAAACTTACAAAATACAAAATGGTGGATGTTTGTTGTGTGCGCACGCGATCATCTTTCTTTTTTATGAATTTACCACCATGTTTGTGTTAAGTTGATACAAACACCACAAAATCACACCTCTATCATGTTAGATCAGCAAGATGTGTACAGTTATTTGAAATAATTGCAATAATTTGCAATTATTTCATAAAACTGTATAAGTAACGACATTAGTATAGGTACCTATATATATTTATAATGGTTTGTTTGTACCTACCTATCTATGTATATAGATTGACAGCTTAGTGTCGGATTCTGATACCAGACAGAGCCACCATTCAAAGCTAGGCTACGAAAAATTTTGCGAGAGGGCTCTCTTCTTCCTATATATTACTTTACTCTGTGCTCTTTGGTCACAGCTGTCATAACAAAGCCAAAGAGTAGATAGAAAATCATTGTGTATAATTTATTATTTCATTGTGGATTTTACTTATTCGTCGATGATTGTTAAATCTTTGGTCAGGACTTTACCTTTTCTCACTTGTTGTGGATACATCTTTTATATAATGTGTGAGTCATACTTATAATAACAAAACCAATGTATTTGTTCAGAGTAAGTGTAACAGTGCACTTGAAGCTACGTCGTATAAGTTCGCCTTAAACTCATTGCCAAAAGTAAAAATCAAGAGGATAGCGCAATTGAATAAAGTACGTATTATATTTGTTACACATGTTATTCTATTAATAGAAGTGGTACGTGTTTACGTCAATTATAATATTATTGCGTTATGCTAGTATTTACTAACTTATAATATTAGTACAGTCACGAGCAATAATATGTACACATTGTCAAATTTTCTAAACCATCTGCACGTTTATCTAGACATTAGAATAATAAAATTATTTCATAATTTCGAAGAGGTTTCGTACAGTTTTGAACTAATCTTCGAATATTCAATTTTGGATTAGCAGAACTTTAGATAAATGTTTTACAAAATGTGAAAATGTGTACATATTATTGCTCGTGACTGTACATATTACTTATTACAAAAGCGGGTTAGAATAAGTATAACGTGTGTTATGGCGAAGTGTAAGTAAGGTAATTTTAAAATACTTAATTGTAATTCCTATTTGTATATTTTGGTATTTTAGAGCATTTTAAACTAAATAATAGTTATTGTTCTCAATATCTTATTACTTTATTTATTGCACCTTATTTGTTTTCTTTTCATCATGGTTGACTGCCTTTTGACCCTTTTTTGCTTGTAAAGTTATAAATGAATTAAATAACTTACTTAATTTTAATATTTAAATTTTAAAAGTAATGTATTAATATCAAATAAGGCTAAAAATATTTTAATATAATGAGCGAAGAGCAGGGAGAGTGTATGCACCAGGACTTATGTGTCATAGAAGAGCGCTATCAGGGTTTCTGGGATACGAATATGATATCTGACTATTGTTGGTCTCTGATACGTCATTTTCTAAAAAATACACATTAGGGAAGAGCTTTAAAACAGTTTTTTAAAATTCAATGATTAATTATTTTTTTAATAAAGTTTTTCTTTGTAAATACATATTTTTTGAGTTTTATTCCTACATAGCTGAAACTCAAAAACTAGAGCTGATAAAAATATTCTAATTATATATTTGTAAAAAGCATATCATATGTAGTCAGCAACAACAAGCTAAAATTTCTTTGGCAACAGATTTACTGTAAACTAGTGTCATTATTATGATCATGATGGAGGCCCATCTGCGGAATACTTAAGGAAGATCTAATGGATGTTTTATTAATTAAGTAAATTCTGGAAATTTAAGAGTTAAGTACCACTTTAGCAATGAATGAAAACATACAATTAACTATGGGAATAGAAGCAAGAGATAACTTATATTTATCTTTATTCACTTTACTAAAGTATTGATAACTTTTATCTATAATGTAATTACTTTTCAAATTGATAACCTAAATGAAGTAGCCTGACGATAGACTCTTATATCTTAAGTTATTATGTCTGTATTAGAAATTATAATATGCTACTGTTTTAATTTATTTTCATTTTTAGTACCTGTACCATAAAATCTAAACAGTTAATTACTTTGCGTTTTGAATTCCATGCAGGACAACAACATACCAAATCATGATTATGGTATGAAAAAAATGGTAAAAAAAATAAAAAAATGTTTGTGTGATCCACAAACTATTGTCCTGAGTTTGAATGTTTGTTTAATTGGATGTTAGTAAAGTCCCTGCAACATAGGACATCATCCCGAGCCAGGGGAAGTTCTTAAAAAAACATCATTATCATGTTGTAATAAATAAACTCTATTCCATTTATGTGTTGATACATCCCAGAAAACACTATTATCAAAAAAGATCTTCATCAGTGTCTTTATATTGTAGTGAATAAATTTGCTAATTTATTACCAATTATTTTTAGGATCATACATACATAAACTCACGCCTTATCCCGTCCGGGATAGGCAGAGACGGCAGAACACCACTTGTCACGATCCTGGCAAACAGATTCGGCCTTGTGGACGAAACTGTTTGCATTCATAATTATGTCACCTACGTTTATTAATTTTAAGATGCTTACATTGATTTCAGGTTAAGTGGTGAGATACAAGCATATCATAGTGGAAATTTAATGACGAATGGTTTAGAAAATAATACAGATAAAATGGAGGTCAGCAATGATGATATTGTTAATTTGCCAATTCAAATGTCTCCAACACAAATGCAACAAGAATATTATGAGAACTTAGGTGATTGTGATTGGGTATTGTAAGTATTAAATGTAATTAGTGTAATGTTACATAAAATAGTAAAACTGAGTCATGTTGATGTTAAGTAGAAATTTTATGTAGATTCAAAGTATTAGCAGATAGGTAAGTGTGGTTAACTTATTAGTAAAATTATATAAATATTATAAATATAAATATTTCTCACACATTCACATAACGCCATCTAGTCCCAAACTTTCTCAACTTCCAACTAAGCTTGTACCATGGGTACTAGACAACAGCTAAACATACTTAATTACTTTTTTAGTTGTAAATACATACATTACATAAAAAACACCCAGACCAAAGCGAACAATCATGTTCATGCACACAAAGATTTACATTAAGCGGGAATCGAAACCCGAGACCTCTGTGTATCAGTCATGTTATGTAACCACTATGCCACAGAGGTCGTCATTTCTGGTGTTAATTCTACCTTTAACCAGCTACCTTTACCTTAACTGATGGTAGTAGAAGCTCATGAGTTTTATTTTAGATAAAAAAAAAACAAAACAAATCTTGGAACCCTGTCTTAAGTATCAAAATTTTTCTGCTTTGTAAATTTAAAATTCACCACACAGTACAAAAAGAATGTAGTCTGTAAAATTTATAATTAAATTGTTTTAATGTTAGGATTCATTGTTAGACCCTTATCAATTATTGTGGCTTGTTGTAGCTATTAATAGAATTGTTATTTTTAATCTGTTACTTAATTTTGGTACTTTTTGTTTTACATTAAGGTTCAAATTAAATTATACTTGATCATTGACTTGAGTTTTCAACATTCACAGTGTTTTCTTGTTCTGTACATTAAGTATTATAAACTCTTTTATAAAAAAAACTAATTTGCTCCTTTTATGCATCCCATAAGGAAGGGCATGATTAACCCTTAACCACCTAGCATAGGTCTGACAGACACCACCAAATATAAAAACTTGAATATTATTGCACCCGAGTTTCGTATAAACCTGTTAGTTCCGGTACCTTTTCCTAGCCCCTCTCAGAGCTACACAAGCTCTTTCCACGGTTGTATGTCCGTAAGTTTTGCTCTGGTTAGTAAAAAACTTTCGACCGGGGTCTGAGAGACCTCTGCTAGGAGGTTACGTGACTATTTTACAATTGAGTATTTTTTTCTATTTTATTTAAAAATGACTTTCAATGTAAAAAAGATTGAGCGGGGGTAGGAAAAAGATTTTTATTAATAAGGAAGGACAACGAAACAGTACCAAATGATGAATGGGGTGAATTTTAATGTAGATTTATGATTAGAGGAAGCGTTAGAACGCAGTTGCGAGTCAGACTCACAATATGAAAAAACAACTAAAATAAAAAAGAACGTAAATGTACTGCCCAAAACTGAGTTAACTTCAACAGTTCTTGATCAGTTTGTTTCTGAAGATGATGATAATATGTAAAGGTATCTAAAGTGCAATCTAAAACTCGAAAAAGGATTTTATTCTGTAAGAGGCGCAAAAGCTTGTCCTCTGACCCCTTCTTCCTTTCCATCAACACCGCTATAGTATAATATAGTGCAGAAGAGAGGAAGTGTGAAAATAGTATATTGAAATAAACTAAACACTTGATCAAATATGGAGCGTCATGCAAGTAACTTGAAATTGCAACGTGATATTAGAATGACTATACGCCGCGTTCTCGACAGCAACAAAGGAACCACTCCAAGAGTAATTCCTTCAAGAAATAGTGCTAAAAAAAGGTTAACAGTATGTTAGAACTGTTCTTCTTGTTACTACAAAAACAAAAAGTAAAAACAATACATGTGTTTCGAATGCAGAGCACCGATTTGCTTGAAATGCTCACATAAACCTTGTATTAATTGACCTGAAAAACTGCATGTTTAGGTCTTGCAATTTTGCTTAAGTTTTATTTTATTTGAGATAATTTGATGTTTTTTATGTTTATGTATTCTTAATTATCTCAAAAAAAAGTACAAAGAAGTAACCACTTGTGGGATTACTGCAATAAGTCTTATCTTCCAAATATGTTACTTTGTAATCAAAAAACTAAGATTGTTTATTATTCAATTAAGATTTTTTTTAAACTATTGATATTATCTTGTGCCATTCTTTCCTAATCAATAGTTTAATATATTCCTAATAAACTTTTAACTCAATATTCATAATAACCTTTCACAGTTTAAAAAATGAAAATCATTTTGTTCCGGTGTCTCACAGACCTGTGCTAGGTGGTTGTGTGACAAAAACAGGTGCTAGGTTGTTAAGGGTTAATAATGATAAAAAATATTTAGTTTTAACTTGCACTGAGTAGTCACCCGTAAAAAATGAGCTCGCCCTTGTTGCTTAACCTGCCTAATTGTTTTTTTAATCAGAAGTTTTATCGCCTCTCAATATGAATTATAAATTCAGGTTCAGCATGTCGAATTTTTAACGATTTGAAGGTACGAGAATTGACATGCAGGTCATAAATTTCAGATTTTACCTATATCTTTGTATTGCTTCTATTTTCAGATACAAAAAAAGTAACAGAAACTACTTGGTACAAAACATTGCATTTGCACTGTTCGGTTCTCCAAGCCTTGAAGGGCAACTGACGGCCACAAAAGATGATGAATATCCACACTTAGAAGGGTATACTTCCAGACAAAAGGAGCAAGTTATGAAACTGTATGATAAAATATGTGAACAAAGTATGTTGAGTTTATTTATTTACTTTCTTGAGTAGGTACATGATTTAGCTGATAGAAATCAGGAATTTATTTATAGTAAAATATTTCTCATTTTCATTCAAACAACGCCATCTAGTCCCAAACTAAGCACAGCTTGAATATTGGATACTAGACAAGGGATATACAAGCTATATAAATACATATTGAAAATACTCATACAAATACATACTACTCATAGCTTACTTTGGGAACAGATGGCGATGTGTTGAGATGTCCGTGAATATTTATTTTATTATTCTCTTTATTTACATTTATAACATTAAATTACATTTTTAAATATTGATATAAAAAATACAAACATTTAAAAATATAAAAAAAAGGTAGACCCACCGGCATCGGGTACAGGGACCAAGCTACCGGTGGTTAGGGCTCCAGAGACAGGAACCTCCTCACAATGCGTGCCGTGTCAAGCAGTACTGCCTTCTGCATCAGACCTATGATCCAACTGTCAAGCGAGAGTCTCCGTAGGTGTTGATAGAGACTCTTTGGAATAAGTCCATTCACCGAAAGTACTATAGGAACAATGATCGCCGAATTAACATTCCACATGTCGACAACCTCGTGAGCCAAGTCCAAATATTTCGTTTGTTTGTCTTTTTCTGCTTTAACAAGATTCTCGTCATGAGGAATGGTGATATCGATTATCATTGCACGGCGTTCTGACCGATCTATCACCACAATATCTGGCTTATTGGCAACAATAGTCCGATCAGTGATGATAGATCGGTCCCAATATAATGTAACACTACTATTTTCGAGAACCGGGTCGGGTACATACTTATAATACGGTACTTCTGCATCGACAAGATGATATTTAAGAGCAAGTTGTTGGTGGACAATTCTGGCTACTTGGTTGTGTCTATGCAAGTATTCACCATTCGCAAGACGAGAACAACCGGAAACAATATGTCTGAGTGATTCTCCGGGACAGTGACATGCCCGACATATGTCAACTGTACCATCCTTCAGGATATATTTCCGATAATTTTTAGTCATTACGACTTCGTCCATAATTGCAAATACAAAACCTTCGGTTTCTTCAAAGAGATCACCGAATCGCAGCCAGGACACAGATGATAATGTGTCAACATCAGGCCCATTTAAGGCGCGGTAAAAACGACCATGCAACTCCTTACTTTTCCATATTTCTTTACGATCATCGATAGTTTGTATTATAGGTTTGCGCCAATTCTCTTTAGCCAAACAAAGCGGAGTAAGTCCGACATCTACCGACACAACATCTCTGTGTATATCCGCATCCACAGTGAGAAAATATTCTCTGAGATTGTACACCTCGCGATTGTGGAGGGTCTTAGCACTTAAATACCCACGACCCCCACTCTTTCGTGGAATGTACAATCTCATTACCGAAGAACGCGGATGATGCATTCGATGAGCTGTCAGTAGAGTTCGTACTTTTCTATCCAAAGCTTCTAGTTCAGTCTGTGTCCACTTTAGTATGCCAAAGGAGTACATCAGAACCGGCATGACCCAACTGTTATAGGCACGAACTTTATTGCCCCCTGTCAAAAGGCTATTCAAAACCTTTTTCAAGCGGGCAAAAAAGCGATCCCGTAATTGTTGTTTCATGTCCGTTTCCGTTATACATAAAGCCTGTGACATACCAAGGTATTTGTATGTGTCGCATGGAGAGAGACATCTAAGTTTTATGGAATCTGAAAGTTGTAACTCATCAGATTCCACAACCTTACCTCGCTTAACATGCATGACAGCACATTTATCCACACCAAATTCCATTTCAATAGAATTACTTCTGTTTCTTTTAGTAAAACTAATAATTGGGATTTAGTTGGAGCAAATAATTTCAGATCATCCTTGTACAGGAGGTGGGATATAAGTTGACCATGTCTCTTTAACCGATAGCCTAACCCTGAACACTCTAGCAAAGTACTAAGAGGATTCAGTGCTAGGCAAAACCACAACGGACTGAGACTATCACCTTGAAATATACCTCGCTTAATTTGAATAGGCACCTCGTTTCCTAAGCCCAGTCTACATCTATAATATAAAAATAAATCGCAAAATGTGTTGGTAAGCGCATAACTCAACAACGCCTGGACCAATTTGGCCAAATCTTTTTTTTAAATGTTCGTTGAAGTTCAAGGATGGTTTTTACGGCGAGAAAAATTAGAATTATTGCTGGAAAAACCCTAAAAATAGCCCTTTTCTTTTTCCCATACAAATGATTTCTAACTAAAACGTAGTCAATTTGAGCTTTATTGCTATGGTATAAAGTTCATATTAAATTACAAGCACTCACTGTTGTCTAAGCAATGTAGGTGTGTTCCTAACGTCAAAGATCATATCTATCAAAACAATGTGCGTGTGAGCGTTGGAGCACAGAATACATAGTTGGAGGAGTTTAATGTCGCGTTCCGAAACTCGCGTTTCTTTTGTATTAGTTTCGGCACGCGAGATAAAATGCATCAGTTTCCACGTCATTACATCAGTCAAACAAAAATCGCGTTACCAACAGTGTTTTATTATTTTTAATATGCAAATTTTAAATAAATAAAACAATTCGTACGGCTTAAAAGGATTTGACTTCAAGTCATATCAAAAAAAAAGTTGTCTGTTACCTAATCTACTGAAATTGCTTTTGTCAACTGATACACGAAACAAATTCGTATATCGTGTTTTGTGCAGAGTGTTTAGTTAGTTAGTGTTTGTTTAGTTCGTGATTAGTGAAAAAATAATTTATATTTGATATGCCTCCTATAAGACGAAGCAATTTAGGTAGAAGAACCAGAAATGCTACAAACCAAGCTAATTACCGATCTAATCGTACTGCACAAGAACGTGACGACGGAAATGAACGTGAAAGAATTCGGATATGACAAACGCGTGAAGCGCGAGCGCGACATTCAACTAATAATCGCGCAAGTTTTAGACATTAATATCGGAAACAATTACTGGTAATGACGGTTATCCATTGTATCGTCGCAGATCGACAGCAGACAATGGAAAATCAACAATTTGTCAAATTAAATCAACAAGATATTGAAATAGATAATCGTTGGATTGTTCCATATTCACCCATTTTATCAAAGACATTCAAAGCACACATCAACGTTGAATCTTGCCATTCAGTGAAAATTATAAAATACATTTGCAAATATGTAACCAAAGGGAGTGATATGGCTGTGATTGGAATTGGTGCAGAGAATTCCAATGATGAAGTTACCCAATACCAAATGGGCCGCTATGTCAGTAGTAATGAAGCAGTTTGGCGAATATTTAACTTTATACCATAGCAATAAAGCTCAAATTGACTACGTTTTAGTTAGAAATCATTTGTATGGGAAAAAGAAAAGGGCTATTTTTAGGGTTTTTCCAGCAATAATTCTAATTTTTCTCGCCGTAAAAACCATCCTTGAACTTCAACGAACATTTAAAAAAAAGATTTGGCCAAATTGGTCCAGGCGTTGTTGAGTTATGCGCTTACCAACACATTTTGCGATTCATTTTTATATTATAGATTGCTAATAAAAAGTAGCCTATGTTCTTTCTCAGGGTCTAAAGATTGTCTGTACCAAATTTCATCGAGATCCGTTCAGCCGTTTAGGCGTGAAAGAGTAACAGACAGACAGACAGACAGACAGACAGACAGACAGAGTTACTTTCGCATTTATAATATTAGTATGGATTATATTATATTTTGATTTCATAGAATTTTGGCGGGAAAGCTATGTCACGTGACCTGTGACGTCATAGGTCACGTGACCTGTGACGTCATAGGTCACGTGACCCGTGACGTCATAGAATTTTGACAAATGAGTCGTGACGTCACAGAATTTTGGCGGGAAAATATTTTTTGACAGTTGAGTCGTGACGTCATTGAATTTTTGACAGATGAGTCGTGACGTCTCAGAATATTTGACAGATGATTTGTGACGTCATATTATTTTGGCGGGAAAATATTTGATACCTCTGTCACTTTTGACAGCTGTCAATTTTGACAGATAGGCGTGACGTCATAGATTTTTTGACAGATGAGTCGTGACGTCACAGAATTTTTGACAGATGATTTGTGACGTCATATTATTTTGGCGGGAAAATATTTGATACCTCTGTCACTTTTGACAGCTGTCAATTTTGACAGATAGGCGTGACGTCATAGAATTTTTGACAGATGAGTCGTGCCGTCACAGAATTTTGGCAGGAAAATATATTTTGACAGCTAAGTCGTGACGTCATTGAATTTTGGCGGGAAAAATAGTATTAAAACAGCTGAATCCTGACGTTATCACAATTTGGCGGGAAAATAAATAGGTTTGTACAGGACCCTCGGTGCGCGAGTCAGACTCGCACTTGACCGGTTTTTTAGCTGTGGGTCTGATATATCTAGAGAGCTTAAATTCGTAATTGTCAACTTATTTCATCATAACAGCCCATTAATGTCCCACTACAGGGACGGGCCTCCTTCCTTGACGGAGGGATACTTGGCCTACTAATACCACGCTTGCAGACGGATTGGTATAGGGTTTAATTTCAAGTTTTCCTTCTTTTTATTTAGTGAAGATAATATTCACCTTATTTGTTAGGCACTAAAGGGACACACCTTTGCTTATCCTATCCTACTAATATTATAAACGCAAAAGTTTGTGAGGATGGATGGATGTTTGTTACCCTTTCATGCAAAAACTACTAAATGGATTTTGATAAAATTTGGAATATAGGTAGTTTATGGTGTAAAATAACAATTAAGCGGGTAATACCGCGGGCATCAGCTAGTCCTGAATAAAAAAGAACCGTATTCCATTTTGTCATACATGTCCTCAAAAAAGTGCATAGAGTTGCATCAATCTTATACAACTCCAGCACTCTCAGAAGCCATGTATGAGGAACAGAATCATACGCCTTCTTGTAATCTATCCAACATGTAGACAGGTCTTTTCGGTTACGTACCTGTTCACTAATAGTAGTGTCAATAAGGAGTTGTTCTTTAGTTCCATGTGCCTCATTCCTACATCCATTTTAAGAAATGCACATGATAGAATTTTCTTGTATATGTAAAGATATTTTTTTTCTCAAAATAGATGTAAGAAGTTTGTAAATTGTTGGGAGGCAAGTAATTGGTCTATAATTTTTAGGATCCGTGGAACTACCTGATTTATAAAGCAAGTGGGTTACACCAGTAGTAATAAAATCTGGTAGCCTACCTGTTTCTAAAGATGACTGGAAATGAGAGGCTAAACAAGCGTGGGAACTATGGAGCCATTTTAACCAAAAATTGTGCAATCCGTCTGGTCCAGCTGATTTCCAATTTGGTAGTCGACGGACTGCACAAGTAACATCCTCAGTTGTTATAACTACTGGCTCCATTTGGTGAATATGTTCACACGCTTTTTCAACATCCCCTATCCAGTCACCTTCTGTATGATTGACAGGCACCGACCAAATGCTGCGCCAAAAATCATTCGTAGCATCAGCATCGGGTAGCTGCATGTCAACCGAGCCTAGAACAGGACGCTCCCAGTTTCTGTAAACCCACCGCTCATCCTTTTGGAATGCACGATTCTGGGTATATCGTTCCATTCTATTTTTAAATCTTTTGATACGATTTGCCCACGCATAAACCTTCTGCTTCAGGAAGTCAATGCGTTCTGTGACATGTAACATATAATCTCGACGATCTATATTGGTTTCAGAGAATGCACGTGTCACAAAACGCATTACCCTCGGGCGCGTATTACCCGACCTGAAGCAGATAAGCTTACCTATGAGTGCCCTAGCCTCAGCAATACGACGCTCAATCCTGTACTGCCACGCCAGCACAGTTGGTCTGAGTCGAGTAGCAATATCATCGACTGGAAACTTAATATGTGCTACTCGATATGCAGCGACAGCCCCACAGTACAAAATTGAGTGTGCATCGCCGAGATTTTCACTGTTATCAAAGTAGTTTAATAACAGTGAATCCAGAGCACACACAAGAGCTATATTTTGTTTATGCGTAGGTAATCGTGGTATTCGGGGTCTCCTACTTGGGTCCATGAAACGATATTCCCGAATAGCACATTCCAAAGCACTCCTTAATTGATCATTATATTGGATACTTACATTTGTAACCTCACAATCAATAGTCTCAAAGCTATTTAGTTCTGTTGGCTGAGACAGAGGTATGATGGTATTTACCTGCGCCGTAACTGATGGTGGTGTAGAAATTGTGAGATTACTAAGTATATCAGAGCGAATCCTATCAAGTACAGTGTCATTCAACAAATGACAACGTTGAATGGCACGCACTTGATCCGATAGACGTTGGGTCGAAACGTTGACAGCTGGTTCAAGTTCCTGAAATAGAGACAGCATGCGATCACGATACGCAGTGAGGTTAGTTCCTCCCTCTGTTGCCACAAAATATGCCCGCATGACATTTTCATTTATTGATGATGTCCATTTCATGCGGTGCACATTACCACCAGTAGCGGGGACCCTGTTTGATGCCTGTGGGGCTCGGGATCCTAAGCCAATTGGTGGCCGGCCTCTTCCCCGCCGAAGTACAGGTGTTGGCGACGACGGCGGAGAGAAAAACTCGTCGCTGGAGCTTGAGCTCGACGCCTCAACAGAATCTGGTACATTTTGCACTGTTTGCGAGGCGGAGCTGAGCGACGAGTCCGGGGGTGTTAATAGTGCTCTTCGTGAGGCAGCTCTTGTTATCATATCATCACATTTCAATTCTTCATATTATATACATAAGTAATTGTTTATCATACATTTTTAATAACATGTCAAATATTGTGACAGTTCTAAATTTTCTGTAGATATATTTTTTTCTAAAATCATGATTAAAAGTTCTTTTTAAATGAGTATTTGTATTTCTTCTTTATTGCTATTATTTTCTTGTATATATGATTAGTTTTCTGTTTTTAACCAATTAATATAATTTAAGAAATTTTTATAGGTGATGACTTGACGTGTGGTGTTGCCATTATAATTATTATTATTATTAAATGCCAAACAACCTGTTTGTGCACTCAAAGATTTTTGCTAGAAGTTGAACCAAGACATCTGCGTAGCAGTTACAGAATACTAGGTTTTGCCCGCTGCTTCGCTCTCGTTAAATTCGGAGTAGCACTGTTCCCCTTTCCTGGACGCAGAAGAAAAAAAAAAGTAGTCTATGTTCCATCCCTTTAACTATCTTCACTTCAAAAATTACGCCAATTCGTCGCTCCGTTTTGCCGTGAAAAAAAGACAAAAAGACACACTATCCCAATTATAATATTAGTATAGATAGCGTATAATATGTAAATAAATATTAGTACTCTTATTAACATTGCCTGGTTTTCCCATTACTAGATTTCACCAGTGATATAATCAACTGGCCATTATCGTTTGTATTGGGCTAGTAAATGTCGCTAAATAAAACTTATTTCAAAAATAGCATTTTATCAAATAAAAAATACTCAAAATTTATGAAAAATATTTATTTTCAGGTAAATATTCATACAATGATGATGACATAGTGATGTCAGTAATACTAATAGTATGTGCAAGACCTCAGCCCGTTAAATTGTTACAAATACAACCATCAGATTACTGGTACGATCTTCACGAGAGGACTGATGGCATTATATGGTGTACAGCTGTTTTTAGAATCAGGAAATGTATTTCTACTACTGTTGGCGGTAAGTCTTCTTCTTAACAGCCCATTAATGTCCCACTGCAGGGACGGGCCTCCTTCCGTGACGGAGGGATACTTGGCCTACTAATACCACGCTGGCCAAACGGATTGCTATAGGGTTTAATATCAAGTTTTCCTTCTTTTTATTACGTAAAGTTAATATTCACGGATAGTCCCTTAGTCGGTTTTTACGACACCCATGGGATGAGATGGGTTGGTGACAGACTGTATTCTTACTCCGTCACCACACAGAGCACCTAGTATTGGCGGTAATTACTTAGTATTAAATAAACATACAAATTACTGCTATATTCGGGGTCGTGCCGAAGTAAAACTCCGGTTTGTTTGTTACGCCGCTTCTTCTCTACTAGCGCTTTAAAGTTTTTTAAACTTTAAAATATATTTAAACTTAGGTTAAGTAGTAGGTATTAATTGACTTCAATAAGCTATATGGAATAAAATATTTTGACTTCGGTTGGTGAAGAACCAAACTGTGCAAATGCACACTGAGTAATGCAGAATACGGATACTATCAGGTTTATTTAACCATGTTGAAGTGTCAGAGTAAAATAACCCAATTAATCCACCACACTACCAACTCATATTACCAGTTAGTGTCATAGATATTTTTTCCATTTTGCTAGTAATGTCATAGATGATTTGTAATGGGCCGAGTGGCAATGGGTTGACTACCTTGATTGTTCTACAGTTTAATGATTTGGCAGGAAAAAATTAGTAAATTTTAGTCCAAGTGGTGACGGAGTAAGAATATAATATGTCACCACCCCATCTCATCCCATGGGTGTTGTAAAAACGTCTTTACGAAATAAAAAGAAAGGAAACCTTGAAATTTAACCCTATACCAATCCGTCTGGCCAGCATGGTATTAGTAGGCCAAGTATCCCTCCGTCATGGGAGGAGGCCCGTCCCTGCAGTGGGACATTAATGGGCTGTTATGATGATTCCCAGTTGCCCAGTTATTGGGTAATTACCTACACCTAAGAAAATTTGATTATTAATATGTATTGTATATTTTCTGTTACAGCTAAAGCATGTCGTGTATATGTTGATGATAATGCAAGAGTGTACCATAGTTGGAATTCATATTTAACAGAGAACACACTACCAAAATGTGTTGTTATTGTGCCTGAAAATGGTGAATATTCCGGATGTTTAAATGGGGTATGTATACATTGTCTTTTAAATACTTAGAAGAGCTTCAGGCTTCTGTTGACTAAGAATGAGACTTAAAGCTGCCTGTCCATCAGAGCAAAACGTGACTGAGTAGCGAAGAATCGGATAAATATTACCCATAGAACTGCTACGATCGAGGTTGTATTCTTTGTCCGTTACCAGACAGATTGAGACAAATTGTATCATACATTTTCAAGGATTGATATAATACATACATAAACTCACGCCTTATCCCGTCCGGGGTAGCCAGAGACGACAGAACGCCACTTGTCATGATCCTGGCAAACAGATTGGGTCTCGTCCACATTAAGCGAGTCATACATGCGCTTTGGTTACGAGGGCTCTTTATTTGGCCCTTCTCCAATATGCAACCTATTTGGTCAACATATTATGTTTTCCGGGGCCTACCCGCACCGACTAGCCCTTTCACACTAGCCTTGTATTGTTTCGTCAAACAAACAAAAACAAAAATTGACATGATGTATGACATGATATCATAGAGAAATATCTAGATTTTTAGCTCACGCTCCCTTAATCGCTTATAATTTTCAATCTATCTACGTTTGCTGTCTAATAACCTCATCACTTTGATGAGACTTGAGACACAAAAGGCTGCTTTATTCTGATTAAAGTGGCCGTTGATCGTGCCATGAGTCTGACATAAGGATTATAGACTTAAACAGTGCTGGTACTCATATAGAGTTCCCAACTGCTTTTCCTTAGTTACCAAGACGTTGCTTTTATTCCAGGCGAAATAAACATAACAAAAGAAGATACATAACATATTTATTTTTCACAGGGAGACGAATCTTTCTTCGTAAAACTAACAGTAGCACCTTCACCATCTTTAGGCGTCAAAGCTCGCGTACTAAGTTCCGCCGACACAGTCAGTACTGTAGCTTCTATAGGCGCAATAGGTGTTCTAGGCGTTGCGGCGTTTACGCCCGTAGCGCCTGTTGCGTTGGTTGGAGCGGCGGTTGTGACCGTTGCTACGGGGTTATATGGTCTTGTGAGATCGTCTCTACATCTTCATGATAGGAGTAATCATGAACAGGTTGGTTAATGATTTTGTATTTTTTTGTTTTTCGCTTATCAGTCAAGACGTATATCGCGATAAGGATTAAGCCTGTGTTACTGGGACTTTTTTAAACAAGGAATATCCCGACCTTGGATGTTCTTTATGTACCAAGTTTCTGGAGTTCGCAAATAATTGACTTTCGTAGAAACTGAATTCCTAACCTTGTGCATCATATTTATATCATAATATCTTCATATTTATATTATCTAGGGCAAAATTAATAAAAATGGAACCCTTTTTTTAACGTGACAAACTAATTAGTGGCCGTCCAGTGCCTTTGGTCCAGATGCATTGGTGTGTCGGACTCCCGAAAAGATGGAAGTACGGTGTACGGACTAAAACTCATTTTTTTCTTTCCCATGGTCCGGTCCGGGCATGGCATCACTACCCTTTTTAATGACTTAAACGTAATAGTAATGAGTTAATTACTTATGTGCAGACTATAAGTCCGACTGACGCTGAGGCCCGTGGCAGCTGGTTGAACATAGCAGCGTCAAGCGTTGGATTAGCCGCTGGGGCAGCAAGTTCACTCCTGTCTAAATCGGCCGCAGCAGGGAGTAATGTTACCAAGGTATAATAACTTGTACCATTCTATATTAGAAGTAATTTTAAACTCAAACTACTTTGGTGGCGACATTGCAGGAGACCTGTAACCGTAACGCCAATTCTCGTGAATGTATTTATTATAATTACATTTCGGTTAACTGCAAGAAGTGATAACTTTACTGTCTCATTCGTTAATAGAATGTCAAATTTGACATAAATGACATTTGAAGTTGACTGACTGAGATTGAGTTGAGATTTTAAACTATACCCCTTCCAGCGTAAGTTTAGCTTTTTGACAGTTCACGTCCATGAAGTTTCGTAATACTTCCGCTTATTTTTCGAACAAATTATATTGTATTTCATGGACGTACCCATGTTTTTTTCAGTTACCATGGTTACTTAGTGATGGACACTCATAACGATTACCACTATTATGAAACAAATTACAAATAATCGGTAGAAATAAATGCTATGAATAAACCTGAACTCTTCATAATACGTTTATAAAATGTAATATGTTATTTTAGATTAGCTATAATCCGCGAATGTGTCACGATAAATTATATATTTTAAATAATACCTAAGCCAACTATAATTTTATCATTTTAAGCTATAGGCTAATTCTCTTAACATAGAAGAAAGAAACAAAATAAAATGATAATGTAAGTTGATGTAAGGATCCAAATGTGTAAAATAAAGTAATTTGAAAAATCGCGAAATCGCTTACAATCGAATGGCATTACATTCGAGATACTGCTGAACGTCACTAACGTTAATCTGTCAAATGTTGTTAAATATAGTGGAAAGGGTATAATACATGAATTATCCAACTGTTTAGAATATAAAGTGTTCATGAGGTTTAATACATTGTACCGGCAGAGAAGAAGTAAAATATAATAATAATATTTCCTTGTAACAATTTCAATATTTATGTAATGTTGCCAACAGCTGTTACAGATATAATATTAAATTATTATGGGTAATTATACAATTATTAATGTCCTGTGTCTAACAGCTGTACAAGCAATAATAAGTAGATGTTATTTTTTTTCACCTGACACGTTATAATCTGAGTACTGCAAAAAGAGATAGAAGATATTGTATAAGAATAGAAGACCCGTAAGTGCAAGCGAGATAGATATTGTAGCGTCATCTATCGACTTACTCAAGCGAACACCTACACTATCTCTGTACCCCCCACAATCAACAGATGTCGCCACTACGTCCTGAATCGCGATATCAAGATTCGCACAGCGATTCCGCATTTATACAAAGTGCAACGAACAACCGCTGCGCTGGGCAGTTGGCCCGCCAGGCACGATCACCCTCGCCTGGTCGGAGGATCTTCCCCTTTTCGTTGGAGGAGTGGTGCTGTTACGTCACCGCGACCTCCACAATATAGAGAAATGATATGGCTTTAAGTCTCAAATGATAACAGATCAGGTATACCTAGTTATGTGTTTACTGCTACAACTATTGTAACAATACTAATAGTTGCAATCCTTTGTTCACAGACTGGACAAGCTCTTGCGGTATCTGTAGAAGTATTACGTCATGCTAATCTTGTTACTGGAGGTGCCGGCGTTGTGAATAGTCTTGTGCATATCATACTTAAGGTAATTATTTTATGTACGACTAGATGACCCGTGCCCACTTTGTTGGGCGGCGAATAAAAACGCTTCCTTTTTTAAACATATTTCATTACTGCTCAACTCCTATTTGTCATAGCGTGATACTATATAGCCTATGAGACTCCCCAATAAATGGACTATTTAACACAGAAACAATTTTTAAAATCGGTTCAGCTGATTCAGAGATTACCCCTACAACGACACAAACACACAAACTTTACCTCTTTATAATATTAGTATAGATAATTATATATATTCGAATCAATAATAATAACGCAATATAATTTCAGTACCACAAACACGGCGAGGCACCAACATCGCTTGAACTATTCCAGTTCACAGCCGCTACTCTGTTCTTCTGTCACGCCGTCGTTTCTAATAAAACTGCGCAGAATATCATCGAGGACGCTCAAGCTAAGACTATTAATGAATATCGCACTACTTTAAGGAGTAATAGACATAGGTATGTATTATTTATTAATTATTTAATAGTTAATAATAAATTCGTTATTATGCAGTTATGAAAATGTACTACAGTCACATTGATTTTATTTACGTATTCTTTAATGCGATAAAATATTTAAAATTGATATTTTCGTACTTACTCCTTGAACACATTTTGCCAACCAGTCAGGCTGTTTATGACTTTTTAATTTCCTAAGGTGTGATTGGTCATTGAGGATGGCCAAGATAACAGACAACCAAGCAAGAGATAATATTTTCTTATCACTGATCGACTGTAGTAATAAAACACATAATATTAGTGCATAGATGTTAAACTATTTATCCTGTTACAGAAAAATATTCGACAAAATAAGCGCCGAATCGAGAAGAGTTCAAGGCACAGTGCAAGGCAACACCGAAGTCATAAGAGGAATTAAGAACATAATCGACAAAGATCAATTTTTCGCCGATGCCCTCAAAATAAATAAAGACATCAATCGTCATAATCTAAGAATATCTATGACGTCAGACGGCCAGGTTAATTTGAACTCTCAACACAAGTTTAATCCTACAGATTTGTTCAATCTCGGCAAAGAAGGTAGGGCACAATTATTTAGTTCATTAGGTCCAGCTGACTTATCGGTAAGCAATGCTTCAACACGAGTAACGCCATCTGTTACCGCAGTAACAACTTTCGGGGACAAGGAAGAAGAAAACACCCCAATTTTAGAAGACATACATCCCGGTGAAATATTAAGACTTGGTCAATTACTTGTTAGAGTAAGCGCTTCTGGAGCGGAGAATATAGCAGCAATACTTGAAAATTTGAGCCAAGAAAACTACGCTAATTTGGTTACTGTAACATGCAAATTACTGTCTCAACTATTACCTGAAGACATCTCGAGATTAATGATACTAAGTCCTGATGAAGATTTAATAGTACAATGCGTGAAATTTGTCTTTAACTATATGAAACACGAAAGACCTTTAGGGAATGCGAATCATGATGACAACAGTATTGTAATTGTTTTAAAAGAGTTTTTCCAAGAAGGTAGAGTTCGTCAGGAGACTATATTGTCTTTGAAGGATCGGCTTCTAGCTTGGATCGATGAGCAAACAAATATGAGGCGTGCTGAGTTTCCTAATAAAACGTTTAATATCTGTGAAATTTGTCGTGGAGTTAGGTATGCCTAAATTTATTGTCATCTGTGGCTAAGCCTGCTAAGTTTCATTTAAACTGAAGATGTAATTATCTATCTGAAGTTAATTTTATTATAAAAGTATGTATTTACTTTACAAGTAAACAATTTTATTTCGTTACATATTTTTAAATGAAGCTCATGATTATGTATTATATCTCATTATCATTTTAGGAGTTTAGATTTTTAGTTATTCTATAAATCGATTTTTGCAAAGATTGTATCTAAGTTATTGCCTAATATTCATTCATTCATTATATTCTTAGATCTTAGTCGTCACTAACAACACCCTTGGTTTGTCCAGGATTTAAATAATATGTACTATAGAATTACAATTTTATTCCAAAGTAAACTAAACATATCAAAATATACTAATTCCTTATATTATGATGCCTTTATAAAGAAAATATTTACACATATTGTACACTAATATAAGTTTTTGATATTTATTATTCGACATTATTAAATTTCTCGTATTAGTAAATTAATAAATAATAATTATAGTGCAATATTGCTTATTTAATAATACAAATAGAGTAGTCCCAATTTACATTATTGCACTGCTATAGGCTCGATAGTTGCATTTCTTTAAATCAAAGTTCCTAATGCAATGCCACTCGATAAACCATATAGTAAGTAGTATTGTAAACTCGGACTACAGTTAGATACTCAAAGCCAAAAATCACAAATGTAGGTACTTAATTAAATTAGGTATTGGTGGTTGGATTTTAGAAACGTTTATATTTAAAGTGCACATCGAAAACACAAGTAGATCAATCTTATATCAAGTGTTACCAATGTTAAATAAAGAAAAAGGCTTGGTAGATTTTTAACCTTGAAATTACAAATATAATTAAGTAAATTATGTATTGGGTACGTATTTTAGAAATGTTTATATTTCAAGGGCTCATTGAAAACACAAGTAGGTCACTTTTATGTGAACAAGTGTTGCCAATGTTAAGTAAAGAAAAAAATTGGTGGAATTATTATTGTATTTTACAATTGATTTATAAAAAACCCAAGATGCACATTTTCAAACAAAACTAACAGCCAAAAGTGACACCAAATTAAACATACGTATAGTAATATCGTAAACATATTATTTCTTTTTCAATGATTGTGTAATTGATGTTGATGATGGATGACTTTTGTAATGATTGACGTTTGCCTGTAGAACAACGCGATACTAATTTAAAAAAAGTGCACAATGCGCCTATTTGTTGCGGACGGTTTTGGGAAGTGGAGTGTGTATCTTTGGTTTTTTGTAAATCAATGTATTTTACAAAGAAAAGCGGTTTTTTTTCAATTTTGCTTCATTAACGGAAATAATCTTTTTTCGATCCTCAATAGCTCAAAGGCTTTCGATAGCTACGAGATCAGGTTTTTTTTGTGTGTTTATACAGCCCAAAAACTGTTCAAGAGATAGAATTTTGTTATTGTTAGCTTAGTATAGTCTAGACTAGACAGATGTTGTTAAGTATCATAGGCCTAAGGAAGAAAAATCAAGTGGAAAAGCAATACAACTAATTCATTATGGGAACCGCTGTCGCTAAAAAACAAACTACTAACAAAAAAAACATATGTAGCTGATCCTACATCTGGGAGTGAACCTTCATAAACTATAAATAGAAGCTATTTTGCAGTAGCGCAGAAATAATTATATGACGTTTTGTAATCTAAATAGATTAAATTTTCGAGTTAATTCCATAGGTGGCGGTTTTCGCAGTTCTGGCAAATAAATACTTTAACATGTTGTTCATAAGGATGACATTCGCGTTAAGTATTACCTATGACCTCAGCGACAAGTTACGCGTACCAGCGCGTATTATTGACACGTTTACTACGCCTACTTGGCACTTCCACTTGAGTCTTTCTTCCGTGCATAGGCCTATGAAAATAATCTACCATTATTGTAGAATGCTTTCGTGGAGTACCTAACTATTTTGATAGAAATTACTTCTACGTATATTAAATAATGTACTGTGATAATTGTATATCTGTTCAAACCTGAGCTGTATTCTCCATGGGTAGCTGTAAAGATAACTAAATGGGTAGCTCGTATTTGCTTGCCTTAGCAGCGAAGCGGTCACGGTATGCGGCTGGCATGCACGTGGCCGTTAAATTCAAATGCCTCGCAGTTTAGCTAAACGCTCCAACCCACTAATCAAAAATTATTTCATTTGTCATAGCTATCAGATTTAACATTTGTTTCCATTTAAAATATCTGCTTTATTGCGTTGAATTATTTGTGGGATCCACAAATATTTGTCCTGAGCCTGGATGTTTCCTTGTCTGATAACTTTCTACCTACGGCGTCGTGGAATACCCTTCAGGTTTGAATGTGCCTTAACAATCACAAATAAAGTGCCTTTTAAAACATTTTATATTGCAATATATCTTTTATATATTGCTTGACACCCAAATGATTTAGTAATAAGGGGCTCTGCCTACCATGCCGGAAGTTGGGGGTTTAATCCCACGATCAGGATTTTAATTTAGTCTGGTTGATTATATGCATTGTATGTATGTATTAAAAAAAGTGTAATTGTGATATTAGTTTGTACCCATAGTAGTACAACGCCATCTAGTCCGACACGAAGCAAAGCTTTCTGCTTCATTTAGAACTAGATGTCGTTGGATCCATGTGTGAGAAATATTGTTATATGATATAAATTGGATCTGTTATAAAATTAATTTGGTATGAAGTCCTGTTGTAATTTTTTTAATATTTTATACAACAAATAATATTTTTGTAATATAATGTGGTTTGTTGAAAAAAGCTTGTACACAATTGCAGGTCAAACGGATTTTTTTTCCTGCCTAAACATGTTATGGAAATGTTAAGTGTCATAATGCTAATCAAAATATTATGTTTCAATGATATCTCAACGGTCTCTGCATGACACCATTTTATTAGGTACCGCGCTCTTAAGCAACAATACTCCTAATATAGTCTGGACAGCTTGAAATTGTGGCTAATGGCTGCGGAAATGTCATTTTTAGAACTAAATGCGGGGAGCGGGTAGCGCGGGTAGCGGGGGAGTGGGTATTTTCCTAGTTATGCGCAAACATTTTTAAAAACCAACTTCGGGCTAGTCAAGTAAGGTCGCCCGGGTTGTAACTTCCGAGCCTTTGTATACATTTTTATTAATTTATTGATAGACGTTGTCGCTGAGCGACCATATTGCCCCTTTTGTAAAGTTGGAAAAGCAATCCACTTTTTATATTTAATTGTAAACAAATGGCCGTACTAACATGGCCTTGTATATCAAGGGCTTCTTTACATTTATAATACATATTAGAAAGCTTGTATTATTACTTAGCTTGTATTATATACCACAAGGGCACAACAGACTGTATAATCATACTAAGGTACTCGTTAAACGATCACAAGTTATTAATTTATAAGCCACGTATAATATATAGCTTGTATTTGTCAATGTTTTTATGAAAATAAAGCATAATTTTGTTTATTGATGATTTTTTAATTACCTACCTTCTATGTTCTATTAAGGTACGGTCACCTACAATACTAATATTAAGTTCATTTGGGTGCTACACCGCTTGAGAAATTGTGAAACCAACAATTTATGAAACAACTCGAAACTCTTCAACAAATTGCCTCACCTTTTCCCACGGAGCCGTATTTTCAAAGTTCGATCTTCACATGAAACAAAAGTTTGTTTTATCCACAAGTAGGAATATCCACAATATTGAAACTGTCCCGTTCATTGTTGTATTTGAATGTATGTGAAATATTTCTCAACTTATGATTTATTTGGAGCGCGGAAGTTGTCCTTTTAAAATTACGGTAAGGTAAAATTTTAAGTACCTAGGTATTATTTTGGATTATGTATTTAAATCAAAAGTAACTGTATGGGGGCCACGATGTCCTTTATTCCCGGTGCTCCCCACCCTGTCGTCCCCACTGGGTACAAGTGGGAAAAAAAAAGTTTCGTTCGTCCCCAGTGGTGACGATTGGAACTTTTTATTTCCCACTCGTTCCGCTTATAGACCGAGTGCCAAGGAATGAAATAATCGCAACATTATACACCTTTAAATATGCTATATAATACGAGTATGAATCTGAATTTTTTTCTATAAAAACATTTTATTATTTTACACGACTTTCCCAAAATAATTAAATAATTTATACAACCAGGCAGCATGTTGGAAACTTGGCTGTATTTTTAGACTACTATCCGTTGCATTCATTTCTGGTCTGTATTGGCGCTTTCCACCAGGTTTGATAATGGTCATAGTGACTTAGTCTCAACGGGAATTTTTTTTTCTCTTCTTTTTATTCCGGTAAATAAGTATGCTCCTACTAAAAAGCAGCTTAAATTTGATGTACCTAATACACAGATAATGTGAGTAAAGATGTAGTGCATCAGTAGCAACTTTATACCTTTATGTTTAAACCTCTAATCCTTAATAATAATTGATGTCTAATACTACGTTATCATTGGATGAAAATCGCATAATACAGCCACCACGCTAACAACGCATTCAAAGAAGAATGATTAAAACAATCTGGAGTATCTATAAACATTACTTTGAAGTCACAATAATGTATGACACAGAGAAGTTTTGGGAGTTTGGTGTAGACATTCAGTGTTTAATTTCCTTCTCTTGTAGGTAGTGATGTTATGAATATGTTTTGTATTTGAGAATAGTTGCTATTTTTTATCATGTATATGAAAAAAAAAAAATAGCCCGACTTTCCTCTATCTCGCAGTAACAGTGATTTCTTTCGTGTAACGATTACCTGTAGGAACAGATTACATAATAAGCTGCTTATTTTTCGACGTCCTTACCCTAAATTCGAAATTAGGTATTACACATGAATCCAATACTAACCATCACAATGTATATCCGTTTTAGATAAATCTACAACATTTTTACATTATGAAAACAATGGACTGATAAAATCAACAAACAATATTTTTGTGTCACCGGTATAATAAGTTCGTATCGTCAACATTAAGGAAGTACCTATTGATTGTGTTGGCTGTCAAACGTATCGTACGGACGTGTGTGGAAAAATGTTTGAGAAACTTACTTAACAAGTAATGTTTTACAAAATTCGTTTCGTTATTTTGCATAATCTTTGTATTGTGATGTGTCGTGTTTCACATTGATATTAGTTACATAGGTACATTATCTTAAAAATAATTCAATATTATCAAGAGTAAAATAGATTTTAAATTGAAACTGTAAACCGAAAAACATCATTTTTGTTGGATAACATAGGTACTTACGTGTATTTAAAGTGTACTTATTGACTGTTAAAATACCTATATATTTATACAGACAATTTGTTTAAGGTTTAGTTAAACAAAAATATTATCTGTGTAAATAATCAAATATTTATTTCATCATGAAAATTGTAAGGTATCTCAATACTAGTCATGGCTTTTAAATTACCAGCTGTGTTAGGTAAACGGTTAAATAAATTCGTATTAGGAATATTTTTTTGTGGAATATTTATATGCATATTATTACGTGGAACATACGATGATAACGAAGAAATGGAATTAATAGTACGTGATTTAAAGAAAGATCATCAACGCAACACTCATTTGTCAGCTGTATACAAGTTCTATAAAAATCGTAAGGTAAGGAAATATTCCATATTTTTTCTTGATTTCTGTTGATCAAATATTCCTTTTTTTCAAACGATTCCCCAAAGTAACTGGAGATTCTCCATTCGTTTTTTATAAGTAAGTAATACCTACTTGACCAATTAACAAAAAAAAACGTATTTTTTTTTAATTGGTCATTCCGATTCCATTCCGTTTTGATATTTGTGCTACGACCCTTATAAGTATGCATAAAGTATAAATTGCTGTGTTTTGAAGTCTGTTAGGCTGAGCGCACATTGGAGACTAGACTGTTTCAAGACTGACTTGCCTCATATAGACAAGTCTGTCTTAAAACTAAAACGAAACAGTTTTGCCTACGATACGTAGCACACATAAAACAAAACTGTCTATCTGAGACAATATTGTCTATACGACGTTTTGTTCCAAGTGTGCGCATATTCATACATATTGTAAAGCAATAGTCTGTCTTAAGACTGTCGTGTTCCAAGTCTGCGCTCAGCCTTAGTGTTTGTCCCCACCCTTATCTAATGCCCATATTTGACTATCAAAATAACGTAGACGCTGTTGTTACTAACGCTGTTGTACCTATTGCTTGACACACCAGACATCGCGAATACCGTTCTTGTAGAAGTCAAGCATTGAAAAACTTGCATAAATATTAGTGCTGGTTGATTGATTCAATATTTGTATTGAATTTAATAAAATGTATATTACGTCTATTCCCAGTTTCCTCCGACTACTTTTTCCCCGATCGGGGGAAACGTATATTAGATAGTAAACAAAACAATCTTTAGTTGAATTATAATACAAACTCTTTGAGTTAAGATGCAGTGGTATTAATCTACAAATAAGTATTAGTGTAGTTTTTTCTGATAAAAGTAGCTGTATTTCCATTCGTTTCTTGTAAAAGGTATAAAATAGCTTGCCTATTAATAATAGTACCGACAAAGAACTAATAAGACATAATCTAAAGATATGTCTAGATATTAAGCGGCAAACGGCGCGACAGCAACCGAACTGCCGTGCCGCGCCGTGTCCTAGTTAAGTAGAAGCTGTCTAATATTTGCGCGATCGTATAACGTTGCAAAGGGATTCTTTGCATAACGCTTCAATAGTTGTATACAATTCATTTATGATTTTTGTTGTCCATGTATGTGTACATATACCTGATGACGAATGTTTATTAATAAAAGAATACTTGCGCACGACTGGTAGACAAAAGTGTTTACTCGCAGCATAAGTCAAAACAAGCCGCGGAGAGCCGCGTGCCGTTGCCACCCCTGAATGCTAAAATAGTTAATGATACACTTCTTTTTCTTATACTTTGTATAGTTAGAGCTTTGCAGCCATGTAGTACCTACGTAAGTGTTGATTTGTACATTAGCACCTATTTTGAAGGGAAATTGAGTTACGAAAAATTAAATAAAATGTTACTAAATCCTAATTATTATTGGCGTCCATCTCGACTTTAGACATAAATTATACCCTTTACAAATCAACTAAGCAAAAGAAAATTAAAACACTAGTACCTACCTACTCGTTTTTTTTATGCGAGATAGGCAAGGTCAGATCAATCAAGCCAATTTAGCCTTTTACCTTCGTTTCGTATTCCAACCTTTCTTTGAAACTAATCAACAAAGAAAAGTTTGAAGAATATTTTAATTTGGCAGTTGCGTCGAAACGACCACTCTTTCAGTGGTTCTACTGACGCAATTTATTTGAAGTATTTAGCCCGAAGGAGACGTGAGATTAGATCCCACATCTTAAATACCTTTCCTAGGAAATATATTTTTGTCACGTGTAAGGGTCGTTTTACACACATAATAATATAATGTAACGTAAACGGATCGGCACCGTATTAACTCAAACCGTTCAGAATTATTTGTATGTAACTCTTTACTGCAACGCACACTAATCGGAATCCTAACGTAATCGGATTTTTGACGTTTGACACCGAGGAAAAAGGCGAGGCGGTGCCGATCCGTTTACACTACGTTATAATGTGCTACGACCCTAAGTTTGGTTGATTCCAGTTCGAGTCCGGGATTTCCAAACGATATACAAAGTTAACGTTACGATTGCTATGGATAGAGAAACGGAGTTTAAAAAGTTTAAAGTTTTGACCTAATTTATTTGTAACCAAAGTATCTGATCCAAGAATTGTGCCTGAAAATTTTCAGTATACGATATGGCAGGCAGGTTCAGAGAATAGCCTTTTTCATGTATAAGAAATTTTAAAACATTAAAAACTATTATTTGAGATTGTAAGAACAATTATCGTAATTACCTTTTTATCTCTGAACATTTAGATAAACATTTTACTTTTCAACTAACAACAAATACTTAAATAAAGATACACTGGTCGCGTGGTTGCAAGCTGATTATCCATACTAATATTATAAATGCGAAAGTAACTCTGTCTGTCTGTCTGTCTGTTACTCTTTCAAGCCTAAACGGCTGAACGGATTTTGATGAAATTTGGTTTTTTTTTTTTTTTATCTTTCTCAGAGAAAGAACAATGCTACTTATTATTAACAAAAAAATTTTTTTTTTTTACAAACAAATCGTATGTTCTAGCATTTTGAAATTTTTACCAGAGTGGGGGTGAAATAGGGGTTGAATTGAAGATAATTTTAAGGCACTAAATCTTGGTACGTAAGCTTTTTCTACAAACGGATCTCCCAAAATTCGAACTGTACGGGTTCGGAACGGGAACTACAAAGCCAAACTCACATTCACTTCTCTCTCACTCACAACAAATTCTGATTTTGATTGACAAAAACTAATTTCACGCGGGCGAAGCCGCGGGCGGAAGCTAGTAGTTATATATTTGTACTATGCTATAGTTTACGACCACGACCATTGTAACGTGCCGAAATTTCGAGCAGAGTAAAGGTATAAATATACCATGCTGCGTTATTCTCCCGTTTATAAATAGGTCGTTACCTATGAAATTGCCGTTTTATTTCTGCGCAGTCTTTAGACTCTATATTCTTTTAAAACATATATTGTTTATTAATTTTTGTTTTTAAGGAAATACAGCCACATCTAACAAAAGATTACCAACATCTAACAAAAGATAATAAATAAAATAATTATTATTTGTATTAATAATAAGCCTGTGAACATAGGTCCAATTTAAAACAGCGGATTTTCCCATTTGTTTAATTGTAACTTCTTCCCTGATACTTTTATTTCTTTGTATACTAAGTAAATTTTATTCTATTATGTTCAATAATTATTGAAAAATCTAAGAAAACGTTAGTATGAAAAATCTAACTTCTGATAAAATCTTCATACAAAACGCTAATTTCACAGGTAAAGATCTATTATAGTATTTATAATAAAGAAAGATAGATTAAAAGTTATGAAAATAAGTAACCAAGAAAAGTATTGTTTTAAAAACATTGGCATTGCAATAAAAATTTCCTCACGATTCACACCTTGTATTCTTTCGAAGTAACGGAAAAATCAAAACAAATTCTCTACCTTACATTCACTACCGAGGAGGTTACTTTCTGCTGTGCTACATTAAAGGGCTTATAAGAAGAACTGATAATACCAAAGTTTTTTATTTGGGAAGAAATATAAGTACCTACTAGTTTTTCCCTTTTTAATGTTTTTAAAACGTGTTGTATTAACATCACCTATCATCACACAGCCAATGGCCGTCCACAGCTGAAAATAAGGCTCTTCCCAATATTTTCACATAGTGCGGGCCAGTGCGTCCTGCATCCATCGATTTCCTACGCCAATACAGGTCAATCGAACAGCCATGTTCCTGCGTTTTGACTTTTACAGGGATCACAATCAATAAGTATTTAATAAACATACAAATCTGTAAATATAAATAACGTTTATTTACAATATACATACAGTTAGTCGTGCAGTACGTACGAAACTTCGACTGGTTAAAATAAAATGTCTTATTACAATAATCCGTATGAACTAAACTTAAAACCTCACGTGGTCAATTGAAACAACTCCAAATGAGTAAATACGGCTTGGATTAGGTATAGTGAGTATAATGACTCATTTCCCGCCTTTCTGGTAAAAATAGTTAAGATAGAAATACAGATAGAAGTGTGTAGGTGTGTGGGTTATACTTATACTCGGTAAACTGTTATACAATCTTCTTCGATGTCTCGATAATGATCTTTCTATTAAACCTAAGGTCAACCCGTGGTCAACCCTAACATCTTAAAAACTCAACCGAGGCAAATTTCAATAAAAATAATTTCTTCTTTTTATTTTTCAGAAGTGGACCACTTCAAAGTTAGGTTCACGGTTGTTCAAAGGTGACTTCCTGGAGGAAATAACTAGTCCACAGAAGAAAACCTTCACAGTTCTAGTGTGGAAGTATTGGGATTGGCTCAAAAAACGACATGTTTACTCTTTCGGTTCTTCTGGGTAAGTGTTTGTTATTCCGAACAACAAAAATCATAATATTTGCTTGTATATCATCATCATCATAACAGCCCATTAATGTCCCACTGCAGAAACGGGCCTCCTCCCATGACGGAGGGATACTTGGCCTACTAATACCACGCTGGCCAAACGGATTGGTATAGGGTTTAATTTCAAGTTTTCCTTCTTTATTACGTAAAGATAATATTCACAGATTATTATTGTTTGTATATATTTGACCTTTGAATTACTATGTGATACAGTTAATCATTTTACATTTTAATGATGGGATTACATAATATTAATATCTATTACCAAAATGTTCGTGGACTCAGGACCAAGTGTGTTGATCTTAAACTTACCCCCGGTTTCTGAATGACTGATCAAGTCAAAATCAACTAATTAAGTGTCAAAACTATAATTTTCAGGAACTAAAATGACAGTTTTGACACTTGATTAGTTGATTTTGACTTGATCAGGCATTCAGAAACCGGGGGTTAGTATTCTAAATAATGACTATGACATAATTATTTTGTCAGAATCATGGCTTCATAGTGGTATTTATGACTGTGAATTATGTGATGATAGGTATGATGTGTTCCGAACTGATCGTAATTTAATTACTAGTGGAAAAATGACGGGTGGGGGCGTAGTGATCTTTATTAAACGGTCATTCTGTGCGGTATCTCGAGATGTAGGTGGGTTTACGTCTATGGAACTGTTGTGGGTTACTATTCCTGCGCGCAGTTGTGGCTCAAGGACTGATGTACACTTGTGCGCGGTCTATATACCCCCCAATGCTCGACAGATGCCGTCAGATTTAAATATAACTAGCCAAATAGTAAAAAGTGTTTTTGAGCTTTGTCCTAGTGACAATTTCCTAATAATGGGCGACTTTAATCTATCTTGTTTTTCGTGGGACTCTGTAGGTTACTCAGTAGTAAACAAAGGTTCTGTTGAGGTTAGGGACTCTGGCGTTCAGCTCATGGAGACGTTATCGTATTGTGGTTTGCATCAATATAATACTTATAAAAACTATGCTGGTAATACTTTGGACCTCGCGTTCTCTAGCCTTCCTTTACAATATTACTCAGACTTTTTGCCACTCCTCAAGGAGGACAGTGCACACCCATCTCTCTGTTTCTCAGTCATGGATTTAAATATTACTCCCATGAGAGAGATTTCAACCATAAGAAGAAACTTTAGGAAAGTATGTTATGATAAAATTAATAATTTCATAGATAATCAAAACTGGGAGTCAACCTTGAACACTGAAACAATAGATGAGGCCCTCGATAACTTTTATAAAATAATAAATGATAGTGTAAGTTTATTCGTACCTATCACTTGTCGCCCTAGTAGGCGATCTTACCCTAAATGGTACTCCCCTGCATTAATAAATATAATTAAGGAAAAAACCAAAGCTCACTAGCGCTGGAAGAAGTATAGGAACAGGTTAGATTATGACGAATTTTCTTTATTGCGATCACGAGAACGTCGCGTACAGAGGGAGTGTTTTCAGGAATTTACACATAATTGTGAAAATAATATTAAAAAACAACCTAAAATTGTCTGGTCTTTTGTTAAAGCATTACGCGGGGGTTCTTCTTATCCTAGTAAATTAAGTCTAGAAGGTGTGGAATATACTGATGGTGGGGACATTTGTGGCGCTTATAATACATTTTTTCAGAGCGTATTTGGGGTACCTAGTACTGATAATTATTATCAGCCGACGCAAGAACAGCCTGTTTCTTCACAGTCTATTTCTTATGTGCAAACATTGATCTCAAGAGTTGAAAAATTATTGAATTCGCTAGACACTAACAAAGGGTCCGGGAGCGATGGGCTTCCAGCACTGTTCTGGTCGAAGTGTGCTAGGTCACTTGCTCTTCCCTTAACTATTATTTTCAATCGTTCCTTACTAGAAGGGGTTTTTCCAACCAAATGGAAATCCGCACTTATTGTACCGGTACACAAGAAGGGATCACGAACTGAGATTGAGATTATAGGGGAATCTCAATATTAAACACTGCCGCTAAAATGCTTGAGAAGATAGTCTATGACGAGATTTATCCCATCTTATCTCTTATACCTGAGGAACAACATGGTTTTTTTAAAAGTCGTTCGACGACTACTAATCTAGCTAGTTTTTCAACCTTTTTACTAGAGAATATGGATGGTGGGGGGCAGGTTGACGTGATCTACACGGACTTTGAGAAAGCCTTTGATCGTGTGGATCACGTGATCCTTTTACACAAACTACAGGCCCTGGGTATTCATGGTAGTTTACTCCGGTGGACCGAGTCATATTTATTTAATCGTTCACAAGCTGTTGTAATGGGAGGTCATCGGTCTAACTACGTTAATATTCCCACGGGAGTCCCACAAGGTTCCCACTTAGGCCCACTTTTCTATAACGCGTATGTCTATGACATCGGTTCTTGTTTGTCATCTTCAAAATATCTTATGTATGCGATATACGATACCAAAATATTTTCTAAAATTCGCACAGTTCAAGATTGTGTCCATATGCAGACAGATCTGGATAGACTGTTTGAGTACTACAAGAAAAATAACATTACTGTAAATATAGGTAAATGTGAATGCATCACATTTTCTCGAAAACCTAAACCTGTAGTTCACAAATATGACCTCAATAAAGTTGTTATTAGCAGGACGCAACGTGTTAGAGACTTGGGAGTGGTATTCGATCATAAAATGACCTTTTCTGAACATGTCGAGCAAGTAACTGCTAAAGCATATAAAAATCTTGGCTTTGTTCTTAGAACTTGTAAACCATTCTCGAATATAACAGTTATTAAAATAGTTTACTCTGCGTATGTTAGAAGCGTTTTAGAATATTCTAGCCCTATATGGTCCCCACAATACAACATATACAAAAGCCGCCTTGAACGTATTCAAAAAATATTTATTAATCACTTGAACTTTCGTTGTCGTGTAACTTATTATACTTACGAAGATGGCTGCACTAAACATCATCTTCTCACCTTAGAAAGTAGGCGCTTAGCATTAGATATGGGTTTCTTACACGATGTAGTAAATAGTAGGGTCGACTGCCCTTATCTCTTATCCAAGGTTAGCTTTAACACACCTAAATACCGAACTCGTAACACACCATTACTACAAACTCCACATTGTCATACTAATTACGCACAAAACTCTGTACTATCGCGACTTACACGCACCTACAACACTTCTTTTAATAACATCGATCTTTTTTCATTCACTAAACGAAAATTTAAACAGAAAGTTACTCAATCTCTTAAATAAAGTAAAATTATTTATTCACTTCGGTAACAAGGTCATACTTATAAAAGACTGAACAAATATCAAATAATGTATCTAAGTATTTATAAAGTTCAGCAAGTAGATAGGTAGATAATTATTTCCGTATCTTTTGATAATATTTATATAATTTTCATTTATTTATTTTAAAAAACAATTTCATATTGTGTGTTTAGCTTATATCTAAATTATAATTAATTTATATATATAATTTAGATTAGGCTTTTGTATATGATATATATATATATATATATATATATATATATATATATATATATATATATATATATATATATATATATATACTTAAAGATATTGTATCTATTTAGTATGTTTATGTATGTATACCTAATTACAGTTGTCAAAACTGGAGCTTTTTCTAAATTTATTACTTATAGCTATTGTGTTACTTGGAATAGGTTTTAAATAATACCAAAACATTGTTCACCTGAATAAGCACTCTGTTTAATTATAAGGGAAACCTGTTATTGGCTATACTTTTTGTAAAAATATTATCTTTAAGCACTTTTTGTATACGCTGTTGGTTTTCTAAATAAAATAAATAAATAAATAAATAGACCTATAATTCCATATCGGGAAAACGCCATCTAGTTCCAAACTAAGAACATAAAACTAAATACAGGGTAGTAGACCGAAGGATGCGGGAGGCACAAAACCGCGTAAAGTGGAAGGGTTTTGGAGGAGGCCCATTTCCAGCAGCTGCAGTATGCATCAATTGGCAGATACGATAATGATGATTATAAAGGCAGGAATAATTATAGGGATTAAGCCATGTGTTACTGATACTCGTACACAAGTAAATAATTTGACGACCTCTGTGGCGTAGTGGTTATATAACATGACTGCTACGCAGAGGTCTCGGGTTCGATTCCCGCTCAATGCAAATATTTGTGTGCATGAACATCATTGTTTGCATTGGTCTGAGTGTTTCTATGTATAATATGTATGTATTTACAAAAAAAGTATATAAGTACTAGTATCCGTTGTTCTGTTACCCATAACAGCACAACGGATAAGCAGGTTAAGTCTAGCTTACTTTGGGAACAGATGGCGCTGTGTAGAGATGTCCGTGAATATTTGTTTACTTATTAAATAAGTAAACCATAGCATAATTTTACACCGGTTGATTACCCTTTCTTTCCTTCCTAAGTTAAATAATGTAAACTTTACGCTTATCAACATCTATCAAAAAAATAATTACCTACAAAGAAAATTCAGGTTGATAATGTAATTTTATGCCATTGATAAACCAGATAGAAAAATGAACAGTGTAATTACGTTTCGGTCGCGTGGGTTATATTAATATCGTATAAATTTCTGATACTAGTTGTATTAAAATTTTGCAACATTAATTATTGCAGAAAATAACGAAGTTATTTATTAAACAAGATTAATTTTAAATACATTTTAACAAGATTACTTTTAAATTAGTTTCAACGAAATCCCGTTTCCGGGAGGGGACTTAATTAGCTATATTGATGATTATTCTCCATCTCGAGGACAATAGGAATAATTTGTCCTACGATAATCGGATACTTCCATACAGAAAATATTTCATAATAATTTTTTGATAAAAACCTTCAAACAGGAGCGCAAAATATGTGTCCTTGGTGATAGAGAAATTTTGGGACTTGTGTTTGTCAATGCTGCATCCCATAAGGCCCCGTGCAGTGATCCTCTCTCAAATCCACTCACATTCCATCTTCTTCTGTACAAAAACAATTTGCTGCAATACGGCTGAATTCTTTGCAATACAGATGTTAGCAAGTTGCTTGGGAACTACTGAACCCGAACCACCAACTCCCGGCAAGACCTAGAAAGAAAGAAGCCACAAGTTAATAATAACTAAATCAGTAATATAAACCTTATTTAATCTTCCAGAAATGATCCTTTAGAGTTCTGCAGTGTAAAGAATTGTGTATTTTACGGCGAGGACGACGTACTTGAGACAGCTGATGCAGTGATGGTACATTTACAGCATGGTCTTATACCTCAAGTAGAATATAGACCAAGACATCAAAGATGGATATTCTTAACTGATGAATCACCATTTAATACTTTTTCACTGTCGAATAGGAATGTGAGTCTGACAGAATTAGCAAACGTATTCAATTGGTCTATGACTTATAGGTAAGCATAAAAATATTATTGAATTTACATTTCTTGACGAACCAAAGATATCAAGGCGACTTAGAGGCCGGTTAATTAGACTAAACTAAACAGTCAATATCTCGTAAAGAAAGATAACTAAAAACAAAACCCTATACCTTTCATTGGTATAGGCACAGGTATATTATGTAGGTATGTAGGTCAAGTGTCTCTCCACTAAAGCACATAAAAGATAATAAGTTAGTATGTTTTGAATGTATAAATAATTACTTAGGTATAACCAGTCAGATCAACGATAAAGTTAGATTTTTTAGCTCATCTTTGTCTTTCACGCAGTGAACCAATGGTAGGCTAAGAGCTAATAATAACCAGCTAAATACCAGGAACAGAAACATTAAATACTATCTAATCTAAAGTACAACTTAATTTCAGAGTCGATTCCGATGTACCTGTACCATATGGACGAACATTACCACTTAGAAAACCTCTTTTACAAGCACAATACGAATCTTTCTCTGAAATAATTCCACACTGGAAGAATAAAAGACGCGATGTACTTGTTGCTATTCTTATATCACAATGTACTACAAAATATAGAATGGACTTTATAAGAATACTTCAAAAGTATATATCTGTTGACGTTTATGGACGTTGTTCAAATAATTTGTCGCAAAGATACAGGTAAGCTCGACAGAAAAACAAGCTGTATGATTTCCACCACATTTTTTATTATACCTATATTATAATGGTATAGGTACCCTATTTGTGTCTACTCGCTGAATCTGGGAATTTAACATACGATTTAGAAATAATAAGTCTTTAACTATGAAATTGCCGTTTTTTTTCTCCGTAGTCATTGCCCTCTATTTTCTTTTAGAACATAGATTGCTTGTATTATTTTTGTAATTTGGTAAATACAGAACATTACCAACAACTAAAAAAAGATGTTTAAGAAAAATAAATATTATTTGAATTAGTAATAAGCCTGTAAATATGGGTCCAATTGCAACCACCGAATTTTACCATTTAAACGAAAGTAACTTCTTTCCTTTTTACCTGGCTGCCTCTTAAGGCAAGGTGGTGTCCGCTGCCAACAAGAAACTCATCAAAGAAACTGCTGAAAACATTATAAAGTCTTGCCTTGCTCTGCCCACACCTGCCGTTAATAACAAAACCGCCGTAACCCCCGAGGACCTAACATCATTGAAGTCAGAAATTATTGCGGAATTGAACCATACCATCAAACAATCACTTTCACATCTACGTTATACCGATACTACTTCTGCCTCTACAACCAAGCAGCCTTTGATCTACTCTGCAGTGGCTGGAAGCCACCATCAAGAATATCCAGTGCTGGCCCCAAGGAAGCCTGCTATAATAATTAACCCAACTCCATTGCCGACAACTTCTACTGACACCACCACCACTACCACCATCACCACAAACCCAATCGACAACCTCAAGGCCCATATTTCATTCAAGAAACAGACATTCGCTCCTTCAAAGATCCAATCTATTCCCGGAGGTCGAGTTTACCTGGAATTTGACACCCCCCAGCAACAAAAAGAGGCACTGACCCTTATAAACAGATCAACCACTTTTAAAGCAAATGAGGCCAGACACCGGCAACCCCTGGCTATATTGAAGGGCATCCATATCGACACTACACGCGAAGAACTAATACCCACCATCTGTAACCAAAACAGCATTAAGCCTACAGACATCAGACTCTGCTTTCTAACGAAGAATAGAAACGCCAAATTATATAACGCCGTTATAGAAACCACCCCCGCTGTCTTCCAGCATCTCAGAGTGCTCGGCAGAGTAGCCATAAATTACCAACAGGTTCACTTTGAACAACAATCCCGCCTCACGCAGTGCCGTAAGTGCCTACAGTTTGGACATTCTGCAACAAAGTGTTCCAGTAACCTGTTCCCGTGTGCCATCTGTGCAGACACTAACCATCAAGGTGATAGCTGCCCACAAAAAGACTCCCCCGATAAAGTGTTTACCTGCATTAACTGCACCAGATACAACACCCACACTGGTGCAAAATTACCTACCAATCACGCTGCTAACAACTCTACTATTTGCCCCCGGATTGCTGCTGCGCGTGAGGCCATAGACAGGACAATCGACTACGGATTTACCGCGCCTTCACCTCCACTTACCAATAGCGTAGACTTAAGCTGAGTCCCATTTGAATAACAGTGTACTAATATATATTTGTCTTTTATGTTTTATTTTTAATATTTTTTTTTGTTTGTTTTTCTTTTTGGTTTATATTGCATTGTTTTGCTCTTTGTTTTATACTTTTCAGTTTTGTATTGTTTTGTTGTGTACTATATTATCTTCTACTGTTTAAATTTTTATATCACACTCTACACACTCTCTGTACTATACATGAGCATGACACCACTCTCTTAAGCCCTACCAACTTCACCACCACCTCACCTTCAATTTCACTACACCCACGATGTAATGCTAACACTAACACACAACGAACACGAAATATGCTTACTCGTACACACACACATGCTACTCTCACCTTCGCACAAGCTAACCTTGGCCGAGGTTATGCAGCAACTCATGAGCTCATCCACCACTGCCAGCAACAAAAGACCGACATCATACTAATGGCTGAACCTTACACCTCTAATAAACTCACCGTCAAAGACACTCCTAATTACACTACATTCCAATTTCCAACAGACACACACATCAAGGCGTGTGTTCTCGTACGCAAAGGCCTTGGGGCCGCTCTTGGCCTTTCCAAACACTCCACTCCTAACATCAGCTCTGTACAACTCACCACACGAAACGGAAAACGTATCGTAATCACATCACTCTACATCGAACCCCTCACTGACACCAATAACACTTTAGACACATTGCACGCATTATTAAATGACACACGTAATGCCACCCACGTTATTGGCGGTGACTTTAATGGCTGGCACAGAGTATGGGGTTCTCCCATGGCAAACAACCGTGGGAAGGACGTCATCGACCTTGTTTCATCACATACCCTAACCATCCTCAACACAGGCACTACACCTACTTACGAGAGCATAGCAAACGGTCGAATTAGACAATCGATTGTCGACCTTACTGTCGTCAGTGACAACGTTGCTGGCGATATTGACGATTGGAGGATTGACCCTTCTGTTTGCCCCTCCTCCGACCATCATGCTATCACATTCGCTCTCCACACCACACACAGCTTCACTCATAACAAGAAAACCACCACATTTCGCTACAACACACGCAACTACACACACTGGGATGACCTACACGAAAAACTTCTTACACAAATAACAAACACAGATTTACACACAATAGATTTCAACACACTAAACTCTCAACACGACATCGACACATACACTACTAAACTCACATCATTCATTCGACACGTTTGTGATTTACAACTACCTCGTGTTTGCCCTCGCCCATCACGGCCTCCGTGGTGGACTGTGCAGCTGGATGCTATGAAACGAGAAGTTATTACAAACCATCACCTCATACAAACTCTATCACACAACCAGCAAACACTAAGTCAGGCTTTAGCTGAACGAGACCGTCTGAAGACTACATACGCACTTGCCCTAAAAACGGCATCAACGCAACACTTTCGAGATTTTTGTACGCGTCAAGGTAAGGAGAGCGTATGGGCGGTTACCAACCGCATTGTCCGTTCTGGCCCTCCACCTAAACCACCCACAACCATTGAAATTACACCCGGAAACTACACCACTACCACACATCACACGGCCACTGCATTCTTAGAAAAATTCTACCCAGACGACACTATTGACTCCCCTATTCAACACACAATACGGACTGAAACTGAACAGTCACCCGACACCAACAATGAGCCTTCGTTCACCACACATGAGATTGACATATGTCTACACTTCGCCATGTGCTTCCCGGACATCATCACCAACCTCATGAACCGCTGCCTTTTTCTTTCTATTTTCCCGACGACATGGAAGCACGCGATTGTCAAAATCATCCCTAAGCCCAACAAATCAGATTACAGCTCTTCATCCTCGTTCCGCCCCATTGGTTTACTCCCCATTCTCGGCAAGACATTCGAGAAACTCATAATACAGAGACTTACACATCACTTACACAGCACGCACACTTACAATACCAATCAATTCGGCTTTAAACAACAAACTTCTACAACACACGCACTCACCAGTATCATCGACACAATTACCACACAAAAACAGCAAGGAAAACATGTTGCAATGATCTCATTGGATATAAAAGGGGCTTTCGATCACGCCTGGTGGCCTGCCATACTGAGACGCCTTCACCGTGTTAAGTGCCCCAAAAACATATACCTACACAATCATACAAAATTACTTCACTGACCGTATTGCATCAATCCACTATGCTGACTGTACATCATCGAAATCACTCAGTAGGGGTTGTATTCAAGGATCTGTCTGCGGTCCGACCTTCTGGAACCTGATACTCGACGAGCTGCTGGACATGTCTAGCGGCTCCTCCGTGTACGGGACTATTCCGGAGGGTTGTATACTGCAGGCATTTGCTGACGATATCACCCTCATCGCCTCACACAAGAAACTCACTACACTTCAATATAACATCAATACATGTCTTAAAACAATACACGACTGGGGCCTTACATACAAACTCACTTTCTCAACTGAAAAAACTATGGCTCTCGCATTCACCAACAAAACAAAGCTACTTCACATCACAATGCACAACAAACACATTCCTTTCACTAACACCGCCAAGGTCCTGGGAGTCATCATAGACAGCAAATTACGCTTCACACAACACATAAACTACATCACCGATAAAGCACGTGCACTAAACAATACACTTTCTAGGTTTGTACTCCGCAGGTGGGGCGTACACTCCGAGAATATAATCACACTCTACAGGGGGGTAATTGAGCCCATGGTGTGCTATGCTTCTAGCGTGTGGCACGGAGCCCTCAAGTTCGCTTCCAACAGAAACAAGCTATTGTCACTTCAACGTGGATTTGCTCTTAAAATTATTCGAGGGTTTCGTACAATCAACACAACAGATGCCATTGCTCTGTCTACATTAACCCCGCTTGACCTTAAGGTTGAAGAGAGCGCTAAAAATGAACGCACGCGCATTACTGGTCTCACCGATTACCTCCCTGACGATGTTACATTTGACACGCCTACTCATCCATCACAACTGTTACATCCCGCGCATAGAATACCACATCCATTTGACATTATCGACTCCCAAGACAAACTCAACGACCTCCTCGTTCACCACCTACACGCACATCACATATACACTGATGGCAGCAAACATGATAATCTTGTGGGGGCTGCCTTCATTGTTCAGACACCAAACAACTCTTTCCACACAAGAACATTCAAACTTCACTCTACATGCTCTGTCTTCCAAGCTGAATTAGTAGCTATTGACCAGGCTTGCCAATGGATACAAGAGCGGGGGATTCAAGAGGCTGTCATCATGTCAGACTCTAGGTCAGCTCTGGAAGACATAAACAACACTCTAGGTCAGCTCTGGAAGACATAAACAGCACACATCAACTCACAACAAGCATCAACAAAACACTACACGACATACGCACTCACACAAATGTCAAATTCGTCTGGACCAAAGCACACACTAATATCTATGGCAACGAGGCGGCAGATGTTGCCGCCAAATCAGCCGCTACCGAAACTACACAACCTATGTTTCACCACTTCCCTCTTAGTTACGCCAAACTCGCCTCACGCACGATCACCTCCACACAATCAGCTCAGCGATACCTCAACAACCCCAAGGGCAACACCATTCGCACCTGGTGCCCCACACTCACGCATCTTCACTCATTTATACAAAAAACAGGACACACATTCGCACTTACACAGCTGCTCACCGACCATGGATACCACAAATATTATTTACACAGATTCCACATCATCGACAACGATACATGTCCCTGTGACGACACAACCACACAAACGTTCTCCCATCTCATTACACAATGCCCACAATATACTAACACCCGCCTTAAACACGAACAACTATGTCACTACACACAAATTGATCCTTACAACATACAACACCTCACAAATAATAACAACACCACAGACACATTTATAGCACACATAACACACATTGTAAACACGCTAAAGTTCTTCAATAACACAACCTCTTCTAACTAACACTTCACACTTCACCAAATTTCTTGCTTTCTTATTGTCTTCACATCACTAGTTTTTATATTAATTTATTTGCCTAAGCACTGTATCAAATAGCAGTAGCGCATAAAGTCGCAATAAACTCCCTCCTGGGGCGGTATACCCTCAGGAGGAAAACAAAAAAAAAAAACTTCTTTCCTTACATTTTTTTTCTTATGATTAAAATGCTAAAAGTTAGCTAAGATGTGCGCTATTACTTATACCAAGTTCCTTTCTATTTAGTTTAATAATTATTGAAAAAACTAAGAAAACGTTAGTATGAAAAATCAAACTTCGCATAAAATCTCCATACAAAACGGCAATTTCATAGGTAAAGACCTAATATTTAGGTTTACTTTTAAATTGTTTTGCCTTATTTGTTTCAGTTGCCCAGGACATTTCAGATTAGGCTGTAAAATATTAACAAACTATTTATTTTACTTAGTACTAGAAAATTCAAGTTGCCGTGAATACATAACGGAAAAAATCTGGCACCATGCTTATAAAAATGGAGCGATTCCAATTATCATGGGTCCTTCTGAAATAGACTGTGAGAACTTATTGCCACCAAACTCTTATATATATGTACCTATACCAGACTTTGATAATCCATCAGAGATAGAAAACTTAGCTAAGAATCTAGTACGTTTACGTGAAGATAAAGAATTACTCCTGTCGCTGCATTATTGGAGGAATCATTTCAAAATTGTCAACGAACATGGCTTTTTTGGCACGCGATCTTATCACTTATGTCGCTTGTGCGAAGCTTTAAATTACAACGACAAGAAAGAAAAGATATATTCTGAACAAGATCTAAGGTGGTTTCTTGATGATACTTTATTGTGTAGTGCTACGTAAGAAAAATGAGTTTGATATTTTATTATGTAAATAATAAAATAAATTTATAAAAATTTTCATGACTAATTTACTTTATCGGTATGATGATGTTGTATTTTTGTCTGCAGACTTGGTAATTTTAAATTATCGCAATTTGTATACATAATACTATTTTTACAGTCCCTCCGCGACCACGGCCCTTGCAAGTCGGCCGAAACGTCGGAGAAAAACCTAGGTATTTATGTTACTAAGTATCTAGACTAATTAGTATATACCGCGAGTAAGACCCGTAAAAATAGTATTAGAATGCTCTTGCTAAAGCGTCAATTAAAAGCAGAATGAAAATCTTAACGTTATAAAAAAATTAAGCAGCCAGCGAACTCAGAGTTGAAAAAATAGTAGGTAAATACTAATTTGTTCAGTTTTTATTCCTACACGAGTTTGTAGACATTAATTATTGTTACATAAGTTTGTCCACAAATTGGAATTTGAAGTTTTTAAAATGTACTTCTGCTTGTCTATATTAAAGTTGCAGTTGAATTCAGTAAGTACCTAATTCAATTTTGTTAGACCATTTTTTAGATTGAATTATGAAAGTATACAAAGAAAAGTTGAGTTCAGTAAAGACAAACGGAAATTTCTTTGGCCCAACATTTAGTCGAGTCCGCAAATCATTTCGGAGAGTTTTCAAAGTTTTCTCCGGAGATCTTGTTTGAGAAATATTATAAATCCACAGTTCATTGAGTAATAAATTTGATCGCATTGTTATTCAGAGAGAGAGAGAGTGGTCCTTCTGAGTTATGATACAAGTTTGTTTTTATTACTTGTATTGTTTGAGGTGTAAAAAACTTTACTGAACTTAGAGTTATGTTCTAAATATTCTTAAACAAACTTAATTAATAGGACAACTTTGTTTTTATTTATTGTTTAATATTATCAACCAATCGGAAGTTTTTATTGTTGAATAAATTAATAGATTTTAGGTCATTTTAATATTATGAGCTATTATATAGTAGACCAACTAATAGCAGGATGCTAGCGGCCACTGAATGCTGAAGCGAAACCCCTCCCCCCCAAAAGGCTCGGACTTGCATAATCTTGTTTCGGGACTAGGTAGCAGATGTAAATCCAGTGCAACCGTACTCGAATGATGGCGGCGTAATGATGTTTATGGTTCATTGTTTTTCATTTACAAGAATGTTTGTGGTCCAATTGCCTACCCTTTCTTATCCAATCCCCTTTATTTCCATTCGTCATCTCCAAGGTAAGATAAATGTATGCGATTACCGTAATCCCGTCAATTATAAAAAAATAACGTGGAATAAGAATGGAAAGTATTAAGGATTTCAGAGACACTTAAAGCCTATGATTAGTCTTTATTAAATAAATCCAATTAAACAAATTAAAAACACAAAAGAATTTATGACATACCATTTATTACACTCAAACAATATTAATGCGGCAGGTGTTTTATAAATCTTATAAAAAAGTACATTACAAATGTTTTCATTTGTTTTATCATTGTCTTACCGGACTATATGTTTTCAAAGATATTATATTTTTAGAATATCAAGGTAGTAGGCAGATATTGTATCCCATGCTACTGTGTGGTGTTAAAAGTATCAAAGACCGTTTATAACTTATTCATTCTAGCTTCATCTATAGCTAAGTCTGTGTTTTTTAATTGTATTTGAATGATTTATTAATAAGTCCTTTATTAAAACAAAGTAAGTAGTCACATTAATGTTGAATACCTTTTTAATTATCTTTTAAAACCCGTATTTTTATAATGGTGGATTTGGACATCGTATCCCATTAAGTTTAAATCATAAAAGAGAAACTGGATAGGCAAAGGCAAGCGCATACCGTCGTTAAATGTTATTACCGGGATTTACATTCAGATTTAATTTTTGTATGGATCCCGTTGCATGATAATTCTGTAGCGTTGTAAAAAATATACGTTTTTACGATAAATCTATGCAAATGTTTTTGGCGAGGATTTATTTCACAATGCGTACGAATAAAATGACAAATAAATTATTTAAATTAAATTTGCAACTGAAATATTTATGTACAACCTCGTTGCTTATAAATACATAAGGGACTTGACCTACTGAAAGCACGTGAGCCAGAAATATTGATATATGCCTTTAGCTTAAGTTTTCCTTATTTTAATTTTTGCATTAAGATTTTACTACACAAATAATCATTAGCTCACGTCATTTTTACATGAAGTGTAGGCAGAGATCACTAAGCTCCGTTTTGTAAGGATCTAGATCCTTAAAAACACACTTACTACAATTACACATAACCAATTTACTACACACTCTGATAATAATTTCTGTTTTAGTTAATCATCACATTTATAAATGGCTACATACATATTTGTACAGATAATACCTACAGTTGTTACAAAATAAAGTGCGGGCTTAAAAACATACTTTAAATTATGTTGTTCTTATAGTATTTCATGTTTGTACATTATTCGAACCCGTATAGGAAAATATGTAAAGGAAAAATACCTATAAATTATGTATATGTTACAGCCAAAGTAATAAATATGAATATTATACATAATAACTAGCCATTATGTATAAGGGCTACTCAATTTTGATAAAGTGTAACTCATTAAAGAACAATGCTCAAAAATGTATGGACACCGTCCCCACTTTGTAGCACTTTAAGATATATGTTAATCGAAAGGTATTAGTCATCTCTCCATTTTATTGTATGACAGCAAAGCTGAAATGTGTATCCGAAAAAAGTTATATCGCCTTAAAGAAACCGAAATCAGTCACAATTATGTTGCTGTTTATTGTACTTTTTCGAAATTATAGCCAATAAAATACATAATTAACAGTGTAGAATGTAAGAAAAATATAAAAGATTATTTATTTATTTATTATTACGCGCCGTATATGCCCAATGACCCGATTTTATCTTTTTTGTGCGCACGAGTAAGTAGTTTGTCTCTTGGGACATTTACTACTTTACGCTGGGTGTGGGGTGGATGGCCCTCAACCTAAGACATTTAAGTGTCATGCCTCAGGGGCCCCTGTGGGGCACGAACCTCGACCTGGACCGTCACCGACTAACAGGATGTGCGGAAGGCACGATCTCTAGGAACGAACGCGGCGCGTATTCCTGCCTTAGCGGCGAGAACGGAACCGCGGACGTGTTGTTGTGGCTTCGCGAGCCGTATGAGCTCTACGTTGAGCGATCGCGATCCTATCACCCGGCTCTTCGAGAGCATGTATATGTCATGCGTAGTCTGAAATGGTCTAAATGCCTTCCAATACCAAAGTACCGCACGATACTGACGACATGCGCGCAGGCACCAACTGTTCTCATAGCAGTTAAGCATGAACAATAATATGCCTGAATGGCGCTTAAATCCTGTGCGTTATTTAAAACCAAATACCTGTAATAGGTCGCATTTGACCTATGTTTGGATAAAATTCGACCCCTCAAAACAGTGCAATCTGCCGTGTTTATACCGTATTGGTTCATAATTGGGCTTGGAGTTGCACCAACTTCTATGTTGTAGACGCCGCCACGTAAATGTTCGCTAACATAGGAAGCTGCTAGTTTTAAGTGTGATATGTCCCCAAACTAAACAAAATAGTATCCTCGTTTGACAATTCAGGAAACGGTATATTTATTATGGACTCATCAGTTAATGTTCTGAACGTAGCCCGCTGCCTGTAACGTAGTTACCCAAGTCATTGTTGATGTGAATTCTGCGATAAATTCGTTCAACGACGTCTGTGGTATAGACAATGTCATGAAAAAGCTCCCTGGATGTATTGAGAAGCGCACCAGCAATTCGGTAGTCTGTGAAGAGATAAGGAAGTGTTAATACACTTCCTCATCTCTTCATTCAATAATTTGAATACTACATTCCTGAACATTTTAAAATCACGTTTAAATCTCCCGTTTATGGGCTCCATGACCCAACGGACAAATTGTTACTAGATGGGATTTATTTGGTTCTTCATTCGTGAATCTGCGTCCTACGCCCTCAGCGAGTGGTTCTGGAAATGGAGGATAACAGTCAACCTCGAAAAGAGCCAAACGTTGAATTTTCACAAGAAAAGGAGCCACAAAACTCTCTCGGCAGAGACACCAAAAGTCAAAAAGTTCGATCCGATCCCTTGGGCGAGGGAAGCCAAAAACCTTGGAGTCATACTCGACGATAAAATCTCACTCCGTCCCCACCTAAACATGGTTTGCAAGCGGGGCTCGTTTGTGATGGGACGGCTGCACTTACTCCTTCCAAGTTAGGATACATGAGACTTGTATTAGGCCAATCATGACGTACACGTGCATAGTTTTTGCACACCTTAGGCCACATAGCAGGATCCATAAGTTACAAACAATTCAGAAAAGGTTCATGCGCAAAGCGACGGCAGCACCACGGTTCACGCGTAACGAGGATCTCCACATCGACTTCGAGTTGCCGACCATCCAGCAACACATGAAACTCTGTTCCCGTGGTCCCGTCGCTACTTTGAAATGGCTGCCACTCACCCCAGCCAACTAGTGGTTGAGGCATCCGGGTACATACCCTGTAGAATATCCAAAATTAGAAGACCTAGACATGCTCTCGAAGAGCCGGGTGATAGGATCGCGATCGCTCAACGTAGAGCTCATAAGGCTCGCGAAGCCACAACAACACGTCCGCGGTTCCGTCCTCGCCGCTAAGGCAGGAATACGCGCCGCGTTCGCTCCTAGAGATCGTGCCTTCCGCACATCCTGTTAGTCGGTGACGGTCCAGGTCGAGGTTCGTGCCCCACAGGGGACCCTGAGGCATGACACTTAAATGTCTTAGGTTGAGGGCCATCCACCCCACACCCAGCGTAAAGTAGTAAATGTCCCAAGAGACAAACTACTTACTCGTGCCCACAAAAAAGATAAAATCGGGTCATTGGGCATATACGGCGCGTAATAATAAATAAATAAATAATCTTTTATATTTTTCTTATATTCTACACTGTTAATTATGTATTTTATTGGCTATAATTTCGAAAAAGTACAATAAACAGCAACATAATTGTGACTGATTTCGGTTTCTTTAAGTCGATATAACTTTTTTCGGATACACATTTGAGATTTGCTGTCATACAATAAAATGATCAAAATACTAAGGCCTTTCAAATAACATAGGTTTTAAAGTGCTACAAGCTGGGGACGTTTTGAGCATTGTTCTTTGACCTTTTAACTGGCAAAAGTCAGAAACAGAAGCATTTTTTTTATGTAAAACTAGAATATAGTACATATTACTATATTCTAGCGCTCGCCGGCCGCTGCCGCGGCACGCTCGCTTCGCTCGCTCGGCTCGTGCGTCCTTTGGTCACAATCCTGACCTAACCTAACCAACTGTTTCTGACTTTTGCCTTAATATTGTATTTTTGTCAGTTAAAAGGTAAAATTTCAATAAGTTTTGTCTAACATCGATGATTAAAACCACTTTTGACTGAAAAAACCAGTCAAAAGTGGTTATGAGTTTTGACTATAATATATATAATGGCTAGTTAATGTGATTAATTCTGCAACATTTATCACTTTATCAAAATTGAGTAGCCCTTATACATAATGGCTAGTTATTATGTATAATATTCATGTTTATTACTTTGGCTGTAACATATACCTACAATAAAAACTATAGTATATATAGCCATAGTGTATAGGTAGAACAGCTTTATGCAAATGTGTATACCTACCATTAATTTATTATTTTAGAAGAATAAAATAATAAGCTTCGTAAAATCTGCTTCAGTAACCGTAAATAGGATGAGTGTCAATTCAAGCGTGTATTGTCCAATATATGAAGAACCCTCGCCGTTATACCACTTTCAAAGGTCATAAGTACCCTAATAAAGATAACAACGACATGATTTTACTACTTACAGCCGGATTGGACATTCTAGCCATATATTTTCATTTAAATGGTGCCTTTCCTTACAATATAAGCGTTACCATCCCTCTTTATTGACCTTTGAGCCGTTCTTGTTAGTATCTGCCACTTAAAACGTAATGGATTTTCTTTCACACGCTTCTGTATTAAGCCTATTTATTACAAATCGTCTATTCTCAACACGAGCATTCGCGTTCAATATCTCGCTAAATGGGCATTAAAGTACCACTTGAGCGGAACTTTTCGTTAAGTTACGGACCATGCGTATTCATTGAGGCGATTTACAAAATTGCTCTTATATCCAAAGTTTTTGAATACCTGACCAAACTTTACTTATTATGCCCGAGAATAATGCTCAATATTTGGTAAAGTTTTTTCAGTTTGAACGATCTAAAAAATCTTGTTGAGCTAAGCCGCGGACCAAGTTCCCGGGAAAAGTTTGCAAACATTCTTTACGTTGTTAAGAAGCTTCACAGGCTAGTCCATTTATCGAAGTTTATTAGTATTTGTTTAGAATTTTTATAATAAAGCATCGGAATCCTTCAGTATCATAACTGGAATTCATCGATGAGGGATAGGATAATTCTTAGTACTTTTTTATTGTTTTCTTTTACTTATCGCGATTTAGTTCAGAACTAAGTGGAGCTTGTATTAAGACTTGAGCCGTAAACACCTTCACGCAGTAGTATGCAAATTTTACCGGCATATCAGCAGCACTAATTTGTACGGCGTCTTAATGTAGAGATTTACTGCTTGTAAAAAATATTATTAAATAAAACACAACAACATGTAACTGTCTATTTGCTAAACTGAAAAAAAAAATGCTATTTCGCGTGTCGTAAAAATTGTTATTTTATTACTTACTCTTTTTCTAGTTTGGCAATTTGTGGCCTGCCTAGTTTATTTTACGGTTGAGCAATAAAAAATGTGGCAATATAGTTTCCGAAACAGAGGCACGTATCACCAGAGATATTTGACCTACGTCAAATTCAAATTCAAAATACTTTATTTCATAAAATTTATTACAAATTGTTTGAAATCGTCGTTTACTTAAAATTGAAGCTACAATTAAAATTATAGATCGACACAGACAAACGCTACAGCACTAAAAAAGCCGCGTTGTATTGTCAAATGTAAATTAAAGGAGAAAATAAAACCAATCTACTACTCGAATCTACTTGTCTGTCTGTGTTGATCTATAAATTCCAGTTTCCAAATGGTAGGGCCAATGAGAAGAAATCTGGCAAAGAAACTCATGGCAACTCTTTTAAAATTCAGTTGTTTACATTTTTTTTTTTACATAAATCATATACCCAATCAAAATATTTGACAGTACCAGACAGGATAATACACCATTTATACATCATAAAAAATAATAATCAGAGAAAAGAAAAATAGAAGACAAGCATGAGAACAAGGAAGACAGAAAAAAAAAGGTAGAAAGGATACAATAATACAATAAGAACTTAGAGATAAAACAATTAGCACAAGTAGCACACATAAATAAAAAAAGTGCATAAACTTGCATTATTTGAGACAGCCTGGGGAACAGAAGCAGTTAATCCCAAGCCTTTTTGTCTTTCGTGTAGTCTAGGATAGTATAATATCCCTTTACGATAAGTTTTTGTTTGACTACTTTCTTAAATTTATTAAAACTTAGATCTTGAATATCTTTCGGAATTTTATTATAAAATCGGACACATTGACCCTGAAATGAACTATGTATTTTTTGGAGCCTAGAATACGGATGAATAAGTCTATCTTTATTTCTAGTATTTATACTATGGACATCACTTCTTTTGACAAATTGGTCTTTATTTTTATGAACATAAATTATGTTTTCATAAATGTATTGACTTGCTACAGTTAATATATTGATTTCTTTAAATTTTTCTTGAAGTGATTGTCTCCTACCTAAATTATAAATTGCACGAATAGCTCTCTTCTGCAGCACAAAGATAGAATGAATGTCGGCAGCATGTCCCCATAGTAAAATACCGTATGACATTATGCTGTGAAAATAACTAAAATATACTAATCTAGCAGTTTCTATGTCTGTCAGTTCTCGAATTTTCCTAACGGCATAAGCTGCAGAACTTAGTCTCTTTACCAATGTCCCAATATGTGGGCCCCACTGAAGCTTAGAGTCTAGTGTTATACCAAGAAATTTTGTAGTGTCCACAAGGTCTACCTGATCCTCCTTAACTCTTATTGTGGATTTTACTTCTTGTACATTCGGCGTTATAAATCTAACACATTTGGTTTTGCGGCTATTAAGGAGCAAGTTATTAATGTCAAACCAACGAACAACTTTAGAGATAGCCAAGTTCACTTCGTCAGTGCTAGTCTGTTGTCGTTTCACTTTAAATAAAAGCGAAGTGTCATCGGCAAACAAAACTATCTCATGTTGATCTTTAACTAGATGTGGTAAATCATTTATATAGATGAGAAACAAAAGGGGTCCAAGTATGGAACCTTGCGGAACGCCCATTTTTACGACAGATCCTGGAGATAATTTTCCATTAATATTAACTCTTTGTATTCTGTTATTTAAGTAAGATGTGAAAAGATCTAATCCAAGTTTACCTAAACCATAGTGATGTAGTTTCCGTAAAAGTGTATCATGATCGACACAGTCGAAAGCCTTGGACAAGTCACAGAAAATACCTAAAGCATCGTAAGACTTCTCCCAGGCGTCATATATATGTTTTACAAGCTCCACACCAGCATCGGTTGTGGAGCGACCCCTTGTAAAACCAAATTGTTTAATATGTAAAATTCTGTATCTATTTAAATATGTTTGCAGTTGGTCTGCAATAAGTTTTTCAAAAATTTTACTGAAAGTTGGCAGTACTGAAATCGGTCTAAAATTAGTTGGGTCTGATGTACAGCCAGATTTATATAAAGGAACAATTTTGCTGGATTTCATTAAATCAGGAAACACACCACTATCTATCGAATAATTAAATATAAGAGCTAAATGCGTTGCAACTGAGTAAATAATATGCTTAGTAATAACTACAGAATTATCCCATAAATCTGCTGTCTTTTTTACATTAATGGTATTAAAAGCTTTAATTATATCAAAAGGAGTAACATGTTCAAATTCGAAATCATTGTTGAAAATCGGTACGTTATCCTTTAAAATTAATTCTGCGTTTATAGGTGAAGAGTTCAAAGATTGAGTAGTAGTAATTGGAATATCTGTGAAAAATTGTTCAAAAGCAGTGGCGACTTCTACATCTGATGTGATTGTTGAGTTATTGATGTTTAAGTTGTACTCAATGTCGCGGTTGACTACTTTGCCTGTCTCACTATTGATAATATTCCATATGGTCTTAATCTTATCATTACTGTTTTTAATTCTTGAACTCAGAAAACGTGATTTCGCTACCTTACAAAGCTTCCTAAATAATTTAGAATAATTTTTAACATAACTCTGAAATGTATCACTAAAATTATAGTTCCTTTCTTCATAAAGTTCATAAAGCCGTATTCTACTCTTATGTAATCCTACTGTTGCCCATTCACTGAATGTGGCGTTGCCTTTAATTAATATTGTTTTTGGAATAAAAACTGATTTAAACACATTACAATAAGTAGTAAAAAAATTATCAAATAAAGTGTTTACACTATCATCCGCACTGATAATTGGTGTGGAACTAAAGGCTAACTCAATTTTGTTTTTAAAACATTCAATTCTATGCGCAGTTTTAGGTATAACAACAATGTTCTTAGATACATTTTGTTCCCTTCTATTTAAAAATGTAATTTGCTGACCAGTGTGGTCTGACTGAAGCTTATTAATTATTAATTTATCAGTAATTAGAAAATTAATAAATACATTATCAATACATCTTGCTGTTGTTTCAGTTATACGAGTGGGCTCCAAAAATACATTTTTCAGATTAAAAGATTGAAAAAGAGCTAAGTATTTAGATACCCTTTCTGGGGTTTCATTCCCTGTTACCAGTAAATCAATATTAAAATCCCCACAAACCATTACATATTTTTTAGACTTGGTTACCTTATCTAAGACATCCTCCATAACTCTCTCAAAGCAATCATACATACCCGAAGGGGGTCTGTACACACTTAATACAATAAAATGCTTCAACTCTACACAGGCTATCTCAACAGAACGTTCAACCGAGAGATTAACAATATCAAGTCGTTCTTTATATTTAAATTGTTTGTTCAAAATTATCAATGAGCCACCGCGTATTGCATGCTCTCTGTTGAATGAACTGCCTATCTGGTGATTATCAAAATTAAACATGTATTGGCCACTTCTTAACCAATGCTCAGTAATACAAAGGATGTCAATGTTGTTACTATTAATAAATAACTCGATTTCTAATGTTTTACCTAACGTAACGTGTAGTGTTTTACCTAACGTTGTTACTCAAAAGAGTTTTCAATATAGTAGTTGTGGCCTCTTTTGTAGAGATCAAGTTAAATTGGATGCGTGCAAGTCTGAAATTACACTCTCATTGTTCAGAGTAAATGATTAGGTGCGTACTCGTATTTCGCGTGTTATTCTCTCAAAAGGAAGCATTGTAATCTGCGGTTTCATTCTTGTATCAAGTAATAAAAGAGATTACAAATTGGAACTTTTATGTCTCCCTAAATAGGTAAACGCATTTGTACTATGTGATAAATAGAAATACAAAAAGAGCTTACGAAATGTGTTTTTGATGACACGCTGGCTGGATTGAAATAGGGTTTAATCTAAACTTTTTATTTTCTAGATCCTTTGTTGGTCTATCTATCCTATGTCTTGTAGCTTGTTTGAATTTTACGACATTCATTTGATGAAATAAGGCAGTGATCTTTTACGTTTTTAGTTCATAAATACGACTAAGTGAGTTTAACTCTGACTGCATGATCTATTTTCTTAATGACAGCCTGTGACTTCCAGACATTATAAAAGATATTTTAAAACACTGTTTAGAAATACCAGCAACAATCACTGACAGCATCCATATAAGTTTCTGCACTGTTTGTGGTTTTTATATCTTGGTTTTATATGAGGAAGAAGTCACAGTTTTCTGACAAGACTGTTAGTACTTACAATACATCTTATCTTCTTCCTATTGTTGTGTATAATTAATAAACAATAGCTCCTTTACTACACATTTAGTTGTCCAACAAACTTATGAAGATCTTGTTTTGTAGGAACAACTTCAAATGATTTAGAGTAAACGTTACCACCTACTACTAGACCTCTATATCTAAACTTCACTCTTGTTTTTCAATAGGCAATCAACCTTTCCCTTGATAATATATTGCTGACGATCCCCTCACCGCTTTCAGCTTTTTAATCCTGTGATTTATGTTTGAAACGAAAAACGATTTTTGAATACAATGAAATTCATTTTCAACGATAAATTTCTTGTCTCATAATCGAGCTGAAGGTGTACGTACTTAAATGTGTATTGTGAAGAAAATGATTTATGTTTTCGTTCACGCCATTGTATTACAAGTGATGTTTTGAAACGAGGAAGATTCAGAATACTATGTCTTTTCTTGAGTCGATACAAATATATACTATCAGATATTGTTTCACTTTAGCAGTTGGATTATTTTTTGTCTTTAAAATGAAATAGTCGTATAAGATCACTGAGAAGTTTATCGCGTTTTGAACTGATCCAGCGTCAAATTAGAGTCTGCTGGCAACTGGAAGACCTCGGTTCTTTTTGAGTGATTTAGCGGATTTTTAAAAATTGTGAGTCATCGCTGCAGTGTTTCTGAATTAAAATCTATCTTTGCTCGTCAATTAAGTATTTGTCTATGCACACAAATATTAGCATGAAGTAGAAATCGAACCGGGAACTTCACGTTTTTAATTTTTTCTACATGCGTGCACCATACCTATATGTTTACTCTCTTTTCACACGAAAACTACTAAAATATACTTTCTACATAGATACATTTTAAATAAATAAATAATACCTCTTATAGCTGTGAAAGCCACAATGTTCTCGTCGCAAGTCCACACGCTGTTGATAATCTCCTTAGAATTACTTAACTACTTAAATAAACCACAACAGACAAAGGTAAGGGCAACCAAGTGGAACGGTATACAAAGCTTTTTGTCGAAGGCAAATAATCTGCTTAGTGGGCTTTAAGGTTAGCATCGAGGTGTTAGTTTACATCTGAGAGAGTACCTATCTAAATAAACCGGCAGCGGTGTTGTGAACACTTACGTAAATACTACGAAAATATATTTTGTACACCTTCTTGAATATAATATAGGTAGGTTCTTTGTTTATCTTTTTGCTTTGAAATATAGTCATAGTACTTTTCAAGTAGTGGATACTTTTTTAATAAAAATACGGCTATATTACCATACAAAACCTGATGGAAAGAGCGGGCTACTATTTCTCATTTAGTGATAACGTAAATAAAAAAAAAATCGTTAGAAATCTGTGGTTTTATCAATCCGTTTGGGCAGCTCGTTTAGGATCAATGCTGGTGTATGACTTATCTTTCTTCAAAAGAGGCTTTAATACATGATATAAACGGCGTTTACCACTCACAATTAAGTACGATTGAAAAATGAACACTTTTCGTATCGTTGTTCCACCGTTTCAGAGCGATAGGAACCCAGCAGAGTTTCTTGTAAGTGTCTTCTCTTACATGGTAGTGTTCCGAACCCTCAGTAAACTTAGCCGATAAGTTAGACGTGCTTATGTGATCACTATAAATATGCAGACGTTCATAAATGTCACTAACGTGTCTTATATGAATAAATATTTTTTTCATTTTCATTCATGACAAATAAAATTAATGTCCCATTAATGAAATGATAAGATGATAATTAAGAGTCTTCAGCTATCAGCATTGAAAAATGTTTAATTTTGGTCCTTAAAAAAAACTAGGTATATCAAACTTAATTTTAAAATTTAACGCCATGCTATAAATATGCACTAATGAAAAGTTATAGCAGTTAACAGCTAAACCTTCTAGTCAATTATGCAAATTATTTTAAGCCATTTTACGGTTACAGGCGAGCTTGTTTAGGCTTCATGCTAATTTGCGACTATAAATCTCTGAGTGCTAAATCCTGTCATGTGTGGAGGTAGCCTGGATAACGTTGTTCCTACATATCTGCAATGCAAATTTTCCGCATCAGCATTCCATACGTACGTACGCCTCAAGCATTGTCACAGATTAACAACATTTCTGAATAAAAATAATTCTTTGTGTTCATAAATGAAATAATTTTTATGCATTTTTGTAAATCTAGTTTGCTGCGTTCTGTTATTTTTTTTTTATTAGTTACTTAATTTTTAATTTTATTTTGACTTTGGTGTCTTTTATGTCGTCACCAAAGTCATATAGGCTGAAGACTGTGCGAGGTGGTCGAGAAGCTGGACCTCGGGAGCACAGACCCCAAATAAAACCAGCATAATATGAACTACGGATAATAACTGATGAATTTTAAAATTAATTTAGGGACGTGTGAAAATAAGTTACAGGTACATGTTCAGTGGATGAGAAAGGAATGGTGACTTTCTGTATATTCGAATATTATTAATAGGAAAGAACCGAAAGTGCCGCTTACTCTAAGCTAATAAATGTATCGACAGAAATAAAATTATATGACCAAAAGGCAGCATGTAAAATAAAACATATAAAATAGCGAAACCCAAAGAAGATCGCGTAAAAAGTGCCATTAGCAAGCTAACAATAATTAAAAAGCCAATACCAGAAGTGAGAACAAAATGTTAAAACTCTTTTCTTGTATAAAAGCCATTTTCAAGGAAAATACTATTAACATTATACCTATTTCTCTTTTACTTTGGTTGATTAGTTCAACACTGTTCTGCAGCATTATTTCTAGGAAAATCAGGCTCCAAAGTTTTATGTAATTAAAACTGGATTTGCAAACTCTGGAGGTGCAAGAGCGAGGTAATTCATAAGAACGTTAATTAAATTGGATCCTCTGCAGCGGTTGAGACTATGTTATAAAATCACATATTATATTGGTTCATAATATACTAGAGAGAATAGCATTACATTCTGCATAAAATGTAGAGCGGTTTTTACTAAGTTAACATTAGTGAATTTACTAGTTGTTTCTTTTGTGAAATTGTTAAAAAAAGATCTCTTTATTCGTTTTGAATACAAATACTTTCTAGGCTACCTATTAAAACCAGGTTATCTAAATTGATTGACTTAGGTTATCTGAAGGTTAGGCATCGATATATTCCTCACACTTTCACACATCGCCATCTAGTCCCAAACTAAGCAAAGCTTGTACTATGAATACTAGACAACGGATAAACATACTTATATACTTTTTTTTTGTAAATGCATACCTATTATACATAGAAATGATGATGATGCTTCTACTGTCAGAACTACTTTGAAAAGATGGTAAAGTATAGGTTAGTCGAAGGCCCGGTGTGGTCTGACTAACGTGTTGTGATCGTGTATGCAGTAGGTCAGGTTTCGTGAATTAAATAAAGCTCTATGCTTTTTGAAGTCATTAGAAATCTTTGCTGCTGAAGGAATACAGCAATTAATATGGCACCCGAGCATAGTAACTGGGTAGCTGTGATGGAAATAATGGTCTCAAATAGGAACATACACTGAGAATGTTCATCATCATCATCATAAAAGCCCATTAATGTCCCACTGCAGGCACGGGCCTCCTCCTATGACGGAGGGATACTTGGCCTACTAATACTTCGACGCTGGCCAAACGGATTGGTATAGACCATCCGTTTGGCCAGCGTCGAAGAAGGAAAAGGAAAACTTGAAATTAAACCCTATGGTTTAATTTCAAGTTTTCCTTCTTTTTATTTCGTAAAGATAATAATCCACGGATAGCCCCTTAGTCGGTTTTTACGATACCCATGGGATGAGACGGGTTGGTGACACACTTTATCCTTACTTCGTCGCCACACGGAGGTGTATCTCTTGTATCAACATTGTTAAATCAATACATAATTTAGCGTACTCCGATATTCAGAAACTACTGGTCAGAATTTACTTAACTGTCTAAATTAGTAATAGATCGTTTAGATCTATATTGGAGCATGTTGAGCCGTCGTTTATGGACACTAACTCGAGTAGTGATCGATAATAATGAGTCATGTCATACACGGTTTAGCTCAACGTGAAACTTCGGCACTTCATCTATACTAATATTATAAACAGGTAAAGTTTGCGTGTTTGTGTGTTTGTGACGTTCTAGGGGGTAATTTCTGGATCTAATCAACCGATTTAAAGAATTCTTTCCGTGTTGAATAGTCCATTCATCGGGGAGTGTCATAGGCTATATAGTATCACGCTATGACTAATAGGAGTGGAGATGTAATGAAATATGTTAAAACGGATGCGTTTTTTTCGCCGCTCAACGAAGTGGGCACGGGTCAGCTAGTCTTTAATAGCGACATTATTTGTTTAGGGCTGAATAGCGCAATAAAATACAATGTAAAATAATCTATATTTAACAAGAAAAATGTAGGAATTCATTATTAATTTTATAACAAGACCGTTAAGAAAGCTTGCGGTATTTATTTAATTTTCTTCTTTACTGGAAACCGAAGGCCATTCGCCTTCGCTAAGCTACTTATTGCAGTAAGATGATTATTCAGCTATGGACTTTATAATTGAGTATACTTTGGCCTACAACGAATATTAAGTTTCAACAAAGTCAAGTCTTGCTAGGTATTCATTTTAATTAAATTTCCACATTGAGAGTAAATGGATTATCTTGGAGATCCTGCTTTAGGCCAACGCGACGAATAATAAGGCTTGTTTTTATAGCCACTTATTTTGATTACACGTTTTGCATAAATTTGGTATTAAAATTAGAAGCAATTAACTTTGTATTCAATTGCTAAATGTTCCGAGTTTATAAGCTTAGCACTACGTTTTATTAGCTGGGCATGTCATGTTTAAGCAGAGAATTGGGAAATAAATTTGGTGAATATCAAATGGGGTTGTTTCGGTATCTATGGTACAGCATGTCAATTCTCGTTCCTTAAAATCGTTCAAAGTTCGGTTAAGTTAACTTTAGTTGTCAAATTGTCATACAATAGTTAAGACAATTTGACAACTAAAGTTAACCGGTTTTGTAACGATTTTAAGGACGAGAATCGACATGCTTATTAAAAATTAGTTTTATTTTCTTCACATATTAAATTTATTTCTCGATAGCGTGACATTTATATAAAAAGTTAGTCTCTTTTTCCCTGATAGGAGATAAGTCTCTGTAGCAGAAGTCAAAGGTCATTGAAGTAAGTAATACCCGTACTATAAAATACCTTAAAAACCTGTCTTTTTCATTTTACCGCTCTTCTAAATGCAAACATTTACTTTAAATGGCGACACAGCAGTTAGTTCTATTAGCCATATTTATAGTCACTACACGTTCTTCGTGTAGTGACGGAGTAAGAATACAATATGTCACCACGCCATCTCATCCCATGGGTGTCGTAAAAACCGACTAAGGGGCTATCCGTGAATATTATCTTTACGAAATAAAAAGAAGGAAAACTTGAAATTAATCCCTATTCCAATCCGTCTGGCCAGCGTGGTATTAGTAGGCCAAATATCCCTTTGTCACGGGAGGAGGCCCGTCCCTGCAGTGGGACAATAATGGGCTGTTATGATGATGATTATAGTCACTGCATATGAAATAGTTATTTCTGAATAGCTTCAGTCTACAGGTAGGTAAGTATTCTCTTTGAAGAACCATTACCTATATCGGCCATGAAATGTGCTACTACCTCACTGAAATTCGAGTCAAGAAACTATGCAATCAGACTAGAATCAAATACCCAGAATCTACAGTTAAATCGGACAGTACACACAGCAACACATTAAGTTAAACATTTTCATTTGAAATTGTGTCTTATTTCAAGGTATTAAGGTACATGAGTGTCTCGCTTGATTACTTGCTGTGTGTACCTACAAGCATAATTTACGCAGAAATACGTTTAACTAGAATGCCACAAACAGATTGAGCTGCAAGATCTATTATGAATAAATTATTCGCAATGTATATGCCTGTTACATTGCGACTGTGATCTATTGAATCTGTATCTGAAGATAATACCCACTTAATATAGTACAAAGCTAGTATATTACAGATATGTCATTTACAGTCCTTTGTGGCGATATAATTAATACATTACACGTACGTATGAATGTAAACGTAGGTTTGTAAAGACATGTCACTGAATAGTCTCAGTCCTTACCTTTATGAAAACAAGGTGTTTAAATGTATCAAAGCCGTTGATTAATCGATGAATGTTGTGTCACACACAAACTCTAGTGGTTTAAGTGACACTTTTAAGTTAATTAAATGTATATAACTATTTTATGTATAATAAATAAATTATTAAAGTACGTAAATGATAGCAATAAAGATTATAATTGAAAAGCATATCCATTCTATATTAATTACTAGGGTGTTGTTAATGCCAACAAATACAATGGCAATGAATACCTACGCGATGTTCAATAAGCTAATTCTACAGAATGTCTTAGAAGTACATTCATTGATATTAACATGGTTGTTTGATTTAATCTCTAATTTAGTCGATGTTTTCAGGTGTTTGTATGATTTAACATCTAATACAAATAAATAAAATTAGTGTTGTGTGGTAGTTAAATCTATGAATAATTGAAAACTTAATTTGTTACGTGCAGTTGTTGTACCTTACGATCGCCTATGCCCACTCGGTAGTGGACACAGGAGTGCAAAGCCCTACTTAGGGAGCGATTAACAAATTAACACTACTTACTCACACATTCACACAACGCCATCTAGTCCCAAACTAAGCAAAGCTTATACTATGGGTACTTAAAAACTTATTTTTTTTGTAAATACATACATATTCTACATAGAAAGCACCCACACCAATGCAAACAATCATGTCCATGCACACAAAGATTTGCATTGAGCGGGAATCGAACCCGAGACCTCTGCGTAGCAATCATGTTATATAACCACTACGCCACAGAGGTCGTCAAATGTATTACAGGGGGCTATTATATCTAGACATCTAGTCTATACTCTTATCTGTCTGATTGTCCAGGATGAAACTAAACAACTGGTCAATTTTAATAAATAATGATCACGACGAGGAAATTAATAAAAAGAACAAAGTTTGGCAATTACCTTGGACTTAACATACAAAAAAAGATATGTGTAAGGAGCAAAGTAATAGGTAAAACAAATAAGGAAAATTAACTTACTGTATTACGCTAAAAGGATTACGTCACATAATTATATTAGGACAAAATTAACCTGTCTCTCTTGCAATTACTTATTCGCAATATATACTATAGTAAATACGGCAACATGGCCATAGTAAAGGAATCAAAATAATGTGTCACCACCAAAGAAATATGAATAATGGAGTTTGCCCAATACACCGTACCATACCATGACCGTGCTATGAACGTGCCAGACAAAAAAGTATTCTTTGTATTAAAACGTATGAGACTATGCCCACTAGACCGTCCCGTAACTAGACTTACTTTACGTGCCTGATACGGTCCTAAAACGGTCATGGTATGGTACGGCGTAGTGGGCAGACTCTTAAAAGGTCACCACACTATCCAGAGAATATCATTCAAGGCGATTAACTGACTACCTACTACTTAAAAGGCAAAGAAATAAAATATGACGCAAAAGCCACTTTCCGTATGATTCCCGCTCAATGCAAACCTTTGTGTGATAAACATGACTGTTTGCATTGGTCTGGGTGTTTTCTATGTATAATATACAATATGATATGTATTTACAAAAAGCTCTGCTTAATTTGGGACTAGATGACGTTGTTGTGAATGTGTGAGGAATATTTATTTATTACTATTACTTGTGTTCAAAGGCCAAGTTTCCCTTTAAAGGCTAGTATCTAGTTGCTATCATAACTCACGAATAACCGGAACAATTTTCATTACTAAATGCAATTTGCCTTTATTACTCTCTTAGATTATAGGTAATAAAACTTTCAGCATCACAAGACTATCAAACTACGACTGAGAAGGCAGTTTAATGTTTATTATTCAAGTACATCTTAATTAAGTTCTAATAATTAAATTTTATCTATAAATACTTTTAAGACAATTACAAATACTTAAGCGAATATCCAAACAAAGGGGTAAATAAATAATTCGCTGTTCCAAATATAGATTTTCCGAGATTGTTATAATGTAAAATGATAAAATCTACCACACCGGTTCAACCCTGGGTATCCAATAATAAATTTGAGCCAATTTCCTTAAGAGCTTCGTTATACAAATTGTCAATAGCCACTCGTTAAACCGGAGAAGTACCCACAGACAAAGGAGTTATCATTTGAATTTATGAGCTATAAAATTGGCATGGACCACCTTTAGAGCCGAAAATATGAAAATATCGAAGTTGGCACGGAATAAATTATACTAAATTGCCCCAGTTTGGATTGTGGTCTACCCTTTAGGATCGGAATTGAGGAGATTAGGGACGTCTCAGCGAACGTTGCGGTCACCTATCAACGGATATACGTTAGTCAGACAATTTAAGTAATTGGTGCGCTCATGTGTGTGAACCACTAGTCACCTTTTGCAGTGTTATTACTCGTAATGGTCACTTACCTTTAAGGATTATATTTACCACTAGGGTAGGATACAATTTAAATAAATGTGTCTTTAGTATTAATATTTATTTACAAATAAAATACATTTCATTCTAATACTGCTTTAATTTTTGTTTTGATGACTATTAGTATCCAAAACTAATTATGGAATCATGGTAGTTGCTTGTAGGTCACTTTAATTAAGTTAAATTACTGGTACGCAACGGTTTCAAGTTCAGTAATCGCTTACTACATATATTACCAGCATACTCCCTTTTTAAAGGTCGGCAACGCATCGGTGATTCTTCTGGTGTTGCAGGTGTCCATAGGCGGTAGTGAGCACTTACCATCAGGTGACCTGCTGGCTCGTTTGCCTCCCATTATATCTATATAAAGCTGAAGAGTTTGTTTGTTTGCTTGAACGCGCTAATCTCAGGAACTACTTCTTCGAATTGAATTTAGTTTTCAGTTTTGGATAGACCATTGATCGAGGAAGGGTATAGGCTATATAACATCAAGCTAGGACAAAAAAATTTTTTTTAATTTAGTGGGCCTAAGGGCCTACTCAGAAGGCTCATGGTCACTCAGAGGGCAATGGAGAGACCTATGTTGTAACCTGACCTATGGACCTACTCCGAAGGCTCATAGTGTCTCAGATGGCAATGGAGAGAGCTATGTTCTAACCTGATCTATGAACCTACTCAAAAGGCTCATGGTCACTTAGAGGGCAATGAAGAGAGCTATGTTGTAGCCAGACCTATGGGCCTACTCAGAAGGCTCATGGTCATTCAGGGGCATTGGAAAGGGTTATGTTGGGAGTTTCCCTGCGTGATCGAATCAAAAATGAGGAGATTCGCAAGAGAACAAAAGTAACAGACATAACCGATTAAAGTAGCGACAAGCAGGGCACATAGCGCGGAGAACCAACAGCTGTTTGGGCAGAAAGACTTTGGAATGGCGACCGCGTACCGAAAAGCGCTGGTGTGGACGGCTGGAAGCCGATGGATGAGGGAGGCACAGGACCGCACAAGGTGGCATTACTTGGAGAAGGCATATGTACAGCAGTTGACGTCGATTGGCTGATATGACGATGATGAATAAACTTTGTATGAATTATACAAGTTCTTTTTTATTTCATTTCAAATTTAATCGCGGACAAAGTCGCGTTTTACAGCTAGTATATATATATATAGAAATATTATGTGCATAAACAAGAATATTTGCATTGATGTTTTACAAATAACTGTAATATCATCGAGTATAATAAACGCGAATAAAAGTACGTATAATATCATTTAACAGTAAGAAAAGCATCGCTTTATCTCAGCATTTCCTTTCATTATGAAAATGATTTATGATAGGCTTCGTAATGATCTTGTTAACAACTTGTTTTAAACTTATTATTATAATAACAGTCTTGGAAATTCGTTTAGAAATTTGCTCCCAATTTCTGAACAGTCTTGTTGAAAATTCGTTTAGAAATTTGCTTTCAGTTTTGAGGCTATTTGCTTGTTCTGAGTTTTGGTGTTTTAGTGTTTATCGTAACAATCTTGATTCTGGCCTAAGTGATTATTAAGCCTGCGAGACAGAATATAATAATTTTTAAAGTATTTTGTAAAGATGTTTTGAGAATAGCTAGGCTAAAACATTTTTTTGTGATAAAAATGAATACTTATGAATAATTTAAAAATAAAATGGCCCTATGCATGCAGAAGCGGCACTAGATGTCATTAAATATAGGATATCCGTGATTTAAAACGATGATTAATGGTATTTACTCTTATTTCTAATACTTTATGCTCTAGAGAGTTCCATCTATATCGTCTAGTTGCAATTAAAAAGGCTTACCAACACCAAATGGTGTAAGTATTAAATTCCATAAGTTAAGTATAACGTTTCCTATAATATTGAAATAGAAACAAAAAAGAAAGAAATTGTCTTTGATCATAGCCCTAAAACAATAAAAAAATAACAGTCAGCAACAAGCTAGCTATAAAATCGTATGACATAGTACACATTACATACTTCTTTCGTTAACAATTCTGAAGACTAGTCATCCAAAATAACGGCAATAGTATATATTTGCTATTTTATAGACGTTCGATAGAAATGTCAGATGTCAAACCTGCAGGTTTTGGTTATTATAAATCAAATATATCCTTGACCCTACATCGACAATCTTAGGAAATTGAACTGTCTTAAAATGATTTATAACATCAGTGTGAAAACGAATAGAGTTTTTGTTAGTTTTGTTAAGACAAAATTCACAAGGCATCATGTTCGTAAAAGTCTTGAACTTTTCTAACAGTAAACCAGTCGGGAGAGACCAGTTTGGCATAGTACAAATATATACAGTATTTCGACTTCATATAAACGGACGAAACGCGAGTTATACTCGTACCTACACGCTCACGATAGAGGTTTGCTTTGCGCAGTGAACAGTCGCGACTGCAGCAGTAACGACCGGGAAAGTAGGTAAATGTAATTAAAAAGCTGGAGGTGGGCAGCCCTCTCGCATGTTAACGTACCGCGCAGCCGTAGGCATTTATAATAAATATTCAGCCGAGATAGAATACTGGTTGTACTGTGGTTGTGGTCATTGTTGTGGTTGTGGCTTCACAGCATGCCGTCATTCTTCTGTGATGTCCCAAATAACCAAAATTCAACTGCTGAATTTTGTAGAAATTGTAAAGTGAAGCATACAAAAATTAGTCTAGCGTGGGATTTGAGTCTTCAAATCTTACTGTTGAATTAGAAAATTTTACATTTTCACGAGCGTGGTAGAGGTGTGAACGATCGGTTAGCTATTAAAATCTTTAAAAGCTTTTTACTGAAGATTCAGTAAAAGAATCTCATTTCGTTTACAAAGCAAAACTTGACCTCTTGACCATGCATTGAAATAAGTTTTTAATTCGTTTTACGATATTATCTTAATTTTTGTAACAAGTTTAAAATAAATCAGATTAAAAACCAATCATGCTCAATAAAACTTTGAAAAGTCAGTTCATAATTTATTGAGACAAAGCTGAACATAGTCTCCTTAATAAATGAACGTCGATCTTTTGCATTTTATACCTTACAAAGGCATTGTTCGATTAAAAATCTGATAGCTTAATGAAATCCTTTAGCTTCCGACGACAATTTGATTTTCAATCTGCTGAATCCCCTTTGCGAATTGACTGACCTAATTCAAACAAATGAATGATTATTACTTCTTTGAGTTCGATAATTGTGAATCGCTTAGAAATGCCACGCAGCCGCTTGAATTGACAGAACGAGTTCCAGAATACACATAAATGAGAAAGTTAAAACTTTATCTTACTGATTCTTATTGAGAGCTAAAATATATGCTTTGTTTTTTAAAGGTCTATCTGTGAATATTATCTTTACGAAGTAAAAAGAAGGAAAACTTGAAATTAAACCCTATACCAATCCGTCTGGCCAGCGTTGTGTTAGTAGGCCAAGTATCCCTCCGTCACGAGAGGAGGCCGGTTCCTGGAGTGGGACATTAATGGGCTGTTATGAACTTTATTTGCAAAGTTAAATAATAAACATTCAATTGAAAAAATCTGGATTTCTGATCTTTGTTGTGCTAGTTAGTATGCATGCAGTATGAGTTCTTTTATTATTTTGTCTGTCTGTTTAGTTTGGATAATCTAACTTGATTTAGTTAACTACTAAATAATAAGATATAACGGCAGATATTATCAACTTGTGCAAAAAACAGCTGGATATAATATAAAAAGAAAACTTATCTTATAAACATTTCACAATAACAAAATACGAAACCTTGTTATCATAAATGAATTCCTTTCGATAATATTTTGCTTCCAAACAATTATAAGTACGAGGTTCGCCGCAGACTTATGCTATAAAGCCCGATTTACACATCGACAAGTACAGTGGCGAGTTAAGTAGTATTTTAAGATTAAGTTGATTGAAATAGATCTCCATCCAATTTTTTGGCGAGTTAAGTACGAAGTAGCCCCAAGTAGCTCGCCAACTTAACTTGCCAAAAAATAGGATGGAGATCTATTTAAATCAATCAACAACTTACTACTTAACTCGCTACTGTACTTGTCGATGTGTAAATCGGGCTTTATAGCAAACATTTATTTCGTCCAAAAACTGAGGCACGTAAATTACTTCGGTATCTTCCGAAGCAAAAACGTAATTAATGTTATGGTGTTTGTAATCCTGAGGGCTAAGTAGACAGCAGCAGGTGGCTGTTATAATAACATTGTGATAAACACTTTGTTTGCTGTTTAAATGAAATTACAAGTTCGGTTTATCAATGTGACAGATAAAGTATGCTTGATATTATTTTATGGTCTTTGACACAATATTTTTTTTTAAATTTCGCTGAATTTATTAACTTTAAAACTTTCGTGTTTCATTTTATATAATTATGAACACGAGTAATAACACGATATTATTTTGGTAAATATTTAGTAATAATTTACCTTTGAGGCTTTAGACGTTTCAGTCATCTCGTGACCATGGCTGGTGTAACCTGGCCGAAACGTCGAGAGCCTCAAAGGTAAATTATTGCTAAATATTTACCAAATATTATCGTGTTAATACCCGTGTTAATAATAATTATATTCGCTGTCTTTGTATTTTTATGGTAATTATAAATTTTTGGTTCATGTCTGTATCTAAGTTGTGGGTCTTAAAATGTTTTCATTTTTCCTGAGGCTATCTGTGTGTCATACTCAGAACTCTTACGAAGGTTACTGTTTTCAGAGAAAGTCGGTGGGTTTGGTCCCAAAATGTCATGCTGCCGAAAGCTCGAAACAATCCTACTGTAAGGAGATGCCTTAGCCGTTTCCCGTAATTGTAATACGATTTGTTAAGTAAGCATGTAAGTGTACTTTAATACATTTTATATTACTCATTAAACGCAACTAAGAACAAGCAGACGTCTTTCATTGGCTCTACTATCTGACATATCTACACACACTAAAACCAGCATATTACATGGCGACCCTGCCTTTGAAGAACACCTAAAGAAGAAAAAGAAACAAGAATGAAGAACAAAAAATCTATAAAATAAGAAAAAAAAAGTCCGACTTCGGCGAAACAACATATTGAAAACGAAAAAAAAAATTGAAGATACAAGATTACAATTTGAAAATGGGAAAAACAAATTCAAAAGAAGAAGTTATAATAGCGCAGAACGCTAACGGTGAAGCCAACGCCTCTACTAGCCAGAATATTTCAAAACCAATGAGTGTTGTTGAAATACTTTTGATTACAATACTTATTATCATACTTCTTGGAGCAATGTACCACTTATACCAAAGGTGCCAAAGGAATGCTGTCAAAATACTTCGAAGAGAACTGAACGCAAGTACATTTAGCATCGCCGCCCAACCGCAAGCACTTTCATCAGTTTAGAGCAAGTAACTCCCAGCAACATTATAACCAGGATTTAGCACGGAGTCCAGCAACATTATAACCAGGATTTAGCACGGAGTACAGCAACATTATAACCAGGATTTAGCACGGAGTCCAGCAACATTATAACCAGGATTTAGCACGGAGCGGAGTAGCAGTAGACTCTCCACATCACTACTCCACACGTCAACGAGCAGCACTGCCTAGAATCAGGTTTTTTTTAACGGCCGAAATTTAGTTTATTATTTTAATTACGTGTATCCTACATGTTATTTTGTTATGCCTATACAGGAATTAACATCTATTCTAAGTGCATTAAAAGATACGAAAGATTATCTTATTAAAATTGGTCCTGTACGAAGACAAACATCCCATACAGCACAGCAAAAATTACTATCAGCACAGACTGAATATTGTAAATTGGAGCGTATTTTGTTAGAGATTCAAAACAAAATTAAAAATTCTGAGATAAGTGCCGAAAGTTTACAAACTATTCATTCCATTATTAATAATATACATCTTGTATATAACAAAATTATTAGAATAAATAAAATGACCTCGGAATCGTCGGATTCCTTATCAAACATGTCTGTTGAACCATTTAATTTAAAAACAGCCATAGCACTTTTGCCCCTCATGACAGGGAAGGAACAAGATACGTTACGTCTAATAGACGGTATACAATTGTATAGTTCTATGATCAGTGATAACACTAAAGCCCAACTTATAGAATTCGTTTTAAAAACAAGGTTATCGGCGGGTGCAAAATTACGATTAAAATCTACTTATGCAACTGTAGACAGTTTAATTCACGATATGCGTACATTTTTAATACAGAAAAAGTCCGCTGTATCGCTTCATACCAAGCTTTTAAGTAGTAAACAAGGTCGTAGATCTATTGAGCAATTTGGCGACGAATTGGATAAGTTATTTGTAAATTTGACTATTGCACAGTCCGACGGAGACGATACGAAGTTCTCCACATTGCGTCCTATTAATGAGAAATTAGCGATTAAGCGTTTTTCAGACGGCTTATGCAATGTGCGACTGAGTACAATTATAGCCTCACGCCAATTTGAATCATTGCCGGAAGCTATTAGAGCAGCTGTTGATGAACATACTATGTCTCCAAACGAAGACCATGTTTTGAACTTTAGGTCACAAAACCGATCATATTATAAACAAGGTTTTTCACAGTCAAACAGGGGAACTAAAAATTTTCATCATAATCGTAATTATTATCAATCAAATGATAATAAAAATTTCAAACAATATGTTCCTATGTCAAGTTGTAGCAATAGGTTCATGCGCGGCAGTTCACACGGGACAGTATCGCGTGGCCGAGGTTTCATGTTACCTCGCACACCTGCGCCTGTGTCTGGGCGTAGCGCGCCACAATACTTTCCGCGAAATAACTACAATAATATGCGACCACAAGTAAAGAGTTTTTCTCACGATATGCAAAAACCATACACAGTAGATGCATCGAATAAAACTAATGAGTTTTTTCGTCCCTTTAATGAATGATAACAATGTTTTTAGTTATGATAAAAGTAGTATAATTTCTCTTAACGTAATATCAGGTAACTGTACTAGCTTCTTAATTGATAGTGGAGCAACTATATGCACATTAAAGTTTGAATGGTTAAATGAGTACTTCTTAGATAAGCTTTGTTATGACAACATAACTATAAACGGTATCGGAGGACAGTTAGTATCGGAAGGTTATGTTTATTTAGACTTAGTTTATGAAGGGTTAGTTTTTAATCAACAATTTTATGTTTTTAAGAATTTAAATTGTGTAAGTGATGGCATATTAGGCCACAATTTTTTAAAGCGGTATAATGCTGAAATTAATTATAATAAAATGAATATTTGCTTGTCAAATAATATTAGTAGAGTATGTATTAGCTTAGAACGTAATAATAGGTTTAAACACGTTATACCTTCGCGATGTGAAGTTATTAGGCATATTCCTTGTAGTGTTAGCGAAGATATTGTAGTATTAGCTCATGAAGTTTGTTCAGGAGTTTTTATAGCTGGCTTGATAGCAAAACCAGTTAATAATTATATTCCATTAAGAATTTTAAATACGAGAGATGAAGAAGTTACAATCGATTTATCTCATTTATGTATTAATTTATATAGTGAATTTGATGTGTGTCAATTTACCGAACAACATATTTCAACTGATCGGATTAAGACACTTTTTGAGTTTCTTGATTTAAATTATATGAATAAAGAGGAGAAAATCAGTATAGAAAACATATGTGCAAAATATGCCGATGTTTTTCATTTACCAGGCGATAAGTTATCAGTTACAAACTTGATGGAACATAATATAACATTAAAAGATAACGAGACACCGGTTTATGTGAAACCGTATAGAATTCCTCATGTTCTAAAAAAGGAAGTAGAAAAACAAATTCAGGACATGTTGGATAATGATATTATCGAGGAAACCTCATCTGAATGGTCGAGTCCAGTGTTATTAGTGCCAAAAAAAGTCGATAATACAAACAAAAAAAAAATGGAGGCTTGTAATCGATTATCGTCATTTAAATAAAAAAATTCAAGACGACAAATTTCCTCTACCAAATATAACCGAAATTTTAGACTCTTTAGCAGGTAATATATACTTTTCTAAATTAGATCTTTCACAAAGTTATTACCAACTTTCCCTTAATGAAAATTCACGTAAATACACTTCTTTTAGTTTAGATAAAATGTATCAATTATCTTTAGATCAAAATTCACGAAAATGTACAGCTTTTACGGCCGGAAAACAGTACCAAATGAAACGATGTCCTATGGGACTCAAGACCAGCCCAAGTGTTTTCTCAAGACTCATGACTATAGCTATGGCAGGAATAAACTATAAAAAATGTTTTATTTATTTGGACGATTGCGTTTGCATAGGAAAATCGCTCTTACATCATAATAAAAACCTAATTAGTATATTAAATCGGTTACGAGAAGTAAATTTAAAATTAAACCCAATTAAGTGCGAATTTTTAAGACACGAAATTGTTTATTTAGGGCATAAAATAACATCGGAAGGAATTTTTCCTGACCCATCTAAAATTGAAACGTTGCACAATTATCCCATACCTACCTGTGCAGATGACGTAAGAAGGTTTGTTGCATTTGCAAACTATTATAGACGTTTTATACCATGTTTTGCTAAAATCGTATACCCTATGAACGTATTATGCAAAAAGGGTGCCAATTTTGTTTGGACATCTGAATGTCAAACAGCCTTCGAAAATTTAAAATTAGCTCTTTCCAATCCACCAGTTTTGGATTACCCAAATTTTTCGGATGATAACATTTTTATGTTACAAACAGACGCGTCAATAATAGGATTAGGCGCTATATTATCAAACAGTAATGGTAAAGTTATCGCGTATGCCAGTCGTAACTTGAAACCTGCTGAAACAAGATATCCAATAATAGAATTAGAATTACTTGCCATCGTTTGGGCTGTAAACCATTTTAGACCTTATTTGTATGGAAAAAAATTCAAAATTTTTACTGACCATAAACCACTTATTTATTTGTTTAATGTAAAAAATCCCAATAGTAGATTGACAAAATTTCGTTTATACCTTGAAGAATATGATTTTGAGATAGAATACGTTCCAGGTCGAAACAATGTGGCTGCAGACGCATTGAGTAGAATATCTGTGACATGTAAAGATTTAAAGAAAATGCAAGAAAACGTTGTCAATGTTTTAACCAGAAAACAACATAAAAATCTGGTATTGACACGTACAAGTCAAGAACAAACTGATGAGATTCCTTCAGCTAATTGGCCTGATCAACCAGTTGCTGTCGAAATACTCAAAAAACCTGACAATATAATTGAATTAATTTTCTCTAGCGAATTTAAAGAAAAATGTTTAAAAAGTAAAGATAGTATTATATCAGATGCAAAACTTTGCATATTTATTCCATCGCAATGTGCGATATATCTAGACTCCCGATCATTATCTACCATAGAGGTGTTAGTGAGGGACTTAGATAAATTTTGTCAAAGGTTAGGCATAAATGAGTTGCTAATAATCAAAAATAGAAATGCTAGCATAATAAAACTTTTATTGAGTGAAAGTAAGAAATTTAAACTTAACTTACCTCGTTTCTTAGTTATAAAGAATATAACGAGAATATATAATGACGATGATAAAAAAGTTATACTCAACGATTTTCATCTATTACCTAGCAGTGGCCATGCAGGGATGAATCGAATGATAAATAACATTAAAAAGTACTATTTTTGGCCTAGCATGTCTAATGACGTTGCTAAGTATGTACAAATGTGCAAAAATTGTCAAATACAAAAACAAACTAATAGGAACATAAAAGAACCTATGGTTATTACGTCTACGGCTAGTTCAGCCTTTGATAGGATTAGTTTAGATTTAATGGGTCCCTTAGATGTAGATAATTATAATAACAAATATATTTTAACTATCCAATGCGACTTGTCGAAGTTTATCGAAGCATATCCGATACAACGAAAGGATACAGTTACGGTATCAAGATCATTTGTAAATAATTTTATTTTACGCTATGGTATACCGAAAGAGATTTTAACCGATAACGGAACTGAATTTATGTCATCAGTGTTGAAAGAGACATGTGATTCGTTAGGTATTAAAAAATTAAATTCTACACCTTATCATCACGAGACCTTAGGTTCCATAGAAAATTCACATAAACATTTGGCAGCTTTTCTCAGAATACAATGTACCAATAATAGAGATAATTGGAGTGATTGGATACCCTTTTGGTGTTTTTCTTATAATACTAGTGTACACACCGAAACAAAATACACTCCTTATGAATTAGTTTTTGGCAAACTATGTACCTTACCAAGCAATATACAAACCCATGTTGATCCCTTATATAATTTTGAAAGTTATCCCTTAGAACTCAAATACAGATTACAAAAAGCTAGTGCCGATGCAAAAGAAAATTTGTTACATAGTAAACACTTAAGAAAATCCTTTTATGACAAAAATGTACACACCATGAAATATAAAGAAGGTGACTTAATATTATTGCGAAATCAAACAGGTACCAAATTAGATAATATTTATAATGGACCATATAAAGTTTTATCAGATATCTCTCCTAATGTTAAAATATTAAAAGATAACAAAGAATATATTGTACACAAAAATCTTACCAAGATATTCCATTGCTAATAAAAAAAATTATATTTGCCTACATACTGTCTGTCTTTATTATACCAATAAATTATGTACACTATAAGTTTAATATGATGATGGTAGAATGAATAAATACTATTATTAAATTTGGTTATTAATTAAGTTAATTTAAGTTAACGATAGTAAACAAATTGAATTGTTTAAATTATAATTTACTGTAGAATAAGTTGAATTGTATTGAAAAAAAAAAATAATTAAAAAAAATATATACCTATATTTTATTTTCTCTCTCCGATGGAGGGAAGTGGATTGTACTTTCGGGGGAGGTGTAAGGAGATGCCTTAGCCGTTTCCCGTAATTGTAATACGATTTGTTAAGTAAGCATGTAAGTGTACTTTAATACATTTTATATTACTCATTAAACGCAACTAAGAACAAGCAGACGTCTTTCATTGGCTCTACTATCTGACATATCTACACACACTAAAACCAGCATATTACACTACCAGCTTCTTAAACCAGGATGTTGACCATTACTAGGGGATTCAATGTTTATGCAGTAGTATATTTTAAGGCTAAGATAAGCAAAATTTTTGAATTAGTCCTTAATCGTCGTATTCTTCTTTCGTCGTCTTCTTGTTTGGTCGGATTCTTCATTCGTCGTAATGTCAACATAATGTATTACCATGATTCCACTTCTTCATTTAAATATTTACAATAAAAACAATATACTGTTAATATGAATTGGAAATTGTAAGAAACTGAAATCTGTAACCCTTTTCATCTTTGTAATCTATATATATATATATCGCACCTTCGGTGCAACAAAGTCACATCAGCTCATTTTGTTATTTTACAGGAGAGTACATTTAAATATTTTTTTGGGTTTGTTACCTTGTTACTGAATTTCTTTATATAGGAGGTTTTATATCTGAATAAAATTATGTTGTTTATTTCTTTCGCTACGTTTTGTAGAAAAAGAAAATTTTAAAATTACTAAAAGAACGTGAAATAAAAGCGAAACAAAATAAAATGCCCTCAATTGTGACTATGTTGCACCAGACCGAAATTTAGTTTTATAATTTATGATGAGATGAGTTTTTGTTGTTCCAATATGCGAGAATAACAAAGGTCATAAATACCCTAATGCGGTTGTAGTTCCAAGACACAACAAACCGTCGTCGAAGCGGGGGGCACTACTAACCAATCAGACGCTGTAGACCCAAAGTTTTAGAAAACAGCAGTAGTAACCACAAAGGCACTTACGCCATCTAGTAGAATTTTGAGAACTTATCACGGGTGTTTTTGTTTCTCCAAATGAAGGCACGGTTTTTAGACAATTTGGCGTACTTAACTCAATTTTGGCTATTTAGCTAATTGTGACTTTGTTGTACCGAAGGTGCGATATATATAAAACTCAAAGGTGACTGACATAATGATCTATCAACGCACAGCCCAAACCACTGGAGGGATCTGGCTAAAATTTGACATGCAGGTAGATGTTATGACGTCGGCATCCGCTAAGAAATGATTTTTTAAAATTCTGCCCCTAATGGGATAAAATAGGGGATGAAAGTTTGTATGAAACTTTGTCAATTTCAAACTAGGACTAAGCATGCATATAGCTATTATATACTAAAATAAGCCTAATTGATAATAATACTTCTTAACGCGAGCGAAGCTGCGGGAAAAAGCTAGTTAGACATATACCTACTACGAGTATTAAATAAATATTAACCATTGTCTATTGCTACACGTGAATAGTTTTATTTTTAAAAGCTTTTTTAATTTTTGCGTTCTATAAAACCTTTATAAATCAGTCACAGATTATATTTCGTGACATGACGTCGTCGTTTTATTTATACTCTGTACTTAATTGCGGTGTACAGGTTACGGACTTTTTCTTACAAAAACCTTTTCTGTTTTGATAATTAATGAATTCAACGCTCGTTAGGATTTCTGAGTACCGTTTTTGAACAGCTGTTTCAGTTTTTAGCTACAAATGTTACATTTTTATGGACGCTTGTTTTGGTAGAGAGATCTGAAATTGCGTTTTTGTTTGTGGTCATTAAAATTTTAGTTACTCATAACTACACACGTAATTCTTTTACAACTTTTAAAAATAGAATATTATTTTTAATGTACTGTTTATAAGGTTTTCGTTTTTTAGGTTTTTTATAATATACTTATTAACGTAGCAATGTTGCGGACTATTAATTGTGTTAAAGCAAAAAATTTAAATCTATCCTTAGCTTTAGCTCTTTATAGGTACTTTATAAATACAGAGTATTGATTTTTGTTCTTTTCTAAGAAAAAATATATTATGAGTTCTTACCTGCTCTAAATCCTAACACAGCATTGTAAGAATATAACGAAAATGAAAATGCGGCTTCAATTGTTTTAATAAGGCTGTCACAGGCAATATGTTACCGAGTGACAATGCGAATAGAAGAGACATTATTGGGAAAGAAATATTGGAAAAATGTTATTCTTAAATATGGTCTATTGGTTATTCTAATGTGACAAGGTAAGACATATTCTTCGGTATACGTACTAATTACATATTTTATTGGACATACACACAAATTAATAAGAAAAGAGACAACCAAAATTATATTCGTAGTATTTGAGGACGTCTCTGTGTGGTGACGGAGTAGGAATACAATATGTTAAGTACTACCCCATCTCATCCTACAGGTGTCGTAGGAACCGACTAAGGGACTATCCGTTTTATTATCTTTACAAAATGAAAAGAAGGAAAACTTGAAATTAAACCCTATACCAATCCGTCTGGCCAGCGTGATATTAGTAGGCCAAGTATCCCTCCATTACGTGAAGAGGTCCCTCCCTGCAGGGGGACATTAATGGGCTGGTATGATATGATGTTTTGAGGACGATTTATGTTCTCTAGGGACAATAAGAATTCAGCTATGTATAGAAACGAATGGTAGGAAAAGGGTGAGGCCTTCAGCAATGAGAGAGTTTACGTTACCGCTATTCAAACACGTCCACATAGATTATTATATTACACCTAGATTATTGCAAAGATCTAGTACCATTTATCACATTTAGTTAATTTAAACCGAACAGTAGTTTTAGTCAATAAACTAAAATTCCAAAGTGTCTCTATTAACACCTAAGGCGACTCGCGTAATGCAATTAGATCATAGGTCTGATGCAAAAGGCAGTACCTACCGCTAAATACGCTGTTACCCGATATTGGTGGGTCTATTTTATTTTTATATTAAACGTTTCATAATTGTTTAATAATGTTAAAAATAGTAAGCAAATGTAAATAAAATATTATAGAAGAATATACAAAAGTAAACTTTAGTACTTATTTCATAATAACATTCATGAGAAGTAAGTTAGGCTAGGTTGCTAAATAACTTCATGAAAATTTAAGTAAGAAACAACAAGTTTAGTGTGGAGTGCATCTCTCATTTTAACGAAGAGATATGGCAGCTTATTTTACGTTAAGCTTTAAACTATTCTTCACTATGTTGAGAATATAATAGTGTGTTGGCAAAATGAAATGAGGACGAAATTCATGTTTATTCTTTTTTGTTGTAATAAAAGGTTTTATATTTAAATCAAAACACCACGACAACTATTTGCAGATCGCATAAGAATGGCATTTGAAAATTAAAAAAATACACTCGGACTAATGCAATTATTTATGTTCATGCACACAAAGATATTTATTGAGCAGGGATCAAAATACACAGAAAGTAATAGTAAAAATATAATAAGCTATGTTTTTTTTAAATAAACTATAATTACAATATCAGAATAAACTTCAGCATAACATTAGTGTTGCAAAATTACTTCATGAAAATTTAAGTAAGAAACAACAAGTTTAGTGTGGAGTGCATCTCTCATTTTAACTAAGACATAATAATATGGCAGCTTATTTTACGTAAAATTTTGAACTTTTCTTCATTGTGTTGAGAATATAATATAGTATGTTGGCAAAATAAAATGAAGATGAAAATCATCTATGTTTGTTATGTTAAATATATATATTTTATGTTAAAATAAGTTATGTAAATCAATGGTTAATAAGTATTTTTTTAATAAAAATGTCATTAAAACGTCAAATGTCATAAAAAAGGTACAAAATAATAATATAAGTGATTATATCTTTATCAACCTAAGTATAAACTCTGATCCTGAAACTCTATAATAAATAAAACTTCTATCACGTGCATGTCATGGTAATGATATATGTATGTATGGTAAAGAAACTCGTTCAGGAGAGTCACGGTCGTGTTGCGTGATAGCCCGCGGGTATCGACTAAATAATGCGGGGGAATTCTCTAAGGTCCAGGTGAACCGACATGCCTCGCATGACACTGTAATGAAACATTGTAAATGATACACTACAAAATTTATTTATTTATTTATTGCTTTATTGTACACCAAAATAAAATATAACAGGTAAGTACACAAATTATCTTAAAAACTAGGTGACACAAATGGCGGTCTTATCACTCGAAGTGATTTCTTCCAGACAACCTTTGGATGGAAAATGTGTAATATGATTTTTATGTTGTGTGGTGTACTGAATAGTATAATTATATTAATTATATATTCTTATAATACTAGAAACGGAAAAGAAAATTATAAAGATAAGGTAATAAAAATAGTAATATTAATACTTACTCATACTGAAAGGAAATCTATACTTATAATAAAACTGTAGAGAGATCAATTCTGTACATTGAATATATGTTCAAAATTAATATTGGAGGATGAATGGTGATCGATACTAATGCCAAAAATGCAATCAATAAATTTTTTGTCTGTCTGTCTGTCTGTCTGTCTGTCTGTCTGTATGTGCACGCATGGGTCAAAAACTACTGAAGGCATTTTAACCAAACTTGGTACGATTGTAGTCCATACTCCCGGGCAGGTTATAGGCTGCATAACATAACGCTAAGACACATAGGAGCTGAGCAGTGACGAAAAATTTGAAGCAAGTCAGTTGAAAAAAAGCGCGTTCTAGCTCTTATCATCGCATACGTTGATCATACGCCAAAAATATGTATTACAAAAATAATGGTCTTCAAAAGATGTACAAAAAAGTCATGAATAGTATATATCTATATTTTATATATTAGCCACAATAACGTGTTTAATCGTTAGGGTTTTCTTCAAAGTGTATTAAATACATAAATATATTGTAATTTGCATAGACATATCTTTTTCAAACTCCCATATTTCAAAAGTACACTTTAATATCTTATTCATAAAAAAAAAAAATTATAGAAATCGGTTGATAAACACACAAGATATAGATGAAAGAAAATTTCCAAATGTCGCCGCGCCGGTATGAGTACGGCTGTATGGTTGATTTTTGTTTAACGTCCGAAACGGCCAACCGGTGCATCTAGGTATATAATTTCATTCACATTGACTCTTAATGCGAACGGACGTGGTTCTTATTGACTCTTTTTGGAATAAGCGCGCTTTAGATATTAAAATACATAGATACGTAGTTTTTAGGTATTAAGTTTAAAGTAGGTAATCTATCTATCTTCTATACTATAATAAAACTGTAGAGGTCGAAATGTCTGTTCTTTTCGAAAATTCAGATAAAAATTATCTATAAAATCTAGAAAAAAGTCAAAAAGCAACAACACTACACACTTACAATTTTTAGAATTAATGTCTATCTGTCTGTCTGTCTGTTTGTTACCGCACATCTTTAAAACGAATTAAAATATAATCTTAAGACCAATACATTGTATTGTAGCCTTTCTTATTAGGCTTAAACTGAGGTATGTTTTATCAAAATCGGATAAGTATTACTCGAGATATCGCTAGATCTCTTTATTAGAACAGTCCAATACAAATCAGGGTTCATGAAAAATGGATTTTGTTCAATGTTGAATGAATTTAAATTTCGTTTCTTTTGTTCACGAGATGGCGTTACCAGTAGTAATCGTAAAATAAATGAGTTTTTAAATAATCTATAACTATTTTATTATTAAGTGCTATTAATAAGTTATTCCTTTTAAATGTTAATAAAATTAACCATGAATCGTATGTGTAATATCAATTATAAGTCTTATTAAATTGAATCAATTATAAGTTTACTTGATTGTTATATTTTTGTGTTTTTCGTAATTGAAACAATTTAATTAAATATAAATTGTATTAGTAAGCTATTAATCTAAAGTAAAATTATTCTTTTGGTAAGTATTCATTTAGTTTAAACTGTAGTAGTTACTGGTCAGCGTAAAAGTATGCAACAGACTCCACCTGTTTTTATTAATGTAAATAAATACAAATAACCTTTATTAGTTAATCACAGATACAAAACATCTGACAAAAATAAATAGTCTTTTCCTGTATTGCTAATATTGGCGTACAAACTTCATTTTTTAAAGTTAAACTATACCTATACTTAATCATAAATATTAAATTGAATTAAAATAACATTCCTTTTCTCACAATCTTATTATAACTGCAATTATAACACACTTATATAACTATTTAATAATTAATAATATATTGGTATAATATAACAGACAACATAATAAGTAACACGTTTTTTCTTTATAAAATCATTTTACACATTATTGCTATTTGTCAACAATAAAAAAATACAAAACTGACAATAAAATATAGAAATACAATCACAAAACATTAAATTTTTATTCAAAGTTTTTGTGTTTATTTTATTAAGTAATTCAAAAATACTGCACGCAGTTTATCTATAGATAATCTATACTTATAATAAAACTGTAGAGAGATCAATTCTGTACATTGAATATATGTTAAAAATTAATATTGGAGGATGAATGGTGATCGATACTAATGCCAAAAATGCAATCAATAAATTTTTTGTCTGTCTGTCTGTCTGTCTGTCTGTCTGTCTGTCTGTCTGTATGTGCACGCATGGGTCAAAAACTACTGAAGGCATTTTAACCAAACTTGGTACGATTGTAGTCCATACTCCTGGGCAGGTTATAGGCTGTATAACATAACGCTAAGGCACATAGGAGCTGAGCAGTGACGAAAAATTTGAAGCAGGTCGGTTGAAAAACGCGCGTTCGAGCTCTTATCATCGCATACGTTGATCATACGCCAAAAATATGTATTACAAAAATAATGGTCTTCAAAAGATGTACAAAAAAGTCCTGAATAGTATATATCTATCTTTTATATATTAGCCACAATAACGTGTTTAATCGTTAGGGTTTTCTTCAAAGTGTATTAAATACATAAATATATTGTAATTTGCAGAGACATATCTTTTTCAAACTTCCATATTTCAAAAGTACACTTTAATATTTTATTCATAAAATATATATATATAGAAATCGGTTTATAAACACACAAGATATAGATGAAAGAAAATTTCCAAATGTCGCCGCGCCGCGCCAGTATGAGTACGGCTGTACAGTTGATTTTTGTTTAACGTCCGAAACGGCCAACCGGTGCGTCTATATACTTAATTTCATTCACATTGACTCTTAATGCGAACGGACGTGGTTCTTATTGACTCTTCTCGGAATAAGCGCGCTTTAGATATTAAAATACATAGATACGTAGTTTTTAGGTATTAAGTTTAAAGTATTACGTTTTCTCCGTGTGGTGACGGAGTAAGAATACAATAGGTCACCACCCCATCTCTTCCCATGGCTATCGTAAAAACCGACTAAGAGACTATCGGTGAATATTATCTTTACGAAATAAGAATGAAGGAAAACTTGAAATTAAACCCTATACCAATCCGACTGGCCAGCGTGGTATTAGTAGGCCAAGTATCCCTCCGTCACGGGAGGAGGCGCGTCCTTACAGTGGGACATTAATGGGCTGTTATGATGAAAATCGATGTCATTTATTTTAACTTACAAATTTGACAACAGATGGCCTGTGACGTCATTTTCAGTATCGCGGTGTTAAGATTTTCCTTGAAAGAATGACGTTCGCTCATGTCTTTCAGTATAAGTTTAGACGCAGTCTTCATAGATATAAATATGTATATTATGATAAATAATTAAATAAATAGATCTGTCTTTGTAAAGGTCTATTTTTGAAAAGGTTTTGGTTCGTTCGTTAATTTTACAATTCGTTTGTAGGTATATCTGTTTGTTATAAGGTTTCAAAACGATTTTTCTGTATTAAATCGAATTGCGAAGTAAGTAACATCCGCCACGCGAACGAAGTCGCGGGCACAACAGCTAGTAAAATAATAATATATAGAAAGATAAAATAGGATACAGTTTTTTAGTGACGCATTTAACAATAAATAATGATACATAAACATATAGCAAACCAGATACTATAAAAATGTAATAAGCTATCAATTTTGGAAATAATTAGCTATGTGGGTGAGAAAATGCTCCTTTACACGGTTTTTGAATGTCTGCTCTGTTTGGGATCGTCTTATTGTTTCAGGCAAATTGTTCCAGAGTCGTACAGCTTGCACTGAAAAGGATTTGTCGACAAATCGTGTGGTGTGTGAAGGCATTTTTAATTTTAGATTCTCTGATGACCGCAGGGCCCTCGAATGTGTATTGTGAAGAAATTCAAAACGATTTTTAAGGTAAGGAGGAGTATGAGGATTAAAAAGAATATTATAGAGTAGAGATAGAATATGAGTATCCCGACGAAGACGAATGGGAAGCCACTTGAGTTTTTGACGAAATTCTGAGATATGGTCATATTTACGAAGTCCAAATATGAACCTGATGCAAATATTTTGGAGTCTCTCAAGTTTGTTAAGTTGGTCTTCAGTAAGATCGAGGTAGCTGGCATCAGCATAGTCAAGGATGGGAAGTAGAAGGGACTGAGCCAGTGCAATTTTCGTAGTTGTTGGCAAAAAGTTGCGCAGCCTTCTCAACGAACCTAGACAGGCAAACATTTTGCGGCTGACCTCCTGCAATTGAGGAACCCAAGATAAAGTTTGATCCATATATATTCCTAAGTTTTTGACTTTTTCAGAGAATGGAACTATCTCTCCATCACAATGAATACTTGGAAGTTGGTCCCATTTAATTCTCGATATCATTTTTGAGCTGCCTATTACAATTAGTTGCGTTTTGGAAGGATTGACACTTAGTCCAAATGATTTACTCCAGTCACAAATATTCATAAAATCTTTATTTATCCTGTCTATGGCATCTGATAGGTTTAATGCAGGAGCTTGCGTATAAATTTGTAAATCATCTGCGTAAAGATGGTAGGAAGAGAGTATTTATTTATTTATTTATTTTTATTAGGTCAACCAACGATTGTTTCCACAGTTACATATTGTATTATTCATTTACATATTTACATTTACTTGTGTAACAACCACTTACTGGCTAACCCCGCATGCACAAATTCCCGGTGAACAATATTTTAATTATTGACATTATTGATTATAATATAATAAAACAGAAAAAAGAAATAATTAAATTAAAATTATATAAAACAAAAACAAAAAAAAATATAGATTAATTATATCATTACATTATAAATATCGTATTATTATTAATTAATTATTACATAATTGTTATAATTCCAAATTACTGCAGGTGACTTAGACGAAGTCTAAGTTTTGCATAACAGTTTGCTTGTCTTGAGTAAATGGTCTAATAAAATTTCTGATGCTATCAAAGTGCACGTCTACCAGGTCGCTATGGCTATTGAGTATCCTACACAGCCTTGGGATTGGAGAGTTTGTACCAAGAATAGTCCTACGCAACGGGGGACAAAGAGGTGTAATGGCATTTCTTGGATATCTGGATGGTACACGAAACCTAAGGAGATTTAACTATTTGGGGCAGTCTATTTTATCACGTACTAATTTATACAAAAACACTGCGTCTGTAACATCCCTACGAGTGGATAGTTGCAGATAGAGTAATTTATTTGTGATAGAGTTAATAAAAACTGCGAAGAGTAATGGAGACAAAACGCCGCCCTGCGGGACGCCAGCAGATGTGTTACACCAAGAGGAACGTAGCTGATCTACGCAAATTTGCTGCTGACGACCAAACAGGTAACTACGAAACCAGTCAATCGCGCTTGGAGATATGTTAAGAGAGTGTAATAGACCAAGCAAGATTTCAAAATCAACAGTGTTGAATGCATTGCTGAAGTCTAAGAGAGCCATAATTGTAACGTTACCCTTTTCCATGCCTAATCTAATATCATCTGTGATATGCACTAACGCTGTAGTAGTACTATGACCAGGGCGGAAACCTGATTGTAAAGGGTTAAGGATGTTAGCATTAGAAAGGAAAGTTTTAAGTTGATAGTACACTAAACGTTCAAGGACTTTAGAAAGAAAAGGGAGAATAGATATAGGACGGAAGTCAGAAAAAGAAGAGGGTTTACTGATTTTGGGTAAAGGAATTACTTGGGCTGCTTTCCAAGAAGTTGGGAAAACGCCACTGGCTATAGAGAAATTTAGGATATGGCAAATTATCGGTGCAATCTCATCAATAATTGGTACGATCATTTTGCGACTTATACCATCACTACCAACTGCATTGGAAGTTATGGTCAATACACTCTTCTTAACATCACAAGCAGAAAATTGACTAAAGACAAGGGGAGAATAGTCAGGCAATGGTAAAGATGAAAGAGAATGTAAAGTAATAGATTTTTTTGTCCTATCAAAGTTGGACGACGATGTTGAGAAGTGATTATTTAAAGAGTTAATGTTAATATCGTTAGGGAGACAATTTTGTTGAGTTTTACCAATTCCTAGTGACTTTAAGAATTTCCAGACTTTAGCTGGATCTTCGTTTTGAACATAATTATGAATATGTCGGCGTTGAGCGTTCCTACACATCTTGTTGCAGTGATTTCTTATTTCGACGAATTTCTGCCAATTAATAATGTTCGGTCGAAAATGTTGTTGCTCTAGAGTTTTCTTTAGGATTATTTTTTTAGAACGTTTTTCTAATAACTGACCATGTCTATTAATATTGTAACCCACCTGAAAAAAACGCAACTAGATTTAATTATTATTTTTCGGGGAAAATCGCAACTGGGGTCTAATGCTAGTAACCCAATATTGTGGGTTAATCCTATTTTCTCATTTTACTGCTAGTTATTTTTACTAGACATTAATAATAGTATGTTTTTATAAAGATAACTGTAGCACTAGGAATAGGGCCCTGCGTCACGGGAACCTTCAAACTCAGAACAATACAACCGATCTTAATACCTCAAATGGTTCATCAACGCAACCTCTTCAAACATACTAAGATGTTCACAGTACAAAAGCTTTACAGTAATTGAACACATCATGTTAAACTAGTATAAAGTACTTTGTTAAAACCACACACAGGAAAGTAAACAATCGACCTTCCTGTAACGAGTGGAGGTGAGTTTTCGAAGCTTAGTAGCGTAGCCCTAAGCTTACATAAGAAGATACATAATGTGTCGGCTCTTTCTTGTTTCGTATTTGTATTTTACACACGGTAAAACAAGCCGAAAGCTTAGTTTATATAGCTATTTGTCATGCCAGAGGTATTGGAGCACTTGTGATGTAACTAAGGGGTTATGATTTGGAAAAAAACCGTGTGGTAACGGAGTAAGAATATAATATGCAACCACCCTATCTCATCCCATGGGTGTCGTAAAAACCGACTAAAGGACTATGCGTGAATATTATCTTTATGTAATAAAAAGAAAGAAAACTTGAAATTAAACCCTATACCAATCCGTTTAGACAGCGTGGTACTAGTAGGCCAAGTATCTCTCTGGAGGAGGCCCGTCTTTTATAATAATAATAATAAAAAATAACTGCAGGTGATATGCTTTAAAAAAGACCGCTAAGCGTAGGAAGGCAGCTTCCTTAAACCTACATCTAGCTCGCAAGACCTAGACACTCACACGATGGACCCAGCACGCGAACGGACAATCTATTACGTATTAAGAATGAACATAGCAAAGAAAGAATTAAAACACTCAAACTCATTTATATCCAAGCATTAAACACTAGAAAATGCTTCGTTAAAAAGAGATTAAACTGAACATAATACAATGTAATTAACAAGACAATTATCTGAAACGAAAAATGATAAAAGCAAGACAAAGAAGTGTTAACAATGTCACAAAATTTTATACACGTCCTTTATAAAGCGGGTTATCGTGTATAATGTTGTTTCTTTTGTATTTTATCTTACGATCTACGTCAACTTACCCTTTGTTATTTCATTGTTGTATCATTAAATATTGTTATCTTAAAACAATGTTTGTTTGATGTCTACAGTTGGAGGACAAGGTTAAATATTAATGTTGTTTGGTAAATAAATCTCAATCTCGATAAAAAATAAGCGAATGACTCAAGAAAGTTTTAGAACAATCAGTTAATCACTTATGGGATACCTACTTTAATTTCTAGTACTATCCCCTGATTCTTTTGTTCTGTTATGAATATATTTGAAGCAATCTTATTTGAAAGGAACAAATTTCCAACATTATATTGATCGCTTGCTTGGCATACACTTACATTGAAGAATTACACATAGGAACATTAATTCATACAATATGTACAATGTACATTACACCTTATCATTAATGAACATTAAATCATACGTGTTCTAAGTATTAAGCAAACTTCACTAGCACCTTACGGCACAGATGTTATAGTAAGTAAAGAGTTTGACGCACATCAAAACTTTGAGTTATATCTTCAAATGCGAACTACGTCAGAATGACTCCGAAATTACTTAAGACTTTCTTGACGCATTAAGAAGAACGATCGTTCTCTCAAAACTATCTGAGGAGGTAACATCTGTCTTACTATCGTCTTCGTAAACGATCCAACTTTGTTTCCACTTTAGCAAAACGTTTACTCGTTTACTTTCAAGTTATAGTTATTTTACAACACTTTTATTACTTTAATGTGATTTTATTAAAAGCTATAAAGATTTATGCAAAAGTTATTTAAATAAGTTTGAATTTTTTTTAAACCGTCTCTAGTTGATGAGCCTTGATTCTAAATTATAATACTCAATTTCTTTAAGAGCTTCACTGATTTCAAAATAGCCAAGTGAAGATGAATGAATCGTTTCTATCAAGAGATATATTCGCAACAGAATACTTAACTACACCCAGCATTTTACAATAAAAAATATTATTAATCATTATTTTATTACAAGGATATACATACATAGGTAAATATTTTAAACCATAAAGGAAAAAATGTTGTAAAAGGTGAAAAAGTAAAATTTCACTAATATCATCTCTACGAAAATTATACAAAGAAAAGGAGACGGTTTTTTTTGTTCGTTGAATAGGCCCAGTCACAAATTGTGCGTTTAGGAATGAAATGCATACAGTTTATTCCTTATAATCTCTAGATAGACAGTCTGCACATATCAAAACTCCCTCAAGAGGGAATACTCTGAAATAGGACAATCAAATCATGACTCTAGTGACAACCTAAAATCTCACAACAGCGATTGTCTAATGAATATACACTAATAAGGCAACCAAGACCTCTCGAAATAACGCAGTTTTTGCTGGCTATTGCTTGTAGATCTAAAATAATAAGGTAGTTAAAGAGAAACAATACACTATATATATGACACAAGAAATATTTATTACTGTTCACAATTATAATTAACACAGTCATCTCTTAAAGCAGTATTTCATCTTAAATAGACGCAGGTGGCTCAAGCTCACCTAAAAGCATAGCCCAAGATAAAAACCACACTTTACACATCACATGTGCACAGCAGCCAACAGTGACTGTGCCTCTGCTCAATAAGCAATAACAACAGTATCCAGCAAGAGCAGCTTTAGTGTGTATTATGCACTCTATCTAAAGATCCCATTTTTATAAAATATAAAAATACAAATAAATCATCCATTTATCTAATAAAATCTGAAACAATAACAACGTTGTCATGACAATGTCAAACTGATTGATTGCAGTACTTCAGAGTATCTGCTATTGGCTATTATTTACGTTTCGTTCTACGATTAGTTTTAAAGTACGTTACTTGATAATTTGTATTAACAATTAAAATAAACCTAAGAACGTTCCAAAACAAGCATTTTTAGGTGTAATCCTTTTTTATTATTATTTCATTATTCCCTCATCGTTTAAGTATAATTTGTGTTCGGTTAACTATATTAAGATAATAACTATTTTTGTGAGTAATATGAATAATAAACATTACTGTTTAGGGTGGTGCGAAAAAAAACCGTCTCCTTTGAGATTAATTCTTATACCATTACACCTGGACAGCGTAATAAAAGCAGCTGTTAAAGTTTTATTACTTTACTGAAGAGTACCCTTGCCTGGCCGTAAATAGGCTGATACGATGACGATAAATAATTAAAAATCGGTACATAATAACATTACATCGTTATAAACATACTAGCTTACAAACTTAACACATAAGGTATTTTTCATAATTATTCGTTGTTCGAACGGAGCGTGTAATGAAATGTGCCCATTAAATTAATGAAAGTGCAAAAAATGCCTGTGAAACATTTTAAAAAGGAAATTGTTAGGAGCTACCTCTGAAAGCATTTTTTCACGTCAATGATCCGGCTAATTGATAGGCCTTCCTGTTTCCCGTTTTAAGTAGGTATATATAACCATTATCTTTATTTTTATCTAATTAACGCCAACGTTTTTTTAGAAAACATCGTAACAATTTTAATCTGGTATTAATTTTGATGCTGCTGTTTTTGTTGAATGGAAAGATTTTTTAAGCTTGTTATATTTTGTTAAGACCGTGACTTTGTATCTTTGTTATAATTAACCAATGCTATCTTATCCCAAAGTAAGTAAGGTTAATATAGCTAAAACAAAAAGCCAAGACGAATATATTATTATACCGAGGTAACCGCCGATGCCTGCTACTAAGAAACAATTACACATCTTTGCAATGAAAGCAGACTGCATCAACCCATTTATCAACTATGCTATAAATCTTTATAAGCATTAATGTAATTTGAACCCCTTGAAAAAAAAAAATATTGATAATAGGTTATGAGCAAAATTGTTGAAAGAAAATAAAACCCATAAATTCAAACACCTATTTACTAGTTATTTTATTTATTTTATATCTTAATTTTTAGTAAGGATACAGCTTTATATTAATTGTGTTTTCATACGTAAAATAATATACCTATAGTTACAGTTTGTCATTCAGCTCCGGGCAAAGACAAAGTAAATGACATTTTCAGCTCTAGTTGCCTCTTCGCCTTAGTTTCGACTGAAGTTTATACTATTTGCACCAAAATTTCTTAATCCTTTGTAGTATGCCTGCAAGCCTTTGCAGACAGATTCTAAGAAGACTATGCTTTATTCAATTCTGCGTAAACGATGTTGTATAGTATTGAATCATTCGTCCAGTATATCAAACGACAATAACATGGCCAATCTATTAGGAGTGAAGTGCATTGTTCGCTTCTACAGGCCTAGTTGCGTAGCTTTGAAAAGTAAATCTCAATCGGATTATTCGATTGAATCTCTCATTGGATTCTGTGCTGTTACAGTTTTGATTGTTCGTGTAGCTGCGAATTGCTAGTCGAATATTCGTGTTCGTAATTTAATAACTTGGAATAGTAATTTTTTTTTAGACTAGTCACAAAAAAATTGAATGAAAATTGAAATAGGATTGTTAGCTAATTATATTTCAGCCTTTTGTTTTGTATTCTTGATAAAAAATATTACTTATAAAAACAAATTAAACAATAGTTTATCAATAATTAGTAAGGAATTCATCTATGATGATGTTTTGTATACAAAAGCTAATAAAATAAATTTCTGGGTCAAAATTATTAAATCTAAGGTACGTACTTGACTTATTTATAAAGTAAAGATTCGTTTTATACTGATAAGTGTTATTAGCTTTCAAGGTAATCTAATTTTGTAGAATCAATATTAGCTTCGTATTTATCCAAGAAAAGGAATAATATCACTACATACTTACTTACTTATTCTCTCCAAAAACATTAATTTCATCTCAGGTAAAAATCAAAAGTGAGAAAATAATAACTATAAAACGCATAGTAACTTTTCCTATTTGAACCAGTTTACTTTCGTCAGTGAAGTCAGCCCATGGTTGGGACTTGGAACATTACAAGATGGTAATAAAATAATAATAGCTTCGTAAATAAACAGTAATACCTAAAGAAGAAAAACCTATTATAAATAGACTAGAAAACGGGTTTGTATTTATGTCTAGCCGCCTTGAAACTAGTACGCGATCAAACTGACCCCTCTACTGAAATAAGACCATGCAAAGGGACTCTCCGTGTGGTGACGGAGTAAGAATACAATATCTAATCATCTCATCCCATGGGTATCATAGAAACCGACTAAGGGACTATCTGTGAATATTACCTTTACAGAGAAAGGAAAACTTGAAATAAAATTCTATACCAATCCGTCTGGCCAGCGTGGTATTAGTAGGCCAAGTATCCCTCCGTCACTGGAGGAGGCCCGTCCCTGCAGTGGAACATTAATGGGCTGTTGTGATGAAGGGACATAAAATGACTGATAAGAAGAAATATTTGAAAGCTTATTTTAGTACATATTTAAACAATAGGTTTCTGCGTCCATGCTTCTGAAATGGTTATTTAGCTTTAATAACCTAACTTTAAAATTAATGATATCGTTCGAAGTGAAATGAACTAACAGCCATCATTTCTAAAGAAATGGTTTGAATTTGTTTTGCTTATTGCCTATCGTCGTATTTTCTTAAACAACTGTTAAAATTAATACTCATAAACGTCTCTTAAATTTAATCCCTGTTTAACGAGATTTTTATTAGTAAAACCAACCTTATACCAATCAAAACCGCAAAAATTTAAGTTAATCAATTAACTAAAATTTAATAGTCGTTTATGAGTAAGGGCGATTATTATTAAAGTCTATTTTTTTATCTCGGATACTAAAATGACAACTACAAATGTCAAACGTAAAAATAATGTAGCCAGCGTTTAAGAAACAGTGCTGTCCTGTGTTTCGATTCGTGTTGTAATTATTGTAAAATATTTACGGTTGTTAGTATAGTCGAAAACTAAATGGCTTTATCACCTCTAGAGTTAATGTTAGTTGCATGTCATAAAACTATTAGATTCAATATCGCACAACAAAACATCAGCTAAATCATGACGCTACTTTGACAGAATATCAGTTCTCTTGTATTAGCAAATAGTCGTTAGATATTTATAAAAACAAATAGTACAGTCAACGTTATTGACTGTTACTAGAGCATATTTTCGGTAAAGCGTTTTAATCTAATGAATTTCTCTCTTTTTTCCTTCTATGTCCATCCCTATCATTTCTTGTATGACGTCATTGGCGCATATTTCAATTAAAAGTTTTCGTAATTTTATAATATAAAACAAATTAGGGTAAACCACCTAATCGTTAGAAGTACTACAATTGTTGGCAATTAAGAGTAAAAGGTAAGTAAAAAGAAAGAAAACACTATAGATTATTCTAGTTCAATATGATTATTCAAGTTCAAATATTATTTATTTAATATTTTTATCATATTTTATTTTTCATGTGTCAACATTGCAACAATAAATTTATCAGAATCCTTTTATTGGCATTAGTGCTAATAATATTTATTTAATACTATTCAATAACATAATAATGATTAAGTATAAACAAAGATTAAAGTATTTTATCATTTTATGATATTTTATTTTTTAGTCTGACACGAAGTCCACTCTTAAGGTGCCAACAATTGGTTGGCTTACCAGCCAATATTTAAATTCTACATTTTCAGTTTTTCTGAAATAACAAGCTTGTAATGTCACAAGTAACAAGTTCACTATAGTTTTAAATTATTTAATGGTTTTTCACATACAAACTCTACAGTTTAATATAGTGACATTTGTATTGTGTTAGTAGATATTATTATTTATTGCGTTGACATGTGTCGGAGCTGAATTTATGCCTAGCTCAATGAAAGCCTTTTTTGCCTCGAATAATGTTTAATGTTGAATATAATATTATAATTTTACATCAATCGTAATGTGTTCACGACAAGGATATCGGTCGCAGTGTTCCACGTAGCTAGGTGGCGCGGCGATCTCCTACATCATCCGTGTCGTCGACCAACCGGTTCGCGCGCGCCTTCGACGTCGATGTATCGGCGTAAACATCCTGCCCCCCTTGAAAACCCTGGCTTTCAAGATTCTCTGCAGTGGGCAGAGGACACACTCGGTTGAGTGCTCGACGTACTTCTCCCCTCGCTGTAGAAAAGTCGGCCACCCTGGAGATACCATCAGCCCCAGGATAAAGCTTTAGTACCCTCCCAAGTCTCCATTTAAGTGGAGGAGTGTTCTCTTCTTTGAAGACCACCAAATCCCCAATGCCTAACTCTTCGCGCTTCTGACGCCATTTTGTGCGCTGCTGCAGTTCAGCCAGGTATTCGAGTTGCCACCTCTGCCAGAAATGTTGCCTCAGCTGTTCTATTCGCTGGTACCTATCTGGGTTTTTTGTTGATATAGGTGGTGACGGCAGCGAAGTCAAGGGCCGTCCTACTAAAAAGTGCCCTGGGGTTAAAGGAGAAAGGTCAGTTGGGTCGGAGGAGAGAGGGGAAAGAGGTCGGGAATTGAGGATTGCCTCTACTTGTGCAAATAATGTACTCAACTCCTCGAATGTCAAACTAGCGTTACCCATAATGCGCTTGAGATGGAATTTGGCGGATTTCACACCAGATTCCCATATTCCACCGAAGGTGGGGGAGTACGGGGGAGTAAAAACAAATGTGATGCCTTCATCACTTGTAAAGTTATAAATTGACTCGATACTTAATTTAAGTACTCTGCCCAACTCGTTATTTGCCCCCACAAAGTTGGTGCCATTGTCGCAATATATCGTATGCGGTTTGCCACGTCGCGCAATAAAACGACGTAAACTTAATATAAAAGCATTCGCACTTAAGTCACTTACGGCCTCTAAGTGGATACTTTTTGTTGAAAAACAAACAATAATATTTAAATAACATTTTGTTATCCTATTACCCCTGCCCTGTCTACTGGAAATTAAAAAGGGACCCGCGAAATCTGTGCCACACACTTGAAACGCGTAATTAGGTGTAACCCTATCAGTAGGTAAGTTGCCCATCAGTGGTTCCATCGCCTTGCCGCGTAGTCGCGTGCATATAACGCACCTACGTACGACCCTACGCGCCATGATTCGACCACATACTGGCCAAAACATATCACGCAATGAACTTAAAAGCAACTGAGGGCCAGCGTGCATCAGTCGTAGGTGTTCGTTTTCCATTAAGAGATATGTAAAATAATGCTTACCGTCCAGAAGGATCGGATGCTTTTTATCATAGTGACAATCAGCGTTCTGAAGACGACCACCTACTCTAAGCACGCCACTGCTGTCGACAAAGGGTGATAACTGTAATAGTTTTGATGTATGGTTAAGAGATTTGCCAAGTTTAAGTAAATGTAATTCATTAGGATAAGTTTCTTTTTGAGCTAATTTTGCCAACATTATTAATGCATTATTTAATTCTTGTACTTGTAAATAACCTTTTAATTTATGTTTAGGATTTTTACAATTGTAAATAAATCGTAAGATATAAGCTACAATTCGTTTTAATTTATTTACCTTAGAATAATTCTCGAATATTATTAATCGTGATTGTTCAATGTTAAAAGCTTGAAAGTATGAATTATCACATTGTGTTTTTCTTTCAGGTAAATTATTATCTATTTTTATTATATTTTTTGGCCATTCAGACTCATCTTCTAGAAGAAAAGGTGGTCCATACCACCATAATGTCAAATCTTGAAGTTGTTTTGGATCAACTCCGCGTGAGGCTAGGTCCGCGGGGTTCATTGCAGTGGGCACATGACGCCAGCCTTCTCTCGAAGTTAACTCATGTATTTCATTAATTCTGTTGCATACAAACGCCTTATATGTCTTAGGTTGGGTTCGAATCCAACTCAAGACAATTGTAGAATCAGACCAAAAAATTTGACGTTGTACCTTGCACCGCAACGAACCTATAACCTTGGCAGTAAGTCGCGATCCCAGCACAGCCGCACACAGCTCCAACCGTGGGATCGTTGTCGGCTTGAGCGGAGCCACACGAGTTTTTTGCGCATAACAGTATAACGGTAACTTGTCCAGTACAGCTCTGAGACCGCAAGTAGACGCACGCGCCGTAGGCTTCTTGCGACGCGTCTACGAAACAATGTAATTCGATTGAAACTGGAATGGAACATAATGAATGCCTAGGAACCTTTATGTCAGCTAGGACTTGTACATTAGAAATGAATTTAATCCATATTTTTTTAATATTGTCAGGGACCCGTTCATCCCAACTTAACTTTAGTAACCACAATTGTTGTAACAATACCTTAAGTTTAATTGTACACGCACTTAACATACCTAATGGGTCAAATATTTTACACGTATTAGATAATATACTTCGTTTTGTAACGTTATGAGTATCTATGTCTATTTTTACTGAGAACTGTAACTCATCGCGATCGGGAAACCACACTAAGCCGAGAACACTGGATTGTTTATTTAGATCCAGAGCCTGTGGCGAAGTACAGTCATCCGCAAAAATCTGTGAACAGTTAGTACGAAATTTATGAATTGGAAAACAAGCTGTTGATAAAATATTAGTTACAGATTTATAAATATGAGCTAATTTGCTTACAGTTTCGGCACCGCTTAGCCAGTCATCGTAATAAAAGTCATGAAGAATTATTTCAGATATTATACTGTCACTACATTCCTTAGCTAACTGTACCAAACACCTAGTACTTAAGAAAGGAGCCGATGCGGTCCCATATGTAACGGTGTTCAATTGAAGCACCTCAAGCGGTTTGTTTACATTATCGCGCCACAGTATCAATTGCAGATGGCGCTGTGAACTATCTATCTCAATCTGTCTATACATTTTTTGTATATCACCGGACACAACGTATCGGTGTTGACGGAAACGAATTAAAATACTAAACAGTTCGTCTTGAACAGTAGGACCTATGAATTGTATATCGTTTAAGGATTTTTGACTTGTTGTCTTAGCACTACAATCGAAAACGACGCGTAATTTTGTCGTCTCGCTGTCGCGTAGAATAGCATGATGCGGCATATAGTAACCGAAAACCGGTTTATCTATTTTATTCAAATGACCTAACCTTTCGTATTCATTAATAAAATCAAAGTATTGTTTTTTTAACAATGAATTTTTATTTAACTTATTTTCAAGACTAAGGAAACGTCTCTTGGCCATATGAAAGGAATCGCCAAGTGAACGTTCAGGTGACTCACGAAGAGGCATATTAACAAGAAATCTCCCATTTTCAAGGCGGCGAGTATTCTGTATAAAATGTTTTTCACAAATATTCTCGTCCTCTGAGTAAGTACTACTGGGGAAAGACACTTCTTCTAACTCCCAGAACTTAACTAGATTTTTTGATAATTCTTTTGTAAAGTTGCAATGTAAAGTATTTTTCTGTTTAAGGTTATAACTACATAAGCGCCCTGCAACTAACCAACCTACCTTCGAGCTTTGAAGTACCGGTTTGTCGGTGCCTAAACATATTTTATTTGAGGTCATGATATCAAAGAATATATCAGCACCAAGCAAAAGGTCAATTGATGATGGTTGATAGAAATTGGGGTCTGCTAACTTAATATTATGAGGAATGTTCAATTCTAAAGCATTGACATAATGATTAGGTAAGTTGCCTGTAATTTTAGGTACAACTAAACACGTTATATTCGCGCTGTAAGAACTCGATAATGAATTTAAGATAAGTTTACAGCTACTGCTAATATTAAATGCGACATTATTTATGCCTAATACACATGTAGGTTTTTTACTATCGTTAGATTCGATACCTAACTTATTTTTTATGTTCTCAGTTATGAAGCACGATTGACTCCCTGCATCGAGCAGCGCCCGCGCGAGGTAAGTCTGATTGTTTTGTTCGTTAGTTAATCTAACTATAGCTGTACATAGTAACACTTGTTTACAAGTAGAAGCGGCGCACGCCGTCACCGCGCTGTCTACAGGTGATATACGCTCGTTATTAAGAGTGAATGATTCATTTTTATTATGTAATAATGTGTTATGTTTCTTTTTACAGATTCTGCAGGGGCCGAGACGACACTGCTCGACATTATGTCCTCTGCGCAAACAGTTAAAGCAAAGATGTAACTTTAAGACTTCACTAGACCTATTTTGCACACTCATATCATTAAATTTAAGACATTCGGTTATTTTATGCGAATCATTACATAAGGGACAGATAGGTCCCACCGGCTTACGAGCGGCGGTAACCACCGACTTTGTTAATTTATGATGAAATTGTTTACTGTCATGTTTATCGCTACGGGAAGCATTCATCGTCTCAAGTATGTCCGCACGATCACGTAGGAAATCCATAAAGTCAGACAGGGCAGGAATATCAGGTAACTTACTCTTACTTTCCTCCCACTTCCTACATGTTGTGGGATCTAATTTACCCGCTACCAAATATATCACTAAAGTATCCCAATGAGTTGTTGGTTGACCAAGAGAATTTAAGGCACGTAAGTTCTTTGTGACATGGTCTATGAGGAAACGTAAAGAACGAAAGGATTCACGAGTTAATGTATCTATACTAAACAATGCCTTTAAGTGATTGTTTATGAGAATCTTTTTATTGTTAAACCGCTGCAGGAGTAAATCCCATGCAACAGTATAATTTTGAGAGGTAAACTCAATCGATTTAATTACGACAAGGGCACCACCTTCTAATGAAGACCGTAAATAATGAAATTTGTTTATGTCAGGTATAGACTCGTTGGAATGGATAATAGACTCAAATAAATCACGAAACTCTAACCATTTAAGGTAATTCCCATCAAAAGAAGGGAGTTTAATCGTAGGTAATTTAATATGATTTAGATGAGAACTAGACCCAAAGCTCGAACATGCTGTTTTAGGACAGTCAGACTTATTCTCAATATTGGAATTATATTTTTCTAGTATTTCCTGACCAGCTGCTATAAGAGATAAAAACTGAGTTTCGATTAAGTCTCTTTCAGCAATCTGATCATCTATGTTTGTTGTAAGCATTTCAATACGCATTTGAATTAAATCAAATTCTGATAATAATGTTTGTAATCTAGTCACACGAAGGTTTAACTCCTTAATTTGTAATGAATTTATGTTCGATGAATCTATTTGTTGTAATGTTAAAATATATGAATTAAATTTAGTAGCACGGGCTTTATAAGTACCTCTTTGTTTTATAAGTTCTTTTAAATCGAAAGATAAACTCTCAGTAGACCTTTCTTGACTAACTTCTGACATCATGTTGGTCTAGTAAAATAAAATCAAAATGGCGGCAAATAACTGTTAGACAAAGTAATTATGTGCAATCAAACCCAAATTAAACGACTTCACACTTGTTTTTCTAACATACGGGAACTAGCAGCATCCGCCAGACACGCCAGCACACAGCACCACACAGCTCAACACAGCTAACACAGCTCGGGAGGGCGATGCGTACGCGCCGCGCGATGAACAACAAGATATCACTGGAATGTTTTATACGATTGGAATCATTAGTTATTATATCCAAACAACTTATGGTAACAAGTGGGAACGCTAAGATGAACAGTTTAATGCTTATTAAATTAAGACTATTGATTGAAGTAACAAATTGAGTTTTATGTTTAACCAACACAATGGTAATATGTAGGTAGGAGCAATTAGCGTTAAGCTAACGTCCACTTTTAGAGGCAGAAAGAAGCTTATTTTATGATTTTTATGATGTATTAAGATAGTTTATTAATATTATTTTGTAAATAAAGTAATGTAAAGCTGGATTATTCTATAGTTTAAGAGAATAAGTTCGCCAGAAAAAGTAAGATGGAAAGAACGGAGGGCCGCGCACTAAGTATTTACACAAGTGGGATGAAATCACTAGGAATAAGAAAGGAAATCAGGGCTACTTCTCTTATTCAGAATAGTGTTGAAATGTCCACGTCCTCATGCAGCGTAGCCAGCAACGTAGTTCTCCACGTAATTCCAAACGGCGTATTTTGCGTATTTATGTCGAACTTCTTCCGTTCAGTCCTGTCACGGTCGCCAATTTGTCGGAGCTGAATTTATGCCTAGCTCAATGAAAGCCTTTTTTGCCTCGAATAATGTTTAATGTTGAATATAATATTATAATTTTACATCAATCGTAATGTGTTCACGACAAGGATATCGGTCGCAGTGTTCCACGTAGCTAGGTGGCGCGGCGATCTCCTACATCATCCGTGTCGTCGACCAACCGGTTCGCGCGCGCCTTCGACGTCGATGTATCGGCGTAAACACATGAAAGTTTAAAATAGATTGCACTTTTAATCTAAGCATAGTTTTGATTACGGTCAACCAATGACATAATATCTATCAATAGTCACGGCGGATCGATTAAAAAAAAATACGAGGGACGACACGCGGACGCCATCATCACTATACATAAATTGCACAAAAAAAAGGTAACAGTAATGATATTTTAGTATTCGAGATTAAAAAACAGCCTATAGTCTCTATTTACCGTAATCGGTGGAACTAACCTATATTTTAATCGGTAAGTACCGGCTGTATCGCATCACTATTTATTAGTTGTAAAAAACAGACAACACATGAAATGTCATTTTAGTATCTGAGATAAAAAAATAGACTTTAGTCTATATTTAATGGCGATTTTTGTAGCATTGTGCGTTTCGAGACATAAGCTCACATGGCCAAATAAACATGGCAGCTGTAGGTAATGGTGCTTAGGCTTACACAGTAAAGACACAGGACACGAATAACGTAAAATATCTGTCTAACGCGATGTTAGTATAGATGAATTTTCTTAGTATCAACATTTTGGTTGGAGTAAGATTTTTATTTTAATTTTAAATACCTGTCATCATCATAACAACCCATTAATGTCCCACTGTAGGGCCGGGCCTCCTCCCGTGACGGAGGGATACTTGGCCTACTAATACCACACTGGCCAGACGGATTGGTATGGGGTTTCATTTCAAGTTTTCCTTCTTTTTATTTCGTAAAGATAATATTCACGGATAGTCCCTTAGTCGGTTTTTACGGCACCCATGGAATGAGAAGGGGTAGTGACATATTGTATTCTTACTCCGTCACCACACCTGGAGTTAAATACCTGTAAGTATGTACTATAAATTAATTCTACCTCAAAAAGATCGCCTGGTCGGACTAAATTCGAAGGGCGGAGGACTCTGTTCTGTGGCGTTTGTTGGGAGAGGCATTTTGTCCAGCAGTGGACTGCGATAGGCTAATTGGTTTATTGATTAATACCATGTATTTTTAATCCATCGTTACATGGATAATACTCTATACTAATATTATAAATCCAGTTCGGTCCGGTCTGTAAATCCAGAGATTACCCCCTACAGGGGGTAATCTCTGGATTTACAGAACCGATTTTTAAAATTATTTTTGTGTTAAATAGGCCATTTATCGGGGAGTGCCATAGGCTATATAGTATCACGCTATGACTAATAAGAGTTTTAAGAGTTTCTATGTTTTAAAAAGAGAAGCGTTTTTTCGCCGCCCAACGAAGTGGGCACGGGTCAGCTAGTATATCCTAAAGATCTTAACTCAACACTGTTAAAATTCCTTATATCATATCCACAGTTTTTAAATATTATAAGTACGTCAATCCAAAATGGTTTTTATTACAAGGGACTAAGGTTTACGTGGTTTATGTTGCTGTGTATGTATGAAATACGTAATACAATTCGCTCAGTTGCTCCGTTGGGAACGCGATAGTGTATGCTGCCTTTTCAGAATGGAATTACTGACTAGATTGCAAAGTGTTATCGTACAACTCTTTATAGAATAAATATTTGCTTTTTTGAAGACAATTCTACTGACATTAATGAAAACTTTTCACTCTATACATATCCCAATACCAATATGTGTCTTAAAGCCATATCATTTCTCTATATCTATCTCGCTTGCACTTACGGATCTTCTATTCTTATATAATATCTTATATCTCTTTTTGGAGTACTCAAATAATAACGCACGTAGGCGTAGTGGTTATACAACATGACTGCTACGCAGAGGTCTCGGGTTTAATTCCCGCTTAATGTAAATATTTGTGTGCATGAACATGATTCCACCATTATTAGTCTTAAGTTTTAAATGTCAACTTTTTAAATAATGTTGTGCCCTACAGGGTATAAAATGTCGCCTTTCAATATTGTTGTGCCCGACGGGGTCCAAACGGAACTTAATGTACTCTGTACCTATATTTAACACAATTGTACCTACCTATGGAATGCAATAAACAATTTGAGTTTGAGTTTTTAATCTGTTATTCGTTCATCTCAATAAAAAGAACTTTAAACAACATTTCGCTGCGTTAAAGTAGACACACTCGTATATTTAAATAATAGTACACACCTTGTTTAAAAGATATAACTTGATAGGCAAACCAACTGTCGAACGTTTAATTACTATAATTGTTATCGATTTCAACAAATGAAACTTGTTGAAAACCAAACATTTGTCGAACGGTAACGATCACAGAACTAATGATAGTACAAAGCTGTAGTAAAAATGTTTTATTTTGTGTTGTAACTGATCATCATAACAGCCCATTAATGTCCCACTCCAGGCCTCCTCCCGTGACGGAAGGATACTTGGCCTACTAATACCACGCTGGCCAGATGGTATAGGGTTTAATTTCAAGTTTTCCTTCTTTTTACTTCGTAAAGATAATATTCACGGATATTTCCTTAGTCGGTTTTTACGACATCCATGGGATGAGACATAGGGGTCCTTAGAGACAAACGAGGGTTGGACCAGCTTTTATCTCCAGATCTTGGTGGTAGGAGAACTTATGCCCCCTGAAAAGCTACACAATCGGCGATTAGTTGACCTTAGACCATTGTTTTAAGTCCGTGTGGTGACTGAAGTAAGAATACAATATGTCACCACCATATCTCATCCCAAGGGTGTCGTAAAAACCGACTAAGGGACTATTCGTAAATATTATCTTTACGAAATAAAAAGAAGGAAAACTTTAAATTAAAGCCTATACCAATCCGTCTGACCAGCGTAGTATTATTAGGCCAAGTATCCCTTCGTTACGGTAGGAGGTCCGTACCTGCAGTGGGACATTAATGAGCTGTTATGATGTTGAGTCTCATATTTCGTTTGTCACATCCTGGTATGGTGACCCTACGCTACATTATTATATTTCATTCTTAGCTTAGTTACTGCGATATAATAAAACAGTAATTACAAATTACGATCATAGTAATTTTCGTTACACTCAAGTACATTATTGCGTGAAGAAAATAAATTCGTAGCAACGTAGCTAAGGTCTACGCCTCGTAGCACTTAATGGGTAGTAGATAACATGCTACGAGGAAAGTTTATTATATTACTGGTTCGTAGCATAGCATTAGTGCTTCATTTTATTTCAATATGTAAGTACGCTATTGTATACCATATAATTATCGTTTAGAGGATATTGAACTTGAATTCCAGTAACAAACTGTTATTATAGTTGGTGGCTACTTTTAAATTACTAGTTAGACATGGTCATTTGATGGGTGTCGAATAATATACTGTAAGTAAATATAAACTACAATGTAAAGGTATTTCGAAGGCTTCATCATCATCATCATAACAGCCCGTTAATGTCCCACTGCAGGGTCGGGCCTCCTCCCGTGACGAAGGGATACTTGGCCTACTAATACCAAGCTGGCCAGGCGGATTGGTATAGTGTATAATTTCAAGTTTTCCTTGTTTTTACTTCGTAAAGATAATATTTACGGTTAGTCCCTTAGTCGGTTGTACGACACCCATGGGATGAGATGGGGTGGTGGTATATTGTATTCTTACTCCATCACCACACGTACTTACTACTACGGCTTACTATTCTTTTTTAAAGATAATATAGTAATTAATTTCATATAATATTTTATGTAAATTTATATGAACCAAACCAGGTTTGTAAAGATCGTGGTATAAGGCTCTCAGTAGTGTCTTCTTACCCCATGGGACCACCTCCATGGGAATATAGCCTTTATTTGTGTAATGTGTATAAACTTAGTATATTTTTTGTTAAAATCCTCACCATACATTGCTAAAATAAAAATAAAAAACATCACCTCCCAACACCTTATGAAAACTGTCCAAAACACTAGCTGATCAGTCAAAAATATTTTTTTAATTCAAAAGTAGCACAACTTGCGTTTTATCTTTTTTGACGTCATTTATACTACTTAATCTATGTTTAAATACATTTTAAAGTTTAGAAAACTTTACTACCGTTTAAAATAATGATTATCATTGGCTCACTCAGTAAGGAGTTATGTGGTAGCAAACATACAAAAAACAAATACAATTAAAAATAAATCCTCATTATTTATCGTCTGATAAAAATAAAGCCTTTTTGTCTTTTTTCAACCTATTTTTCGTCAAAAAGACCTTTACGTATTTAGTTAATAGCCCTCACTTTTCACTCATATCATAATGAGGGTATCAAATTATTTCAAATTATAACTAAATACCATCATTTAGAACTAACTACTGTAATTATGAGATAACGCATTTAATTTTATATCGTGTGTGGTTTGAATTTGGACATTTAGCTTTAGTTAGGGTTAACATAGAAAACCTTTAAGATTAATTAAGATCTTTAAGCGCAGGGTGGGGAGACCCCTCACATGGTGGACCGACGACCTAGTTAGGACGGCGGGAAGCCGATGGATGCGGGAGGCACAGGAACAGGACCACACAAGGTGGCAATACTTGGAGGAGGCTTATGTCCAGTAGTGGAAGTCGATTGGCTGATATGATGATGATGAAGATATTTAAGAGTAATGGAACCGCGCAAGGTGGAAATGTTGTGTAATGTATGTCTACCAGTTACTATCCACAAGCCAGTAAGCTAATAATAATTATGTTGATGATTTAAGAGTAACGTATGTTTTTTTTTATGTAATTGGAGGCAAATGATCCAGCAGGTCACCTGATGGTAAGTGATTGATCACCGCCGCCCATGGACACCTGCAACACCAGAGGAATCACAGATGCGTTGACGACCTTCAAAATGGGAGTACGCTCGTTTCTTAAAGCTGCCCAAGTCGTAACGGTCCAAAATATCGCTTGAACAACATAAGCTTCGTCTTTCTTATGCAACAATTTGCACCTTCTTAGGTCAGATACTAATCAAATCTACATGTCAGAGCTAGAAGGAATGATATATAATATTTTCTCTCAATTTCTGAGTCTTTTTTTTCAAAGACATTTCGATTCTACTTTTAGTAAGAAATCCTTACTTAATTATGCGATTCCAATTAACAAATATTTGAATTTAGATCAAACTAGTATATTTCTTTTTCGTTTTTCCTAAATACTGGTGAAAACTGGCCATAACATAAAATGTTTTTTTTAATTTGCGTAAGTTTTTACTTGACATTTTTGATTTATTGAAACATTGGAATACGCATGACGTTCCTTTTTTAATTAGATTCAAACGGATTTCAATTTAATATAGAGTATAGAACAAAAAGGTTGTAATCCATATAATACCTTACTAATCCTTAATTAGCATTCCGAACAATAGTTTGGAATTTGTAAGCTTATTTGTCCTCCATTTAATTCCTTTGTTTTCTTCTATACAGGGTGTAATCGTTAAGTGTGCACAGGCAATTATTCCGAAACTATGAGAGATATCAAAAAATTTAAAACTGATAACGAAAGTACTTTATCTAATGAGTAAAAAGACATCAATAACTTTTTAAAAATCAAAGGAGAAGTATCCAAAATTTTGACATTAAACACTCCCATACATTTTGTATGAAAATTTTGTATTCAAAGTAGATGTTCGAAATGTCGTCCTTGTTGTTTAATTTTAATTGGCGGGAACGAAAACCCTCGATAAAGATTTTGAATTTAGAGCGAAATACAAAAAGTAACTTTTTTTTGGTATTTTTGTAGAGCGTTGCTTTTCAGCCAGTTCAAATTAATGCGATATTGAAACAAGGTTTATTATTAGTTGAAGTGGTAAGATACCTTATTAATCTACATGTGTATCTACTTGAAAATCATAATTATCATATCATACGTAATCATAAAATATGATTAAGGCAAAATTAATACTAGACCACTTAAAACAAGGAAACTAAAACCTTTCCACTAATCTCATACAAAATGTATGGGAGTGTTTAATGTCAAAATTTTGGATACTTCTCGTTTGATTTTTAAAAAGTTATTGATGTCCTTTTACTCATTAGATAAAGTACTTTCGTTATCTATATATATAGATAAAATTATATATATCTATATATATAATTTTTTTGATATCTCTCATAGTTTCGGAATAATCACCTGTGCCCACTTAACGATTACACCCTGTATACTAGTACCATTGACAGTCAATTTTTAACCGACTTCAAAAAGTGAAGGAATAATAATTTGATATTTTTTTTAAGGTTGTGACCGCAGAATACATTTATTTCTCGTCTAAAATATTTTATTAATAAAATAAAATATAATAAAATATTTTACTAAAATATTTTATTGTTGCTTAGAAATATTTTTTTCTAGTTAGTCAGATAGAAATTTCAACAAATTTAGAACTTGTGTTTTCTGAGTAATAGGTTCTCTGATAATTTTATAGCAATAATTTAAGGTTTGGTAATGTTTATATATTTAAGGAATATAAACTGAGTTTTTCTTTAACCACACAACAAAGCAATCAACAACTGTCCTATGGTTTAAACAAAAAGACAACATGAAAAATAATACAACAACAAATAACAAACATCAAAAATAAATTGAAAACTATAAGTGCTATAGTTATTTGAAAAAGATAATTGAATTTTGTTCACTCACTCGAAATATCTCGTTAGCCGATGTCACATCGAATCATTTTCACGAGACCACAGAGTGAATGTCAATCTATATTCAAACCTCGCTTTCACACCAACATACAAATAGGTTTCTGTCCACCCATTCGTATTCGAACTCTTTAAAAAAAAGCAATACGAGTCCGAAATGACTGGCTGGTAAGTATTCGCGTATACGATATCCTGAAATACTTTTCTAAATTTAAATGGATTTAGAGAAAACTATTTTATTCCTGTTCGAAATCAAAACTTTTCTAACTTATTATGCTTTTAAACTAAATTTTTGAAATTGCATGATTTAAAGTTTTCAATTTGTGTCCTTATTTTTAAACTTTACAACGTTCTTTAACGGCTTTTGAGTAGGTCATACTTAGAATTTACCACAAAACACACTACTCAGATACACATTTAAAGGACGACCTATGGCGTAGTATTATAGCAAGTGACAGCAACGCAAAGATTTTAGTTTAATTCTTGTTCAATGCAAAAAATGGGTGCTTAAAAAAGTTAAACCCATAGTAGAAGTTAGCGTAATTTGGGACTAGATGGCATTGTGTAAACGAGACAACGAGTCCTATTTTATGAAAAAAAACCATGCCATAGAAATAAAATAGGTATATTATAAATCTGTTATCTCCACCAATCCCAAAAACAGTAAGATCAATCCCAAATATAAATAAATTTCCTTTTCTATTTACCCTATAAAGAAGCTACATACAACTTGCCTGAGGCACTTCGAAAACACGAACTATCACGTTGATTACAATCGTACCAATTTACGCAATTGGCATAACATGTAGTTGCTTGTAAACAAACCGATAAACATGTTGAATAATGAAGGATATTACGTACTGTAAGAGTATTATAGTAGAAGGGAAGAAGCATCTGGTTGTTAGTGAACGTAATATTATATGTTACTTAGGGAGGGGAAATGTTTGCGCGTAATTTTGTTATGTGTAGTGCAGGATAATTATTTCTGCAGCCTACAGTATGTACTTTATCTTCGTTATAGTCAATTAATGTTTCATTCCAGAAACAGATCTCTTTTAGTAACAAATTTTCTTTTAATATTTCTCACCAGACTAAAGATAGCATTTAAGTTCATGCAAACAACATCCGCAAATACAATATGTCACCACCCCATCTCATCCCATGGGTGTCGTAAAAACCAACTAAGGAACTATCCGTGAATATTATCTTTACGAAATAAAAAGAAGGAAAACTTGAAGGAAAAATTGAACCCTATACCAATCCGTTTGGCCAGTGTGGTATTAGTAGGCCAAGTATTCCTCCGTCACGGGAGGAGGCTGGTCCCTGCAGTAGGACATTAAAGGGCTGTAATGAAACAAAGATTTGCATTTGTAAGAGCGAGAATCAAACCTGAGATTTCCGCGTAGCAGCATCGATAAAAACCACCATGCCCATTGGTTGAGCGAAAAGGTTTTATTTACTTCAAATACAGACATAACGCCTGACGAAAATTTCGGCGCGGTGGTTAGTTATACCTACTGTTTTGAACATTCAATTAGTTTAATTATAAACTACTAAACTCACCATAGATTAACTGTAATTATAGTTAAATAACACTAAGTATATAAAATAGATGAACTCTATCTCAACACAGACATTTTCATTACCTCGAGGCTCTTTTAAGAATACTGAATATTTAAGCTACTTCTCAAAATACTGCTATTTAGTATAATTAAACATTTAATTCAACAAACTAATAAATATTCAACTAAAACTGAGCTGACACGAAATTCAAAAGTATTCTTCTCAACAACAGGCTTCTAACCTTTATAATTTACAAAAAAAAAACAAAGCAAATTAAATAACTAGAAAACAGTAAAACCTAGACCATAATATTCCAACAACAGAGGAAAATTAAATAAATAAGTAAATTCATTAAGCGCTAGTTTAAGAACTAAAATGGAAGAAATAAAACAAACTGAAGTTGGGTTATAAACGATTGTTTCGTTTATTCTTCGAATCTGTTTCATGAAACGAACTATGTGGATAGCAAACTTATAAAACTTCCTCCGGATACAATAGTTTGAGAAATTTTCTTCCTGTACAACACTACATTAAATTTACATTACTTTGCGACTATTTTCATTTAACTTTTCTGACGCGATTGTCATTGCAAAGATTTAAATTGTATCGTTCTATCTGTAAAATAAAAAGTTTGTGAGAACTGTTAGATTATAATTAGATAATTTAGTTTGATCCGTGTGGTGACGGAGTAACAATACAATATGTCACCACCCCAAGGGACTATCCATCAATATTATATTTACAAAATAAATAAAGGAAAACTTGAAATTAAACCCTATACCAATCCGTTTGGCCAGCGTGGTATTAGTAGGCCAAGTATCCCTCCGTCACGGGAGGAGACCCGTCCTTGCAGTGGGACGTTGATGGAATATTTTTATTTTTATGTACACTTGAATTGTATTTTTTCGTCAGCTCTAGGTACTTTTCGGTCTACATGGTAGCAGCGATTTCGATTAACAACGACTCGCTGACGATGTTAAAATCAATGTGTGGGCGTGAACATTAGCAGCGATTTAATGTCACTGCTAATGTGACGATCGATATTGCGGTGAGTAGTCATGTATGAATATGTAAACGTGTGCGTATTTCAAATAGCGGATTTATGTAAATGTTCAAGGTCTTTTATATGACAGTCGTATAAAAGTTACAACAAACAGCAGTATACACGTCTGTTACAAAAACGTTGCTGACAGATCGCTGTTATGTAGACACAAGTCATAAATTGCTAGTGGGTCGCCTGTAATCAAACACGCTATCTCGTGAACAAATTATATCAATACAGTTGAACATCTGACATCGTTACCTATCCACCAAATGTTTTTTGTGACTGCTTAAAATCTTGGTTAAGGGCACATATATCGTAACGTAAACGGATCGGCACTGCCTCGCCTTTTTCTTCAAAAATCCGATTACGTTACGATTCCGATTAGTGTGCGTTGCAGTAAGGAGTTTCATACAAATAATACTGAACGGCTCGAGTTGATACGGTGACGTTCCGTTTACGTTACGTAATATGTGCTACGACGCTTATCGGTTCTCCGCTGACCCACCTGGTTGTTTCACTTGGCTACAGTTTGGTCCCTAAAAAAAATTCAGTAGAACTTATGTACATTATCAAAATATAAGATTTCATGCAAACATATTACTTTTAATTTTTACTTACAGTTTGTACATTAAAAATGAAATTCCACAACAACGTATGGACCTTAAAAATAAAAGTAACATTTTAAAAAAAGTTCTGCAAAACTTGTAAACTTTTCAATTTGTAAATTTCTAAAAGCTTTAAGTGCAGAACAAGTTGAAGCATTGTTTTGCTGAAGAACATTGTTCGAAATTATCCAAAGAGGCGGCACGTATATCAAAATTTCAGTAGTACATATTGCTGTGATATTTTTTTAAAGTTGCAACAAAATATTCTCTTAGAAATGGCGTTCTGATGGATTACGAACATCTGTACGAACAAACGAGGTTTGCTAAGATAAGGTGGAACCATCATTCACTTTTTTTCTTTTGTTCGCATCCTCATTCTATTATATTTCGGAGATAACGGAATGGTTGCGGATATTTTACGCAGATTTGTTTTTCTTTGTGTGTTTTTTATATATAATTCCACTGATTCTCGTTTTGGTTAATGGAAAAGGTGTCACGCTGAAATTTAATCTGCAAATGGATATAGCTTTAGAAAAAATGTTTTCTGTTTTATGACAATATTGAATATACGAGAAAATGTTATGTAAATATTATTTGATAAAACTTAGTTTACGTACAATCATCATCATAATAGCCTATTAATGTCCCACTGCAGGGACGCGCCTCCTCCCGTGACGGAGGGATACTTGGCCTACTAATACCACTCTGGCCAGACGGATTGGTATAGGGTTTAATTTCAAGTTTTCCTTTTTTCTATGTCATCACCCCATCTCATCCCATGGGTGTGGTAAAAACCGACTAAGGGACTATCCGTGAATATTATCTTTACGTAATAAAAAACCCCTATACCAATCCGTTTGGCCAGCGTGGTATTAGTAGGACAAGTATCCCTCTGTCACTGGAGAAGGCCCGTCCCAGCAAGGACATTAATGGGCTGTTATGATGATTATGATGAAATAACACCCATCTAGTAGGAGTTTTCAGGCCATCTATGTAGTAGCAGTGTAACAATGGTTCTAGGTTTAGGTAGAAAAATCCAGTAGCTAGTGAAACTACAGGCAAATAATGTAAAATTTTGATTTATTATTATTTATTATTAAATAAACGGTACATAAAAAATCTTATGAACTAAAACTGTGTCCCACAAAACTTTGTGATATACAGTTTGACTGTGAGATGTGAGAACTATTGCATTTGGCATTGCTGCGTTTTTGAGCAGCGGTTACCACTTACTCATCTGCTACCTTAAAACAATAAAACAATCGTTTTATAAAGAATAGCACATAATCATTAGTAATGTATTTATATTAGTATAAAATACAAACATTATAAGATTATAATGTAACATAAGTCTTAACAAGACAAGAGCTTACAAGTTGTGAAGTCAAACATGTAATAACCATTAGTCATCTCTACAAATAGTCTGCTTGTGTTAGAAACTTATCACAAATGTTTTTGATAATCTAATCTGTAATTTAAGATCATCATAACAGCCCATTAATGTCCTACTGCAGGACGAGCCTCCTCCAGTGACGGGTGGATACTTGGCCTAAATACCACGCTGGCCAAACGGATTGGTATAGGGTTAATTTCAAGTTTTCCTTCTTTTTTATTTTGTGAGGATAATATTCACGGATAGTCCCATAATCGGTTTTTACGACACCCATAGGATGAGATGGGGTGGTGGCACACTGTATTCTTTCTCCGTCATGTTCAGGAAGATGTTATTATTACAATTAATCTCTGATTTTAGTTTGGTTTGTTTTATACCACCATTTTGGTCCCTGAATGCTACTACTGCTACGCAGAGGTCTCGGGTTCCATTCCCGCTCATTGCAAATCTTTGTGTGCATGAACATGATTGTTTGCATTTTGTCTGAGTGTTTTTATTTATAATATGTATGTATTTACAAAAAAAAAGTATTTAAGTATGTTTATCCGTTGTCTAGTATCCATAGTACAAGCTCTGCTTAGTTTAGGCCTAGATGACGTTGTGTGAATGTGTGAGGATTATTATTATTATAAATGATTCTTGACTGTTATTTTTTGTAACTTATAATTTAATCTATGCATTTCAAAATTTTACTATTTTAATTTCTTCTAAATGTCAATTCGTCTACTAATTTTGTAGAAGATATTAACAAACTGAAAGCTAATGAGAAATCAAGTCACTCGGCAATTGAAGTTCTGTTGTGTGGACATTAATTAATTGTTTAAGTTTTACAACTAAAGGTTATGTTCTGAAAACAACAATTACGTTAAGCGTTACTTCTATTTCTTAGAATAAATGTTAATAATATGATAATAATATTTAGGAGCTACAAAACGACTAAAGCGCCGATTACACTAGACTACATGTAGTCAACTACATCTTGTAGGACGGTCGGGACCCGCAAATCTCCGATATGTAGTGTCCTAGCCCTTTATTTCCCGTGTTACTACCAATCGTACTACTGGTAGTACGACGGGAAATTTATTTACCCGTCTTACTACCACGTCAGCCGGTAGAACTACGGGCAAATTTTTTTTTACCGTAGTACTACTCTAGAAACAAAAATAAAATATAGTGCATTAAACATATTATGTAATTTATTATACTTATTATTCATTTATTTATTAAACTTAAGTATTATTAAAGGAACATGAATAGTGTACGTGTAAATAATTAGGTAAAACTTTTTTGTAAAAATTTAAACCTTTATGTTACATGGTATTTTTAAAATATTAGAAACAAAACAAAAATAATAGGGTGCTATTACCACTGGCACCGATTTTTGTAGGAGAAAGCTAAAGCATTAGGGAATAAGTGCAAAGCAGAGAGACACATTGAGCTGCTTTACCACTTCTACCAAAAGACATGATTTTAGATGGTTGGGCTTATAGGAGAAGAGACTTAACTTAGAAAACTTTGTAAAGTACATCGTACATGGATTAGAGATAAATACCTAGATCTGTTGAGTGTTTATGGTAGACACAGAACAAACAATGTCTTAGAAGGGTTCCACACAAAAAGCATAGCATTCTGTATCCAACTGTTATTTCTCCTGTAATAAGCTGCAATAAAATATGCTTGATATTACCATCATTTAAGATGTCAATTGTACGCCTTTTGTTAGCACATGAAATCAAACTCTTATGAGATACGTTATTCAGCACATTTAGCAGACGCATTATTGTAACGTTATTTTTGTTGATTTGCTTATTTAACTTTGAGTGGAATCCTTCGAAGACATTGTTTGTTCTGTGCCGTCTACCATAAACACTCAACAGATCTAGATATTTATCTTTCATCCATGTACGATCGATGTACTTCACAAATTTTTCTAAGTTAAGGTGCTTACTCTCCTCCTTTATATAAGCCCAACCATCTAAAATCATATCTTTTGGTAATAGGGGTAAAGCAGAACAAAGTGCGACTATCCGTCTCTCTGCTTTGCACTTATTCCCTAATGCTTTAGCTTCCTTCCATAAACATCGGTGCCAGTGGTAATAGCACCCTATTATTTGAATTTCAGGGAACGTTACTGATAAAGCGTTGATTGCCGCTATTTCAAAATCGCAATGAAATAGTTTTGGCTGGAACTCAGGCACTTGTGATTTTATTAGATCGAACATAATTCCATACGTTGACTCCTTTTTGTCACTCATAAGTGCAAATATTATAGGCATCACTTTTGTTCTTTCTGAGGTGCTACCGACTTCACCAATTATAGTATACAGTTGTATGAAAGGTTTCGGACATGCCTTAAAGGTAGCGTCTCCAAAACATTCGGATATTTCCGATAATATTCTTTTTGTTTTCGGGAAACAGAAGAGCATAATTCTAACTCCTTCGCTATAATAATCCGCCAAGATTAGATGACAATACTTTTCAGGCACCTGTACCTCTTCAATATTGACAAATACCGTTTTATTCACGTTTGCTGACTTGTTTCTCATGTCGTACAAAGAATGCTGTACGCTGGATAGTGGTGGCATAGCTATGGCTACATTTTTACCGTGTTCTTCTCCATTTGTATAATAGCTTTGTCGTACAGTTGCGGGATAGGTTTCTCACTTTTTGTGACCTTCTTTTGTAGGTGAGATAAACAAATCGCGATTTTATTTTTCGCAAAGTCCGCTTTGCATACGTGTAGGCGTTTTTTTACAATTACTCCCTCCTAAAGAAAAAAAAATTGATTTAAAAACAAAATACATATTCAAAAAACCACATGCGCGTGCATTAGGTATTTGCTAAGATAATAATAATTAATCATATTGCAAACTTGATGATATTGATATAACATCTCAGTATTACCAACTACAAATGAATGTTACACTTACTTGTATTGTTAAACTGCCTGAACATTTAATTGTCGTAAATAAAGTGCATCTCCATATTTCACTGCCATTTTTGTAGGACTTTAGCTTATAATATTGATGTCCATCTTTACAAATAAGTACAGTGCCACCTTTTCTTTGGATAAGACTGAATTCATCCATTGCACTGGTAAATATAATAAATTTTACATAAAAACGTCAACAGGAAAACAACAAAAAAACAAAGGAAACAAGGAAAACATTGTTTGATTTTTGTTTCTAATATTTAAAAAATACCATGTAACATAAAGGTTTAAATTTTTACAAAAAAGTTTTACCTAATTATTTACACGTACACTATTCATGTTCCTTTAATAATACTTAAGTTTAATAAATAAATGAATAATAAGTATAATAAATTAGTTTAATGCACTATATTTTATTTTTGTTTCTAGAGTAGTACTACGGTAAAAAAAAATTTGCCCGTGGTTCTACCGGCTGACGTGGTAGTAAGACGGGTAAATAAATTTCCCGTCGTACTACCAGTAGTACGATTGGTAGTAACACGGGAAATAAAGGGTCCTAACAGCCTAAATGTAATTACACTAGACTACATGTAGTCTCCTACATGATGTAGGAAGACTGCATGTAGTCTAGTGTAATCGGCGCTTAAGAATATTTTTTTTTATAAAGAATTAAATAACAAGAAATTTTAATGCACTATTATTTTGATTCTACTATCTATTGTATAAAAGTTTTATGTCAAATTCATAAAGATTTAAAGTGGCGAATATCCGTTAAAGTCACTGTCGTTAGTTTTCGGAACACAACCTTAACTTCCTATCTGTTTGAATACAGAGTTATGAGGCCGGTCTTGAACCGCTAGTTAGTTTATTACTTAATCGTCAAGACGCTAAGCTATGAAGGATTTACTTACTGTTAATATAATCGAGTAGTTGATAATTTTGAAGACAAGAGAGCAACTCTATCTTTAGTCAAACTAATCAATGTCTAGTTTATAATGACCGCACAAGGAATTATACTCATGCTTTCTTTGAAAAGATGTACTTATAGATTACATTGATGGATTAAAACTACAGTATTTTTATTTAAACACAAAGCCATACCCACATTTTATACATAATACAAACAAATGTATAATATACATGATAATGCATATAGGAATATACAGAAACGTATATAAATACCTTATTATATTTATGCATGATAGGTAGCCGCTTTTAAAAGTAAATGCATGACGTGACAGTTGCATAGATAATGGCTATAATATTGTCCGAGATAACGTAGAAAAGCTCTTCTTTTTTTAAGATTTAAAAAAAAGTAAACCTCTTTGCAAAATTCCTTTGTGACACAACATTTTGTTTTTTCCCTCAAGTAAAAGTTTACAAAGTGTACCTCGTTGTACACAGTTTTCGCGTCTCTTCTTATCTCTTCGCGAGAATAACACAATTGACAGCTACTAGGTTGTCCTTTAAAAAGCACGGTAAACGTCTTTGTTCAAGAAAATACACAACAATGTTCGTTGTAAGTTAATTAGTGTCGAAACAGACTTTTATCCTCCGGGTGACGTAAGATTAGCATAAGTAAATTCGATACTTTCGGGTCAAAATCCTTTTGGGACTCGTTCTAATTCAGATCGCGTCGGAATATTTACAAAATCGCGTTACATTTTTATCCTTTTTGAAATTGTAGACGGCCATTTAAATAATTGGCAAACAGAAACCCATTTTTTGTAATTCAAAGTCATGGAAAGTGTAAAACAAATTATTCGAATTGATTCACGAATTGAGTTTAAATAAGTACAAAAGAGTTTTGTGTAAAGTCGGCCGTTTTAACCGAGCCTTTATTGCAAGTCTAATGAATTGTACTTGTTTAAAAGTTTCTTGTATCACAGCTTGATAACGGATTCGGAATGGAATGAGGTCGGCTCTAATGACGTTGTGGTTAAGGAGCTACTTCGACTTTTTCATTTCGACTTTGGTTTTAATTAAAAACCGTACGTTCATTGGAGAAATGGGTAGACGGGTGTTAAAGTTTTCTTTTACTACTTTTGTAGTTTGGGAACGAAGTAGCGGTCACGGTTTGTTGAAGAAGTTATCTAGTTTAAAATACTTTGTTCATAATGCTCGAGTACTTATTGAAATAGTTGGTATACTTCTATCGAAACGATTATTGTTATTAGTTTGAAAGCTGAGCGGTTTAATATTAAATAGCGTCTTGTATATAAGAAAAGGATTATTTTTATATTTTCTCTGTGTATTTTGGTAAGAGCTTTCTTTTGATATATGTAGTAATCACTAAAAGTATTGGGTAGACTATTTTAAGATTGGCTTTTTTCCATTGAAATATATTTTTCATAAATTAAAAGTTTTAGTTTTTTTTAAATTTTGGTTAGGTCGTTTCTTCTTTCGTTCGAAAATATAAAATCTGCATAGCTTCATCCTAAATTAATCTTTACGGAATGAAATACAAAAGTGACAATGTGTATTTTGACTCCAAAAGTTTAAATGTAATATTATTTACTAACTTCAACGCACGCCATCTTGTCCATAATAAGACAGAGTTTAAACTATGGGTACTAGAAAACTAACTGTTTTTTAAATAAAAAGATGGTCATAAAAATGACACGTTATTACACTTTTTTTAATATTGTACATTATACCAACATGAAAGGAAAGTGTAGGTGTACAGCGATTAATAAAGGTGGTAACGGAGTTGTGCTCAAACATTTATTTATATCATATTTAAAATGTAATCCCTGAACCTCAAGCGCCCCAGGCATCCTTTCTCTTTTTCATCTTTTACAAGGACAACGAGAAAAAAGTGATATTGTCGGTTTCCACGCAACAAATGTAATTATTTTATATATATTGAGTGTGAGTGTGAGATGATACACTGAAAAATAATGAAAAAGAGGTTTTCAATTTTTAGAACTTACAAGCTTTAGTCACCCGTTTGGTGAATGATAACGAATACAAGGTGTCATAACCTCATCTCATCTCCCTAAGAATGTCGTAAAAAGCAACATAGAAAACGTTTCAAGATGTCATCTTTATAAAAACAAAAGAAATAGGTACTTGATATTACCGTATCTTGTGTTTCTCTTTTTGCTTTATGGTATTGGTAAGCCAATTTTTAACTGACGGAGGTGCCTGTGTCTGTAGTAGGACATTAAAAAGGATAGTGTTTAGTTATGTACAAGCTCTTAAAAAACATCTTATAAGGCATATTATACTCTGAATATTCCTAGCCGCTTTTTATTTGTCTACATACTTTACATGTATGAATGAGATAGTCTGTCATAAATTGGCGACCGAAACAGCTATTAGGCCGTTCGTGTCCAATTCGGCATAAACTATGCACCCAAGGGGGACATATCGGGAACCGGACAGTCGGTATGACATACAAATAAACATTCTGAAGTTACAACTAGTACGATGTAATTTATTATTTAAAAGGCCATACAGATGATCGTTCAGTCCAGTGTTTTTTTATCTCGGGTAATAATTATTTTATCTCTCTCTATTATATGGAAACGACCGAATATTCTCCAGTTCTTTCATTTCTTATTCAAAATAACAAGTTGAAGGCTGAAGTGTTACTTCTGCTTAAGGAAAATCAAGTGCTTCAGTTATTTTTTTGTCTGTAGTATAATAAATGCTAGAACTCCATTAACTAAGCGCCGTGCCGTAGTGAAGACAGCTTTGTGTAGACTATACCAATGTACAAAAAAGCGTTCTTAATGTACAGCCTTCATCAGTATTTTAAGATAAAAATAACATTCAAGAAAAATGCTTTACAATTTTTTTTTAATAAAATTTTTGTACACACAGCATCTAATCAACGTAGACACTCATGTACCTTAGTACCTTAAAATAAGACACAATTTCAAATGAAAATGTTTAACTTGATGTGTTGCTGCGTGTACATAAAAAATATTTAACCTACCTTCGTAATTTCATAGAAGTGTATCTCTTGATGACACATAAATAAGCCTCAAAAAGCCGTTTATCAAATTTTTAAATACCTCATAATATACCTTGAATTTATGAGTAACTTGATGAGGGTTGTTACAAATGGACACTTTTATTACAGCGTCAGACCCTTTTAAAAGTGAACATGATGCAAATAAAGAATTATTACCTTTGGCCGAGAGATGTCGCTGTCAAGTACCTAATTGGGAAATGTAAATTTATTTTTAGGTGAGCAAACGCAAAGTGCGTACTTTAATGTGATGAAAGCTATCTGTAGGTTTTTATGTTAATTAATATTTTTATAAGACGCAAATAATAAGGTTGAGAACGATTCGTACTGTGTGGTATAAGATGAAAAATATAAGGAGTATATTATCCTATGAGTGTCATCAAAGGTTGCTTATACCTAACAACGAGTAAAGAAGAAAAACTTAACTAAAAATCCGATACCAATCGTTTCCTAAACCAAATAGTTTTTCGACCAACATTTATTCGGCCAACTATCGAATGAAACATAGATTTTTCGACCATCAGTTAATTGACCAGTTGTATTTTGGAATTCCGTGGTAAACTAAAAATGTCGAAAAAACAATCTTCCTTTCAATAATTGGCCGAATAAATGATGGATCCCTTAACGATTAGTCGAAAAAATAATTTGGATTAGGTTATGTTAGAATAGTGACCATAATGTGAATGTGAAATGAAATATGTGTGTAAAAAGTGAATGGTCAGCGTTGTGTCTGTAGGCCAACTTTCCATTCAATGAATAAAACTCTCTCCTGACAAGATACTTTTATGGCTTGATACGACAACTATTTCAAAAAGCCATTTATCTCACCACTCAATCTGTGGTGTTAATCAAGAACAAAATCATCATACCGATATAACGATAATAAGTCATGTCAAATAGGATCACCGAACGACCATCAGTTATACAACAAACTCAATCATTCAACATCTAATCAGGAAACACATTTAAAATTCACATAACATCGAACGACACGGTATTAGCTGAACATATTAAGTACACACAGAAATTCTAAACTCAACCCATATAAGTGCCGCTGTAATTTCATAATATGGTTCTTCCTATCTACAAGGAGTTTCTTATAAATAGTAAACTTTTCCACTTTCGGCTTGTTCGCCTTTTTTCTAAGGAATTTATGAGTTATGCCGCAGAGAAAATTAAATATTTTAATATGAATTTGTCTTTTTTAGGTATTCTGGTGGAACGAACAAATTTAATCAATGAAGAAGAATTTAGTTATTTATTATACAATGCCGTATAGTCCGTATAGTGCCGTAAAATCAATAAAAGCCTATGTCTACTCCTAAACATTTGTAAATTAACCTACTAAAAACTAAACAAATGACAAAAAAAAATTTAAATTGCGCATGTTGAATCGTTTTTTGATTAGATGTCTTAGTAACACCGTATTATTTTCTTAGTTCGTCATTACATGAAGTTTGTTTACCTAACTGAACGGAGTAAATTTACGCAATGCTGCCAAAAAGAGTCTCTAAGCTACTATACACGTTTTATGTCAATAAAGTTCAATTTTCAGAAACTACGAAAATAAAATTAATCTACGTTAATCTTGAATTTAAATTTAATAACAATATTGAGTCAGTTTATTATTAATTTCTCATTCTTGTCACGAACGACAAGGAGGCTGTTTTGAATTAAAATTGAATTTCAAAATGGCTGTAACAGTTTTATTATTAAAACAAGTCCCTTAGTTATTGAATAAATATTTGATATTAGCTTTAAAATATTTTATAGAATTCTTTGAGACTTTAATACAAAGACATTAACTACATCTAACTAAAAGTGAGCGTTTGCTTTGCTCGAAAAACCATTCGATTGTGCGATCCAAAAACCATTGTTCTGAGTCTGGATGTCCATTCATCATCATCGTGCCGTGACGGAGGGATACTTGGCCTACTAATACCACGCTGGCCAGACGTATTGGTATAGGGTTTAATTACAAGTTTTCCTTCTTTTTTATTCCGTAAAGATAATATTCACGGATAGTCCCTTAGTCGGTTTTTACGACACCCATGGGATGAGATGGGGTGGTCGCATATTGTATTCTTACTCCGTCACCACACGGATGTCCATTGCGTCTTTTAAATTCATGTTTATACGTCTCAACGATAAAAGAGATGGCGTTCATCTTTCCTTGTAGGGGAGCTGTTTTTTAATCGATTAAATTCACAACACCAGTCTGTATTTATGGTAATACTAATAAGAACAGGATATTTCAGAAACATGATTATAAAAGTAAGTTTATTTAATGTTATCTTACAACAGTTTCTATTTTGGAATGACTTAAAAAAATATGGAGATAATACGGATGAATAAAATAAATATATTTATATCCGACCGTTCTGTGACCAAGGTCGATGCAATACGATCGAAAGGCTTAAAAAATCATATACCTACCCAATTATGAAGAACATTAAAGTGCTAGTCTATTAATTAAGCGTGTTTAGGAAACAATCTTGGAATTATACCCAAGCAAACAAAAAGTATGGTTTACACGTCTTAGTACGAGTAAATGAATAAGTTCTACGGTAACAAACAAAGAAAAAAAAACAATTAAAAACCTCCTTCTCGTTAGCAAGTCAGTGAATAATCAAAACTATTTCGAACCTTAATTTTAGCTCCTTTGTAAAGCTAGAAAATGACTATATTTTACCTTCATATTGGATACAATTGAATACGTTCATTTTCTATTGTTATCGACATTAAGTTCGATTTGTTAAATGTCTATTATTTGCTTTGAAACAGTGACTGTTAATAAACGAAATTTTCTCAAATCATTAATTCTATTGTATTGCAGTTTTCCCTTGATTAACTTTTGTTCTAAAACAAAGAGTAACGCTAAGTATACCTGTATCAGAAAGGTCTGTACACTGATGAATCGAGGTTTCAGACCCAGAGGGCAAAATTAAATTTAGATATAAATAAACGCCTAATTTCAGGGTTGATATTATATTCGTATTAACTATTGAGGTATAGCGGTTGCAGGACCTTTTTACAGTGACTATGTTGTTTATATTATAATAACTTATAATGATAAATATTATAATGTTGCTAAGAGAGTAAAGATACGCGATGTCATCGCCATAGCACACCCAAAGGCTGTCACAAAAGCCATCTTATGAGTATTTCACTAAAGGCGTCTCTAGGAAAAGAATAGAAGAAAATCTGGACATAATATCCCTATACTAATCAGAATAGGCCGCTACCTTTAGCTACCTACCTTAATTTAACATCTATATACATTCATTCAACATCTTCATCACTAGTTCAGTTAGTTTTATCTAAGGAGTATTTATTGTTAGATTTTTTCGTCTTAATTTTGTTTCTTCAAGCTTATAAACACGCGGGTTAAGCACCTTACATGGGATTCATTGAGTGCGTCAAGTAACTGCAATATTCAAAGAGTTACAGCTCCTAGCACTTCTTGCTTCGTGATTCTGAGTGCGTATCCATGTTTCCCTGAGGTATACGAAGGAGTGCTAAACTTGTAATGTGTGAACATATGAATTTATAATATTTGAAAGAGAATTATGTTTTGAAGTCACGAGAACAGGACATAAATAAGAAATAAACAAAAGAAAAAACAAGCCATGCAAAAATTACATGTACTTATATTTGAAATAATAATATATGAAAACTATTTTTATTAAATCCAGACGTTTGTGTGTATAAAGATATTTTTTTGCCATTGGTCTGGATGTTCTTTTTTATAAATAAATATGAATGAATTCTTTTTGATCACAATATCTACAACGTAAAATGACTTTGAAGAATTTCGCATGCATATTGACTGAGTAGCAAAATAACTCTCTTTTAAAATAGGTACGAAGCAAAATGCCTCAAATCAATATCTTTAAAGTGTTTTTCTAACTTTAAAAGTATACATAATTATAGGTATACTCTTTATAATCCTATACTAGAATGCGTTATAAGAATGTGTGCAAAAGTATTTACTTATTGTTACTAAATCAAAAAATCGTTACAAATATTTAAATATACTTTTCTGTATTGTTAATTACATCATAGAACATCATAATCATCATCATAACAGCCCATTAATGTCCCACTGCCGGGACGAACCTCCTCCCGTGACGGAGGGATACTTGGCCTACTAATACCACGCTGGCCAGACGGATTGGTATAGGGTTTAATTTCAAGTTTTCCTTCTTTTTATTACGTAAAGATAATTTACGGATAGTCCCTTAATCGGTTTTTACGACACCCATGGGATAAGATGGGGAGGTGACACACTGTATTGTTACTCCGTCACCATACGGTGTTATTTACTTACTTGAAATGTCTGTAACTGTTACAGTATCTGACTTTACGGGCCACTTACGGCTTCTGGTAGTGACCTGAACAAATGATGAAAAAAAACAAAGTAAAGATAGTAGTTACGGTTATTCCCTTAGTCGGTTTTTACGACACCCATGGGATGAAATGGGGTGGTGACATATTGTGTTCTTACTCCGTCACCAAACGGATCATCATCATAACAGCCCATTAATGTCCCACTGCCGGGACGAACCTCCTCCCGTGACGGAGAGATACTTGGCCTACTAATACCACGCTGGCCAGACGGATTGGTATAGCGTTTAATTACAAGTTTTCTTTCTATTTTACTTCGTCGTAATGATAATATTTACGCTTAGTCTCTTAGTCGCTTTTTACGATACCCATGGGGTGAGATGGGGACAAGAGCATGAAGGGAAATTATTAGTTTCATATTCTGTTTATAACTTAAAAGGGAAATAAGTCTGTAACACGTGCAGTCATACAAGGAAACTTATATCAATACGACATAGTTACAAAGTAAAATTCAATAAACGTGTGTCGACGAGTGTCCCTATGTCTCTTACTATTTATGTCAAGGCTAGGGGTAAAAGAATTACAATTAACTTAATTGGGAAAAGGTCTGCCTTATCAGTTTTCCGCACGGCCAACTGATTAACGATTTACGTAAATAGCTTCGGGTAAAGTATATCGGGTTATATTTTCTGTTATCCGGTGACAGTATTTTCGTATCCACGGTAACTGTTATGCGATATCCGTGTTTTATCTTATTTGATTAATTGGGTTGTTATTTTTGTTTTTTTTAAAGGTGAATTTTCTGTGTTGTTTTACTACAGTAAGTATACTCTTGCTTACGGGTGGTCAACGTGTTACAGCAGCATTTAGCCTGATCTTAGGTATAGGGACGGCATGATAATCTTTAGCCACTAAGTTTGTTTCTAGTTGCCCTTTAATGTTATTAGTAATGTTATTTCTTATAACATATTTTTTTACATTAACAAGGCGCTATCTAGTCTTAAACTAAGCAGCATTTGTAGATCGGCAGTTGTTTTTAAAAGAAAAATACCAAAACCATCCGTACCACAAAGTCATAACATAAAAAGTTACACCCTGTAAAACACATCCATTTCCAATCACAACAAAAAGATAGAAAGAAAACATAAGCCCACGAAGCTTTGAATGAAAGAACCACAAAAAAACAAAGTAAAAAGACAAAGGCAGAATTTTGAAAAGGGTCTATGTAATGGACATTTTTGTAAACGATTTCAGCACAAACCAAGCGAGCCAATAAAAGAGCAGATGATCGATAAAAAAACAGATTAAGCGCTGTTTTGTGGATTTTTAAATTCCCATTTAGATAAAGACAAATACTGTTTGTACATTGGGATTAATAAAGTTCAAGGGTTTATTTTGGATTAAATTTTTATCTGTTACTGCTTTTGAACAGGCCATTAATGTCATACTGCAGGGACAAAGGTCTTTTAGTGACGCAGTGAACTTGGCCTCCATATAACACGCCGATCAGATGGATTAGTATTATTTTATACCAGGTTTTTCATCTATGTTTTTGGAGAGATATGCAAACTTTCCCTTAGTCGTTTTTTATTTATTTATTTTTTATTTAATCACTTTATTGTACACCAAAATAAAAATCAAAACAGCAGGTAAGTACATGAATTATCTTAAAAACTAGGTGACACAAATGGCGGTCTTATCACTCGAAGTGATTTCTTCCAGACAACCTTTGGATGGAAAATGTGTAATATAATTTTTATGTTGTGTGGTGTACTGAATAGTGTAATATTGTATTTATATATTTTTATAATATGTAGTAGGAACGGAAAAGAAAATTATAAAGAAAAGGTAATAAAAATAGTAACATTAATACTTACTTATACTGAAAAGGAAATAAAATAATAATATACAGAAAGATAGAATAAGATACGGTATAGTGACGCGTTTAACAAATACATAATGATACATAAACATGAAGCAAAGCAGATACTATAAAATGAAAATGAATGAAAAATAAGCTATTAATTTTGGACAGAATTAGATATAAGAGTGAGAAAATGCTCCTTTACACGGTTTTTGAAGGTATGCTGAGTTTGAGATCGTCTTATCGATTCAGGCAAATTGTTCCAAAGGCGTACAGCTTGCACCGAAAAGGATTTGTCGAAAAATCGTGTGGTGTGTGAAGGCATTTTTAGTTTTAGATTCTCTGATGACCGCAGGGCCCTCGAATGTGTATTGTGAAGAAATACAAAACGATTTTTAAGGTAAGGAGGAGTATGAGGATTAAAAAGAATATTATAGAGTAGAGATAGAATATGAGTATCCCGGCGAAGACGAATGGGAAGCCACTTGAGTTTTTGACGAAATTCTGAGATATGGTCATATTTGCGAAGTCCAAATATGAACCTGATGCAAATATTTTGGAGTCTCTCAAGTTTGTTGAGTAGGTCTTCAGTAAGATCGAGGTAGCTGGCATCAGCGTAGTCGAGGATGGGAAGTAGAAGGGACTGAGCTAGTGCAATTTTCGTAGCAGTTGGCAAAAAGTTCCGCAGCCTTCTTAACGAACCTAAAGAAGCAAACATTTTGCGGCTGACCTCCTGCAATTGAGGAACCCAAGATAATGTTTGATCCATATAAATGCCCAAGTTTTTAACTTTTTCAGAGAATGGAACTATCTCTCCATCACAATGTATACTTGGAAGTTGGTCCCATTTAATTCTCGATATCATTTTTGAGCTGCCTATCAGAATTAGTTGAGTTTTGGAAGGGTTAACTCTTAGTCCAAATGATTTACTCCAGTCACAAATATTTATAAAATCTTGATTTATCCTGTTTATGGCATCAGATAGGTTTAATGCAGGAGCTTGCGTATAGATTTGTAAATCATCTGCATAAAGATGGTAGGAAGAGAGTAATTTATTTGTGATAGAGTTAATAAAAACTGTGAAGAGTAATGGAGACAAAACGCCGTTTTTTACGACTCCCAATGAATGTGATAGGGTTGTGCAACTCTACTTTTATTCCGTCAAAAGGTGGTTATTCCGTGAGGTCCCCAGTTAGAAAAGGACTGCCCCATATCCTCCGGTTGGTATCGTAAGAGGCAACTCAGTGCACCTCGGATCAATCTCCTGGTGGGGAGTAAACCAGTAACAACAGCATTTTCAAGGAGGGTTGGCGTCAGGCAGGCGGCATATAGCCAAAACTTTTAGCAGCATGTGGAAGAAGAAGACATGCTGCGCCGACCCCAAAAGAAAGAAAAAAGTATAGAAAAATTGGGATAAGTGCAGGGAAATGATGATGATAATGACGTGGTTATGATGATTTACCAAAAATTCATTGTTGCAATGAGTTTGCTACATATTGTACGAGTATGTTTTAGTTTTAAAAATTAACGACTACCAGCTTGTTTGTAGAAAACAGATATTTATTTAGCTGTCTGGCAGTTTATGTTTAACTTGGAAGTTTTGGAAGGGTTAACTCTTAGTCCAAATGATTTACTCCAGTCACAAATATTTATAAAATCTTGATTTATCCTGTTTATGGCATCAGATAGGTTTAATGCAGGAGCTTGCGTATAGATTTGTAAATCATCTGCATAAAGATGGTAGGAAGAGAGTAATTTATTTGTGATAGAGTTAATAAAAACTGTGAAGAGTAATGGAGACAAAACGCCGTTTTTTACGACTCCCAATGAATGTGATAGGGTTGTGCAACTCTACTTTTATTCCGTCAAAAGGTGGTTATTCCGTGAGGTCCCCAGTTAGAAAAGGACTGCCCCATATCCTCTGGTTGGTATCGTAAGAGGCAACTCAGTGCACCTCGGATCAATCTCCTGGAGGGGAGTAAACCAGTAACAACAGCATTTTCAAGGAGGGTTGGCGTCAGGCAGGCGGCATATAGCCAAAACTTTTAGCAGCATGTGGAAGAAGAAGACATGCTGCGCCGACCCCAAAAGAAAGAAAAAAGTATAGAAAAATTGGGATAAGTGCAGGGAAATGATGATGATAATGACGTGGTTATGATGATTTACCAAAAATTCATTGTTGCAATGAGTTTGCTACATATTGTACGAGTATGTTTTAGTTTTAAAAATTAACGACTACCAGCTTGTTTGTAGAAAACAGATATTTATTTAGCTGTCTGGCAGTTTATGTTTAACTTGGAAGTTTTGGAAGGGTTAACTCTTAGTCCAAATGATTTACTCCAGTCACAAATATTTATAAAATCTTGATTTATCCTGTTTATGGCATCAGATAGGTTTAATGCAGGAGCTTGCGTATAGATTTGTAAATCATCTGCATAAAGATGGTAGGAAGAGAGTAATTTATTTGTGATAGAGTTAATAAAAACTGTGAAGAGTAATGGAGACAAAACGCCGTTTTTTACGACTCCCAATGAATGTGATAGGGTTGTGCAACTCTACTTTTATTCCGTCAAAAGGTGGTTATTCCGTGAGGTCCCCAGTTAGAAAAGGACTGCCCCATATCCTCCGGTTGGTATCGTAAGAGGCAACTCAGTGCACCTCGGATCAATCTCCTGGAGGGGAGTAAACCAGTAACAACAGCATTTTCAAGGAGGGTTGGCGTCAGGCAGGCGGCATATAGCCAAAACTTTTAGCAGCATGTGGAAGAAGAAGACATGCTGCGCCGACCCCAAAAGAAAGAAAAAAGTATAGAAAAATTGGGATAAGTGCAGGGAAATGATGATGATAATGACGTGGTTATGATGATTTACCAAAAATTCATTGTTGCAATGAGTTTGCTACATATTGTACGAGTATGTTTTAGTTTTAAAAATTAACGACTACCAGCTTGTTTGTAGAAAACAGATATTTATTTAGCTGTCTGGCAGTTTATGTTTAACTTGACTTGACGATTGTCCTTAAGCATTTATTTGTATTACGATAGAATTCGCCCTTGAGGTTGATGGTCAGTATCGCGAAGACAGGCTTTTTATTTTAACTTTTTAATTGATTTTTCTGTTTGTCATATTTTTACAACAAGAAGATGTCGTCTTGATTTTTTTATCCATCAATGTACAATAACGTCCATCATAACATTAAATATGCACACAACCATATACTCAGTTATGTAAAACAAACAATATATCGCAAAGCTCCTAGTCTGCACCGAACTGGAAGTTAATTAACCAACTGAATAGAATTTGAGTAACAAGAAAAACTGACACCAAAACAAGCAATGCGATTCAAATTAAAAGAGCAACGTTTCTGATTGAAAAGCCTACCTTACAGACATGCTATACAATTTTAAGTACGGTGCTGAGGGAGTAACGGGGTGGTAGGTAAAGCGGCCCTTACTTTCATCCCGATACTCGTCTAACGTTCAAAATTAATGTCAAGTACACATCCATTGACGAGTTGTAAGGGACTTGAAAAAGAGATTACGGTAGACAGGCGGCAATGGATGGTAGAACTTGGAATGATTCATATGGGGTTGTAAGTAAAGTTTGGTTTTCTCGTGTCGGTCAACAGGCATATTCAGTCGAACTCTAGCTGTGAGCGACAGAGCACGTGTCTCGATTGCCTTTACAGTTTTCGTATCGGGGTAGAAGAAAGTTTTGTGACTGAAAATTAAAGTTCGGTTGATTCTAAGTTCAAATTCAAATTGAGAAGAGTTGTTCGAAATTCGCATTTGGAAGTGCGTGTTTGTTTAAACAAAGGTTTGTAGGACATAATGTTTATTTGGTAACTTTTAGGAAATAATGTTTATTTGGATCTAAACTTTTAGAACGTTTTAGCTTACGGTCATTACAGCTTTGTAATAGCTATGAAAATATTATGTTTACACAGAAAATAAACATTTTTGTTTACCAACTCATTTTATTAATAATCATGTTACGTATTTTAAAACGCAATGTTTAAGATAACCTGTAACTGACAGTAACGTCATTTGATGCTTTAAATCTTCTTTATCATTATAAACATCTATTTCATAAGGGAGCTACCTCCTTCAAATGACGGAAGACAACTTTGCCTTCCTTTATCATTCGTTACTGATTATGTTTACGTTCGAGATATTAAACTACAATATTATTTGCAATATCTTGTGAAAAAGATAGGATGATGACATCATTTATCTTGCTATACCCCACACAAATCGTTGTACATAACATGTTTTTCTAATCAGTTCAAACGTGTAAACAAAACACTACACTGAAAATTATATTAAATCACTACCGCCCTTTAATGCCCTAGTTTTGGTTATAATAACAGTGATCTATTTATATATAATAATCGTAGATAGCACTTAATACAAACTTGAAAATAATAACAGTAGCAAACGAAATCAATAAAACGATTACTGATATAATTTCAAGGAAACTGTTTTATTATGAATGCTTTCATGAAGAGCCTTTTGTTTTCTTTGTCCGTGTGGTAATGGTTTTAGGACACAAAATCTTAACCGTGAGTGTCGTAAAAAGCGTCTAAAAAAGCTTCGGAAAACTTATTATGCTTCACTTGAGTGGATTACTCAAGCATTATAAATAAGCTCAGTAACTAGGTGACGTAATGAGAAACGATGGTATTGAATGACTGCAGCTTATTTTGTCCTTTTAAATATTAAAAGACCATTTTTAAACCATGAGTATAAAAAGTAAAAAGAATATTGTAGAAGTCTTATACTTACAGCAGTACCTAATTTAGATGTTTTTGTATAGTTCCAATGCAAAAGATAATCTGTTTTGCATATTATGGAATTCCATAATATGCAAAACAGACTATCTTGAATGATTGTGTAAGGAATTCCTTACACAATCATTCATAAACTTACTATTCTACTAGCTATCAGGTGCTAGAGGATTTGTAGTGAAATTTCCTCTCTCTGACAATGTTATTAAGCTTGTTGATTTGATAGTGTTCTACATAGCCATATCATCTTACAATGTATGAATGTGTGCAAATTTTATATCATGTCCATAATAAATAGAATAGTCTTGTTCTTTCTTTTCTTGCCTTTAAAGGCGGAAGCTTTAAACACACAGATAAGAAAATAAATAGAGTTAGCAAGAGCTTATTACCGTAATAAGACTATGTAGTAATTAAGATTGGCTTCCTTAGAATTAATTGTCTTTAAAACAAAAAGCAATAAACTGACAAAAATATAAATAAATCAAATAACAAGAATATAATAAATAAAGTTAATTTATCCATTTTAGTGCAATAGTTTGTTACCTGATATAATAAAAAGGAACAATGCCAATGAAAATACCTTCACTTTTTGACTCCAGAACCTCTGGTAGAAAGGTTTTGGAGTGCTTATTTTAAGTGACAGTGACTTTTGCACTGTCACATCCATATCAGCCTATGGACGTCCACTGCTGGACATAGGCCTCCTCTAAAAGTTTCCACTCTGCGCGGTCTTGTGCCTCCCTCATCCATCGGCTTCCCGCCGCCCTAACCAGGTCGTCGGTCTACCGTGTGAGAGGTCTCCCCACCCTGCGCCTTCCGGTGCGCGGCCGCCATTCCAGAACTTTTCTTCCCCAACGGCTATCAGATCTCCGCGCTACCCACTGTCACTTAAAATAAGCAAATGCAAATCTGTCACTTTGTCTACTGCGGAACTCTTCAGTTTAGATTTGATCGCGGAGGGTAAACTGCGTGACTTTAATTTGAAGCGAACATGTTCTTATCTACACCAAAATAACATACCAACAACAAAACACAAACAAACTAAGTAAGATCCCAAAAAACCACGCATTAGAGACAAAAAGAAACTATTTCTAAAGGAATGTTAGTAACTCGGGGCAAAGGGTACTCTAGCTAAAGCCATTTGCTATCTACTGAAAGAACTAAAACTGCTAAAAGCTTCTTTAAACTAGTTACGTTAGAAGAGACAAGTGTCTATATGCAAAGCAGGATGGATCTTACAGAACTTGGAAAGGTAGAGAAGGGAAACTGGCTGACTGTGACCAATTAATTAACGCTATGCATGTTATTCTTAACCTTAATACAAGTCGTAGGTCTTAAGATCTCACAGACTCAACTGTATTTTTCTTTATCTCACGATAGACACAACCCACACTCTGATAATAATGCATGCGTCTAATTTATTTATTGTACTAAGAAATGATTTTTAAAACTGTTGTATGTTGTGTACCCCCCCCCCCCCTTTCGCTCAAACGAGGCCCATCTCTGTAGTGGGACATTAATATTGTTAGAAATGTGATGATAGTGAAGTGTTGCTTTATCAATCACCACATCAGGTATTCACAAAACAACATTATTGTCAAACTTCAGACTTATCCGTCTAAAGGCTTAAGCTAAAAAAAAGAGTTATTGGGATATAAAAGATTACAGATATACCTTTACAGCAAAAAGGTTTTATATGTTAATGTTAACCCTTTGCAGTTATTCGAATCATAAAATGGAAGCCAATCATGCCTTGGGCGTAAAACAAACAAAAAATATACGATATTTTGTTCACCACTAAACACTTCGGATAATACAATTTCATATTAATTTTCATATTGTTTCATAGTTATTGGAACCGACAATGATGTCTGAATAATAGAAATTAATATTAGTTTTCCATGAAATCAAATATAACATTTTGTAAAGGGATAATTGAAATTAGTTTAGTAAATATTTATAAACCTCTGTTTGTGTACAACATAATAGGATTGAAAACTATAAACTTTGTTAATTAAAAATAGGTAATTCCGTGCTGTGAAGGATATTTGCGGGGTGTTTCATCCCTTGTCATTCTGCTGTCATGTAAAAGCCGACTAGGGTACTATTACTTAATAATATAATCATTCAATATGCAGCAAAGAAGCAAAACAAAACACAAACCAAACCGTCTAGTCTACGTTTATCTATTGACGGCCTCTATGACGTTGTGGTTATATAACATGACCGCTACGCAGAGGTCTCGGGTACGATTTCCGCTCAATGCAAATATTTGTGTGCATGAACATGCTTATTTGCATTGGTCTGAGTGTTTTCTATGTAATTATGAATGTATTTACAAAAAAAAAGTATTTCAGTACGTTTATCCGTTGTTTAGTACCCATAGTACAAGCTTTGCTTAGTTTGGGACTAGGTGGCGATGTGGGAATGAACTTTACGTAGCAGCCATGTAATACTTATACCGACTGCGCCACAGAGTTCGTAATATTTTTTTAGTCAAGTTAGTTATTATGTTAACATATGTTTGGAGCTAAAGTTCGCTAAAGGTAAAAGTGAGTGGACTTTTCCGACACGGATAATGTATGAAGAGAAATTGATTTTATGAGGAGGAAACGGAAATAATGGAAATACTTAATATTATTTAAACTTTATAAAGGTACCTGTTCCTTATAAAACAAGTAGAATTTAAACGTCTAGACATTTGCTACCTTGCAAAAGCTTTACACGTATAATCACTAATGAGAACTTTTTCTGTTTTTTTATTTCTTGGTACATTTAAAAAGGAGTCATTAATTTTTTTAAGGGACGGGCCTCCTCCAGTGACGGAGGGATACTTGGCCTACTAATACCACGCTACCTAACGCATTGGTATAGGGTTTAATTTCAAGTTTTCCTTCTTTTTATTTCGTTAAGATAATATTCACGAATAGTCCCTTAGTCGGTTTTTACGACACCCATGGGATGAGATCGGATGGTGACATATTGTATTCTTACTCCGTCACCACACGGAAGTGTCTAACTACAGCATGAAATATCATAAAAGTCCATTAATGACCCATTGCAAAGATGGGCTTCCTGCAGGTGACACTTCGTTTACTAATACCACGCTACTGGACAGACAAATGGGTTTTTTATCAAATGCTCCTTGTCTTCCCCTTAGTCGGCGATTGAGCACAAAAAGGACAAGCTGATGTGATTCGCGAATGCTTGTAAGTTAAGACATCAACATGTCTATTTGACGACCTTTGTGGCGTAGTGGTTATATAACATGACTGCTACGCAGAGGTCTCGGGATCGATTCCCGCTCAAGCAAATCTTTGTGTGCATGAACATGATTGTTTGCAATGGTCTGGGTATTTTCTATGTATAATATGTATGTATTTACAAAAAAAAAGTATTCAAGTGTGTTTACCCGTTGTCTAGTACCCATAATACAAGCTTTGCTTAGTTTGGGACTAGATGGCGTTGTGTGAATGTGTAAAGAATATCTTAAATTTATTTTTGTCCATTTTACCCACTAATTAAAATCATACTTTAGATATACATGTAGGTATTCTACGACAAAATATCCTACTAATATTATAAATACGAAAGCTTGTGAGGATGTATTGAAATTTGGAACATAGGTAGTTTATAGTGTAAAATAACATGAAAACCACATTTACCACGTAGGTGAAGCCGCGGGCATCAGCTATTATTTTCTAAAGTCTTTTCATTCAAAATAACAACTGGGTAAATATAATATTTTTGTTAAAATATTATTATCAAGCAACTTTAACAAATTCTTCATAATGTCCATTAAAGGGGCAAGACATCCCATAAAAACTTAAATATGCAAACAATTAAGTCGCCAGGTGGAGATAATAACTCTGGATATTAAAAAAGTCATATTTTAATAAGAGCCATAAAGTGAAAATAACACCAACAAATTAAAAAGAAAGCGTTTTTTCCCCTTGGCAACAAAGCGAGTAAAGTAATGTTTTTTTTTCTGTACTAGCTGAGCCCCCGATTTCGTCTGCGTAGGATATGTATTTCAAGTAGCCTAAATTAAAAATCAATCCTCACACATCGCCACCTAGTCCCAAACTAAGCAAAGCTTGTACTATGGGTACTAGACAACGGATAAACATACTTAAATACTTTTTTTTTTGTAAATACATACATATTATACATAAAAAAACACTGCAAACAATCATGTTCAAGCACACAAAGATTTGCATTGAGCGGGAATTGAATACAGCCATGTAACATACTGACTGCGCCACAGAGGTCGTCAAATTTTAAATACAATCTCTATAAATTGTATTATATTGTAATGTTTCATTAAAATCTATTCAGTAGTTTTTACGTAAAAGAGTAATACATACTTTACATTTTAACTTTAAGGATAACGCCCATTGAAAAAGACTTTGTAATTTTGTTTTATTGTTCAAATAAAGTTTGGAATTTACTTTTCCTTTAAAACTATAGTCTCCAGAGGCCATTGCTTGTAGCAATATTAGTGATTATGTTTGTTAAACTTATTGTATGGAAAAGTTTATTTTTTATTCAGGATCTGAGTACACTTTTTTGCCACAGAACTATAAAGTAAATAAATAATATCTTGCCAGCTAATGAGGAGAAAGAAGGCGAACAATATTTTTTGTGCTTCACATTATTATATGGAAAACTAGCTCATGCCCGCGGCTTCACCCGCGTGGTATAAGCAACTTAAATGAAAAATATACATTTCAAATTTCCATTCAGTATATTTTGCCTGAAAGAGTAACAAACAGCAATCCATCCATACACCCTCACAACCTTTCGCATGTATAATATTAATTATTATATGGAAAATAGATTTCCTATGGAAGTCTTAGTGATTGTGTTTCTTTTGCCATCTTTTAATAGTGATATATAATCATACTACTGTTGTTAAGGTTCGTGACTTTTATAGACTATTAGTGTTTTTCGTTATGTAGACTATTCGTTTTCTGCAAATAAAATGTCATCAGGCATATACTTGACGGCCTCTGTGGCGTAGTGGTTATACAACATGACTGCTACGCAGAGGTCTCGGGTTCGATTCCCGCTCAATGCAAATATTTGTGTGCATGAACATGATTATTTGCATTGGTCTCTATGTATAATTATGTATGTTTTTACAAAAAAAAATATTAATATTCGTTGTTCTGTCACCCATAACACAAGCAGGTTAAGCCTAGCTTACTTTAGGAAAAGATGGCGCTGTGTACAGATGTCCCTGAATATTTATTTATATAGAAGTAAAGTATTCGTTTAATGGGGAACAGGTCATCAAACCTCGCTGATGTGTACGTCACAGTGACCTACTAATTTTCGTCATTACCCCCTAATCTCATGTCATTACTGATTCGACGTATCGTCTTTAAAGATGTTATGGTGGCGCTAATGACTTACAGTCATTATTGGAGGTGTGGGTGATGTTAGGTCTGCATGTCAATTCTCGTACCTAAAAATCGTTTCAAATTCTGTTAAGTTAACTTTAGTTGTCAAATTGTCATACAAGTAAGAAAATTTTCCAACTAAAGTTAACTTAACTGAATTTTTAACGATTTTAAGGTACGAGAATTGACATGATGGTGACATTTAGCTGAGGTGGTTTTTTTAGCACATGTTATAACAATGACGTCCTGATAATATTAGTAGTACATAATTAATGTGATCACTTATGATAGATGGTATTTATGTCTTCGCCCAAGACATAAAGTCTTCATCTAAGATCACCATCAACTTTAAAAGGTTGCTTTAAATTTTTTTCAAACTAATACACTTAAACATTGAGTACCAAAGGCAACGAGTCATCATAACAGCCCATTAATGTCCCACTGCAGGAACGGGCCTCCTTCCGGGACGGAGGGATACTTGGCCTACTAATACCACGCTGACCAGACGGATTGGTATAGAGTTTAATTTCGTTTTTCTTCTTTTTATTTTGTAAAGGTAATATTCACGGATAGTCCCTTAGTCGGTTTTTACGACACCCATGGGATGAGCTTGGGTGGTGACATATTGTTTTCTTACTCCGTCACCACACGGTGTAAAGGCAACAAGTAACACGTAATATTTTTAACACAATAACAAAACGTTTACACTCAAGTTTACGGTAGTGGCTAACCAGATCAATAGACAGATTCTTATGTAAAATACCTACACAAACATTTGCAATGATCGAGAATCGTTCCCGATACCCTTGTAAAGTAATCATGTAAGCAACCACTAAGCCACATAAATCGTCAATTGTGCATGAAAATATTACATTTTGCATATATTTTATTTACGATATGCCTTGATAGGCATAGTACCATTGCTAGTGACATAAATTAGTATGTTTGACATTTATGTTCTTAGTACATTTTATGATCGACCCATCTGTTGTACTTGAGCGGTATAAATTACTGTTATAACTACAAACTTGATGGATTTATTGTCGGAGTTATATTGTTCCAGAAAGTATAAAAATTCTCATTAAAGAGAAAATTTTATTTAAAAAAAAACATGGGAATATCGATCCTGATGGAAAGCGCAAATACTCTCCCGGAATTAAGGCAATGGATGGTAGTAAAAATATGACTTTACTCCCTCGATTTTACCTTGCTAGTCTGGCCAAACACTTGTTTACTCTTTGCTACACAGAGGTCTCGGGTTCGATTCCCGCTCAATGCAAATATTTGTGTGCATGAACATAATTATTTGCATTGGTCTGAGTGTTTCTATGTATAATATTGTATGTATTTAGAAAAAAAGGATATAACTATTAATATACGTTGTTCTGTTACCCATAACACAAGCAGGTTAAGCCTAGCTTACTTTGGGAACAGATGGCGCTGTGTAGAGATGTCCGTAAATATTTAATTTTATTTATTTGTTCAAAGGACTAGTTAATTCAATAAAATGTGATTGATTTGAATTTTCAACCTGATGTTAATTTTGAGTTCACGTGTAAAAAATCGCTAGAGAAATTAGGATTAAAATAATATTTATTGGATCACAACCTTTCCAAGTTTTCACCTTTGTTAACCTTTGAAATAAATAAATTGACACGCATTCATCCATTATAACATGTAGGTGTCGAACATAAAAGGTTTTTAGCAAATTGAAAAATACCAAAGGCCTTTTCTACTGATGTGTACCTCATACCTACAAAAATAAAAGTCGGCTTTTTATGCCTACTTTTTGCTGCCGTAGGCGACAGACTCTGTGCTATATATGGGAGCCTAACTTTCATCATCATTGTCAATTCTCAATGTCTCTATGTAGGGGTGGAGGACCAGTAATGTAGAGAAACTTGAACTGCTAATACCAAGCAGGCCAGATGTGTAATAGTAACATACGAAATAAATATAATATTATCTTATATCTTATCTATATTATTCCGTTGGCCTCATTTGTGGACTGTACTCGCGCTTTCCATTAGGTTCGATATAGTCATATTGCCGTGTTTAGTATAAAAAAAAATATTATCGTTGTGTATTTTTTTGTAACTTCATCCAATAGCCTCTTATCATCTCTTCTTTTTGCTATCTTCTAGGAATTTTAAATGAACTCAAACGTAAATTTAAATAAGTACGATATTTTATATTTTTAAATTTATTATTTCTTGGTAAAAATAATAAAATGAACGAGCGTAATAAACCATGAAAGTGTTTGCTTTTAAAAGTGCAACGAGTTTACTACCAGCTTTAAATCAAACCATAATACTAATAACCATAAACAAACAAACTAATTATAATTTATTTTAAGCATGCTAGTTGTAAAAATCGTACTTAATTTAGAAATTAACAATAATTTTGTTTTGTTCCAGATATACACAATTGAAAGGAATACTGAGAATGCATGTGATGGATTATATAAGTTTTATAATGCTTTTCATAGCGTGCATAGGTAAGAACAAATATTAAATTACCTAACAAAATACTCAATGTAAAACATAACTATTCCTTACTCCAAAACTGCTATAACTTACAGAATAGTACGTAAATAGGGTTGAATTATATTTGTACGGGTTGAATTCTATTTGTATAATGTGTCTACTGTGTCAAATAAGGGTTATTTTCTTGCTTTCTTTCTTTCTAAATATAACAAGTAATGGTAAAAAGCCCGTTTTTATATCACAAAGAAATCAGCTAACCTCAGTATGGAAACCTTAAAATCAATTTTCAAGATATTTTTTTGAAATAAAACGTTTAAACATTTTTGTTTTTAAGTAATTCCTTATTCTTCTTCTATCTTTCTTAAAAAGCTTTTGTAGTATATTTATAATATGACTTGCAAAAATAATATCTATAAAAACAAATTCAATAAGACCTTTACAAAAAATATTATTTATTACGAAAAAAGGAAATCGAAAAATATATCACTGGTGCCAGGAAAAACATCAGTCAGAATTTCTTTCTTTTCAATAAATACAAAATGATTTCGATCCAAGCTATGAAAGGTTTCTTTTCGTTCCAAAATACTATCAGAGTAAAAATACACATTTAATTTATTTTTTCGCAGACGAAGGTGACGGACATTGGAAAGAAAAGGAGAGAGAAAATCTCAGACACGATATTGAGTTATACAAAAAAATGTCAGGTAAGCTTTTTAAAGAACTGGCGTAATATGTTTAGTAGGTATTAACTGGGGCTGATACTTTGCTTGATAGGGTCGTCTAAAAATGACATTGAGTGGAATCTATTTTAACCTAATTTGTTATTATACAAATTATATTATAAAAATATATAAAACGTTATTAAAAACTTTTTCTATAAGGTTTTATATTTTATATCAAATAATTTTGAGAATAATTTCATTTTACCAAATTATTAAATTTTATAATTAATTTTTTTTAACTTTTAAATATTAAATTAATATTTCATCAGCCCTTAAATGTCGTACAACAGGGATGAGACTTCTGCAGTGATCCAAATAAACACAGACTACACATATGGATACCTTCAAATTTTCTTCTTACACACTGACATTTTTATTCTCGTTATCAAAGACTTACTTAGCACATCTCATTATGAATAATTCATTTTTCTTTTGCAGAAAAAATTGAGCGTGAGATAGAACATTTTTACGATGAATACCCAAAGGAAAGATACAAGGCGGATAAAATTGACAAAATACACTACAAATATGTACCAAATATTATGAATCGTAAAAAAGAAACGAGGAAGGATGATCTTAGATATAAAAAAGATAATAAGAATTTCTATGTGATGTCAAATAATATGACTAATGATATTATATCTAAACATTATATAAGAGAAGAAAATATTGATAAAGTTAGTTTTAAAAACAATGAAAATAATCCAGAAGAAGTAAACACATCATGGCCAAAATTTGAAGACCTTATTTTAGCTATAGGTAAAAAGTATGATTGGAAAAATGATAGATGGATAAAAGTTAAATTAAAAACACCTAGTGCCAAAGAAAAAGAAATTTCAAAAGGAAGTGATAATAATAGTATAGAATTTCACGAGAAGCATAAGTTCAGTTATAGTATAGTGAAACTAAATAAAAGTAAGAACAAACGGAACATTGTGGTTGCAGTGTCAGCTGTGAGATAGTGTGTAATGGTGAAATAATCCAATGAACTGTGGAGGTATATTTGTAAATAAAAAACGGGACCAACAAGGATGGCGCCGGCGTTCGTTCGTTTTATGAAGACAAATAGATTAGGTGTATCGCCATTATAAATGTCATTGGCGAATACAAAAAGGAACAACTTTAATTGTTTCGAAAAAGAAAAAGTGCTTCATTGTTTTTAATGCTTATACGCAGTGTATAGTTATGCCTAACAAATAATTCAATGTATATCGAATAACATTTTCAATTGTTGACGGTTATCGCATAGTAGTGATCTCAATAGATTTTTTATTTCATTGGCATTGTATATTTGAGTATCAATAGAGTGGCAAAGTAAAAAAATGCAATCACAATAACACAAAGAAACTAAAAATATACCTTTCCGCTAAAATTTGTTTCATTGTTTCCCTATAAATGTTGAAATTTCCAACGACGACTTAGTATACGTACTTTATTTCTGTTCAATTTGTCATTTGAATTCGTAAAAAGAATTTATGTTCGAATCTCGAAGATGTATGTAAAATCTTTCAAACGAGACCCAAAGAGAATACGTAAGTAGATAGTGACGTAATCTAATATCACTTCGATACAGCCACAAAGCTGTCTCAGGTATATGTTATTTAGATCAATCGTGCAAAGGATCTCAGTAAATCTTTTACCTTGTATAGCGGTACAATATTCAGCAGCATGGAAAGCAAAAACTTCAAGTAATATTTCATAGCTGTGTTCTTGTTGGAAGTCCTACATAATATAACACTAGTTCTCTGATAATTTGTCAAAACCACTTGTGTTTTCTCACGTCGACATACGAGTTAGGGTGGCTATTTGTATGTATTATATTATGTTATGTTTCGTGTTCAGAAATAACTGTTTTGAGTACACGTTTTAGATTTGCTGAGTAATATTTTGAAATTAAATAAGGTAAGTTGTATTGAAATGGTATTAAGTTGACATTGGTTGATTTGGATTGTTTTTGTAGTACTTTTGTCAGTAGACATTTTTTATCGCAATATGAATACTTCATTACGTAAGGATGTCAAGAAATATTAGGTAATCAGGTTATTTTTATAGAATTATATTCAATTAAAAGTATCTAAATATTGTGTTTTATGAAAAGACGGTATAACCGTTCATAAAATAAAATATTTAGGAGAAATCCTTACAAGTTTACAAAAAGTTTTTGTAGATGCTTGATAACAGTTTAACACTTGTCCCTGTGGTGACGGAGTAAGAATACATTATGTCACCACCCCATCTCATCTCATGGGTGTCGTAAAAACCGACTAAGGGACTAACCGTAAACATTATCTTAACAAAGTAAAAAGAAGGAAAGCTTGAAATTAAACCCTATACTCCACCTGGTCAGCGTGGTAATAGTAAGCCAAGTATCCCTCCGTCACGAGAGGAGGCCCGTCCCTGCATTGGCACAGAAATAAATGAATAAGTGCATAGTAAAGATGTTCATAAAGTAAAATATTCTTTTAATTATTTTTCAAGTATAAAACGGCGTTTATTAAAGGCTCGCTGTCGGCCATTACAGTGCGAGTAAAAGGCGAGGACGGCAAAGAGTTAGAATTTTGCATCAGAAAAAAAATGCAAGCAGCAGTTTTACTTTATTAAACTTGTAAATTAACTTAGTTAACTTAAGTTCTAGTTTTACTGTTAAACTTAGTATTTTCCGTACTTTCGTTCAATTGATAATTTAGAGCGGCATTCATAGATTTCTCGCGTGACTGTTCGAACAAAGGTTTAGAGTCTATTGCAGCTCTTTATTACTTACTAGCTGACCCGTGCCCACTTCGTTGGGCGGCGAAAAAAACGCGTCTCTTTTTTAAACATTACTGCTCCACTCCTATTAGTCGTAGCGTGATACTATATAGCCTATGATACTCCCCAATAAATGGACTTTTCAACACAGAAATAATTTTTAAAATCGGTTCAGTAGATCCAGAGATTACCCCCTACAACGTCACAAACACACAAACTTTACCTGTTTATAATATTAGTATAGATTTGTAAGAGAAACCATAAACCACTGCCATTGATCCAACCATAGTGGCGTTGTTCATCGTCGATACGGCGCAGCATAAACAGCTGTTATAAAGCCACGTTCATACAGCAAGAGTAAGCTTTAAGCTAGTGGGTACAGATACCTACTCGTATCATTTGACTAAGGTGAAGGTGACTCATGTTGACACAAGTTTTACCATGGTACCATGATGAATGTACATTGGTACATTGTAATCATTATTGATGGGTGATTCTTCGAGCCCAACATTTTCGATGTCTGGAGGTTTTGCTTTGTAACTAACAGACCAACCAAACTGCAATGATTTTTTTTTCATAGTATAGACAGTTACCTATCTTGCACACGTTATTGTTTTTTAATAATAGTTTTTAATATATTTAAAAAAAAAATATTAAAAAGCGTTCTTCTGATTAATATGGTGTGTCCGTACCCCAGTTTTTTGAACGTTAGTAACAGTAACAATTTTTCTTATTAACGAATCGATGTGCGTTATAAATATTAGGATAGAATATTAGTTGTTTCTTTACACAAAAAAATATGGTACTAATATTTGCGATAGTTTTTTAATAAAAAAATAAATTGTGAGTGTCCGACACAAAAGTCTGATTCATATTCGCGCGCTTTACTCGAACGTACCTAGCTAAGTACGAAACATCAGGAAATCCCTTCTAGTGCTGGTGGTAACATGCGGCTGGTTCGTGTTGTTGCGGAGTTATAAATGTAAATATCTGATTCATATTACTTTGGTTAACCTGTGTTTTTGATTACTATGTTGGCTGTTATAATTAACTTAAATGGTTTTCAAACTTGAATCTGTTGGAAATATAATTCAATTGGGGACTAAAAGCCTATGTATAAATAGCAATCCCTAATTGTATACGTGTAGTGATTAACCGATGTTAAAAGGCAAAATTTTGATTTATATGTACCTGATTCATACGGTAAAAATGCTATATTAATCAGAATTTCACACATATTGTTAATATGGCGGCACGGATAATGATTGATATTGTCAAGTTGTCAATGCTTCTAATAACTAGATTTAGGTGTGGTGATAATCATTGTGATTATCAACTGTGATTTTAATAAATAAATGACTGATTTTTATAACTAGAATTTCATTTTTGTTCCTAATTCTGATTATATATGACCTCAAAATTTTTTAAGTTAATTATCTCGAAAACCATTTCATAAAAAAGTGTGCCTTTTTCAGACATTGTATATTAGGTTATCATCTTTGACAAAAACATGTTTTATAAGCCGAAATGTAAAAAAAAATTTGCCCATATGAATCAGACAAAGAATCGAATTTCGAAGAAATACCCTGATAACTTCTTCAACTGTGCCTTTAAAAACTAGATTTTATAAAAGTGAAAGATGAATATATTAAGATGTTTCTCATTAAAATAATTTTGTAAGATAACAAAATAGTATAATTTTTTACAAAGCCATTTTTTGAATGTATTGTTTGAAGAAGATTTATCTTTTCAAAAAAAGTAAAACCTTAATAGATATTCCGCTAGGGTCTAGACTCGTTCAGAGCCAAAAAGGGCCAGGAAAGTGTGTTTTATTTAAAGTTCGTAAAAGTAAATCTAAGAAAAAGCTGCTATTATATTAATGCTGCGTGTTAATTAAAATTCAATTTTTTTTGTTATTTTTGTTTATCACATCAATAAGTGGCAATTCAATCAAATATTTAGTTATCGACAAATAATTTTAAAATAACACAAAACCCAGATCAAATGTAACCTACATTCAAAATACAAATTAAGTAGCAACCCTTTTCAAATATCTGTCAGTTTCAAATCTAACATCGCAGCACCAAATATTATTTTCCCTTTCCTCTAACGAAAGTCCTAATATTTTGAAATTATTTTTCCTCCGCAAACATCATTTTAGTTTCGGCCATCTTTAGAAAGGTCGAGGGTCTCAACTGTCATTGGCGTTTCTGATCTCTCAATAAACTGAAGGCACGGTAACGGCACCTTTAGCAAACAACAATATTTGTATTTCCTCATCCAAGCGGCCTCTACAAACATCAATTTATCACCGAACTGTAGTATTTGTAAACTCACAGATTTAGCTGTTATGTTTTGCAATAGTTGAACTCGCAAAATAACTTGTTTACCATAGATTATGGGAACTTGGTTTGCTGTTCCACTTATTAAATTAATTTTCAGTGATAGAATTCTGTATATAATACATTCTGTATATAACTGGTTTTAAAATTTTGACTACACGTCGCACGAATACTTAAGTGTCCAACCTCCATTTGCAACATTTTACACCAGAGACGTTTTATTGATTAGTTTAAGCAAATAATATTATTTTATAAAAGTTTTATATTAAAAAAATAGTTAACGTGTTTATGAAATGATATATTACAAATAATCAATAAAAAGTCAAACAGTTATGTTTATTTTCACAATTTTTTATGGAGGTTGAGCAAATAAACACAAAACAAATTATGCAATTGGAGATAGACCACTACTGGAGTGGAGGTTGAGCATTTTGCATTCGAATATATTTAGTACTTAAGTGCCCTATAACCAAATACAGTGTGTTTGTGTATCGTGGTAAAAAAAAAAACTAGTTAACTGGCTATTTATTATTAAAAAAACACAGAATTTAAAAAAAAAACACTGATATATATGTTACGGTAAATGTGATTAATTTAAAATTATTAATAATTACCGGTTATTATTAATAATAATTACATGTTTTGGTAAATGTGATTAATCGATTGAATTTTTTTACTTTTAGTAGTAATTATTAATAATTCACAACACATATTGGTAAAAGTGATAAAATAAATAAAAACCCAACTTTTTTTGACCAGCAGATTTTTTTTTTCATAAATTAAGAATGTGGTTGGTTGTTACACTAGGTACCTATACATAATACAATACGAGTATAAATAAAAAATACAATATTTTTTTGTTTTTGTACCGATACAAGATCGTTTATTTCGCCTGGTATTGCTTATGTTGTCTGATCCTGTCAAAATCTTAGAGATTCCATAAAGGCTTTGTCGTCAGCTTTCATATATTTGTAGGTACTTCTAATATATTTTATTTTCTTTTCGGTTAGTGTCTGATTTGAATTAGTCCTTATTCGTCGTATTCTTCTTTCGTCGGATTCTTGATTCATCGTACGTAATGTCAACATAAAATGGAACTATGGTATTACCGTGACTCTACTTCTTCATTTCAATATGTACAATAAAAACGACATAAATTGAAAATAAAACGGTGATAAGATCATACCTATACGTATAAAAAATAATTAATATACTGACACTATTTAAACAATTTAGAATGGATTTTTTTTAAGAAAATTAACCCTTTTTTTGAAGATTCTTTATGTTTTCATAAGGAATTCTTTAGTTTAAGGGCTATTCATCCCTCAACGGCGTAATTAGTTCTGAATTTCTCATCCAAAACAGGGAAGAAAATGCAAAGCAACGGACATAATAAAAATAGATGTACAATGTGAGCAATGGATCTGTGGCATGTAAAAAATAGTATTAATCTTCTTATCTAGCATCTAACATCATTGCGAACACAAAGCGTAAGGTATACGTAAACACAAAACTACCCATTTAATGCTAAGAAATTTACCCATTTAACAATTAGCAAACATGCAAGTAGCAGGTATATTTTGACAGTCGCCGCACAAAAGCAATATTTTTTATTATTATATTAGTTATATTTTACAACCTTACGAAATGTTCGAAACAATCTGTTCATTTATAGATACGTCACAATTTCATTCAAAGATTTAATTAAATCGGAAATTATAAGAATTAAATTTAAACATCCTGTACTATAAGTTAACGATACGCAGTGATAATCTGCAAAGAAATGTTAACAAAAATACAAGTTACCGATTCTTTTCTATTGTTGTGACTATATTTTCCGATTTATATTTCGTCACTGACATTTCGGGTACTGTTTTCTATTAAAATTAATACGTTTTTTCTATATTTCGCGTTAGTTTTAACTCAAATGCGTGCGAGCACCAGCTTCGTCACAAAATAAATTAATAATGGCGGCGTACTGCGTCATCAAAATGCGATGTCGTGATTGGTTACCTGTGAGGAGATTGAATACTTAAGCACTTAATCGATGTTCGGATGCACGTTTGGTGTTTCTCTACGGACTTTGAGCAATTAAGCATTAAGCTTAAATTCTCTTGTGTTAGTTTTCAAAAACTTAAATTCCTTATAAATAATGTATTTTAAGTCCAAACAGCAAGTATTATATACCAATCGAACCGCAATTTGATCCTTAATAAAATGGCATTAAAAAGTGAAATTCGTCAAAATGGTCGGTTGAGCAAATAAGCATTCAGGCGACGTACAGGAACAGGCCTTCTATACCGTAAGTATATAGATTTGCTGTAAATCTAGACATAATCTTATGTCTAGATTTACAGCATTTTCTCAAAGCAGGCTCAGGATAATCCAATTTAAGTCCCTTAAATAATTGTAAGCATGGAAAAGAAAAGAAAACTATGATGGTAACAAGCGATACCAACTTAATATTAAAGATCTTCTAGGTACAAAAACGGCGGCCTTTGCGATGTCACTCAAGTTTGTATCGAAAACTAGGAATACAAATAACTTGATTTCTACAAATAACTTGACGATAAGGGTAATTACTACTAATCCTTCACTAAATGGATATACCTATATCAAAGTAATACTAGAATGGAACTTTAAGCTATATGGCTTATGTAAACGGATTACGGGTATTACAGCGTACTCGTTCGTTGCGACTTTGACGTATCCTTTAAGTTGACGCATACCTTTACCAACCTGGTCGTACTCTGGTTCTAGCTTTCGCCAAAATAGTATACAATATTTTTGTAATGAATTAATACTTATGTAACATTAAAATTTACACTTAAGTTGTTTTCTTGTAAAAAAATGTTGCATAGATCTTTGAAGTGTTGAAACAACTCCTGACATTAAGACCACAGCTGTAGAGATCACATTTTTATTTTGTTTTACTACACCATTTACTTTTCTTTTTACTTCTATTACATTCTTTATAGTACCTACTAAAAGATTCTCTAAAATATACTAGTAAGTATAATCTGATAAAAAATCGAGACCATGGTGAATAATACCAGTAATGCCATGGATACGAATAATTTGCCAAATCATTAAGAAATATTTTCAAAAACAATCATGAGAAAGGTTTTGGTAGTACCTGAGCGATCAATCTATAATTCTGTTGTTGTATTTCGTGAAAGAGGGTAAGTTTTAATAACAGATTATAAAAGTTTTAGTAAAATAACAATTTTGTAAGTAATTCTACGCAATTGGTAACAATGATGCCCATTGTAAGGTACAAAAAGCACTGAAAATGATTCTCGGTAAACTGAAGGAAACAAACAGCTGATTAGATCGTATTAATATTTTTTTTAACATACAGTTCAGACACATTTATCTCTACTAATTAAAAAAATTGTAATATTATTAGTACAGGAAAATAAAAGATTTATGTCTATAATATAATTTTTATTCCAGCAATCACTTACAACGATTAGAACAGTTCGAGAAATCCATCCTAGCATACAATGAAGCACTTCGTTGGAATGTGAGTTAAACACAAACAACTTGAAATTCCATTTCGCGGTGGTAAACATCCTATTAGAATCCCTACACGTTGATAATGTTTGCTTACAAGTTGTTACTTAATTGAAACTGTGAGGTTCTTGAGGTATACTTAATACTTACAACTTTGTGATGAATTCGGTAAGCCCTATTTTTGTTTTGAATTGACCTTCATAACCTCGTAAATCGATTTACGATTTTATCATATGGCTTGAAACTCTCTCGATTTTATAAGATCGGGAAGCCGTCAGTTGTATTAATAATTCATTATGTTTGCGTGAAAGAGTAACAAACATCCATCCATCTATCAATCCATACATCCTCACAAATTTTCACATCTATAATATTAGTTGGATGTGATTTTTTATCACGATTATAAAATCGTGATGCCAGGAAAGATGCTTACTTAACCACTCGTCTGGCACGACGCCTGATATTGGCGCCAAAAAAAAAACGTCCATCTGGCCAAACGCCTGAAATTGGCGTTTTGACAAGGTCAAAACATCGTATCACTTTCTTGCCATTTAGAAAATATTTCTTATTTGTTCTAGTCCTTACGCATTACAAATCGTCTATGCATGATATTTCTAGTCCTCTCATATAAAAATCATTTAATCTATGGAACAAAAGCTATGACAGATTTATTTTTGAATCTGTCAGTCATTTGTTTTCAAAGTCAAGTTCAAAGATACGTGTAGGGTAGATTGTGGCATCTCGAGTACCAATTTTTTCCATTGTCTTTCTTCTTTATGGATTTTTCTATTTAAACCTAAGCTTCTTAAGTAAAGAATTATATGTAATTTAATATACACAATTAATTTCATACCTACAAAAACCCGTCAGGCAAGAAATTGGTAATACAAAAATGTTGAACAAAGAATCCATTGTTAAAGAAACAAAGACGTGAAAGTAGTGCCATCGGTAGCGAGCAATCAACCCCTGATTGTATAGCTCTTCAAGTTCCCCTACCTTGTAATTTATACTGTCTATCAAGTAGTCGAACGTATCCTCTTACCTATAGCTAACATTTTGAATGCATTACCTTAAAGGTACTTAAAGGTAACGTGTTTGCTTTCTTCCTGCACACATCGTATAAATATTGTAGTATTATAAGATAAAGTCTATTGGCTCAAACGCATACAGTAAAATTAATTTAAATCGGTCAAGCCGTTTAGGAGGAGTTCAATGACATACTACACTTGTACAGCAAAATTATGTATAAAGATTTGACAACAGCCTAATAAGTCGTCATTATAAATACATAGGAGGCGTAGGCATAGACAACAATTACAGGCATATACAAAACGTAGCAAAGACGAAAATTTACGGATAACTACGATCCTTAAAAACCCTTCCTTTTATCATTATACATTCGTATCTATCTTCATTATCCTATGTAATTATAGTGAAGATGGACTTATGTGGCTAATTTGGTGGTGTAATTATATTTAATGACTGCTACGCTGAGGTTTCGGGTTGCCATATATAATGCACATCCTTGTGTGCATGAAAATTATTGTTTGCATTAACGCGGGCCTTATGTAAGTGGTCACGAATTTGAATCTCTTATCTTCTACTCTTCCTTTCACTGTCCACTAATTATTGTCTTTAACATAATACCTAATGTACTTTTTTATCCTAATGCCCCTAGAAGTAGTCTTTGAAAATATAAATAATTCAGTCGCCTTTGAAGACTGCCCGAGCATTACAGTCTTATTTCTTTATTTTTATCTTTTCCGATGCATACAGTCGTAATCCTTTAACAGCAAAGCAACATAAATCCATACATACATGATAGGTATACCTACTCACAACTTATCTCTGTAAAAGACTATTGTAATGTATTGTAAAAGACCATTTTTGTTTTAAATGCAATATTTTTCTAATTGAAAAACTTTTAAAGTGTTGAGAGTGTGTTATACAAATACTTTATCCCCTTTTCTTAAGGCTTAGTAAAGAACATTGCATTATTGATCCTATTTCCGAATTATATATTTTTTTCAACTGGCGGCGCTGTGAGACCTGTAAACGCTCTTAACTTCATCTACATGTTTCACCTACATACATGCTTTCGTTTCCGAGTTCAAGGCACTTACCTCTTCTGAAAACTGTAACCAATAAAGTCCCTGTACATCCTTCTAGAATGTCCTATACCGATGCTACCTAATAGTCGTGCTATTATCATCATCATAACAGCCCATTAGTACCTCACTGCATGGACGGGCCTCCTCCAGTGACGGAGGGATACTTGGTATAGGGTTTAATTTCAAGTCTTTCTTCTTTTTATTTCGTAAAGATAATGTTCACGGATAGTCCCTTAGTCGGTTTTTACGACACCCATAGGATGAGATGGGGTGGTGACATAATGTATTATTACTCCGTCACCACACGGATAATCGTGCTATAGATTTCCTTAACCACAAATACTTACATATTAATTTCACAGAGCTCCGATGTTCGGACGTTGCTTGCTCGAAGTTTGGCGCGAGTGAAGGCGACACAGTATACGGGCGCTTTGGCTGATGCAGTACGTGCTTCTGGTAGGTGAAGCAACACCTTAGTATGTGATTATTAATAACAAGCCCTTTATTAATAACTAGCTGACCCGTGCCTACTTCGTTAGGCGGCGAAAAAAACGCGTCACTTTTTTAAACATATTTCATTATTGCTCCACTCCTATTAGTCATAGCGCGATACTATATATTCTATGACACTCCCCGATAAATGGACTATTCAACACAGAAAGAATTTTTAAAATCGGTTCTTTAGATGCAGAAATTACCCTCTACAACGTCACAAACACACAAACAAACAAACACACAAACATACAAACACACAAACTTTACCTCTTTATAATATTAGTATAGATTGAACGTAAACGTACATAAACTTGTCTCATACCAGAGAAGGCTGAAAAGCGGAAGAAGTATAATCAGCTACTATAGGTCTTGTTTTGGATGACAGAACTAAAAATGAACAATGATGAAAATTATTATTAGTTTTTCCTATCCTAGTGTAATTTATTTTTATATTGGAAAAATAATTTTCATTAGTACTAATTTAAAAATAACAGTTTAAAGAAACTTTATTACAACACTTTGATATTGTAGACCTACGTAACGTCCAAAATCTATCTCATTAATAATAAACCTGTATTTATTCAGCTCCTAAAGACTGACAATAAACGTTTAATGATCCTAAAAACGGAACAACGACATTTTAGGTAAATATTCACAATGTAAATCGTGAAATTTTAATACAGTTGACATCGTTTTCAATGTTAATGTCCTGTTACTTTAAAATGTTCAAAGTAGTTCAACTGTTAATTCAAGTAAATAATTCAAGTAAATTCTATTTAAAGTAACAAAAGAAAACTTAATTTACTTAGGTAATTCTTTATTTGACGACTTCTATAATGTAATAGTTAAATTCCATGAATGTCTTCTACGCAAAAGGTACTAGGAAAAGAGCCGAATGGTCGAAATATTAGGTCTTTCTTATACACAATGTAGGGCATTGTACCTATTATTATTTTTAGGCGTTATCAAACAAAATAGCTCATAAGATTACATATTTATTGTAATAGCCATTATGAATTACTTAACGATATACTATACAAACATGACTAAATTACAGACTTACTTGTATTTTAAAGTCTACGAATAATTTTAATTCAGTTTTATTATAGAATTAGCACCAGAAAACTACAAAGCGTTACAAATAAGAGCACAGACAGAATATGAGAAGTGTGCGTTTGAACGAGCTTTAGTTTTAGCTCACCGCGGTGTAAACATCAGAAGACTACCGCCAGACTTTGCTGAGTGTGTCAGATGTGCTGAAGAAACGGTAATTAAAGAAATCATTTGCTTTTTAAATTTAATAAAATATTAATAACTTCTTATCTTAGCATAAATATTCCATTGCCCATGCATACAAAAAAATACCTAAGCTTCGTTTGTAATTGTTTACTATCCCATGGCATAAAGTTTAAACAAATAAGATTAAGTTTTTTTTTCTTTTTTTTTCTTTAAATTGACAACTTCCGCACTAGGGATCATGCCCTGTGTCGCGGGGACCTTTTACAAACATCAATTAACGGACACAAATAACACCCAGACCAGAACAATAATTTGTGGATCTCACAAATTATTGTCCTGCGTGGGAATAGAACCCAAAACCTCTTGCACGGCAGCCGCTTGCCCTACCGTCGCGCCACCGAGGTCATCTCAAGTTTAAATTACATTAATATTTCTTTTAACTTTACTTTAATGCTACATGACTGTTATTTTCAAGATTATAATCACTGACAGTAAACATCGAAATCAAACAACTGTAAGCCTAGCAAATAGTGCTGAATTCAATTACAAATGGCACGGATTTTACATCGATCAATACACAACTGTTACCAAATGCATTTATTTATCTGTCAACTGTACACTACAATCTGTTTGCGAAGCATGACATTTAAATACAAAATGACTTTGTTTGTAGCTAGGCATAGAGACAATTTTGTGAACCGTATTTTGGTTCCGTAAAAGTAAGTGAATCAATGTTGACGACTTCCTTCTGTAATAAAGAAGCCACATTGAGATATGGGTGAGGTGAGAGAAAGGAAAAAGGACTAGAAAGAAATAAAACTTTTGAAAAATATCCGGTACTCGCACGAACTTCATGATGCGTGCTTAAAATTACTACGGTGATTAAAAAATCTGTTGTGACTTTGTTCCGCCGCAAGCGTAATGACTAGAACTACAAACGGGTCAATTCAATAAATCAGTATTCAGTATTCATTTATTTATTCAAAGTAGTACAATAATATTGTATCTTTTTGACGTCATCTAACACTACTTAATCTAAGTTTACAACATTTCAAAGTTTAGAAAACTTTACCACCGCCTCCGAAGCGCTAGTAGAGAAGAAGCGGCGCAACAAACTCTACTGCTGCATTTTCTTGACGTCAATTTTTTTACATATGAGTTAACTGTAATTAAGTGCTGCAACCATTGTATACCATACATAACCATAACCAAGGATTATTCAATGATAAAGGTAGCGTTGTGATGTAGGTAGTACATAAAAGTGGGAGCACCAAATCACATCCATAAACAACTATCCAGTAATAAAGACGTCGCTCAGCCAAATGACCGCTTAAATAAAAACTCTAAAGTGTATTAAAATGTAAATTTATTAATGTCAGGGTCGACCAGTCATTCCACCCCACCCCACATTCGGCACCTGGATACAAATCACTCATGTGTATTATGGACCGTCTTAAAAAGGGACTCTGTGGCGGACTACAATAAGCTCAATTGATTAGACAGTTTCAACAAAATTTGTTGGTATAAACCTCTAACAGGGGCGGAAAATATTATTTACACAAAGCAACAATAATGCTATGTAATCACACGCAAACGAAAAAAAACAAAATGATTTTTCAGCGTCCGAAAGAAACAACGGTAGCCATTAATTAATACAACCTATAGCAGTAGCAAATGCAAATAAGGGGTCGTTAATCAATCAAAACAGCCTTTAATTATCTACAGTAGTGAATGCGAACACTCCCATAAATCCCGAGAATGAACGATCGGGTGGATATTGCTATGCTTCGCGCCAAATTAGTGCTCGCATTCAGAACTTTGTTTACAATGTGTGTGAATTACATCGGTTGGGTATTTGTACTCGGCTATTTTCGCGGCGGTCTACATTTGGGAGCTATAGTATGAGCTATCAGTTATTTTGGAACATGTTTATTAATATACCTACTTGTAACAACTGTATTATGTACAAGTATGTTTTGTAATGATGACTAAGTACATCCAGCCCCAAGAAAACGGTAAATTATCACTGTGACCCGATTTGCTTATCTTTATCATAAATTAATTGGCTCAACATGGTTGAATATACTCATAAGCAATATTATTGTAATTAAGTCTTATGCAGGCGGAAGAGACACCGCCTAAATTTGTACTCCTCTCTTTCTATCGTGTGCCATAAATTAATAAAACGTTTTTCGTGTTATTTTGTACTCTAAATTCCCATTTGCACTCACTTTTTCTTCATGAAACAAAATTCCATCAACAGTACACTTTAAGGTAATGTAAACTTAATACAACTACTTTAGGTACGAGAATGCGCTGGCAAGACAGCGACTAAGATGCTGCAGTCTGCTAACAGTTTGTTTAAACATGTGAACATTAAGAGAGAGTCTTTAGATGAAAATACTACGCGAATTACTCGGGTTCCACGGATGCAACCTCAGCAAGCATTACAAGCTCAGGACGTAAGAATATTTTTTATTAATAGTACTTGAAGACAGAATACAATATGTCACCACCCCATCTCGTCCCAGGGGTGTCGTAGAAACCGACTAAGGGACTATCCGTGAATATTATCTTATCGATATAAAAAGAAAGAAAACTTGAAATTAAACCCTATACCAATCCGTTTGGCTGGTATTAGTAGGCCAAGTATCCCTCCGTCACAGGAGGAGGCCCGTCCCTGCAGTGGGACATTAATGGGCTGTAAATGATGAATAGTACCTGGTTTTACTTGACTGATGTAGAAGGGTTATAATTTTTAGAAGTAAAGGAGTAAGAATGCTGCTTGTTTAAATAAATCTTCGTAAAAACTGATTAAATAAAATTTCAAGTGCATTATTACTTTAATCAACCAGACTATTGCAGTCCACTGCTGCACATACATAGGCCTTTTTTCCGTGGGAAATATAGGCCTTTCCCAACAGGCTATCAACATTAGGTAGGTATTACTTAAGTATATAAAAGAAAAAACTTAACTTATAACTAAACCAACTTATTATAAAACCAACTCAAGTGGTCATACATCTAGTATCACTTAAAAAACTCGACCTTAATAAAAAGTGAAATAACAGTAAGACTGAAAGTAAAATATCTTCAGAAATAAATAAGGAACAACGACCCTCGACGATTTCCTTACCGGAACTCGATTGCTACGCTCCAATGTAAATACCTATTTGTTTACAACGACAAAATAAGAAATATGTTTGTAATAACCGTAATTCTATGTCCAGGAAAGATCTCAAGCGGAAAAACAGAGGACTAAACAAATCTCCCGTTTAATGGCCTCGAAATATTTGGAGCGAATGGCACATGACAAATACTTTTTAAGCGCTTTGTGTACAGATGAACGGCTTCCATCAGCCAATAAACAAGGAGCGAGAAAACTTCAGGAATTGGCCTCTAAAGCTCTCGCTGACGTGGAGAAACGCCAAGTACCGTATAACGATTTCTAACATAATGAATTAACCATTGACCCCATTAAGTTACAAAATTTAATACAGAACGCGACGTTGTTCTTAATAAATGGGTGGTAACTAAATTGAAATTTATGGCCTTGTCCAGATTAAATCTTAATCCAAGTAGTTGACTAAATTCACCATTAAGTTTTGCGTTATTTTAATCTAAGTATGTAATAAAAAAGGTTTTACATTGAACCTGGAGTAAAGTTTGTTCATACATGCGTTCTTTCACCTAGTATTTTTAGGTCGGCTTGACATTATCATTTATATTGCGGTTGCCTTTCCATTTGTATGAATGTTAGAACACATTACATCGTAAAATGGAACTGACGACGTTTTCTATTTTGTTTTGTTTTGTATAGGCGGTCCTTCGTGAGCGTAGACCATTGTACGCCGCACGTGCGTTAGAGGCTGCAGCTCGAGCAAGACTTTCGAACGCACGTAAAGCACAAATGAAACACGCACAACAACAACACGCAACTGACGCTCGGCGACTCATACAGACAGCTCAAACTTTCTACGAAGAACGCGATACAAACAAATGTTTGGAAAGTGCCGAATTTGGAATGGAACAAATATCAAGAAGACCAATCACTTTATTACCGGCCAAAGAAAAAAATCTACAGGAACTTTATAATATAGTTGCAAATGCTTTCCTAGATCAGGTACGTTCGTATGTTTATGTTCGATCGGATGTAAAACTAACAAGTTTAATAGAGCATGTTCGCCAAGTCACGTAGAAATGAAAAATGTCTTTTATTATTATGTTCAGAAACGCGTTCGAGACTCTATGAGCGAATCAGATCGGGAGCATAGAGCGTTTATTCTTCTTGGCATGATGGTGTCTCGTGAACCGAGTCACGACTCAGTGCTTCGTGTGCGACCACCCGCGCCACCCCGGGATCTTAAGTAATTTATTGCTATATTTTTATTAAATCTATAATATTACTAAGAAAATATTCGACACGTTGTTATAAGAAAATTAAGTTTTATGTTTATGATGCTAATAAAAAAGTCTAGCTTTGGTAGTGAAGCTATCATATAGCGACAGATGTAAGAGAGATTGAAAGAAAGAAAAGTTATTTAATTTTTAAGTTTAGAGATTGCGTGTTTGAACTACAGAAAGTATCTCAAGCTTAGTGTCTGTAGGCTGTAGGCTAAAATTTCACATAATATTAAGAACATCATTAAATTTGGAATGACCGTTCCTAATGTACTATGCAAAATATTATAATATACTAATCTAAGGTATAAAATAACATAAAAATCGCTTACAATCGAATGGCATTACATTCGAGATACTGCTGAACGTCACTAACGTCAAGCTGTCAAATGTTGTTAAATATAGTGGAAAGGGTAATGTAAAGCACTTTAACAAGTATGTAGTAAAATAACACTTAATTAAAAAAAATAAGTTTCTATATGTATGAATACTTGGTTATATTGAACTCTTTCGTGCAACCATGACCTACTCTTTAATGAATTTAAGCCGTGACTTAGCGAGCGTCGTTCCCTAAATTACGGTTCTACGTAATTCAATGACCGTGATTTATCTTTTATCTCGGTAATAGCCCCTGTGTTTTTAAATTCTCCAAGTTATCGCCACTCATTCCACTTTTACGCCCTTCTAATTTAACCATTCCTAGGAAATGATGGTCCATTCACGGACTTCTTTCATTGCCAAATCTTCTCTGTGATTTACGGACGTGAAAAGCAAACTGCTATTTCAGCTACACACGTCTGCAAAAACGGGTGTTTTGCTGCTTAGTCAGTACCTACATAGCCATATCGAATTAGAGTGTTATCAATTTATTTAGTCTTTCCATACCCGTAAAGTCTTGTTTACAGTTATCACGGTGTTAGTGTTGAATATCTATCAGGTAATCATACTTTATATAATCAAGCCGTTGACACAAAAACACCACTTGCTTGGTGGTACGTCAACTAAGACCCGAATAAATAGGAATAAAAGTACACCCTTCAAAACCCAGTAACTTTTCCGGGTCCTATTTAAAAGAAAAATACCCTATTTGAATTAATTTTTATATTCCACTTTACCTCAGAATTCGGCTTCGTAATTTGGAGCGCACTCTAACAACAAGTACTCGCAGAATTGAGCGTTGTTACTTGTTGCATGAATTAGCAAGACTTCACGTTGATTCTAGACATGCGATGAAAGGACGATATTATGCACACAAGTGCCAAGCAGGTAATGTGATATTACAATTATACGTAGTTGCAAATTTCCATCTTACTTGCGACATTTTCACATGAAGTTACAACAGTGACGACTAAGAATACTTGGTGTACTACCCTATCTTATACTAGGGTTCACAGAAAAGACGATACCAAAAAACTCGCAAATGTTTTCTCTACGAATACATATAAAGGAAAATATGACAAAATCCTATACCAACTCGTCTAGATACTGTGTTGATTTTTTGTAGGCAATTTAAAAAAAAATCTTAAAAGGACAAGTTTCACTCCTTCACTGGAGGATGACTTCAAGTTCCTATAGTAGAACATGATAAGAGAGTTATGGGATGTAATGTAAACAGATTTGCTGAAAAAGTAGTTTTTTGATTCATTTTCTGATTGCAGAAGCTAAAAACTCAAACCTACGAATATGGTTATTAAACGGACTGTTTTTACTTGCTCGATGCCATTTGCTACAAAGTAACCGACCTGAAGCTCGTGCGGTATTATTGGAAGCGGCAGGACTGTCACGCACTTATGGTTACTCTGATGTAGCGGAGTTTTATGATACCGTATGTAAATTTTACTGTGCTGTTTACTTGCTAATTTTGCTTTGTTTTAAACAGTAGCTTAATCTACATCACTACACATAAAAATAAACTTCTGAAATCATCTGACAAAACAAAACTCTACTGACTTATAAATAAGTGTGTTATTATCTTAACTTGTAAGAACTGTAAGCGTATTTATAACTGGTAACCGATTACATGCTAACTTGTTTTAAGAGAAACCTTTAATAAGTAGGTATTGTTTGCATTCGAAAGAAGGACCAGAATTCCGATATAGTTAGAACCTAAGGGATAAGGATGTATGTGGGTTTATCTAAACCTCAATTTGTCTCAAAATAATCTGGTATATACATAGTAATATACATCTGTATATAGACTAACTCATATTTTAGTGTTACTTGTCTCAAGTAATTCTAAATATTATATAACTATTTTAATGTATACTATTTTTATACACTAGTGTGTCAACGTATCTCTCGAAGGCGAAATGATAGCGTCAACAGATGCTCCTGTAGAAAAACGTAAAAAGGATTTATTAGATCTCATGCAAGATGATGATATGAAATCTGCGGCGCGACATCTCTTCAAACGAATGTCTCTTGTTCCGGCTCAAAGGTAAAACACATTTCTATTTTTAACCTTATCTATTATGGCTAACGCAGACCTGGACGGCATGGCAAAGGATTTTAATTTTTACTAATGGAAATTCAACCGTACTGTTACAGAAATACGACATAAATTGCTATGCTTTAAAATGATGCCGCGGCATTGAAAGGGATTTTTCAATGCCGCGGTTGAATTTCCATTAGTAAAAATTATAATACTTTGCCATGCCGTCCAGGTCTGCGTTAGCCATTAGTAGTTGCAATTAGAAACGTACAGTAAATGTAGAAATACTACTAGTGACTTAAGCTTGAGTTTCATATAATCATACACGCGGTAATATGGAAACAGCGCAGGCTGTGAGCTGTATTATTATTTAAGTTTAAGAATATTATATGTATTATAACTATAATGTAGCTGTGTGTTGTTCCTACTTTGTTAAAAATGAAATAAAAATGTGTTGATATAATTATACGTTGTCAAAGTTTTTCCCTCTAACTTTTTTAGTTACATGAAATTTACAAACTTTTTCCTATTTGTGATAGTATGTTATGAGCTTGAGTTTTTAGCATCATCATCGTGTTGGACGTGTCAAGAGAGGCCTTTGCTTAACTATAACCTCCAATTAATTACATTGATTGATTAAACACACCACACTCTCACACTCATACATGCAGACATTACTCATACACAAACATTATGAACACACGCGCATACATTATACTCCCACACAAGCGAAGACATTTGCACCCATTAAACACACACAGAGTCACAAACTTGTGAACACACACGCCCACACTACTGACACACTATTACGAATACACACGCACACATTACACATACATGCGAACACACACCCCCACATTACACACATACAATCCCGAATTTCCACTCCTTATCCACCTTACTGTTACCTAATTTTTGTTTCTTTTAATTTACTCTTGTCTATTTCGTAGGCGAGTGACCTGGAGTCCTGAAATACAGGGTTTCCCTAGCTTAGGCTCCAGTCCACCCTTACATTGTCAACAACATAAACATTGTTAACTGTATTGTGGAAAATAAACATATTTTTTTTTTTTTTTAAATAAATTAAAAAAATATATATTCCTTACACATTCACGTATATATATATAAACACAGAACATTAAAATACATAAGAAAGGCGAAGTAGGCGGGGCTCGCGCGCCTCAACTGTGAGCAAACGCTCATAGTTTGTTTCGAAAGCGACGCATCCCCGCGTAGTCGTCCGCGGACTTTCATGGAGTGCGTATCAGCGTGAAAAAGTTTAGAAAGCGTCAAAAAATGCCGAGTTGTGCTATTATTACTTGCAAAGCAAGAAGTCAAGTGTGACAAAAGAAGGAATTTCATTCCACCGGGCGGTGAGTCTAAATTTCTTGATTTTATGACAATATTTACGAAAAACTGATTTTGGCAACAGAAATCATAATATTGCATTGTTTTTATTCATTGCCGGCATTGTTTGCTATGCAACCTTAGTTTCGCCTATTCTAAAAGCAATGCATAACGCCACGCGCGCTTTCCACTGATACATCCGACCGCAGTGATGTACCTCAACAGCGCTCTTTATCGATAAATTTTATTCATTAGATTTTTCTGATTATAATTTATTTATGGAACTGATTTTTAGACATGAATTGTTATTGTTGGTTTAAACAACATTTAGTATTGTTATTTTTATTTTCAATTGTTTCAAAGTAATCATTTTATAATGATGTCACGAAATAAATCTTAAATCGTTTTGAAATTAATCTGCATTGTACGATAGACCTACGTGGGAATTGCACTTACGACCTCGTGCACGGCACCCGGCACCCCGCCACAGAGGCGGCTTTTTACGGTAATTTAACTGTTTACGTTTTCGATTATTCTTTATGGATAATATTATGGTATATTATATTATGGCTAATAGCCAGATTTTATGTTGTACTGATGTTATGTTTTTTAGGTTTCCTAAAGCGCCTGATGTAAAGGAAAAATGGATTAATATAACTGGCAGAGAAGATTGGTTTCCTACAAAGACAAGCACCATTTGCTCGAAACATTTTAACGAAGATGATTACGACATAAAAAAAGTCCGGAAATAGATATATAAAAAACTACCAGGCCAAATTGAATATTTTTTTAGGGGACAAAAAAATTACAACTATTCCGCTTCGAATAAAAAAAGTCTCCCCATAGGAGACTTTTTTTGGTTCATTTCATTTGAGTAAATGCATATCAATTTATTTTTATGGAGAATATTGTTTTATTTAATTACCTACCCTTAAATTCCAAGAACAAAATTTCTTACCTATTAAAATAGTATTTCTTCAAATATTTATTTAATATTCATTTAAAAATTTTACTTTTACTACTGTAATTTACAGTCACTCGTTTTATTACTAAGTACTTACTCTTTATTTTTGTTCGAGTGTATATAATTGACGTAACCTCCTACTTTTTGAAGTCGGTTAAAACGGTCTTGACTTTTCCATACGAAAATAGATTATTATTAATTTAGTTTCAGATCTACTATTTAAGGAGTTATTTTATTTATAATAAGTTTATTATAAATAAAATAACTAATATACAGTTGTATATTATGATTAAATCAAAAATATCATTGAAATAAGCATTAGACCCATTTCAGATACAATAAATAAATAAATTTGCAAATTATGAACCTTCTATAATATTTATCGATGCAATTTTATCGTTTGTCAATCACTAGCGTAAATGTAAAATAAATTGCTTTTGCACAGCACATACGTAAGTAAGATTACGTCTGTGTGAGTGAGCTGTGTGACCAAACATAGCGCTTCGTTTGACGTTGTGCGTGTGTGCGTGACACTCTATTTACTTTCGTTGCTTACGTAGTTGTAGAAATAGTGGGGGCTTAGTGGCTACAGCGGTTCCGATGCAAACTGCGCTTGATAACCTTTCTAATGTATTTTAATGTTCTGTGTATATAAACGTAGTCATTTATTGATTTTTATGTTCAGGCGATTCTCCGTAGTGCCTGGAACACGGGCTGAAGATGGCCAGGGCATCATAGCGAACGCGAACCGTCGACGTTTATCCATTATGCCAAAACTATTGCAGCCAGCATCTAGAGCTACTAATAAATCTGTTCATCCTTTAGGCTTTCAAGATTTTGATGTGTAACTTTTATATTACTTTTATTTTATTTTACAATTTAGATCATTATTGACACACTTTTTATTGATATTGTTAATGTAGTTTCATTATTTGTATTGAAATTTTTACGAATTATGTTTTTAGTATTTCTTTTTGTAGCCCATCAATAGGCCCATTGGCCGAATGAGTTCAATATCCAAGTTCGATATATTTTATACAAAGATTGTCCTGCGTGGAATAAGAAATCGTAACCTCAGCTTTGCCGCAACGTTTCTGCTACCCTACATAAATATAATACTACATCACAAATAAAAAAAACAGAAATCAAATAAAATATTTGTTTCTATGAAACATTTCACTTCCATTAGCACACTTAAGATTGTAACAAATAAGCAAGTAGTAATTTTTGAAACAATTTTCTCTTTACAAATTATTAATGATTGGATTTTAATTACTTTAATGTTTTATGAGTTCGTTTCTTAATTAAATATAAAGTGATGAAATTCTAAGTACTTTTATTATACTGAAATGTTAATGAAATATTCTTGTTATTTAACGAGTTTCAGTTTGAAGCGCCTTTGTAATGTGTTTGATCTTAATGTTGGGACTAAGTAACGACTGTGCCGATTGACAATTCATTCGTCATTTTTACAATTATTATTTTGTATGTAATAAATTTTATTAGCCGACTATTACCGGTAGTGGTAAAACATAATTAAATTCATAGTTATTAAAAATGGGTATAAAATAATCCTCACACATTCACACAACGCCATCTAGTCCCAAACTAAGCAAAGCTTGTACTATGGATACTAGACAATGGATAAACATACTTAAATCCTTTTTTTTTTGTAAATACATACATATTATACATAGAAAACACTCAGACCAATGGAAACAATCATGTTCATGCACACAAAGATTTGCATTGAGCGGGAATCGAACCCGAGACCTCAGCGTAGCAGCCATGTTGTTGTTAGGTATATACCGACTGCGCCACAGAGGTCGTCATAATAAAAATATAGTACAGTCGTATAAAATGTAGATGAAAAGTTTTAGACAGCGATACAGATATTTCATTACTAAAGCAAAAGAAATGGCATAGAGAATGCTTACTCTGAACGTGCGATATAAGATCATGTTCTGTTTATTTAAATACTATGTACTAGACATAGTATTTTGATAAACAGGTTTAGCTGAAATAGTAACATTTTTAAAGTGTATGACTACGCTTAACAGTAAAAGTATTAAAAATAGCAAACTAAATTACAAGTTTATAGCGACACTGGTATCTTAGGTATGTATGATGCTGTAGAGCTTTCACGCTGACAAAGTAGCGAAAAGCTATTATTATATTATATTTTTTAAACAGACATTTTTAAGGGTTAGGGCCCTGAGTCACAGGGACTTTTACAGACATGAAACGGACCTATACAAGTATCATCCATGCTCAAGGGAATTTTGAACATTAAGTTATTTTCATTATTCCATCTACCTTGTCGAAAATCGCTTACTAACGTTTCTATAAGGTCTAAAAGCTAAGGGTTCTACAGGAAAATTTATAGGGACATTTATAGGAATTACCTTTCGTACATTACGATAAAAAATAATGGATGAATTGAAAAATAAAGTCTTAGTAAACATGCTCAGTTAGGTTAGGACGGCGGGAAGCCGATGGATGAGGGAGGCACAAGACCGCAGGGTGGAAACGTTTGGAGGAGGCCTATGTCCAGCAGTGGGCGTCTATAGGCTGATATGATGATGATGATGATGAAACAAGCTCAGTTAGGTATATACTTAAGTAAAGGATACTTACAAACGGTGGAAGATAGTTTTAATAAGTAATAGGTCTCACACTGGCCTGGGTGAGCCTTATAAAATTAAGTTTGTTGAAATTAAATATAATCAAGAGTTAAGAGTTTTGTAGGAAAACCAAAGTTACCAACATGGCACCCGGAAATTATTTAACCGGATTTAATAATTATAGCGCTATGGCTGCTAGGATAAAAAGGTCTTGTAGCTTTGACCGCGTATTGCACAATGCAGTATGAATAAGCTTACGCCCCCGCGCACTATCAACTAGCCTATTGCAGTCCACTGCTGGGCATAGGCATCTCCCAACACGCGCCACAGAACTCGTCCTCCCCCCGCGCACTAGGTAGCCATAATTTCCTTGCTGCGGCAGCCAATACTACACGCCTTATTGCACGGCAGCCAGAGCGGGTGTAGCCGAATGTATGTGGCTGCCGTCAGTGTCCGCGCCACAGAATTGTTCTAATATCTGTGGTCCGCGCACTAGTTGTATCAGCCAGACGTATTTCTAGGGTTCCGAACTTTGATAAGATGACTTTCGATACAGAGAAGTCAAGACCAGTCGTGGATTGGCTGCTATAACCTATTACGAGGTTGCCTATAACGAGGTTGCCTATTACGAAGGGGGCCTTACCCTCCCAGAGAGGATAGACAAACTAATCGTAGTGAAGCGGGAAACCCATAGACAAGAGAGGCAACGTGGCCGAGCAAAGTGATAATATTTGGGGGAGGCTTATTCTAGTATTGGACTTCAGTTGGTTTCTATGATGATAAAAAAAATGTATATGGAAACATTATTATGACTACTGTTTGTGGGGAATAAACAAAATGATTGCCTGTTTAGGAGCTTTAAATATCAGTCAGTGAACCCAATTAATTAAACTGATTGCATGAAATCATTAGTACTGATTGCAATGTTGCTATTGTTTTACATTAATCAAATAACCACTGTTAAAATTAAATGTGGTGAAATATAAATATTTCTCATTGAAACATGGTGGTAATTGTCATAATTTTTGCAATATACAATAATGATACAAAAATATTGATCATCATCATCATAACAGCACATTAGACGTGACGGAGAGATATTTGGAAAAATAAAAGTACCATAAAATAATACCTATCGAAATTAATCATATCAGTCCAATACTTTTAGGAAATATTATCTCAATAAATCCATACTAATATTATAAATGCGAAAGTAACTCTGTCTGTCTGTCTGTCTGTTCACTACTCTTTCACGCCTAAACGGCTGAACGGATTTCGATGAAATTTGGTACAGACAATCTTTAGACCCTGAGAAAGAACATAGGCTACTTTTTATTAGTAATCATAATATATTTTGATTGATTTCATTGAATTTTGGCGGGAAAGCTGTGTCACGTGACCTGTGACGTCATAGAATTTTAGTCACGTGACCCGTGACGTCATAGAATTTTGACAGATGAGTCGTGACGTCACAGAATTTTGGCGGGAAGATATTTTTTGACAGTTGAGTCGTGACGACATTGAATTTTTGAACGCTGAGTCGTGACGTCACAGAATTAAATTTTGACAGCTGAGCCGTGACGTTTTAGAATTTTTGACAGATGAGTCGTGACGTCACAGAATGTTTGACAGATGATTTGTGACGTCATATTATTTTGGCGGGAAAATATTTGATACCTCTGTCACTTTTGACAGCTGTCAATTTTGACAGATAGGCGTGACGTCATAGAATTTTTGACAGATGAGTCGTGACGTCACAGAATTTTGTCAGGAAAATATATTTTGACAGCTAAGTCGTGACGTCATTGAATTTTGGCGGGAAAAATAGTATTTAAACAGCTGGATCCTGACGTTATCACAATTTGACGGGAAAATAAAATAAAATAAAATAAAAATAAAAATAAATAGGTTTGTACAGGACCTTCGGTGCGTGAGTCAGACTCGCACTTGACCGGTTTTTAAGCTGTGGGTCTGATATAAATATCTAGAGAGCTTAAATTCGTAATTGTCAACTTATTTCATCATAACAGCCCATTAATGTCCCACTACTGGGACGGGCCTCCTTCCTTGACGGAGGGATACTTGGCCTACTAATACCACGCTTGCAGACGGATTGGTATAGGGTTTAATTTCAAGTTTTCCTTCTTTTTATTTAGTGAAGATAATATTCACCTTATTTGTTAGGCACTAAAGTGACATACCTTTGCTTATCCTATCCTACTAATATTATAAATGCAAAAGTTTGTGAGGATGGATGGATGTTTGTTACCCTTTCATGCAAAAACTACTAAATGGATTTTGATGAAATTTGGAATATAGGTAGTTTATGGTGTAAAATAACAATTAAGCGGGTAATACCGCGGGCATCAGCTAGTAGAAATACATTCAGTCAAAAAAGTATCGGGAATGGAAGATTTGTTTATGGTTCCAAATTCAAATTTTTGTTTTTTTTGTTGTTGTTAGATTGGCACAACTGTTTTCCATTTTGGCGCGGAGTTTGAGTAGCTTCTGTTATTTATATTAAATACAGTGCTGGTTTTAGTAATATCATATCTAGTGTGTATTGCGAATTTCAGAATGGACAAAAATATCGAACAAAGAGTTTGTCTTAAATTTTGCATCGCCAATGGAATTTCGTGTTCGGACTCCCTGAAAATGTTACAGAAGGCTTACGGTGAATCGACTTTATCAAAAACACGTGCTTATGAGTGGTACAAAGCGTTCAAAAGCGGTCGAGATGTGATGGAAGATTTGCCTCGCTCTGGTAGGCCATCAACGTCTGCAACTGAAGTTAACATCGCAAAAGTGAAGGAAATAGTGACTGAAAATCCTCATTCAACTTTGAGAGAGATAGCCGCCGAACTTTCTGTATCTCACGAGTCGATCCGTACCATTTTAACTAATCATTTGGGTATGAAACATGTTGCCGCTCGGCTAGTCCCAAAATATCTGAATTTTCTCCAAAAAGTTAATCGCATGAGAGTCGCTGAGGACATGCTAGAACGAGTCAAATCCGACCCAACATTCATGAAACGCATTGTTACTGGTGACGAGACGTGGGTTTACGAGTTTGACATGCAAACTAGTCAACAAGCTTCAGAGTGGCGCCTTCCAACTGAACCGAAACCGAAAAAACAACGCCAAAGTCGATCAAAAGTCAAAGTCATGTTGACTGTTTTCTTTGACTATCGCGGTGTTGTGCACTCTGAATTCTTACCAGAAGATCTAACGGTAAATAAAGAAAATTATGTGAGAGTTATGCGGCGTTTAAGAGAGCAAATTCGACGAAAAAGGCCAGATTTGTGGAAAGAAAATTCTTGGATTTTGCACCACGATAATGCGCCTTCGCACAAGGCCATCATTGTAAACGAATTTTTGACCAAACACTCAACAAATACCATCGAGCAACCACCATATTCACCAGATATGGCTCCAGCCGACTTCTTTCTTTTTCCTAAACTCAAATTACCACTTCGTGGCACCCGTTTTCAATCGGTAGAAGACATAAAGGAGAATTCGCGGCGAGAACTGAACTCAATTCCGGAAGCAGCGTTTAAAAAATGTTTTGATGAATGGATTATTCGCTGGCGTAAGTGTATAGTTTCTGAAGGAGCATACTTTGAAGGTGATAAAATAAATTTGGATGAATAACAAACATTTTGTGTATTATTGATCTTTTCCCGGTACTTTCTTGACAGAGTAGTACATAAAAAACAAAATCTAATTTTTATAACGAATAATCTAATAAAAAGTAAATTAACACCAAATATTAAAAGCCGAAACTAATAAACACATAACAGTATCAATAATATAACCTAAGCAGCCTCACACACACAAAAGAAATATCTTCTAATAAAAAAAACTACGCAACTAATTGATTTGTCTTAATAATCAGTACACAACTAAAAGCAGATAAAAGTCAGCCGAAACAAAAATAAGTATTAAGTCCGAAACGTGTATTCGTTATATTAATACACGAACCCAATTTCATTTGTAACTCGTTTCGCAACCAACGAACGTGTATGTTATGCGTCTTTAATATCACGTAGAGAATCACGTGTAGGTAGGTAGGTACAGGAAAATCTCACAGGAAGAGTTTGTCGACAGGAAATTAAAGTTCGTGAATTTCAACCGCACGCGCCACCAAATCAACTCTGCTTTGTGAAATATTTAAAATAGCGGTTTTACCTCGTGGCAGAAAAAAGTGGAATCAAATTGTTGTATGTGTAAGTTTTTTAAGTGTAAGCTTGTTACGTTTCCTGAAACTTGTCATAGGAAACTTAAATTTTACTGTAAAAAGGAGGAAAATCTTACGTACTACGCCAAAGAATTAGTATAGGGTCTGATGTCAAGTTTTCCTTCTTTCCTTTCTCTTTCTCCTTGACTATAAATCGCACATGGCGCTGGGATCTATATATGAGAAATGCAGTACTTATTACTCAAACACTCAACAAATATATTTTATTATGCCCTTTATTATCACCTCTCCGTGTGGTGACGGAGTAAGAATACTATATGTCACCACCCAATCTCATCCCATGGGTGTCGTAGAAACCGACTAACGGACTATCAATGAATATTATCTTTACGAAATAATAGAAGGAAAACTTGAAATTAAACCCTATACCAATCCGTCTGGCCAGCGTGGTATTATTAGGCCAAGTATCCCTCCGTCATGGGAGGAGGCCCATTCCTGAAGTGGGACATTAATGGGCTGTTATGATGCATTACCTCATTGCCAAGTTAACAAATACGTAATGTACCTCAATGATTAATGTTTAAGATCGCCTGGTTGTCACTGCTCTGTCAGTGTTGAGGATGAATAATCTGTCCTGTGTCTATTTGAAACGGCATACTGAGAATTAACACCTGAAATACCTACACAGTATTTTGTATTCGTCTTTACTTCATTTATTATTCTAATGTTATTATAATTTCCTTTATTTACTATATTTTCACACATTCTGTTACATTTTTAAATATTAATAAAGCTAACAAAAGCATTTACCATCTCAACCTAAAGCGTTCCACTTCTGGACGGCCTTCTTCGGGGGCCTCTACATCCTATGCTCTGTCCATCCCTCAATCACTACAACCTTTACCATAAAAAAGTAGACCTACAAGGAGTTGAGTACAACAACCAAGTTACTGGTGGTTAGTTACTAGCTCCTGAGATAAGAATTTCCTCACAATACTTGCCGTGTCACAGTTTACTGCCGTCAGCACAAGAACTATGATCAAAGTGCCTGAAGCGGGTCTCCTTGTGTTAATAGAGGCTCATTGGAATAATTCTGTTACTCGAAATTACTGTCTATTTTCATTAATACTATTATGAATTATTTTTGATTCTAGTTATATCGAACCACTAGCTAACCCGTGCCCACTTTGTTAGGCGGCGAAAAAAACGCGTCACTTTTTTAAACATATTTTATTACTGCTCCACTCCTATTAGTCACAGCGTAATACTATAATATAGCCTATGACACTCCCCGATAAATGGACTATTCAACACAGAAAGAATTTTTAAAATCGGTTCAGTAGATCCAGAGATTACACTCTACAACGTCATCAACACACAAACTTTACCTCTTTATAATGTTAGTATAGATTAAAGGTCATGGCACATTATACCGGTACCGCAACAGCACAGCTGCTGCATGGCGTCGCCTCGAATTTAGACTACGGCTAGCTGCCAGCGCGCTAACTACGCGTTGTCCGCAAGGTGCAAGCTCGCAGTCCGCGCGCCGGCCGCGACGTGTAAGCTCACAGTCCGCGCGGTGGCCGCGAGGTGTAAGCTTGCTGTCACCGCGAACTCAATATTGTTTTAAGACATTTATCCTGCGACGACGCAATGACGTTGTTTCTCTACCGACTCGGAGTCGGCGCGTAATGAGCATGCCGTCGCCGCGCTGTACGCATAAGGTCCGCTCGCTTGCAGCACGCGGGCTGCGGGTCGAGTTGTGTGGTAGCGGCAAGCGCGCTGACTGCCCGCCGTTGGCTTTTTCATATTGACATTATGAAATATATTATACTACACACGATTTAATGCTCTAAATTGAATGACAAGTTAAATGCTGGTGTGGAGCGGTGCTGTTGCGGTGCCGGTATAATGTGCCATGACCTTAAGTCGTGGTATTATTCAATAAACGTATACCGCTGAACATATATATTATAATATTTTATCTCTGTACTGTCCTCTGTTATAACTGCCTTAATGTCAAAATAACAACTGAATTAACGCGACATTAAGCACTTTCCATTTGCGGGCAATTTTGTGGTCATGGTTGATACCACAATGGACCACAATACAGTGCTATGGTTAAGATAATGACACCAATATCTCTATAAATAGGCCTTAATATGAATACAGACACTTATGTTTATATTATGTTTGGCACCTCTATTCTGAAATTTATAGGCAAACACATCGTCGTTTCAAGTTACTCATCGCATTTGATTTGGATGTCAAGTGTTTGGGAATTCTGAGAAGTATAAGTAGGCCAAGCGTCCCTCAGTTACTGAAGAAGACCCCATCAAATTGTTAACGGTCTGATATGGTAGTCTAATCTTACTAATTCGCAATAAAATAAATTCAAAAACACCGTTTGTTTCTATTAACAAAGATTTACTCAATTTATCGTCATGATCCTTGCCATTGTTTTAACTGAAATATATTCCAATGTTTTCTATTTAGACGATATAATTTACATAAACAGACAATCAGAATAACAAAAGGCCTTGTGATGAAAACTCATTCTCATAATTTTTCGCTGTCTGCATCCCAAAATATTCTTGGCATTATGTTGCTTCAGTTAAAACATTCCTTGAACGAAATATGTATGAGACCTAGTTTAGTACTTTTAATTAAAATATTTGAACATGGAAATGGAAATAACGCTTTAATGTTGGTTTCGTTTTTAAATACTGCAGCGTACCTATGCATAAGATCAGTAGAGCTTTAACTTTTTTGTACACCGGGTATTATTCTGCCAGTTCGGAGCTTTTTCCGTTCTTGTATTACACATAGATTCACACACATATAAATATGAACTTATATACACTATGTGGCTACATTTTCCCGTTTCATTCCGGGTGTTCATCCATTGGCCCATCGCAGAAACATGCTATTAAACATGGCCTTCTAGATATGAAAAAATACTCTGAAAAGGTTTATTAACTATCACGATAGTCATTATTACTGAAAGCAAGAATTTGACTTACCCGACAGTATAGATAAAAACTTGGCTAACTTGCACCCTGTAGGTCCGATCATCTGTTACAGGGTTCTAAAGTTGCTGTACTACGAGTATATTGAATACACCCATAATTTATGCAACTTAACCCAGGTACTTCCAAAAGAAAGTAAGCAAAAAAAAACTGTATAAATTTCTGAGTATACAGTACGATCATATTTTTTTATGTATTTCAATATAGCATACTCTCAATGAAAAAATACATGCTGTTTTATTGTTATGCCCTGCTTTACTGCGCTCATGATTCCCCTACCCTGCTACTATATTTGTTTTTTTTGTTATACGTGATATCATTCGAACAGAAATATGACGTATAATATCCAGGATTTTTTATTTCCTACAGGCAATGGAAATGTGGAATATTATACACATAAAATATTTTTAAGTTAAGATAAAAACGTAAGTTTCTTTCATTGAAAGAATTTTAATAAAGTTGAAATAAAAAATGATTCCCTTCAAATAGGTACAATGGGTTCGGTTCATGCACACTAAGATTTGCATTGAGCCGGAATCAAACCCGAAATCTCTACGCAGCAGTCATATAACTGTAACGCCATACAGGTCATAAAATATAATATATTATATAATAAATATACATATAGGGTCCCTTACCTAAACCGTAATAAATTAATGCATATTAACATATACATTTTATGACAAATTTCGACATATATTTTAAATATACAGCATGTTCCAATTTGTTGGAACCCTTCCAAACGCCTTCCTTACTGCATCGAAGTACTAATTCAGCGGAACCATTTCTTAGCCGTAATTTCCTGCATAATTTTTAGTATAAAATAGTTTCTTTCATAACAATAATGTTATTATGGAAGATCTTATTTTAATATTTTGACAACAATTGTTACTACACTTTTCTTTTACTCTTAACCTTTAAGTAAGTTAAATTCGGGTCCATTTTATACCAAAAAATATCCAATCTGTAAATTTAATTTTTTAAAAATAATAATAAATGTTAAAACTTAAATATTTTGTTATAATTTAGTAATAACAGACCTTTTGACAACTTCCCAAAAGCAATTTCTTTTTTAAAAACATCAAAATACGCTAATTATTGATAATAAAGTTACAGTGAGTACACGTCTGTACTTATGTAATCAACATGGCACGTCGGTACTCATAGGTTAAAGGGGTTTCTAACACTCTATCATGAACTATAGATTTGTATGATTAATAAAGCTATATAAATCTCCATTTTAAAAGTTTAAAATACTCAACAAAGTCTCTTAAAAATAAACGCGACACGAATTGAATTCTAGACGAGTTTATCTAAAATTTATAATGTGATTCAATCTATTCCTATTTTGTGTCGGACTGGGGAATAAGTATATCCAAAGCTGCGGCATAATATTTAGATGATATAGCATTATATTCTACTAAAAGACATAAATAAATATGAATCAGTTACAAAACAATTAGAAAGAAAAACGTTAGAATTAACGAAATAAAGAAGACGTCAATGAAACGAAGATTAAAATATAATAATACTTTTAATCCTTTCGTGCGTCTCATCATAACAGCCCATTAATGTCCCACTGCAGGGACGGGCCTCCTCCTACGACGGAGGGATACTTGGCCTACTAATACCACGCTGGCCAGACGGATTGGTTAAGGGTTTAATTTCAAGTTTTCCCTCTTTTATTTCGTAAAGATAATATTCACGGATAGTCCCTTAGTCGGTTTTTACGTCACCCTTGGGACGAGATTGGATGGTGACATATTGTATTCTTACTCCGTCACCACACGGAGAGTTCGTGCGTCTATAATAATATGTTGGTAAAACATTATTAAAGACGCACGGCAAGCTACGGCATTTTATTACACGTATAGAAGAACAACACTTTTTTTCAGGCCAGAGTTTTTCCATTCGAAAAAAGTAGCTAACCAACATACCAAACATTTTTTTACGGATACCATTAGGGTATCCGTAAAAAAATGGTTTAAGAATGCGGGAAACTGACCTAACCGAATATTTTACAGTGATTATTTCGTGTTCAATATTTCAACGTAATAATTATAATTTAATTGAACCAAATTCAATTTTATCAATTATATATTAAATACTCGTAGGATAAAATGTATTATTAAATATGAAAACCACTTCTGACGGATCAAAATTCCGAAAGTATCCAAACTGTTAATTAAACAAGGTTTTCCGGAAAGCTATTTTCTACCCAACGTTATAGCCTGTGGTTGTAGCTGTATGGTTATGTGCCTTGCATTAATATTCGTAAGTTAGTGATGTGATGTCAAAGGCTTGCCATGATTGGTATAGAGCGTAGAAGTTAATTATGTATTTGGAAGCGTGATTGAGTATGGCGTGCATTCATCCTTATAAATCCTTGGCAAGTAATTAAAACACGTACGAAAATCATCATTTGATGTGCGTACATAACGTATCATGAGTTGTACTTAACGCTTTGAATGTTTCGAAGGATATCTGATATTTTTTTTAAATCTTTATTGAAAAGGGTTTAGTCACTCAGTGACTATGCCACCCTATGATAACTGATATTTTATAGACTTTATCTTAGATCTTTATCAAGCGGCCATTTATATTGCGTCAAGACGTAGTGCTTAAAAGAAAATCAAAGACTTTAATTAACCTTTACTTCTCAAAAATTCATCAAACAATGCAGGCGCTGATTTTACCAAAATCTAAAGGCAAAAACGGTACTTCCATGACGATGGTAAAAGCAGGTCGAATGTTTTCGACAAGGGTTAAAGGACGGGTTCGATCTCTCCTGCCATGACGTGTCGCAAGATTTAGCCCACTTTAATCTATACTAATATTATAAAGAGGTAAAGTTTGTTTGTTTGTGAGTTTGTATTTGTTGATTACCCCCTACTACGGTAGGGGGTAATCTCTGGATCTACTAAACCGATTTTAAAATTCTTTCACCGATTTTTTAATTTTTTCTGTGTTGAATAGTTCATTTATCGGGGAGTCTCAAAGGCTATATAATATCACGCTATGTCTAATAGGAGTGGAGCAGTAATGAAATACGTTTAAAAAATGGGCGCATTTTTTTCGCCGCCCAACAACGTGGGCATGGGTTAGCTAGTTTGATATAAATGCAATTTTACTAAAATGTGTAGTGATAAAATGAAATTAATACCTGCTATGAAATTTTAAAAAATAATAGTCATCAGTAGTAAATTATGTTAATGTGTGGTGTGTAAACAGATACCATAGAGATATTTTGTTGATAAAATACCTATTTTATCAACAAAATATCTCGTAGCGTAGCTTGTATATATTTAAAAAAACTTGCATCATCTGAAACAGTAAATTAAAATTAATTGGATGATAAAATAGAATAAAATTGCAATTAAAAAGCAATAGCAAATTAAAGCTTTGCAATTTGTAAAATTGGATTTTTTTTTCTATGTACGTCATTTAATAAATTACTAGAAACTTATTATATCCTTGAATCTAGTTCAGAATTTAAATATTTTAAAAATAAAATTATAAAATTTAAATTAAAGGAAAAATATTAGTAAAAATTTTTACATGAAAATGAAATTTTCTTGTGGATTTCACAATTTTAATGATGATGGATTCAAGTAAACTTCAAGTAAGTTTCTTCTCTTAGTTTCCTAACGATCAACCTTTTTACTTTGATGTAAGGATTGTAAAAGTATCTCATCGTGGTACTTAAAAGTTATTTAAGCCTATTTTTATTTATAGGATTATTATAGGACGGAATTGAGAAAGAGGAATTTTAATCAGTTTTTACATAGCATGTCAATTCTCGTACCTTAAAATCGTTAGAAATTCAGTTAGGTTTACTTTAGTTGTCAAATTGTCAAACAATAGGAAAGAAAATTTTACAACTAAAGTTAACTTAACCGAATTTTTAACGATTTTAAGGAACGAGAATTGTTCATCAATTCTCGTTCCAAATTTTATTTAGTTTTGTTCTTTACACAAACTTTTAGTCTTAAACTAAGAAGCTCTTGTTAAATGGACAGTCCATTAGCCGATAAGCAGTACCAAAGATGGTAAAAATTTTTACAAAAAAATATTTACCCCAATATGCTCAAGTGTATTATGTAAGTGTGTTGTTAACGATGTTCTAAAAACCTTGAAACAATTTGACACGAAAAAAAGTGCTGGTCCTGACTCAATACCGCCACTACTCATAAAACAATGCAGCGAAGCCCTTGCATTACCCCTGACCTTAATTTTCAACAAGTCAATTAGACAAGGTTGTTTCCCTGACCTATGGAAAACAGCAAGAATTATACCTATCTACAAAAAGGATGATCCAGCGGATGTAAAGAATTATCGACCAATATCGATTCTGTCATGCTTCCCTAAAATTTTCGAATCCCTTGTGCACCCTGTTATTGCTCGACATATGGACCCTATTATATCCGCAAATCAGCATGGTTTCAAAGCCGGGCGAAGCATAGATACTAGTCTGGTACAGTTTGCGTCTGATCTGAGTCTGGCAATAGACAAGGGTCTTGAGGTAGACGCTGTGTACACGGATTTCTCCAGCGCGTTTGAAAAAGTAGACCACTTAATACTCCTGTCTAAGTTGGAACACAGCGGCATCCATGGTTCATTGCTGAGGTGGTTTGCCTCATACTTAGAGAACAGATCGCAAATTATAGCTCTCAATGGATACGAATCCGACCCTTACTACGCAGCTTTAGGAGTTCCACAAGGATCTCACCTAGCACCAACCTTATTTACACTATTTATAAATGACCTAACAACCCACATCCACCACTGTAAACACCTACTGTTCGCAGACGACCTCAAAATATACAAAACTTTGTTAAATCCCAGCGACACTGTGCTCATACAAGACGACCTAAATCGTGTGTAAATAATAACATGACCCTAAACGTCAAAAAATGCTGCCATATCAAGTACACTAAAAGAAAATGCCCGACAACTTCGTCATATTTCATTGAAGGAGTTGCGCTAGAGAAGGTACATGAAATACGCGACCTTGGTGTTATTATAGACAGTCAGCTTAATTTTCAGAGCCATATTGATAATATCGTCAATAAATCGGCACAAATGTTGGGCTTCATAACACGAGCGACAAGGGACTTTAAATCTCCTAGAACCAAAATCACTCTGTACAATGCATTAGTTAGGAGTCGATTGGAGTTTGGGAGTGTAGTCTGGAGCCCATACTATGCCGTACACTCACAGAGGCTAGAAAGCATACAGCGCGCATTCACCAGGCGCCTTGCCTACACCGCCAATGGAATATCCCACAGATGTCCATACGAACAGCGTCTACAGCATTTTAAATTGCACTCTCTTCGTGAGCGGCGTTTGGCCAAAGATCTGTCCTTTTTGCACGCATTGATGACAGGCAGATTAGATTGTGAAGAACTAACACCCCGCATTTCACTTCATGTTCCCTGAACAATACCTAGATATCCTATCACCAACATTTATCACACGCCAATGTGCCGGACAAATATAGGTATGAACGCACCCTTAGTTCGAATTTGCAAGGAATTTAATTCCACTGCCAAAACTGTACCCGACATAGATATATATTTCGACACTAAAGAAACATTTAAGGGCAAAATTCTAAACTCATTTAGCATCTCCAACAACAAGAGTTGCACATACAATGGGAACTATGTTACACAGTCACTCACAATCTCAAATTTGTAAAATACCGATAAGTACGTGTTGTAATTTGATTAATTCCTTGTTACCTAACTAATGTGCTGTCATTTTAAATTAATGTTTTTTTTAATAGTTTTTATATTTCTTACTTTTTGAATGCTGGTAAGCCTGTAATTGGTAAATGTATCAGAGCGAATTTGTATAACCGAATTTTTAAAATGTTGTATAAATATGTTTACTGTTGCCATACCTAATAAAATAAAATAAAAATAAAATAAAGTGTACATCGGATAAAGTAAATGACCTTTACCTACTCAAAACAAAATGAAGTCAATTCATAAAACAATAATTACGATGAAAATCCCTAAAAGCTTCTAATAAATTACACAACACATTTGAAATAATAAATACGTAGGATCACAATAATCAATCGGAAAACATTTTATCCGTCTGTCAGACCCTTATCATTCTGAAGTAGGTTCCTGTAGTGCTCTCAGGACGTGCTCCAATGTTGTTCTAATATCAGATACATACGATTCACGATCCCTGCGATAAGCTAAGCCGAAGGCATATACGCATTGCTCCTTCACATAGAAAATTTGACAACCTCTGTCGCGTAGTGGTTACAGAACATGACTGCTAGGCAGAAGTATCGGGTTAGATTCCCGTTCAATGTAAATATTTGTGTGCATGAACATAATTATTTGCATTGGTCTGAGTGTTTCTATGTATGATACGTATGTATTTGTTACGGGCAACGTGATTAACTGGGCATTATTAATAAGGACCGGCCTTTATTAATAATGCCCAATAACGATGGCCAAAGTGATAAATTTATCACTTTGACCGGCCATTATTAATAATAGCCGACGGCCCGTGGTCCATGTAATAAGTTAGTGTTTGAGATAGCTTAAAAAAAGCCAAAAGTCAGAAACAGTAGGTTAGGTTAGGTTAGTATGGCCACCACAACGCGCACGAGCCGAGCGAGCAAAGCGAGCGGGCCGCGGCAGCGGCCGGCGAGTGCCAGAAACATTTTTTTATAAATGACGACCTCGGTGGCGCGCCGGTAAAGCCAGCGGCTGCCGCGCATGAGGTTGTGGGTTCGATCCCCTCGCAGGACAATAATTTGTGAGATCCACAAATTATTGTCCTGAGTCTGGGTGTTATATGTGTCCGTTAATTGATGTTTGTAAAAGGTCCCCGCGACACAGGGCATGATCCCTAGTGCGGGAGTTGTCTTTTTTAAAATAAATAAAAATAAATAATAAAATATTTAATTTTGTAATTAGTATGTATAATAGTTAATTTTTTTTAACTTTTCATGAAAATTTTGTAAGTTAAACTTCATTTAATTAACAAAAACACCTTCACCTATTTTATTACTTTTCCCAAGATAGGGTGGGCATTATTCATAATGGCCGGGAAAAGTGATTAATTATGCTGTTTTAATTACATTGTCCAATTGAGTCGGGCATTATGAATAAAGACCGGTCATTATTAATAGTGCCCAGACTTATCAAATTGCCCGTAACATATTCACAAAAAAAAACAAGTATATAAGTACTAATATCCGTTCTTCTGTTACCCATAACACAAGCAGGTTAAGTCTAGCTTAATTTGGGAACAGATGGCGATGTGTAGAGATGTCCGTAAATATTTATAGAGCTCCTACTCCTTGAGAGAACGGAAGGGTCTGTCAGACTCTTAAACCCCATTTATTTTGTTCGTTATAAAGGCCGGGGGCCGCGGCAAACTATGATACTTCCACAAGCCCGCTCCTAAGCGGTTAGCGGTCCCCACCTCGAAAATAGGGTAACGAAGTGAACTCCCCTACATCTGGGAAACCACAGATGGAACAGAAAATATATGTATGTAAACCATGGTTCAACATCAATTTGGAATATTAACTAAAAATTCTTCTAGGTATACACTTTACTTGATTAATATGAAAAATGGTAATATTTTTACGTACAGTTCCATTTGCAGTTGGTATATGGGTTAAAACTAGTTTGGCTTTGTTTACTTTTCAAAACACGAACACTACAAAGTCCTTTAACTGTAGTTTTTGTGTTGTGTATGGTTATTTTTCCTGTCAGTCATTCATATTTTGTTTGACCTGTATTGTGACGGGATAAAAATAAAACTTGCTTTTGACTATTCTGCCAATGCCATTAGTTTTGCTGATGAATGTGTCTTACTTACGTATTAACTTCATAAAACACAAGCTTTATGGCTGTACTAAGTAATTACTATGTAACAAAAAGGTCAAATAAATACCAAACCCAAATACAGAACCTCTGGATAGTTTGAGATCAAGGTTTTCTTATTATAAGGAATAAGCTATCTTTACATAGATATGATATGATGCTTGATTTAAATAATGTTCCATTTAAGGAACCGACACCAACCACCGTTGATACCGACTATACTTAGATACGTTTAATTTTACAGAAACTTTATCCTTTTAAACAAAATAATTTTACTAATTAACATGCAACCGACTTTGAAATATAAATACAAGAGGTTACATTTAAATTGGTCAAGAAATGATTGGACCTAATCTTAGCATTCCATGGGTTCTCCGTGCGGGTGCCGGGTCCATCGCGTGATAAAGGACGGAGCACTTGCATAACAGCGTCCAGGACTTACGACCTAGATATAGGTTTCAAGAGGCCCTCTTACAACTCGTTAGCGGTAACCTTCACTGTCTGCTATGTTCCGTCCTCTACCTATCCAATTTTGGTATGAACCTAACAATGCCGTTTTGGAAATTCTGAGATAATAAACAACAAAAAAAAAAAACTATAGAATTGAGAACGTCCTCCTTATTTTGGATTAGCTAAACTACTAGCAATATAGTCTGCTTGGTCATTTATCTAGATAATGACATAACGTAGGTACCTGTTTACTTTTATTACGTAACGTGAGAATACTTCAAAGTCGATGTTTATAGGTAACTTTACGTCTAGCTTATAAATCCCTTTTCTAAGAAAAGGTCAACCCTTTTCATCGTGTTAATTAAACGCTTTGTCAACTCTTTAAATAACAGGGAGTTTTTAGATTCATTGTAAACTATATTTTATTTATTTCCTTTATATTTTGTAGTATAAATAGTGAAATAACAGATACTGTTTTTTTATAATGCAACGCGGTAATATAATAACGTTATTTATTTATTTAGTTAACAAAACGCATATTAAATCACATTACAAAACAGCATCGCAAATATTCATGTTACATGCATAATGAATCAAGAATTTACCGAGGCAATCGTATTTGAAATAACCAGAAATAAACCAATAACATATTTCTCTTGCTCCGTGTGGTGCCGGAGTAAGAATACAGTGTGTCACCACCCCATCTAATCCCATGGGTGTCGTACAAACCGACTAAGGGAAGACACGGAGAGCCGTGAATATTATCTTTACGTAATAAAAAGAAGGCAAACTTGAAATTTAACCCTATACCAATACGTTTGGCCAGCGTGGTATTAGTAGGCCAAGTATCCCTCGGTCACGGGAGGAGACCCGTCCCTGCAGTGGGACATTAATAAGCTGTTATGATGCATCATGCAATCAAAAATTTACCGCCCAGGCAATCGTATTTGAAATAAACAGAAATAAACCAATAACACATTTCTCTTGCATACTTACATTTAAGTTCAAGAACAACAAAAAATAAACGTGATATTAAAAGCTTGCGCTACACTGAACCCGCGCTTAGTGCTACCACATCTTACATAACTGACATTAGCGGTGTGCCAACATAACGTATTACATACTTTGTACTAACAGAACGCACCAGGGTCTTTTGCATCCAGTCTAACCCACAGACCTTAATGAGGTCGTCGGTCCACCTACTACTGTAACATTTATAACAAATACTTACTTTACTATAACAAAAATAAAAAAGTAAAACATTTTACTTGCATAAATGAAGTCTAAGAAAAACAAAAAATAAACGTGATATAAAAAGCCTGCGCTACATTGAACTCGCGCTCAGTGCTACCACATCTTACATTACTAACATTAGCGGTGTGCCAACATAACATATTACATACTTTGTGCTCATTTGTTACAAATACATTTTACATGTAACTTATACTAACAGAACGCACCTGGGTATTGTTACAACACAGTGTGCTTATCTTTCTGATAAAATTATTGCTGTTTACTTGAGACGTTATGGTTTGAGATTTAATAATAAGTGGAAAGTTTTAACTGTTTCCGTAAGAAACTATTCGAGTAGCTGTCATGTATAAGGTCCTGAGTTCAACTTTCACGATCTTTTAATAAAAAGTATACTTAAGTTTGGATATCCTCTGTGTCTGTTAATCGGTAAATAGAGATCTGTGAATTATTCCCGCTATAAAAGGCTTGAACTGAAGTGCTTTTAAATAAGTAGTAAATAACTGACGCCTCAGATTACTTATGCTCACTCTAAAAATACAAAGACTAGTTAAATAGTTGGGTATGCAACTTTTAACAACTTACTACGAACAAATTTCAGAGTTCTAAACGCAACACCCTTTCAAACCTCATCAATTAAGTTAATGTGGGTCTTTTAAGGCGTCCTTACACTCGGCTCTACTTATGTTCACTCCATAAATCCTTTCCGTCAATAACGTGGCCCTTAACGCTTGACTGCTTCACCAAAGTGTACCTTTACTCGGACCTGTTACTAAGTTCGTTACGTGTATACGTATTTCATCATAGGAATATTTTTGGAACCTTCAATCAGATTGTTAAAGGTTGATGTGTTGGTATTTGCCGTGTGCCGTGTGATATGTTGTAGCCTAGAACCTTATCTAGGATACACGGCACGATCACTGTAAATACATACATAAGCAAGAGATTCGTTTGTGTGATTCACAGATGGATTTTCTGAGCCTAGATTGTGACTCTGTGTCAGTAAATTTCATATTTTTAAAGTCCTTACCACATAGCGCAGACTTCCAAAGATACGAAGAATGTACTGTACATCTAATATAAACAGCATATTGTATCCGACCTTGTTTTGTTGTAAGCAAAAGAGTCCAACCTGTCTTAATTTTTATTCATCATTCAATAATAATTACTTGTAAATATTCCTTAAATTCTTTCAAATATTTTTCCCTTTTGTAACAATCATAACAGCCCGTTAATGGCCCACTGCAGGGACGGGCCTCCTCCCATGACGGAGGGATACTTGGCCTACTTGTACCACGCTGGCCAGACGGATTGGTAAAGGGTTTAATTTCAAGTTTTCCTTCTTTTTATTTCGTAAAGATAATATTCACGGAAAGTCCCATAGTCGGTTTTTACGACACCCATGGGATGAGATGGGGTGGTGACATATTGTTTTCTTACTCCGTCACCACACGGAGACAATTGTCACAATATTTCGATTTAAAACTTCAAAATATTTTACTCATTTCTGACAATATCGAACAGTTATTCCGTTTTAAACCGAAAGAATAGAATGTCACGCGTGAACTCACAATGACAGCGCAGACCGATCGATAGAGTTAACTAAGTTATCACCGTCGAGACTGTGTTGCAGGTGTTTATTTACGTTATATGTATTGTGAACGTAAATCCGTACAAGCTTACCTGAGAACAAAATATAAATTTATTTTATGAAACACCTTAGTACAAAATATTATTTTATTTTATAAAACTTTGAAGTTTTAACGCTTGAAATTATTAAATGTAGTCCGTATTATGTAGTGCTTTGGAATATTGGTTAATTTGGAATGTTTGGTAGTTTGGAATATTCGTCAATTTGCTGCGGCAGATTAAGAAAATGTTTAAACATTTTCTCAAAATTTTTTTTTTAGGGTTTGAACCGATTTTGAAAAAACGGAACCCTTATAGGATCACTTCGTTGTCCGTCTGTCCGTCTGTCCGTCCGTCTGTCTGTCAAGCCATTTATCTCAGGAACGCGTGGAGGTATCAAGCTGAAATTTTCACCAAATACTAAGGTCTGTTCCCTCAAACTTATAACACAAGGAAATGACGGAGGGATACTTAGCCTACTAATACAACGCGAGCCAGACGGATTGGTATAGGGCTTAATTTCAAGTTTTCCTTCTTTTTACTTCGTAAAGATAATATTTACGGTTAGACCCTTAATCGGTTTTTACGACAGTCAGGGGAGGAGATGGGGTGGTGACATATTGTATTTTTACTCCGTCAACACACGGACAAGTATTAATTGTCACGGACTTTCAGTATTAATTGTCTGATATTTAATAATCCGGGATTCAACGACTTACTGAGAAGTTTTACCTAATTCAATCACAAAGGGGAACTTGGTTTAAGTAATGCTTGGTTGGCTAGACAAGTAATGGTTGGTTGGCGGGTAAGAACTAACACTCCAAGTTATTTTAATATAAATCCGGGACTTACAGTCATCGAAAACTAATCCTACTAATATTATAAATGCGAAAGTTTGTGAGGATGGATGGATGGATAGATGGATGTTTGTTACTCTTTCACGCAAAAACTACTAAATGCATTTTGATGAAATTTGGAATATAGGTAGTTTAGGGTGTAGAATATTATTTAAACTACCTATATAACGCGGTAGAAGCCGCGAGCATGAGCTAGTTTAAAAAAAAAAAAACATAGCTTTGGTCACACAAGAAAGTTTGTGATGCGTTCGTTTAAAAAAAAGTACATTTATTTACATAACAAATTATTGCTTGTAATTATATTCATGTGTTCTATGGCGCGTGTTGGGAGACGCCTATCGGACATTGGCAGGCGGTGGACTGTATAGTCTAATTGATTGATTGATAGTTATCCATGTGGGGACGGACTAAAACTACCTGATGTCAATAGCCTAACTCATTATGAAGTCGTTGCAAAAGGCTATAAAAGGATTTCTATAAACAGTCTCTAGTAAATAGGTCTACCAAAGTATAAAGAGTCGATACATAACTTAAATCCAAGCTGTCTAGTCTACATAGTTACTGTGAGCTCGTCCCTGCTCTAAAACATTCATGAACTGCATTAAAATACTTAATATTGCATAAATACTCCATGAATAAAATTCACAAAACAAAGGAAGATAAAACTTCGCAATCGATAACAAAAAATAGCAATTAGATTGTGTTATTAATTTCACCGTTTTCTCATTCCCTTATCTATTGAGTTACGAGCAATTTCGATATCAATTTATCAGACCAGTAAATTCAAACTGATATTACCTTACAGATTTATTAAGTGCTCAATGCGGCATTACTTTCATGGAATACTGAAACGATAAGGAAGGAATTCTTATAACGATTTTTTTCTCATTAAATGTAAAATATCTTTAGGAATCGCTTTAGGAAATGCAAAGTTGCTGCGTTTAGTCTGATTGCATTTTGTAGGTTGAATAGTAGATGTAGATAGAATACTTAAATAAATATATTTATGGATTGCTTAATATGCTATTTTCGTGAAAATAGAAGTTAAAGTATTTTGACAAATGTTCGTGCTGTATTTATTTGTGAAAGGGTAGAGAAACTAATAAAATTGTAGGGTAGGGTTTTAAACTATTATTAATTATCAAATTGTGAATGTTCCATAGGAATAACAATTGAGCTAAATAAAAATGCATTGATAGAATAATTTGTTACAAAGTTGGTCGAGAAAATAAAGAACGCAAAATGATATTATATACCTATTTTATTTTATAAATTACCTAAACGAAATTATTGTTTTATTTTTCATAAACTTTTAATTCTTAGTAGCTCAGTCAATGTTGCAACATACCGTTTCCTTCAAGTTTTTAATACTAAGCCAAGCTTCTAAGCACCTCTATACATTAACTGAGTACATGAAAAGGCACATAAACGGGTACGTAGTCGTATGTTAAACTGCTCTTTACATCGTATGAAGCTAGAAATACTTACCTATTTGCATTTTTCTTTTAAAACCAGTAGTAGCTGCTAAAAAGATAGTTTTCAGTTGAGAATTTTAAGCGCTGCGTAGTTTTGCTTACATAAACGAGTATCTATAGCTTATTAAAAACTTATACATAAACTGAATTTTATTTACACTAAAAACAAATTGAATGCCATCATTATTTTCACAAAAAAAGTAAAAATAAATCAGTAAAACTGTATTACTTAGACTAAAGTAACATTACAAAACCTCGTTATCTTTAGAAAACTATGCAGACAAAACCGTTTATAAACTGAAGGAACAAAAACAATGACGGTTAGGAATAGTAAAGCACAGCACGTCTCACTTGATGGACAGATAGATCTAGTCAAAGAGCTGAGCCGTTAAAAGTAGATGACAGAACATTGGTCACTGTGGATATATACGAGAAAGGCTTATACACTGCAGTGCTAGTTATAGATTTTAGACATTTGAAAGCTAAATAATTTATTAAGTACAAATGTTTTACACATTCAAATTATCGATATTCTAAACTTTAAAATTCACTATTACAGACACTAAAAAAATCAACACTGGTGAAATAGTGGCTGAACAACAAGCTGCATATTATAGACAAAAACATAAGAAATCTTAGTTTTTTAGAATATCACGCAAACAAAACCATTTATAAACTGGAAGAAACAAAAACAATGACGGTTAGGAATAGTAAAGCGGTGCACGTCTCACTTGATGGACAGATAGATCTTGTCAAAGAGCTGAGCCGTTAAAAGTAGATGACAGAACATTGGTCACTGTGGATATATACGAGAGAGGCTTGGGCACTGCTGTGGTTGTTATAGATTTAAGATATTATAAAGCTTTAAACTATATTTCGTATACATTTTCATAACAGCCCATTAACGTCCCACTGCAGGGACGGGCCTCCTCCCGTGACGGAGGGTTACTTGGCCTACTAATACCAGGCTGGCCAGACGGATTGGTATAGGGTTTTATTTCAAGTTTTCCTTCCTTTTACTTTGTAAAGATAATATTCACGGTTAGTCCCTTAGTCGGTTTTTACGACATCCATGGGATGAGATGGGGTGGTAACATATTGTGTTCTTACTCCGTCACCACACGGAGAACGTCTACATTTTATGCTTATATTATTAAGTAAAGGGAATACAGAGGATTTTATTACAATGTACTTAGTAACTAACGATTGGTCAAATAAAGAATTATTAGCCAATTGAGATCCATTGGCACTTTTAATCCTGTGCCTTTCTAGTTACAGTCTACATAATATTAAAATATACAGGGTAGAGGACCGGAAGCTGCTGTAGGAACTTATACAGGCCTATGAGCAGCTGTTGAAATAGAATAAATATAAAAAGAAAATGTAGATAATGTTAAAAGTTAAAAGTCCCAGTTACATTTATGTACATACGTAATGTTAAATTTGTATGTTTCCTCCGTGTAAGTGACAGCGGCTTATCACGAGGCTTAGTTTACATTACATTAGCGTTGACGTGCTTTATCTGAACGTTTACAATGTTTTATAATACTAAACATTTTTATATGTTTACCTATTCCTACAGTACAGGCCGTCAAATGAAATATTTTTCTTTTCTGTGGTAATTTTATTTTTTTAGATACTGGCACTTTAATACCTGTCGTATGCCAGCACTAAAGTGAAACATTCGCACCTCGACTCGATCACGGAGAGGTCTATGAAAAACTTTTTGAAATGGAACTATTTTGATACTTTGCTTACAACAAGTTTATTAATGAAACTATGTAGAGTACCCGGCCGTTTATATTACACATCGACCTGTGGAAAGTGACAGTCGGCTCCTTTCGGCTTCGTAGAGCGTCATCTCTTTCGCACGAAATACAATTCAAAATATATTCTTTTTAGTTTGTATTTCGTGCAACAGAGATGACGCTCTACGAAGTCGAAATGAGCTGATTATCTCTTTCCACAAGTCGGTGTGTAATATAAATGGCCGGGTACTGTACGTCAAGTTTGATAATATAAATCTCATCCATTAACACGGCATACTCAGCCTTAAATCCACAAAAGCATAAACTTTCTTTGACATCAGTAGGTAATGCAATTTGCTAACAAGGTTTATAAACATATTAGACCCAAAATCCTTTATCAAGTTTTCGTGTGATACAAATTTTGGAGGATAAAGTGTTGCAAGTTTGAGTAACAAACTATTGCTTATAGAGTTTATTTGGGAGACAGTATGACGACGTGCGATGTTGAGACTATGTTTAATGCTAATTTGATTTTATGTTGACGTTGTTTCTCAGCTTTATATTTTATGTTTGGAAACGTTTAATGAAAGCAAAAGCTTTAAAACTTTTGCAAAAATTATTAGTCTTTTTATTGGTTCTTAAAAAAATTATATTAAAGCTGTGGTTTTATGTACTTTTGTATTAACTATAAAACAGTTTATTAGATTTTAAATATTTAAATAATTCTGTACTTACTTTGGACAATAAAAGGGCACAAAACTTTTTGCTTACTTGTAATTTTATACGAGATCGAAAACAACGTAGACAGTTTTTTGGTTTTTTTTTATATAATGGGAGGCAAACGAGCCAGCAGGTCACCTGGTGGTAAGTGATCACCGCCGCCCATGGACACCAGCAACTCCAGAGGACTTAAAGATGCGTTGCCGACCTTTAGAAAGGGAGTACGCTCGTTTCTTGAAGCTCCCGAAATCGTATGGGCACCAAATAACTTGATAATTAGGCTACCCAAGCATCTGATTCAATATCTAAATTCTTTAACTTATTTGTATATTTGTATTGGTTCCGAAAAGTTCAGATTTGATTACGAGTTTTTGAAAAAACTTTGTTAATAGCTATGCAGCTGAAACTTCTTTTGGCATTTGTGATTTGTGTAATCGTAATATTGTAATTAATTTACAATATTACGATTAGAAAGAAAGAAAGAAAGAAAAGTTATTTATTGGCCAATAAAAGATTTTCACATACAATCAATAAAAAAAGAGAAAAATTAAAAAAAAAAATGTTTCACAAAAACAAGAAGCAAAAAAACAAATAGTAACACACTTTAAATTGGCCAAAAGGACCTTGCCTCAGCATTTTGCTACTACGACTGGTTAGCCGTAGTAGCGCTGGTATTCTGGCAGGGCCCCGTTATTATTTATTTATTTTTTGGTTGTACACTCAAGGAATTTAATTGTTTAGCAATTTGCTTAATTTTGAAATCGGTCAGGTTACTATTTACCGACTACAGACGACGGATGACGAACCCCGACGTCTTGGGAGTCGTAAAATTAATTAGACAAGGTATATATACCTAGCCTTGTCTATCTATGACAGACAGGTATTTTGTGTTAAAATAAAATTCTTCAATTTTATATTGTTGACAGACCAAAGTTAAGTCAAACTAAACTAGACCTTATCTACCATCTCCATCAAACAGTATCCTTAGTCCGAGTTTGTGTCACTATTAACAATAAAGTATATCGAGTAGCATTCGCTGTTCTGATTGGTTCAATGCATTGTATTGATAATACTGTCAAAATTTTATTTTTTACTCTTTGGACAGAATGGTGGAAGTTTGTAAACAAAGAAGTTTGAAGTGCAATTCATACTTATTGGTTATATTTTATATTATGTCAATTTTGAGGTGTAATATCTTTCAAATTCGCTAGGATTATTTTGGTATATAATACGACTAAATTACGTAGGTTGTGTACCTGCTAAACAATTAAATTCCTTGACCGTACATATGTAAAATAAACCTTTAAATTTTAATAAATAGAATACATTTTTTAAACAAAACAGAGAGGACAAGAAATACAACAAGACACAATATAATATATGGTACGTCACAAACACATCCAAACGAACGACAGTGACAGTGACAACGGGTTGACATTTGAGTTTTGACTGACACGTATGGACACGTAGTTGCACGTGTCACTTGCCACGTTGCTCGACCCTATTGAGTTTATTCCATTCAGTCAACATAAAATCATGTACAATACAAACATTTTCAATTATCATTATAAGCACAGTATACACAAAAACATAATACATAAACAACACCAGGAACTGCAACAAATCTCTAATATACAATGCTACTCACCGAGCAATGGCAGGCATTACAACTAAAGAACAAGGTTTATGGAAGAACAACTTAAAATCTTTCAATGCAAGACACAACAAATTGACGCTTGCCGCAATAGCACAAGAAAAAGGGATAGCAGGAACACCCATTCGACACTCCACTCCGCCACTCTCACACACATCGTGCATAACCAAGGTAATTATTTGAATTTTATTTATTTGTCTTGCTTTTGTATGTTCAAAAACAAGACTTTCAAATGGTACTTAAAAGTGTTTTTGTTTCTCAGGGCACGCAACGGCGGCGGTATGTCGTTCCAAATTTTTGCCGCACTGAATTTAAAAGAGCCCCTGAACGCTGAAGTTCGATGCATAGGAAGACATAGTACGTGTGTACATTTTCTCCTCTCATATCTACAGTGATCCTGCGCCCACACCAACTTGTTGTATAGGTACTTTGGCATTTTTTGTGTAACTACACCAAAGAGTAATGTAGCAAAATGTATTCTCCTACGGGCCTCCATTTTTATTATGTTGTTATTGTTAAGAAAAGGTGTGACATGGGCCCTAGGAGGCACCTTAAAACAAAATCGAGCACATGCATTTTGCACACGTTGGATCTTCTTAGCTGTCTTGCCCAATATACACGGCCCATACACTCCGTCACAGTAGTTGAATTTGGACAAAATAAGAGACTCACACACAGTTATTCTTATTTTCTCACTAAGGTAGAGTCTTATTTTATACAAAAGTCTAAGCCTATAGAAGCAGCTGCTCACACACTCTGTTATATGGCTGTCAAATTTAAGTTGATTATCAAACACCAAACCCAGATTTCTTGATTTTTCTACATATTCAATTTCTTCCCCATTAATATTTATTTGTTTTATTATATCATATGTTTTTATTGTATTAGTTTTACTTCCAATAAGCATTAGTTTGGGTTCAAAGCAAGACTATTATCACTGCACCAATTAGTAATATTTTTAAGGTCCTTATTGACAGTCTTGACTGCCTCAGCCTTAAGGTCAGGGCAAAACGAATAATAAAGCTGAATATCGTCAGCATAAAGATGATGCTTACAATCTAAGATCTGACTAGAAATATCAGCAGTGTACAATATAAATAAAATTGGGGCTAGGATAGTTCCCTGAGGCACGCCGCACGTCACACGCTGGGGCTCGGATCTCACCCTGACACCATCCACATTCACTAACTCCACCAGTTGCTGCCTATCTATCAAATAGCTGTGAAACCAACGCACAGTATTTTTATGAGCTCTGTAGTAGGCCAGTTTAGATAGAAGCAGTGTGGTACTAATAGTATCAAAAGCACGTGAGCAGTCCAGCAGCAGCATCATACTAACCATGCCCTGATCCTGGGCCGTTAGCAGCTCATCAACTACATCACTAAGTGCCGTTGCCGTTCCATGACCCTTGCGAAATCCTGACTGAAAACGAGGCAGAATATTATGGTCCTCTAGATACTTGATGAGTTGATCACATACTATACGTTCCAATATCTTAGAAAGACACGGCAGCAAACTTATCGGCCTCAAATCTTTTAGGGTTGTTGGACTGGTCACTTTTCCAGCTACTAGGGAATGTGCATTCTATTATGGACCTGTTAACTATGGCTGTAATAGCACTCAGTGATTGGGGCAAGGTCAGAAGAAGCATGTCCAAGGATATACCATCATTACCACAAGCCCCCGATTTAAGACTTCGAATCGATTTAAGCACCACATCTTCGTTTACTGTCTGTAATGAAAAACTAGAAGAACTGTTCCTGTGATACTCATAGTATGTGAGTTGGGAGAAGGAAACAGTTTTTTCCCCAGGCAGGTTCAGAAAGTGGGTGTTCACCAACTCAGGGTCATCAAGTCCTTGTGGCAAATCCAAATTCTCGCTGTCTGGTGTTAACACCCTCTTTAGATTCCGCCATAGTACTTTGGAATTGCCACTGCCACTGGTGATGTGATTGGAGAAGTAAGTCTTTTTCTCCTGATCGATAGCTCTCACTACCAACTGCTTCATATCCTTGTAGTTTTCCCTCATGGTATCAGCACCTGATCTCTTATACTCCTGGTGGTATTTGTCCCTTATACGTATCATGTCCTTGACAGTGTCTGTTATCCATGGGTGAGGGGGGTCCCTGAATCTGCGCAGCTTAATGGGAGCATGGAGATCAAACAATCCTGTCACTCACTGAGTGAAATTAGCAACCAACCTACTAACATCCCTATTTTCCAAAAAATAATTTCAATTTATACACTCCAGGTCAACTTTCAGCTGGTCTGGTAGTATGTCTTTAAGGGGACGGTAGGTAACCCATCGGGGTTTATACTTCTCTTTTTTAATTTTTAATTCGGATACTAGCATAGCATGAGCCCCTAACTCAGGAGCATATTTGGGTCAATCTCCAAATCGGGCGTATTCGTGTGATCGCTCTGGTGCTTTTCAGATCTTGATATTTTTTGGTAATTATGTATCTCATTGAAACTAATGATATTAAAATACTACATTTTTACTATTGGCCTTCATTTTTGACAAACAGTTATGGAAATATTTAAGTTCAAACATATTCGCGTCCAGAGCAATCATGATAGGCGCTAGAGTGATCATAAATGGTAAAACAAAAATAATAAAATTGGTAATATATTATTTATTTAGTCATTTTTAGTCTTGCATTTTACAAGATTTTATGATTTTATGTTTAGGGGATATATCTAGAGCTTTTTGAGAGCTCATCAGTTGGAAACTTGTTCATTTTTAGGGCAGCGTACCGATTTTGAAACAACGGAACCCTTATAGGATCACTTCGTTGTCCGTCTGTCTGTCAAGACCATTTATCTCAGGAACGCGTGGAGGTATAAATTTTCAACAAATATTATTAATGATGAGACGTGACGTCATAGAATTTTTGACAGATAAGTAAGTCGTGACGTCACATAATTTTGGCAGGAAAATTTTGTTTCACAGCTGAGTCGTGACGTCATTGAAATTTTGACAGATGTGTCGTGCGTGACATTACAGAATCTTTGAAAGATGAGTCGTGATGTCATTGAATTTTTGACAGAATCTGTCAAAAACTCTCACATTCACATCTGATGTGTCGTGAAATCACAAAATTTTTGACAGATGAGTCGTGACGTCATAGAATTTTGGCGGGAAAAATAATATTTAGACAGCTGAGTCCTGACGTCATCGGAACGGAACCCTCAGTGCGCGAGTGAGACTCGCTTTTGACCGGTTTTATAAGTAACGGAGTTATAAGTAACCGCTTTTGTTCGGTTCCGTACCGATTTTGGAAAAACGGAACCCTTTGTTGTCCGTTTCTCTATCAAGACTATTTATCTCAGGAACGCGTAGAGGTATCAAGCTGAAATTTTTACCAAATACTAAGGTCTATTGCCTTTTAGTGCTGTAAAAAATCAAACTTCTAATCTAACGAAATCAAGACATATAACCGTTTATGTCGCAAATTTTCGATGAGCAAAGGGCAAAAAGCTACAGGGTACTTCCAGTCTACATACAAACTTGAAATTTGGCATGAAGCAAGGTCTTATAGTGCATGTAAAGGAAAACTTCCACAAACTTGAAATTTTGGCTTCCATCATATTATATTTTGATAATTTCGTCATAGTCATAATAATTTTAACAGCTGAGTCACGTGACTAGTGACGCCATAGAATTTTGGTCACGTGACATGTGACGTCATAGAATTTTGACAGATGAGTCGTGACGTCATAGAATATTGGCGGGAAAATATTTTCCGGGGGAGTCGTGACGTTATAGAATTTTTGACAGATGAGTCGTGACGTCACAGAATTTTTGACAGCTGAGTCGAGACATTAATTTGTCGTTGTAACTATCTGGTATTATTACTTAAAGTAGTTTTATAACGTACAATTATTGCAAAATATCATCGCTCTGGTCTTTTGGACAGAGCAATCATAGCCATAGCGATCAAAAAAAGTCATAAAAGCATTAATATAGCCCAAAATAAAAACAGTAGAAAGTTGTGTTTACGTCTCATAAAGAACATCATTACTATCACTTAATTCACTTAATAAGCACATTTACAACCTTACTGTTTAATTAATAAAACATGCCATATCAATCATCAAATTCGAGAACCAAACCCAGATAAATCATAAACTTACCCTCGTAATGTTGTAGTGGGGGACCGTGGCACAAATGTATCTTCCTCGGCGGTTAGACCACTACAGCCACTACCCCGGGGGAGGGGAATAGAATTTCTATTTCGTAAAACGAGGGATGAACGCGATGTTTTACTCCAGCGCAGAGCGATGAGATAAAATGCCAGGTCATGACGATAAATTTAAATTGTGCCAAAAATATTGTTAATATAATTTAAAAAAAAATATTACAATGAAGATTAACTATTTGTTATGTAATATAAAATAACATCGGACATATGAACCTTTTCAATAAAAAGTTACACAATGTTTTCTCATTCAATCGGGAGTTAGGTCAACCCAGAGCAATCAGGATTTTAGGGTTTATGATTTTTTTTTAAATACTTCTACTAAACTAATTCATAATTTCAGCCCTGCACCACGTAGATTAGACACCAAAGTATACATAAAAAAATTTAATGAAAACGTTTATCGATTTCAAAATGGGTTTCTCCAGTCCGACACGATAAAAAATGCCTCTGGAGATCTACCCATTTAACATAGTTCCTAGTCGATCTCATGTCTGTACATATCACATCAATTAAAGTAGCACTATGACTAGTAAAGTGTGTGGGAACATCAATCAATTGTGACAGTCCAAAACTATTTATAAACTCAACAAAAGTCTTGCATTTGGGGGATTGAGTGTCTATTAAATTTATGTTGAAATCTCCAACTAGAATGACTCCATCAGCACCATGTATAGAAGCCAAAGTATCCGCGACTGATTCCAAAAACAAATCCACATCCTGCCATGGTGGTCTTAGGCCATACCAACAAGAACAGATAAGTTTAGTAACTTAACCCTTATCCATAACTGCTCCACCGGCCCAATGTTAGTCTCATCAATTAGACATTGTCAACCCACTTGTTACTGAAACCTCTAAATTACTCCGATCTTCGTTAAATGTTCACTATCGTTATTTTGCAGTTTTTCGACCCGGGGAAAAATAGTAAAAAAAATCCACATCTTATGGAAAAGCTGGAAAATGCCGTTTGTTATAACAAACGATAGCAAAATCCACTACTACAAAGTCACACAAAATTTTGTAAATTTTGGTTTTGATTAGTTGCTTTAGCTACCGTTATTTTAAGAAATTTATAAATAAAAAAACATAGTTGATCTTGTATTGAATTATATTAATATTAGCATTGCCAATTGCTACATAAAGGAAATGATAAAGCAAATACTTCTTACAGAGTATGATATAATGATTGTTCAAAACAATGTTTAGGGTGTAGGGTAACATGACTTTGTATTCAAAAAAGCTTCCGTTTTTTTGGCTATTTGAGCAGTATTTTATAACATGCCCTATACCTAATTATCGTAACGAGAAGTCGTGGAGGTTGCAGGATGTGCAACCATATTTTCTGCTATCAGTTTTCTTGAAAGACCCCAAAAAACTTGTTGTTACTGATCTACGAAACTTCAAGCAATCATAATCACCCGCATTCTATTTATATAATTGCCACGCATAGTGGGCTACCATGTCCAGATAGTGAGCAAAGAGGAAAAAATGCCATTTTTTTTTCACGGGTCTAAATCCTGTACAATCCTATGTTTTCATCAGAACGATACACACGCCGCCCATGTTCTCATTGTATGTCTTTATAACAGCGGGTTGCTAAAACAAGGATATACTTCTTCTGCTGCTGCGAAAATCTTCTAACTCTGTTTGTTGGTTGCATTTGAAGTAATAGCTACTATCCTGTTATCGTGCCTTTCACTAACTATCTTTCTGCCTACTTGATCTGAAGTCAAAAAAGCCACGATCAGTTATTTGCAAATCTTTATTCGCCGGTAAAGGGCATTCTGACAACATGTTCTCCCGTATCGTTGTAGCTTTCAAGCCTTTTCCCAGAGTTTATCTAGAAGAGGAACTGATGTGAAAACATGATCGAAATAGAGATGGAAAGGTGCTTGGTTATCTATTTGCGCAAAACATCAACAAATCGTAATATCATGACTCTGTCACCAAGTCCCATATTTTTGTATTCTGCTGAAATTTCTCCAATTCCTCGATAATATTGATCAAACTAAGGATTTTTAACTCTTGCCTAAAACAATAAAAACCACAATGTTACAGTAGGTCATATTGCTATCGTTTGTTATAACGATCACTAAGTTGTGACCACCATAGCTACTTGATAACAAGTGAAAGTTGACAATTTTATTTTGTTTTATTGTATTATAAACATATTTCTTACAATTTTAATTAAAAATTACGTAAATATACATAAAAATATAGATATACATACCTTCAAAAACTCATGTTGAAAGTAACCACACTTTGTCCAGTGATAACAAAAAAAACGACTGCTTTATTTGAGAATAAATATTACGTACTGGTAGAAATAATACTTATCTTCAATACAAAAAATACAAAATATTACTATCTTTCTTAATTTTTTGGTAATATTTTTTTTAATGTCATGATCTTTATAACAAACGATAGCAACAAGTGGGTTAATACCCTTCCTAATATAAAATCCTACTCCTCCTCCCTTACCTTAGTTTTTTTGGTTGGTAGCCCTAACGTTAGCAACATACATCTCAGTTACTTTAATTAATAAATAATATTATTACTAAATTGTGAACGCTAAACGATAAAGAACTAATAAAGTGAAGTGTTTAGAGGTGACACAAGAAGTGTATACCAAGTTTTCAGTGCACAATTAACAACAATATTACATAAAAACTGGTCTCTTTGTTCCACCATAACTTGCCTTAGTGGGTACATTGACATTCATTCTATTTAAACAATACAGAGATTTTTAAACGTTTTTTATTTATTACGTGGGAAATTATACATAGAAAAAATACTAATTACAATCCATATAATAGTAATACATAAAGAAAATAATACTATCCTACATATTAGCACCAGACAAAAAGCCTACTCACGCCATATACCGGGCAGTAGACGAACTATTTTTTCGTTCAGTACAAGATAAAATTTATAATAATATATACAATGTTGAATTGTGGCGCATGTGGGAGGTTTGTGTCTGCTTCTGTAGCAGCGAAGTGTGGTTCCTGCCCCTTAATATACCACAGGGCTTGCGTGGCCATATCTGAGAAGTCCAAAATAAATAAAGACTGGATGTGTCCGAATTGTAAAAATAACGTACGCCGAGGGGACAACAGTCAAACACCGGTGAAAGGCATATGCGATTCCGACGATGGCGAGGTGATCGCGAATGCAGATGCAGCAGTGGAGGAGAATGGGCGGGGATTCACCATGGACCGTGGCAGTGTCCTTGAAGAGTTCCGTCACGAGTTCTCGGCCTGTATGACAGAGATGCGTAAATTCCGCGAGGAGTTAACTCAGCTGCGCGACACCTTCTCTGGCTTAACATCACGTCTCACTAATGTCGAAGAAAGGTTGGACAGGCTGGAGGCAGACCAGACAACAGAGGGAAAGGATCGCTATCGGGAGCTGGAGCGTACCATTGCTGGGCTTAAGCTGGAGCTCAATGACAGGGACCAGGAGTCATTGCTTGCGGACCTGGAGGTTAGTCAGCTGCCGGAGGAGAAGGGGGAGAACACCATCCATGGCGTGACTACACTGGCGGCGCGACTGGGGGTGACACTGGATGCTCGGGATGTGGTGTTCGCGGAGCGTGTGGGCGCGCCCCCGAGCGAGGGTAGTGATGGCAGGCCAAGGCGGTTGGTTGTAAGGTTGGTGCGACGAGAGCTGAAGGATGAGTTAATGCGTGCCGCTCGCATCAGGCGTACTCTGGCAGACGATAAAGGTAGCCGAATCTTCCTCAACGAGCGCCTCACTCGTCAGAATCGCCACCTCTTCTTTCGTGTTCGGGAGGAATGCCGCAAGCGTCAGTGGCGGTTCTCCTGGACGAAGCGTGGACGTATCTTTGCCAGTCAGGGAGAGAGGAAGAAGGTCTTCTCCTTTCGTACCGAGGCTGACCTTGACCCTGTGTTTGGTGCAGCAGCATCTAACTGAACAGGTTCCACCTCGCAGTTGGAATATTTATATCCTTTTATTATTAAAGTTAGGTTGTGTTAATATTAGTTTAAGTCTGTTGTGTTACTGTAGTTACAATGCTACTTTAGATTTGATTTTCTATTTTCTTTTTCTATTTTTTTTGGTAGTCGCATTGAGGGGAAGGAATGGTTTAGGAGATCATATGTTTGTATTGGGTGAAAGTTTAAACAGCAGTGGTATAGTAATATATTTTACAAGCATAGTGGAAATAAAAATAATTCACTTCATGGTTATACTATTTAAAAAAACTGATCAATTAAATCTATATTACAGTCCCTTAACAATATTAAATACTAATTACTATGTACAATGTGAATCATCTCATAAAACTAAATTTTATCATAAAATTGCAACAAACCCTTTAATCACTTTTTATTATGCTCTTACCAGATATTTTAACAAGTTTAATCTGCCTAATAAAAAAGATATAATGTTGTGTTTCTGGCCTATATCAGATACAATAATATTGAATGGTTTTGCAGATTCTGTGTTTGTATTGGGGGAGAGTTCGAACGGCAGTGGTATAGTGATATTATGTTATATATGTTTAATCACACTAAATAAAACTTACCTCTTAATTACATTATTTGATAGAACTGATAAATTGAATCTATATTACAATCTCTTAATTATATTAAATACTAATTACTATGTACAATGTAAATCATCTTATAATACTAAATTTTATCATAAAATTGCAATAAACCCCTTAATCTCTTTTTATAATGTATTTACCAATTGTTGTGACAAGTTCAATTTGCCTAACATCAAATATATAATGTTATATTTCTGGCCTTTATCACAAACAATAGTATTGAATGTCATAATAAATATTTCTCATGCAATATAATGGTTAAAACTAAAATTTTTAAAGTTGGTATGTTTAATGCGGGGTCTTTAAGTACAAAACATGAGGAACTTATAGTGGCTGTTGAACAAATGGACCCAGACATTATGGGAATAAATGAAACTTGGTTAAGGAAAGGAGAAGAAGGTAAGGCACCTAGTATTGTAGGTTATAAGTTGATCCACAGACCCAGACCATTACACATTAAGGGAGGCAGAGGGGGAGGAGTAGGATTTTACATAAGGAACGGTATAAAAACATTTTTAATTAATGAACCTAACATTGGACCTGTTGAACAGTTATGGCTGAGGATTAAGCTACATAACCAGTCAATCCTGGTTGGTACAGCCTATAAACCACCGTGGCAAGATGTGGACTTGTTTCTGGGGGCAATTGCTGACACATTGGCTTCTTTACCTAGTACTGATGGGGTGATACTTGTTGGGGATTTTAACATTAATCTTCTAGACACACAGTCCATAAAATACAATTCTTTATTACAATTTCTTAACAGTTTTAATTTGATTCAATTAATTGATGAACCTACACACTTCACTAACTAGTTCGACTTTGATTGATGTTATATGCACTGACATGAGAACAAGCCATAAATATGTAAAATACACTCCTGAGTTAGGAGCACATGCAATGTTAGCTGCTGAATTTAAAATAAAAAAAGAAAAGATTAAGCCAAGGTGGATTACCTTCCGTCCTCTTAAAAATATATTAATTGACCAGCTGAAAATTGATCTTGACTCAATTAATTGGAACTACTTCTTGCATGGTGGAGATGTGAGTAAGTTAGTTACTGACTTCACACACTGTGTAATTGGTTTGTTCGACCTTCATGCTCCTACTAAGGTACATAAGTTTAAACACCCTCCTCACCCATGGATAACAGATACTCTTAAAGATATGATGAACATTAGAGACAGATATCATAATGAGTTTAAGCGACATGGGACAGATGCTCTGAAGGAGAGGTATAAAGGTATGAAGCAATTAGTGATTAGAGCTTTAGAGCAAGAAAAAAAGGCTTACTTCACAACACATATTACAAATGGTAGCAACAACTCTAAGAAACTCTGGCAGAACCTGAAAAGGGCATTAGCTCCTAACAAGGAGAACCCAGATCTACCGCAGGGTCTGGATGACCCAGAGTTGATTAATGCCCATTTTTTAAATCTACCTGGTTACAGTACAGTAACAATTTCCCAGCTCACTTATTTTGAATACCATAGGAACAATTCTGGAAATTTTTCACTGCAAACAGTCAATGAAGATGTGGTATTTAAAATAATCCAGGGTTTTAAATCCAATGCTTGCGGTTTTGATGGGATAACATTGCAAATGCTTGTTCTGACTTTACCACAATCTCTGAGTGCAATCACAGCTATTGTGAATAGATCAATAGTGGAATGCACCTTCCCGAGTAGCTGGAAAATGGCAGTGGTAAAGCCATTACCAAAAGTGAGCTGCCCAACATCTCTAAAAGACTTGAGGCCCATCAGCTTGCTACCATGCCTATCAAAGATATTGGAGCGCATAGTCTCAGATCAGCTCATTAAGTATCTCGAAGAGTACAACATACTTCCTCGATATCAGTCAGGGTTTCGTAAGGGGTACGGAACTGCAACAGCTCTCTCTGAAGTGGTGGATGATCTTCTGACTGCCCAGGATCAGGGTAAGAGTAGTTTAATGTTACTACTAGACTGTTCTCGCGCCTTTGATGCAATTAACATTTCACTGTTACTATCTAAATTGTCCTACTATGGTGTTCATGAGAACACACTACGCTGGTTCCATAGCTATCTACAAGGCAGACAACAACTGGTAGAGCTAACTAATGGGGATGGTGTTGCGGTACGATCAGAACCCCAGCACGTGACATGTGGCGTGACTCAGGGTTCCATACTAGGACCGATACTGTTCACTTTGTACACTGCTGACATGTCAGGATGCATTGTCAATTGTAAACATCACCTATATGCTGACGACATCCAGCTTTACTATTCTTTTTCCCCAAGCCATAAGCCTGAAGCTGCAGATTTAGTCAATAAAGATCTGGCAAACATAGCTAAATGGTGTAATGCTAATAGCCTAGCCTTAAATCCCAACAAATCGAAACTTATGCTTTTTGGCAGTAAAAAGAACTTAATTAAAACACAAGACATCATAAAGCAAATAAACATAAATGGCCAACCAATAAAATATGCAGAAAAATCAAGAAATTTAGGAATAGTATTTGACAGTCAACTTAGATTTGAAAGTCATATAACAGAATGTGTTAGTAACTGTTTCTATAGGCTTAAGATATTATATAAGATTAGACCTTACATAGATGAGAGAACATGAAAAACACTATGTGAATCTCTTGTTCTCTCCAAGTTCAACTATTGTGATACCGTGTACGGGCCATGCTTGTTGAACAGGACAGCAAGGCAGATACAAAGAGTTCAAAATGCATGCGCTCGGTTTTGTTTTAAAGTGCCCCCTAGGTCCCATGTCACCCCATTCTTAAACAACGCTAACATGATAAAAAAGGAGGGCCGACGGAAAATACACTTTGCAACCTTACTTTTTGGTATTATTAAAAATAGGAAACCGAGATATTTGTATGAAAAATTAGTTTGGACACAGGACCATTATAAATATCAGAGGAGACAATGTACCCACGTTCTAACTCTTCCCAAGCATCGAACCACCATTTTCAGGGGATCCTTTAAATTCAGTGCAGCCAAAATCTGGAACGACATACCACCGCCATTGCGTGCCCTGAAAAGTAAAGATACATTTAAATTAAAGTTAAAAGCTATATTTTTAAGTAAGCAAAAACTAAACACATAATTTAATATTTACCTTAGGTATGCACGCTACGCATAAGTGTGTGGCGGCATGGTGGGTAATTTTATGTCCCATGGATCTCCAACTATTCCTTTCCTTATGTCAATGTGCTATATATTTGTGACTGACTGTGTTGTTATGATATTTATCATATTATATGTAATCAATTAATTTGTTACGTGTTTTCAGAAACGTGGCATGGATGGCTGACAGACAGTCACACGTGCGGACACGTAACAATTTGATGAGCTGTCAATGTCATTTGTTAGAGTCACTGTCATGTCAGCCCGAATCTAACGTTTCCTTTTTACTGTTGTTGCTCTTCGCTTTATTTCGCTTTGTTTTTTTCTTTTATCTTATTTTTTTTTTTTTTGTGTGTGTGTGTTTTATGTGATGTATGTTGTTTAATTTAGATTTAAAATTTAATATTGTGGTATCCGACCAAAATAAAGTGAGGGTGCTGCCAGAATACCAGCGCTGGTGCGACATAAAATATGTCGTACCAGCATTACAGCTGAGGCAGGGCCCTTTTGGCCATACTTAGTTTTATTGTTGTGTATTTTTATATGTATTTTTTTTTTATTGTGTATTTGTTTGAATTATGGTCAATAAATGTCTCTTCTTTCTTTCTTTTTTCTTTCTTTCTACCTCCCTTAATATGTGATGGCCTGGGTTTATGTAACAACTTATAACCAACAATGTTAGGCGCCTTATTCTCCTCCCCTTTTTTCAACCATGTCTCGTTTATTCCCAAAATATCAGGTTTCAGCTGGTCAACAGCCACAATAAATTCCTCATTTCTTGTACACAGAGACCCTGCATTAAACATTCCAACTATTAGCTGAGACCCTACCATTCAAAAAGATTATGATTATTAGATTTGATATTAATATATAATAATAATATGATGCAACCAAAATCAACAATGCAAGAAACCCCATGCAGTGTGTACCTTGAACAAGTTAAATAATTTCTCTCACAACTGTTATTAATAACATCATATAGCAATACAATAACAATTACAATTGGTGCAGTGAAGCAAGTTAAACTATTCATAATGTTTGCAAGATATATACCTACCCAATTTTTTTACTTTTAAATGATCAAATTCAATAAATACTGTGCCGTAACAGGTTTTGCTCTTATCAAATAGGTTTGTGTAAAAGATACTGTGACTTTTTGCCTTCAAATATTTAGATTCAAACACAAATGCAGTGAAGTTAGTTTTGTTTTCCTTAATAAAATCTCTATAGAAAATATTAAAGTTTTTGGCATTATAAGTGTTATGTCCCTTCCCTAAAGCATTCATAGAACATTCACTCATCACAAATATAACACTCCTTCCATCACCGTTATCAGTCCATTGTATGTCTGTGAAGCAATGCAACAATACCATGTCCATTACATTACACCAGGAGTGACACTGAAGCTTTAGACAAATACAGGCATATGAAATGTAATAAAAGGAAATCAACATGTATGATGTAGCCAAAATCATAATGCAAAATGCTTTGTGCAGTATGTACCTAGGACAACTCAAACAATTACTCTCACAAATGTCATTAATAAAATTATATTGTAACTTACGGACTGCCATTACTGGGCAAAAGGAGACCACAGATGCATTGCAATCAATTACATGACTACTAGATAACATTAACAAGATTAAGGCATTAATAGGTTGTATAAGTATAATTTATCAATCGGTGCAGTAAAGTAAGTTTTACTATTTATAATATTTGCAAGGTATGTACCTAGATTTTTCACTTTTAAATGATAAATTTTAATAAGTACTGCACTGTAACAAGTTTTGTTAATATCAAATAGCTTTGTGTAAAAGATACTTAGATTCTTAGTCCTCAAATATTTATATTTAAACATTGATGTATTTAAGTAAGTTGTGTTTCCCCTAATAAGATTTTCATAAAATATATTAGAGTTTTTGGCATTAAAAGTGTTAAGTACCTTCCTTAAAGTATCCCTAGAACTTTTATTCATCACAAACACAACCTTCCTGCTATCACTGTTCTCTTCCCATAGCATGGCTGTCAAGCAATATAACAATACCATGTCCATTACAATGCGGCACTGAAAACTTAGACAAACACAGGCAAATAAAATGTAATAACACAAATCTACAAATAAAACATTTTGTGAATTCCAGTGTCCATACAAGAAGTGGTCAACTGGATGGATATCAGTTTGCGGAAGCACCGAAGACCAGTTCAAGGTCAGCCTCGACACGAAACGAGAAGACCTTTTTTTTCTCTCCTTGACTGGCAAAAATGCGTCCTCGTTTGGTCCAGGAGTACCTCCACTGCCGTTTGCGACACTCCTCTCTGACACGAAAGAAGAGGTGACGGTTAGGACGGGTGAGACGCTCATTGAGGTAAATACGGCACCCTTTGTCATCCGCCAGAGTGCCTGACCCGAGCGGCACGCAGCAGATCCTCCTTCAACTGTCTTCTCACTAGTCTGACAACAAGTCTCCTGGGCTTGCCACCGTTCTCCTGTGATGGTGCCGCTCCCACACGCTCCGCAAAGACCACATCCCGAGGGTCAAGAGTCACGCCCACTCGTGCAGCTAGTGTGGTCACCGTGCTGATTGTGTTCTCCCCCTTTTCATCAGGCAGCTGACTAATCTCCAGGTCCGACAGCAAAGCCTCCTGGTCTGTGTCATTGAGCTCCAATTTAAGCCCTTCTATTGTATGCTCCAGTTCTTTATAGCGGTCTGGATCCTCGTTTTTCTGATGTGCCTCTAACTTCTCGAGTCTGTCTTCGACACTAGATATGCGTGACATAATAGAAGAGAAGGTCTCGCGCAACTGAGTCATCTCGTCGCGGAATTGACGCATCTCTGTCATGCAAGCTGTAAATTCTCTACGGTATTCTTCGCATTCAGTGCCATATCTCAGACCATCAACATGCATCTCCGCAGCAACTGAGGCTTTTTCCTTTCCAGTTCCTTTTACGGTTTCGACACTGATCGTGGACACCTCACCTTCTTCAGCGTCACAGATACCCTTCACTGGCGTCTGGCTGTTGTCTCCACGACGAATGTTTTTCTTGCAGTTAGGGCACTGCCAGTAACTTATTATTCTTGCATTCTCCTGAATTGCTACGCATGCCCTGTGATACACCATGGAACAAGTGCTACAAGCAGCCGCACCCGATGCAGACAAGAACCTTCCACAGGCTCCACAATTTGCCATTTTTGGTATTAATTAAGTATTAAATAAGGAAAGGTACCGCTACCGGACACTAGATGGCGTGCAACGTTTTATTTATTTTAACTAATATTTAATTAAAGTATTTGTTGTTTACTATTGTGCTATTTTGAAATTCACTAGGAGTTCTCCAATTTATAATTAAACAACTAGAATTAAGAACTGACACTGATATTATTCGCCACTTAAATGTTGTATAAATAAATGATTGTTGCAAATTAGCCGAAACTGCAATTATAGATTTTTGTGTTTTAAAATCACTATACACTCCTGCCCACAACTGTGTCACCTCTCTGCAGTCCACTTATAAGGATTTATATACACTTATGAAATTATACTCGGTAATTCTAAGTTTATTTAATTAATTGTTTATTATGTTTGTTACTCTTAATAGGGTTGCCAACCAAAAGATTACACAAATCGAGTATGTAATATACTCGTAGTAGGATGAGATGAGACGTAAGATTATGTTCTATAGCCCGCCTCTAAAAGGTCGAAAATATAGTATTATATAATAAAAGTATCATAATAATAAATTCATTGAGTTTGACAGAATTCAATTCATCAATAAATTATATTATTTGTTAGTGACAATAGCCCGAAGCAGTGTTCACGTAACAGTTCAATGTATTTAATATCGATAATTTATTATTATTCTCTTTATTTACATTTATCACATTAAATTACATTTTTAAATATTGATATAAAAAATAAAAACATTTAAAATTATAAAAAAAGGTAGACCCACCGGCATCGGGTACAGGGACCAAGCTACCGGTGGTTAGGGCTCCAGAGACAGGAACCTCCTAACAATGCGTGCCGCGTCAAGCAGTACTGCCTTCTGCATCAGACCTATGATCCAACTGTCAAGCGAGAGTCTCCGTAGGTGTTGATAGAGACTCTTTGGAATAAGTCCATTGACCGAAAGTACTATCGGAACAATGATCGCCGAATCAACGTTCCACATGTCGACAACCTTGTGAGCCAAGTCCAAATATTTTGTTTGTTTGTCTTTTTCTGCTTTAACAAGATTCTCGTCATGAGGAACGGTGATATCGATTATCGTTGCACGGCGTTCTGACCGATTTATCACCACAATATCTGGCTTATTGGCAACAATAGTCCGATCAGTGATGATAGATCGGTCCCAATATAATGTAACACTACTATTTTCGAGAACTGGGTCGGGTACATACTTATAATACGGTACTTCTGCATCAACAAGATGATATTTAAGAGCAAGTTGTTGGTGGACAATTCTGGCTACTTGGTTGTGTCTATGCAAGTATTCACCATTCGCAAGACGAGAACAACCGGAAACAATATGTCTGAGTGATTCTCCGGGACAGTGACATGCCCGACATAATAATATGTCAACTGTACCATCCTTCAGGATATATTTTCGATAATTCTTAGTCATTACGACTTCGTCCATAATTGCAAATACAAAACCTTCGGTTTCTCCAAAGAGATCACCGAATCGCAGCCAGGACACAGATAATAATGTGTCAACATCAGGCCCATTTAAGGCCCGGTAAAAACGACCATGCAACTCCTTACTTTTCCATATTTCTTTACGATCATCGATAGTTTGTATTATAGGTTTGCGCCAATTCTCTTTAGCCAAACAAAGCGGAGTAAGTCCGACATCTACCGACACAACATCTCTGTGTATATCCGCATTCACAGTGAGAAAATATTCTCTGAGATTGTACACCTCGCGATTGTGGAGGGTCTTAGCACTTAAATACCCACGACCCCCACTCTTTCGTGGAATGTATAATCTCATTACCGAAGAACGCGGATGATGCATTCGATGAGCTGTCAGTAGAGTTCGCACTTTTCTATCCAAAGCTTCTAGTTCAGTCTGTGTCCACTTTAGTATGCCAAAGGAGTACATCAGAACCGGTATGACCTAACTGTTATAGACACGAACTTTATTGCCCCCTGTCAAAAGGCTATTCAAAACCTTTTTCAAGCGGGCAAAAAAGCGATCCCGTAACTGTTGTTTCATGTCCGTTTCCGTTATACATAAAGCCTGTGACATACCAAGGTATTTGTATGTGTCGGATGGAGAGAGACATCTAAGTTTTATGGAATCTGAAAGTTGTAACTCATCAGATTCCACAACCTTACCTCGCTTAACATGCATGACAGCACATTTATCCACACCAAATTCCATTTTAATAGAATTATTAAAGGTTTCTGTTTCTTTTAGTAAAACTAATAATTGGGATTTAGTTGGAGCAAATAATTTCAGATCATCCATGTACAGGAGGTGGGATATAACTTGACCATGTCTCTTTAACCGATAGCCTAACCCTGAACACTCTAACAAAGTACTAAGAGGATTCAGTGCTAGGCAAAACCACAACGGACTGAGACTATCACCTTGAAATATACCTCGCTTAATTTGAATAGGCACCTCGTTTCCTAAGCCCAGTCTACATCCTGAATAAAAAAGAACCGTATTCCATTTTGTCATACATGTCCTCAAAAAAGTGCATAGAGTTGCATCAATCTTATACAACTCCAGCACTCTCAGAAGCCATGTATGAGGAACAGAATCATACGCCTTCTTGTAATCTATCCAACATGTAGACAGGTCTTTTCGGTTACGACGTACCTGTTCACTAATAGTAGTGTCAATAAGGAGTTGTTCTTTAGTTCCACGTGCCTCATTCCTACATCCATTTTGAGAAATGCACATGATAGAATTTTCTTGTATATGTAAAGATATTTTTTTTCTCAAAATAGATGTAAGAAGTTTGTAAATTGTTGGGAGGCAAGTAATTGGTCTATAATTTTTAGGATCCGTGGAACTACCTGATTTATAAAGCAAGTGGGTTACACCAGTAGTAATAAAATCTGGTAGCGTACCCGTTTCTAAAGATGACTGGAAATGAGAGGCTAAACAAGCGTGGGAACTATGGAGCCATTTTAACCAAAAATTGTGCAATCCGTCTGGTCCAGCTGATTTCCAATTTGGTAGTCGATGGACTGCACAAGTAACATCCTCAGTTGTTATAACTACTGGCTCCATTTGGTGAATATGTTTTATTATTATTATTATTAAAATCAATAACAATGAAAAATTGAACTGCTCACAAGGTTTTGTAAAAACAAATTTCTGGTTTTATAAAAATAATAGAAAGCGTTTAAGGTTTTTTATGAATAATAACTTCTCTTAACAAGTACTTAAGGGGAAACAATTCAATCGCAATTCCATACAAACAAAGAAAGTTAATTCCTCCTTCATTAGATAATAAATACTCAAAACTATAGATGATATCGTTTTGTCTCGTTATTATCTAGTCTTATTGATTAATAAAACAGTAAAAAAAATATTCATTTACAAGTTATGAGGCTTCAAAGTTCATAATTCTATGCACATTTTATGACAACTTTTAGCGTAATAAAATAGGATTAAACGTTTATAAAGGTAAATTTATTTTGGGACTAGGAATAGATTATTTATCCGAAAATTCAAATAATTTTATATTGACTAGATACATTCTAAAGTTTGTACGCAATTACCTTTTTCCCAAAACCATTTTAGGAAATTTTACCGTGCTCGTTTCCGCCATCGACATCTTGCATCTCGCCTCCACTTTCTGCACCCCTCGGGTCGGTGGTACGACAGCGAGCCGACCGTCGTCGAATGTTACCGAATATTTTTTTTTAAACTTCAATAAACTTTAATTTATGTCATTTATGACAATTACGTATCGCTTGCCAGTAAGAAGTTTCGTAATTTCTTTTATCAAAGAGATCCAATTATTATCAGATGCATAAATACCTACATCAGTGACATTCTTGACTAAAATCAACTGTCAAAATTCACCTATTATTACAATAGTCAATAGAGCATAGCTAAGGCTGTCACATTGCACAAACTGTATTTTTTTTTGTAATTCATTTTGTATTTTTTTTTTTAACATTTGGGTGATTCTTCGAGCCCAACATTTTCGATGTCTGGAGGTTTTTCTTTGTAACTAACAGACCAACCAAACTGCAATTATTTTTTAAACATAGTATAGACAGTTACCTATCTTGCACACGTTATTGTTTTTTAATAATAGTTTTTTATATATTTAAAAAAAAAAATTAAAAAGCGTTCTTCTGATTAATATGGTGTGTCCGTACCCCAGTTTCTTGAACGTTAGTAACAGTAACATTTTTTCTTATTAACGAATCGATGTGCGTTATAAATATTACGATAGAATATTAGTTGTTTCTTTACACAAAAAAAATGGTACTAATATTTGCGATAGTTTTTTAATAAAAAAATAAATTGTAAATGTCCGGCACAAAAGTCTGATTCATATTCGCGCGCTTTACTCGAACGTACCTAGCTAAGTACGAAACATCAGGAGATCCCTTCTAGTGCTGGTGGTAGCCAGGGACTCTGCTGACGTGGTCACGACGTTACATGCGGCTGGTTAGTGTTGTTGCGGAGTTATAAATGTAAATATCTGATTCATATTACTTTGGTTCACCTGTGTTTCTGATTACTATGTTGGCTGTTATAATTAACTTAAATGGTTTTCAAACTTGAATCTGTTGGAAATATAATTCAATTGGGGACTAAAAGCCTATGTATAAATAGCAATCCTTAATTGTATACGTGTAGTGATTAACCGATGTTAAAAGGCAAAATTTTGATTCATATGTACCTGATTCATACGGTAAAAATACTATATTAATCAGAATTTCACACATATTGTTAATATGGCGGCACGGATAATGATTGATATTGTCAAGTTGTCAATGCTTATAATAACTAGATTTAGGTGTGGTGATAATCATTGTGATTATCAACTGTGATTTTAATAAATAAATGACTGATTTTTATAACTAGAATTTCATTTTTGTCCCTAATTCTGATTTATATGACCTCAAAACATTTTAAGTTAATTATCTCGAAAACCATTTCATAAAAAAGTGTGCCTTTTTATTTTATCATCTTTGACAAAAACATGTTTTATAAGCGAAAATGTGAAAAAAAAATTTGGCCATATGAATCAGACAAAGAATCGAATTTCGAAGAAACACCCATTTACGTGGCTCACCCCCGCTTCGGTATCTGAATGACTGATCAAGTATCATTTCTTGTCAACTATCATTTCCAGATTTTATGATTATTATTTATTTTTAACCGACTTCAAAAAAAGAGGAGGTTCTCAATTCGGTTGTATTTTTTTTTTTTTGTGTTTGTTACCTGATTTCTCGAAAACGGCTAGACCGATTTGAAAAATTTTTTTTTATTCGTATGGGTATGCTTCCCATTTGGTCCCATTGTCACCAGATCTGGATCTGAATGACGGGATCCCAGAGAAATCGAGGGCATCTCTTGAAAATTGTAGGGACGCATTGTGTAAAATCTTGTCATACATGTGCATCTCTGACGTCACTACCAAATAATCAAGAGTTAGAACTGGTCAGATCCTGGAGACCACCGAGAGTGGAGGGAACACCTTAACGGCATATAGCAGCTACCTTGTGTTTGGGCTTATTTTAATTGTATTGATGAAAACTTTACACAACTTTACACAAACATGATCTGATGATGAAGACGACTGAGGGTCGAGGAAACTTTTCAACGGTATATAGCAGCTACCTAGTGTTTGGGCTTATTTTATTCGTATTAATGAAAACTTTACACAAACATGATCTTATGATGAAGATAACTGCAGAAATTTATTTAATACTAATCTTAGAAATTGTAATCAGCATGGTTTTTAACCGACTCCTGTTGAAGTCGGTTTTTTAATTAGAAAATTATTAATAAAAATAATCAAGAGTTAGAACTGGTCAGATCCTGGAGACCACCGAGAGTCGAGGGAACACCTTAACGGCATATAGCAGCTACCTTGTGTTTGGGCTTATTTTAATTGTATTGATGAAAACTTTACACAACTTTACACAAACATGATCTGATGATGAAGACGACTGAGGGTCGAGGAAACTTTTCAACGGTATATAGCAGCTACCTAGTGTTTGGGCTTATTTTATTCGTATTAATGAAAACTTTACACAAACATGATCTTATGATGAAGATAACTGCAGAAATTTATTTAATACTAATCTTAGAAATTGTAATCAGCATGGTTTTTAACCGACTCCTGTTGAAGTCGGTTTTTTAATTAGAAAATTATTAATAAAAATAATCAAGAGTTAGAACTGGTCAGATCCTGGAGACCACCGAGAGTCGAGGGAACACCTTAACGGCATATAGCAGCTACCTTGTGTTTGGGCTTATTTTAATTGTATTGATGAAAACTTTACACAACTTTACACAAACATGATCTGATGATGAAGACGACTGAGGGTCGAGGAAACTTTTCAACGGTATATAGCAGTTACCTAGTGTTTGGGCTTATTTTATTCGTATTAATGAAAACTTTACACAAACCTGATCTTATGATGAAGACAACTGCAGAAATTTATTTAATACTAATCTTAGAAATTGTAATCAGCATGGTTTTTAACCGACTCCTGTTGAATTCGGTTTTTTAATTAAAAAATTATATGATTTTTCTTCTTTTTTTTTAAATCCAGCTAAAATTAACTTCATGTACTGTATGTGAAGTAAGATATTATTGTGTACTGTATAGAACCCCTATTAACGATGCACGGTCTAAAAAACTGCCTCAAGAATAAACAGTTTAACTTAAAAAAAAAAAAAATTAGAGTGTTTTACGGTGTCATACCTACACCACTTACAAGATAAATTGATTTCTCGCTTGGTGTGTCTTCCGCAACAAAACTTACAATATTTTTAAAAACCCATTTTAGTTATCTTTATTCACTCCTGATTTTACTTTTTGAGTAACTACCTACAGCTAGTATTAGTGTTAACCCTAACAATCAAGAAGAACAATATTTATATTTTGAACGACATTTTGATTTGTAATAAATACAATCGAGCGCGTGTGCGTGTGCATGTTTCGTACTGCTTTTCTATGAGTTGTTCTCTTTCTCACGCGACGTTTGGTGAAACAACAATGTTTTAGGCTTCGCCGACAGCTGAGTTGGTTTTGACAGAATGAGCCTTCTTAAGGGAGACATTTTTTAAAACAATCTTTTTTATTCCCTTCCTTGTAGGTAACCACTCCAAATAATATTAGACGAAATGTATTTACACTTCTAAAAGTTAACATTGACTCCTATTTCCAAAGAACAAAGGCAAATTTCAAACCATGCAAATTTATTCTGTACCAAGTAGTAAAACTTACTCAAAAGTTTTAAATGGAGGCTTTGGGTTTTATCGACAGCTACGGTTAGACCCTCGATAACCCCAAAATGTCATCTACAGGAAATAATTGAAGAACAAGTTGTTTATCATATTGTTATGAAGTTACGTTTGAAGATCTTTTCTGTACAATAGGTATTCAATAGTACAATTGTGTTAGGGATTATCACCCGCAGCTCCTTCCATTCTCAAGTCGAGTAGTTTGACGTCAAATTACTTAAAGGAACTTCTACTATTGGTATCGTTTCTCGGAAAATCATTCTATGAATCATTACAACAGCACACAAACGTAACGTAAACGGATCGGCATCGCCTCGCCTTTTTCCTGGGTGTCAAACGTCAAAAATCCGATTACGCTACGATTCCGATTAGTGTGCGTTGCAGTAAGGAGTTTCATACAAATAATACTGAACGGCTCGAGATGATACGGTGCCGATCCGTTTACGTTACGTTATAATATGTGCTACAACACTAATGCTCCACTGCAGGTACGGCCTTCCCTACTAATAAAGGACACGGTGTATGTTTTTATGTCAATGAGACATATGCAAGTTTCTCATTAATAAGCTTTAACGAAGCTAATGGGAAGAGATGTGATGATGACATTGTGTAGTAAAAAATATCGGACCGTGAATCCATTCCAATCAGTGAATATTTGAAAATGAAAAATGGTTAATTTAATAAGCTAAAATAAATATTTTCACTACTTAACACGTTTTTATAATTTGACTTTAAGTTAATCAGTTTGTCTTACAGACACAAGTAATGACTCCAACTGAACTTAGTTTATAATTCGCCAAAGAATGTTTTATCATTATCTCGGATACCAAAGTTTCACTAAAGCTATAAATTTAACCGCACAGCATCTAATGGCAACCCAAACTTGCTATTTGTCGTGAGAGTGAAGTTGCTAACTCAACGTATCTGGCCTCGAAAGGGCCGTTAACATCACGTCACTAATAAAAGTTCCTTACTTAATTTATTTGCATCCCAAAGATATTTTAGGCGTTAAGGATTTGAAACATTGGGCGTGTAATGCCTTCTTCTGTCAGGACAAAGCAAACGCAACACAAAGTCAAACCTGACTTAACTGGCAACGCGTACTCTAAATATAGAACGTAGTAAGATATAGGATGGGCGCTACCGTGCCTTCTGTCCACCTCCCGTTCATCTTAAGCATTTAAAAGCCGTGGTATTATTATCACCCCTAAAATACAGGGAAATTAACCTCACCATAGTACTAGGCTGACCTCAGCTTTAGAAAAAATAAAGGTAGGTAAAATCTGGCTATCTATAAGTACAATTCCTTGATCTACAGATACCAATATCTTTATAGTTTTAAAAGTTTAGCCTTGCAATAAAGATTATGCCTCGTGTCGTGGAGCTTTCGCAAACATCATTTTAATTATTGACACAAAGAATAACCAAGCTTAAGTTAATCGTAAATCTCATGAACGAACTCAAACCCGCAATTTCATGAACAGCCATCGAATATAATAAAGAGAATAAAAAAGGTACAATCGTATGATTTAATTTTTGAATGTTCATAGTAAACTTCAATGACTAAAAATTGTATCAATTTTTTTACTATTTGTTCTGAATTTGTATGAATATTTTTTGGTTACAGAGCCTGTTATATATACACCCCATAGACGAATTTTCAATTCATGTATTCTTTTATTCAGGTTTTGTTTGAAAAACGTGTTTTCCAATTAAATTTTTGTCTAGAGCATGAATAGTGCATGTTTCGAATTGAAACACGGTAGTTTTCGATTAAACAGCTGAATAGTTGATTGACTTAGGTTTGTACAGTGTTATGTTTCTCAGTAAAAAGTTCTCTACTTTAAGTTATTTTAATATTTATTTATATTTAAGTACACTCTTAAATTTTACTTTACTTTAAACGTCTATTAAAACCCGTGATGTTAAGAGAATTTAAACCTCTTAACAATACTAGATGCATTTTATGAAACTCTTCTAATTAAGTAATAGGAAAGAGATATAAGATTTCCAGTATCTGTTGGCTGTAGGTAATTGTTGCAAAACTGGCTGAGAATGAGTGTATGGGGAATAGTAATAGCAATAACGTGCGAGTTCCGGAAATTTCTAGACAGTATTAGAACGTAATAGTAGAGATTATGTTCTCCAGCTCGCTAACAAAAAATTTGGTGTAATAACAATTTGTAAAGGATCAGTGATTGGAAAATGATTAACAAACCAATCAAATTACGTCCACTGCTGGACATTAGGCCTCTTCTTAATATTTAAATTGTTATAACATAATGTTACTACTCTATCTTAAGCCATAGGTGTCATAAAAACCGCCTGAATGAAAGTTCACTGATTTCAATCAGTGAACTTTAACTATTTAGTCTATGAAAACAAAAGGTCAAGAATTTGGTGTAAATGTTATACTAATCCGTGCGGCCAGCATTGATGTTACAAGGCCAAGTTCCCCTCCGGCACAAAAAGAGGTCGGTTCTTTCAATGTATTTTTTTGCATCTTAAAATCCCTAAAAATATACACTTTAAACTACCAAATTATTTAAAAATACAAGGAAAATACAACTCTCATTTGAAAATAATATTTTTCTCCAAGGAACTAAGTAGGTTGCGTTATAATTTCGAGGACCGATACTTATTGCTCCTGACCTATTTGCGTCTTTAGAAGGATGTAACTAATTACTCAAAGGTTTCTGTGTGCATTTATCTCTTTGTAATTTTTTAGATTCATCGTATTCCATATTGAAAATGGTGCAACCAAAGTAATGTGCCTTTGTAAAATTCGAGTGGCAGTCGTTCACATTTAATTTTTTACTGGTTAAAAGCCAAAATAAATATTTATACTTTCTATGATAGTTAATTGTTACATGTTAAAAAAATGTCACTGCTTCACTTAAATAATTCTAAAGCAAATGTCAAGTTTTAGAAGTGATACTAATTACGAAAACTATCAAATAAATAGTTGGCTTTATTTTCAAAACTACCTTGACTGTGTGGCATCAGTAAAGCCACCTAAAGGGGTAAGACGTAATAGTATAAAGCAATCTACTGGGTCAAGTAGATTATTATGCTTTCGAGAGCATCACTCAAAGCTTATGGAATTGTTAAATAAGCTTAGGTCACGCTGCGCAATTACCTATTGTGATTACTGTGGCTTTAGTAGGATGACTTTATAACAGTTTTTGATATACCTAAAGGTTGTGTTTAAATTGAATTTGTATTCAGTAAAAGGAAGACGCAATTTTTTTAGTAAAGTACGCATGAAATGTATTGCGTAAACCTATAATATACAGTTTTTGTTCCTTTTTCTAAAGAGTAAACCAGTACTATCACTTGGCAACTGGGCAGCTTTCAAACAATTCGATGTAGGCCTTTAAAACATTGAACTTAACATAATAATAATATCCCTCACACATTCTTACAAAACCCCATTATAAAAGGAGGTTAGGCCATTCATCACAACATTAAAAGCTTGATAAAGAATACAGACGTATCTGCACATTTATTAGACAGAACCGGAGACCTAAACAGAGGATTAGATGCCACGTATATCTCTTACAAAACATTAAACGATGCGAAAACCCATGCAGGTAGGGAATCATTATTTACGTCCATTCAAGCTGGTGATAATGCCTAAAACCTGGAGCACAAAAACATACCCGTACAGATAAAGGGCATTTGTAAAGAACCCTTTTTCTTTATTGAATAGCCCATCTTTATCGCCTTTACATTCAAGGGAATTGACCAATATGAATGTGTCATATAGTATTTTATTGGTGGTATTTCCTCTTTGCTTATAATTCTTCTTGCTTTGTACTCGGTGGCAAACATTAAATAACTTATTATCCAGAAAATATCCATGTTCTGCAAATTAAAAACTTGTTTGACTGCAAAAAAAATGCCCTAGGCATTAAGTCTGCCTTTTTGCAAAAAAATATTTAAAGTGTTAAATAAAATAAAATACACAATGTATTTTTTTATTGTAGGTAACAACTACGAAAGTAAGTCATATTCAATTATTTAAAAAGTCAGGATATGTAGTCTTATCCGCCCAATAGTATTCGTAGTGCTTGGTTAAACTGGGATAAACAATATGCGTTTCTAAAGGATTTCGTATTTGCAGGCACATAATGTTAATACATTTTAGACGTTTCCAATACTGTACGTCATATTTTGTAACGTTGGGTAATATACATTTTGAGCCCACATTCATAATACAAAGTTTGTCCTGCTAAATTGCTTTAACTTCTATGTTTCTGTGTTATTGAATTACAAATTAAAAACAATAGTTTTAACTATTTATTGAAGTAATTTCTATTTTATAATTATACAAAATTGTTTTCAACAGCTTGCTTGCCTGATAAACTAGACCATTATTATAGTAAATCATCTAACAATTATTCACTTCCACAATTTTTGTGTCCTCTGTGTAAAACTCCAAAGCGATCAACACCTTATTCCTCCTCTCAATACAACCTCAAGAGCGCACTTAAGGTTCTCGATCCCCTTCTTACGTTAAACCTTCGTACATTTCCCGATCACTTAAGGCAGTAAGCATACGGTACCTTTCTAGTGTCACATGTCACAGTATGTCCATTAGTCTGACACCTCACTGACATAAGGTTAGGTCTATATAAGCGAGATTAAAGTAATCTACCATTTCTTATTTAATGAAAATAAAGGTTCAAACTGTTTCGATGAAGGCGGCCATTATTAATTTAGACTACAACAACCGACCGGATTAAGCCCTTCGTTGCGTATTCTGTAGGATGGTTATAAATTTTAAATTAACAAATTGAATTAATGGTCTTCTGTGAAGGTATGAATTGTGAGTGGGTTGTAAGTAAAATGTTCACTTCATTGAATGAAAGTAACAAGTTTTAATAACAGTTTCTAACTATACAACTTACTAAGTAACTGTATAGAGCACCTCGTTTAGATACGTCAGTTGTTCTTTTAGGTGTTCATGACAGCTTAAAGATCAAACGCGAGGCCGATTTTGACGGTTATTTTATCAATTGTTTTTTCTTAATTTAGCGAGTATAATGCAAGACATAATAGTAATAAAAATTCTATGTTATTATTATCCACAACTAGGCAAAGTAATTTTTATTTTTCTAGTAGTGGTAGTAATGTAGTTAAGTCTGTTTTTGCTATAAACAGTTTTTGCTAAAACAATATTTTTTTTTTTTTTTTTTTATGGGCTTTGTCGCTTAGCGACCACATCGCCTAAAAAAAATAAAAAAAAAACAAAAAAATAATAAAAACAATATTTACCCGAAGCTTTAGTCACATGTTATTTTTACGGTACGTTAGTAAAGCTTTTACTACAAGTAGGGTCAGGAAACTGGTTTTAATAGTCACTGTTTGTTGTGGCTCCAGTAATGATACTAAGAGCAGTATAGAAATTTCAGAATATTATATTCTTAGAATATTTTTGCGTATCTGTTTTAAAGCTTTATAAACATTTTCTTTGAAGAATTTTTGTTGTATTTTTAAAACATTCATTTTTTTGTAGAGTATAAAGGCTAATATTTTATAAAACCTAGCTCGTAGAAAATCTTGGAAGGCGTCGACAGTTTTATTAATAGTCAACAGTGAAAGACTACTTAAAAGTCACGCTGTCTGGAGAGAGCAATTTCAGATGTAAAGATTTTAGCTAAAACTGTATCCATGTGGTGACGGAGTATAATACAATATGTCACCACCCCATCTCATCCCATGGGTGTCGTAGAAACCGACTAAGGGACTATCTGTGAATATAACCTTTACATGGAAAGAAGGAAAACTTGAAATAAAACCCTATACCAATCCGTCTGGCCAGCGTGGTATTAGTAGGCCAAGTATCCCTCCGTCACAGGAGGAGGCTTGTCCCTGAAGTGAGACATTAATGGGCTGTTATGACGATGATGAAGACAAACTCGCTTCGTTATTGAAAGCGAGTTTTGAATACTTAAAAAATACGTCCTATAGATATATACCAAAGACCTACTACGAGTAGATTATTTTTAGATTTGAAAGAAAAAAATACTGGAAACATTTACGAAATCTTATTTTGTCAGTCTTTCATAAGTTCCTAAGAAGTATCAACTCTAATATTGGGTTTTCTAAATATGTGGCTTTTACAAGAACAGCTTTTATTTAGGAATCAACCCACGCATACATTTAGCTAACCAAGTCTGAAGATTTGAAAAACTCAAGACACTCGGCATTAAAAAATGAAAATATAAACATAAATATAAATTATACAATCTCCGTGTGGTGACGGAGTAAGAATACAATATGTCACCACCCCATCTCATCCCATGGGTGTCGTAAAAACCGTGAATATTGAATATTATGTCGTGAATATTAAGTATCTTAACGAAATCGTCTCGTCTCTCGCATTACCAAGAAAATGTTTATCCTGCTTCATTTTCGTTGATCCATTTTTATTTCATTGATCCCAAGATGATTTTGTTTCTTTCTCAGGAATCCACCATGATTATCATATTTGGTGCTTTTGTTGAACCTACCTTACAGGAGCCATAGTTAGGGTTAAGTAAGATTAGCCACGTAACAAATTTTGAACTCAAAAAATTGCTTTGTCAGATTTTAATAAGGTAGGTTTTCAAATAATATTTTCAGATTAGAATTTCCCTCATCGCAGTCTTATTTTTGTTAAGTTAGTGAAATATTTTGTAACATTATACTTAATTATGTTTTATATACTTACTAGCTATTGCCCGCGGCTTCGCCCGCAAAGGCTTATGACTATTTAATGCATTACGTCTCGGTAAACAACATTAAAGGACATACTGCATTCTGCGCATACCTATAAAAATATTGCCATTGCAAGGAGTGTCTAGATGTAAACCGACTACTTAAATCCTTTGCCTATAACTTTTACTAAAGATAATAGAAAAGCAAAGGAAATTGCAAGCGCTTGAACTGATAAAGTAAAAATTCCTTTAATGGTTACCGGTCTTGAGGAGCTTCTAGGTTCTAAAAATGTCTCTCCCTTTGCCCCTACGGAGAAAGTGATGGCCTGAAAGATTTTACATAATCTGGTGACATTACACAATCGAGGCGAGTCCAGTTACACATCAGTAGGACAGGCACAGCAACCTTAATACAAAAATTGTGGAAGGGTTTTCCTGGTCGTTTAAGAGAATTTAAGGAGTCAACAATGTAGTAACGTCATCAGATGTCATCACCGTGTATATCTATTGACAAATCGGTCGGTCCACACCCCAGCTTGAACTTGCACTAACTATTTAATGCATTACGTCTCGGTAAAGAACATTATAGGACATACTGCATTCTGCGTACCTATAAAAATATTGCCAATTGCAAGGACTGTCTAGATGTAAACCGACTACTTAAATCCTTTGCCCATAACTTTTACTAAAGTTAAAAGAAAAGCAAAGGAAATTGCAAGCGCTTGAACTGATAAAGTAAAAATTCCTTTAATGGTTACCGGTCTTGAGGAGCTTCTAGGTTCTAAAAATGTCTCTCCCTTTGCCCCTACGGAGAAAGTGATGGCCTGAAAGATTTTACATAATCTGGTGACATTACACAATCGAGGCGAGTCCAGTTACACATCAGTAGGACAGGCACAGCAACCTTAATACAAAACTTGTGGAACCGTCCCTTTACATAGAAAGAAGGACAACTTGAAATTAAACCCTATACCAATCTGTCTGGCCAGCGTGGTATTAGTAGGCCAAGTATCCCTTCGTCACGGGAGGAGGCCCGTCCCTGCAGTGGGACATTAATGGGCTGTTATAATTTGGCATAAAATTGTTTAGCACAAACATTATTTAGCACAATTAATTATTTATTTATTTATTTTATAATTTATGCACACAATAAAATTGATGTACAAGGGTAAGCTTAATGCCTTAAGGCATTTTCTTCCAGCAAACCATTGGGTGATGCAGAGAAAAGTAAATTGGTAGGTGCAAAACGACAAATAGTTAAAACAGTTTAAATAATAAATAATACACACTATACATAAAAATAAAAAGAGATATATATTTATATATAAATATGTGTATACATATGTAAGACTAAATATATAAATAAGGAAGAATGAAGGAAGGAAATTATTCTGCTAATAACCAGTACACAGTTGGCGAACTTTAACTTTAAATGCAGCACGACTCGTAGTCATCCTGATCTCGAGAGGGAGGGCATTCCATAGAAGAATGGATTGTATCATGAAAGAAGAGTGAACAAGAGCAGAGGTGTGAGAAGGACAAAGAAGCAGAAGATTGTGTGAAGACCGGAGGTGTCTATTGTGACTGGAACATAGATATTGAAAATGTGGTATGAGGTAAGAAGGAGCATTAGGAGAAGTAAGCAGGGAAAATAGCGTTGTCAGCGTCCGAAGATTACGTCGTTGACGTATAGGCAACCAATTCAACTCTGAACGGTAAAAGGAGACATGGTCATACTTACGAAGATTGTGAACGAATCGAATGCAGTTGTTAAGAAGTCGGTCCAATTTATTGAGCAGATCTGCATTCAGGTCAAGGTAGCACACATCACCATAGTCGATGAGAGGGAAAATTAAGGACTGCGCAAGCATTGCTTTCGTTTTATGTGGTAGGAAATTCCTAAGGCGATTCAAGGAACGAAGGGTACCAGTAACCTTCTGACTTACAACCTTAACTTGAGATTGCCAGCTTAGCGTACTATCAAGATATAACCCTAAATCTTTTACCACATTACTGTAAGGTATGATACAGCTATTAAATATAATTGGTAAGGCTGTGTCTAAATTAATCTTGGCTACGAGACGAGAACTACCTAATTACTGTTTTGCAGAACTTTAAATGGCATACATTAAGATGGCAGAATTTTAAAATACTGATACTACTACTAATACTGTTCTACTGATGTATAACTTGGACCCGCCGCGATTGTGTAATGGCACCATAATTATGTAAAATCTTTTAGGCCATCACTTTCTCAGGAGGGGCAAAGGGAGATACATTTTTAGCTCTTCAAGATCAGTAGCCATTAAGGGAATTTTCACTTTATTAGTTTAAGCGCTTGCTATTTACTTAGCTTTTCTTTCTTTTTGACCTTCAGTAAAAGTTATGGGCAAAGGATTTAAGTAGCCGGTTTACATCTAGGCACTCCTTGCAATTGGCAATATTTTTATAGGTATGTATACGCAGAATGCAGTATGTCCCTCAATTTTGTTTACCGAGACGTAATGTATTAAATAGTCATAAGCCTTCGCGGGCGAAGCCGCGGGTAATAGCTAGTAATATATATTAGAATATTAGATTCAAGGGCCTTGAAACGTCCGCCTGGAAAATTCAACAGAAAACTGCCTCCTAAAGATTTTAACCAGCCAAGAATAGTGAAAAGTGCGCCTGTAAAATTCAATATTTGACATGACCATCAACGACGTCTGCCCTCACGCGTCTGCCACCTTTCCTGGTTGCCACTACCGCGAGCTATATATTTTAAGCCTCTAATTTGATTCCCGTTCTCAAAGGTTTCTTTTACTTTACACTCACTGGCATGCAGGTAATACCAAAATTTTAAGCGCTTAACCAGTTTAGATTTTTTCATACAAATGTTTTTTTTCGCTAACTCCCGTTCCCGAAGGAATTTTCAATATCCTGTTGCAACTAAGCTTTAAATTTACTAAGGCACCCGCATGCCTAATTTCAAACGTCTAACTAAGATTTTTTCATACAAATGTTTTTTTTCGCTAACTCCCGTCCCCGAGGGAATTTTGCAATATCCTGCTGCAACTAAGCTTTAAATTTACTAAGGCACCCGCATGCCTAATTTCAAACGTCTAACTAAGATTTTTTCATACAAATGTTTTTTTTCGCTAACTCCCGTTCCCGAGGGAATTTTGCATTATCCTGTTGCAACTACGTTTTAAATTTGCTAAGGTACCTGCATGCTTAATTTCAGATTTAGATTTTTCATTCAAAAGTTTTTTCCCACTTACTCCCGTTCCCGAGGGAATATTGCAATATCCTGTTTCAAGTAAGCTTTAAATTTACTAAGGAACCTGCATGCCTAATTTTAAGCGTCTAACTTAAGCGGTTTGGATTTTTTCATACAAATGATTTTTCCCGCTAACCCCCGTTCCCGTGAGAAATTTCCAATATCCTACTGACTTAGCTTTAAATCTATTGAGGTGCCTGCATGCCAAATTTCTAGCGTCTAACTTAAGTGGTTTAGATTTTTCATACAAATGGATTTTCCCCCTTATTCCCGTTCCCGTGGAAATTTCGGGAATTCCTTTCTTAGTGCACCTCTACGTTGCCTAAGCTACGTTCCTTCCAAATTTCAAGTGCCTACGTTTAGCCGTTTAGGCTGTGCGTTGATATGTCAGTCAGTCAGTCAGTCAGTCAGTCAGTTTCTCGTTTTATATATATAGATTTTATAAAAATATGACGCTAATTTCAAGGCCCAACATTACATTTTTAGTGACGAGTTCCGTAAGCCGTCAAAACAATAATAACACGAAAGCACTCGTACTTAACTAAGTACCCCACATCCTTTATGACTCAAGCTTACTTACGACTGTTTCACTATTGAACGCAGTACACTCGATAATTAGCACTGTAATTAATATAGCTACGTACGTCTTTGTGTTAAGCTCCTTGTATAAGCTTTTAAAACATTTATTAGACGTATTCGCACACATACCTACCGTTTCAAAAGACAAACTAAAATTAATATTAAGTTATATCGTATACCTTACGTGATTTTAATAAATTAATCGAACTTCGAAAGATACGTCATAAACTTATTTGGCGATTCAAAAAATCGTCGGGACTTATGATCACAGAACCAAAATGTACACTAATTTATTTTTTTTGGAGCTAAAAATAATAGGTCGGGGAAAAAGTCTTTTCGCATAACGTAGGTATAAACTTATTATAAAATTTCTTTGACTGTACTACTTGTGTCTGGCTGGTTTTGGTAACATTAAAAAGGTTACATTATAAAGAAAAGAAAAAAATAAAAAAAAGTTGTTTCCCGCTATTTTTCATTTGTTTTTCTCTCCGTAAAAATGAGTGAATCTAATGAAGAAATTCGATACATTTTAAAATTTTATTATAAAAAGGCAAAAATGCAACTCAAGCAGTGAAAAAAATTGTGATGTTTATGGACCTGATGCAGTGTCAGTAAGAGTAGCACAAATTTGGTTCAAACGTTTTCAGTCCGGAAATTTTGATGTTAAAGATGCACCTCGCTCTGGTCGCCCTGTTACGAATAAAATGGACGCCATTTTTGAAAGAGTGGAGCAAGATCGGCATATTAGTAGTTACGATGTAGCTGAAGAACTGGGAATTGACCACAAAACAGTTTTGACCCATTTGAAGAAAGCTGGTTATACAAAAAAGCTCGATATTTGGGTGCCACACGAGCTCACTCAAAGAAACTTAATGAACCGTGTACTCATTTGCGATTCATTATTGAGACGTAATGAAACCGAGCCGTTTTTGAAGAGATTGATAACTGGCGATGAAAAGTGGATCACGTACGACAAGAACGTGCGAAAAAGGTCGTGGTCGAAAGTTGGCCAGGCTTCACAGACTGTGGCCAAACCTGGCCTAACACGAAATAAGGTGATGCTGTGTGTATGGTGGGATTGGAAGGGCATTGTTCATTATGAGCTTTTACCGCCCGGCAAAACCATCGATTCTGATCTTTACTGCCAGCAACTGATGAGATTAAAGGAAGCAGTCAAGAGAAAACGGCCGGAATTGATCAACAGGAAGGGTGTGGTCTTTCATCATCACGATAACGCTAGACCACACACATCTTTAGCCACTCAGCAAAAATTAAGAGAGTTCGACTGGGAGGTCCTAGTGCATCCACCATGCCCTGACCTTGCGCCTTCAGATTTTCACCTGTTTCGGTCTCTTCAGAATTCTTTAGGTTCTGTAAGGTTGACCTCAAGAGAGGACTGCCAAAACTATTTGTCCCGTTTTTTTTATCAGAAGTCCCAAAGTTTCTACAGTAACGGGATAATGTCTCTGCCCACAAAATGGCAGAAAGTTGTTCAACAAAACGGTACATATATATTGTAAATAAACTTTGAAAAAAATGTCTTGACTTTTCATACAAAAATACGAAAAGACTTTTTCCCCAACCTAATATATGTACATTCCCATTTAAAATTCTCATAATTATTTTATAATGAACTACGATTTAAATTCATTCTGAAGCGGTAAAAAACTATTACAGTTAACAGTTAACTGAACTCATAGCCTCGCTTGAGTTCAATAGAATCACTAAATTCAAAACTAGTTGTATTAAAACCATAGAACAGTTTAGAAAATTCAATTCTATATAATAACAACGAACTGTTTTGGTCATTGCATTCCGTTCAATTTATTTCAACTCTGTTTGAATGAAATTCAAAAGCATTTTGTCAAACTATAACTACGAGTAAGTAATTCAAAATGTATTGAAATGCGACATGAAATTTATTTGCTAGTAACTAATAATAGCTATTTATAAATTTTTGATATTTGAAAACTACTAAAATGTTTATACTTGGTAAAGACCTATATTTTTTGAGTCTGGGTTTGTACTCATTACAATTTTTAGCAAATTCAATAAAATATATTTTTGTTAAAATGGAAACTGAGACATGCACTGAAGAGATCATATAAAATTTTATTTACTTATCGATTAAAATAACAGCAATTCAATAAACAAGAAATCTTTCTTTAATTACTACTACTATCAACTCAAACTACAGTAATCACAGATATAACATATTTCTGTAATAGTACACTTTTCGTATATCTATCTTGTAATATAATATTTTTCAGGTCAGTTTATTACTGAGAAAAGAATTTCTTACTCAATGTAAAGATTGCCGTTCATATTTTCCTTATTTAATATAAAAGTTGCACGTAAGCCGTGTACGGGCGAAACACTCGTTAAAAATCAATACGCCGCCAGTGTTTACATGTAGTCATAGCAAAACGAGCCGTATTGAGTGTCGACCAATACCGAGTGATGTTTGTCGAAACCAATGACAACGATGTGAGGCACACCTGTGATACAATATTTAGACAACACATGAAACATTCGAGTTAAATGAAATTGCAATAACACGATGAATCAAGACGCAAAAAGGTTAGCTAACAATCTGTACGGAAGGGTCAACGCACCACCCGTCGAAAGATGCCGAGTTAACTTTTGTACTGACTTAGAAAAATCAGTTTTGATGAGCAACTTCGAAAGGCGTGGCTGGAACCAAGTTGGACCAGATGATGAATGGAACTTCTACTGGGCATCCACACAGACTTGCAGAAACTTATTCAGCGTCGAAAGCGGATATCGAATGAATGACAACCAAATGATAAATCACTTTCCGAACCATTACGAGTTGTCGAGAAAAGACTTACTCGTGAAAAACATTAAGCGTTATCGTAAGGAGCTCGAGAGGGAAGGCAACCCACTCGCTGAGAAGACAGAAGTTACATTAAGTGGAGGACAAGTTGTGACGCGATACGTTCACTTAGACTTTGTGCCCATTACGTTTGTGTTACCAGCTGACTATAATATGTTTGTTGAAGAATATAGAAAATCCCCTCAAAGTACTTGGATTATGAAACCGTGTGGAAAATCTCAAGGAACGGGTATTTTCCTTATAAATAAACTTTCTAAATTGAAAAAGTGGTCTCGAGAGGCAAAAACTCCGTTCCATCCACAATTGACAAAAGAAAGTTACGTTATCTCGCGTTATATAGACAATCCCTTACTAATAGGGGGCAAAAAGTTTGATCTGAGACTTTACGTGTTAGTTACTTCTTTCAGACCTCTTAAGGCTTATCTGTTCCAACTCGGCTTTTGTAGATTTTGTACTGTGAAGTACGATACTAGTCTGACGGAGTTAGATAATATGTACGTACATCTTACAAACGTAAGTGTTCAGAAACACGGAGGGGACTACAACAACATTCATGGTGGGAAAATGACAGTTCAGAACTTGAGACTGTATTTGGAAGGAACTAAAGGCAGAGAAGTGACAGAAACCCTATTTGCATCAATGCAATGGCTTATTGTGCATTCTTTGAAGGCAGTTTCTTCTGTGATGGCAAACGACAGACATTGCTTCGAGTGTTACGGTTACGATATAATAATAGATAATCAGTTGAAGCCGTGGCTAGTAGAAGTGAATGCGTCACCTTCGTTAACATCGACGACAGTTAATGATCGCATATTGAAGTATAAACTGATAGATAACATACTGAGTGTAGTTCTGCCACCAGATGGTGTGCCTGATGTGCGCTGGAACAAGATACCGAATGCTGAAGCGTTAGGTAACTTTGACTTACTTATTGATGAAGAACTGATGGAAAAAGACGAACCGTCTACTTCAACTAGCCGTGGCGCTAAAAGTAAATATAAAACCTGAAAGTATAATATTTTGCTAAGCAATTAGAAAACAAAACTGTAGAAGAACAATATTCGTATACAAAATAACTTATATTTATGAAATAAAACTAAGGTTACCTTTAGACTAAAATAAAGTAGTTCATAGATAAGTTTATTAGAAATATCTTAGCAGTTAATAAAGTGAAACTTTAAAATAAAATTGTTGAAATACCTAATAAATACTTTATTTTTAATAAACTTTTTTAGCTATATTCTTTTTATATACGAGTAGGTACTCACAAATGGTGACAGTGTGGCAAACTTTCTATGTTAAATATAGAAAGTTTTCTGTTGTTATTTACCTATTTCAGGTGAAATTTACTATATAAAAATAAGTCGGGTTTTCCTTCCTGACGCTATAACTCCAGAACGCACGAACCGATTTCCACGGTTTTACATTCGTTGGAAAGGTCTCGGGCTCCGTGAGGTTTATAGCAAGGAAAATTCAGGAAAAAAATTAACAGAAAAGCGGGAAAATAATGCCCGTGCGAAGCCGGGACAGGCCGCTAGTTAATTATAATAATATGTACTGTACGAGTTACAAAGAAATAATACAGAATGTTAGTATAATCATACCGTGGATATCATCATAACAGCACATTAACTGCAGGGACGGGCTTCCTCCCGTAACGAAGGGATACTTGGCCTACTAATACCACGCTGGAGACGGATTGATATAGGGTTTAATTTCAAGTTTTTCCTTCTTTTTATTTCGTAAGGATAATATTCATGGATATACCCTTAGTCGGTTTTTACGACACCCATAGGATGAGATGAGGTTGGTGAAATATTGTATTCATACTCCGTCACCACACGGAGATATCATAAAATCTAACTATTTAGATAATTGGGTTTTCTATGATAAAAAAACTAAGACTTGACAACAAGCCCTATACTAATACATCTGATACAGTAGTATTATAGTAAGTAAAGTTTTCTTTTATCACTAAAAGAGGTCTGACCTTTCAGAGAACCATAAATAAACTATGACCAAAAGCTTAGGGCTGCATCTATTTATAGTACACTGTCTGCCTTTGTCATGGACAACATTTTGAAAACAGTTTCTTATAACTTAATCAAAAAAAAAAGAATTTATTTAATTGAAATCGTTTTATTCGATTCTGTGTAGATGATTTTCAAAAAGGCATAATTAATTATCAATATTTGCAAAATATACCCTATACCAATCCGTCTGGCCAGCATAGTATTAGTAGGGCAAGTATCCCTCCGTTCCGGGAGGAGACCCGTCCCTGCAGTGGGACATTAATGGGCTGTTATGATGATGATGATGATGATTTGCAAAATACGGAAAAACAAAATTACCATTGATCATTTTAATTGCTCTTCTAATACCTTAGTTAAAAGGCATTTAATCTAAATGACTAAAAGTACCTAACGCTATTATTTCCTAGCTATCAAGATAACTACAAAATCAATTAGATTTCCAATTTAGCTAAACCAGTACGTATCAGGGATTAAATGGCTTCCGAATACTGTATAGATAGATTTAATTAAATCACTAATGACTATTAAAGTAGTATTGGTGCTATGTATAGATACAGTGTGTCACCACCCCATCTCATCCCTTGGGTGTCGTAGGAACCAACTAAGGGACTACCCATTAATCCTTTATGATCACAATGTCTACAACGTAAAATGACTTTGAAGGATTACGCATAAAATGCATATTAACTAAGTAGCAAAATAACTCACTTTTAAAATGGTTTCGAAGCAAAATGCCTCAAATCAATATCTCTAAAGTGTTTTGACTAATTTGCAATACACCTGCATTGTTTCTTGTCTATGCAGCATAATGTCTCAAAAATTAAAACGACAATAAAGCATAATACACAATACGCTATAGGACTAAGAATCATAATTCATCGCTATCAAAAACGACGATAAATCAAATTGCCTCAAATTACCTCAAATTAATAATCAACGTAGTTTCTTATATATGGTTTTTATACAATTACTTTTATTTATGAATAATAAATGAAATAAAATGTTACTTTAATTATTACTGTTTATTTATTTCTTAAAGCAGACGAGTATCAGGTTTCTTCAAATAAATTAAATAGTAGATAAACTCCGTTTTTAAAATAGTTAAGGGCCGGTGTGTCATCATCATCATCATAACAGCCCATTAATGTCTCACTGCAGATTCAGGCCACCTCCTGTGACGGAGGGATACTTGGCCTACTAATACCACGCTGGCCAGACGGATTGGTATAGGGTTTAAATTCAAGTTTTCCTTCTTTTTATTTCGTGAAGATAATATTCACGGATAGTCCCTCATGCCCGATTTACACATCGACAAGTACAGTAGCGAGTTAACTTGCATCATTGGCGAGTTAAGTCACTTTTTGCGTGTGGACGGCAAAAGCGAGTTAAGTAGTAAGTTGCCGATCAAGTTGTTTTGAATACAGCTCGATCCTATTTTTCGGCGAGTTAAGAACGAAGTAGCCCCCTCTCTCGCGTCTCCCTCACCCCGCCGGCTCGGCGCTCGCGGCGCCCGCCGTGTAGACGGGCGAGTTTAGTACAGTTCACAAGTTCTAATGTCGTATTTATTTTTATTTTTGTCTGTTTTTCTAAGTATGTATAATGTGTATCTATTTATAAAAGTATTTAAGTATATTTATGCGTTGTCTAGTACACATAGTACAAGCTCTGGTTAGTTTGGGACTAGATGGCGTTGTGTGAAAGTGTGAGGAATATTTATTTTTTTATTATTCTAAGTAAGTATACTTTTTATTAAAATTTCATTTTTAATGTGTTGCATGTTCAGTGTTAATACTATTTCTCGTATAATAGCGCGTAAATGGGTATTCAATTGTTCAATGTCCATTTTATCGATTAAAATAACCGTAAACAATCTCAGGCGACGCACGCACGACGCGACTAGTCTTCGTCTCTGATCGGCAACTTATGAGCTGTACTCGCCTACGTGTGAACTGTACTTACTACTTATTACTTACTACGTAACTGTCTATTTTTTTAACTCGCTACTGTACTTGTCGATGTGTAAATCGGGCATCAGTCGCTTTTTACGACACCCATGGGATGAGATGGGGTGGTGACATATTTTATTCTTACTCCGTCACCACACGGAATGTACTATCCAGAAATTCTGTCCTTCTGTCGTTACAGAAGGACAAGATTTCTACGCCCTAGATAATATGTCTTCACAATTAAATATATTAAACCAATAATCCTTTGCTTCCTTTTGCTACCTGAAGAATTATGTTGTAAATAATTGTTAACATTCGTGAATTGGACCATTGCTTGTACTTTTATTTGATGTAATTTGGAGCATTTTAGAGTTCTGGTCATAAAACTACTAAGATGTTTTGCATTTTAGGTATTTTGGATTTCAAGTCATCTTCACATAAAGGTATTTTACTACAAAGACGTTTGCCTTTAAAGTCGCTTTACTTCGTAGCCATTGTGATGTTCAACTATTTCACTACAAAGTCATTTTCATTTATAGGTGTATTAGTACTAAGTCGTTATGATTTGAGGCATTTTGCTTTGAAGCCATTTTAAAAATGAGTTATTTTGCTACTTAGTCAATATGCATTTTATGCGTAATCCTTCAAAGTCATTTTACGTTGTAGACATTGTGATCAAAAAGGCATCTACTTATTAGCAAGCTTCATTATGCCAGCATGAATAAAATGCATTTAAGTTACTTCCAACTACATTATAAGCATTAGTACACACTAGACTTAATTCAGTATTCAAATTTGAGTATTACGTGAGTTTGTAACGTAACATACGCAAATCTTATTCATAAAATATACATACACGCTTGAAACTTATGTCTGTGAGCAGACAATCTTGTTTACTTTATTTTAATGCAGCTCTACATTTAGTGTGCATACTAATATGCACTACTAATATTACACTCTGTGAGGTGACGGAGTAAAAATACAATGTGTCACCACCCCATCTCATCCCATGGGTGTCGTAAAAACCGACTAAGGGACTATCCGTGAATATTATCTTTACGAAATAAAAAGAAGGAAAACTTGAAATTAAACCCTATACCAATCCGTCTGGCCAGCGTGGTATTAGGAGGCCAAGTATCCCTCCGTCACGGGAGGAGGCCCGTCCCTGCAGTGGGACATTAATGGGCTGTTATGATGAATATTACACTAACTTAAATTATATAAATGTTTTAAAAGTGTACATCTATTTATATAAAACTCAAAGGTGACTGACATAGTGATCTATCAACGCACAGCCCAAACCACTGGATAGATCTGGCTGAAATTTGGCATGCAGGTAGATATTATGACGTAGGCATTCGCTAAGAAAGGATTTTAATAAATTCTACCCCTAAGGGGATAAAATAGGGAATGCAAGTTTGTATGAAACTTTGTCAATTTTAAACCGATCGGGTTGAGGCTTTGCATGCAAATAGTAACTATGACGTAGGCATCCCTTTAAAAAGGACTTTATTAAATTCAACCCCTATAGGGATAAAATAGGGAATGAAAGTTAGTTTGAAATTTTGTCAAATTCAAACTGATCAGGCTGAGGCTTTGCATGCATAGAGTTACTATGACGTAGGCATCTGCTAAGAAAGGATTTCGATATATTCTCCCCCCAAGGAAATAAAATAGGGGATGAAATCTTGTATTAAACTTTGTCAATTTTAAACCGATCGGGTTGAGGCTTTGCATGCAAATAGTTACTATAATGTAGCCATCCCCTTACAAAAGATTTTATTAAATTCAACCCTTACAGGGATAAAATAGGGAACGAAAGTTAATTCGAAATTTTGTCAAATTCAAACTGATCGGGCTAAGGCTTAGCATACATATATGTAGTTACCATGACGTAGGCATCCGCTGAAAAAGGATTTCGATATATTCTACCCCCAAGGGGATCAAATAGGGGATGAAAGTTTGTATGAAACTTTGTCAATTTTAAACCGATCGCGTCAAACCTTTGCATGCAAATAGTTACTATGACGTAGGAATCCCCTTAAAAAGGACTTTATTAAATTCAACCCCTATAGGGATAAAATAGGGAAAGAAAGTTAATTTGAAATTTTGTCAAATTCAAACTGATCGGGATTTCCATAGATATAGTTACTATGACGTAGGCATCCTCTTAGAAAGGATATTTACAAATTCTACTACCAAGGGGATAAAATAGGGGATTAAAGTTTTATGAAACTTTGTCGATTTTAAACCAATCGGACTGAGACTTTGCATATATTTACATATAGTTACTATGACGTAGGCATCCATTCAAAAATGATATTGATAAATTCATCCCTATGGGATCAAATAGGGAATGAAAATTTGGATGAAACTTTAACAACTTCAAACCGATCGGGCGGAGGCTCTGCATACATATAGCTACTATGACGTAGACATCTCCTTTGAAAGGACTTTGAAAATTCTATCCCCAAGGGGATAAAATAGGGGATGAAAGTTTGTATGAAACTTTGTCAATTTTAAACCTAATCTTTGCATACAGATAGCTACTATGAAGTAGCCATCTCCTTAAAAAGTATTTTGTTAAATTCTACCCCTAAAAGGGTAAAATAGGATGAAAGTTTGTATAAATCTTCTTATATTTTCGAATGATTGAAATTAAAGATTAAAGCTACTATGATGAAGACGTCCACTAATATAGGATTTTGATTAATTCAGCCCCTATTGGAACGTCACGTTTTAGCTGGCAAAAATTCTATGAAGTCACGACTTAGCTGTTAAAATTTTATGAAGTTACGACGTAGCTGTAAAAAAAAATTCTTCCTAAACTTTATGACGTCAGGACGTTGCTGTAAAAACAAAAACTTCACGCCATAATTTTATGACGTCACAACGTAACTGTAAAAAAAATTCCCGCCACAATTTTATGACGTCACGACGTAGCTGTTAAAACAAAAATTTCCCGCCATAATTTTATGACGTCACAACGTAACTGTAAACAAAAATATACGCTAAAATTTTATGAGATCACGACGTAGCTGTCAAAAAAAAAGCATTCCCACCTAAACTTTATGACGTCACGACTTAGCTGGAAAAATAAAATTTTCCCGCCATAATTTTATGACGTCACAACGTAGCTGAAAAAAAAAATCACGCCAATATTTTATGACATCACGAATCATCTGTCAAAGACGTCACGTCTCAGCTGTCAAAAATTCTATGACGTCACGACTTAGCCATCAAAATTATACAACGTCAACGTAGCTGTAAAAAAATTCCCGCCAAAATTCTATAACGTCACGTCTCATCTGTCAGAATTTCTATGACGTATCGACTCATCTTTCCAAAATTCTGTGACATTACGACTTAGCTATTCTACGCATTCCTTAGAAAAATGGTTTTGACATGCAGGCAGACAGACGGACAACAAAGTGATCACATAAGGATTCCGGTTTTTTTTAACATAATTTATAATAATACTTTTTAACGCGAGCGAAGCTGCGGGCAAAAGCTAGTACATGCATAAACTCACGCCTTATCCCGTCCAGGTTAGGCAGAGACGACAGAACGCCACTTGTCACGATCCTGGCAAACAGAAAAAGTCAAAAAAGACAAGTAAAAGTTAAGTTTACTGTAAAAGTGTATTATGGGGAATTTCACTTTAATTTTTCGCACTGGCCTGACAGATTGGCCTAGTGGCCAATACGTAAGGCTAGTACAGTATAAATGGGGCTCGGTTGCTTACGTCACTAGAAGAGATACGACCCTAAAGATAGACCTTAATAATAGACTGATGGTAATGTTATTTTTGTGCCTTTCTGTGTATGATTGTAATATCTTCTTCTTGTGAGACTGAACACATTTTTACTAATCATCATTATAAAAGACATTAATGAATGTCCCACTGCAGGGACGGGCCTCCTCCTGAGACGGAGGGATACCTGGCCTACTAATACCACTAATACTACCATGGCCGGACTGATTGGTGTAGGGGTTACTTCAAGTTTTTCTTCTTTCTATTTAAAGACAATATTCACAGATAGTCCCTTAGTCGGTTTCTACGACACCCATGGGATGAGATGGGGTGGTGACATATTGTATTCTTACTCCGTCACCACACGAATAACGGAACTAATCATGTTCCTAGTAAAATATTATGTCATTTATGCATCACTTTGGCATATACAATAATGTGATTATGGTTCTCGTAGCGACGCTCTACAAATGTTTACTTTGTAGAGCTCGTAGCAAGTTCGTAGAACAGTGTAGCCAATAAATGCATAGTAATGGAACCGCGTACAATGAAATCATTACGTTCGAATGTGCCTTTACTGAATTTGGTAAGAACATTGTGTTAATGTTTTAGTTGCTGTTTAAATATTCACAAACGTTTTTTTTTTTCTGTTTTTACCATTCTAACCTGTGGTTTTTATTATTTATCATTTCAGTCATCTTGTTAATAATTAAAATTATATGTCCTAATAACACAAAGCTTTTACCATTAATGTAATTAAAAGCAAAACATAGTTATTACATTTTCAAACAACCATATTAGGTATCCATAAATTAAACTTTGTATGTTTAATAGCTCACAAACCCACAATACGCTCCGAGCTACTAGCTTATGTTTGAACTAACAAATTATTAAATTACTTCCATTATTCTAAACTGAAAATAACATACAGATTTATTTAATATTTTAAAAGCCTAACGGCGCTTGTACACGGTAAGAAAAATCGCCGGGCCTACGCAAGAATTCGTGTCGTTTCTAAGCACGACCTATGTACACAGCGCCGGCGATGAATAAGAAAATATTCTTGTCTGCGCAAGACAAGACACGGCGAACGTTGTTGCGGAGGGGCGGGGAGCGGTGTAGTAGGGTATTATACTTTTTTGCTTTCTAGTTAACATTTTTACTAAAGGAAACTCACACTGATTATCACACTTGTTATTACTTGCGCGCCCTACGCCCGTCTGACGACTGCACGAAAAAAATTCTATCGTGTACACGTTTCGATTGGTCTTGTCTGCGGAAGACACGAAAAGTTTTCGTGTGCGAAAAAGACAAAATTCTTGACGTCTACACGAAGATTTGTCTTGTCTGGCGCAGACACGGCAAATTTTCTTAGCGTGTTCAAGCGCCCTAATAATGCCAACTTATGTTTGCAAGTCAAAAAAAAACATCCTGACATGTTCACACTGAATGTTAGGTAAATCGTTTATCGAAAGATAAATGGACGGTCGTAGGTTTAGTTTACTTCTTATATCAATTGAACTTATTCACCGCCTACATTTCGAGCTGTACCATTCAGTTTAAATTTATATACGAAAGTTATTTCAACCTGTGTGGTTTCTTTAAGTTATGCTTACCGTTCGTTATGAATCTTTAGAAGTTTGTTTTTTGGAACTATCTTTTAAAAGCATTTTAAAAACTTTACATGTTTTGTTATAAACTTCATCATAACAGCCCATTAATGTCCCACTGAAAGAACGAGCCTTCTCCCGTGACATAGGGTTACTTGGCTTACTAATATAAATATAAACTTGCTGTGGTAAAATGATTAAAATCCAGGTATGCTGAATGGCGGTTTTAATTATCTACCGCTATGTAGTTTTACTACAATGCTTTTAATTACGTATAAACCTAAAACACATATATCATAGAAAGTTTAAATAAATCGTCCTTCCCGCCTTATTATAAATTACATTTTTGATAAGACAAAACAGTATAAATAATATTTATCATGTATATATACTTCGAGTACAATTCCCTCCATCTTATAAATTAAATTTGTCATAAGAAAAAAACATCGAATAAATAATATCTATCATGTAGGTATATACCTACTACACTTTAAGAAAACGTACTCGTCCTAGATAATAGTTTCCCTCGTACACTATATAAAGTGTGAACATGATGTACAATTTTGCACAAGTTCGGTACACCGGCTGCTAGATATTGGCTTGATATATCATAACTTTACCGAATATAAATGGGTCTTAATATAAAAAAAAAGAGGATTATTGAGCGGTTCAAAATGTTTATTTGCTATACACATACATACATAAACTCACGCCTTATCCTTATCTTATCCCTATAGGTAGGCAGAGACGACAGAATGCCACTTGTCACGATCCTGGCAAACAGATCATTTTATTTGCTATGTAAAATAATAATATATATTATTTGCTAATAATACCACAAGAAAACAGCAACGGACCCACAATATATTCTTTGAGGAACTCTTCTAATCAAAGGATAGTGTTTAAATCTATACTTCTATACTAATATTATAAAGAGGTAAAGTTTGTGTGTTTGTTTGTTTGTGTGTTTGTGACGTTGTAGGGGGTAATCTCTGGATCTACTGAACCGATTTTAAAAATTCTTTCTGTGTTTGATAGTCCATTTATCGGGGAGTGTCGTAGGCTATATAGTATCACGCTATGCCTAATAGGAGTAGAGCAGTAATGAAATATGTTTATAAAAGGGACGCTTAAAAACGTTTATTTTGCTTCTACTGCTTAAACGTCTGGAGATATACTGAAATAATGTATTAGAGAATTGTACCTTTAAAAAAGTTTTACAATTAAGACACTTAAGATTGTCGTAAAAATGCTAGGGTGTCGTAAAATGATGAAGGGTGTTGTAAAAGATGGAAGGGTGTCGTAAAACTGCAAGGATGTCGTAAAATGATGGAGGGTATCGTAAAATGCATGGAGGGTGTCGAAAAATGATGGAGGGTGTCGTAAAACTGCTAGGGTGTCGTAAAATGCATGGAGCGTGTTGTCAAACTGCAAGGGTGTCGTAAAATGATGGAGGGTGTCGTAAAGCAGCTAGGGTGTCGTAAAGTGATGGAGGCTGTCGTAAAATGATGGAGTGTGTCGAAAAATGATTCGAGGGTGTCGTAAAACTGTGAGGGTGTTGTAAAACTGCAAGGGTGTGGTAAAACTGCAAGGGTGTCGTTAAACTGCAAGGGTGTCGTAAAACTGAGAGGGTTTCTTAAATCTGCAAGGGTGTCGTAAAATGATGGAGGGTGTCGTAAAATGATGGAGGGTTTCGTAAAACAGCTAGGGTGTCGAGAAATGATGAAAGCTGTCGTAAAAGATGGAAGGGTGTCGTAAAACTGCAAGGATGTCGTAAAATGAGGGAGGGTGTTGTAAAACTGCTAGAGTGTCGTAAAATGATTAAGGGTGTCGTAAAATTCACGGAGAGTGTCGTAAAATAATGGAGGGTGTCGTAAAAGATGGAAGGGTGTTGTAAAACTGCAAGGATGTCGTAAAATGCCTGGAGGGTGTCGTAAAATGATGGAGCGTGTCGTATAACTGCAAGGGTGTCTTAAAACTGCAAGGGTGTCGTAAAACTGCAAGGGTGCCGTAAAATGATGGAGGGTGTCGTAAAACTGCAAGGTTGTCGTCAAACTGCAAGGGTGTTGTAAAATGATGGAGGGTGGCGTAAAATGATGGAGGGGTGTCGTAAAGAGAGACTAAATGTTCTGCACTTAATAGACATTGTTTTCTGCCCAGACTTAAGATTATATTCTTTTAAAACATAAATATATCTATACTTCTATACTTAATATTATAAAGAGGTAAAGTTTGTGTGTTTGTGACGTTGTAGGGGGTAATCTCTGGATCTACTGAACCGATTTTAAAAATTATTTTTGTGTTGAATAGTCTATTTATCGTGGACTGTCATAGGCTATAATAGTATCACGCTATGGCTAACAGAAATAGAGCAGTAATGAAATTTAAGAAAAAAAGTGACACGTTTTTTTCGCCGCCCTACGAAGTGGGCACGGGTCAGCTAGTCAATTACAAAATTATGAATTATTTATTTTCCTTTACTCAATGAGCGGTTCATAAAACAAAAACTGCATTTAAGCATAAAAATCTTTTTCATACTAGCCCATTATTGTCCCACTGCAGGGACGGACCTACTCCCGTAAGGGAGGGATACTTGGACTACTAATACTGCGCTGGTCAGACGGATCGGTACATGGTTTAATTTCAAGTTTTCCTTAAATAACGTAAAGGTGACGGACGAAAGACGACTGCACGTAGCCGAGATGCGAATGTTGAGATGGATGTGTGAGAAGGACAGACTCATTTCTAATCTTATGATTAGAAATGAGTACATTAGAGAAAGTTTGAAAGTTGCGCCAATTATAGAAAGGCTACGAGGAAATCGTTTGTCCTGGTTCGGACATGTAATGCGTAGGGATGAAAGTAATATCGTAAGGAAGGCACTAACTATGGAAGTGGACGGATACAAGGGCAGGGGTAGACCGAAGAAGAGATGGATGTATTGTGTGAAGGATGATAATAATATGGCTAGGAAAGGAGTAAATGTTGAGATGGCGGGAAACAAGTGAATATGGGATAAGGGCAGGAGGATGATGATGATAGCGGAAAATAAAGACATGCACAGATAAAAAGAGACTAGGTCTTCAGATCGTCAAAAATATAAATGTTACAGCCAAAGTAATTAAATAGATACTATACATAAGGACTGGTCATTATAAATAATATCCAAATTGACTAGATAATGTGATAAATTAATTACTTCATCTAGATATTATTTATAATAGCTGATCAAAGTTAGTTAAAGTAATAAATACGGTATAACCAACTAATTACTATGACTATTACTATATTCTAGCACTCGCCGGCCGCAGCCGCGGCACGCTCGCTTCGCTCGCTCGGCTCGTGCGTCCTTTAGTCACCATGCTAACCTTACCAACTGTTTCTGACTTTTGCCTTAATATTTTATTTTTAGGACTTATTACTATATAGCAAGAAAAAATAGGATATTTAAACAATTATAGTACCCTATTTTATGACACATAAGTAATAATAAGTATTATTGGTAAAGACGATTAGGTAATATACGATTTCGTATATTATAGTAAATATTATTATATCCTTAAATAAATAGTAACCACAGATAAATCAACCGCTCCGTTTCATATAAATATAATCTAGTAATCTTTACCTACTTGTTTTATTACATTATCTGAGTCTTTGAAGATATTATTTATAATGGCTAGTTAATGTGATTAATTCTGCGACATTTATCACTTTATCTAAATTGAGTAGCCATTATACATAACGGCTAGTTATTATGTATAATGTTCATATTTATTACTTTGGCTGTAACATAAACACTGATATATAAATAAAGCCTTAGACCTCTAATCTTCGTAATGTAACGTAAAACAAAGCAAAAATACACATTATTAAAGCGACTACTAACCTGAGAAAGCAAAGTAATCTTTTAAGTGTGTTATGACTTCAAAGAAATTTAATAACTTCCGAAATTTTAATGAATCATATTATTTTCACAGAACGTGTAAAGTTTTTGGAACTTCATAATGTTATAAGTTTTAATGATTTTATATTTACAGTATAAAATTGACTTAACGTAAAACTTTTATGAAGCGTGTATATGATATAGGCCTCAACGGTGAACAAAAAACTAGTTTTTTGGACCTAACAGGAGTTAAGGGCCTTTACGTGGCTCACGTAGAAAACAAATTCCCAAATAGGGTCAATAATGCAAAATGTTGGTAACGAAGTCTTGAGAAAATATATAATAAAATATATGTATAACACACTCTCAACACTTTAAAAGTTTTTCAATTAAATAAATATTGCATTACAAACAAAACCGGCCGTTTTTTTCGAATGCGAAATGTAACTAATTGGCGGCGCTAGTGAGTCCTATAAACGCTCCTAACTAAAAATGTAAAGGAAAACTTGATAACTAATTTTAAAGATTACATATATAAGTATGTATACAAAATGTTTTTATGATAATGTTCGTAAAATGTTTTTTTAATCTTTTTTAAAGTGCTTTGTCATAATAGTATGGCTACGTCGCTCCATCAGTCAATACAGTGTTGGTAGTACTCGTATTACAAAATAAGACGTTATTTTTATACGTGACGACTCATTTATTTTTTGTCCTTTTACCGTTGTCAGGCATCTTCGTGTACTCAGTCAGTTAAACAAACTATTATTAATATTAAGTCATACAAAACAAATAATACAAAATCAATCGAAAAATTTATATTATTATTGATCATTCTAACGATAATAGAGGAAGTTATCTATGATTGTTTCATCATCAATAACCTTAAATAGAACGGTGCTCTATACATTCCAAACATTTCTCTGATAGACATAAATTTATTTCCGACAATCAGAAAACGATTTCCTTTTTCATTATGCCATTTCGATACAAAGAGAATAGGAATGTAGGACCTTTTTAAGGTATGATCAAATATAGAGAGGCATAACGGGGCTAATATTAAAGGTATTCTTCCAGGTAGTTATGTTAGAGTCCCTAAAAATCAATCTAAACTAAAATTTTCGGTTAAATTACTACATAACTATTAAACACTAGCTGACCCGTGCCCCCTTCGGTGGGCGGCGAAAAAAACGCGTCCCTTTTTTAAACATATTTCATTACTGCTCCACTCCTAGTAGTCTTAACGTGATACTATATATCCTATCGACGGGTCCTACGTAAACTAGTATAAGTGCAATAATGCAACTTTACAGGAGAGCAGTTCAAAGGTTCTTAAGCTTGTAACTTTGTCAAATTTCTATAGAAATGTCTAAAATTTTAATAGGTTATACCTGGAAATGAAAGAAAAAAACTGGATAAAATATTTTTTTTTATTTCTTTGTATTTTAGAAAATAGCTGTACTTGCATTTGTTTAGCTTGTTTTGATCAAAGTATCCAAACAGGTAAACTGTTACAAGTAACCACTTGTACTAGTTTACAAAGTACTGACTTAGTTTTTAAATAATGAAAATAAAAGAACTACACATTATTAATCATACATAATATGTGTGTAATTTGTTAATCATGAAACCTCGAAATATGAGAAAATAATCTCATTTATCTACTTTCAGCACTTGCACTACTTTACAAGGTACTAAGAAACTAGTAGTACCAGTAATTTATGTAGTTTTGTGATTTTAACCTGATTTTTCTATGAAAAAATAAAACAAACAAATGTACAAAATAGTAAAACACGTTCATTGTATAACATTATATGTGTAAAAATAAACGTGTTTACTATTTTTATAAAGACTTGAAATTTTGAGGTCTTTTCCATTTAATTTTAAAATATTAAAAATTTGACATGATTCTCGCTCAGATAGTTAATATCATCTTTATTAGGTTAAGGAGATATTAAATTATTTAATCAGTCTTTAACAAGCTATAAACTATAATAAAATATATACTTGGCTTCGTGTTTTTAGTAATAATAATTAGTTAAAGTAATCAGGGCTTTTTTTACCATGTTTTAAAAAATATATATATTTCTATAATAAAATGTTCGATTCTTTTTAGGTAAGAACTGTACGACTACTAGTCTTAGTAGTCGTACAGTTCTCACCAACAGCTATTTAATAAGTCTTTATTAAATAGCTGTCTTACAGACTTATAAAATTAAATATACATTGCACAATTAATTGTCTACCACAACAACAATCTACTAAGTAGTAAAAATAACTTAAAAAAAGAAGACTTCTATTAACAATAATATAAACCTAGTCAGATACGTTTACGTATATTATATAAAACGTTCTAACGTTTCATTTTACTACAAGAAGGCGTGACGAATCTCTGTCCAACTTAAAATATTCCACGGTACCTCATTCATCTCCTGTAGCTTTTCTTTCACCTGGTGGTAGCGCCTTTGCACTAAGAGTATCAAAGAAACATACTTATCCAAATTCTTACCTAGAATAGCAAAACTTTGAGGGTCTGAATAAACTACAGCTATCAATATTTTATTCTGATGCCTTGTTTGGTTATGATGTCGTAGATAATAATGCTTGTACACTTAGTATACAAACTTGTAATCATTATATAACTAAGCTAATAGAACATGTCGAATATTGGCATATTCAATAAAATTACATGTTTCCTGGCTATCTTTTTGTTTAGTGGAAACATTGTCGTCCCTCCAAGTGGCATGTTCTGGGAAAAGCTGTTGTCAGATACTAATACTCCCCTGATAAGTAGCACTCTTTCACAAGATCGATTGAATTGCATAATGTCACGTATTATTCACGGCTGTGCTATAATATACAAGTGGTTACAAGTGATGACAAATTTATGAAAGTGAGATTTTTAATTTATGAAGAAAATATATAAAAGTCTAGCAAGAATTTAAAAAAAAATCAAAAAAATGTAAAATTTTATTCAAAATATTCCCCATAGTTCTCTTCTAGCAATAGTAGCGCATTCTCCTATCAGGTGTTATAACACCGATCATTTTCCAGATTTACCAAAGGACCAGGGGTTTTTTTTGTAGTTTTTCTAAAAAGTTAGTGACACAAATACCAACTACTAAACTACAACTACTAAAAAATATTATTATAAATATTTTTTAAAGATCTGAGACCCTTAATAGTTTCAGGAGTATTTGGGTTAATTGACTCCGAGAACGCTTCATACTTGTTATTATTTTTATGTTTACTGGTCTTAAACACCCAAAACATCGTAAATATATGAGTAATTTTTTTAAAATTCAATACATAAAGTAAAATTCGATGCAGTTACACCCGTATTGTACGTACGCGCTGTATCGTCACCGCGCGTATACTGGTGCAACGTTCACTTACACTCACGCGTCACGTGGATCGTATCAACGTAAACTAATGCAAGTAACTTATATCAGTTTTGACTGTCTCCTTGCATTAAATTGTGTTACTTACATCAGTTTACGAGTTTGTATCGCCGAAACTAATAGAAATTTTTTTTTTTTTTACTGATTTATAAAGAATAGTTTATTTTAAGGCCATTCATGCAAAAAAGTCATTTTCGTCAATTTGCGGGTTACACCAGTATACGTAGGACCCGTCGCTATGATACTCACCGATAAATGGACTATTTAACACAGAAATTCAAAAATCATTTCATTACATCCAGAGATTAGCCCCAACAAAACACACAAACTTTACCTCTTTATAATATTAGTATAGATACATTATTATTGATTGATTAAGCTAGCATGACTACGTACGTGACTGTCATTCTTATGAATTTTAAAAATTATAAAAAAAATCATTTAGCATTCCTAGTAACTTTTAACTTACCTTCAGGTTTCTTGAGTTATAACACGTGTTTCTATGTATAATAGGTATGTTTACAAAAAAAAAGTACTTAGGTATGTTTATCCGTTGTCTTGTACCCATAGTACAAGCTCTGCTTAGTTTGGGACTAGATGACGTTGTGTGAATGTGTGAGGATTATTTATTTATTTATTTACTACATTTATGGTTGTATACAGTCAAGTGGATGAAAAGCTTTAAACGAACTGTTTATTTATATTTCGTTTTTCAGTAAAAGTTTTGTTTATTTTTATAACAATGTAACCTTTTTTGATAAAGTTATTTTTACTGAACAAGTAACAAGCGTTTGTGAAAAGCTTTGTGTTTAAATATGTTTAACTGTATTTGTTAACATTTATGTAACACATTGTCAGTTTTTATATTTTGTAGTCGGTACAATAATATTCAATTATATTCAATTATATTCAATTATATATAACATAATAATAATATAATGATTTAATATAGTAAATTTTAATGATCTAATGTGATATAATTTTTCATTTTTGATGATTTCATAAATATAATCTAATGTAATTCTAATCTAATGTAATTTTAATTAATAATGTAATCAAATTTTTATAAAATGTAATGTATGGGTTATCCTGAAATAAAGGATTATTTAATTTAATTTAATAAAAACTTTTGGTATTTAAACTGGCTTTGTAATTATTAACTAACTTTAGAATACACGTATTACTCGTAGTCTTACTTATTGTTGTTAAATAACGGTAATTTACGACCTACACATTTTTTGGTTCTATAATAACAATTTTCGTATTTAATTCAGCTTGTGGAAAGCTAATGGTCAATAACAATATCACAGATATCGATTCTTTGAAATTAAATTTCTAACTCTTTGTAATAAGATGGCGTTGTGTGATATATATTATTATGAAACATACATGAAGGCAAACACTTGAATTAAGGAAGGACCATAGTTTGAACCTTTAAAACTTTACATGAGATGCTAGAACCAAAATTGTCTTAAAACAAAGATGATCTAAAAGATTACTTGATTACCTACTAAAGAAAACATAATAATATAATATGTCTTTTATTCAGTTGTATTGTAGCCATAATACTAAATGACCCGTGCTCACTTCGTTGGGCGGCGTAAAAAACGCGTCCTTTTTTAAAATTCTATTATTGCTCCACTCCTATTAGTCATAGCGTGATATTATATGAAACTCCCCGATAAATTGTCTAAACAACACAGAAAGAATTTTTAAAATCGGTTTAGTAGTTCCAGAGATTACCCCTACAACTTCACAAACACACAAACTTTACCTCTTTATAATATTAGTATAGATTGAAAACCACAAGGTATTTTACTCGCATATGTATTTTAATCCTTGTACGATTTAAATTTACATCGGTTACGAGGGAACTTCCTGTAATAAAATCCGCTAAGCCCCATTCCTTCGCGACATATTTACGTACGTACATTCAACTTTGTTCATTCAATAGATAAGTTGTTAATGTAAATCTTATTTGGAAGGGGTTTTATTCCTTTGAACGTTATAATATTATATTTTAATAAAAAAAGACTATAACTAAGTTTTGATACCAATCATAATACTTACGAAATTTTCTGGTGTAAGGACATGGATAGTTCATAAAACAAAATTAAGTTATTTTTTCTTTATTTACGTAAAAATATCAATCAACTAGCCTATTGCAGTCCACTGCTGGACATAGGCCACTACCAACACCCGCCACAGAACTCGGTCCTGCGCCTTCCGCATCCAGTCCGACCAAGAGACCCTTTTGAGGTCGCCGGTCCACCTAGCTGGGGGGCGTTCTACACTACGTAAAAATATAATATCTGCAATTTTTGTGTCTTCTTTAAAACAATAGCCTCACATCTACTCCCAAGGGATCTAGCCATATTCTGTTGCCGGGGTTTATACCAACATCAATTTAATGGCCACAAAGACCACTACAAATACTAATATTTTAATGGTCACAGTCATTCACGCTGAAGAATATAAATTTTACTGACTATTTATTGTGTGGAATTTTAATCTACTATCTTATGTTACCTAGACAGTCAATAAATCCTTCTTTAAATTCAGACATACTAAACTAAAAGATACGATTCTACAGTAGAACATAGTGCAACACAACACTAATTATTATAATACGCCACTGCCTCGTAATTATCTTCCCCTTACATTATTATCCACGCTTTGTTATTCAAAGCTGTATATTGTTATCAAAATATTGTATGCATACGTAATATATCTACGTACTAAGTATTGTCACAGTAATAATCTAGTCAAAGAGAGAATATGCCACGGAGCGTGTCCTATACAGATTGCAACTACTATGAATATTAATCAGATGCGTCATAACAAACTATTTGTGTTCAAATCTAATAACTTGGTATGTAGATGTCGGCGCCATTATTCATGAAACAAAATACAGCATTGTTATATACATTTTGCCCCTAATTTTAAGTTTGGGGACATTCACGGACATCTCTACACAGTGCCATCTGTTCTAAAAGTAAGCTAGCCTTAACCTGCTTGTGTTATGGGTAACAGAACAACAGATATTAATTAATACTTTTATATTCTTTTCTTTTGTGGAGGAGGACGACCAAAGAAACGATGGATGGATTGTGTGAAAGACGATATGGCTGCGAAGAGTGTTACTTGTGAGATGACGTCTGATAGGAAAGTATGGAAGAAGAAGACATGCTGCGCCGACCCCAAATAAAATTGGGATAAGGGCAGGGGAATGATGATGAATGATGATATTCTTTTCTTTTGTAAATACATACATATTATACATAGTAACACTCAGACCTATGCAAAAAATCATGTGTTCATGTACACAAAGATTTGCATTGAGCGGGAATCGAACCCGAGATCTCTGCGTAGCAGCAAAGTAATGAAACCACTGCGCCAGATTAAATTTTCATTACATCAAATTCTTCATTCATTGAATACGTTATCTGTTTGTCAAAATTGCATCTAGTAGGTACTACAAAAAGAAATGGAGATACAGTATTATGTAAATGGATTTGGAATAATTTCGCACTTATATGCATCGCGGTGGAAATCATTTAAAATTATGTGCATTGATGTGACTCAGTTTTATGCAAACCTGAATGGCGTTTCGGTACTTTATTATTTATCGTTATTTGGAATTTCTAAATTCAGTATTAGTGGTAATTGACAATATACTAAGTTCAATGTAATATCACCTTTGTCTAAATACATAGGAGACCACAAAGACCTACCTACAACATATAAGTGCTTTGAAAACCAAGTAAATCTATAGTTAAAAAAAGAAATACATGTAAATAATCTCCGTATGGTGACAATATGTCACCATCACCACCCCACCTCATCCCATGGGTTTCGTAAAAACCGACTAAGGGACTATCCTTATACCAAGGGTTGCCACCCTGGCCAGACTGATTGGTATAAGATTTAATTGTCATTTACTTGTACTTAGTAGGCCAAGTATCCCTCCGTCACGGGAGGAGGCCCGTCCCTGTAGGCTGTTATGACGATGTAAATAAAATATAGTAAACAACGATTCAAATCTGAATACCGCAGATGTTGTTTACCTCAGTGCTATGTAATTTAAGTGGAAATTGCATGCGCGCGACGCATTAGGATAACTACCCGCAAATTACGACGCAATCTACAACCAATCTGTAGCAAGTTTCATAATATTTGTTGACTTTGTTACTTAGAGTTTCACTTAAAGATTATTAAATATAGGAATTATGTTCGCAATTATTTCAAAGTTCATAAGTAAACTTCAAGCTAGCGTCACACATAATACTTAGTATTATTTACCTGTAAAGCAATAAATTATCTATAAGCTCGAAGTAACCTCAAAATCTTTTTTATAACGTTTAGAAATCGCAACCGTAATTGGTCGATTTCAGTGTCATAAGCATGTTAGACTTAGACCGACTAAAACCACACGTAGCTGTTTTATTTAATTATAAGAATAAAATGTTTTGTTATCTACATTTAATACTTAGTATTATTTACCTGTAAAGCAATAAATTATCTATAAGCTCGAAGTAACCTCAAAATCTTTTTTATAACGTTTAGAAATCGCAACCGTAATTGGTCGATTTCAGTGTCATAAGCATGTTAGACTTAGACCGACTAAAACCACACGTAGCTGTTTTATTTAATTATAAGAATAAAATGTTTTGTTATCTACATTTTACTCTACAATTGAAAAAAACGACTGCTTCATATAAATTTTTGCATGATATCGCTTTCCATTATTCAGTGTCTCTAAGATATTAATGTAACTATCAGTCCTATTAAGATGGATGGAAGCTACTGACCTTATGTTGACCTCATACCCTTGCGCACTCTATTACACCCCTGTTATATTTAACAGTTTGTTTTTTGTTTTTGATAAAAAATGTGCAAATTAGTAATTCTTTCTTAAGCATATTGATAGAAAATAAAGATATATTGTAGTAACACATTTATATAATGCTCAATCTAGATTAAAGCTACTTTTTAACTGCTAGCGTAATATTATCTACTTTTACCAACAAAGCCCTACTGTAGTTACTACACTGTGTGTAGTTACTACACATTTCGCGATTATCTGCAGTACGCATCTATAGCACACATCCATAACATGTTTCTTTTAATATCTCCTTTCTTAATTATCAGTATCCATAGCAATGTAGCATAGCACTTTACTGGTGGAAAACCACCCTTAGGGCCATCGCACACGGCAACTTTTTGTAGCGATGCAGTAACGCTTTGAAAATGCGACCAACGCGCGTTAGTAGTTAGTAAATGCGCGACTGTATCTCTACATTAGTCGCTGTTAACGAGGACCCTTAGTCTTAGAATACTTTGTACAATAAATAAACATACAAACAACAAACATACAAGTAGATAACATAGGTACTACTCCATAAATAATACACATTTTATACGAAAGCATAGCTTTATCGTTCACATACAGCGGAATTTGCATTTATTCACTATCATTAGAATCGATGTCCGATTTAATCATAGGTCCAATTGAAATAATAATAATATTAATCGGAAATGGAATACAATGTTCGTTTATTTCGGGATTAATATAATATTAATTCGTATGAAATGCATTTTGATTAGTGAATTAGAGGTAGCAACGAGTACAGGTTTATGGGGTTACACGTTAACCTCTTCTAATAAGACTCATTTTTGAATGAAAATGTAGGTATAACTTAATGTGTTGCTGTGGCTACTCTAATACATGTATTGTATTTCCCTGTTCTTTTCAGACACTTTATCTCCGCTACACATCGGCCTATTTAAATTACATACATAATAACACCACCATAGCAACGAACGTTTACCACTTACTTCAGGTGACCTGATTGCTCGTCAGCTACCTTGAACCAATAAATAACAATGTTCAGTTATGTATATGCAGTGGCGAAGGGTGGATTTTTATAAAAGGGAAGCCGTACGAAAAAAACTTACCATTGTCTGTACTCATTTGACCATTACAACAGTGAGCCACTGACTGGCTCACTGTACCTAATATACGAGTACCTAAGTACTAATGGTTATTATAACAGATTTATTTATTACTGTAATTTTTTTCTGTCCTGCCTGGGAATCGAACCCGTAACCTCGTGCACGTCAGCCGCTTACCTCGACCGCCTTGATTGAGAGAATTGACTAACTAAATAACGTACTTCATACGTATTCGTAAAAAAATATTCTAGTTGTCCCGAACTCATGTAAAGCTAATTCAACTCCGAATAATTATGTTTCTCAGTTTGGTTGGACATGTTTCTTATATGAATTCGATAAATTGTTTAAATGGCTCCATATACTTTTAGAATCTGAGAATAACAAACAAGGAAAACAATACATTCCATTTAAATTACAACTGGCTGTGAGCCACTTGTATTTATCGTAAAGAGAGATGTATTAAAATGTTTTGTAAATCCATCTCCTCGTACCTATATATTCTATAGTCATCTCTGGGCGAGTACGACCTAACTAACTGAACTATGCGTTTCTTATTTTCATAACTTAATTTCGAGAAAGACGTTTCCTCACACAGCAAATAATCAGTAAGACAACAATCTAATGCTATTAACGTTGTCATTATAACAAGAAAATATTAAATTTGCTAACAAATAATTTAATACAAGAAAGTACTTACAAATGTAAAATCTATGCACAACACTCTACTACAACTAATACACAATCACCAATTATACTTAGTAATTACTACTTTACACAACATAGCGAATTCTAACAATTATTTGCAATACATAAATGAAAACAAAAATAAATGGAACTTGTGAAGGGAGCCATAATATGCATCGTTTCAACTTCATTGCAGCGGGAAATTCCAAAAAATAGATTGTAGCTATGATAACGTTAATGCTCTCTCGCTCTCGCATGTCGCATCTTTCATCCTTGCAACAGTTGTATTACGTGCGACAGAGATGACGCTCTACGAAGCCGAAATTGACCGAATGTCTCTTTCCACTCGTCGATGTGCCGGCGCCGCGCCGCGGCGCGTAATCGGCGGCGCGCCGCCGCGCCCAGGTACTGTACAACAGGACCTACTCATTAGGGTGGAGTGAAATTTTTTTTTTCTGAATTTCAAGTTTCCTGGTTCCTCAAACAGTGACCTATTACAATAGAAATATTCTTGCAAAATACCAGCTTTCTAGCTCAATATCTTGAGGTGGCGCATTAGGTTTGAAGTTAGAAAATAAAAATGAAAAAAAGTTGCAAATAAAAATTTATTTCTGACAATAGTACTGTATATGTTACTGAATTATACTTAAAACTACTCGTAAAATAAATAACTATACAAAATTACCATAGAAACAACATTTTAGAGTTCGGTATCAGAAGTCCCAGTGCCTTCTTTTTGGCGGAAATACCGAGATTTGGTGTCAAAAGTAGGTATTTCTTCCCTGGATTTTATTCTTGTACGAATGAAACCCTCTTTAGCATCGAGTCCACAAACAGAGGCCGAAGCTTCAGTTACAAGCTTGACACACCTTTCGACTGCTTGAGTGTGGCAAGGGTACTTCTCAATATCAAACAATTTACCATTAGATGCTACTTTTGCACTGTTTTCCGAGTTGCTGTATTTAATTGTTACAGGAGGTTCCGTTATCTTCTCTTTTATCATTTAATCAAATCATAATAGTGTGTCGCATCTATTTTTAGCTTTGGTAACTGGAATTCACGTACTTTCTTGCCTTTGGACTCTTTTCTTGTCTTTAAAACTCTGCGAAGAGCCAGCTCTCGTACTTGTTGATTATCATCTTGTAACATAGCCAGCAATAGATTTTCTGGGTGCATGAAAAAAGCATTTCTTTCAATAGTATTTAAGACAACAGTTTTCAAGTCAACTCGAAAAATACATACTTCTTTTACCCATATTAAAGGTGTGAATCAGGCCACATTTACATGAAGATTTTGTATACTTGATATCAAAAAAATTTGGTGCGTAAACTTTCATGATGAAAATGGCCAGTTCCTTAAAATTATTTGTCGGTTTAGCTGTGCCAATATACGAGCGAATAATCCTGTTAGCACAAGTTAACCATTGAGCATGGGCTAGTTTTCCTGGGTCTTTGTTACCAAAGTTTGGTGGAACTGTACCAGAAGAAATGGCATAATATAGAAAGGTATTTTTGATCGGTGCTCAACAAATTAATATTCAGATCTGGCAATTCGGTGGAGATGGATTCGAATGATTCTATTTTCAAGTCAAGATACTTATTAAGCTGTTTTCCTAACTTGCTAGAAAAAGTAGTGTCGTCGAGGCTAGAAAACAAATGACGAAGTCGTAATTTATTTGCATGTAGCAAGCACATAAACCATTACAAAAGGCGTTTTAGATGTTTTTCTAATAAAACAATGACTCCATTTTGCAGACCAGTATTAACAGGGGCACCATCGCAACCAATTGCCACCGAATAAGAATGAAATTCATATTTATTTTCGAGAAAGGCATTTTTTATGAAAATTTACTTAACGTTGGCACTATAAAGTTGGCGTAATAATGTTTTAAAAGAAAATACTATATTTGGATTCTAGATCACACTTAGACAAAGTTCAAAACGGTATATTTGTAAGGAAATCATGTAAGAATATTTATTTTTTGAGGGTAAGCTTATAAGTAAAAACATCAGTTTTTTCTAAAATATTATCTCAATGCGCCACCTGAAAATAAAGTCCTAGACCTTTCATCTTTTGCACGAATAAAGCTTTTTATATGTGGTCACCAATTAATAATACAGGAGATTTGAAAAGAGCAAAAATTTTTTTTTCATAATGTTTCACTCCACCCTACTACTCATAACATAACCCGGCCAGAGTCGGCTTACCTTTACGCCTACATACGCAGATAAAATGCATAATAATACACTAGGTGTATTTATTATTGTATTTATTTATTTTTTTGCATGTGTGCGTACGACTTTCGTACCGTCTGTTTATACTGGATTCCTATTTTTGCAGCCTGCTTACCCGCCATTAGTTGACAATGTTGTAATAAGAGATGGCGTTATGAGTACGTAAATAATAATTATATTAAAGCGATTTACGTAACAGAAAACTTTTTGTTTTTTTTAATTTTGTGTACTGAATGGATGTTGCGTGCGTCATTGATTTAAAATTTTGAAATAGAGTATGCTTAGCGGTTTTTGCAAAGGTAAGCCGGTAGGAATCGGGTTATATAGACACTTCGCCACTAGTATATAGTTTTATAAATAATAAATTACTTAATAAATATTCACAGATATCTCTACACAGTGCCATCTGTTCCCAAAGTAAGCTACGCTTAACCTGCTTGTATTATGGGTAACAGAACAACGGATATTAATACTTATATACTTTTTTTTGTAAATACATGTTATAAGTACATTAGATTTAGTATACCGCTTGTATAATAATCAAGCAAACAACACAAGTAGAAAAGGATCTTCTGTTTTGCTTTATCAATTTTCCCAAATAATACAATCTAAGCAATAAATTAGAAGGCTAACTGATATAAATAAACTGAGAGAGAGGTGAAATCACGGAGCTTACCTTATTTAATTATTCTGCCACTAATACAATCTCTGCACGGTCTAGCTTTGAAATCCCAAAGAGTATTTAATTTTAGTCATTGTGAGAGGGTGGGTGCTTAGGTATATTTAACTATTAATATGGTAACGGTAATTGTAATGTTGATGCTATGTTAATATTCAGTTAGTAACTTAATAGGAAATAGTAGCTGGGTAATTGAAGTGTCTAATATTAGAATATCCGCATTGGCCAAATAAAGAGCACTCGAAACCGACTCATATGTATGACTCGCCTTATGAATGTGGACGAGGCCCAATCTGTTTGCCAGGATCGTGACAAGTGGCGTTCTGTCCCCTCTGCCTACCCTGGACGGGATAAGGCGTAAGTTTGTGTATGTATGTATGTCAAAGAAATAAAAATATTTTTAAAATATAAATTTTAAAATGCTAAACGTAAGTTGAATTTTGTTGGTATTCATAAATGTTTAGTCTCAAAAATAACTTAATAATCTGTTATAATGCCGTGAAGATTTGAGTAAATCTAAACACGGATATTTCATAAATTTTTGCAACACAGAATCTCTTACTAAATGCAGAGGAAAGCCTTGACAACTTTCATCTTTGAATTAAGCCAATAGAATGAGAAATATATTTCAATAACTGTATACACGTTTTCTATGTAACTAAGTACTTTCTAAACATTACTTAGATGTTTTCATAGTAATGGATTATACAGTATTGAGAGTTGTATGAGTATGTTGGTTATGTGGTTTGTGGTAAATGTTATTTGTATAAATTTAAGTGCTTTTATATGTTGCGATATTAATCAAGTAATGTTTTCAAACGAATTTGTAATTACACTTTGTTGAGTGGAATGAGTCTCTTAAAATCTTTGTTGTTCGAATATGTAACAATTAATCGTGGTTTAATGGAATTCGTTTTCTCTGAATATAAATGTATATAGAGTTGATCGAGTATGTTTATAATAGATTTTAAACTATCGCGATTTGTATACATAATACTATTATAAACGGGTCTTACTCGCGGTATATACTATATCCTAGATGAAAACCGGGAGACGTCATTAGTGTAGTGTGTCGAAATACCTACAATACGGCGAATACTCAAAATGTCAACAAAGTGTGGGTAGATTCTATTCCCCGCACTTCACAAGGACGACGCTCCGCTGACACCAGTCCCTCCGCGACCACGGCCCTTGCAAGTCGGCCGAAACGTCGGAGAAAAACCTAGGTATTTATCTTACCAGTATCTAGGATATAGTATATACCGCGAGTAAGACCCGTTTATAATAGTATTGAGTATGTTTATGACTTCATACTATGAAGTGTATGAGATCAGAGGTTGTTGAATTACAACAACGGATATAAAAGACAGACAGACCACTTACTCGATGGATAAAATACCTTATAAAGGCACAAGGTTTAAGAATACAAACAAGATCGTACCAACGAAAAAAATTTAAAAAAGGCTTATGTCAAGCAATGGCTGATACACAGATTACTCAATGAATACATTACAAACTTATCCAAGATAACTAATTATTCTACTTAAAAACGCTAACCCCGTCGTTATTTTCTTGTAAGACAGTCCCTATTTTCCCAAAGGCACAGTTGTTAGAACTAAAATTTACAAGAAAAGTTTTCAAGATAAGAAAAAAGTACTGCAAAAGAAACATTGTGTTTTAAAAGGACACGGTGCGGTATTTCCAAAGGCACGTTATTATCTGTAACTGGTGGGGAGTTTCGTAGTAGGAACAAGTTAAAGGAATATAGATTAGATTAGAGTTGCTCTTACAAAGATCATCTTATTACGCAGCTAAATACTTATGAAGTAAAACAATATATTAGGAACTAGCTTTTGCCTGCAACTTCGCTCGCATTAAATTCGGGGTAGCACTGTTCCTCTGTCCTGAACACAGAAGAAAAAAAAAGTAGCCTATGTTAAATCGGTTTTGCCGTGAAAGAAAGACAAACAGACAGACACACTTTCCCATTTATAATATTATTATTTATGGACAAATGATACTGTTTTGTTTGCCTTTTACAAGCAAACGGTCACAATCAAACATAACAAGCATCAAGAACAATGCAAACATTAATGTTTATGCACACTTTATATTTGTTGAAAAAAATGAATTAAGAAATGTCAAATAATAAAAATGTCAAATTTATATTATGTAGGTGTATAACATACCTACTCCGTGTGGTGACGGATTAAAAATACAATATGTCACAACCCCATCTAATCCCATGGGTGTCGTAAAAACCGACTAAGGGACTATCCGTGAATATTATCTTTACGAAATAAAAAGAAGGAAAACTTGAAATGAAACATTAATGGGCTGTTATGACGATGATGATATTATTATTACGTATATCATTATGAAGGTAACAAAGATAAGGTACAAAAGAAACACCGCTTTTCTTTTAAAACTTCAAGCTTAGACGCAAGCGGTGGTTGAGCCAGATTTTTTCAAACCTCTAAAAGTTTAAAGATAAAACACAAGTTGTGTTGTGACACTACGTGACCCACTTGCTCGTATTCATCAAAGTAGTTTTAAGTCTCTGCCAACATTTTGACGTAACTATCATTTTAATGTTAGCGTACAGCAAGATGTTGGCGTTAGTAAAATTTTAGACAGACTGTGTTTTGGTAAAACAAATACCCTCCGTATCGAAAGGTCTTAGAAGCTCAATGACCGAATAGTGTTTTTTTTTATTCCTAGACACTATAAATAAATAATAGTTGTGTGTTTTAGACCAACATAGCGTACTTTGTTAAATTTAATTTCAAGTTTGTTTATTTTCCATTTATCATAACAGCCCATTAATGTCCCACTGCATGACGGGCCTCCTCCCGTGACGGAGGGATACTTGGCCTACTAATACCCCGCTGGCCAGACGGATTGGTATAGGGTTTAATTTCAAGTTTTTCTTCTTTTTATATCGTAAAGGTAATGTTCACGGATGGACTATCCGTGAACATTACCTTTACGATTTTTACGACACCCATGGGATGAGATGGGGTGGTGACATATTGTATTCTTACTCCCTCACCACACGGAGATTTAGTTTCCATGAATAAGTATAATATATTATTATACTATGGTATTGACGACTTCTGTGGCGTAATTGTTATTGTCAATGGCAGTATTTGTGTGCATAAACATGCATGTTATATTGATAATAGTAGGTTTATCAGTTGTCTAGTATCTATAGTACAAGTTCCGCTAATTTTGGACGTAGATCGCGCTTATGTGTGTAGATTTTACATTTTTGATACTATACTACATAGATGTAAGTTATAAATTAGTAGGCAAATGTATGGTGAAAAATAGTTTTTAAACAAATTATAAAAGTTTCTCCTTAGCCCAAATATAAGGTATGTACGGTCGGGGTATTTGCCGCTCGACCACCCTTAGGCGAGAATCGCTTAGCACGCGGCGCATGCGATACGTGGGCGTGCCACGTATCGCATGCGCCGCGTGCCAAGCGATTCTCGCCTAAGGGTGGTCGAGCGGCAAATACCCCGACTGTACATAGGCATCGTAAAAATAAATAAATAAATATTCATCACACATTCACACAACGCAATCTAGTCTCAAACTAAGCAAAGCTTGTACTATGGGTACTGGACAACAGATAAACATACTTAAATACTTTTTTTTTGTAAATACATACATATTATACATAGAAAACACCCAGACCAATGCAAACAATCATGTTCATGCACACAAAGATTTGCATTGAGTGGAAATCGAACCCGAGGCCTCTGCGTAGCAGTCATGTTATATAACCACTACGCTATAGTAATAATAGTTAATTTATTTAGCATGAAAAATTAAAACTGAATTTTAAACTTATAACACAATAAATAACATCCCCACCATTTCATGTTAATCTTACAAATCGAGTTTGTAAATAAGGTGTTTCAATGAAATTATAAAGTATTAAGCAAAAGGGGAGCCTGGCCAAAATTCTCTGATCTTTACAAACTCTATTTGGCAACTTTCCATTTAAATCTTTGTTGTTTATTTTGTACTTTATCTTGAACTGAGTAAAGTATTAATAACATTGTAATTTTAACATATTTTATGAGTATCAAGAGGGTCTTATAATACGAATAACGACTGAGTAAAGCCGCTTAGTTATTTTGTAATAATTTAGGAATCTTTTCTTAACAATAAATAAGCTATTTACAATATAAGGCTTAAGTTTATTAATGATCTAAATATATCTAAAAGGAGATTAAGAGTGACTTAGGAGTTTTATTAGTCTTCTTAATGACTTTTTGTGTTTAAGTTTGTATTATAATAATATAATAATATTCACGGACACCTCTACACAGCGCCATCTGTTCTCAAAGTAAGCTAGGCTTAACCTGCTTATCATCGGATGCCCCCCTACCTCTGCCACATTGTCGGGGCCTATCTCTCTGAGAGGGCCATAGCTTACCCTAGTTGGCTAGGGTCAGGTCGGCGAGATGTGTCGTGCGGTGTTCCACAGGGATCGGTGCTTGGCCCGCTCCTGTGGAACATCGGATACGACTGGGTGCTGCGTGGTTCGTTCCCCAGAGGTGTCGCGGTGTTTTGTTACGCCGACGACACCCTCGTGACAGCACGAGGGAGAACGTTCCAAGACGCAGCCCAAGCGGCCACGGTAGGGGTTGCCCAGGTCGTTGCCCGAATCCGGCGGCTGGGGCTGGAGGTGGCGCTCAACAAATCTGAGGCCCTGTGTTTTCACGGACCCAGACGGGCGCCCCCTCCAGGCTCCAGTGTCACGGTGGATGGTGTTAGCATCGGCATCAAGCCCTCGATGAGATATCTTGGGATCACCCTCGATAGCCGATGGGGCTTCGGACCACATGTCCGAAGCATCGTCCCCAAAATTAAGGGCGCCGCGGCTGCACTGTCGCGGCTTATGCCCAACATGAGGGGACCTAACACCCCGTGTAGGAGACTCTACGTGGGGATCGTACGATCGATGGCGCTATACGGCGCGCCTGTATGGGCGGAGCGCCTGACGGCCAGCACAGCGACTATTCTTCAGAGTCCGCTGAGGATGCTGGCCGTCAGAATCATCAGGGGATATCGTACGATCTCCTTTGAGGCGGCGAGTCTCCTAGCCGGAACTCCTCCATGGGATCTGGAGGCGAGGGCTCTCGCGTCACTATATCGGTGGCACAGGGGGGCTCTGGAGCAGGGACATATACCTGCCCCTCGCGAAGTCGAGGCGCAGCGGTCCTTGCTCCATGACGATCTCATGGAGGAATGGAGACAGCGACTTGGGCAACCGAGGTACGGGCACGCCCTTATCAGGGCGGTAAGTCCGGTCATGGAGGATTGGCTCGAGAGGCGGCATGGCAGCCTCTCTTACCGGATGTCGCAGATGCTTACCGGGCATGGATGCTTCGGTAAGTATCTGCACCGTATTCGCCGGGAGCCAACGCCCGAATGTCACAGTTGCCGGAACTGCAGCGAGGATTCCTCGCTCCACACACTGGTGGAGTGCCCGGCGTGGGCACGGCAACGGCAGGACCTCGTTGTGGGTCTAGGAGTGGCATTTCTCTCGCTGGAGACAATGGTTCAGGCCATGGTCTCCAGCGAGAGCGCGTGGCGGGCCGTCGCCACCTTTTGCGAGCATGTAATGCTAGCGAAGGAGGCGGCGGAGGGCTTGCGGGAGAGAGATCCCTCATTCCCGCATGTCGCCGCGCGTCCTGGGCGTCGGAGGAGGCATTATGCCAACGATCTCCGACCTCCATGACGGGGGGCCTGGGGGTAACGGGACGGATGGGCTGCCCGTTGCCCCGTGCAGAAGCAGGCCAAGACGTTGGCGTGTGTAGGTGCTCCCCCCCACACACGCCCCCCCCCCCCCCCCCCCCCCCCCCCGGTAGAGAGGACTGGGGATCCTCTCCCACATAGGGACGGGGCCGTAATAGAGCGGCCGAGGTCTGCAGGGGACCCTGGGGTCGATGCTTAACGGTGCATACCCGGGGCCCCTGCGAAGAGACCCAGAGGGAGAATAAAAAAAAAAAAAAAAAAAAAAAAAGGCTTAACCTGCTTGTGTTATCAAATATTAATACTTATATACTTTTTTTTTTGTAAATAAATACATTATTATATAATGAAACACTTAGACCAATGCAAACAATCATGTTCATGCACACAAAGATTTGCATTGAGCGGGAATCAAACCCGAGACCTCTGCGTAGCATCCATGTAATATACCGACTGCGCCACAGTGGTCGTCAAAAAATTAAGAGTGGCTTAAGAGTTTTATTAGTCTTTTTAATGAATTTGAGTTTAAGTTTGTATTAAAATAAGAAAATATTATTCTTAACAAAACACCATTTAGTTCCAGTCTAGGTACTTGCCAAAGTTTTGTTAAATAATGTGATGAGTTCATCAAAAGTTTCTATTTATTTTCCGAATTTGTATAATATTACCTCTTTTTGAGTTAAACTGAAAACAGTTGAAAAGAAAACTGTTAGGTGACTTTCAAATTGAGACAAACTAAAGAAAAATTGCCGCGTTTATCTCCCTTTTTTTCTTCTTGTGGTGACAGAGTAAGAATACAATATTATGTCACCACCCCATCTCATCCCATGGGTGTCGTAAAAATTGACTAAGGGACTATCCGTGAATATTATCTTCACGAAATAAAAAGAAGAAAAACTTAAAATTAAACCCTATACCAATCCGGCTGGCCAGCGTGGTATTAGTAGGCCAAGTATCCCTTCGTCACGGGAGGAGGACCGTCCCTGCAGTGGGACATTGAAGGGCTGTTATGATGAATTTTCCCTTTTACATACATAATATTTACAATTATGAGCTATCCGTGCCATTTATCGGCTTGGAGCACGAGAATCGCTTAGAGAATTATTTAAGGAAATAGGTATCTTAACCGTCGCTTCCCAATTTATTTATAACAGTATACTGCATGTAAGACAGAATATACATTTATATACCAAAAGAAGCGAAATTCATACGGTAAATACTAGAAATAAACATAAACTGTGTGTCCCTCATTACCGTTTACAGAAAGTACATCAATCGTTTATGGCACTTAGTATACGCCTTTATAACAAAGTACCTGTAGAGATATTAGAATTACCGATTACTTCATTTAAAGAAAAAATTAAAAGTTGTTTAGTAGCCAAAGGATATTACACTCTTGAGAATTATGTTAGTGACCGGAATGCCTGGATTTAAAATACGTCTATGAATTAGGACTCGCAGGTAAATTACTTTGGTCGATGTGAAGTAAGGGCGTCCCTCTGCCATTTATATCTCCCCTAATTTTAGTTTCTTTGTTGCTGCTCTTATTGTCAGGACTCGTCATGCTCACTATAATGTCATTGCTTGTGGTGGCGTGGAGGCCGGGTCAATCCCTTCCCTACAATATGGCGAGGGGGTTGATGGCTGACCTTTGCGTTATACTCGTGAACGGGTGCTACTTGGGGTGACTGGTCGACCCTGACATTAATAAATTTACATTTTAATACACTTCTGAGTTTTTATTTAAGGGGTCATTTGGCTGAGCGACGTTTTTATTACTGGATAGTTGTTTATGGATGTGATTTGGTGCTCCCACTTCTATGTACTACCTACATCACGACGCTACCTTTATAATTGAATAATCCTTGGTTATGGTTATGTATGGTATACAATGGTTGCAGCGCCTAATTACAGTTATCTCCTATGTCAAAAAAAATGACGTCAAGAAAATGCAGCAGTAGAGTTTGTTGCGCCGCTTCTTCTCTACTAGCGCTTTGGAGGCGGTGGTAAAGTTCTCAAAACTTTGAAAATTAAATGTTAATAAACTTAGATTAAGTAGTGTTAGATGACGTCAAAAAGATACAATATTATTGTACTACTTTGAATAAATAAATGAATACTGAATATGCAACGCGATCTTTGTTTATTGATCGCTATCGTACATTGCAACAGTATTTATATTTATACATTTCTATAGCGTAAGTTAAACTCGATATAACAACAAACACACAGTATCTTAAAAACTTCTTGTAAGGATTTTCCGGTTTCTTAAATGGTTTTCATTCTACAGTAGGATTATCTCTTTCGAGGATAATCTCTTTGTCAATTTTCATTGAAAATAATCATCGTATTTATTTTCTTGAGACCACTTCTACCGTATTGAAAGCCTTTTATAAATATTCAAGTAATGAAATAAAAACATATTTAAATTCTGCACTAGTGACTTTGGATGTTAGAGTAAGAGAGGTATTTTTTTAGAATTGTTTAATTTTTAACTATATTTTCAAATTCGATTTAAATTAATATCTTGTCTGCCGTAGTTTTAAATGACTCAAAAGCAATATTCTCTGTGTGATTTGGTGAACTTAGAAATCGTTTTATTTTATAAAACGTCTTTTTCTAAAGCCCCTGTGTGATGTGTGATGTCGCAGCTGTAAGGACACAACCATTGTATCTTGGGACACTGTTGACATATTACTTTTACAGGTGAGCGACTGTACTAGCGTTGCCCGTCATTTGTTGTCCCGCAATGATGTAGTAATATCGTATATAAAATTGTTTTTATTTAATTAGTATAAGCTGGTCATCATTATCATAACAGCCCATTAATGTCCCACTGCAGGAACGGGCCTCCTCCAGCGACGGAGGGATACTTGGCCTACTAATACCACGCTGGCCAAACGGATTGGTATAGGGTTTAATTTTAAATTTTCCTTCTTTTTATTTCGTTAAGATAATATTCACGGATAGTCCCTTAGTCGGTTTTTACGACACCCATGGGATAAGATGGGGTGGTGGCATATTTATTGTATTCTTACTCCGTCATGACACAGAGGAGCTAAGTAAATGTATCTTATTATTAATTTATTTTATCATGAAACGTATTACATGCACATTTATATACCCCTACAGGAGCTATAAGATTAGTTTAAACAGAAAGCATCACGTACTAAGCAAAAGTTATAATGAACTAAAATTAGTTCCCTCGTTCCCGTATTACTTTCCCAATAACTAACAGTTTAGTTAGTTAATACCTCTTACTTCTAGTTTTAAATATATTCAGTTTTGGTTAAATTTACTGTTTAATATTGTATTTTCTTTATTACCATATTGCTTTGGAATAAGAAAGGAATATGAATTTCATTTGTATTGCAATAAAAGTTAAATAGTTGGAAATAAATTATAGGAGTGAAGTTAAAATGCTATATTATAACAGCTCATTAATGTCCCACTGCAGGGACGGGCCTCCTTCAGTAACGGAGGGAAACTTGGCATACTAATATCACGCTGGCCAGACGGATTGGTATAGGGTTTAATTTCAAGGTTTCCTTCTTTTTATTTTGTAAAGATAATATTCACGGATAGTCCCTTAGTCGGATTTTTTTAAATTCTATATGAAACAGATTAACTCTAGTTACTATTATGTAAAAAAAATCCTTAAAACGAAACCTCTCACTGTAAGGACTTGGCCTACTATACTATGTTTTTCGGAGTTTTTGTCTGGTAAAAAGTAAGAAATAATCTCTCCGTGTGGTGACGGAGTAAGAATACAATATGTCACCACATTAATGAGCTGTTATGACGAAAAAGTAATCATAAAGACTGAAGCATAAACTATTAAAGCTCTCTAGTGATTTTCCTGTTGAGTGCTCGGTAGAATAGTTTTCAGCGTTCTTGAAAATCTTCGCAATGCTCAGTTTTTACGGTTTTTAAAAGATAAATGAATCTTTATGTATACAATCGTTTCCACTGACTTTTTTAATTTTCGCTTGTCATTTTTATAAAGTCTTCTGTTTAAAAGACTAGGTACCAATGTTATATTATAAAATAACATTAATTTATTAATGCATTAAGCTTAGCTAGTAGAGCCTTAAGTCCTCTTTTCTCATTTGTACACATAAAAGAAACTATTTATTTCAATAAAACTGTTGAATAAAACATACATTTGGTCCACTGTTTTTCTATAGATCTCTTAGAAGTTATTTATTTATAATTTTACATTAATATAATTTTCTTGACATATTTTAGATAAAAAATATTAAAAAGCGACGTTATTTGAAATACATACATAAACTCACGCCTTATCCCGTCTGGGGTAGGCAGAGACGACAGAACGCCACTTGTCACGATCCTGGCAAACAGATGTATGATTATTTATTATCCTAATAATGCATTTTTATATAAGTAACACTTAAACTTACAATATAAATGAGTTAAGCAGAGTAAAGCCACGGTTTAAGATAAAGCGCTACACTGATGAAGGCTCGTACCGTGCTCACAGGTAGCTGACAGAGCTATTATACACGTACAAGTAACGTAAACCGGACGACGTTTACACATTGTTTCAAGAAATATAATATTGTCACGTATTTTAACAAGGTATATCACATTAACAATGCATCGTTTACACAAAGGATGTTCACGGATGGTAATGTATTTATCCTATACTAGCTGACCCATGCCCACTTCGTTAGGCGGCGAAAAAGCGCGTCTCTATTTTAAACATATTTCATTACTGCTCCACTCCTATTAGTCATAGCGTGATACTTTATTATAGCCTATGACACTCGCCGATTAATGGACTATTCAACACAGAAATAATTTTTAAAATCGCTAGATCCAGAGATTACCCCCTACAACGTCACAAGCTCACAAATTTTACCTCTTTATAATGTTAGTATTTATTACCCGGTCTTGTCATTGAATGACAAAGCAATACTAAAGCATGTTTATAATAAATTGTTTAAAAAATACATAAAAATCTATTGTCTTTCAAAAATAACTAAAGTACAACTAGTTTTGTCAACACCTCCTAATTTCATAGATGTCGAAAATATATATTTATTAGAAAAAGTTTATTTTCAATTTCTAGACCAACAACAGCCAACTTTCCCTACTGAGAAGACACGACCCCCCCCACCCCCTCCCTTACTGCACATTGCACTCAAAAGCCTGTTAAGATTTATTTATTTATGTATCATAACATACACTGTCCTTACAGGATATTTAACCTAATACAACAGTGTATAAATATTATATTAGTTAAATCTTAAGCTAAACATTCCTATTACTAAAATAAACATAATAATAATATGTAAATTATGGTCAAGTAAAGTTACAATAAAAGATCTCATAGTCATGTCCACATTAACAATAAAAATAATTCATCATGGAAATAAAAAATTTACTTTCATAAAATCACAAAATGAGTTGATTTTACGCGTAAACTGAAGAGTTAATGGCCGGGACACTAATTGGCAATCTGTGTGACATATGAACGTGGGTGAAGGCGTTCAATAATAATTATATTCATACAAGAATTAATTATAAAATGAACATACTCCATTAACTTACGTAATAATGTGTCAGATATCAATTCGATTTATTTTACTCTGTGTAAACATTCATTAAGCTGTATTTTAAATGAAAACATAAAAGATAATTACGGTTTACAGCAATCATTATTATAATTCTGTACTGCTTAAAAATATCATTATGATCAGCCCATTAATGTCCTACTGCAGGGACGGGCCTCCTCCTGTGAGGGAGGGATACTTGGCCTACTAATGCCACTAACACCACGCTGGCCAGACGGATTGGTATAGGGTTTAATTTCAAGTTTTCCTTCTTTTTACTTCCTAAAGATAATATTTACGGTTAGTCCCTTAGTCGACGTTACGACACCCATGGGATGAGATGGGGTGGTGACTTAATGTTTTCTTACTCCGTCAACACAAATCGCTTAAAATCGCTTAAAAATATACTATAATTCTAATGAAACTTTTTAAGACACAATTTTTTTTAACAAATAGTAGAGTTAGAATCATAATAAAAAGATATATCTTTACATACGCGTGATGTATTTAAACGTTTAGATTTCTTCGATGTTAAAATACCGCTTAAAATCAACTAACGTAATCAACAACATTAAATAGAAAATTGATTTTCTTCTACGCCATTACATAAGAATATTAACACTGGAAAAGTCATTTGCATGTTAAAATACTTTAATTAAACGTACTAAACTAGGATTCACATATTGTGCTCAAGAAACATTTCAACTCGAGTAAAGTTTTACTCCGAGAATATTTCGGCGAGCTGACAGCGAAAAATTATTTGAATGAGTTTTCATCACAGCGTCTTTTGTTACTTGGATTGTCTGTTTATGTAAATGAATGTGTCTAGAGAGAAAACATTACTTTATTAAAATAAAGTGAACGCAAAAGACGGTTTTTGTCGTTTAATGATGTGTTAGTTATTCAAAAACCGTATACAGAACTATGTTGAAGTTCGCAAAAATGTTAAATGTAAGGAAATTTTATATTATATAAACTCTAAATATTTTCGTTTTGCCTAAGAGTTTTTAATTCTGAAAATTCAAGAATTGTAGTTGCTTTAAACCTTCAAATGTATATTATCATGAAATGATTAGCTAGCTATGTAAGAAAATTAAACCTTGAGCTTAGCTAAGTAACATGGTCATTTATTTTGTCTCTAAGATAATCAGATGAACTTGAACATGCAACTACAACAACCATAATTATTATTGTCATTTTGTCTTTGAGTTCCAAAAATGTACAGCGTTTAGTTGAATCATTCCCCAAGTTATCCTGGTGGATGCCGCTCAGCAGAAAGAACAAGCCACAAAAAACGTGCCTGGAACGTATAACAGTAATAAGCTAGAACACCTACATATTATTGAAAGTACAGCTAATAGAAACCACTATTCGTAGCTAGCTGATTTCGCCGAATCATAAAATCACAGGTTTTGGAGTGGCGACCGCGTACCGGAAAACGCAGGGTGGGAAGACCCCTTATACGGTGGACCGACGACCTCGTTAGGACGGCGGCAAGCCGATGGATGATGGAGGCACAGGACCGCACAAGCAGGCAATATTTGGAGGAGGCCTATGTCCAGCAGTGAAGGCCTATGTCCGGCTGAGATGATAGAATCATTGTATCATTCGGCGAATCGTGCTGTCTACAAATAATTACTTTCTATAGTCATATTATACAACCTTATTTCTGTTCGACGTTCCACACCCACAAAAGACACTTTTTGCAGCAAACGGGTTAATCTATAAATATTATGTACCTGTCTACGAGTATTAATTCATTGGACTTTTGAATAATTCAAAACACAACTATCGGACAGCATATTTGATTTGGTGGCGTGTTCGGTTGAAATCCACGCCTTTTAATTTCCTGTCCACAAACTCAACTACATTTTCCTCAACCAACCAATTAATGTGTACGTGGCTATGTAAATTGAGAGACAAAACAAATAAACATGTTTAATAACTAGTTGCAAATGGATTCAAATTGGGTCAGTTTTTTTCAGTATTTATTTTGAGTGTTACATTACATTTTAAATGAACTTAAGAAGGTTACTTCAACTTCTAATAACAGAAATACGTTTAGGGTCTATTTTATGTATCTTTGTTATTTCCAATGACAAAGGGTTATTGCGTAAGCTCTATTTAGTAAATGTTAATATTTGAAACGCCTTTAAAATGGTGTATTTCTGTCACGGAACACTTTGTAAATTTGAATGACTACGGCTTATATAATCCCATGATTAAATAAGACCTATAACGACAAAAGCCCTCTTGTACAATGATTTTTACTAAGCCTGATTCAAACAGTATACACCCCTTTGTATAATACTGCAGGTATACATCAGATAGCTTTGAGTCAATGCAAGCCGGTACGTTTATAGTCCTCTTGTGGTTACATAAATGACCATTACAAGTAAAGCCAATACCTAAGTGCTCTCTATTGTGTGATAAATACATGTACGATGGCACTATTCAGTTTTGTATGCAGAAGCATTTAGGGATTCAAATTCATTTTATCTTTACAATTAAACCTTACCTATTATCATAACAGCCCATTAATGTCCAACTTCAGGGACGTGCCTCCTCCCATGACGTAGGGATACTTGGCCTACTAATACCATGCTGACCATACGGATTGGTATAGGGTTTAATTTCAATTAGTTCCTTAGTCGGTTTTTAAATTCTAACTCCGTCACTACACGGAGAACCTTTTTTTTTTTTTTTTTTTTTTTTTTTTGTCGTGGAGGAAATGCTTTAGGCATACACATCCTCACCTGGGGGTGCCGGTGAGGTGGTTATGTCAGACTCCCATAGACCGGTCTACTGACTAAAACCTCCACGGTAACCATCTTCGGGGTATATGAGGAGTCCCGGGAACTAGAAATACAACATCCGAGATCTCCCCACCCTTACTTTGCTTACGCAAGGCTCTCCAAAGGGCTTCACATTTAGAAAATGTTTGCCTCTGTAATTCAGCACTTTTGACGGCAACCATGGTTACATCTGGTTACCGCGCTATCTCGAAGTCGCTTGAGCAACGGAGTCCCCTACATTGGTTGCTACGACTTCTTGTTGTGCAGCGGAAGCTATGAGGCTATCGCCCCGCCTCGACGCTGCCTTCTCCTGGTTGGATCGGCCCTCTCACGGTCACGCTCAGCAGCCTCCTTTCGAAGCATAACTGCTTCGCAGAAGGATACCACGGCTTCCCAACACTCATTGTCCGCCAGCATAGCTGCCACTACTACTGCTGGAGACAAATCACCTCCAATTTTTGCGACCAAGATTCGCCGCTCCATCGCCCAAGCCGAACAGCTCTCCAACGTGTGCTGGGCTGAGTCACAGATGTCTCCACAATGATGGCATTGCGCGGTTGGTTCTCTCCCAATGCGGTTTAGATACTCACCAAAGCACCCGTGTCCAGTGAGCATCTGAGTTAACCTAAAGGTGACGCATCCTTGTCTTCTACCCAACCAGGCTTCGAAGTTCGGTAAAATGGCTCCGACAACGCGTTGGCGCATGGAATGTAGTTCTTCTAGTCTCAAGCGCCATTCGTCTAAAGCCTGTCGTTGCGCATCTCTCCGAAGCAAGCATAGCGATCTCTGGTTTTGTTCTTCCATAGACTGGCGGAGAGAGTGAGTTTGATTATAAACTCTCTCATCCATCTCCGCCAATATATCCAGAGGCAGAACCCGTGCTAATAGTGTTGCCGCCTCAAAGGATATTGTACGATATCCACGCGCAATTCTTATAGCCATGACCCGTTGCAGACTAGCCAACAGAGCTCTGCAGCGCTGTGCTCTATAGCGAGGGGCATCCGACAAACAGCGAGCCCAGACAGGTGCACCATAGAGAACCATGGATCGCACGACACTACCATAGAGGCGGCGTACCTCCTCCCGCGGTCCTCCCAGATTTGGGAGCAGCCGGTGTAAAGAGCCAGCTGCCCCACGAACACGGGGTACAAGTCGCTCAAAATGCTCACCGAAACCCCATTGACCATCCAGGGTGAGACCCAGATATTTAAGATGTCGGCTCACTTGAATTTCTGCATCACCAACTCGGATGGTTGAGCTTGGTGGTTCTACGCTTTGTCTTATGCGATAAAACCACAAGGCCTCAGTTTTATGAGGAGCTATTTGCAAGCCGAGCCCGCGTATTTTACTAATAATACAAGCTACTGCAAGTTCAGCAAGTCTAGCTGTCTCCCGGAAGCACACCCCCCTCGCTAATACGAGAGTGTCATCAGCGTAACATATTACACTGGTACCAGGTGGGAGACTAGTCCGCAGAACGGAATCATATGCGAGATTCCAGAGTAGAGGTCCAAGTACAGAGCCCTGAGGGACCCCACAAGTGATTTCCCTCACCACCAATGATCTGCTCCGACCAGAGAAATGAATGGATCTGTCGCTCAAATAATTCCCGACTATAGCCTGCAAATAGGAAGGCACTTGGTGGTAGATTAAGGCCTCTCTTATCGCTTGCCAAGGCAAAGAGTTAAAGGCATTGACTATGTCCAGACTTATAGCCAATGCAACCCCACCTGCCTGAACTGCTGGCTCCGATAGAGATCGAGCACACCTAATTGCGTCGACCGTAGACCTGCCCTGCCGGAAACCGAATTGGTAATCAGACAAATCCGGGCCCACACGACGCAAGTGTTCGTTGAGGCGTGCAGCAACGACGCGTTCAAAAAGCTTACCCGTCTCGTCTAACAGACAAATTGGTCTAAACGATGAAGGAGAAGTGGCAATTCGACCTTCTTTCCTCAGTAGGACCAGCCTAGCTTCCTTCCAGCTTTTAGGGAAAGTTCCATGCCGGAGGCAACTGGTAAAGAGCTGCCTCATTTTATTCCCCAAGACGTCTAGAGCTAACACCCATGCGCGACCTGGAATACCATCAGGGCCTGGAGCAGTAGTTCGACTCGCAAGTCGCCGCAAGGCTCCACTCAACTCTCACACGGAGAACCTTATCTATACATTTTTGTAATGTATAGATAAGGTTCTCCGTGTAGTGACGGACATTAGTATCTTATATTCTAGGTAATCCTGTGAGATTGTATATAGTTTTGTGATAAGCTAAATATTTTCATGTTGGTTGTGGTTGACTAGCATTTATACTAATACAAGAGACGAAAAGAACAACTAGCTATATAACAACGCTAGGGATTAAAGGCTGGTAAGATAAATATGTGATTAAGTTAAGAATTTATATTATCGTAAGAAAATAAACATTTTTTCTAGAATTATATTTTCGTCATCTACTAATCATCAAAATTACTTGCGGTGAAGACATTAATAGTAATATATTTACTCCTTTCATGTATCTTTATTTATAGAATAATCAGATTGTTTTCGCTAATCACGTAAAATAAATATAAGTTATTTTGGTTTACTGATCCCTAAATACCAAGTAATTAACGTAAAATCTTCATAAATGACAACTGAGCTTCTAGGGTAGATCAAATAAACGATAAATATTATTGCTTTCATAAACCCAAGAGACATCGAACGTGTCACTGCTATAAAGTCACGTTCACCATCACAATAATCTATAAATAAACTACTGCAATACAGATGGCTATGCCCGTAATTGATATTATCGTAAAGAGGAGAGAGTGATTGGTATGAGAGTATTCGTCACTGCTTGTCTACATTTGGACAAACATGGTTAGGAATCTACTAATGAAGGCAAGTGAAGTATGAAAAGCAAACACCTTGAATGATTTGTATTTCTTGGTGCTTCAATTTCATCATCATTATAAAAATCACCCCATGAATGTATCTACGAAATATCATAACAAAGTAATTTTAAAATGTTTAAAAGTCCCAAACTAAGAAGAATTTGTATTATAAGTGCCACTACAAACTCGATAGAGGAGTCAGAGGAGTGGAATAAAGAGAATCCCGATTTGCACATCGACAAGTACAGTAGCGAGTTAAGTAGTAAGTTCGGGCTTTAGACGGTTTTTACGCCACCCATCAGAGGAGATGGGGTTGTGACATATTGTATTCTTACTCCGTCACCACACGGAGAACATAATGGAATAATGAAACGATAAAAAAGGAAGACCATTAGTCACCCTTTACGATACCCATGGGACAAGAAGACACGCTTTATATTTTTAATCCTTCACCGCATAGACAAAGTTGTTTAAGTAATTAAGCTAAGTTATGTTAATTATAAAGTAACAAACATTGCTTGTTTATACTTGTTCTAGTTAATCTAACTTTGTAATTAGAATATTCGTTAACATAATATTACTTCTATGTACATACGAGTACATGTCTGAAGATATTTAGCTTGTTAGAAATATTTTACTTAGCTATAAATACATACACATATTAATTAATAAGTATTACAATATTATTATTATCATAATAGCCTTTAAAAGTCCCGCTGTAAAGACGAGTCTTCTCCAGTGAGTGGAGAAACTTTTCTCAGTGAAAATATTCCTCACAAATTCATTCAGTTTAACCAACGAAAAAACTTCTTTACATACTTTTTTTTTTGTAAATACGTCTTATTATACATAGAAACATCCAGACCATCGCAAATTTTCATGTTTAAGCACACAAGATTTGCCTTGAGAGGATCCCAGCCTGTGACCGTTAAGTAGTAAATACCACTACTAGATTATTCTTCCATTAATTAGCTTTTACGATACATTTAAAATAAGATGGATAGGTGAAACTAAGAATTAAAACTGCTTTTTTTATTTTTCGCAGCCAGTAACAAACTACACATCTCTAAGGCTAAACTCTCGTACTTTTTGTTGTTTAGTTCGTTGCAAGAAAATTATTTTGCATACTAGAGTAATCAGCTTAAGAAGTTGTTTGCATAAACAACTAAAACAAGTGTATCTTTCGTCCATCTACGATTGTAGTAGATGTTTTCATAGATACTCTACTGTAACAAACATTTTCGTCATCTAGGTTAAACCTGAATCTGAAAAGTACTTTCAACAATTATTTAGACACATTCCTATATTTTTTTTTCTTTTTTTCTATTTTTGATTAATAAAATAGCACAAAACAAAAACAATTTAGACATGCCTTAATAATAGCTTTATTAGTAAACTAGCTGACCCGTGCCCACTTCGTTAGGCGGCGAAAACAACGCGTCCCTTTTTTAAACATATTTCATCACTGCTCCCCTCCTATTAGTCATAGCGTGAACTATTAGCCTATGACACTCTCCGATAAATGGACTATTCAACACAAAAAGATTTTTTTTAATCGGTTCAGTAGAGTCATCCAGAGATAATAATTATAATTGTTAATTGTTGTTGTCCCTACAACCACGTCACAAACACACAAACTTTACCTCTTTATAATATTAGTATAGAAAACAAAATTATACAACAAATAAACAATCCTAAACAAGTTTTGATACAATGTGAAATATAAAATAACATACTAAATTGCGGGATTAACACAACGTAGAGCAAAATATTAATTTATGAAACGTGGTTAACCGACAAAACTAATATATCAGATGTTGTTGAACCATTAATTTAATTAATTTATAGAATAGGCTCATGTTATAATGTGATATATGAATTCTTGATTCCGTTGATTTTAAATTATTATTTATAGCGCAAATTGTGATACATTTCAGTTTTTTTTTTTTTTTTTTGACGAGTAGTTTGTCTCTGACGACAGTTACTACTTTACGCGGGCTGTGGAGGGGCAGATGGCCCTCAACCAAATACAGCTTCTTTTTATTTAGGCCTTTTTTATAGAAGACTAGCTGACCCGTGCCCACTTCGTTGGGCGGCGAAAAATACGTGTTCCTTTTTTAAACATATTTCATCACTGCTCCACTCCTATTAGTCATAGCGTGATATTATATAGCCTTTAACACTCCCCGATAAATGGACTATTTAACACAAAAAGAATTTTAAAATCTGTTTAGCAGATCTAGAGATACATAGACAAACACACAAACTTTACCTCTTTATAATATTAGTATAGATAGGGCAATATGACAGTACCTACTGTTTGGGATTTGTTTTTAACATAACTAAGTTCCCTCCAAAAATCCAACATACTTTTACTTTTGAACTCAACATTTATGACGATTAAACTTTTTTGCAAGATATTTTAAGTTGTTTCATTATGGGTTATATAAATAACACAAACAAATCGGTACTTTTTATTTAAATATATTAGGTATAGTTTTTACATATCTCGTAAGTGATGTCCAAATTATTGCACGAGATTTTATCTAATTTATCGTTTGTGAATGCATTCTGTATGAAAAAAATCATTTCATCAATTCACAAACGATGTATATACAAAATACATCGCATTATGTTTGCTTTATGCTCATGTTATTCAACACATATTAAGTATTATATAATTTACACGCTGTTTTAGATAAAAAAATGCTTATTAATCTTATTTTAAGTGCACGCTCTCTTTGCGATAGGCGCTCAAGGAGACTCCACCACGACATTTAATAAATGAATTGGAAATCTAGTTCTTACTCCGTTGCTTCTTTTCATACAGAAGATGAACTAAGTATTTAGCTCAAGTGCAACAACTAATGCAAGAACTGCAACAACTAAAGAAATGACTATCTTTGAGCTTGTATTTCCCTGCTATAATTGTTTTAGAAAAATTGCTTTACTGTAACTTAAAAATACCTAAACTCATAGAAAAATTGTTCATAATCTACTGTACACAAAAACACGCACAAATGTCTACACACAAACCTACATATTATTACACATTTATATCTTATAGTTACAACAATAAACTTTGCATCTTAAATACACCACACGCTAAGTATCATAACAAACATAAACACTTATTTATATACTTCTGGGCCTTACCTAATACTTATTACAATAAAAAAATTAAGTACTACATAAATTATAAATACACAACGTACCTCATAATACCTCAATATATCTTCTTACACATCCTTACCTTAATTGATTTGTTGTCATCACTTTTTTATGCTAAACATTCCCATTTACTTCTTTTCATATCAAGAAATGAGCTACTATTATTCTTATTATTTACATACTCTAGTTGTTACCCCAAGTTGTTCAAACTAACTGTTATAAATGGATAGTTTTGATACGCTAAAGGAAATCGATAATATTAAACCATCGCATTCTCTTCAGTGTAGTTTACAGGAAATTAACCTAAGGACAAGATGCTACCTATGAAGTTGTTTCATTATGGGTTATATAAATAACACAAACAAATCGGTACTTTTTATTTAAATATATTAGGTATAGTTTTTACATATCTCGTAAGTGATGTCCAAATTATTGCACGAGATTTTATCTAATTTATCGTTTGTGAATGCATTCTGTATGAAAAAAATCATTTCATCAATTCACAAACGATGTACAAAACACATCGCATTATGTTTGCTTTATGCTCATGTTATTCAACACATACATATAAATTACACGCTGTTTTAGATAAAACAATGCTTATTAATCTTATTTTAAGTCCGCGCTCTCTTTGCGATAGGCGCTTAAGGAGACTCCACCACGACAGTTAATAAATGAATGGAAAATCTAGTTCTTACTTCGTTGATTCTTTTTTCTTACAGAAATCTTTTTTCTTCCCATGGCTACAATGGCCATCTTATCTTAAAAGTATCGTAATAGAAAACTTCTATTAAATCGATACTAATATTACGTTGTGAGGGATAATCTCTCTCTCTCGAGGGATCTAATGAACCGATTTAAAAAATTATTTCCGTGTTGAATAGTTAATTTATCGGGGAATGTCATAGGTTACATAGTATCACGCTATGACTAATAGGAGTGGAGCAGTAATGAAATATGTTTAAAAAAAGGACGCGTTTTTTCCACCGCCCAACGAAGTGGGCACGGGTCAGCTATTAACTTATATAACTAAATAATAACTTATCAATTTCTTACAGTTATACCCGTAAACAGTACAAAGTAACAGTAAACAGTCTTATTCACTGATTTTTAACACATATGAAAAGTAACACGCAAATCATATACAACTGTAGGCCGATACAGAGTTAAGCTTTGAAACAATCGTTACAGTTTGGTAGGTAATAAATTACGTGCAATGTGTTACAAAATACAACGCCGCAGTAAAGTTGTGAATTTATCGTAGAGGTTGTTTTGTTGATTGCAATCTGTTCAAACTAGCCTCATTTGTTAGTTCCAGAAACTAATATATAAGCCTAGCTTGTACCCAATGTGCATGAAATCAATAAAAACGATTTAATGTAATTTCAATCATATTGCATTGTTATGATAATAAATATTTGAACCTATAAAACTTTGGTATAACTTCTTCTTTTCGTGTTTTGATATTGGTTTAGGTCTAGTGAATACCTTTAACTTAACGTAGCTTTTAGTAAAACTTTGACATCACATTTTAATACGGCATAAACTCGATGTAAAAAAATACAATAATGTAGTAAATCAGTTCAATGACAACAAATAATAATATTGGCAATGAAAAACAACAATAGTTTTAATATTTTTTAAATTAATTTTGTACAAAACCTATTTCATCAACAGGCGTCCAACCAGCAGACTAAAATTAATTTCCACTTTAAAAGCACATTTTGATATCTTTTGTCTGCTTGTTATATAATCCAACCAGCTACGAGTACATGGACAAATAAATCTGAAATCCAAACATAAAGAACAGCAATGTAACACTATTTCCAACGTGTATTGCTTTCACAATATTGACACAATACGATAGTGAAGCCATATTTGCTACGACTAAATGCAGCTAGTTTCTAGTACGATGATTTGTTTCTAACAGAGTGTATGTGGCTTGATAGCTTGTATGGTGTGGCATTTTATGTTGATACACTGAATTGTCTGTCTCGATTGTTCAAGGTCATATTAATCATGAGATTTAACAATTCATGGGTCTAAAACCCAATTAAAACTGTACACAGTTATTACAATTTTATTGATATTTATTTCATGTTCTGAAAATATAAAATTTGTGCCAAAACCTGTTGTTTCCATAGCCATCTAATGGGTGGACTTTAATTAATTCCCCAGTTTAAAAGCGCAGTAGATATCTTTGTCTGCTATTTACATTGCAAAACATTTTTATTTTCATTTTTATTTATATTACAAAACCAACAACATGGACAAATAAATCTGAATCCAAACATAAAGAACAGCAATGTAACACTATTTCCAACGTGTATTGCTTGCACAATATTGACACAATACGATAGTAAAGCCATATTTGCTACGACTGAATGCAGCCAGTTTCTAGTACGATGATTTGTTTCTAACAGAATGTTCGTAGCTTGAAAGATACAATGTATGCTCTTTTATGTGAATACAATGAATAGTCCAATAAAAATAAAATTATCATATGGGTTAACCTGATCTCGATTGTTCAAGGTATCAATGAGATTTAACAATTCATGGGTCTAAAACCCAATTAAAACTTTACACAGCTGTTACAACTTATTTATATAAATTAATATTTATTTAATATTCTGAAACTATAAAATTTGTACCAAAACCTGTTGTTTCCATAGCCATCTATTTGTTGGATTTTAATTAATTCCCCAGTTTAAAAGCGCAGTGATTATCTTTGTATGCTTGTTATATAATCCAACCAACAACATGGACAAATAAATCTGAAATCCAAACATAAAGAACAGCAATGTAACACTACTTCCAACGTGTATTGCTTGCACAATATTGACACAATACGATAGTGAAGCCATATTTGCTACGACTGAATGCAGCTAGTTTCTAGTACGATGATTTGTTTCTAACAGAGTGTATGTGGCTTGATACCTTGTCTAGTGTGGCATTTTATGTGATACACTGTATAGTCCAATGAAGATAGAATTATTGTCTCCGTGTGGTGACGGAGTAAGAATACAAAATGTCACCACCCTATCTCATCCCATGGGTGTCGTAAAAACCGACTAAGGGACTATCCGTGAATATTATCTTTACGAAATAAAAAGAAGGAAAATTAATTCCCCAGTTTAAAAGCGCAGTGATTATCTTTGTATGCTTGTTATATAATCCAACCAACAACATGGACAAATAAATCTGAAATCCAAACATAAAGAACAGCAATGTAACACTACTTCCAACGTGTATTGCTTGCACAATATTGACACAATACGATAGTGAAGCCATATTTGCTACGACTGAATGCAGCTAGTTTCTAGTACGATGATTTGTTTCTAACAGAGTGTATGTGGCTTGATACCTTGTCTAGTGTGGCATTTTATGTGATACACTGTATAGTCCAATGAAGATAGAATTATTGTCTCCGTGTGGTGACGGAGTAAGAATACAAAATGTCACCACCCTATCTCATCCCATGGGTGTCGTAAAAACCGACTAAGGGACTATCCGTGAATATTATCTTTACGAAATAAAAAGAAGGAAAACTTGAAATTAAGCCCTATACCAATCCGTCTGGCCAGCATGGTATTAGTAGGCTAGGTATCCCTCCGTCACGGGAAGACGCCCGTCCCTGCAGTGGGACATTAATGGGCTGTTATGATGATTTTATATGGTACACTGAATAGTTCAATAAAATAGAGTTATTATCGGTAACTTAATCTCGATAGTTTTTTAAGGTATCAGTCATGCGATATAGAGTCATTCAGATATAAACTGGGAACAACGTTTTTCCTTCCCTTTCAAAGCCCGTGATTATCCATCTATGAAATGACAACGCAATTGCAATTGAATAGCTTAAAATATGAGACTGGTAAGTATGACCAGTAAGTATGATTTGATTTGTGTCTACGTTAAAGAATATTTTTTTTTACAAAATATTGATTTCCAAAAATAACTCCTATTGTAATTACTACCTACCTACTATACTACAGGCAGCATACTGCCTGCACTTATCATAACAGCCCATTAATGTCCCACTGCAGGGACGGGCCTCCTCGCGTGACGAAGGGATACTTGGCCTACTAATACCACGCTGGCCAGACGGATTGGTATAGGGTATTTCAAGTTTTTCTTTTCTTTATTTCGTAACTATTTATATATATTTCGGACTATTTGTGAATATTTCACAAATAGTCCCTTAGTCGGTTATTACTATGAAAATAAAACACAAACGTTACCACATAAGTTTTGTTATTTTTTAAATTAACTTTACCTAGCAGACCATTTAACTTTAAGGATGACCTTTTAAGAAATATACTATTGTCGGAAACAAATAATCCCAGAACTAAGCAATTTAAATAAAACCTAATTACATAGGTGAGTTAAATTAATTAAGAAGGTATACATACCTTTGCAACGACCAAAATTAATAGGCACTCGTAGGGATTTCAGAATTAGGCCGTACAAAGATTGGATTAGTTCTGGAATAATTAAATAATGAAAGTTAGCCCCAAGCAAACAGCCTTATTTTTTTTGTTTATTTATTTTATTTCCTTATTTTATGTTTTAGTGTACACACAGCAACTAATCAAGCTAGACACTCATGTACCTTTATACCTTGAAATAAGACACAATTTCAAAAGTAAATGTTTAACTTGATGTGTTGCTGTGTGTACTAGTACTTTAGTTAATCGCAATAAAACTTAAGCTGTTCCTTTCCTTAAAACTTACGTTACCTTGTTAGCAATTAATTGTACTTAAACTGTTATTACACTGCACGATATAGGCTTCTAATTATTTCTACTCTCCTTGTGGTGACGGAGTAAGAATACAATATGTCACCACCCCATCTCATCCCATGGGTGACGTAAAACCGATTTAGGGTCTATCCGTGAATGTTATCTTTGCGGAATAATAAAATTAATTTTCACAAAAAAAAGAACCGACTTCAAAGACAAAAATTGCACTAAAAAGTAATAAATAATTACTTGTATTTTGATTTTACAACAATAAATCAGCCATTATTTCTATTTAATTTTAATTTATAGAATAGGTTCTTTTCATTAAGTATTGTAAAAGTATTGTTAAGGATATTTCTTGAAGAGTCTGTAAATATATTTATTTGTAGATTGTTTAAAAGATAATCAAATTATTACAAATAATGTAATATTATTGTTATTTTTGGAGTCGGTGTCAGCCACGATCGTTATTATTAAGTATACCATTTTTTATTTCTGACTGAAAACTTAAACAAATATTATGGCGCCGTGTTATACACAGACTAATAATTACATAAAATTCACATTCGAAAATGAAACGGCCGTTTTCGTTTTAAATGCAATATTTATCTAATTAGAAACCATTTAAAGTGATGAGAGTGTGTTATACAAAACTTTATTGCCTATTCTAACGAACTTGTAGACAACATTTTGCATTATTGATCCTATTCGCGAATTATTTCTTTAAATCTAATCTATTTTAAGTTCTGGAAAGCTTTAATCAGTTATTAAATATAATATTAAAACGTTTAAATGTGATACTGGTATTTTAAAATATATTTATTTAAATATGATAAGAATAGTTGTTTAATATTTGTTTAATTTTTAAACTAATCCATACACAATCAACAATGTCGAAGTCATTTATAATCTGTAATTCATGGCCGTCATTCCGTTTGCTTAGGTATTATCGTACTTATTCCGTTGGCTGACACCGCCTCCAAAAATAACAATAATATTACATTATTTGTAATAATTTGATTATCTTTTAAACAATCTACAAATAAATATATTTACAGACTCTTCAAGAAATATCCTTAACAATACTTTTACAATACTTAATGAAAAGAACCTATTCTATAAATTAAAATTAAATAGAAATAATGGCTGATTTATTGTTGTAAAATCAAAATACAAGTAATTATTTATTACTTTTTAGTGCAATTTTTGTCTTTGAAGTCGGTTCTTTTTTTTTGTGAAAATTAATTTTATTTCTAAATTTTTAGTGAATTCCAATTCTATAAATCCGTGTGGTGACGGAGTGAAAACACAATATGTCACCACCTCATTTCATCCCATGGGTGTCGTAAAAACCGACTAAGGGACTATCCGTGAATATTAACTTTGAGATATAAAAAGAAGGAAAACTTAAAATTAAACCCTATACCAATCCGCCTGGCCAGCGTGGTATTAGTAGGCCAAGTATTTCTCCGTCACAGAAGGAGGCCCGTCCCTGCAGTGGGACATTACTTTGTCGGAATATGGGTAGACCTACGAAACGCGCTGCTTATATGAGACAGCGCCGATTGAATGAAACAAACGAAGAAAGGGATAAACGCCTTTTAATGTAGGAAATCTACCTCCAATGTCATTTCAAAAGAGACTAGTGAACAACGGAGGACCTACATGCAAAAAGTTTTAAATAGGGAGAACATCGAAAAGCGTAGCCACCGTCTCGGCATGGTTAATTGGTAATAATAATTAAGTTAATTAAAATTAAAATAAATCAAATAAATATAATAATTATTATTATCAATTTGTTATATCTAAAGAATAAGTTTAAAATAAATTAAATGCAATTCAACAATTTTGTCTATTTATAATCCGTTATTAATTCCTATTTTAATTTAAAATAAGAATTTCATTCAAGTCTTAAACCACACCTGCGATTACATTCATAATGTTAAGTTTTCATCAATACAATTAAAATAAGCCCAAACACAAGGTAGCTGCTGTATGCCGTTGAGGAGTTTCTTCGACCCTCAGTCGTCTTTATCATGAGATCATGTTTGTGTAAAGTTGTGTAAAGTTTTCATCAATACGAATAAAATAAGCCCAAACACTCGGTAACTGCTATATACCGTTGAGGAGTTGCCTCGACCCTCAATCTTCTTCATCATCAGATCATGTTTGTGTAAAGTTTTGTAAAGTCTTCATCAATACAATTAAAATAAGCCCAAACACAAGGTAGCTGCAATATGCCGTTGAGGTGTTCCCTCGACTCACTCTGGTCTCCAGGATCTGACCAGTTCTTACTCTTGACTATTTGGTAGTGACGTCAGAGATGCACATGTATGACAAGATTTTACACAATGCGTCCCTACAATTTTCAAGAGATGCCCTCGATTTCTCTGGGATCCCGTCATCCAGATCCAGATCTGGTGACAATGGGACCAAATGGGAAGCATACCCATACGAACAAAAAAAAAATTTTTCAAATCGGTCTAGCCGTTTTCGAGAAATCAGGTAACAAACACAAAAAATAAAAAAAAAAATAAAAAAAAAAAAAAAAATACAACCGAATTGAGAACCTCCTCTTTTTTGAAGTCGGTTGAAAAGAAGGAAATCTTGAAATTAAACCCTATGCCAATTCGTCTGGTCAGCGTGGTATTAGTAGGCCAAGTATCCCTCCGTCACGGGAGAAGGCTCATCCCTGCCGTGGGACATTAATGGGCTGTTATGATGAATTATTTCTACCTTCTTGAGAGTATCCACGTGGTATCAATAATGGTGATACAATACACATATTCATAAAGAAAATAACCTTTGATGACTTAGTAGTCATCGCTTATAAGTCCTATTTAAAAAAAAAAAAAAATTAATGAAAGAAAATATTACACAAAATTTTGTCTCAGCTTTTGTTTGCCTACCTATCTTACTATTAAAAGCGAAAAAGATTTAAAAGATAAAGACAATCTTATAATAAAAATTACATAAAAGAAAAATTATCACGATTTTAGAGCACTTTACTAAGAATTGCAAAAAAAAAGAAAACCGTTTATGAATGCCTATTATTCCCAAACGACCCATGACTGACATTTGTGAAGAAAACGTTACTAAAATAAATGTTACCAAACTGATTTGATTATCAAAGACAGATCTTGATACTGTGTTCTGTGATCTTGTTACTGTGCCACAAAGCTCTACGAAGAAAAATTACCATCTCTATGTTTGTGAAAAAGATATTCATTTTTGGTACTGTAAAAATATAATATTATAAATCTTTTAGTGTGAAACTTGCTATCATGTATAAAACAGCTAACTTGGCAGAGTCCATATTTATACTCTGAATCTCAAAATATTAAGATATTAACTGACAAATTCTTAATCCATTTTATTTAAACTTAAATCTTACATTTAATCCCTGAGCCTTCGAAATCTTGCTGTACGCTTAAGGGGCTTGAGAGCAGCTTTCTTTATTCAATAAAACCTTTGCATATTAAAGTCCACTGCTGTGTGTCTCTCCCAACACGCGCCACAAAACACGGCCTTCCTTCTTATTTATTTATGAAAAGATTATAAAACCTACATTTTTATATTAATACAATACAAACCAAGCTAAAAATCTTACGTATTGTCACCTGCTTCTGCTTGCAACTTGCCACAATAATACCATAAAAGTAATGACAAAGCAATTTCATAACACGTAACATGAAATTGCATTTGTGTCTCTCTTTCTAATATTACAAAATATATTTTAGTTTTACTGTTATCTGTAGTTGTCACACTGTTACACTTATCCGGCTTATGTATAAGTTTCATTTTATTATGTCATTTAAGAGGATTTAGTAATATTTTTATCTTTTCTAGTTTGTTTTATTGTTATTTATGCTAAACAAGCGTAGTGTTAGCTAAAAGAGCTTTACTACAACTGTGATGCTCCGTACATTTTTATTATTATTTACCAAGGAATTTACTCAGAGTGCACAAGTTAAGAAAAACTATGAAAATGGAAGTAAAATTATGCAAAGCCCTTTTCACATGCAGTTAAAAATATTTTTCTAGATAAAAAACTGCATGCAGACCCAGAAAGTTGATACAGATTAAATAACGCGTTTTCGTTTTCATAGATCTGATTACTCACAAACAAAAATTTTGTTTGAACTTTGTATGATATAAGTACCTAAGTAAAACTTAATCCATTAACTTACACCTTATCCCCGTAGCTTCCAGAAACTAAGGAAAGACATAGTTATACTAACAAATTCGCTTAGCATTATCTACGTTCAAGACTTACTTTTAAAAGACATCCTTATTTTTATTTTTTACTACAGCTTATGCTACATCCCATAACAGAGCATTCATATCTTTTCAACCAACTAAGTAAATTAAAATAAAATAAAATAAAACCACTCAAAGAAAGTTTTGTATAACGAGCTCAGAGCATCAGAACTACATCCTATTAGTGACGACTATAGCTATTAGAGGGACCAGACCGAGTTTGTAACTTTACACGAAATAATAGACTACTAACTGATAACTCGTTGCTAACTACGTTTTAAACCTATTGATACTGGTCATTTGTGTTTTAGGTACAGGTTTAATGCTTATCATCATCATTAAGGTCTTATGTACTTAATGATTATGATAACTATTTAATGTTAAGGTAAGAAAGGACTTTTTTAAAAAGGACAATTTAATAGGACATCGCTCAAACTTACATAAACTATTATAACTATAACTACACTATTTGCTACTTTCAAGGTAGAGGGCCTAATAATATTACATGATAAACCGGTTGACACCCATAGGATGAGATGGAATACGCACATTATGGATCCTCATGTCACTGGAAATAACTTACTTATCCACTAGGGCACGTAAAGACGATAGCCTTCAAATTCCCATTCCCCCTCCCTTTACTATGGCAGCGGCTCAAAAAAAGGATTTACCCCAGGAGGGTACCGGTACCCATGGTGTTGGAAAATCCCCTCCTGAGCAATTTAGCTCAGGCAGCCCTGCACTCCCTTTTAAAAGGTCGCCAACGCATCTGTGATTCCTCTGGTGTTGCTGGTGTCCATGGGCGGCGGTGATCACTTACCATCAGGTGACCTGCTGGCTTGTTTGCCTCCTATTATATAAAAAAAACTTACTTATTTTCTAGTCCTGCTATAAATATAAACTAAAAACTATTGTCTTCAAAATAAACAACCACACAAAAATAAACAGATTTTTCAATCATTAGCAATATATATTTTCGAGCAAAATCACAGAAAGCGACAACAACCCGTACGGTTTCGGGTCCAATCACGGTCCGGGAAAATTATTGCTACCATAGAGAACATTTGGGAATACGTTGATTGATTTGGGTCTTCGAGATAAAGAAGATTCCTATATATTGGATCGAGAGATTCTTGATGATATAATAAAGTTTTAATCAAATAATATTATTCTTCAAAAGAATTGGTTGAAATGTTTGTGCCCGTAATTTTATTTGATGTCGTAAATATTATATCATGATCGATGATGTAAAACCCACAGTGTAAAACCTAATGCATTGGAATGGTATATTAAAATGCAATTTCATATCACAATCTTATTATTATCGTTATAACGGCTAATCCATGATTTAGTTTCATAAAATAAATCTAGGTTTCCGTTTGTAAACCCAAACCCTTTAGAGAGAAACGAATCTCTTGCATGCTATTTACCTTCCATTCTTGTCAAAAATAGAATTCTTGTTTAATATTGACTGATGCGGAAGACGGAGAACTGTATTCTCTGGCGCGTATTGAGGGTGGTCTATGTCCTGCAGTGGAATACAAAAGGCTAGTTGATTAGTAGGTACTTAAGAGTCTAACAAAATGCTACGTGTGCCACTTGCACAATGAGTATTTTTATTAAGTGTATTTAGTTAGTAATTTATGGTAGCTTGGTGTAATAAACTATTTCTAGTTCGACTTTACAACAATTACTAAGCACGTATTGGCTAGACACTGCGGTCGTCCAAGTTAAATCCCATATCTCTGTAATTTCACTAGCTACTGTTCTACCACTGAAACGCAGTTTCGGACACTATTACTTTCAGGTATATTATTCAGCGTTGGTACTAATCCGGGGCCCAAAATGAACCTAATGAAATCTACTAATATTCTTATTTACTTTTATCACATGAGGGGATATGGAATGCTTATAACAACGTGGTTAAACCACATTGCAGATCACTTCCTTACTTAGTTCGTTGAGCTGAAGCTTAACAGCTTGGCAAAAAGCCTTTGGCAGCTCGCAAGATTTTAATACCAATGTTTAACTTTTACGCTAAGAAAGACTCAAAAGTAAATTACAATACTACTGCTCTTTTATCATAGTAAGGTTAGCTGCAATAAAATCTAACCCCCTTTACGAATATAACAGCGCGTTAAAGGGGTTAGATTTCTTTGCAGCTGACTGTTCACGTTATAGAAGCAAAGAAAATATTATTTTGTATAATATTAATAACTGCACCTAGTTCCACAAACTTTTTTTATTTAATAAACGAAGAACGCATATTATAAATTCGCTACGGACATACTTTATTTTCAAAGAAAATACACAAGACATATTTGTCGAACGAAAACCAAGAAGGCGAATGTTTGTTTTAAAACTATACAGTGACAGAATATAACGATGCGCGTCGTATCCAAGTTTCAACACGGTACAAATATTTGTTCGCCCTGCAGATATTTGATGCACGCTTTTGTACAATATTTATTTATATACTTTAAACTTGACTAGCTGAGCTTTGCTTGCATGGTGAGAAGTTTACGCACTGTGCATTTATTAAAGTAAGAAAACATGGCTACAATGCTATTAAGCACATTCATGGCAGTTTCACAATATTAAATTAAGACGTTAGACGAGTTTTAGTGTTATTAGGCCAGTACGTGCACTCCGTAACTGAAAAGAAGTCATCCCTTATATTGGAGTTGGACATTGGGCTGTTTTTATAATGTTCATAACTAAAACGTTTATCGACTCAGAAAGTAAATTGTCAAGAATGGGTGAAGGTATATCTGCTTTGTTGTAAAGTTTTGGCAATTATAACATTTTATCATTTATTTGTTAATTTTAGATAGTTGTAAACATTTGAAAAAATTTCTAAATAGTTACGGCCTTATTACAAAATACGGTCTAACTATAAACCACGATTTATTACGTCACAAAACCACTGTTTTTGAAATTTGTTATTGCAAAATCAGTCTTAACTCTAAAGTGTTAAAACTGATTTTGTATTAACAAATACAAAATCATAAATTTGTTAATACAAAATCAGTTTAAACACTTTAGCGTTAAGACTGATCTTGCAATAACAAAATTCAATAACAGTGGTTTTGTGACGTAATAAATCGTGGTTTATAGTTAGACCGTATTTTGTAATAAGGCCGTTAATGTTTAAAATATTAATAATAACACTTTCCACCTTTAAGCGAGTAATTTGAAACTTGTACTAGTTAAAATTGTGTGACCATTTTCAATATTTTGTTAGGATAGTTTAAGTTATAGATATTAGTTTTGAGTAGTATATTTTTAACGCAACAGAGGTTGTCAAATAAATAAGATACTGAGTAAAAATAAAGCGAAATTAATTTTATTCTGCTAGTCCGTTCCATTTAATTAACACAGTAAATTACAACTTACTAATACCACAGCTAATACCTTACAGATTCATACCTTGAAGTAAAAACATAATGCTCTATTTTCTCTACAAATTTATACCTAATTAATATTGTTTACACAGTTATTAGTTTCTAATTAACAATATTTACAGTATCTACATTGTGTTACATATTTTACTTAATAACATACATGATACCTGTTTTAGTTTACTAATTAATAAGAGTAGTAACAGCGAATACAAGGAAAATCAGTTTATGAAACCTTTTATTAATTATTATAATTATTCTGTAGATGATAGTTAAAAGATCTTATAAGTCAATGTTATGTTCATTCTGATTCATAAAGTTTGAATGAATTGAATGGTAAATAACATTCAAGCTCTACCTGCTCCTTGTTTGGTGAATAGGTGTTTTGGAGCAGGGTTACTACGATGCACTACTATAGGTAACTCCGTGTGGTGACGGAGTAAGAATACAGTATGTCACCACGCCATCTCATCCCATGGGTCTCGTAAAAACCGACTAAGGGACTATCCGTGAATATTATCTTTACGAAATAAAAAGTAGGAAAACTTGAAATTAAACCCTATACCAATCCGTCTGGCCAGCGTTATATTAGTAGGCTAAGTATACGTCCGCCATGGGAGAAGGCCTGTCCCTGTAGTGGGATATTAATGGGCTGTCATGATGATGATGACTACTATAAGTTGCCTTTTCTTTACAGTGCCTCTATTACACGGTGCCACTACAACACGGTGCATAAAAAGAAGAAAAAAGTGGACAACCACATTTTTAATGGTTCCTTGGGATCAGCAAATTTTCAAACAGTAGCATTTTTACTTTAACATTACTTTAACTTTACATTAATAAAAAACAAAAGAATACTTGTAGCTTTCGTAAAAAAAGGCGCCATCACAAAAACGTAGTATTCGAAATTACTTTGTACTATTTTAAATTAAATGGATAAGCTTGAAAGGTTTTTCGTGACTAACATCAATTTATTGAAACAACAAGCACAATGTCTCTTCATTTCCCATTCAAGAGTATTTAAATCCATTGTGAGCAAGTGACTTGTTTTTGTTTGTTAAAATATCAGACTATTTTAATTTAAAATATGAATAGGATGATATTTTATTATAAAAATCCTTAGTAATTAAATATTCTGTGATGCAAGCAACAGATCTTTCTGTTGTATAATAATATCATTAAAATTAACTCATCGTAGACCAGACATTGGGTTCATACCAAGAAGCAATCAATTAATCATCTATTGTAGACCACTGCTGGACATATGCCTTCCCAAGTTCATGCCACTCTTTCTGGTCCTCCGGCTATGTCATCGTTTTTAAGCCGTCAGTCTATCGGGCTAAAGCGCCCCAGGCTACGTTTAACAGTACGTGGTCTTCACACAAATAAATCCCAATAATATATCTTACATACATACTTAAATACATATATAAACTCACGCCTTATCCCGTCCGGGGTAGGCATAGACGACAATATGCCACTTGTCACGATCCTGGCAAACAGATTGGGCCTCGTCCACATTCATTAAGCGGGTCATACATGCGCGTCGGTAGCGAGTGCTCTTTATTTGGCCCTTCTCATAACAGGATCATCATCATTTCTCATCCTTCTTTAAAATATCTTAAGTAACGCATTATTGTTACTCCATTACCACACAAATAAGAACAAAAATATCATAAGGATACCAATATTCTTTTATTACGCCATCTCTTTACTTGCATTTTCCCAGATGCGCAGGGTTTATTCTTACAAGAACTTGTTTAGTAAGCAACCATAATGTTTCTTTGCGAGAGTTCCCCTCAAAGAATACCCACCCTTTATCATAATTTAAGGAAGTTTGTTCACGTATGCCTCGTAACATATTACAGCAGACAAGCCACGACGCGTTAATAATGTCGAAACGACTTCATTTATCATTCTAACAATATTTCACAAGTCCCCACTTGTTCCTCTAATGTTACTTTGTGTGTACTCCATGTAAATTTACACGAGTAGAATTATGATGCTGGTAACACTATACTGTATCGAAGATAATTAGATGTTACTGAGTTTGTTAGCTCGACCTCGTATACTGTACGAGTCTTAGATCTCAAGTAGCTAGAGCGACCCGAGAGTGACTTGAAAACATGTCTAAATCCCACTAATACTATAAATGCGAAAGTTTGTGAGAATAAACGGATGGTTGGATGTTTGTTACTCTTTCACGCAAAAACTACTGAATGGATTTTGATGACATTTGGAGTATAGGTAGTTTAGAGCTTAGAATAACATTTGAGCTATCCACACTATCCAAGCTTGAGTTACTTTTTTAAAGATCGCACAAACAATATGCTTACTTCGGATTCTAACTCAGGACCTCAAACGCGACAGATACTCGAATAGTTTCCCACGGAAATGAAATATGTTTAAAAAAAAGACGCTTAATAACGTTTTTTCGCCGCCCAAGGAAGTGGGCAAGGGTCAACTAGTCTATTATAATATTGAGACTGTACTATGTTCTTTGTGTCCGTTAATGGATTACATCAAATTATTGTCTTGTCTGGGATTTGAATCTGTGACTTCATGCACGATGCTCAAACGACCGCTTTGCTACCGTAGCAGCAGTTAAATTAACAATCACACTTTTATTTATCGGCAAACTTTATATACAAAAGTTTATTTTCTTTGCCAGTAAACAACGAAGTCCCTCGGCGACGAAATACAAAGAACAGATCCCATTGTGTCTTTTAGTTTACCAACCAATTTCAGTGGAGACGTGTTTAACCCCCAAAGGAAATCTTGAACAATATTTTCTTATATTTTGTATCTTTCTATAGTTTTTACCCGAACTCGATCATCTGCCTTTTTATAATGTAGATGTGAGCTTTTTGTAACGGAACAAGGATAGAAGTGTTCGCTTGAATTATTTATGTTGGAATTGAAACTGATGCTTAGCTATTTTCTTTCATATTTTATTTATTTTGTGACATGCATACTTTTTGTATAGGTAAAAACAATAAGTAAAGTAATAACTTTTTAATTGTAATATTAAAAGTTTGCGGTTGTTGCGCCTAGATGGCGTTATCACAATTAGGTTTAAATTGCGAGGTCTAATGGTAAACAACAAAGTCTCTTGGCAACGAAGTACAAAAAACAGATCCCATTGTGTCTTTTAGTTTACCAACGAATTTCAGTGGAGGCGTGTTTAACCCCCAAAGGAAATCTTGAATAATATTTTCTTATATTTTGTATCTTTCTATAGTTTTTACCCGAACTCGATAATCTGCCTTTTTATAATGTAGATGTGAGCTTTTTGTAACGGAACAAAGATAAAGGTGTTCGCTTGAATTATTTATGTTGGAAGTAAAACTGATGCTTAGCTATTTTGTTTCATATTTTATTCACAATCTTTTTTTGTTATAATAATATGCATACTTGTAGTATAGGCAAAAACAATAAGTATAGTAATAACTCTTCAATTGTAATATTAAAAGTTTACGTTGGTTGCGCCTAGATGGCGTTATTATAATTAGGTTTAAATTGCGAGGTCTAATTATAAACAACAAAGTCCCTAGGTGACGAAATACAAAGAACAGATCCCATTGTGTCTTTTAGTTTACCAACCAATTTCAGTGGAGGCGTGTTTAACCCCCAAAGGAAATCTTGAACAATATTTTCTTATATTTTGTATCTTTCTATAGTTTTTACCCGAACTCGATCATCTGCCTTTTTATAATGTAGATGTGAGCTTTTTGTAACGGAACAAGGATAGAAGTGTTCCCTTGAATTATTTATGTTAGAGGTGAACTGAAACTGATGCTTAGCTATTTTGTTTCATACTTTATTCACAATCTTTTTTGTTATTCACATACATTTTTGTACAGGTTAAAATTATAGGCCAGGTACAAATCATTACTATAACAGATCAGTTAAAAGACCTACATGTCTGGGCATTGGCGTTTTTAAACATTTCTAGTATTTATAAATTTGTGCATCATCCATGAAATATCATTATACCGGTATCCGTTGGTTTTTACTATTTTTAAACTTGATAAAAAAAAGTTTGAAGTTTTTGAAGTTTTGGATGCATTACATTGACTTTATATTTTACCTTTTATCGTTTTTCTTTTATATCTTTTTCTTCAGCACTCACTAAAAATCTTTGTAATAAATATAATTCCCGAGTGTCTCACCGCAACATCAGTTATCTTTGTTCTCAAAAGTCCCGTGTCACGTAAACGTAATCAAGAGATCAGTATCAGTAGGTTGACAGTCGTGTAACGAAGGACTCGTTGTAAATCTTCTTCATGTTAATGTTCATAGAATTTCCTTTTCACCTTTGTTGTGATACTTGGAAACAGTTTGTGTAGTTTTAGTTTATACTTTAAAAAGTGTTTAGTCAGGTTTTGTTGAAGGATAACTGTTTTATTTTACACTAGCAGATCAGATCAGCCCCGGCTCTGCACGGGCACCTACTACAGAATATCCTTAAACAAGGTTTAAGTACAGCTTCATTAGAAATCTATAAATTTATACAGGTCTCTCTACTATATTATGCATTATTTATTTATTTATTTATAATTTATGCACACAATAAAAATTAATGTACAAGGGTAAGCTTAATGCCTTAACGCATTAGTTAGGCGTACAAACGTTTATTTTTAATCATTCTATCTATTAAAAAACTGCATCAAAATACGTTGCGTAATTTTAAAAATTTACTCTCTCAACATATTTATACACAAGCACACACACACACACACACACACACACATACGCCAACCCTTCCGTTTCACACAACTTTCACAATTACCCAAATTCTTAGTAACTACTATGCATACAATGAAAATGAAAATGAAAAAATATTTTATTTCATGTAAGTCACGTCAATGACATTTATGAACGTCGGAGTTTTTATAGTGATCACAGCACGTCTAACTTAACGGCTAAGTTTACTGAGGGTTCGGAACACTACCATGACAGAGAAGACACCCACAAGAAACTCTGCTGGGTTCCTATCGCTCTTTTAGGTGATCACTTCACAAATATTTTATTAAGAAAACAGGACAATTCAGATCCAGGCATTTTTATCGTTTAAGTAATCCTTTACACTGTAATATGATTTCAATATTAACTTATGTTTAATGAAAGATTTAAATTTATTAATTGACAATTCTTTAACTTCCATAGGGAGCTTATTATAAAAACGAATACCATTACCAGCGAAAGAATTACTTATTTTATGAAGCCTAGTGTGGAGAACAGCAAGTTTATTTTTATTTCTTGTATTAACATTGTGTATATCACTCATTTTTTTATATTTGTTTATATTTTTGTGTACATACATTAGATTTTCAAATATATACTGGCAATGCACAGTCATAATCTTAATCACTTTAAATTTATCTCTAAGAGACTCTCTTGGGCCCATATTATATATACAACGTACCGCTCTTTTTTGCAATACAAATATTGTGTTGATATCAGCCGCACTACCCCACAACAGAATACCATACGACATAACACTATGAAAATAGCTAAAATAAACTAGCCTAGCTGTTTCTATGTCTGTTGGGGGGACAAGATAATGGGACAGAGGGACAGAAAAATCGACTTTATTTTATAGTATATTATAGATACTTTCTAAGAAAAACCTTTAATAGTACAAGGACCAAGCTACTGGTAGTTCGGGTTTCTGGGATAGGAACCTCCTTACAATAAGTGCCTCGCTAAGGTGTAGGTAAGGCCTTCTGCATCAGACCTATGATTCTACTGTCTAACGAGAATTTATTTAGATGATGACCGAAACTACCATCGGAACAATGATAGCCGAATCAACATTCCAGAACTCGACAATATTGTTCATTCATTTATAAGAGCCCATTTATGTCCCACTGCAGGGACGGGCCTCCTCCCATGATGGAGGGATACTTGGCCTACTAATACCACGCTAGCCAAACGGATTGATATAGGGTTTAATTTCAAGTTTTTCTTCTTTTTATTTCGTAAAGATAATATTCACGGATAGTCCCTTAGTCGGTTTTTACGACACCCATGGGATGAGATAGGGTGGTGACATATTGTATTCTTACTCCGTCACCACACGGAGAATTCCAATCATTTTATAAATACCATTATTTTCTTGCGCAGTATTCACGTTATTCATTATGTTTCAAGGCGTGTTGCCATGTCATTTAAAAAAGAAAAGTAAAAAAAGTACAAGACAAAACCAGGACTTGAGTTTTTATTTAAAGGCTTTCTCACATCGCATTTCTTTCTGTCGCATCATTCGTCAAGCCGTACAACGCACAATAGAAAATAGGTCACGTCTCTGAAACTAAAAGAAGAAATGTAGTATGAAACAATGGAACAGTGTTGTATTTTTAATAAAAGGTATAGTAAAACGCAACAGGCATCTTATTGTTATGATTTTTAATTTAGGAATGACTCCCCCTCTAGTTATTGATATATTCCCATGTTTTCCTGATTTAATTTACTATGTTATTGATAAAAACTTTTATCTTTGCCATATACTCGTAGGACCTTATGCTTGCTGAATTTTTTTTATGAATAGATTTTCAAGACATCTAATACAGCGGCTACAGTGGCAAGGTTTTGGGTTCGAATCCCACGCCGAAAAATTCTAGGAGTATTCTATTCGAACAATTCTAGGAGTATTCTATTCGAACAATTCTAGGAGTAGGTATTCTATTCGAACAATTCTAGGAGTAGGTATTCTATTCGAACAATTCCAAGAGTATTCTATTCGAACAATTTCAAGAGTATTCTATTCGAACAATTCTAGGAGTATTCTATTCGAACAATTCTAGGAGTATTGTATTCGAGATAAACTACCCCCTATAACAGAAGTTCTTAGAATTTTATATTTTGATTCGTATTGCATATTAATTAACTAAGCTGCGTACCGTGTATTAACAGTGACATTTATTAATGAACTCGATATATTTGTGTCCTTTTTGTCATGTTGATTGTTATTGGATAAACATGGATGTCTGAGCCATGCCAATTACAATTTTGTGGCTGTGTGACCTACTTAATTACAATTTCGCCGCAGTCCCGAAAGAATTGGACGCCACTCAATAATTACCTATCGTAATACAAAATGTTGTTTCCATATATTATTTTTGACAGTTAATTAAGTAAAGTAATGAAACTATATTGACAACGGGATGAACTACTGTATTACAATAAAATATCATGTTTTAGAAAAATAGTTTGAAAGTTTTATGTTGTCCAAAATTTCTGAAGTAAGCTTTAGTGGGACGTTTAAGGCCAACAAAAACAATGGAATAATCTGTGTTGTCTGAAGACATAGATTACGTCATGTCAAAATTTTCAATCATTCGCATTGTTTTGATCTAAATAAAAAAAAATCCTGTCCGTGTGGGGACGGAGTAAGAATACAATATGTCACCACCCCATCTCATCCCATGAGTGTCGTAAAAACCAACTAAAGGACTAAACGTAAATATTATTATCTTTACGAAGTAAAAAGAAGGAAAACTTGTAATGAAACCCTATACCAATCTGTCAGGCCAGCGTGGTATTCGTAGGCCAAGTATCCTTCCGTCATGGGAGGAGGCCCGTCCCTGCAGTGGGACATTAATGGGGTGTTATGTTGAAATAATAATTCATACCTACAATATCAGTCTACTTAACATATTTAATTTAACACTTGTATAAAACAAAACTCAAATACTTAATATGTAGTTGCTCAATCTAAAAAAAGCTTTATCAACTAAATACATAACAAAGAGCGCAGCTGTCACTTCAAAAGAAAATGTAGAAAATCCCCGAATACAAAACTCCCCGAAGGACGCATAACATTTTTAACATTTTACAAGTTTTAAAAATATTTTTCTTTCCGCTCATTTTCATTTTAATTTACATCAAAAATTTAAACATAACCAAAACTCCAGATGAGATTTCATAAAGAAAATTCATCAACGTTTACACTTATGCCTACAGAAGTACTAAACATTTATGAAACTCGCGGCCACGTAGTAAAAATAAAACTTTATGTGGTTCCCGCCAGCTTTAATATAACTTTATAGTCTTATGTGAATGGTACATTTTATAACACAATGTATACTTTAGGCAAGTGAAGTAACTTCGTTCTAAAGCCCGATTTACACATCGACAAGTAGCGAGTTAAGTAGTAAGTTGTTGATTAAATTGATTTAAATAGATCTCCATTATCCGCAAGTTAAGTTGGCGAGCCGCGAGAGATGGGGCTACTTTATACTTAACTCGCCAAAAAATAGGATGGAGATCTATTCAAATCAACTTAATCATCAACTTACTACTCATTTTGTACTTAACTCGCCAAAAAATAGGATAGAGATCTATTCAAATCAACTTAATCAACAACTTACTACTCATTTTGTATTGTACTTGTCGATGTGTAAATCGGGCTTTAGTGACTTTCAGACTGTAAGTGCTAGGGATCAGTGGTAAGTATAATAAGGTGCGGCACTTCAAATACAATAGTAGATACAGTATTAACTTTAAGTAGTCCATTCGCTGTTGGTTTTGGTTTCTGTATATAGCTAAAAAATCCACCGATTGTTCTCACCTGAGCCATACTTAAACGTATTCGTGAATCACGCACTGAAATTCTTTAAAAGAGTTTTGGATTATATCGTGTATGAGATATTGATATTGATACTAATGTCAGTATCAATTCATCATAACAGCCTATTAATGTCCTGCTGCAGATACGGGCCTTCTCCTGTGACGGAGGGATACTTTGCGTACTAATACCACGCTTTTTAGATAGATTGGTACAGGGTTTATTTACAAGTTTTCCTTCTTTTTATTTTATGTCGTAAAGCTAATATTCACGGATAGCCCCTTAGTCGGTTTGTACGACACCCATGGGATGAGATGGGGTGGTGACATATTGTATTCTTACTCAGTCACCACACTGACGTTTTTGAAATAAACAAGCTTAAATTCATCGCTTTAAAAATGTCGAATGTGCATTCAAATATTATTATTAGAATTACCCTTAGAGTATTTTTGTATAGTTAAAAGTTCAGCAAAGGATTCCATTACAATCTTACTTTCACGCATTGTTATCTCTTGCAATTTCCTCCTAGATATTTGTAAAGCTCGTTACGCCACGAATGACTTTTCAGGCATTTAAAATAGGCATATATGACTAGGATTCTTACTTATAAGTATGCCTATTTTCAGACGTCAAGGAGGTCCCGTCTTCAAGTAAATGCTACATTATTTGATTTCATATTTCGAATGTAGTCTGTTAACTCTTTACCTTGCGTTCTTATTCTGGCAAACCTCTGGTTTAAGGTTTGAAAATGTATTATTCCGTTTAATAATTCTAGTAAAATACATTTAAAAACACCGTACGTTTTTGTTGCTGCTAAGAAACACCGTTATCTTTTCGTCACTTTACAATACTTTAAGTGTAAGTGATATATCTGTTAAAGCTTCACATTTGAGATAAAGTTAACAAAAACTCAATACACAATGTTTATCACACACCTATGTTTACGTAGCTATTGATCTGTACTAGTAGAGATATCAAAATGCATAGAATGTAGTTTTACGTATGTGTCGTGTACCGGAACCGTTATTGTAGGCCTAGCGCTGTTTGTTAGCTTCAATTGAGTACAGTTTCCGTCTCAGTTAAGCTTTCGCATGATTATCTTTTCCTTTTTTACACTGTTTAGTTAAATTTTGCAACTAAATATAATTTTCTTATTATAAAACAACTCCAACTTGTATACTTACTCCAACGTAGAGCGTTGATACTTACTCGCAAAAAATGTTTTATTTAAAAACTTTGCCATAAAGAGAATTATTAATGTAGTAATGGCGACTATTACAGGCAAAGTCATGAAAATTACAAATGTAACACAAAAACAACAATGTACTGACTCGACCCAAAAGTTACCGGTAGCGGAACTTTTAATTTACTTACACAAAGTCAGACTTGGTACGTAATAAAAATCTTAATCTGTATCCTCGCTTTGGATGCGGCTACAGACTCTATCGCGATGAGATTGGCACACCAAAATACAACTACGGTATGTCAAAGTAATCAAGAAATACTCATTTTCATGTCATCGTTTTATATATTTACTTTTATAATTGATGGTTATTGTTTTGTTTATTAAAATATTATCTCTATAGTAGAATTAGATAGAATCCTGCACCCATCTATACCGATATTTATCAGGTTATTCACCACCTCGCCCGAGTGAAGCGTCCGCCCTGTCTGATCGGATCATGATTAAATAAATTTAATACTTGCTCATGAGATATAATGTAGTCTAGTCTAGGCCTGAACTTTAAGAATAAATAATGTTATATAGGTTATATTTTTCCAGCATCAATACTGTATGAGCAGCAATAAGTTAACAAAGGTTATAAAATAAAAACAATATAAAATAAAAAATACATAACATATATTTTATATTTATAAATTAAATAAGTCAAGGTTTAACAGTGAACGTTTTAACGTCTTTTATCAAATTTTAATAATAAATTCAATATCTCTAAATCCCTCAGTGGAATTAAATAAGCATTCGAAGCGTAACCGACTGCATCAACTTTGCTGCACTTAAACCTAAAGTCTTATAACTTATCGACAGTGGCAAAGAGGCACTTTGGTTTTTTTTTTTGATTAAAATAAGACAATACATTTTAACTATTGCGATTATACATCATAATGCTTCTTACTCGGGCCGCGACCACGGCTATTGCAAATCTGCCGAAACGTGATTCGGCCAAACACCTAGTAGGTAGCCTAATAGGTAGCTAGGTAGTTATTTAATTAGTATCTAGATAATTTTTTACGACCTCTGTGGCGTAGTGGTTATATTATTATTATAACATGACTGCAACGCAGACATCTCGGGTTCGATTCCCGCTCAATGCAAATATTTGTGTGCATGAACATGATTATTTGCATTGGTCTGAGTGTTTTTTTATATAATATGTATGCATTTACAAAAAAAAAGTATAAGTACTAATATCCGTTGTTCTGTTACACATAACACAAGCAGGTTAAGCCTAGCTTACGTTGGGAACAGATGGTGCTGAGTAGAGATGTCCGTAAATATTTATATTTATTATACTGCGAGTAAGACCCAAGTAGAAAGTAGTATAATAATATAATAGGACAAATTACTTCACCAGACATTTTAAAATAATCGCGTTATTTCAATAAAGCAGTTGTCAGCATGGAAGCGTTTATAAAATCATTATAAATTAATCTCTTTATTTTCTCACAGATCCTCAGGATAATTCTGCTTAAACGTGTTTGCTTAATAAACATAACACTGAAACAAAATATATTTAATTTAACAGTTTATTCGTACTTTCGGTTACGATCCACCATCAGTTGCCGAATTTTATGGACAGAGGCTGGAATTCTCATTACAGTTGGAATAAAAAAAAAACAAAAGGTATAAAAACGTAAGAATACAAAACCTTGGGTTCTTTGCATATTGAAAGCTTGTTTTATTTTTGATACTAGCTGACCCGTGCCCACTTCGTTAAGCGGCAAAAAAACACGCTTCTTTTTAAACATATTTCATTACTGCTCCACTCCTAGTCATAGCGTGATTCTATATAGCATGTGACACTCCCCGATAAATGGACTATTAAACACGGAAATATTTTTTTAAATCAGTTCAGTAGATCCAGAGATTACCCCCTACAACGTCACAAACACACAAACAACACACAAACTTTACCTCTTTATAATATTAGTATAGATAACTAAAACCATTGTGTTGGTGTTATTTTATTTTCACAAAATCAACGAAATCCTCGCAATAATGAGAAGAGAAAAGGTACATATATTTATTTCACGCTATATTTTATGTAATTGACATTAATGTTTATTTAAACAGCAACTACTAAAGTAGGACAAAAGCTACGCGAGTTTTTTGTTTTATAATAATCTAAAGCTTACCGTAAAAAAATAAGTCAAGAATCTCTTGAATATTCTAAATAATGATCTGACCAACTAGATTAATGAGCTCATACAAAACAAAAGACGATCGCGTTTAGAAAAATGGCGTTCTATTGTTGGCGCCTAAAATATTTTTTGTCCCGAGAAATCTACAAGAGCATCTAATAGTTTATTTCCTTAGAAGGTAGGAAGACACAAGTATTAATATATGGTTCAAGAAGAAAGTGGCTGTCTTAGTTAGTTTTAACCACTTACCCCCTTACTCATAAACGCCTCTTAAATTTAATCACTGTTTAGTGAGTTTTTTATTAGGAAAACCAAGCTTATACCAAACAAAACCGTAAGAACTTAAGCTAATCAATTGACTAAAATTTAAGAGGCGTTTATGAGTAAGGGGGTTATTCATTAAATTAAGGCATGTGAAGCAACATTCCATAGCTGGGTAATCGTTCAGTGGGATATCATCTAAGCCTCTCGTGCTTCAGTCATAGGTACATAAAATAGTGAATAATTCTTGATATTGTTGACAACTTTTGAATCTACGAGTAGGTGGTGTCTAACTATGACAAAAGAAAAATGTAGGAAAAGTTACCTTATAACAGTTTTTATATATAGGCTACAAATAATAAAGACTTTTACTTTTTTGTTTTGAAAATTGTATATAAATAGTCTAAAATCTGAAAAATAACATTTCTTTTTATCAAAACACCACACGGTCGAAGCCGCGGGCGGAAACTAGTTAAACATATTTTTAATACATAGACTACATATCTAAAGAACAAATTATATGAATTTCTCACAAACTTTGTATAACGAAAAGACGGTAAATGTGAACAAAATAAGCTTTTACTCATATTCCCTTACCTGGAGTACATATCAGGCACCGTTGCGAAAGCATTTTACCTCTAATAGAAAGGTAGTTTCCTGACCCTCATGTTGTAACAGCCTTCCCTAATTTAGAACGAAGAAATAACACGTACGACGGGAGCCAGGTAAATTATATTTTGCTAAGAAATACGCTTGGACAAACTCGGCAAGCGTTGCAATAAATTCAGCTTCTTTTACAAGTGTGGCATTATGACATCGCGTCGTAGCTAAAGGTTAAATTTAATAATTTTTTACACACTTTTTTCCACTTTACATTTTATAACAAAACTAGCTGACCCGTGCCCACTTCGTTAGGCAGCGAAAAGTAAACGCGTCCCTTTTTTAAACATATTTCATTACTGCTCCTCTCCTATTAGTCATAGCGTGATACTATATAGCCTATGACACTCCCCGATAAATGGACTATTCAACACAGAAATAATTTTTAAAATCGGTTCAGTAGATCCAGAGATTACCCCCTACAACGTCACAAACACACAAACATACAAACACACAAACCTTACCTCTTTATCATATTAGTATATATATAGATATAGTATACGTATATATAGTATAGAAGTATAGATATACAATACTTAGCTTATTAATAAAACTAGCTGCTGTGCCCGCGACTTCGTTCGCGTGGCGGATGTTACTTACTTCGCAATTCGATTTACTGAAAAATCGTTTTTTAAACCTTATAACAAACAGATATACCTACACACGAATTGTAAAATTAACGAACGAACCAAAACCTTTTCAAAAACAGATCTTTACAAAGACAGATCTATGAAGACTGTGTCTAAACTTATACTGAAAGACATGAGCGAACGTCATTCTTTCAAGTAAAATCTTAATACCGCGATACTGAAAATGACGCCACAGGCACAATGCCATCTGTTGTCAAATTTGTAAGTTAAAATAAATGACATCGCTTTTTTCATCATAACAGCCCATTAATGTCCCACTGCAAGGACGCGCCTCCTCCCGTGACGGAGGGATACTTGGCCTACTAATACCACGTTGGCCAGTCGGATTGGTATAGGGTTTAATTTCAAGTTTTCCTTCATTTTTATTTCGTAAAGATAATATTCACCGATAGTCCCTTAGTCGGTTTTACGCCACCCATGGGATGAGATGGGGAGGTGACATATTGTATTCTTGCTCCGTCACCACACGGATAATCGCTAATTAATTATGAATGAATACATTTGCACGCCACGTTATGGTGCGGCAGAATTACCTGCCTCGGTGGCGCGGCGGTCGCGTTACATGGCTGGCGTGCATGAGGTCGCGGGTTCGATTCCCATGGAGGACAATTGTGATACACAAACTATTGTCCTTAGTCTGGATGTTCTTTGTGTCCGTTAAATTGATATTTTTAAAGGCTAGTGTGAAGACTTATAATAATTGATATTACACATACGATTCATGGTTAATTTTATTAACATTTAAAAGGAATAACTTATTAATAGCACTTAATAATAAAATAGTTATATATTATTTAAAAACTCATTTATTTTATGATTACTACTGGTAACGCCATCTCGTGAACAAAAGAAACGAAATTTAAATTCATTCAACATTGAACCAAATCCATTTTTCATTTCACCCCTGATTTGTATTGGACTGTTCTAATAAAGAGAGATCTAGCGAAATCTCGAGTATTACTTATCCGATTCCGATTGTTTTATTATAGTATAGATAGATACCTACTTTAAACTTAATACCTAAATACTACGTATCTATGTATTTTAATATCTAAAGCGCGCTTATTCCGAGAAGAGTCAATAAGAACCACGTCCGTTCGCATTAAGAGTCAATGTGAATGAAATTATATAGATGCACCGGTTGGCCGTTTCGGACGTTAAACAAAAATCAACCGTACTGCCGTACTCATACTGGCGCGGCGACATTTGGAAATTTTCTTTCATCTAAATCTTGTGTGTTTATAAACCGATTTCTATAATTTTTTTTTTATGAATAAGGTATGAAAGTGTACTTTTGAAATATGGGAGTTTGAAAAAGATATGTCTATGCAAATTACAATATATTTATGTATTTATTACACTTTGAAGAAAACCCTAACGATTAAACAGGTTATTGTGACTAATATATAAAAGATAGATATATACTATTCAGGACTTTTTTGTTCATCGTTTAAAGACCATTATTTTTGTAATACATATTTTTGGCGTATGATCAACGTATGCGATGATAAGAGCTCGAACGCGCTTTTTTCAACCGACTTGCTTCAAATTTTTTGCCACTGCTCAGCTCCTATGTGTCTTAGCGTTATGTTATACAGCCTATAACCTGCCCGGGAGTATGGACTACAATTGTACCAAGTTTGGTTAAAATGCCTTCGGTAGTTTTTGACCCATGCGTGCACATACAGACAGACAGACAGACAGACAGACAGACAGACAGACAAAAAATTTATTGATTGCATTTTTGGCATTAGTATCGATCACCATTCATCCTCCAATATTAATTTTTAACATATCGTCCCTTAGCTAACAACACCGCTCAAGTCGAAAATTGGTGGTTTTTACATTTTAATGCCATTGGATGAAGCTGCTCATTGCGCGTCGAACCATTGGTCTCATGAAATAGATATCAGCCAATCAGAAGCCGTTATTCAAAAAATAGTGACAGCGCTCAAGTCGGTTGGCGTCGCAACACCGCACAAGTCCTACTATTCGCACGAAAATACTTCCCGTTCCGTGATTATTAAATTTTTATGCGAATTTTATGGCTGAAAGGTCTATGCAAGAAGTTTAAATAGAAGATTAAGGGCCAGATTCAGAGACCGCACTTTGACTTTACTTTAGCAAAGTCTAGTTATTATCTCTGAATTTGAACAACATTAAAGTAATTTTTCGCATGAAAAAGTTTACTTTCATTATTTATTACTACAAAGTAAACTTTTTATGTTAAAAGATTACTTTAATGTTGTTCAAATTCAGAGATAATAACTAGACTTTGCTAAAGTAAAGTCAAAGTGCGGTCTCTGAATCTGGCCCTAAGAGGTAAGCTATATAATAAAGTAATGTTTATTGATTTATTCGTATTAATTTAGAATTAATTGCCAGAGCTAGAAAAGGACTGACTACGAATAAAAGACAAAACATCCAATTTGTTAAGGAAGGTACTACTAAAAAGACCACCTACAAGTCTTTTTCAGTCCTGAGTCCGGCAGACGATTGGACTCTACTGGTTGACACGTATGAAACACACTACAAAATCCCGGAGGATATCTGCGTGTAGCCGTTGAGACCAGACATATTTCTCTACTCAAAATTGAAAAAGCGTGTAGTACTTATTGAGCTCACGGTACCGTGGGAAACTAACATCCCTAAAGACCACGCAATTAAGACAAACAAATACTTTGACTTGACAAATGAGATAACCAGAAATGGCTATAGGGTTACTCTGTATGCCGTGGAAATAGGTGCGAGTGGTACACCAGCTAAATCCCTCTACAATCTATTAAAAGAACTAGGACTGCAGAGAACTTCAGTAAGCTCTCTACTATCACGAATGTCCAAAACGGCATTGTTAGGCTCCTACCAAATTTGGATAGGTAGAGGACGGAACATAGCAGACAGTGAAGGTGACCGCTAACGCGTTGTAAGGGAGCCTCCTTAAACCTACATCTGGGTCGTAAGTCCCAGACGCTGTTATGCAAGTGTTCCGTCCTTTATCACGCGATGGACCCGGCACCCGCACGGAGAATCCATGGAATGCTAAGATTAGATCTTATTAAAACTTGACTGCTCGGAGAGTCGGGATGACCCTGGAATGACAGGTGACAGCTGCAATAGACACATTACCAGTGGAAAGACAGTCGACTGCTGGAAAGACAGCCGAGAGCAAGGGCCTAGCAAGCCCTTGCTCAAGAGTTAACGCGCTAAAAGTCCACAAAAGAAAAATACCCCTAGGACAGTCCGAATGGGAGGGGGGGGGCGAAAGAATTGTTCACAGATAGATTCTCAAAACGACAAAGGCAAGAAAAAGAACTTGATATGCCCCACGTGCGAGAAAACGTACAAAATAAGAGCCTGGTTTTTTAAACACTTAAAAACACAAACATGGAAGCCGGACAGTCATCTGTAAGTCTAGAGATATTGATACGAATAAATGAATATAAATATAAAGAATGATATTTTTTTTTTAAATATTTTTAATTAAAAGCTTTTATTTGCAAATCATCTTTTAATACCTTCATCCCTTACATTTCCCCAAACAACACCGCCTAAATCTAATAAAAAATCAGCCAACACTGCTCAAGTCATAGAATAAAAGTTAAAATAAAAAAATCGTTAAAATAAGTATATATAATTATTTCTTAACCTATAACTAGAGTATGTATTAAGTGGCAATAGTAAAAAACCACAGATATTTTAAAATAGACAGTTTTATTCGTCTCCTGTAAAGTTGGTAAAAATGACTTAAGCGGTGTTGTAAGCTAAGGGACGATATTAAGATTTCCAAAAGCAGGGCGGGGATTTTTTTTAATAAATACATATAAATTCACAACAATATTGTATCGTATGACTTTATAACTATTTAATTTTTGTGTTTTGTTTAGTATTTTAAGAAATTTACGTATACACGCCTAGCGAATGGAATTAAAATTAATTGAAAATGTTTTAAGATAATAATGAAAAAAAAATTAACTTAATACTTTGCTAGTGACCTGAATAGTTTCCCCAAAGGAATACCTTGAATAAAGATATAGTCTTTTAAGTAGACATCTCTAGCTCTTCTCTTATTTAAACTCTCAGGAGTGGCAACTCCTGCAACCTTTATCCAAATCAACACCGAGAAGGTACCATAGTATATTTAGTACAGTACAAAAAACTCACCATTATAAAGCGTAGAATTCTCCACAATCTGATTGACGTCAGCAAGGAACTCCTCGCGACTCTGATAATGTTTCTGCCTAAGATTGTCCCTGATCGTCTGGAGGTCCATGGGCCGCGAAACGATCCGGTAGTAATCCGCCACCAACTATAGAAAATAACAAACAGTGAATAATGACGACACGTCTGCAGCTCAAACTAGAAGCTTTTGCTACAGATATTCTTATTATACCAACTACTTAACTAAATGCTTAAATACACTCTTAACTGAATTAATTTTTTTTTAATACACTCAATTGCTTATACTGCCGCATGTCAACAAAGTAAAACTTCAAACAGGCAAACTGAAAATATTTTGACAGCTAAATAAGGCTGTTGCATGCTTAAGTGAACATACATCCTGTTCTTGAAATGGTTATCAAATAAAAGTTCACTATAAATGTTTGTCAAAATCTTTAATTGAGCGTACTAGTTCAGCAGCATGTCAATTCTCGTACCTTAAAACCGTTAAAAAAATTCGGTTATGTTAAATTTTAGTTGTCAAATTGTCTTACCTATTGTGTGACAATTTGACAACGAAAGTTAACTTAAGCGAATTTTTAACGATTTTGAGGAACGAGAATTGACATGCAGATTAAAAACATTTAATGAAAGATTTGACAGCTAATTCATTGCGTATATTTAAACAGCTATTCAAAACCAGGATGTAAAGCCAGAGATACAGTAGGTGCTAAATATCATGCGAACTTGCCAAACTTCGCTACAGACATAGGCAAGCGATTTCGCTAGATATTTTACCCTTGTGTATTGCTGGCATGAATATACTACTATTTTAGTCATACAATCATAGCACTATAAAGCATGCTAAAACAGTAAAAATACTAAATCAACTATAAAAATAAAATCAAAGAACTGTCAGGTTGATGATTGTACAGTGGCTACATGCAATGCCAAGGAATACAATGATTAATTATTAATAAATGCTAATTTCAATTAATTTTCAATGTTTTTAAGGGCTAATTCACTATTACGTACAATCTATGCAAACTATAAGTACGTAAATACATGCAAATACACTAGCTATAGCACAACTGTCCACACTAAAAGTATGCCAACATCGATAACCGTACCTGGACAATGGATTCAGTTAGCCTGGGTACGGGTCTGGTCAAACACAAAGCCTATTCGCTTTGAATTTGATATAAGATTTTACTCTGCAGGTTTTAGATATTATATTATCTTTGTGGTCGTCGGTCTTAGAATGCAAAACATCATCACATCTTCTCGTCTCATGAATGTGTAATATAAAAATATAGAATAATTTCAAATATGGATAACTTAAAATATTTTTTTATCAACCAGCAAAGTATTAGCCTTCATTCTCAGGAGAGGGCTCAATGTGAATCGTTTTTACCATACATTCAAATGGGTTAACCATATTTAAACAATTCTTATTGACAATGTTATATTGCCTTTGTTTCTTTTCTATCCACAAACTAGAGTAATGTTCTAGTAATGTTCGAACTTCTCAATATACAATCATCTATAAATTATTGAATTAATAAGTCTCGTATTATTTTGTGGTCTGTAATTATTTTCATATTCAAAAGTCGAACGCAATTCAACAATAAGTTAACACCAGGACTTGAATGTCAATACAAGCCCTTGAAGAAGATCAATTAGTGTTGAAAAGGCCAAAACAATTCCACCTGTAAAACCTAAACAAAAAAATCAATTCAAATAATTACCTTCGGATTAACCGGGAACAGGAACGGCTGTACATCAGGTAGATGCCTCATATGGTTGAGTACATCTTCTAGTAACGACGACAATGTTACTAGCGGGTCGGTGCGTCGTCGCTCGGCGGGACGCTTGACTAGATAGTCGCAGGAGTCCCCGGCGGTACCGCGACGGTTGCGGCGCCCGAGCGCTCGGGCCTCGCCTCCCATGCCGGAGCGACGCCCGCCTGAACGACGCTTTATGTCTTCCGCTGATTGCTGGTGGGAATATAGAGAATTGGTTTTAGATTTATTAAGTTCCTATACGATTTGACATATCGTTTTTTTAACAGGCGTCTGCCACATTAGGGATCTTACCCTGCAATGCAGGAATTTCACAAACATTTAACTGACCGACTAAATGCATCTATGCTGAAGACTGAATTACACAAAATAGCTATCTGAACTTGCTTTTTCTGAGGCGTTTATATAGAAGACGCAGTTTCGTATCCTGCATGTCAACTCTCGTACCTTAAAATCGTTAAAAATAACACAATAACGAATTTTATGGCTGAAAGGTCTATGCAAGAAGTTTAAATAGAAGATTAAGGGCCAGATTCAGAGACCGCACTTTGACTTTACTTTAGCAAAGTCTAGTTATTATCTCTGAATTTGAACAACATTAAAGTAATTTTTCGCATGAAAAAGTTTACTTTCATTATTTATTACTACAAAGTAAACTTTTTATGTTAAAAGATTACTTTAATGTTGTTCAAATTCAGAGATAATAACTAGACTTTGCTAAAGTAAAGTCAAAGTGCGGTCTCTGAATCTGGCCCTAAGAGGTAAGCTATATAATAAAGTAATGTTTATTGATTTATTCGTATTAATTTAGAATTAATTGCCAGAGCTAGAAAAGGACTGACTACGAATAAAAGACAAAACATCCAATTTGTTAAGGAAGGTACTACTAAAAAGACCACCTACAAGTCTTTTTCAGTCCTGAGTCCGGCAGACGATTGGACTCTACTGGTTGACACGTATGAAACACACTACAAAATCCCGGAGGATATCTGCGTGTAGCCGTTGAGACCAGACATATTTCTCTACTCAAAATTGAAAAAGCGTGTAGTACTTATTGAGCTCACGGTACCGTGGGAAACTAACATCCCTAAAGACCACGCAATTAAGACAAACAAATACTTTGACTTGACAAATGAGATAACCAGAAATGGCTATAGGGTTACTCTGTATGCCGTGGAAATAGGTGCGAGTGGTACACCAGCTAAATCCCTCTACAATCTATTAAAAGAACTAGGACTGCAGAGAACTTCAGTAAGCTCTCTACTATCACGAATGTCCAAAACGGCATTGTTAGGCTCCTACCAAATTTGGATAGGTAGAGGACGGAACATAGCAGACAGTGAAGGTGACCGCTAACGCGTTGTAAGGGAGCCTCCTTAAACCTACATCTGGGTCGTAAGTCCCAGACGCTGTTATGCAAGTGTTCCGTCCTTTATCACGCGATGGACCCGGCACCCGCACGGAGAATCCATGGAATGCTAAGATTAGATCTTATTAAAACTTGACTGCTCGGAGAGTCGGGATGACCCTGGAATGACAGGTGACAGCTGCAATAGACACATTACCAGTGGAAAGACAGTCGACTGCTGGAAAGACAGCCGAGAGCAAGGGCCTAGCAAGCCCTTGCTCAAGAGTTAACGCGCTAAAAGTCCACAAAAGAAAAATACCCCTAGGACAGTCCGAATGGGAGGGGGGGGGCGAAAGAATTGTTCACAGATAGATTCTCAAAACGACAAAGGCAAGAAAAAGAACTTGATATGCCCCACGTGCGAGAAAACGTACAAAATAAGAGCCTGGTTTTTTAAACACTTAAAAACACAAACATGGAAGCCGGACAGTCATCTGTAAGTCTAGAGATATTGATACGAATAAATGAATATAAATATAAAGAATGATATTTTTTTTTTAAATATTTTTAATTAAAAGCTTTTATTTGCAAATCATCTTTTAATACCTTCATCCCTTACATTTCCCCAAACAACACCGCCTAAATCTAATAAAAAATCAGCCAACACTGCTCAAGTCATAGAATAAAAGTTAAAATAAAAAAATCGTTAAAATAAGTATATATAATTATTTCTTAACCTATAACTAGAGTATGTATTAAGTGGCAATAGTAAAAAACCACAGATATTTTAAAATAGACAGTTTTATTCGTCTCCTGTAAAGTTGGTAAAAATGACTTAAGCGGTGTTGTAAGCTAAGGGACGATATATTCAATGTACAGAATTGATCTCTCTACAGTTTTATTACAAGTATAGATATTTAAAAAATAAACCACATTTACACTTTTCTATTATAGATAGCTAGCATTTATTTAAGCTAATTGTAAACTCCGCACTTTATTATAATAATGTGACAACTTTTAGCTTACACGATTCTAAACCATTAACCACAACAAAATACTTTTCAAACTTGTATGAGAATGTTTTGCGTTCGTGTGAAATTGTAACACATGATAGAAGCTTAAAATTAAACGTAATAAATTATTTACAATACATTAAGCTTAATGTATTCGTCGATATTGAGCCTATAAAAAATATGAAATATTTTTTTACTTTGAAAGTAATAATGTGGTTTTCGCGTAGTCATTCCTGTGTTCATCAATTTTATGACAGTTAAATCCTTGTGTTTTGACAGTTGTTATTATATTGATGTAATACGTACGAGTTGATACTTAAATATGTATTCGCGTTTTTATCAATCATCAAGAATTTATATAAGTTAGCGTGCTGACAACAACGGTTATAATAGAGACTTTATTATCATTTCAAGTTCTACGGTTGCATAAAATTAAATGCTTAATAATAATATGTTACTATCATCTATACATATAATAAATCTGTAGAGAAGTCAATTCTGTACTTGAAATATATTCCCAAAATAACTATCAGGGTGTGATTAGTGATCGATACTGATGCCAAAAATACAATCAGTACAATTTTTGTCTGTCTGTCTGTCTGTCTGTCTGTATGTTCGTTATAGAAACAAAAACTACTTGACGGATATTGATGAAACTTGGTACAATTATTCTTCATACTCCTGGTCAGGTTATAGTATACTTTTCATCACGCTACAATCAATAGGAGCAGAGCAGTGAAGGAAAGTGTTGGTAAAACGGAAGAAATTAGAATTTTTAAGTTTTAGGTAGCTATTAAGGTAGGACATGTAACTTAGGTTATTTTGTTAGGTATGTTAAAAAGCAAGAAAGAAAGAAAAATGATCGCTTGAAAGCCCTGAAAAAAATTATTGACAAAAAAATGTTTTACCCTTTAAGAATTTTATATACATAAAATAAACATTGCAATGAACATTGATATTAAAATTTCATCAGGCGTTTAAAAAATGTAAACTATTTTTTTAGAGCTTTGAAGCGTCTGTTAGGTAAAACGGCCTATACTTTTCATCACGCTACAGCAGTGAATGAAAATATTGGTAAAACGGGAGAAATTAGAATTTTTAAGTTTAAGGTAGTGATTTAGTTATGAAATCTAACGTAGGTTATTTTGTTAGGTTGGTTAAAATGAAAGAAAAATTATCGCTAGAACGCCCAGAAAAAAATTATTAACCATTTTAACTTCTCGCAATAGTCAGGCATATGAGATTAATAAAGTGAAAAGTGGAAAGTAAACTTTATTTTTCAATAAATAGAATGGTCGATGAACAAGAAACCACTAATTACCCTATCGACGGGTCCTACGTAGACTAGACAAAAATAAATAGTCTTTTCCTGTATTGCTAATATTGGCGTACAAACTTCATTTTTTAAAGTTAAACTATATCTATACTTAATCATAAATATTAAATTGAATTAAAATAACATTACTTATCTCACAATCTTATTATAACTGCAATTATAACACACCTAAATAACTATTTAATAATCTATCTATATCTATACTTATAATAAAACTGTAGAGAGATCAATTCTGTACATTGAATATATGTTAAAAATTAATATTGGAGGATGAATGGTGATCGATACTAATGCCAAAAATGCAATCAATAAATTTTTTGTCTGTCTGTCTGTCTGTCTGTCTGTCTGTCTGTATGTGCACGCATGGGTCAAAAACTACTAAAGGGATTTTAACCAAACTTGGTACGATTGTAGTGCATACTCCTGGGCAGGTTATACGCTGTATAACATAACGCTAAGACACATAGGAGCTGAGCAGTGACGAAAAATTTGAAGTGAGTCGGTTGAAAAAACGCGCGTTCGAGCTCTTATCATCGCATACGTTGATCATACGCCAAAAATATGTATTACAAAAATAATGGTCTTCAAAAGATGTACAAAAAAGTCCTGAATAGTATATATCTATCTTTTATATATTAGCCACAATAACGTGTTTAATCGTTAGGGTTTTCTTCACAGTGTATTAAATACATAAATATATTGTAATTTGCATAGACATATCATTTTCAAACTCCCATATTTCAAAAGTACACTTTAATACCTTATTCATAATTTTTTTTTATAGAAATCAGTTTATAAACACACAAGATATAGATGAAAGAAAATTTCCAAATGTCGCCGCGCCATTACGAGTACGGCTGTACGGTTGATTTTTGTTTAACGTCCGAAACGGCCAACCGGTGCATCTATATAATTTCATTCACATTGACTCTTAATGCGAACGGACGTGGTTCTTATTGGCTCTTCTCGGAATAAGCGCGCTTTAGATATTAAAATAAATAGATACGTAGTTTTTAGGTATTAAGTTTAAAGTAGGTAATCTATCTATCTATACTATAATAAAACAATCGGAATCGGATAAGTAATACTCGAGATATCGCTAGATCTCTTTATTAGAACAGTCCAATACAAATCAGGGGTAATGAAAAATGGATTTGGTTCAATGTTGAATGAATTTAAATTTCGTTTCTTTTGTTCACGAGGTGGCGTTACCAGTAGTAATCATAAAATAAATGAGTTTTTAAATAATCTATAACTATTTTATTATTAAGTGCTATTAATAAGTTATTCCTTTTAAATGTTAATAAAATTAACCATGAATCGTATGTGTAATATCAATTATAAGTCTTCACACTAGCCTTTAAATATATCAATTTAACGGACACAAAGAACATCAAGACTAAGGACAATAGTTTGTGTATCACAATTGTCCTCCATGGGAATCGAACCCGCGACCTCATGCACGCCAGCCATGTAATGCGACCGCCGCGCCACCGAGGCAGGTAATTCTGCCGCACCATAACGTGGCGTGCAAAATGTATTCATTCATAATTAATTAGCGATTATCCGTGTGGTGACGGAGCAAGAATACAATATGTCACCTCCCCATCTCATCCCATGGGTGGCGTAAAACCGACTAAGGGACTATCGGTGAATATTATCTTTACGAAATAAAAATGAAGGAAAACTTGAAATTAAACCCTGTACCAATCAGACTGGCCAACGTGGTATTAGTAGGCCAAGTATCCCTCCGTCACGGGAGGAGGCGCGTCCTTGCAGTGGGACATTAATGGGCTGTTATGATGAAATAAGCGATGTCATTTATTTTAACTTACCAATTTGACAACAGATGGCATTGTGCCTGTGACCTCATTTTCAGTATCGGTATTAAGATTTTCCTTGAAAGAATGACGTTCGCTCATGTCTATCAGTATAAGTTTAAACACAGTCTTCATAGATCTGTCTTTGTAAAGATCTGTTTTTGAAAAGGTTTTGGTTCGTTCGTTAATTTTACAATTCGTGTGTAGGTATATATTATTATGTTTGTTATTAGGTTTCAAAAACCATTTTTCAGTATTAAATCGAATTGCGAAGTAAGTAACATCCGCCACGCGAACGAAGTCGCGGGCACAGCAGCTAGTCGTATTATAATAATTTAATAACGCCTACAAAAAAAATATAATTCGATTAAGACATACTTACTTAATTACTACGCTGATCAGATTAATAAAATTGGTGAAGAGTTTTATTTGTTTCGAGATGTTTACCAATTTTACGTAAATAATACTGGTGCACAGCATAACTGTAATATCGTCATCGAATTAAGCTTTTCGTATTGTTTTTTAATTGTTTATTGTAACAACAAAGTTTAGAGTTCTTAAGCTATGGTGGACTATGTGTTGGGATAAAGTGCCTTTCAAACTAAAAATTGCATATTAATATATTGTTATATTACATATAACCTTTTTTTTACTTATAAAGCTTAGGTATAACTAGAAAAGTGTTATTTTTTTGGCGCAGGACCGCACAAGCTGGCAGTATTTGGAGGAGGCCTATGTTCAGCAGTGAATGTCAATGGGCTGATGGTGATGATAGTTTTGTTGCTAGAAAAAATAATTCATAGCATAATATACCAAAATATATTTACAGGTTAAATTGAGTTAAGGAAGAGCAAAAAGTTTCAATGAACTATGACACCTGTTAGCCAAAGTTGCCTGAATCAATGGCAATGACAAAGACAGGGTATTCAATAAAGGGAAAGCGGTCCCTTTTCTTACAAATAACCATCTATATCTATATGATTATGTTTTTGTGTTCGAGGATATTGATATTAGCTTTGAGTTCGGATGTGGAGATTGTTGTTCCTGTGAGGATATTCAGACCGTTTATCATTTTGAAGGTCAGCCGATAACCCGTTTAGAATTTTGGTTTTAGTGTAGTTTAGATTTTTTTAAACTTAGTTTCTATTTCAATCCTTCCATATTGCTATGTTTTTTACATTATTTGTGTATGTTTTAAGGTAAATAAATCTTTTATTTTGTAAGAAGTTAGCGGCACCAACCATAGGATAGCAATAGCAGCAAACATAGCAACTTCTTATTTATCAGATAGTAAATTACCGTTAGTATAAAATACATATATCCTATTCACGTTTAGTATGCAGTGAGTTGTCAGTTCACTAACCAATCAAATCTTTTAATATTCTAATTTATTGAATTTCAAAAGATTTGATTGGTTAGACGGCGGGACAAGGTCGGCGAAAAATGACAACTCACTGCATTCTAAACGCAAATAGGATATAGTTATAAATTGCATTCTCATTTTATAACAAGCAAACGTTTTAAAAAAACACAATTATATTTTTAATACAACCAGAAAACCAATATGACTTTTAATTTTAAAACGAAAAGTGAACATAATATTTGGAGTATCGTAAAACGTGAGACCGTCGTGAGACCGTGTGTCGTCGTCGCCACAATTTATGTCTTCACCAAAACTTTATATGGAAACATTCGATAAAGAGTGACATTCCACTGAACATAAATTACGTTAAGGATTTCCACAATTTAGGTTCTTAAATGTAGCGGATCAATGCAATATGGTTTGCGAAACTACATAATATTATTGGATTAAAGTAATATACTAAGGAGTAAACTCTATATCTACTATTGCTTACCTAATCGTTGTCGATTTTTTATACCTTCATAACAACACCGTAATACAGGCGTATAAGAAATCCAACTCATTGGAATTATTGCACAGATAAAACCTAAAATGCCTGGACTATTAGGCGATTTCTAAATTGTCCAAATAAAACCACAGCTAATTACGACCAGTAATTGCGCAGCGTCACGTAAGCCTGTGTTAACGTTACGCTCTTGAAAGCTTTACTTTAGCCAGGGTCCAAATCCAAATGCTTTTTAGGATTAACTCATTCAAACGTTAAAAGGACTCCTGAGGGTACTTATAAAAAAACAGTACAAATAAAGTAAGTCATCATCATCATAACAGCCCATTAATGTCCCACTTCAGGGATGGGCCTACTCCCATGACGGAGGGATACTTGGCCTACTAATACCACGCTGGCCAGACGGATTGGTATAGGGTTTAATTTCAAGTTTTAGTTCTTCTTATTTCGTAAAGATAATATTCACGGATAGTCCTTTAATCGGTTTTTACGACACCCATGGGATGGGATGGGGTGGTGACATATTGTATTCTTACTCCGTCGCTACACGGAGACGTAATAAACTAAGTAATGCAGAATAATAGTAACTAGGAATTATTACATAAATTACATGGAAAACCATTATATTCACTGTGCCTATTTTCGCAGTTAAGGCCACGTAATATAGATATAATTTTTAATTTATTTCGTAAAACTCCTCGAGCTGCATGTAGATTTATTTGGAAAAATTTCGCTAGCGGAAATATCGTCGCGCAGTGAGCAAAAAAAATGTGAATTATGGAGTATACGGCTACAATTTTTTCACAAGAAAACACGTTCTTCACCGTTCTATTTTGATATTTCTGTGTGGCCAACTCTTGTCGCTACATTTGTTAAACTGAGCTTTTCTGCAAAGTACGTGAAGCATCTTTTCTTTCTTTAAGTACAACTCATTGTCAATGTGACTAAGCTTTAAGTAAATTCAGTTTTCAGATTGACCAATTATTCTTCTATAACAATAAAAATTGCTTTTACTTAGAACAAAACTATCATTAATTTCTGAAAATGATAGTGCAAAAGCATTTGAACCAATAAATACAGTCGTGTCAGCAACGTTTGTTGCGTTGAACACAATTTTGTACGTATCTCTTCTAGTAATATACAGTGTTAATAAACTTGCCAGTTCGCGTCGACGCTATATATTACTCCATGGTGAAGCCAACAACGCGACGCTGCAAAACGTTGTGGTACTTTACGATATTTCACAATGAACCCCCTGAAAAAAGCAAAAGACAACATTGTGTGTTTACCTAATAAAACAATGTAATGGATTGCAATGATATGAATATTTAGATATTATAAAATAGCAGTATATATGACGAGTGACTGATTTTTATGGTCCATTACATATTGGCTGAAATTTAACAGTCCATTGCATATTGCGAGCTAGGTTTGTTTACAAAATGACATTCTAGTTCTTTTAGTGTATGACTATAATGTGAAAGATTTTGTGTTTACTGTTTGACTCTCCAATCTATTACTATGTTGAAATAGTTTATCCACTTTTAGCAATAATCTATCTCAAAACATGTGGGTAAAAGAAAATTCTTATTTCATTATGATAGACAAAATTGAGTGCCCTTGAGACCACGAAATTCCATGCGTAGGAGCTTTTGAAAAAGTTGACTTAATATAAAATATTCAAAATTAAGAGAGAGTATTAAGTTATTTTCAATGTGATTTTTATATCTAGTTTTAATAAAATGTACAAAATTTTATTCGAATTATAATATTTTTAGTAGTGCACGTAAATATAGATTAGTGAAACCATACAAATTTTATGAGTCTGTTAGTCACTGGAGTATCAAAAAGGGATGGTTCCCTTAATATACTACTAAAAACAACATAAATTAAAGATGAAATTTATAACCATAATATTACTGAATATGTTTTACAGTACCTGTTAATAATTGTTAAACTCTGATTTTAATTAATTAGTACGTTTGATTTATAGCATTTTTTTAAGAAAGTGGTAAGTTAGAATGTAAAACAACATAAAATTACAAGCAGGTGCATCACACAGTAATTTTTTAACTGGTAACTTCAAATAATGTTGGGTTAGCTTATTTAAAAAAAAACATACAACGTTAATTTAAAACGTAAACACGTAAACGTAAAAGGGTTCATCATAAATTGCCTTGTAGATATCTTTGATGTAACAGAAACAATATTTCTGAAAGCACATCAAACAGTTCATACGACGATATTGAATCAGAAGAAAGTTACCTTTTATGATTGAAAAAAAAAAATCTTTGGAAACCCAGGGTGGTTTTACATTTCATTTAGCAATTTTCAAATGGTAAAGACGTGCAATGGTCCATAAACAACGCAACTAGTTCTGCTACACCACAGTAGACTCACGGAATAGCATTTTGTGGTTTTTGTTACACATTCACAAGCTTCTCTTCCTTGTAGCGATACACGGTTATCACATCAACTCGTTGGCATTATTGTGTATTTTAAGGTAATTCATCATAAAACACTAACGGGTGGCTAAAAACCTGGTGTGAAGATTAGTTCAAGCCGCCATTGTGGATGTCTTAAAACCAACATTTTTAGATGCCCTCCAAAGCATGGCAACGATCTGATGACGTACCACCACTACCTATAGAATGACCTAGCTATCGTTATTCGCCCTATCAAAATATTTTAATAGAATAGGGTACTGCAAGATCAATACATTTTTGTAAGAGATGGTCCCAGCAGAGATTCAGAAGTAATTGTATTTAAACACATTTATAACGGATGGACAACTCTTAAAATGCTTTCGGTGTATTCTGCGTACTATAAAAAACGTTTGACTGCGTATATCATGAAACTCATGTATTTAATCTAAGGTGTTCTAATTTGCAAGACCCTTTCCTTGTGTTTTTACTTCCTTCTTGCGTTGCCCTATGCAATACTTGAAGGTAAATAGTTAGAAGTCTGCAAAATTGCCGGTGATGTTAGACGTGCCTCAAGGCTCAAATCTAGGCCTATTTCTATTTTAGTGTACATTAAAATGTAGATTTTAATATTTATGTAGTTGTAATGTTCATTTCCGTACATTTTCAACCGACTTCAAAAAAGAGGAGGTTCTCAATTCGGTTGTATTTTTTTTTTTTTTTTTATTTTTTTTATTTTTATTTTTTGTGTTTGTTACCTGATTTCTCGAAAACGGCTAGACCGATTTGAAAAATTTTTTTTTTGTTCGATTGAGTCTACTTCCCATTTGGTCCCATTGTCACCAGATCTGGATCTGGATGACGGGATCCCAGAGAAATCGAGGGCATCTCTTGAAAATTGTAGGGACGCATTATGTAAAATGTTGTCATATACGTGCATCTCTGACGTCACTACCAAATAGTCAAGAGTCAGAACTGGTCTGATGCTGGAGACCACAGAGAGTCGAGGGAACAACTCAACGGCATATAGCAGCTACCTTGTGTTTGGGCTTATTTTAATTGTATTGATGAAAACTTTACGAAACTTGACACAAACATGATCTGATGATGAAGAAGACTGAGGGTCGAGGGAACTCCTCAACGGTATGTAGCAGCTACCTAGTGTTTAGGCTTATTTTAATTGTATTGATGGAAACTTTACACAACTTTACACAAACATGATCTGATGATGAAGACGACTGAGGGTCGAGGAAACTTCTCAACGGTATATAGCAGCTACCTAGTGTTTGGGCTTATTTTATTCGTATTAATGAAAACTTTACACAAACATGATCTTATGATGAAGACGACTGCAGAAATTTATTTAATACGAATCTTAGAAATTGTTATCAGCATGGTTTTTAACCGACTCCTGTTGAAGTCGGTTTTTTAATTAGAAAATTATTAGTTCTGAATTTAATTAAAAACTCCTACTCTTTTCCATATTTGGCGCAAGATGAGGTTAATATTTTGAATTAGTTTAATGTGTGCAGCTTACGGAAACTTTAAAATTGTCATTATAATAAAATTAAGACTTTCAAAGTAAACTCATTTTAAATTAATTTTATGAATGGAAGTAAATGCATAACGCATAATTAATTCGAACTTGTATTATTATTTAATTAAAGAAGTAATGAAATGACCTTTATTGTACTTAGAAGTTATTAAGCCGCAAGGCGCTGTTATTAAAATGTAAATTACATCAGTACACGTGTGCCATTGCCTGGATTACATAAAATACCATTGACCACGGTATGTGTGATACATACGGTACACGTGTAAATTTATGTGGATGCCGTTGCATACTCTAGAAAGAGCATTATCTTAACTACTTATTAAGAACTTGTAAATATTAAAGATGAATTTCGAAGAAAACAAAATAACAAAATTCTTTAAAAAATTAAACAAATCGTGTGTACCACTTCACTTGTGTACCAAATTTTTGGCAATATGCTTTGTCTAAATCTGAAAATTATTAAAAATATATATTTTTTTTACACAACAATTTTTTTTACATATGCAAGGTGTTATATGTTATTAGATTTAAAAGGTAGTTACATTAAAAAAACGTACATATATTTTACAACTAAGTTATATCTTCAAAGTGAAATATCAAGGGTATTTATTACTTGAGAGTCGCCTGTCTTAGAAATAAAACTTTTTGTCTTTTTTGAAAGGTTTCTAAGCTGTAGTCTTTGGGGAAAGTTTCAGTCAGGAATTGTTGCGTAATCTAAGTAGATTTGTGCAAAAATTCACGTTGAGTTTTTCTTTAGAGAAGACTTTTAGCTGTCAAATTGTCACACAATAGGTAAGACAATTGACAACTAAAAGTTGACTTAACCGAATTTTTAACGATTTTAAGGAACGAAAATTGACATGCAAGTCGTAGATATTATGTAGAACATAAAGCACACCGCGTCATTGCTTAGCGAAGGTATATCAGCAAAGTACGACCACGTTGATATACGACATCTCCCTCAGTCGTATTAGGTATATATAAGACATTTTGTATACTTAATTCTTAAGAAAAAATGTTATTTCGGGGTTATGAACAATTCGATTTCATAATAAAATTCTACTTTAAAATAATTATTTAATTTAGCTAGCGTTTTAAAAATTAAAATTAAGCAAGCTGAGTTAACAAACTTGCCTGCACCGTATAATATACAACGTACGTTTTCGTATAATTCATAGTACGCTTTCACAACTAACAAACTTCAGGAACAAACTAACTCTAACAAACTGTAAATTTTAAAGTAACTTAATTATTGCAAAATGTTATAATTATAAAATAAATCAAAGTACACCTTACTACATAATATACTTAGCTACCTAACATTAATTTGTTTATGTTCTGTAATATAATCGGACAGTTAATTAGATAATAACAATCAGAATGTTTTTGTCATGTTAAGGTAAAAATAGTTACGAAGAATAAACTTAGAGATTGCATCCATATTTTCATCTATGTTGCTTGGAACTTTGTTATGTTGTGCTTGAACAAGTTTAAAATTAAGCATATGTTTCATATTATGTTTTATGAACCTAATTTTCATTTCTACTACTTATATAAGTAAGCTCAAATCTGTATTATCGCCTATAGTCTAGTCAAAATAGACAAAATTATGATTAAAGTTTGCATTAATTCCCAACAAGCTGGATTTTTGTGCAGGCCTTGAATACGTCATTACAAATGATATATCAAAAGTCCCCATCGATCCCGCTTGTGCGTTGTTTTTTATTCGAGGTCAAAGGTCACAAATTTGCGTTTTTTGCGTATATCTCTGAAACAACGACAGCTATCGAAAAATGGTTCAGACAAAGTTTGTAAATCGTAAAATTGTCTACAAAAAATATCTCAACACTTTTCTCCTACAAAGCATCGCTTTCGAGATATCGTGATTTTAGAGCGCAGGAAAGTCGTATTTTCGACTATATGCACACACTAGCTTTTTGCCACGATTTCGCTCGCATTTATAAGTATTATTAAAAATAAGGATTATTTCTATATATAAAGTAGCATATGCATGCTTGGTCTCAGCCTAATTGGTTTGAAATTGACAAAGTTACATACAAACTTTCATCCCCTATCTTATCCCTTTAGGTGTCGAATTTATCAAAATCCTTTCTTAGCGGATGCCTACGTTATATCATCTACCTGCATGCCAAAATTCAGCCAGATCTCTCCAGTGGTTTGGGCTGTGCGTTGATAGATGTCTATGTCAGTCACCTTTGAGTTTTATATATATAAAAGATTTCTGCACCACCTCTGAGGTAGGTAAGGCTAATCGTGCAACAAAATTGAATAAAATACAACAGTACATTGAATCAAGTTCTTTACACGTACACGGCGCTTTTTTTTAACGTTGCTTCTCCAGTAGGAATACTCCTACCACATAGCGATCTATCAACGCACAGCCCAAACCACTAGAGAGATCTGGCTGAATTTTGGCATGCAGGTAGATTATATAACCTAGGAATCCGCTAAGAAAGGATTTTGATAAATTCAACCCCTAAAGGGATAAATAGGGGATGAAAGTGTGTATGTAACTTTGTCAATTTCAAACCAATTAGGCTGAGACCAAGCATGCATATGCTACTTTATATATAGAAATAATCCTTATTTTTAATAATACTTATAAATGCGAGCGAAATCGCGGCAAAAAGCTAGTGTGTGCATATAGTCGAAAATACGACTTTCCTGCGCTCTAAAATCACGATATCTCGAAAGCGATGCTTTGTAGGAGAAAAGTGTTGAGATATTTTTTGTAGACAATTTTACGATCTACAAACTTTATCTGAACCATTTTTCGATAGCTCTCGTTGTTTCAGAGATATACGCAAAAAACGCATATTTGTGACCTTTGACCTTGAATAAAAAACAACGCACAAGCGGGATCGATGGGGACTTTTGACATATCATTTGTAATGACGTATTCAAGGCCTGCACAAAAATCCAGCTTGTTGGGAATTAATGCAAACTGGAATGTCTATTTTGACTGGACTACTAGGTTGCCAATTCGGTATGTAAAGTAAAAGTATACAATTATAGTAAAAGTATATATTATAATTGACGATTCCAAAACCATTTAGAGATTTTGGATCGGTAAGGAATATAATCATATTTTTAGCGCAAAAAACCGCAAGATTGTGTTCATTTTTACAATAATACATGAATTACTTTGTCTTTTATTTCACCTCGAAATGACGTCATGCGTCCGGCTAAACCAAAGTTTGTCGTATGACGCCATCACAAGTAAAACTTAAAATATTAATTAAAAATAAACCATAGGTAGGAAACGAAAAATACTCAAATTAGTTGCTTATAATTAATAAACTCTTAAAATAAAAATGTAATAAAATACCAAAATAAATTTTTACATACCGAATTCCTCTTAGAAGTGAGAAAGATAAATCCTTCCACTACCAGGTAGATTTAGTTTTTGTACTTTCATTAGGGTTTTTGCTTTATTATTTAAATCTTTCTATTAGGCCCTACGCAGACGGCACATTTTTTGTGCGATCGAGTCTGCGGCGCGCAAAAAGTCTGCCATACATGGCATTATGTTTGAGTCTTTTGTGCGCCGGACTTTTTGCGCGTCCTGTGCGTTACTGCTTATAATTGCATAGGTTCTATTTTCACAGACTAAAAAGTGCGTCACGGATAGTCTGTCGTCTGCGCAGGGCCTTAAACTCTGCAAAAGTGTACATTTAGAACCACGTTCTATGACGTGTAAGCACTGGGTTTGTTTCGAGTTTTCTTGCCCTTGCCCTGTTAAAGTTTAGTAGAATGTGCTACTTTAAATAAATACACGTGCTTTCAAATAAAACTTTTGTTTTATTAGGTTCCTTAAATTATTTTATTTATAGTTATATTTATTTAAATATTGTCAGTTATTCCTATTCACGTGTACCTAAATAATTATCTATTAAAATTATAATGAAATTACTTTACGTTTTAGTTAAATTTAATTATTGCCTATTCACGTGTAAATAATTATGTAAATTAAACTTCGGTATTAATTATATTAAATTTGAATTACTAAGAAGTTAAATGATGTCGGCTTATTTGGTTCATTCAAGTTTTGACGTAGTTACTTGACATTGACAGTTTATGTTTATAATTAACTAGCTGACCCGTGTCCACTTCGTTGGGCGCCAAAAAAAACGCGTCCTTTTTTAAAGATATTTCATCACTGCTTCACTCCTATTAGTCCTAGCGTGATATTATATAGCCTATGACACTCCCCAATAAATGGACTATTCAACACAGAAAGAATTTTTAAATCGGTAATCTACTACTGATAGATTTAGAAATTACCCCCTACAACGTCACAAACACACAAACTTTACCTCTTTATAATATTTAGTATAGATTTACTTCATATATATTACTAATTTTCTTAAACATTAATTAAGCTGTTGTAGATACGGCATATACTTACCTATTTAAAAAAAATAAAGAAGTTGCTTTTTGCGGGTAAGCTTGTGCTTTAAATAGCAAAAACAATATACGCGCGCGATAAGAACCGTTTTCCACGATTGGCTAGCGAGGTGTGACGTTGCCCCCTCGTAGCGGTTGGTGTTGTGTGTGCCTTTCCCAACTCGATGAAAATGTTTCTCACGTTAACTAAAAGTTTAAACCACGAAGGTGGTGCTCCCACTTTTATGTACTACCTGCATGATGCTACCTTTATCATAGAATAATAAAACCTGCCGACAAACTGTTATACAGTTTGGCAGATAAAATATTGTATCCAATGTGTAACTTACTTTTAATAAAATAAAAATACAAAAAAAATACAAAACCATTGGATGTATGGTATACAATTGTTGCAGCGCCTAATTAAGAAGGTTGTATTTATTTTGATTAAAGCGTTTTTGTCTTTGACTTAGAAGGTGGAAATTTCAAGCGCTGAACTCTTGGCTAAGCTCCAGTATCCTTCTTACAGCAAAATTTGGTTGTACAATCGCCATGAGACCACGTAGATAGTCGTAGATATACACCATTACTATCAGGGCTCTTTGTTTTATTCATAGATCTCACAGAAGGTTGGACGCCGTTTAGCATACATTAGAATGTGAATGTTGCCTCATGTAAAAAACTATTCCGTTTTCATATGGCCCTCGTGTATCGTACCTTCTTGCTGATAAGACTAAAAAGATAAAGTACTTTGTTAACGATGTGCTTCTCTTTTAGACCAAGAATGTTCTTAAGATTTTTCAAGTATTTGGCAAACAAATTCTGTACCATAATAGGTTTAAAGTTTATAACATTTTAGTTATTTTATTTTCCTTGCTGTTTATATTTAGTTTAAGCAGGTTTAATGTTTTCCAGAAACTATTTTCTTGTAGTAAACAACTCTACAGCTCTATTTCTACGTGTATACTCGCGGCTAAGTAACTGTAATGATAGCGCCATATGGCATAACTCCAAATGTAATAAGCATAATTTGTGTTATAAATTTACTTCTTTCGCATAATACCTAAGTATTATACTTTAAATGGAAGGCAATTTCCAGCAGTCAAATTAATGTTCATTTATACATATAAACAAAGTTGAAAAGTATGTTTGTAACCGACGGTTTTTGATGACTGTTTTAATTTGCAATAAGTATAAAATAGTATTGCAGTGTTTACAAATGATTAAGATTATGGATACAAACAGGGCAAAACCTTAAAAAATATATTAAAAATGTCAAAGATTAGTTGGTCAACTTGAGATTTTCTAAATAACTCTGCTCAAATAAATCGCAAAACAGTTCCTACCAAGGAAGGACAAAACAGTAACTGTATTGGTTTCTAGTCTCTCGTTTTGTGAAAATAAAAATAGCTGAGGAGTTTATTAAGGTGAATAGATAGCATAATATCATCAGTCCATTTAGTTAAGCGCCATTTTTTTTACCTGCATCTTTATTAATATAACTAGCTGCTGTGCCCGCGACTTCGTTCGCGTGGCGGATGTTACTTACTTCGCAATTCGATTTAATACTGAAAAATCGTTTTTTAAACCTTATAACAAACAGATATACCTACAAACGATTTGTAAAATTAACAAACGAACCAAAACCTTTTCAAAATCAGACTTTTACAAAGACAGATCGATGAAGACTGCGTCTAAACTTATGCTGAAAAACATAAGCGAACGTCATTCTTTCAAGGAAAATCTTAACACCGCGACACTGAAAATGAAGTCACAGGCACAATGCCATCTGTTGTCAAATTTGTAAGTTAATTAATTATGAATGAATACATTTGCACGCCACGTTATGGTGCGGCAGAATTACCTGCCTCGGTGGCGCGGCGGTCGCATTACATGGCTGGCGTGCATGAGGTCGCGGGTTCGATTCCCATGGAGGACAATTGTGATACACAAACTATTGTCCTTAGTCTGGATGTTCTTTGTGTCCCGTTAAATTGATATTTTTAAAGGCTAGTGTGGGATTTGTCTTTTGTAAAAAAAATGCTGAAATAAATTATTGTACCTAACACCTTTTTACCATCTAGCAAAAAATATTTGACTAAACTTAGACTCGACTATATTATTATTATTATCTATAAATAAACTGCGTGCAGTATTTTTGAATTACTTAATAAAATAAACACAAACACTTTGAATAATAATTTAATGTTTTGTGATTGTATTTCTATATTTTATTGTCAGTTTTGTATTTTTTTAATGTTGACAAATAGCAATAATGTGTATAATGATTTTATAAAGAAAAAACGTTTTATTAATTATTAAATTATATGATTGATATTATTAATTATTAAATAGTTATATAAGTGTGTTATAATTGCAGTTATAATAAGATTGTGAGAAAAGAAATGTTATTTTAATTCAATTTAATATTTATGATTAAGTATAGGTATAGTTTAATTTTAAAAAATGAAGTTTGTACGCCAATATTAGCAAAACAGGGAAAGACTATTTATTTTTGTCAAATGTTTTGTACCTGTGATTAACTAATAAAGGTTATTTGTATTTGTATTTATTTACATTAATAAAAACAGGTGGAGTCTGATGCATACTTTTACGGTGACCAGTAACTATTACAGTTTAAACTAAATTAATACCAAAAGAATAATTGATACTTTAGATTAATAGCTTACTAATACAATTTATATTTAATTAAATTACGTTTCAATTACGAAAAACACAAAAATATAACAATCAAGTAAACTTATAGTTGATTTAATTTAATAAGACTTATAATTGATATTACACATACGATTCATGGTTAATTTTATTATCATTTAAAAGGAATAACTTATTAATAGCACTTAATAATAAAATAGTTATAGATTATTTAAAAACTCATTTATTTTATGATTACTACTGGTAACGCCATCTCGTGAATAAAAGAAACGAAATTTAAATTCATTCAACATTGAACCAAATCCATTTTTCATGACCTCTGATTTGTATTGGACTGTTCTAATTAAGAGATATAGCGATATCTCGAGTAATACTTATCCGATTTTGATGAAACATACCTCAGTTTAAGCCTAATAAGAAAGGCTACAATACAATGTATTGGTCTTAAGATTATATTTTAATTCGTTTTAAAGATGTGCGGTAACAAACAGACAGACAGACAGATAGACATTAATTCTAGAATTGTAAGTGTGTAGTGTTGTTATTGCTTTTTGACTTTTTTCTAGATTTTATAGATAATTTTTATCTGAATTTTCGAAAAGAACAGAGATTTCGACCTCTACAGTTTTATTATAGTATAGAAGAAGATAGATAGATTACCTGCTTTAAAAATAATACCTAATAAAACTACGTATCTATGTATTTTAATATCTAAAGTGCGCTTATTCCGCATTTCGCATTAAAAGTCAATGTGAATGAAATTATATAGATGCACCGGTTGGCTGTTTCGGACGTTAAACAAAAATCAACCGTACAGCCGTACTCATACTGGCGCGGCGACATTTGGAAATTTTCTTTCATCTATATCTTGTGTGTTTAAAAACCGATTTCTATAATTTTTTTTTTATGAATAAGATATTTAAGTGTACTTTTGAAATATGGGAGTTTGAAAAAGATATGTCTATGCAAATTACAATATATTTATGTATTTAATACACTTTGAAGAAAACCCTAACGATTAAACACGTTATTGTGGCTAATATATAAAAGATAGATATATACTATGAAGAATTTTTTTGTACATCTTTTAAAGACCATCATTTTTGTAATACATATTTTTGAGGTGTGATCAACGTATGCGATGATAAGAGCTCGAACGCGCGTTTTTACAACCGACTTGCTTCAAATTTTTCGTCACTGCTCAGCTCCTATGTGTCTTAGCGTTATGTTATATAGCCTATAACCTGCCCAGGAGTATGGACTACAATCGTACCAAGTTTGGTTAAAATGCCTTTAGTAGTTTTTGACCCATGCGTGCACATACAGACAGACAGACAGACAGACAAAAAATTTATTGATTGCATTTTTGGCATTAGTGTCGATCACCATTCATCCTCCAATATTAATTTTTAACATATATTCAATGTACAGAATTGATCTCTTTACAGTTTTATTATATAGTATAGATTAGTCTCGGATTAATAAAACTCACTTCAAAACAAATTATTTTTTTAATGTTAATAATAAAACTAGAATAAAATTAAAGTATTTATTTAAAAGCGCAGCGGTATAATGTCGCACTGTAATACTGGTGGGCTGCGGTGGCTCTGCCGTCAAGTGCGCGCAATACAATGTAAAACTGTTTGGTACAGTATTACAGTGCGACATTATACCGCTGCGCTTTTCTGCCGCGCGGCGAAAAACTCGTAGTGCGCGCCTGGCCTAAACACGAGGATATTTTTTGTCTATTACAACCTGCATGTCAATTCTCGTTCTTTAAATCTGTTAAAAATAAAGTTAATTTAACTTTTAGTTGTCAAATTGTCACACAATAGGTATTCTTGTATTTATAATTTAAAATCTTTTTAAAATAATGTAATCGTACTGTAACTAAGCATTAAACCGTATTCTGTAATTTTTAAAGTACAGCTCATGTAATTTCCGCGCCAAAATAGGTATTCTTGTCATTAAGAAACGTCAAACCTGTGCGTTTATTTTAGTAGTAAGACTATAAATTGGTAGTATAGTATAAGTTAGCTGCTAAATAGTAGATTTTTTTATTTCTTTTTCCAAAAAATTAGTACATTTGCATGTGGTGAATTTATTATGTGTTTTTTTTATCTGCTCTGCTGGTGGAGTGCTTGCTATTATTTTTAAAACACGGCAGTGGGCCCGGGAAACGAAACGAGCGGGAAAAACAAGTTAGGGATATCGCATTATTACATTCAAAGACCCTGATTTTCATATTTTTTTTTCTTATAATAGAATTTTACGGAACTTGTAATATTTTAATTTACCGAAGATAATTTCCTGTAGTTGATTTATATATTAATGTTTTATTTCTGTATAATATGGAGTGTTAGAAAATCTATTAAATTTCCAATCTTTTAAATTGTATACCGTAAACTGGCAACTCTGTTATTTAACTTTTTTTGCCATTTAACTTAATTTTAACTTTTACTTTACTGGAAAAGAATACCACTTTGGATTAATTTAAAATTAAATTAAAATAAATTAATAATTAAGTTTAATAAAATAGTATGTTTCGAGAATTGACCTGCTGATCTTCTTTTAGAAACCTGAAGACCTAATGTCTCAGCAACATTAGTTGATAAGTATTAAGTAACTTAATAAATTTAATTCCTATATGAGTTAGGGAATATATTAATATTTTCCCTAACTCATATAGAAATTAAATTTATTAAGTATATCATTGAAACAATAAATTGTAATAGGTAGTTATTAAAACAATAATTAAGTAAGTAGTATATTTTCGATACTTTTTTATGAGTATTGTAAAATCATAAAATAAAATAAATACGTTCACGAAAAACTTACTATTTAGTCTTCAGTAAAAATAACAGAAAATAAAGTAAAAATAACAGTCGTTAAGAAAAGGAAAGAAAATAAGGGATTTGTATGCAATTTAACATCTTGGTAACATTTGCTGAAGGCTACATTCTTACAAATAAAGAGAGTTCATGTAAAGGATTACTTAAACGATAAAAATGCCTGGATCTGAATTGTCCTGTTTTCTTAATAAAAAATTTGTGAAGTGATCACCTAAAAGAGCGATAGGAACCCAGCAGAGTTTCTTGTGGGTGTCTTCTCTGTCATGGTAGTGTTCCGAACCCTCAGTAAACTTAGCCGTTAAGTTAGACGTGCTGTGATCACTATAAAAACTCCGACGTTCATAAATGTCATTGACGTGACTTACATGAAATAAAATATTTTTTCATTTTCATTTTTTTCATTTTCACCAACTACGCTACCTAATACCATTTCCGCTACAAATATTTATCCCAAAAATATCTTCAATATTACAGCTATCTATTTAGGATTAAAGTCTGTACTAACTAACTAATGATAATATTAATGTAATAAAAGTATTGAAAATTCGTTGACGTCAAGCTTTGCAGGTCATTTTTTTATACTTCTGTGTCAATAGCGAAGATCGATATAAATGAATACATTGTTTTGATGATCTGTAAAATAAACAAATATTTTAACAAAATAAAACCTTATTGTTTAGGCTTTACACACACTAAAAAAAAGTTAGTCAATAAAAGGAATACAAAGTAGTGTTACACGTTGAATTGTTTTGATCTAGGTAATATTTAAAAAGTTAAGGTTTATCCTTACTAATAAAGTGACTTACTGGGTCCGATTGGCTTTCTTTTCGCTCTTAAATAAGGATGCACTAAAAATTATAAAATAAGACCACGTCCTTATATAAAAGCTATTGCAGATGTCACAAAATAAGAACGTGACCTAAAAAACTACCAATTCCTTTTGTCTATGAAAACAACCTTAAATAAGAGTGTTGTTATATTAAGTTTGACATGTTTTACGTCAAAGTTTTTTAAAATTTATTTACATAGGCTTTGTTGCTTAGCGACCACATCGCCGCCTGTTCGTACTTATTTTACGTTTTTACTTGTGATATCTTTTAATTTGTTTTTATAACATGGAACCAGATTCACATCGAACGGATCAGAATTATCTCTGATATGCCGATATGTAAGATTTCTTTTGTCTGTAAACTAATAAGAAAAGACGCACTTTTTTATAAAGAACAAAGGCATTCAGTTAGGTAATTTTAACACATTTAAACCCTTTTACCGTTGATGTTCTTCATTTAACCTTCTTTGCACAATTATAACACTGATAGGAAACATTTTTGTTACTAAAAATCCAAGAAATACCTATATTTTAAATGAATTAAAATAAGCTCGCACAAAATTTCGAGCGACTTTAATTAAGGCAGTTTTTATACCGCTTCTACTTAAATAAGGTCAGTCAAATGTCAAATAAGACGAAACGCAATCGGAATAAGAAAACTACTATCACTAATTAAGTTTAGGATGGCCCTATTTTAGTGTATGTTCTTATTTAAAGGAAAGGTAATACCCATGTGTACTAAAAATTTAAGTTTACATTTAAGTTCATTTTGTTGTTCTTAATTAAAGTCAATTGAGAAACGCAATCGGACCCACTGACTTGAAAAATGCTTTAATTAAGGTATAATGCTTAATTTTTCAACCTTTTCTACAACAAGTTACCATTTTTCAATTAACTATATAATCAGTAATAATCACCCAATTAAATAACTAGCTATTTTTAAATGTAGTGTGTAACAAAGAAATAGCTCATCGTTATTTTATGAGTATTAATAATGCTAAATTAATATTAATGTAATGATGTTATCAAAATATGTTTATCAAATCTACGCTAATAACTTACCTAGTTACAAACATAAACTCACAAGTGCCCTTACCGTGATATAGGATCCGTGAGACATTGTATATGCCCCAAAAACTTTAAATAACACAGGTTTCTAAAAATAAAAGAATTTTTAAAATATATATAAAAATACCAATGATACTAAAACTGTAACACAGATTAAAGCATTATGCTTCATCATAACAGCCCATTAATGTCCCACTGCAGGGACGGGCCTCCTCCTGTGACGGAGGGTTACTTGGCCTACTAATACCACGCTGGCCAGACGGATTGGTATAGGGTTTAATTTCAAGTTTTCCTTCTTTTTATTTCGTAAAGATAGTATTTACGGTTATTCCCTTAGTCGGTTTTTACGACACCCATGGGATGAGATGGGGTGGTGACATATTGTATTCTTACTCCGTCACCACATTAAGCATTATGCTTGATACAATAAATTAAAGACACTGTAAGGTCTTAAGAGTCTTAAGGTTTTGTTATGTTGGGAACTTGGGAACTGTACGCACTTAAGTTATCATCTGAGATTCTGAGTACTCCAAAAAGAGATAGAAGATAGTATGTAAGAATAGAAGACCTACAAGTGCAAGAGAGATAGATATAGAGAAATGCGTGGCTTGAACACTTAGATGATAACGCGATATATAAGTATCTAATATAAATCACAACGGCTACTTTTTTCAATTCAGTGATTGTAAACTATTTTGGTAATTTTTTAAGCATACGACGGATACCTGCGATTGTTGTATAGCAAATATAATGTGTTTTCTCAATCTTATTTTAGTATGAGCACGGCAGTTTTGCCAACCAGAACTAAATATTGCACTCCCCAAATTAGAGGCCTGAAACAAAATTAAGTATTTAAAATTAATGTAAATTTTCTTCTAGGCCTATGCATGCACTCAAAATAATAAAATAGTATGCAGGAGAACCAAAGTGACAGACATAGCGCTCAGGATTACCTGGTTAAAGTGGCGGTGGGCAGGGCACATAGCACGGAGAACTGATAGCTGTTGGGGCAAAAAAGTTCTAGACTAGCGACGGGGCACCGGGAAGTGCAGGGTCTGGAGACCCCTCACACGGTGGACCGACGACTTGGTTACGACCACGGGAAGCCGATGGATGAGGGAGGTACAAGACCGCGCAGGGTGGAAACGTTTGGAGGAGGCATATGTCCAGCAGTAGACGGCTATAGGCTGGTATGGAATATCTATTTTTTTATATAGTGATACAAAAGATTCAAGATTTTTCAGATTTGTTCTCTGTACATTCACTTTTTTTGGAATTGTATGAGGCGGAATTGTACATTAATGCTAAGGGGTAATTACGATTTTTTTTTAATTTTACCTTTGCCAAGACGTGCATTTTTGAGACCCTTGGGAGGTTTTAGAGATCTAGTGCTTTTTAAATGTTATCGTAAAGACGTTGACGTCTGTATACTAAGGTGATTTGATGAGATATCTACACAATGGTATACTCACCTCTACTGTTATATTTCCCGCATTTATCATAAAAACTGCCAATGTTAATACAGCTGACAACACCAAACTTATCTGTGCTAATATCAGTTGAGGCGTAGCTTCAGGTTTCTAAAAAAATATTAGGTATTTTAGATTTACATCAAAGATACTTTATTTTTAGTGTCAGAAGGTATTTTGGATTTGAAGATACTCGAATCATAATTATTTGATACGAGTATGTTTCAATATGTCACCACCCCATCTCATCCCAAGGGTGGCGTAAAAAGCGACTAAAAGACTAACCGTAAATATTATCTTTACAAAGTAAAAAGAAGGAAAATTTGAAATTAAACCCTATATCAATCCGTCTGGCCAGCGAGGTATTAGAAGGCCAAGTATCCTCCGTTATGGGAGGAGCCCCGTCCCTCCAGTGGGACATTAATGGGATGTTATGATGATAATCTTTTTCACTTACTTGTAGTCTCTGTAGGCAGCCCATTAATTTTGGTAAAGGTAACCATAGTAAATAAATTATAACTCTTGAAATACCAGCTGTCAAAGACTCATCTTTGACATCGGGCCACATGGTGATGCAAGTAATGAAGTTTTCTGAAATACAAAACGTACGTTAATATTTTTCATTAATGTGATATGTCTGAAATCAATTAAATAATTGCTATAGTTTGTTACTGTCTCTAAAATGTTAAGCATTTTTAGCATTACTAATGTAAACTACTTGTTACGCTTCTTGTTGTTTTACAGTCGTTTGTGACGATCACTAGCCATGGACAGACTGACATAACATCCGGGCTTTTGTCGGTATAGTGTCGCATTATATTAGCCCTACGGTAGGTGGCTAGATCACTAATAAGTATTTGTGCTGACGTGTATAGCTGCCCGTAACGTTTGTCTACCTCTTCTAGAGGTTGAAAATTTGATGACACCATTCTGCCATCCCTAGTCTTGACCCTAGATAGTTGGCTCTGAAATAGTGACAAATCTCTTGCTAAAACTTTTAGGTGCTTCTTTCGCTTAATTGTTTCTTCAATAAAATCTGTATTAAGTTGCCTAAGACCACAAGCGACTTTGATTTCTGTATATTGACCCTCCTATACTGTTCAGTCAGTAATGTTTATTATATTGCCATGATTGTGACATTAAGCTAATGGTGTTGTATATCGTTATAACTTACCGCCATGGTATACATTTAAAACTCCTTTAACACCCCGCATAAAACACGTGTTATTTGCTACTATAACTAAGCCGTATAGATGCCATTTCAGGGTAGACAATAGTTTCCGTTCCACATCGGCATTATTGTATTGTTTTAATGTAACAGTTAAGTGAAAAAATATATTTTTAACGTCAGAACTATAGTAAGAAAGAACAAAGTAACATAAACATAATTGAGCAGGCACAAATGAAAGCAATGAATCATATTTTTGTTCGATGCTCAAATTTTTTTGCGTTAAAAGTCCTCCACCACACAATGGAATGAAGAAAATGAGTAAAAATTTATACATGTTTGTACAAATTTTATATATTTTTAAAAAGTTTTCAGATTTAGGCACAGCGTCTTCCCAAAGATTTGGTAAACAAGTAAAGTACCATAATTTGTTCATTGTTTCTAAGATTTTGGTTATTTTGTTTTCTTTGTTATTCATATTGAATCGTTGTATTGAATAGTTATATATAAGTTCCTGTCTTGTCTCAGAAAATACTTTTTTAGGTAACAACGCCGCTGAGCCAATTCTACGCGTGTACTACTTTGTAGGTTACTTTAAAAAAATTACTGACAGAGCCGTATGGCTTATTAACTCAAAGTATAATAAGGGTAATTTTAGGTGTAATGTAGGTAAATTATTTACATCTTTCGTAATATCGCTGGCCCCGAGCAATAAAGCGGTAATTTAAAGAAATGAATTTTACAGAAGAAACAATTGAAGCTAATTTGACTATATTATTTTAGTGTACAACAATCATTCAATTATGGCGTTAAATATTATCTTAATCGAACGGTAATTTTTTTATTTGATATTTTTCATTAAAAAATTATGTATATTTCTTAAATAATGGCCGAGATAATTATAAAAATGTATAATACATATTATTTACGTTACCGTTCTAACTGTAACTTACACCATTAACTTCTTTACAAATCGATCTTCCAATAATGGCCCGGGATGTAAGTACTCGTAAATAATACAACGCCATTTTCACTTTTAATCATGAGCGTATATCAGCCGGTTGCGTGTTTTATTTTCTACATTATTATTATAATCGACCTGATTAGAGTAATATACACTTACAGTTATCTAAGACCTTTAGTTTGTTATTTTCCAAATCAGTATTATTTCAAAGCCTATAATTCTTTTAATTTACATTTGTAAGTACCTTTCAAGAAAAAATCTACTTGAATTTTTGTACAAATCTACTTAGATTACGCAACAATTCCTGACTGGAGTTGTCCCCAAAGACTGCAGCTTAGAAACCTTTCAAAAAGAACAAAAAGTTTTTTTACTACCTCAGGCGACTTTCAAGTTATACCCTTGATATTTCACTTTGAAGATATAACTTAGTTGTAAAAATTTACGTTATATTTTTTACTGTACCTTTTTAATATAATAACCATCGCATTAGAATATTGCATTCCGTATGATTTGAGCCCATAATTTTGAGCATTGGTAGAGTGGGGAACAATTAATGTGTTCCTGATCGAAAGCGCGAATACGGTCCAGGCACGACGGTCGCAGAAGCGGCTGCCGTGTACGAGGTCGCGGGTTCGATTCCCAAGCAGGACAATTTTTTTGTGTAATTCACAAATTTATTCTACTAAGTTTGGATCTTCTTTGTTTCCGTAAAATTGATGTATATAAATTCCACGCGACATAGGGAGCTACCTCATTTTTTAAAAAAAACAACAGCCACGATAGTGTAATTGTTTTAAAAAAAATATCATGTTATGAAAAGGAAAGTGTAAATAACGATATAACACGCTAATAGACGTGATGTATATTCAAAGCTATAGCGACTCCGTGTGCTCAGTGACCCGGTCGTTGTCAATCATGCGGAAAGCATTACGCTGCAGTTGACATAATAATTTCACACACATTTATAAGTAAAGATGTTAATATAAGCCACTTAGTAGATTATCCCTATTTTTACATTCTGCTAAAAGCTTTTCCTAATATCTCTTGCAAATATTAAAACGTTATTGCAGGTAAATGTTTAGCCATCGTTCGTGCGGAAGAGGTTTAGAAAATCGTACGTATATTTCCTTGCAATGTTTGCTAAGAGTGGGAAAATTGTGGCTTGTTTATTATTCTTGTTTACTTCAAGTTTTGGGGCTTCATTACATTAAACTTCTAGCACAAATCATACGCCATATTCTTTTATCACGATATTATATTGTCCGTCTCTACAGAGGGCGAATTATTATGACCTGGCGTTATGATAATAATATACTTAGATAAAAAAAATCAGGTTATGATTATAAATATACAAAACAACAAGGTTTAAATAATAACTTAAAATTCAACTAATAAAAGTTAAATAGTTTCATATATTACTCAGCAAAAGAATTTTAAACAGCATTGTTCATAAATCTGACAACTTTCTACTGCACATTCGCGTAGTCGTTCAAAGAAAAGTTCGTTTTCAAAAGCAAGCATCATGTAGAAAATGAAAATAAAAAGTGTATTATGTCCGTTCAGAAATAGAAAAGGCAGGATATTTCTCGTATAAAAATCATAAAACTCACATTTGTGCCTTATATCATTCTTGTCACGTATTCGGGCGAGATCACGTTTGTCTTTGTTTTTTCTTTTTGTGAAGACATAATCTGTATTTTTTTTGCTGTACACCCCAGCAACACATGGGCTTGTTATATTGCTAGTTCAGGAGCGAGACGTAAAAAATGGGTGTCTATGAAAAATTGATCTGGATCTGACCGGGTTTATGTTTTCTGTTTTATTTTATTTTTCTTTTGTAAGCGGATTAATCGAAGCACTGTGAATGGATTTTCTTCATTTAGCTTTGACATTTTTAACGAACAGCATATACAGATGCTTCGTTCAGTAATAGAGGGCAATTTACTGCACTAAATGGACGTCGCTTTAATAATAAGGTTCTATTCCATAAAAGCATACTATTTAAGAATGTAACTATTGAAACTTAGAATAGTACTTTTTATGATGTGTTTACCTTGGTTTTACTAAAAATGTAAATAAATATTTGATTCTTTTTTTCATAATTAGTTTTATTAGACGGTAAAAAATAAGTAATTACATAGTAGAAAACCCTACCACATTTATGCAAGAGAATGCCTTAGTGCACGTTTACGGAGAAGCGGGGCGTCGGGCGGGGCGTATGGCGTGGCGTTGAGCGGGGCGTAGGACGTTTTTTCTGTTTACGCTGGGGCGGGGCGTGAAGCGGCACGCATCATCGCACGCGTAAACACAAACTTATAGCAATATATTATAACGTTGTTTATAGAGAAGCGTGGCGGGAAGCGTAGTGGTGCCCGCCGCTTTGCCAATATAATACGTCAAGTGTATAGCGAAGCACGCTCGTCTCGATCTTCGAGAATTGACGCTGCGTGCTCCGCTGCGTGCGCCGCCGCGTGCACCGCTGCGTGCGCCGCCGCGTGCACCGCTGCGTGCGACGCAGCGTGCGATGCTCTATTTCAAACAAATGTGTCAAAAAACGCTTCTCCGTAAACACACCCATACAACGCTGTACAGGGTGGCTCATTCAAAAGGGTCAGTATGGGAAAGTCTTAAACTATAAGTCATACGAAGATTTGTTCTTAGGAACCATGTCACCGATTTTGATAAAAAGAAAAACTGCATTCATACATTTGAAAAAGATACTGTACCCAGCTGGGGAATCGAACCCGGTTGTTTTGCAAAAATAAACTTATACTTTTTCTATTTAAATAATATATAATATTTATATAATATATTTCTGAATCATAATTCATTTATTTCTACAAAAAAGTACAAATCAGAATAAGGTCCACTTTAATGAAGCAGTTAAACGTTAGGGTCACTTTCACTTTAGTGACAAAAAGGATTTATGGAGTGAACATAAGTAGAGTAAGTGTAGAGATCCTCATTGACCTAATTGATGTGGCTTTGAAAGGGTGTGTCCTTAAAACTAGAACATTCGCAAACATAAATTCTGAAATGACTTTTGAAATTACTTTCATTATGTTGTTTACTACATCTACCAATATATTCTCTGACGAAGTAAGAAAACAGTTTATTACCACTCCATCTCATCCCATGGGTATCGTAAAAACCGGCTAAGGGACTATCCGTGAATATTATCTTTACGTAATGAAAAGAAGGAAAACTTGAAATTCAACCCTATACCAATCTGTTTGGTCAGCGTGGTATTAGTAGGGTAAGTATACCTCCGTCACTGGAGGAGGCCCGTCCCTGCAGTGGGACATTGATGGGCTGTTATGATGACCAATAAATAGTAGAGTCAATTCGTCTACTTAGCATGAAATTAGTAGACCCTGTTTCTTTCTGAAACTAGAGATGAACTAAAAATACTAATAATGCCCCTCTTTAGACTCGCTAAAGAGTCACATTTTTAGCCTGTTTCGATGATATAATATACCTCATTGTCCTTACCGACACGCAATCAATGTAAACTTATACTAAAATCTTTATGCAGGTCATAGCCATCTCGATTAACCATTGTCATTGAAATGCCCTGCACATACCTCAATTAAACAAAAACAACATGTCGGTCAATTAAGATCTTAATTGCACTTTGATTTAACTTTTTATTGTTGTTACTTTTTAATAGTAATTGTTAACAAGTATTATTTATTTAACTTTTCGGAGAGTTATACTGCGAATAATTATAATTATTGATATCAGCTAACAGTAGTCCACTTCTGGACTTTATTAATAAATCAATTTGATTTGATAGACTTTGTTTTAATGATTTTCTTATGTCGTTTGGTGATTTCAATAAATGCACGACCGCATTTGAATTAGGTAATTTTTGGGTCTCCGACTCTCCGTGTGGTGAGGGAGTAAGAATACAATATGTCACAACCCCATCTCATCCCACGGGTGTCGTAAAAACCGACTAAGGGACTAATCGTGAATATTATCTTTACAAAATAAAAAGAAGGAAAACTGGAAATTAAACCTTATATCAATCCGTCTGGCCAGCGTGGTATTAGTAGGGCAAGTATTCCTCCGTCATGGGAGGAGGCTTGTCCCTGCAGTGGGACATTAACGGGCTGTTATGATATGGGCGATACACAATTTTGTGTCCTAAGCCGTTATTTTCATGTCTTTATAGTACATGCGGCATAATATCATTCCATATTTAGTGAGCGAATTGTTTTGTAAAAATCAGTTTATCATTGAAATTGCTTTCAATTTTCATACACCATACTATACACTCGTAAATGCACAATCATCTTTCTAGCATACTTTTACCGCTAAAATATTTTTTAATAAAACGTTGGACTGCATCCAATATTCCAAGCGGCCCTGGTCAAGAATTTTATACGTTGTGAGGTATTTCAGAATAAATATTCTTCAACTAAATAATGTTTACCTACTGGTTAGTAAATGCTCTGTGGTATAGTAGTATAGATCTTGCTTTTCGATTACTGTAAATAAGCTGGACTTATTAAAAATATTTGTATTTGTTAAAATTGACATAAAAAAGAGGCAGGGGTCTTACAGCGGCTGGATTTTCTTTCTTTTACTTATATTTTTTTTATTTAAACTAAAAATGAAACAACAACTGGTTAACTTGTTTTACTCCAATCTTATATTAATTTATTTTTACAGGTTCAACGCAATGCAATAGTAAAGTAATTATACATAGTTTATAATTTACTCATTAAAACGTTAATGTTAATATTTTATACTTTAAATTAGTATTTATTAAACTTTATTGTTGAAGAAAAACAATTCACTGTCTGGATGCCTCCATTAAAACAATTTTTTAATTTCATACTTCTTAGGCTAATGTGATTTGAATAAAACACATTCATCTTTCGTTAATAAGTTTGGTAATGCGACGCAATATTAATTTTCTTTTAAGAGCCCAATAAAAAATTTTAGGCAACTTTTACGAAGAAAATAATTTATTTATGACTCTTAAACTTTTTCAGTACATTACGTTGATGTTCACTTAGTTTTAGTACCTATATTAAAAACGAAATATAATTATTTTTATTAGAAGTTGTTACAACGACATTAATGAACGACTGTCGTGCAAAGATTTTTTGTCTATGTGCCGCTCTTGTCCATTAACCCCCTTACTCATAAACGCCTCTTAAATATTAGTCAATTGATTAGCTTAAATTGTTACGATTTTTTTTGGTATAAGGTTTGTTTTGCCAATAAAAATTTCGCTAAACAGTTATTAAATTTAAGAGGCGTTTATGAGTAAGGGGGTAAGTACATAAGGTCTCCCTAGAAGGTATTTGTATTGAGACGTATCAAAACCCAAACATAAACCACGAAAATTTGATTCGAAATTAAAATGTGTGTATTTTTTTTAAAGTTACCGGATTTGAAGTAGATGATATACGTACGAGTAAATATCTTATGATTCGATGAATTCGTTTTTTGCAACGCGCACTTGTGGTCCTATTATACCCTAACTATTTACTTTAGTTTTAACGATAATAAGTCAAACGGAATGAAATGTAATATATCTTTCTTAATAACGTTTTTTTTTTACTTAGTATACACTGGTTACCTGCATCTTTATTTAGATTTATGATAGTTTCCTATACGAAAGCTAGACATGTTACCTTACTAAGCTTACTGCGAGAAACGGATTTATCTGATATTAAAACAACATTTAAGCACGTCCTGAGAGCACTACAGGAACCTACTTCAGAATGATAAGGGTCTGACAGACGGATAAAATGTTTTCCGATTGATTATTGTGATCCTACGTATTTATTATTTCCACAGAAAAGGCGATGTGTAATTTATTAGTAGCTTATTAAACCTGTTTCTTCGCTATCTTGATAAATTACTTATATTTTGTATATTGTATTTATGTATCCAGGTAAACATCATTTTTATTGGTTCTGTAACGACTACGTTTGTTTGTTCACTGTTGGTTAAAAACATTTTGCTTGGTCTCTTGGTCTTACCAATGACAAAATTATGAATTTTATATTTTAAATATTATATGAAAATTAATTCCTCGAAATATCATGGCTTTTTTTTTAACTGGCCTACCAGAATGACTCTCAATTACATAATAAATATTTTACTGCCCATATATTCTGATGAAATCAACATTTAAACTTACAGTACCGTTCATTTAAAATATTCCTCTGCTATTTTTACAACCCTAAGACAGATAAAAAGCTTAGTAATCGCCTCTAAATGTACTACGTAGTATTTTTTGTGTTAAATTATAGCGCGATGGTCGTTGGACAATTAAATGTGCGCAGTCAGCCTCTCAACCCCTATGAGAGGGTTGGCAAAAAATGTGACTTCAGCAGTGTGTTATCAGTGACATTTATATAGGTACAGGTAATTCATTAGAACAAACAGCAATGTTTATTTGAAACTTATATACTCGTATAAGCCTTAAGTAAGAACGCGGGTCTGCATGTCAAAAATTTGCTAAAGATAAATTTAAATAAAAAGTAATATGTAGAAATGATTATTTGTTTAATAGGTTTTTATATAATATTTTTATTTAGACTTCTGTTTCAATAGCAAAAATAGAGAAATATGAATATACTGTTTTTAATTATCTGCAACAAAACAGATAAGATTAATTTATACATGTGCGTACAAAAGGTGCGTCCCTACGAAAGAGACTTAAAACAAGTAAAATTCTTGTAATACTTAAAGTTATAAGCTGCATAAGACATTTCAAATACGCCAAAACCCTTTACAGTTACCGGTTGCTGAAATAAAATAAATTAATTTTAAAGTTTCGTGTGGTGACGGAGTAAGAATACAATATGTCAGCACCCCATCTCATTCCACGGGTGTCGTAAAAACCGACTAAGGGACTATCAGTGAATATTATCTTTACGAAATAAAAAGAAGGAAAACTTGAAATTAAACCCTATACCAATCCATCTGGCCAGCGTGGTATTAGTAGGCCAAGTATCCCTCCGTCACGGGAGGAGGCCCTTCCCTGCAATGGGACATTAATGGGCTGTTATGATGATGACTATACAGAGAAAAACCCATAAGCTCTATATGTACAGTTTTATGACCGTATTTAAGCCTTTGTGAAATTGCTAACCTTTTATTCTTTATATTTTTTCGAGAATAGTAATTACTTTACTTTTTGCTTTTCTAATGGTTATGTTAAGCCAATTTCCGACAGGAACTGCTAATTACTTTTTTCCTACAAAAGTCATTATTCTCGAGTTGTTTTTTTTATCCTTGATAGTAATTAACGTTCCACAAAGAGTGTTTTAGATCAAGAAATAGATTTTAGCGAAATAGTTGTTATAATATTAGAGGAAGTGGACAAAAGTATAAATTAAATTAGATTCAACAATATTTTGATCTATGTGATAAGAAAACTGTAAGTAAAACGACTCCATCTTTTATCATTTGTACTGATAAAAGACGTCGTTTTACTACCGGAATGAAACACATAATCATAACGCAGTTAAGAACTTTTGTGTAAATATAAAATTTGCTTTGAAAACTCTTTGACAAATGATACCCATATTATTCTGATACCCATAGGCTCGGCAAAGAAGCCATAAAATATTTAATTTGTATGATATTTTATTATTCTTGTCACTTTAAAATTGTTATTTGATTGTTGCATCATTTTCAATAGTTGTATAAAAATATTAACTTGGATAAGTAAGATGTTATTATACATCTAATTCTAAACGTGTAGCCATTATACTTGGCCTACTAATACCACGCTGGCCATACGGATTGGTATAGGGTTCAATTTCAAGTTTTCCTTCTCTTTATTTCGTAAAGATAATATTCACGGATAGTCCCTTAGTCGGTTTTTACGACACCCATGGGATAAGATGGTGGTGACATATTGTATTCTTACTCCGTCACCACACGGAGATTTTACTATTATGTGTGACCTTAAAGTTATTGTATTTATTTAATTATGACTTTACGAATAATAGCACTAAGGTAAAGACTTACCAAGCTAGGAAACTTTTTTACAGACAATGTTTTATTACAAAACTTTTTTCTTTAAATACTATGATTTTAAACCGACGGGTCCTACGTAAACTAGTATAAGTGCAATAATGCAACTTTACAGGAGAGCAGTTCAAAGGTTCTTAAGCTTGTAACTTTGTCAAATTTCTATAGAAATGTCTAAAATTTTAATAGGTTATACCTGGAAATGAAAGAAAAAAACTGGATAAAATATTTGTTTTTATTTCTTTGTATTTTAGAAAATAGCTGTACTTGCATTTGTTTAGCTTGTTTTGATCAAAGTATCCAAACAGGTAAACTGTTACAAGTAACCACTTGTACTAGTTTACAAAGTACTGACTTAGTTTTTAAATAATGAAAATAAAAGAACTACACATTATTAATCATACATAATATGTGTGTAATTTGTTAATCATGAAACCTCGAAATATGGGAAAATAATCTCATTTATCTACTTTTAGCACTTGCACTACTTTACAAGGTACTAAGAAACTAGTAGTACCAGTAATTTATGTAGTTTTGTGATTTTAACCTGATTTTTCTATGAAAAAATAAAACAAACAAATGTACAAAATAGTAAAACACGTTCATTGTTTAACATTATATGTGTAAAAATAAACGTGCTTACTATTTTTATAAAGACTTGAAATTTTGAGGTCTGTTCCATTTAATTTTAAAATATTAAAAATTTGACATGATTCTCGCTCAGATAGTTAATATCATCTTTATTAGGTTAAGGAGATATTAAATTATTTAATCAGTCTTTAACAAGCTATAAAATATATACTTGGCTTCGTGTTTTTAGTAATAATAATTAGTGAAAGTAATCAGGGCTTTTTTTACCATGTTTTAAAAAATATATATATTTCTATAATAAAATGTTCGATTCTTTTTAGGTAAGAACTGTACAACTACTAGTCTTAGTAGTCGTACAGTTCTCACCAACAGCTATTTAATAAGTCTTTATTAGATAGCTGTCTTACAAACTTATAAAATTAAATATACATTGCACAATTAATTGTCTACCACAACAACAATCTACTAAGTGGTAAAAATAACTTAAAAAAAGAAGACTTCTATTAACAATAATATAAACCTAGTCAGATACGTTTACGTATATTATATAAAACGTTCTAACGTTTCATTTTACTACAAGAAGGCGTGACGAATCTCTGTCCAACTTAAAATATTCCACGGTACCTCATTCATCTCCTGTAGCTTTTCATTCACCTGGTGGTAGCGCCTTTGCACTAAGAGTATCAAAGAAACATACTTATCCAAATTCTTACCTAGAATAGCAAAACTTTGAGGGTCTGAATAAACTACAGCTATCAATATTTTATTCTGATGCCTTGTTTGGTTATGATGTCGTAGATAATAATGCTTGTACACTTAGTATACAAACTTGTAATCATATATAACTAAGCTAATAGAACATGTCGAATATTGGCATATTCAATAAAATTACATGTTTCCTGGCTATCTTTTTGTTTAGTGGAAACATTGTCGTCCCTCCAAGTGGCATGTTCTGGGAAAAGCTGTTGTCAGATACTAATACTCCCCTGATAAGTAGCACCCTTTCACAAGATCGATTGAATTGCATAATGTCACGTATTATTCACGGCTGTGCTATAATATACAAGTGGTTACAAGTGATGAGAAATTTATGAAAGTGAGATTTTTAATTTATGAAGAAAATATATAAAAGTCTAGCAAGAATTTAAAAAAAAATCAAGAAAGTGTAAAATTTTATTCAAAATATTCCCCATAGTTCTCTTCTAGCAATAGTAGCGCATTCTCCTATCAGGTGTTATAACACCGATCATTTTCCGGATTTACCAAAGGACCAGGGGTTTTTTTTGTAGTTTTTCTAAAAAGTTAGTGACACAAATACCAACTACTAAACTACAACTACAACTACTAAAAAATATAAATATTTTTTAAAGATCTGAGACCCTTAATAGTTTCAGGAGTATTTGGGTTAATTGACTCCGAGAACGCTTCATACTTGTTATTATTTTTATGTTTACTGGTCACTCAAAACATCGTAAATATATGAGTATTTTTTTTAAAATTCAATACATAAAGTAAAATTCGATGCAGTTACACCCGTATTGTACGTACGCGCTGTATCGTCACCGCGCGTATACTGGTGCAACGGTCACTTACACTCACGCGTCACGTGGATCGTAACAACGTAAACTAATGCAAGTAACTTATATCAGTTTTGACTGTCTCCTTGCATTAAATTGTGTTACTTACATCAGTTTACGAGTTTGTATCGCCGAAACTGATAGAAATTTTAATTTTTTTCTTACTGATTTATAAAGAATAGGTTATTTTAAGGCCATTCATGCAAAAAAGTCATTTTCGTCAATTTGCGGGTTACACCAGTATACGTAGGACCCGTCGAAACAGTATCCTATAAAATTTAATCAAAATTGGGTAAGTGCATGAAATTTTACCTAAAAATATTAATTATTGTGTGAAAACCATGTAAGTATGACATTCATCGTTACGAGACATTGCAGCAGTCATAGTGATCGCAACAACAGAGAGATTGCATCGAGCCCAAAGGCTAATGTCGTCTCTACAGGTGATCTATTCTATGGAATCTAAATTATTAATTAAACACAACAATAAGTAAAATATCTTTGAAGTATGTAACTACGATATTCCTCAATTATGTAAAGTAAAAATTCCGTGTAGTGACGGAGTAAGAATACAATATATGTCACCACCCCATCTCATCCCATGGGTGTCGTAGAAACCGATTATGGGACTATCCGTGAGTATTATCTTTATAAAACAAAAAGAAGGAAAACTTCTACACATTTATTAATTTTTGAATTATGTTTTTTGTATGTCAGGTTTGCAACGGGATTTTAAGGATTTGTTGATCTGGTATGTATAGGTGTTGGTATTTATGAGGTAAATATGTCATAATATACGACAATATTCCATACATTCATAATAACTTAGTTTTTTAAATCATAATCAAAATCAAATTCTAAAGGTCCATCCTCAATTCCTCACCAAACACTTAAAATTAAACCCTATACTAATCCGTCTGGCCAGCGTGATATTAGTAGGCCAAGTATCTCTTCGTCACGGGAGGAGGCTCGTCCCTGCAGTGGGACATTAATGGGCTGTTATGAATGAATGAAAAAATGTAAAGTAAAATAAGCTTCACTTATTCTTTAACGTGAATACTTAGTAATATACATCTGTTTGCTTAGATAACAAACCTTGAGAATGTTCATGATTGGTTTACGGAACATATTACCGAAAACCTTATACACAGTACCCTGTCCTTTTTAAAATGTCATCGTCCACTCGCAAAAGTTAATCAGAAAGACATTTGAGAACCCAAAACGACTTCGTTTCATGAAAATTACGTTTTTTAAAAGTAATGTGGAACATTAGGAATAAATTTAGGGAATTCTAACTTAATGAAAAAGATTCTTTGAAAAAATGTTCATATTCAACAAAAATGTAATTTCGAATATGAAGTCGCTGGTTCTAATTAATTTGACAGATATGAAAATATTTCTAAGTATTAAACTGCCTATGAGTAATGTTATTAAGAATTTTCTTATTCTCGTAGATATAAAAGAAAAATCAGTAAATAGGTTTCTTGAGCATAAAATACTAAAGTTTGCTGTATGTGGATGGAGGTGCTGTTTTCCTATTTGCGATAGGAAAACAGTACACATTAATACAAAATATTTTTTGTTGAGTCAAGGTAAAGTGTTTTTTCGGTTAAGTACTTTTACTCTCAAAGTATACTATTTTATGTAAATTGTTTTAATTAAACTTAGGATGCATTTTCGTATGCTATATTGGGTATGACACAAAACGAGACACGTTCAGCAACAATTACATTAAATACCAAATAACTTATCAAAAAGTTTTCTATCGTGTTTTCTTGATGATACTATTTCAGATATCAGATGTATTTTTATAAAGATCTAAATATTGAGAAATAGTATTATAAAAACAAGCCCACTCTATCTAAAAGAAACATAACAGGTTTTTCGTGTAACAAAGCTCATTATTTTTATCTTATTTAGCATTATTTTATTGAGTTTAGTCTATAATATTTATTTTAGAGCTCTAGCAGATAAGAATATTAAAAATATACATTTTACAAAAGCATTTTGTAGTAACAGTTCGATCACTGTCATATTACTATACCCCTTCCAGCGTAAGTTTAGCTTTTTGACAGTTCACGTCCATGAAGTTTCGTAATACTTCTACTTAATTTTCAAACAAATAATATTGTATTTCATGGACGTACCCATGTTTTTTTCAGTTGCCATGGTTACTTAGTGATGGACAATCATAACGATTACCACCATTATGAAACAAATTACAAATAATCGGTAGAAATACATGCTATGAATAAACCTGAACTCTTCATAATACGTTTATAAAATGTAATATGATATTTAAGATTAGCTATAACCCGCGAATGTGTCACGGTAAATTATGTATTTTAAATAATACCTACGCTAACTATAATTTTATCATTTTAAGCTATAGGCTAATTCTCTTTACATAGATAAAGAAAGAAACAGTAATAAAATGATAATGTAAGTTGATATAAGGATCCAAATGTGTAAAATAAAGTAATTTGATAAAACGAAAAAACGCTTACAATCGATTGGCATTACATTCGAGATACTGCTGAACGTCACTAACGTCAATCTGTCAAATGTCGTTAAATATAGTGGAAAGGGTATAGTACCTAATCCATTAACTGAAAGCTATTAGTTTTATAAAAGACTAGCAGACCCGTGCCCACTTCGTCGTCATTTTTTTAAACATATTTCATTACTGATTCGCTTCTATTAGTCATAGCGTGATACTAAATAGCCTGACACTCCCCGATAAATGGACTATTTAACACAGAAAGAATTTTTAAAATCGGTTCAGTAGATCTAGAAATTACCCCTTATAACGTCACAAACACACAAACTTTACCTCTTTATAATATTAGTATAGATAGATTATGTATTGTTAAAATTTGATGAAAATGTACGATACATTGTAAAAATAAAATAATTTACATTTTTTATCAACCTTAAAAAGATAACTTTCTTCTGATTCAATCTCGCCGTATGAACCGTTTGATGTGCTTTCTGAAATATTGTTCCTGTTACATCAAAGATATCACAAGGCAATTTTTGAGGAACCCTTTTACGGTTGTTTACGTTTTTAAAAATGACATTTTTTGTTTTTTAATTAAGCTATACTGACAATTTCTTTGAAGTTATCATTTAAAAAATAGACTTCATTTTATACATTTATGCTTGTTAGTTTTTTTACCTGTTATTTTTTTTACTATATAATTATTTTTATAGATTTTTATGTGTCAAACTTCCTATTAAGAGGACCAAACCTACAAATTAATTAGATTGGTGAACCAAAAATAGGTACAATTAATTATATTCCGAGTTTCACGCTTTTTAATAATTACCCTGTATGGTTCTACAACATGTTCAGTAACAATAAAAATATTTCGTCTCTAATTTATGGTGTTTTTAGTAGTTTGTAAAGTAAATGGTTCCCTATATGACACTTTAGTGAGTAATTGTAGACACATTATATTTTTATGGTCTGACCTAATCTGAATATTAAAGTGCGCCACTAAAATTTAAAAGGTGTAATTAATGTTATACAGTTTACTATAGCAACCTATAAATAGCAGATTGCAAGGCCTTTTAAAAATTCTGTGTTGAATATTCCATTCATCGGGGAGTGTCAAAGGCACTATAGTATCACGCTATTACTAATAGGAGTGGAGCAGTAATGAAATATGTTTAAAAAAGGAACGCGTTTTTTTTCGCCGCCCAATGAAGTGGTCACGGGTGAGCTAGTTAAAATTTAATCAGTCACAAAAGTCATTGCATCAGACTCTCTGTGTTTTTAGTCTATCACTATGAGAAATGAAAATATATTATGAATGATTGTCAAAGTTTCCCAATATCGTACAAAGTTGCATTTTGCCTCACTACCTTAAGATCTAATTCATAATTTAACAAAGCAAGTGCTTAGGATACTATGTTAAACAAACGTGCTAGTTTTTCCATAAAGGTACATTTAACCATAAAGTACTACCGCCTTAAATTATCGTGGCTTTAGAGGTAAGCCAAGATAACTTATGCCTTGTACTTTCTTACATATTTCCGTTTCAAGTATTTTTTTATGTAATGGGAGGCAAACGGGCCAGCAGTTCACCTGATGGTGAGTGATCCGCCCGTAGACACTCGCAACACCAGAGGAATCACAGATGCGTTGCCGACCTTTAAAATATGATTAATTAAGTGTTACTAAATTTAACTCTTCGTGTGATATCCATCTAACTTAAAACAACTTATATCAAGCTTGTTGGAGTATAAGTCATCTATATTTTCTTCTGACGATTGATAAGGGTTAAGAAAGTATCATAACAGCGCATCAATGTCCCACTCCAGGGACAGGCCTCCTCCCGTGACGTAAAGATATTTGGCCTACTAATACCACGCTGGCCAGGCGGATTGGTACAGGGTTTAGTTTCTAGTTTTCCTTCTTTTTATTTCGATAAAATGATAGTCCCTTAGTCGATTTTTACGACACCCATGTGATGAGATGGGGTGGTGACATATTGTATTCTTACTCCGTCACCACACGGAGAGAAGAAAGAATGTAAATACTTTTTTCATATTCACAGGAATAACAAAACTGTTCACCTAATCTATATATCTATACTATTATACAGGGTTATGGTACATCGTTTGCCAAATTGAAATAGCTAATAGAAGAGGTCATTACCCGTCTTTCCTCACTCACCTAGCCGGTTTTAACCACAACATATTTTAGATATCGATGTAAAGCTATTTTTAAAAGAAAACCCAATATTTACCATGAACACTTAAATTTAAAAAAAAATTCTTCCGTGAGTCCTCATAATTATGTTTTGTTTTAAAGTTTAATACTAGGAGCATCAAATAAATTCATAATAGCTCACCTAAAATGTCAACTTTTTGTTTATTGACTTATTATAAGTATAGAGACAGGTAAAATTTAAAGATATGATCAACTTCACAGTACAATAAAAAAATAAATAAAAGAGAGAAAGTTCTTCCATTTTCTGAATAAATGCCTTACTTTATTCTCTTTCCATTGGTATACAACATGTTACAAAATAGTAAATAGTTTTTCTACAAAACATGTGTAATACATAATTCGAAGTAAAGAAAACACGTTTGATGAATAAGCAAAGGTAAATTTACTAGCTATAATTGCTATAATTGATACATTCTAGCGTACTTACCTAGTTACTTTAGCTTTTTTTGTCACTGCAGTGGGTCTAGCTTATCACATTTGAGTTAATTTTAATATAATAAAAGAAAAAAAAAATTCACCATTTACTATAGCGTCAATAATTACGATTAATGTTAGGCATCAAACGTGTTTTCTTTACTTCGAATTATGTATTACACATGTTTTGTAGAAAAATTATTTACTATTTTATAACATGTTGTATACCAATGGAAAGAGGATAAAGTAAGGCATTTATTCAGAAAATGGAAGAACTTTCTCTCTTTTATTTATTTTTTTATTGTACTGTGAAGTTGATCATATCTTTAAATTTTACCTGTCTCTATACTTATAATAAGTCAATAAACAAAAAGTTGACGTTTTAGGTGAGCTATTATGAATTTATTTGATGCTCCTAGTATTAAACTTTAAAACAAAACATAATTATGAGGACTCACGGAAGAATTTTTTTTTAAAATTTAAGTGTTCATGGTAAATATTGGGTTTTCTTTTAAAAATAGCTTTACATCGATATCTAAAATATGTTGAGGTTAAAACCGGCTAGGTGAGTGAGGAAAGACGGGTAATGACCTCTTCTATTAGCTATTTCAATTTGGCAAACGATGTACCAAACACCCTGTATAAAGCTGAAGAGTTTGTTTGTTTGTTTGAACGCGCTAATCTCAGTAACTACTTCTTCGAATTGAATTTAGTTTTCGGTTTTGGATAGACCATTGATCGAGGAAGGCTATAGGCTATATAACATCAAGCTAGGACAAAAAAAAAATTTAAAACTTAGAGGGCCTAAGGGCCTAATCAGAAGGCTCATGGTCACTCAGAGGGCAATGGACAGACCTATGTTGTAGCCTGATCTTTGAACGTACTCAAAAAGCTTATGGTGTCTCAGAGGGCAATGGAGAGACCTATGGGTGTTTCTTCGAAATTCGATTCTTTGTATGATTCATATGGGCAAATTTTTTTTTCACATTTTGGCTTATAAAACATGTTTTTGTCAAAGATGATAACCTAATATACAATGTCTGAAAAAGGCACACTTTTTTATGAAATGGTTTTCGAGATAATTAACTTAAAATTTTTTGAGGTCATATAAATCAGAATTAGGAACAAAAATGAAATTCTAGTTACAAAAATCAGTCATTTATTTATTAAAATCACAGTTGATAATCACAATGATTATCACCACACCTAAATCTAGTTATTAGAAGCATTGACAACTTGACAATATCAATCATTATCCGTGCCGCCATATTGACAATATGTGTGAAATTCTGATTAATATAGTATTTTTACCGTATGAATCAGGTACATATGAATCAAAATTTTGCCTTTTAACGTCGGTTAATCACTACACGTATACAATTAAGGATTGCTATTTATACATAGGCTTTAAGTCCCCAATTGAATTATATTTCCAACAGATTCAAGTTTGAAAACCATTTAAGTTAATTATAACAGCCAACATAGTTATCAGAAACACAGGTGAACCAAAGTAATATGAATCAGATATTTACATTTATAGCTCCGCAACAACACGAACCAGCCGCATGTAACGTCGTGACCACGTCAGCAGAGTCCCTGGCTACCACCAGCACTAGAAGGGATCTCCTGATGTTTCGTACTTAGCTAGGTACGTTCGAGTAAAGCGCGCGAATATGAATCAGACTTTTGTGCCGGACACTCACAATTTATTTTTTTATTAAAAACTATCGCAAATATTAGTACCATTTTTTTTGTGTAAAGAAACAACTAATATTCTATCGTAATATTTATAACGCACACCGATTCGTTAATAAGAAAAAATGTTACTGTTACTAACGTTCAAGAAACTGGGGTACGGACACACCATATTAATCAGAAGAACGCTTTTTAATTTTTTTTTTTAAATATATAAAAAACTATTATTAAAAAACAATAACGTGTGCAAGATAGGTAACTGTCTATAATATGTTTAAAAAATAATTGCAGTTTGGTTGGTCTGTTAGTTACAAAGAAAAACCTCCAGACATCAAAAATGTTGGGCTCAAAGAATCACCCCTATGTTGTAGCCTGACCTATGGAACTACTCAAAAGGCTCATGGTGTCTCAGAGGGCAATGGAGAGACCTATGTTGTAGCCTGACCGTTAGTCAGTTAGTTAGTTAGTTGTTGGCAATACTTGGAGAAGGCATATGTACAGCAATTAACGTCGATTGGCTGATATGATGATGATGAATAAACTTTGTATGAATTATACAAGTTTTTTTTTATTTCATTTCAAATTTAATCGCGAACAAAGTCGCGTTTTACAGCTAGTTTAAATTATAAATGAATAAAAAAGTCATTACACTTTAAAAATCTGTACCAATGTCTTAGTTGCATTACTCCCATAATTAAACAAAAAGGGGAATAGAAGATTAGATTTTAATAAACATATCTCAGTATGTACACTCAAGGAATTTAATTGTTTAGCAATTTGCTTAATTTTGAAATCGGTCAGGTTACTATTTACCGACTACAGACGACGGATGACGAACCCCGACGTCTTGGGAGTCGTAAAATTAATTAGACAAGGTATATATACCTAGCCTTGTCTATCTATGACAGACAGGTATTTTGTGTTAAAATAAAATTCTTCAATTTTATATTGTTGACAGACCAAAGTTAAGTCAAACTAAACTAGACCTTATCTACCATCTCCATCAAACAGTATCCTTAGTCCGAGTTTGTGTCACTATTAACAATAAAGTATATCGAGTAGCATTCGCTGTTCTGATTGGTTCAATGCATTGTATTGATAATACTGTCAAAATTTTATTTTTTACTCTTTGGACAGAATGGTGGAAGTTTGTAAACAAAGAAGTTTGAAGTGCAATTCATACTTATTGGTTATATTTTATATTATGTCAATTTTGAGGTGTAATATCTTTCAAATTCGCTAGGATTATTTTGGTATATAATACATTGATTTACAAAAAACCAAAGATACACACTCCACTTCCCAAAAACGTCCGCAACAAATAGGCGCATTGTGCACTTTTTTTAAATTAGTATCGCGTTGTTCTACCGGCAAACGTCAATCATTAAATTTTATTGCTTTATGTGTATTACTTTTTAAATACAACTTTATGTCATGCGTGTAAAATTGAATTTGAAAAAAAAATATGTTTACGATATTACTATACGTATTTATTGCGTATGTTTAATTTGGTGACACTTTTGGCTGTTAGTTTTCTTTGAAAATGTGCATCTAGGGTTTTTTATAAATCAATGATATAATACGACTAAATTACGTAGGTTGTGTACTTGCTAAACAATTAAATTCCTTGACCGTACATAATAATGAGAAAAAGCAAAACGGCATAAATACACTGGTGTGATAAATTGATATTGAAATTGCTCGTAACTCAATAGATAACGAACCGTATGAAATTGATAGCACAATCAATTTAGCGTTCTCAAACGTTTTTTTATTTAGTTCACCTGTACCGATACCGACGCTGTTTTCAACATGAATGGCTCAACGTACAAGAGTTTTATTTTACGTATTGCTCGGGTTGAGAGCATGCCAAAGACTGTATTTTCAATTCTGCCATTTAAAGTATTTTTTTTTCTATTCCACTATCTTTGAAACTATAAATATTGATCCTAATGATCACTTTACCATGAAACAACTTATAGAGGTAACTATGTATTACCTCAGAATTATATTTTGTAATTTATGAACCATCATTAAAACCACAACGTTGAGAACGATTACGACTGTACTTATAAGTCGTGTTCTGTTTAGTGCTGTACAGCAACCCTAATTCGTCAAACAATACAAAAGCAAAATATACAAATAAAACCATTCAAAACAATCCGATTAATACGCTTACAAAAGAAAAGTAAAATAAAACAGAAAACATAAACCCGGTCAGAATCAGATCAATTTTTCATAAACAACATTTTTTTACGTCTCGCTCCTGAACTAGCAATTTATCAAGCCCATGTGTTGCTGGGGTGTACAGCAAAAAAATTACAGATTAGGTCTTCACAAAAAGAAAAAACAAAGACAAACGTGATCTCGCCCGAATACGTGACAAGAATGATATAAGGCACAAATGTGAGTTTTATGATTTTTATACGAGAAATATCCTGCCTTTTCTATTTCTGAACGGACATAATACACTTTTTATTTTCATTTTCTACATGAAGCTTGCTTTTGTAAATGTTTGAACGACTACGCGAATGTGCTGTAGAAAGTTGTCAGATTTAAGAACAATGCTGTTTAAAATTCTTTAACTGAGTAAGCTTATGAAACTTTTACACGTGTACACTTTTTTATAAACTTTAGAACCTTTTATTCACAAATTAACAAAATATTTCTTATGCGCTGGTTATTATATTAAAAAGGCACATTTTACTTTTATTTTTACAACTGACTTATATTTTCAAAGTGAAATATCAAGGGTATTACCTGAGAGCCAACTTAGAAATAAAACTTTTTGTCCCTTTTGAAAGGTTTCTAAGCTGTAGTCATTGGGGACAACTCCAGTCAGGAATTGTTGCGTGGATTTGTACAAAAATTCAAGTACCTAAAAAGTATTGAACACATACGAATGTAATAATATGGTTTTACTTAATGTTTAATAAAAGCTTGCAAAAGTAACAATTTTCTATATTACATGAAAGTTTTTCACTAAAAAACGTAATTTAATCCGTTTATTACTACTCCAGTAAAATAAGCATTCAACCTCGGAATGGAAGCGAATAAGCTGTAAATTTGCATAAACCTTTGTTTTGGTGTACTAATGACTGGTAGAAAAGTCTCATATGATCACGTGTCTGCGTCATAAGTTATTCAAGGTCAAAGGTCACGAAAATCAGTTTTTTCCCATTATCTCGTTTTCTATGGGAAATACGCATTTAACGTCATCATAAATATTGTAGATCATAAAATTGTCTACAAAAAATATCTGAACACTTTTCTCCTAAAAAGCATCGCTTTCGAGATATCGTGACTTTAGAGCGCAGGAAAGTCGTATTTTCGACTATATGCACACACTAGCTTTTTCCCGTGATTTCGCTCGCGTTTATAAATATTATGAAAAATAAGGCTTATTTCAATATATAGTAGCATATGCATGCTTGGTCACAGCCTAATCGGTTTGAAATTGACAAGGTTACATACAAACTTCCATCCCCTATCTTATCCCTTTAGGGGTAGAATTTATCAAAATCCTTTCTTAGGGAGTGCCTACGTTATATCATCTACCTGCATGCCAAAATTCAGCTAGATCTGTCCAGTGGTTTGGGCTGTGCGTGCGTTATTAACGTGGTTTCTCCAGTAGGAATACTCCTACCACATACCTAGTGTTCTATCAACGCACAGCCCAAACCACTGGACAGATCTGGCTGAATTTTGGCATGCAGGTAGATGATATAACGTAGGCATCCGCTAAGAAAGGATTTTGATAAATTCTTCCCCTAAAGGGATAAGATAGGGGATGGAAGTTTGTATGTAACTTTGTCAATTTCAAACCGATTAGGCTGAGACCAAGCATGCATATGCTACTATATATTGAAATAAGCCTTATTTTTCATAATATTTATAAAGGCGAGCGAAATCACGGGAAAAAGCTAGTGTGTGCATATAGTCGAAAATACGACCTTCCTGCGCTCTAAAGTCACGATATCTCGAAAGCGATGCTTTTTAGGAGAAAAGTGTTCAGATATTTTTTGTAGACAATTTTATGATCTACAATATTCATAATGACGTTAATGCGTATTTCCCATAGAAAACGAGATAATGGGAAAAAACTGATTTTCGTGACCTTTGATCTTGAATAACTTATGACGCAGACACGTGATCATATGAGACTTTTCTACCAGTCATTAGTACACCAAAACAAAGGTTTATGCAAATTTACAGCTTATTCGCTTCCGTTCCGAGGTTTGCCCCTAATTAAGCCTTATTTGACTGTACTATACATGGCCACTCACTATTCAAAAAATGTTTGAGTTCTCTACCATTGACACGAGAGAAGTAGAATTTATATTGTCTAGTACCCATAGAATAAATTGTGTTAAGTTTGGAGGCTAAAGGACTTTGTGCGAATGCCCTGATGATAAATACGAGATACACGAGATTTAATTCAAAAAGTACACGATGTGTTTTTCAGAATCAGACTTTAAGTAACTTTAACAGCCCAACGGCGGCCCATATGTCAGAAGTTATAACTCATGGATAACTTACATAACGTAATAAAATATCAAAACGAAAAACTTTCCAAGATAACGTGTTTCAATTGTTTTATCCGTGTTTATTGATTAAAAACAAACAGCTTTATTTTGACTAAACTATAAATAAAGCCTAAATTATGAGGAATAAACAAAAACACGCCGCGTCATTACGTAGCATAGGTGTATCAACGAAGTAGACTTTACTCACACACGACAAGGTAAATATAATTATTTTGTATTGCTTTAAGGTTGCAGACGAGCAATCAGCCTACCTGGTGTTAAGAGATAACCACATCTCATAGATGTCAGAAATGCTAGAACGCAGTGAAGCCGCTGTTTTTTTTTACCACCTGGTGGTCAGAAGTAACCACATAATTTCCATAGCTATCTTACATTGCTATGTTTTTCACAGCGCAAGGTGGAAGTATTTGTATGACGCCCGTAGCAGCAGGTGACGTCAATAGCTGAAATGATGATATTTAAGTAAAACTTGTTACGAATAGTAAACAATTGAGAAAAGAAGAGGTTGCGCCCAATAAATAAATATAAATCAGAATCAAATTTATTTGTAGTCACACATCTAGGGTAGATCGCTAAAAAATATAAGTACTACGTAAAATATACCAGTATTAATTGATGACCATTAATTTCATTGGATTGCGGCAACCTAAGCTGCATGAGTTCTAATTAATAACCCCATTGGTCAGGCTAATAGATTTACAGACATAAAAGAACAAAATAGTATGAAATTGCCATAATCATTTTTCATTTTCGATAAAACCTGTAATTAATTAATTTGTGTTATAAATTTTGCCATTATTCCGTTTTGTTATCAATTGAGTAACGAGCAAATTGCGTTATCAGTTTAATTTATAACGTACATAACATACATATTTATCTTGAGAGTTAGGTAGAGACCACTGAGTGCTAAGATCCTTACAAATCAGCACTTCGCAACCCGCTTTTAAATTATATATTGATGTCAGCAGAGCAGTACAGCTTGAACGCCGCTTCTTCTCTACTAGTGCTTTGGAAGCGGTGGTAAAGTTTTCTAAGCCTTAAAATGTATTTAAACTTAGGTTAAGTAGTAATTAGTTGATGTCAATAAGCTATAAAACTGTTAAACTAAATTTATTAAATAAATTAATAAATATAAATATTCCTCACACATTCACACAACGCCATCTAGTCCCAAACTAAGCAAAGCTTGTACTATGGGTACTAGACAAAGGATCTCTCTCTGTAGTCGGTCCCTCATGACTGAGGATCGTGGTCATCAGCGGATGTGGATGATTTGCACCGGCTTTCGATGATCTGCCTCCACCGGTGCCTGTTCATCGCGTCTCGGGCAACAGAGCAAAACGTGGTTGATGATGGGCCTCTCACTTGATCGCTCCATCTGGTTGGGGAACGTCCACGTGCTCGTTTGCCCTCCGTGTTCCCAACAACGATAAGTTTTTCAAGGCTCTCTTCACCCCTCCTCATTATGTGGCCAAAGTAGGTCAAAATGCGTTGCTGGCAGATGGTGGAAAGGCGTGTTTGGATACGAAGCTGCAAAAGGATCGATGCATTGGTGCGCTTGGCGGTCCAGGGTATCCTCAGCATGCGTCTCCAGCACCACATCTCGAATGCATCAATTCTTTGCCGTTCTCTGGCTCGTATTGTCCATGTTTCCACACCGTACAAGAATATGGGGAATATTAGAGCGCGTATTAGACGGGTCTTGGTGGTGTTGGTAACGCCCCTCTTCTTCCAGATGACATTGAGTCGAGTCATCGCGTCCTTAGCCATACCAATACGCCTCTTTATCTCCGGTACACAGCTGCCATCATTGTGTACCAGTGCGCCCAGATAAGTATAGTGGTCAACGATGGCAACCCCTGGAATGTTATAAGTTGGGCTGGTAAGTTTTTCAGCTCGGTCAACTACCATTAGCTTCGTCTTGCTTCTGTTTACTGCGAGGCCCATACAGTTACTCTCGGTCTCGAGTCTCTGAAACAGCTCCTGCATATCTTCCATAGACGTCGCTAAAAGGACTATGTCATCGGCATACCTTAGGTTCGATATCCGCTTTCCTCCTATCGGAAATCCCTTGTCCCAGTTTTCGAGTACTTTCCGGATGATGTACTCTCCGTATATATTAAACAGGGTCGGGGATAAGATGCAGCCCTGTCGCACTCCCATTTTTGTTTCGAACACATTAGAACAATCGGTGCCGATTCTGACAAAAGAGCGGTTCTCAACATATAGTTGTTGGATCAACCCAATTAAATGATCGGGAGCTCCCATCTCGCTTAACACACTCCACAACTTGTCCCATTGCACGCAGTCAAAAGCTTTTGTGTAATCTATGAAACATAAGACTACTGGACTGTTGAACTCCCTGCTCTTTTCGATTACTTGGCGGATGTTAAGAAGCTGTTCCCTTGTTCCTTTGCCCTTTACGAAGCCGGCCTGTTCTTCCGGTATCTGGCTTCGGAGAAAGTGGTTGAGGCGCTTGTGAATGATGTGCAGAAGGATTTTACTCGCATGGGAAATTAATGCGATGGTTCTATAGTTGCCACAGATCTTAGTAGAACCTTTTTTGTGTAAGGGGATGAATACTGATTCTGTCCACTCTGTCGGCCATTTTCCCGTTCTCCACACATCATTACAGATTTCCACCATTACATCTATTCCTGCCTCTCCCATGTTCCTCAAAAGTTCGGCAGGGATCCCATCTTTGCCTGGTGCCTTACCGTATTTGAGGGCTGTGATAGCGCTTTCTACTTCCGAACGCATAATCTCTGGTTCGTCTGGTGTTAACTGCGCTCCCTGAGTTACTGGGTTTCCTGTGTCGTATAACGCTGCACAATACCACTTCCAGCGTTCTAGAACCTGTGACGTATCAGTCAGGAGTTTCCCCGTCTCATCCTCTATGGCACACGTTTTATAGCTTCTCGCCCTAGTCAGCTCTCTCACTTTGCGGGACAGGTCTCTGGTTTCGCTTCGTATGCTATGTTGTTCAAGCTCAATGCACATGTTTTTAAGGTAGGCATTGTAATCCTGACGGCACCTTTTCTGGACTTCACGACTAAGCTCCGTGTATCGTTCCCGGTCAGCCGCTGAACTTGTGCCTTTCTCTTTCAGCTCTCGTCGCTCCAGGATAACGTGGCTTGTCGCGGGTGTTATGTAGTCCTTCATGTCCTGTCTCTTGACAATATGTTGACTGGCAGACTCGGTAATCACTTGTTTTAAGAGACTCCATCGATTTTGCGCTGATCCTTCGCATGAGATGTTCGTAATGCGTTGGTTGAAGTCCTGTTTGTAACCAGCCAAATCCACGTTACGTAAGCTGGGTTTAGTTTTGGGTCTTATAATTCTCTTAAGACGAATCCGTATTGTTGAAACCAGAAGTTGATGATCTGAGCCACAGTCTGCACCAGGGAGCGTAGTAGTGTTCATTATAGAGGACCTCCACCGCGTTCCTATTAAAATGTAATCTATCTGGTTTCGGTATCTATCGCCAGGAGAGGTCCACGTATATAGTCGTCTAATATGATGGCGGAAACAGGTACTGGCGAGGCAAAAACTTTCCTCGCTGCAGAATTGTAGCAACCGTTCCCCTCGTTCGTTGCGTTCACCGATACCATACTTTCCAACCACTCGACGTAGGTGTTCGTCGCCCATAGTGTCGCCTACTTTTGCATTAAAGTCTCCCATAATGACAGTAACCTCTCTTCTCGAAATCTCTTTGAGAGTTTTCACCAGTGTGCCATAAAATGTTTCCGCCTCTTCCTCGCTAGACTGGGCTGTTGGTGCATAAACCTGTACGACGTTCAAGGTGCATGGTCTGGTGTTAAGTCGTATAGTAATTATACGGTCATTGACCGGTTTATATCCCAATACGCATGCCTCGATCTTTGGTGGTATCACGAAAGCAACTCCTCTGCTGCTGTCGTTATCTGGTCCCGAAAAGTACACTTTATTTCCAGATTTCGAGTAAAAGTGACCTTCACCTTTCCAGTGTGTCTCGCTCAATCCCAAAAGCTGTATATTCTTTCTTTGCATTTCTTCTTCAACGATTTTTAGTTTGCCTGGTTGGTTTAGTCCACGCACATTCCATGTCCCAATGCGATGTGATTGTCGGGAATTAAAGGTGCCGCTGTCACCAGTAACTGAATTTCCATGCGTAGCCTGATGAGTCACTGAGGCATGGCCGGTAGCAGATTTCACACCACCCCTCCCGGAGGGGCGGCGCCGGGCGTTAGCCGGATCACATGACATACTCGCATCCATTGTGTTACTATCCATGATGACTGTCTTGGGAATTAGTAGCAGTGGTTTCCCGTTGCCTTCTGCTCCAAACATTTCTGAGGTTATTTTGACCTCAAGGCCGTTGCTGCCTCTTCCGATCAGTTCTCCAATCGGGTGTATGGTTATACCGCCATTGCTCGGTCGTCAGAGCCTCGTCTGTTTTCTAGCAGGGAGCACCACGGTGGTTGTTAGCCGTCGCCGCCATGGGCGCGTGCAGGTGAGGTTGACAATTGGGTCGGATAAGCTGTTAGTTCCGTTCTCCCCTTACCCCCCTTCTCCCCTTACCCCCAAACCAACCCAGACAAAGGATAAACATACTTAAATACTTTTTTTTTGTAAATAAGTACATATTATACATAGAAAACACCCAGACCAATGCAAACAATCACGTTCATGCATATAAGGATTTGCATTGAGTGGGATCGAACCCGAGACCTTTGCGTAGCAGTCATGTTATATATCCACTTCGCCACATATTTCAAGTGAGTTAATCAACCTATTTACGATGAAAAAAGGTGATGATTTGGTTTGAAATAATTACAATTAAAGTGTTGTCAAAATGTTCAAATGTGGTCAACAGTTATTGTTTGTAGCGTAATCAAAAGTTTTAAAGTAGAGGTCGGCAGCTAAACCATTAAAATATTGAGGTAGACGACTGCATACGTTTCAAATGTGTTGCGTATTGATTAAAACATGTAGTACTTATTTCAAAGGATTTTATTAACATAGAACTTTATAAATTAATTACTTACTGTATTGCGTAAAAAAAAATTAGTTGTTGCCAAAAAAAATATAAATATTTAATAAAAATTGAAAATTTCAAAATCAATTTAGTACCTAACTTGTGTGTGTGGTTTTATATAACTAGACATTTTTAATATCTCTTTTGTCTAAATCAAAAAATCATTGAAAGTTACCTTTCTATTTATTATGTTATGATTCTGACATAATACACGTATAACATTATTTTGCCTTTTATTTATTTTCCAAAATTCAATTCTCTTAGTTGCTGCAAATTTTCTTTTTGTACTAATTTTCTCAGCTTATCACGGATTATATGTGGACTGTAAGAAGAAGATATTACAAACATGTTCTGTTAAAAAAAAAACTTTATATACCGGTGGCATACACTGTATTATCCAAAGCGCCTGTATGTTGCTTTTACTCGCGCCAACTCCGTCGAAGCAACGACCGGGCATCGGAGCTCTGTATACCCGAAAACGAAATGGCTTTATCAGTTTTGACAAAAAATTCTATCATAATTCAAATTCATTAAGATCGTTATTTAATTTTAATGTTTATGCGTGAGCTTGACGTCATTGGTTGACCGTAATCAAAACTATGCTTAGATAGGTGCAATCTATTTTAAACTTTCACTTCAACGCAATAAATAATAATATCTACTAACACAATACAAATGTCACTATATTTAAACTGTAGAGTTTGTATGTGAAAAACCATGAAAAACCATTAAATAATTTAAAACTAAAGTCAACTTGTTACTTTTGTGACATTACAAGCTTGTCATTTCAGAAAAACTGAAAATGTAGAATTTAGATATTGGCTGGTAAGCTACCCAATTGTTGGCACCTTAAGAGTGGACATCGTGTCAGACTAAAATATAAAATATCATAAAATGATAAAATACTTTAATCTTTGCTTATACTTAATCATTATTATGTGATTGAATAGTATTAAATAAATATTATTGGCACTAATGCCAATAAAAGGATTCTGATAAATTTATTGTTGCTATGTTGACACATGAAATAAATAAAATATGATATAAATACTAAATAAATAATATTTGAACTTGAATAATCTATAGTGTTTTCTTTCTTTTTACTCACTTTTAACTGTTAAGTGCCAATAATTGTAGAACTTCTAACGATTAGGTGGTTTACCCTAATTTGATTAATATTATAAAATTACGAAAACTTTAAATTGAAATATGCGCCAATGACGTCATGCAAGAAATGATAGGGATGGACATATAAGGAAAAAAGAGAGAAATTCATTAGAATAAAACGTTTTACCGAAAATATGCTCTAGTAACAGTCAATAATGTTGACTTTACTATTTGTTTTTATAAATATCTAACGACTTTTTGCTAATACAAGAGAACTGATATGTCAAAGTAGCGTCATGATTTAGCTGATGTTTTGTTGTGCGATATTGAACCTAATAGTTTTATGACATGCAACTAAAATTAACTCTAGAGGTGATAAGGCCATTTAGTTTTTGACTATACATTAAATATACGTGTATTCGGTACTACTCGATCGTTTTACTGTGTAGAATGAATTTCATGTAAGAATATAAAGGAAATGTTTATTTGCCACTGAAGTAGTTTTGTAGAATGTTTATGAGGTTTTCTGAAACAAAAGTTATTGTACGATATTTAATATTATAGCAATTAAACAATAAATTTCAATAGTGCATAAAAATTATTCTAAGCAGAATTTTATGTAAATATTTTATTAATAATAATTTACAAAAACTATTAAATACAAACGACTTAAAGTTTCTATAATTGTACTCAGCGTTTTATATTCAATTTATTGTTTCTTTCAATAATAAAAAAAAACTTATTACTTATATAAGATTAAATTAGAGTATTTACAAAAAAATTGTCTTGATATTAGTATAAAAATATAAAATATTCCTCACACTTTCACACAACGCCATTTAGTCCCAAACTAAGCAGAGCTTGTACTATGGGTACTAGACAACAGATAAACATACTTAAATACTATTTTTTGTTAATACATACATATTATAAATAGAAAACACCCAGACCAATGCAAACAGTCATGTTCATGCACACAAAGATTTGCATTGAGCGGGAATCGAACCCGAGACCTCTGCGTAGCAGTCATATTAAAAAACCACTACGCCACAGAGGAGTAAAACTAATGATTTCAAAAGTGATATCAAAAGGTACAAAAAATATTTTATCCTACGCCAACCGTAGCATGAATTACAAGGTTCGAAGGAGGAAGAAAAACTCACAGAGTAGACTAAAGTTAATGCATTTACTATAGGTAAGAGGATACGTTCGACTACTTGATACATAGAGTATAAATTACACGGTAGGGGCACGTGGAGTGCTATACAATCAGGGGTTGATTGCTCGCTATGGATGCCACTACTTGAGTCTTTGTTTCTTTTAACAATAGGCTGTGGCATACACTTTTATATTAATATAGATTGTTGAAATTACAGAAGATACAGTAATAATAATATAGTAGAGTTTTCAATTTAAAAAAAAATGCAAAGTAATATAATAAATATGAATAATACTTTGCATATTTCCAAAGCACCCGGTACTTTGTAAATGTATAAAACTCGTAGAACTCTTGTTATTTTAAGTATTTCATATGTTTTAAATTATTGCTGCAGAAATTTATTTAGCTTCTAGGTACTTACATGCTTATTATGTAAAGTTTTAGGCTATACTCATAGCGGGGACTGGATGCAAAGGCTCTGCCGATTACCCAGGCCCCCTCCAAGTAGGCGATGAAGAAGTGCCGCTGGGGACTTTTAGTGGGTACACTGGCGGGCTGCGTAACCCCTGGGAGCATCACATACCCCTCCCGTCCTCCAACGGAAGGGGATGCGTAGGCATTTTACCCCAGTGATCACAAAAAAAAGGCTATACTCATGGCTGTCATCTTACACCCGCAGTCAGCCGTTAGCGATTCTTTAAAAATGATCTTTTATTTTGTAACTTTAGGAACCGTCCGTGAAAACGTACTATCGTTACATTGTCATAATTTACTCAATTATTATGCAATTTGTAAAGTAAATCAACCATTAAATTATAACGCTGTTATCTGTACGATTCTGTTCGAAGAGTAATAAAATGTTTGAGCAATTGATAAAAGAAAGACTAATAATATAAATGGTAATGTTAAAAGTAATATAAAATCAATTTGAAATCCAGTTAACGAGTGGAATATAAACTTACTCAAATTTAAAACTACTGAAAAGCTTTTAGGTGCTTTGTATGGTCTCGCGGGGATTAAAGCTGAACTGGGTTGATATTGGGTTTTATAAAATGATATTATGTCAGTTAACACTACAGTACACGCGCCCCATTTTGTCACACGAGCACACGCGTGGCCTACTATATAAGGCCATTCTAAAATGTCAATAAAGTCGTATATTTCTAATTATCTGATTAAAACAACCAATGAAATGGAAAATTTACTTAATATATTTAGCTTTCACAACCTTACATTTTCTATTATTAATTAAAAATATTAAATAATTAACAATTTTGTAAATATTTAGAAAAAATGAACAAAAATGGCACTTCTGAGATCAACATGTTTTTTCTTAACTTATATTTAAACATAGTTACTAATTTATTTGTTTTCATAGCATTGAGGACATACTACGGCTTGGTGATCAGGACAAATCCACTTATTACAAGTCTTGCACCACTTTTTTGTCGACCGATTTCGGGCTCTCGAGCAGATTGCACATCGACCAACTCGTCCCATCTTTGGAGTTAAATCATGTTGAGTTTCATGAGATTCTTGAACTGCGCTGCCTAAGAGTACTCCAATCCTAAATTTAAGCTGTCGGGGTAGTGTATTAATCGATGCTCGTCGAACCAAATGTGGTTTTATCAAATTAAAAGACAATTCATGGATAAACTTGCGCCTGACAATTTTTTCCGGAAAGGCATTCATTTGATTGATAACAAGGGCATTTATTCCAACAATGTTCATCAAATTAAAGAATATTGTTAGCGGCCATCGTCGACTGTTACGTAAAACACTATACTGCTCGCACATTTTATCAAGAATGTCTACCCCACATTTAGTGCGGTTGTAAAAAGTAACAATCTCCGGCTTCTGTTCTTCATTTGTATCAGCATCGATAGCTGCATCATAGTGCATTGTGGACAGTAAATTAACGGCCTTGTTTATTTTTGGAGCGTAAGACACAAGAGTAGCGTCCTTTTGAAATCCAAAAAGGGAACTTTTGCTTGCCCTCTGCTTCGAAGCTTTGAACTCCTTGGGAATTTCGGGTCTATTTGCTTTCATAGTACCAACAATTGTAATTTTCTTTTGTAACAGCTCTTTAGCCAGAGGTAAATTTGTAAAATAATTGTCCATTGATACATTGCACCCCAAGTCATAAAGTGGATCCAGCACTCTATGGACGACATCGTTTACCTTGTTAGACTTTTGAAAAGGACCTTCTGGTTGGGCTCCGACATAAATTTCAAAATTGTACACATATGGCAACTTTGTATCTGTTACCATGAAAATTTTGATACCGAATTTATCCGGCTTATTTGGTATGTACATAATGAAACCACAGCGTCCTCGAAAACCGACAAGTTGTTCGTCTAGCGTCAAATAATCACTAGGAACATAGTTGTTACGACAATTGTTGATGACCAACTCTACAACTTGTCGAATTGGTGCCATTTTATCAAACGTTCGGCGCTGTTCTCGGTCAGTAACATCATCAAATCTGAGGGCTCGTAACAAAAACCGAAATCTATTTATTGACATTGTGGTATATACAATTTCTAAACCGGTACCTTGAGAATTATCCCAAAAATCCTTTAGATTACGCCGTCCGTTTCGCGACACTCCCATGACGTATAACATGCCTAGAAATGCTCTAATTTCTATAACATCAGTTGGCTTCGCATCTCGGTCTCTTTGATATTCGTCTTTGATTTTATCTATGTAGGTATATATTAGTGCACCTTACCAGGATTTCGAAGATGTCTTGCGTGAAGAACAGCTCAAAACAAGATAAAGGATCCTTAGCATTCCTAGCCGTATCTCCTTTTGGGCCGGGAGGTCTTATCCTAATGTTATGGGGTCTAGTTCGCGTTGCTGGTGGAACCTCCTTGTTCCAAACAGTTCCGTTCGTCGATTTATACACTGCACTACGCCTCCTGGCCGCTAGTTCCGAGAGTGGTACGTCTTCTAAATCAGACATGTCATCTGATTCATTCAATCCTTCCTCTTCACGGATGAGTTCCGACTCACGGACTAAGGCTTGCAAGTCTGGCACTGCATGAACTTCATCATCTTCACTTTCTAGCTCTCGCAGCCACCTTTCCACTTGTAAATTATCCATGGCGATCGACGAAACCTGTAAAACGTACTGAAACAAGAAAAAAGTATCATAAATAATAATTTCTTAGAAAAATAATTAATAAATATGAAATAATAAATTAATGTGATATTTTATTTTATTATTTCATCATTATAAAACAGTGTAAAAGCGTTATAAATTAATAATACACCAAAAATTACATACCTCAATTTGTTACACCAATACACGCGTGGACTACTTTAGTAGTCTCGAGTTTTTGGCGCCAAACTGTTAACGCGTGCAGCCGCGCTGGGGGTCCGCGGGGTACTGAGGTTGTGGGGAATATATCGAACGAAGATTACCTGGAATCAATCGTCTCTAGCGCGCGTAGTTAAAAACATATTGCACGAAGAGGTACCCTGGTCTACCATAGTAGGCCGCGCGTGTACTGTAGTGTTAATAGTAAAACCAAGTAAATAATATTACTAATGACAAAACATGAGGATCTTATCCATAAGAAAATGTCTCTATGGTATAGTTTTGTTTAAGTCTATGAGCGGACACTTACTATCAGGTAGTCCACTTAAAAATGTAACAAACACACAAACTGTACAATAAAAATGTAAGTAGCACCTAAAACATAAAACAAGATTTTAATTGTTGTAACTCATTAAAATTTAGACATCAATCCGAACCGAAGTTGTTTACAAATGTAGTTTACAATCTAAATGTAAAGTTTTATTGTTATTCGTTCTAGTCGTAAACTATCTACGACGGACAATTTCTTCCTTACAAACGGTACTCTAAGTATTAAAAGTCTTACTGTGTAAAAGTTTTAGCTTCCCTACTCTATCTGTATACGGCTCTTTACGAGAGGATTTAAAATCGGAACGTCTTTTCCACTAATACCTTTTCGCGTGTGTTTTTATTTTATTTAATACATAGTAGTAAATAAATACTTTTTCGTTTGAAAAGAGGTTAATGGGTACACAGGTCAATTGAATGTAAGTTAGATTTTCTGGTAGACTACTATGGGCATGAGGAAGAAAGGAGACTCAAAGAAACAGGTTCAAAAACATTATTGTATATCGTGACGCGGTAAAAGATTGCAATAGTCTTGAAGACCAGATCTTACAAGAACCTTACCCTGCCGTCCAAAAATCGATCTTATCATGCTGATATTTAAGCAAAATGTACGTTATCCAGTATAATATAAGTACAACTTTGTTGTAAGATAACTAACTTGTCATTCAGAATATTAATAAGCACGATGTGAGCATATCCCAATTTGCATCTTACTTCGAAAACTTGCATGCGGTCTTATTGTATTCCCTCTACAAATACTCGAACTTACTAAACTCATGTAGGTATTGTTTTAAGCCAAATTTCTGAAACTACTGCTACTGTATTTTAACAATACTTTATTATACTAAAAAAAAACAAAAACCTAAGTACGGAATTTGACATTACATAGGTGGAAAGAAACTAGCACATGAGCTGAGCTGGAGTGACTTAATGTGTAAATTAATAGTGGTAAATAAAATCCCTTAGCAACTTTAGCTAATGCCTCAATATTGAAATGATTCTAATGCTTTTCATTAAGACAAAAAAATAACCTTTCTTTACCGGTCATGTTCTATATCGCAGCAACATAAATTAACAAGTTTTTTTAAATTTATGTAATGGGAGGCAAACGAGCCAGTAGGTCACTGATGGTAAGTGATAACCGCCGCTCATGGAAACTCGCAACACCAGAGGAATCACAGATGCGTTGCCAACCTTTACAAAGGGAGTACCTCATCATCCTATGAATATAAATAACATTTAAGCTGCATACTGTACAGTTGCATAAAATAAAATGCTTAGAATGCATCGTTTTACATTTCCATTTAGTTATACTAACACCTTATCACTTGTATCAAGTAAATGACCACTAAATGCAAAATTAAATCAAATAAGCCATTAAATTAAAAATAATTATCGAATAATAATTAGGAATAATATATCGTCAGCGCTGTGAGTCGGTCGTGTAAATAGTTATTAATTAATTAATAATAGTTTAGCGCGGCGCGAGCCGACGCATGTGTCAATTTTTACCATGAGTGATAAACTTGTGGAGAATGAGGTGCTGGCTTTTGTACAACAGAAGCTAGACGTCATAGGCGAAGTATCTGCGCTCCAGATTTGTGTCTCGAATTTCAGCGAGGAAGAAATCGCGGCTGCCAAGTTGTTGGTTTTTCGATCGCTGAATAAAGAAGACCAGATGGTGTCACGTAGACGTGACGGACCTATGAAAAGTATGCAGGACATCCTCACACTGCTCAAGACGACTGATCCCGTAAACGTGCCAAGATTTGTAGCTAGGGACTTGAAAAAGTTGCCCCTGGTTACTTTAGACCACGTCGACGTAGCAAGTCTTTTAAAGGACATGGTATACTTGAAGACAAGTCTGGCGGATGTCAAGAAGAAGTTGGAGACATCCGAAAGAAACGTGACAGAGTTGCGCACCGAACTAGAAGAGTTGCGTAATTCGGTCAAAGTATCTGTGTCACCGATGTCGGCGCGTGTAAGCGCACGTCACGGTGCATCGTCTACAACAAGTTACGCGTCAGCGGTCTTGTTGTCAACACCGTCTACAGCTGACAAGGCAGAGTGGGTCGCACGAAGCTACGCGCGCCCCGCTCCCGTCAAGCAGGCTATTCACTGCCCGCCTTCTCGAGCTCCTTTAGATCATGAGCCCAAGGCCATTGTTTTAAGAAGCCATTGCAAGATCGGACTAATGATGATGGTTTCGTGACTGTGCAAAGGAAAAAACCCCGCCAGCGAAGCATTAAGAACTGCTGCGGCACAGCACCTAGGGAGCCAAGTGTCAATGTCCGTGCTGCAAAACCTAACACTCCGGTGTACATTTCACGCCTGCATTACACCACAAAGGTTGAAGACATCGTCGAGTACGTTCGCCATAGGTTGAAGTACACGGCGAGAGTGCAGTTGTTGGAGTCGCGTCGCAACGTTAATTTCAAGGCGTTCGTGGTTCGGGTCCCAACATGTTACCTGCATCTCGTCATGGAGGAAACCTTTTGGCCGCAGGGCGTGGTGTTCCGTCGTTTTCGCGGACAAGTGCCACCTGATCGAGCCGTGACGTAATTTATTTGTTATTTATGTGTTTATAAAGTTCATATGTTTTTATTTATTATGTCACGTATTATATAAGTTGTAGGAATAAATAATTATAAATATAAGTATGTATGGCTGTTGTCTGGTACCCATAGTACAAGCTCTGCTTAGTTTGGGACCAGTCCGCATTGATATATTATGTATTATTATATTATACATTATATTGTTATAATTAGTATGTATAAATAATTGTAAATATAAGTATGTATGCCTGTTGCCTGGTACCCATAGTACAAGCTCTGCTTAGTTTGGGACCAGTCAACATTGATAAATTATAGTATAAGTACTTACCTTAATGTATTGTTATGTAATATTTTTATATAAATAAATTTGATTTGATTTGATTTGAATTACCAATCGTTTGTCATTACCAATCTATTCCAATACAAATAAAGCTTTTAACACTAATGAAAATGCATTGATTTCGTCGATTGTAACAATTGAATTGCGTACTTAGTGCATGTCAAATGCTCACTAGCGTAGATAATTTGTGCAATGATTATTATATTGAAATAGATTTTAAAGTATCTGAACTAATTTGTTATGCATTTGCAATAAAACTTTATAGGAAAAAAGTTACATTAAATAAATAAATAAATATTCACGGACATATCTACTCAGCGCCATCTGTTCCCAAAGTAAGCAAGGCTTAACCTGCTTGTGTTATGGGTAACAGATAAACATACTTAAATCCTTTTTTTTTTAATACATACATAATATTATCAACGGTTAAACATACTTAAATACTTTTTTTGTCTAAATACATACATAATAATACATAGAAAACACCCAGACCAATGCAAACAATCATGTTAATGCACACAAAGATTTGCATTGAGCGGGAATCGAAACCGAGACCTCTGCGTAGCAGCCATGTAATATACCGACTGCGCCGCAGAGGTCGACAATCTAACGTAAATTTTTTCCTTTTATCTCAAAAGTCCTAACTTGCTGTTTACCTTAAAAAAATATATTATTATTACACTATTTTAAAATGGAATGGGAGAGTTCTGTACAAAAACTTGATGCTTTTAGAAAGAACCTGCAACGAATTTAATCAGAAGAAAATAATACAGGAGTTGGAGACTTTCTTTCTAGCAATGCATATTTGCATTTAAGTAACTCCCACTTGCAATGCAAATACTTAGACTATACGGTACAAAGAATAAGAAAGCTTCTCGGCGTTCTTTGGAAAGTAAATTATTTATTTATCTTTTAAAAATGCATATTAGGATGAATACATTATAAATCAAATAGTTTTATTTTTAAGAATTAAAGGTAATTGTCACTTTCAGACTAAGACCACTGTAACTACTTGTGCCAAAATGTCTAACAAAAAAGACAAAAAAGACAAAGTTAGGGTCGTAGCAGAATATTATATCATAACGTAAACGGATCGGCACCGCCTCGCCTTTTTCCTCGGAGTCAAACGTCAAAAATCCGTTTACATTACGATTCCAATTAGTTAGTGTGCGTTGCAGTGAGGAGTTTCATACAAATAATGCTGAGCGAACCGAGTTGATACGTTGCCGATCCGTTTACGTTTCCTTATAAATATGTGCTAGGACCCTTAATCTCCCGTTAACGTTTAATATTTAATTTCTAAATAGTTGCATCAAAAAAACAAAACGGCATCGCACAAACATTCCAGATATAGTATTTTGATTTGTTTTTGATAGCCATCTATCTGCAAAAGTTTTAGCTTGAAAGCGTTTCGTTTGAATTTGTAGTCAGTTGCCAACTTTTATGTGGTTTCGTAATCAATGCGGTGGATTAAACCTGTAGTAAAATTTGCTCTAAAACGAAGCCGTAAAACACACAACCAGATTTAATGTTTTGTACCAGTATTGTGATAAAACTTCTGATTCAATTTCTTTTATCTTACTGACTTTTCAATGACCTGGGTCATTAGACTGCACTGGTGTAGTGATGAGCATTGTCCTGTTTTGGAGGGAAACTTGAACTACTAATACTAAGCTGGTGAGAGAGATTTTTCTAAAGGGTTTTGTATGATGAATATTTGCGCCACTCGCAAGATGGATTTTACCAATCAATTAAAATATTGATAACTAGCTTTTGCCCGCGGCTTCACTCGCTATAAATTCAGGGTAGCATTGTCACTCTTTTCTGGACATAGAAAAAAAATAGCCTATATTACTCTCCATCCCTTCAACATCTCCTCTTAAAAAATCATCAATTCGTCGCTCCGTTTTGCCATGAAATAAAGACAATCAGACAGACACACTTTCACACTTTATTATTTACTAGCTGCTGTGCCCGCGACTTCGTTCGCGTGGCGGATGTTACTTACTTCGCAATTCGATTTAATACTGAAAAATGGTTTTTGAAACCTTATAACAAACATATATACCTACACACGAATTGTAAAATTAACGAACGAACCAAAACCTTTTCAAAAACAGACCTTTAAAAAGACAGATCTATGAAGACTGTGTCTAAACTTATACTGAAAGACATGAGCGAACGTCATTCTTTCAAGGAAAATCTTAATACCGATACTGAAAATGAGGTCACAGGCACAATGCCATCTGTTGTCAAATTGGTAAGTTAAAATAAATGACATCGCTTATTTCATCATAACAGCCCATTAATGTCCCACTGCAAGGACGCGCCTCCTCCCGTGACGGAGGGATACTTGGCCTACTAATACCACGTTGGCCAGTCGGATTGGTACAGGGTTTAATTTCAAGTTTTCCTTCATTTTTATTTCGTAAAGATAATATTCACCGATAGTCCCTTAGTCGGTTTTACGCCACCCATGGGATGAGATGGGGAGGTGACATATTGTATTCTTGCTCCGTCACCACACGGATAATCGCTAATTAATTATGAATGAATACATTTGCACGCCACGTTATGGTGCGGCAGAATTACCTGCCTCGGTGGCGCGGCGGTCGCATTACATGGCTGGCGTGCATGAGGTCGCGGGTTCGATTCCCATGGAGGACAATTGTGATACACAAACTATTGTCCTTAGTCTGGATGTTCTTTGTGTCCGTTAAATTGATATTTTTAAAGGCTAGTGTGAAGACTTATAATTGATATTACACATACGATTCATGGTTAATTTTATTAACATTTAAAAGGAATAACTTATTAATAGCACTTAATAATAAAATAGTTATAGATTATTTAAAAACTCATTTATTTTATGATTACTACTGGTAACGCCATCTCGTGAACAAAAGAAACGAAATTTAAATTCATTCAACATTGAACCAAATCCATTTTTCATTACCCCTGATTTGTATTGGACTGTTCTAATAAAGAGATCTAGCGATATCTCGAGTATTACTTATCCGATTCCGATTGTTTTATTATAGTATAGATAGATAGATTACCTACTTTAAACTTAATACCTAAAAACTACGTATCTATTTATTTTAATATCTAAACCGCACTTATTCCGAGAAGAGTCAATAAGAACCACGTCCGTTCGCATTAAGAGTCAATGTGAATGAAATTATATAGATGCACCGGTTGGCCGTTTCGGACGTTAAACAAAAATCAACCGTACAGCCGTACTCATAATGGCGCGGCGACATTTGGAAATTTTCTTTCATCTATATCTTGTGTGTTTATAAATCGATTTCTATAAAAAAAAAATTATGAATAAGGTATTAAAGTGTACTTTTGAAATATGGGAGTTTAAAAATGATATGTCTATGCAAATTACAATATATTTATGTATTTAATACACTGTGAAGAAAACCTTAACGATTAAACACGTTATTGTGGCTAATATATAAAAGATAGATATATACTATTCAGGACTTTTTTGTACATCTTTTGAAGACCATTATTTTTGTAATACATATTTTTGGCGTATGATCAACGTATGCGATGATAAGAGCTCGAACGCGCGTTTTTTCAACCGACTCACTTCAAATTTTTCGTCACTGCTCAGCTCCTATGTGTCTTAGCGTTATGTTATACAGCCTATAACCTGCCTAGGAGTATGGACTACAATCGTACCAAGTTTGGTTAAAATCCCTTCAGTAGTTTTTGACCCATTCGTGCACATACAGACAGACAGACAGACAAAAAATTTATTGATTGCATTTTTGGCATTAGTATCGATCACCATTCATCCTCCAATATTAATTTTTAACATATATTCAATGTACAGAATTGATCTCTCTACAGTTTTATTATAAGTATATAGATATATATATATAGATATATAGATAATATTAATATAAATTTTGGCTGCTAAATTTCCATTTAACTAAAACACGCGCCACTAAATACTTAGTTCTAATTAGACCGCGACAGAAACATGCAAACGTTGCTTGTTGCTGTCGTGTTTATGTTCTTGCTACTTAATGCTTAGAGACACATTTAAAAGGGTTAGAGTACGAATGAACAATTTTAAACAATTATTTTATTGTTCTCATATTATTATAATAACAACAAGATGTTATCGATAAGCCTTTTGCAGTCCACAGCCGGACATATGCATCTCCCATCATGCGCCACAGAACACGTTCAGTCCGCCTTACGTAGCCATACAGACCCAGCGACCTTTTGCGGTCTCCACTCTAGGACGTAAGATTTCTAGGTTGTCTAATTACTACATCAGAAATATCAATCTAACTGCATTATCAGTTTTGGATTTAAATTATCTAAGGACCACATTATTTCTGTACCAACTAATACTCACTGATTCAAACAATTTGTGGAGTTAAGCATGAGACGAAATCCCACTTTGTGATACTTATTCAAGCGCAAATAATAATGTATAGAGGACGAACAAATGGCCCTGTGAGAGATCAAACAATATAAGTTTGTACTATTATCTCAAGACGCTATGTCAGTGGAGCACATAATGTGAATAATGGTTTGATGTTTGATATCAAAGAGGAAGACATACAGAACCATAAACGTTTCATAGTTGCCCTATTGAAGTTATCATAATGAAAAGAAAAATATTGATTGTTTTATTGGACTTCATATGAAATAGGGCATGCACTATTGTATAAAAGAATGCAGTAGTGAACAAAGGACAGTAGGTTGTGGAGCATATTGCCTTTTTAATGGTCATAGTATAGACGTTGAGCTCGCTTGGGACTGTCTGCCACTGCGGTTTGTTCTATATACGTAATGGATCTTAGTCTCTGTGTGGTGACGGAGTAAGAATACAATATGTCACCACCCCATCGCATGCCATGGGTGTCGTAAAAACCGACTAAGGGACTATCCGTGAATATTATCTTTACGAAATAAAAATAAAAGGAAAACTTGGAATTAAACCCTATACCAATCCGTCTAGCCAGTGTGGTATATTAGGCCAAGTATCCCTCTGTCATGGGAGGAGGCCCGTCCCTGCAGTGGGACATTAATGGGCTGTTATGATGATGAATGGATCTTAGGAAGACTTTTCCCTCGATACCGAGGAAAAGTACCTACCTAAAGTAGAACAATAGCTGCACCTAAGGCGGCAAAGTGCCTTCTATCGGAGGTTGTTCCTATTTTGTAATAATTTTAAGGGATTGTTTTATTCATAAAGTACCTAATATTAGTAAGTATAATTTTCACTGTCTCCCATATTACAGGGTACCGCCTAGTTTGGGATACAGCTAACAGTAATTTTTGTGTCTTCTGCAATCATATCTCTTAGATTAAGCTTCAGTTTTATGTAATTTGTATGCATTTATGTGACAAATAAACCTTTTTATTTTATTTTTTTATTTATTACTTTGACTTTTGTTACTTTAAGTAACGTTGGTCATAAACTATTTATTTTACGTGTATAAATGTAGTAAAATACTAATCTACGTACATAATCCACAAGTTTTGTTGCCGTTAGTGTAGGCAGATACTGCAGAGTACACACAGCAACTAATCAACCTAGACACTCATGTACCTTAATACCTTGAAATAAGACACAATTTCAAATGAAAATGTTTAACTTGATGTGTGGCTGTGTGCACAATATAAATATAACTTCTTTGTTTCATCTACATTCGTACATACTGACGTAAAATAGTGTCTTATATCTCAAGAAAACAGATTTGAGTGTTGTACAGTATAGTTGTGAATCTCAACAACAAAGTTTTGTATAAGTCACTTTGTAGTGTTATTGCTTAAGTTATTTGACGACTATATTTTATATCATGCTAGTTCTAAAGTTTTTTTTAGAAAAGTGTACGTACTGAATGAAGTAAGCAAAGCTGTTAATAATATTTAAAAAATAATTCGTTGGACTGGACTAATAGTTATTTACTGGACAAAGCTCGTCCCTACAAATGTTTATTATAGAGCAAGTAAGATAATAAGTAGACAGACAGTCATTCGATCATGAATGAGAAATAAAAATAAAATTTTGAGCAACAAAATAAATTATTTTATATCTACATAAGCCTAGGGACCTCACAAGGTTTAAAATTGAATTTCAAATCCTCCAGATTTTGTTTATTTTAACGATGAAACTTTGATGCGGAAGGTCCGTTGCTTTATTATTCATAACATATTCGGTATTCAGCAATACCTATGAAAATGTTGGTTAGGTATACGTTGTTTATTAACTGCAAAAGGTAAACGCTGGCTAGAAGATATTGGCTTGCGGTTTTAAAAGTATGTGTAGTACTTAGATGGATGTACATACATACATACATAAACTCACGCCTTATCCCGGCCGGGGTAGGCAGAGACGACATGATAGATGGATGTTTTGCAATGAATCATCCGTTTTTTAAATCAGAAGGCTTTCAAACATTCAAATTAAATAGGTAGTTGAAAAAGGAGCGTCCAAAAACCATTTCAATTGAGAAAATAATAAAGTTTGCTGTTGGAATTTAACGTGGGTATAACAAACCAATCAGAAACCCGCACTAGTGTCGATAATGAACGTGTATAAATTTATGCTGTATTTGAAATTTGCAATCACTGAAGTGTTTCAGAGAACCGAGCTTTTGGGGATGTGAGCATAATGAAAATGGAAATAGCTAATAACATTACAAGTACATTTTGTGTTACAAACTACTTTATTATTTCTCATTACCTTAACGATTTAGTATCTTATAGATTAGAGTATATTATAAATTTAAAAAAAGAATCTAATGTTATCACATTCACAAACTCTTCGTTCTTTTATCTACCGGCCAGGATATTTAAAACTCACGAGTTTTGTTCCTTTACCCATACAGGTTCCAGGTACCCAGAGGCAAAAAGTTAAACATGTAAAGGAAGTGCATTAATTACTGGCCATAAATAATTTTCTAACATTATTTATTTTACATACATATACTCACGCCTTTTCCCATCTGGGGTTGGCAGAGACGACAGAATGCCACTTTTCACAATCCTGGCAAACAGATTAGGCCTCGTCCACATTCATTAAGCGAGTCATACATGCGCGTCGGTTACGAGTGCTCTTTATTTGGGTCTTCTCCAATATGCAATCTATCTATCTAACGTAGGACATAAACACGATTGCTTATCATTGACTTTTTCATAAATGAACTTGAATGAAGAAACCTACTCAATTTCCGCATACTGCAGATTCCTTTAACAGACAAAACGTTACAAACCAAAGGAGTCGGATATGTAGTACAAATTTTATTCTGTTTCTTTTATCTCCCCTCTGTTACGTTTACATTATATAAGGAACCCTTGTTTGGTGAATGTACAACAAAGTTCCCATCTCCTTCCACAAAGGGTTTATTCTGTATGGGATGATGTGTAATAGCTTTATTTATTTTTCATAGAGTTGCTTTGATTGCATATTTTATGCGTTTGTCTTCTCTACTTTAGACATTATAGCAAGTTTATTTTTATAACCATGCTATACTGGTACTCCGTGTGGCAACGGAGTAGGAATACAATATGTCACCACCCCATCGCATCCCATGGGTGTCCTAAAAACCGACTAAGGGACTATCCGTGAATATTATCTTTACGAAACAAAAAGAAGGAAAACTTAAAATTAAACCGTATACCAATCCGTCTGGCCAGCGTGGTACTAGTAGGCCAAGTATCCCTCCGTCATGGGAGGAGGCTCGTCCCTGCAGTGGGAAATTAATGGGATCTTACGATGATGATATTCGTACTGTTAATTTTGTCAAAAACTGCATGCTTTCTGTGTCCGTTTTAATTTCATGTATTTTTAAAAGATTTATACTCAGAAGAAGTGAAAAAAAGAGACACTAAAGTCTACAAAACCTTATTTTTCTTATGATTTGAAATTGTTCTACTATTAGCATAGATTAGTAAACTAGAAATTAATATTCTATAAGCAAGCAAGTTAGCTTTAATATCATCATAACAGCCCATTAATGTCCCATTGCAGAGACGGACCTCCTCCCATGACGGAGGGTTACTTGGCCTACTAATATCACGCTGGCCAGACGGATTGGTATAGGATAAAATTTCAAGTTTTCCTTCTTTTTATTTAATAAAGATAATATTCACGGATAGTCCCTTAGTCGGTTATTACGACACCCATGGGAAAGATAGGGTGGTGACATATTGTTTTCTTACTCCGTCACCACACGGAGAAGGTTTAAAATAGCAAGTACAAATAAACCGAACAAAAACAAGCTGGCTCAATATATTCGTACTGATACGTTCTATATTCAGCAGCCATGTTAATTAAGATAGCTTCATTAATTCATCAGAGGGAAGTGAACCCACTCAATATTCGCTGATGCGTCAGCTTGCTTGAAACCTATCCCAAGGGTCCACATGATTGGTTTACGAAACCTATTACCCTGAGCCTTTTATAAAGTAACTTTTTCTATATAAAATGTCGACGGCCACATGAAACGTTACTCAGAATTAGTTTTTGCATCCCACGAAATATTTTGCTTTGTATTAATAATGCTATTTTAGAAAAAAAACGTGGAGCAGTAAGAATAAATTTAAAGTGGAACAAAACTCAAATAAATGTAAATAAAATGAAAGATATTATTATTTAATATGCTTGAGCGATGTGGTAATGCTTGAAAAGTCTACATTTTCTCAAAAATACCTAAAAAAAACAGATCGATCACTGTCACGCTAGTAGATTTTGATAGTACTTATGAGCTTTCGTCTTGTAAGTTTAACCTTAATTTTTTAAAGTCATTTTAGACAACTATTTAAGAAGAAACTTTCTGAATCATAATTATCATCAATTAAATGTATTCATAATCATGTTCATTCATATTTATTCTGTTAAAAAATGGCTATTATAGCAAACCTAAGACACATTTTCACACTTTGTAAGTACAGTCTTAGTTAAGACCTAGACAGTCTAAAATTTATTATTATTTGAACAATAATCTATTCACTAATACATAAAGAACTAAATAAAAACTTGCTTGAAAAATTTCCAATGACATAAAAGTACATTTAAAAACCTTCAGTCAAGGAAATTGTCAACACAAATCAATCAAGATTAACGTTTTTTTTAGAAATCCAAGGCTATCCGTCAAAAGGCTACAATTTGTCTTCAGAACTTCGCTCATCTATTTGACACCACCCTTGCGTTATCAACTCAGTTCGGAACGACTTTTTACTTCGCCCCAATGTCACGATAAAGTGATTAAGTTTCGTAACTTAAAGCTACCTTGAGTTTGTGGTTTTGTTATAAGGGTGTTTGGCTCATAAATGAAGCATTCTTGAAGTATTATTCATAGTTATTAAAAAAAACCGCATCTTATTATGTCTATTCAAATGGGGGTTCTGTTTTTTTTATAAAGCTTTAATTAAACAGCCTTTCAAAAACTTATTTAAGAGTGGACTTATTACTTTACATTGTATTTAAGCAGATTACACACTAGAGAACGACACCACATTATTGTCTAATATTTATTTATTTATTTACAAAGTACTAACAACTATTTTTACAGGAACTTAAATCTAATGCAATAGTTGTTGAACCGAAATATGAGAAATATGTGTCGCAACTGTCCAACTAACTAAGGGAAGTTCGCAAAATGATCTCCACGAAACCATAAAAGGAAAACTTCACATTAAAGCTTTCAGTTCTACTAGTGTGGTATTACTAGGTTAAGTTTCCCTTTGTGACGATCTCTACAGTGGGTTATTAATAGGCTGTTACAATGATAGCATACAAGTGCTGTAACTAGCCCACAGTTGTGCAGTTGTAATGTTTACTAACAACATCAAACTTTATATTTTTTTAAGAAATCATTTTTCATATTAAATACTGCACTTCTTGCCCTCAGACAGAAAATGAGGCTTTAGATGATGGATCGCCATATGGATCGGTCTGCTGCTAATTGTAGATCCGCGTGAATGAGAGTGTCCGGATTGACACTAACTGGATTAGAGCGATGCATCGAGCTTCTTATTTATATTGGTATAATGTTCTTTAATTAACAAAAAACCTTTTACTAATAGCTAAGATATAAAGTTTTTCATAACTATTGTAATTTACTACATTTGTAAAGTACAACAAAGTTTGTGTAGTACGTAAGTATAGTAGGTATATTGTAAAGTATAAAACCTTTATGAGTCTTGTTTTACACAAAACAAGTTTGTTTGGTAACATTATTGTCAACGGTGGTCGATCCGTGACACTCGAGTTAAAATGTGGATAACCTAAACATAATTAATGTTTACCAACATTTAATCCTATATCGAACCCTTACATATTTCAAAGTTTGGGATGAGAAATAAAATTAAACAGGTGGTTAGACAACAAGCGAAAGAGTAGCAACAACTTATAATAACCAAGAGCACTGAACTTAAATGATATTTGCAATACGCACTGTTTAAATAAAATTTGTATCTTATCTTATTTTACGACTCATGCAACATTACCCACAAAAATTAACAAATAGAACACACATCAAATAAAATAAACTTCGTTTATTATTTTCCTCACAGGAACACATACAATCCCGTGTCCAAACTAAGCTAATACCAATACCCCCAAACAAACTTATATCGAAGAAGAGGTTATTAGAAAAAGGACCGTTTTCCTTTATTGAATACCCTGTCTTTATCATCGCCTGTGATGTAGGCAATCTCGACTAACAGGTGTCATATTTCATTGGAACGTTTTGCTCCTCCCTTCTTCGATTCAGCAAATGATTTGGAATGAATCTATTTGATGACGTTATTGTAATGTGAAATTTGGAATGTAAGTAACATTGTTTGTTTAAATTAGATCTTAAGATACCTTTAGCAGATACAAAATATATGGCACAATAGATTTTCGTAAGCTATACATCATAATTAGCCCATGATTAGAACACTTACAGGACCGTTACAGGATCGTTTAACCTACAAACAGCGCGTTGGGTACACGCGTATGCTATGGTTTCTCTTTTAAGTAAAAAAAAGCTTTTGTTTTATTATTTCTTCTTTGTGAAAACAATTAACTGTCACGGAGTCTTACCTTAAACCTTAGACGCTTTGGCAACCTCAGGATGAGATGGGACGATGGCACAATGTATTACAATATGTTAACACCCGTGTATTATTGTGAAGCCTAGCTACGGATTACATCCCTTTACATATAAACCGAAACATTTCAAAGGATCATATCCTAAAATTGATGAACACACCAATGACTTCGCAAGAAAATATTATTACTTTCAAAGTAAAGAACGTATTGAATTTTTATAGGCCCCTATATTGACATAAATATATTGATATTGAAGCTTAATGTCTTGTTAATAATTTAGTTCGGTTAAGGTATTTACACACCTATAATGTGTTAGAATTTCACACGTACGTATACGATACATTAAACTTGGAACATTATTATGTTATGTTTAATGGTTCAGAATTGTGATAGCTAAAGTTAGTGTCCGCATTTATATTACTAGGTTCGGGCTTTGCAGTTAGCGATACGCTTTAATTAAGATTTTAAATGAAATCATGTTTTTTCTTACTCATTTGTTCATGTCAAGAAGCCCAGGTGGTCTCTGTTCATAGATTGTCATATTATCTACTTTTATAATCGCTAGCAATAATCTTCTATTTTGCTAAATATCCAACTTTATGTGATAGTAGAATGTTAGAAATAGACTTTTAATATTAATTGTCAAAAGAATTATCCCCACTAAGATTCTGCCTCCTGTCCTTGCCTAAAGAGGTCTTATATTTTTTAGTCATAATATCATAAACTCGTATTTAGAACCAGGCTGTGTATAATCATAGCATAATAATAGTGCAAGTTTCCGTTTGTTAAATACAGAGTCTCTGCAGTGAAAAGTTCATGAGGAAATGCTTTATTCAAGATAATAACAATCACATACATTTTATCAGACGCTTTCTTTGTAGCTACACGTAAGTAATGTGATTCAAGATCTTGCAATTTAGTTTTGGGTAGTAGGTATGTAACTATTACAAAGCTATGTAAGGAAGTCAAGCGGGGCTCTAATGGTTAGTGCCATCTAGTTTGTTTTACTGCAACTGTAATGTTATTATATGCTGGCCAAAATATATTAGAACATTTGTGGGTTTACCGAGTGATAAAACATTAACAACTTTTTCTTTGAAATATAGTAAAAAAATAATCAGTAAACTTAGAAACCCGCGGCTTTTAAGTATAGACTCCAGATCACTTTTGAATTAGGAATATTAGCCGATTGTTCCTGAACTGAATTTCTATTCAAGTGGGTACATTATTTTCGAGTTTAAGTGGAATCTTACTGTATCTATTGAAATTACAAGGCCATGAGACTTAACAGCATGTGTTTAAGGGCGACGATGGCGAAGCAAAGACTCTTTTTTTTTCGTTTATTTAACTGCAAACCTGGTTACGAGAGCTGGCAAAGCCACCTTTGACTCGGGTTAATGACATGCTCACTTTGAGCTTTAAATTTGAAAAGCATATATACCTTCTGCATCTTCTATGGACTAGCATTTAGCTTATCGTATGGACGAAATTTAATAAAAAATAACGTTAAGCTAATCATACGAGCGATTTATTCATATCAATAACATTTCCACGAATGATTATGTAAATATACATTCACTTTCCTTACTGGCAACGTCTTACATAGAATAAATGTAAGGCATACTGATTAGAAATTAAATATTCATCTGCCGAGAGCGGCGTTATCAATTCATTCCCCTAAGGAACAGTTTCTTGTGCAAATACCGTCTCAAGTCCACTATTATTTTAATTGCCTCGCTTAAAACTTAAGCGATTCAAGAAGTACGGTCGGATTTTAGTCTAGGTAAATGAATAGTACTTACTAAGAAATAAAAGGAATTTGATAATTATTATGGTACAATAATAGCCTTATTTCGTCCGCGAGAACAAAAGGACTGACTACTACTATAAGTGTTCCCATGTTGATTTTAATTAGCCTCAGTGAGATAAGTGTTAATTACGTAATTCTTAGCCTCTACAATACAAACATTTTCTTGTACAAAGATGTCATTTGCCTAGATTCTGAACAAAGTAATAAGAGTGTCTTTTCTGCGTTTCCCTCATTACTGATACAATCACATAAGGATAAACCCAACGTAATTTCATGAAATTCCCTGTTTTAGTAATTCGAATCTTAAAAGGCACATAGTAGCTTTTGTTTTGTTTCATCATCTTCAGCCAATCGACGTCCACTGCTGAACATAGGCCTCCTTCTGTTTATAATAATAATAATAATAAAAAATCTTTATTGCTTAAAACATTAGTTCAGTACAACATTGATTTACAAAAAACCAAAGATACACACTCCACTTCCCAAAAACGTCCGCAACAAATGGGCGCATTGTGCACTCTTTTCAAATTAGTATCGCGTTGTTCTACCGGCAAACGTCAATCATTAAATTTTATTGCTTTATGTGCATTACTTTTTAAATACAACTTTATGTCATGCGTGTAAGATTGAATTTGAAAAAAGAAATATGTTTACGATATTACTATACGTATTTATTGCGTATGTTTAATTTGGTGACACTTTTGGCTGTTAGTTTTGTTTGAAAATGTGCATCTAGGGTTTTTTATAAATCAATGCAGTACAAACATTTTTATACACATCTTGTTTTAGTCACAATATCTAATTGTTATACAATATATCTCTGGACCTCACACTAGGAATCCCTGTGTCGTGGGGTCCAGTTCCCTCCGGTATCTTAATCTAAGTACACATTTAAATCTTTTTACATTTTTGTTGTGTATAGCACTTTTATATAGTATCCTAGTAACAAAGACAAAAGATTCGAACAGATACAAATCGAACATAAAGCAATAAAAAGAAATAAAAAAAAAAATATTTTTATTCTATCTGTTAACTTTCTCTTTCTTCTGTTTATGTTTATAATCTTCATATTATTAACTAGCTTTTGCCCGCAGCCTCGCTCGCGTTAAATTCAAGGTAGGTATTAAAAAGTAGCTTACTCTCCATCCCTTCAACTATCTCTACTTAAAAAATCACGTCAATTCGTCGCTCCGTTTTGCCGTGAAAGAAAGACAAACAGACAGGCACACTTTCGTATTTATAATATTAGTATGAATAGTCTTTCTTTCGTAATCTTTCAGTAATAGTACAAATAATATCTAAAGAGTCTACGTAATATTACGTAGTTCGATACTAACGATCGCTAATTATTATATTAAAGCCCATTTTATAGCTTTAATTGATATGATCTACTTAAAAGAGAGGTAATCTCTTTGAATAGGCTTTAATGTGGATCAATGAGAATTAAGTATTTATATATAGTCATTACGAAAATCCAATTGAAACGGCCGTAGAATTTCTGCTTAATAAACTGTGGGTATTAAAGTGTTATTTAGAGGTATAATAAGGAAAAGTGTTTTAATTACCCATTTAGACTTAACTGGACGCAATAAAAATTTATGCATATAGTATTATATTGTTATCTTGGATTAGAATGATATCATCGATCGCATTATTATAAATCACATAGGTACACTAAAGGTTTTTACCTGCTGGAAATAACTCTTTCTTGACTAGTTTCACTAAATTCAGTTCTGTGTTTCATTAGCACGTCCGTTGCTCATTCAAAAAAAAAAGTATTTATGTATGATTATTATCAGTTGTCTAGTACCCATAGTACAAGCTCTGCTTAGTTTGGGGCTAGATGGATATGGCTATGTGAGGAATATTTATTTATTTGCACATCCCGTACCTATTTATACATTTACTAAAATAAAAATAGTGGTAAACTAAAAATTTACTTGACTTACAACTATTATTTCTTACAAAAAATATCCAATTCCTAAATCCAATTTCAAATCAGTCGTTTCAGGTTCAAGCGGTACATACATACTCGTACCTTTATCGAAAGGTACACGTTTTCCCGTTTTACAAATATTTATCTTAAACCGACTTACACCCTCTTAACCTAAAAGAGGCTTTAGAATTTATTAAAATAGAAATATAAAACGTATTGGTATCAAATAAACTGTAGTTTTTTATTCAAACTGAATTATTCATTCTACTCAGTCTTGTATAGAATTGAATGTGCTGAACGTTGGAATTGTTTTTGGAAATGCCTTTTTTATCCCAAACCTAGGTTCTCACTCACTGCAGAGTCGGCACAAAAATTCGACAAGTAAAAGAAGTCACGTTGGTGCAGCTCTATCAACTCGCCATAATGACGTGCCATAAGACAATACACTTTCGTCGAATTTCAAGGTGCCTACGGGACTAGTAAGTGTAGTGCTTGATAACTTCTTATATTTTTATACTATTTACTTTCGGACCAACAAATCAATATTTATTTTACATATATATACTTAAAGATTTATTTCTTAATATTTACTAGGTAGATTATTTTTTATCGGATTCTGCAAATTCAAAAATTAGAATTTTCACAAAAACTTTTACACTCCTTAAAATTATTTCTACGGTATTACTTTCAGTAGGAATATTTGTCAGACGAGTGGCATACATTTTTTATATATCTATCTTGCGTACATGTTATTTCCACGGTCCAAATAACGGAAGCCTTTTACTACGAGAAGGGTCAGGAAACGGCCTTTAATAGACATTTTTGGTGTGAGCTCAATGACGAGATACACTCCAGGTAGGACTACGTGAATATTAAAAAAAACTGTCTTTAGTAATGCGCTGTCTTTATTTTCTTCAAGGAGTTCTGAATTTTGTGAACAAACAGTAGAATAAAATAGCAATGGAGACGTTTTCTGTGATGATTTATGAAACGTCTAATTAGTAACAATGTATGCAATATGTTGCTGTTCAGACAACTAACAAGATAAGACGAAAGATTTTGACGCAGCGGAGAGCACTAATTTCAGACAGCAATTGCTTATCAACAGCCAAACTGAAAAGTTTATCCATATTACCCCTACAAACTTTTATACATTTTAAACTACTTATGCTTATGTAATGACTTTTTCGAAATAGAAGTCGCCAATAATAAACGTTAATAATTATGTTCAGAGTAGTAATTTGTCTTTCTGTCTTCCAAAAATCCAAAAGCATGAGGATGAAACAGGAAATAGTGTACCAACATCTTAAAAAAATGAGCATTCAAAAAGCAATCAGGAGAACAAACCTCTTTTAAACGAGAACAACAGAGTGCTATTTTTCTATGCGCGCACCTCTTTTGTTTAGTTTGCGTCCATTTATCTATTCGACTTGGCTGTTAGCTAGCACACATTCACCAAGTTAGTGATTTGTTTTCTTGCTTTTTTTTTCTAAACAAAACTAGTTCTGTATATAACTTTTATGTGTTTTTATTTGCTATATCGTCTTATTACGCGACGATTGAAGTGGCAATGGATGACTTTAAATAATCTTTTTGAATTACATTTTGTGACAGAAGTTACGGAAAGTAACTATATTCCGCTAAGTAGATTCCATTCAACTATTACTGTACAATGCATATGGGAATATTCCAAGGCACTATTATTTACAAGAATTGACATTGACTTATCGCTGTCGCAAATTCAGACTAGGATATTAATCAAAATTATGTACGATTTATGTTTAGCTAAGAACCGGCTTATTGCCAAGGTCAAAGCTACTTATCTCTTAAGGTCATCCTTGATAGACAAGTGTTGTGTTTGTTGGTACTGTAACTTTCCTATCGACGCGTAATACGAATGTATATTCCTCACACTTTCACACAACGCCATCTACTTCCAAACTAAGCAGAGCTTGTACTAATGGGCACTAGACAACGGATAAACCATACTTATTTTTTTTTTGTAAATACATACCTACATAAATATTATACATAGAAAACACTAAGACGAATGCAAACAATACCTATATATAATGGAGAGACCCATAAACAAAACAAAACCTGCTTGTGTTATGGGTAACAGGTCAACGAATTAACATACTTAAATACTTTTTTTTGTAAATACATACATATTATTATACATAGAAAACACCCAAACCAATGCAAACCATCATGTCCATGCAAACAAAGATTTGCATTGAGCGGGAATCGGACCCGAGACCTTTGCGTAGCAGTCATGTTAAATAACCAATACACAACATAGGTCGTCGTATGTATGTATTAGCGCCCGCACTCTTTTGTTACCACGGCCAGTCTAAATGCTTATATCCTCAATAAGTCCCTCATACACCGAAGTCTGCACCAGAACCCCTTCTCCACTGAAAAAGTAAACTAAGCTTACAAACATCTATATATATATAATATATATAAAACTCAAAGGTGACTGATATAGTGATCTATCAACGCACAGCCCAAGCCACTGGTTGGATCTGGCTGAAATTTGGCATGCAGGTAGATGTTATGACGTAGGCATCCGCTAAGAAAGGATTATGATGAATTCTACCCCCAAGGGGATAAAATAGGTGATGAAAGTTTGTATGAAACTTTGTCAGTTTCAATACGATCGGGCCGAGACTTTGCATGCATATAGTTACTATGACGTTGGCACCCCCTTAGGAAGGACTTGGATAAATTCTACCCCCAAAGGGATAAAATAGGGGATTACAGTTTGTATGAAACTTTGTCAGTTTCAACACGATCGGGCCGAGACTTTGCATGCATATAGTTACTATGACGTTAGTACCCCCTTAGAAAGGACTTTGATATATTCTACCCCCAAGGGGATAAAATAGGGGATGAAAGTTAGCACGAAACTTTGTCAGTTTCAATCCGACCGGGCTGAGACTTTGCATGCATATAGTTACTAGGACGTTGGTACCCCCTTAGAAAGGACTTTGATAAATTCTACCCCCAAGGGGATAAAATAGGTGATGAAAGTTTGTATGAAACTTTGTTAGTTTCAATACGATCGGGCCGAGACTTTGCATGCATATAGATAATTATTATGACGTTGGTACCCCCTTAGGAAGGACTTTGATAAATTCTACCCCCAAGAGGATAAAATAGGGGATGAAAGTTACCACGAAACTTTGTCAGTTTCAATCCGACCGGGCTGAGACTTTGCATGCATATAGTTACTAGAACGTTGGTACCCCCTTAGAAAGGACTTTGATAAATTCCACCCCCAAGGGGATAAAATAGGGGATGAAAGTTAGCACGAAACTTTGTCAGTTTCAATCCGATCGGGCTGAGACTTTGCATGCATATATCTACTATAATGTTGGCACTCTCTTAGGAAGGACTTTGATAAATTCTACCCCCAAGGGGATAAAATAGGTGATGAAAGTTTGTATGAAACTTTGTCAGTTTCAATACGATCGGGCCGAGACTTTGCATGCCTATAGTTACTATGACGTTGGTACCTTTTTAGGAAGGACTTTGATAAATTCTACCCCCAAGGGGATAAAATAGGTGATGAAAGTTTGTATGAAACTTTGTCAGTTTCAATACGATCGGGCCGAGATTTTGCATGCATATAGATATTATGACGTTGGTACCCCCTTAGGAAGGACTTTGATAAATTCTACCCCCAAGGGGATAAAATAGGGGATGAAAGTTACCACGAAACTTTGTCAGTTTCAATCCGACCGGGCTGAGACTTTGCATGCATATAGTTACTAGGACGTTGGTACCCCCTTAGAAAGGACTTTGATGAATTCTACCCCCAAGGGTATAAAATAGACGATTACAGTTAGTATGAAACTTAGCTTCGCTCATGGATTGCATGTTTTATGTTGCTTGCTCACGAGTAATTTCTCTCAATAGCTTAATAGTTTTAGCGCCTAATGACAGATTAATTATTAAGAATATGTGTACAAAGAAGCTTTGTAGGCCCCTTATTTTTACACACGCTAAACAAAAAATAAGCCTAATTAATCATAATACTTATGAACGCGAGCGAAGCCGCGGGCAACAGCTAGTTATTAATATTTTTATTACTTACTGTGTGTTTGTTAAATTCATGTTTGTAACAGTCTTTGCGATATTTAATCCATAGAGTGGGAGTTGTTAGGGACGGATTAGTTCGGTACAATAAAATAATGGTATTTTTAAATAGAAAACGTGTTCGGTTTAAAAACCCTTTGGCGTTACTGTAATACATAAAGCACTCACATGTTGTAATAAATAAAGTTATAGCGAAACGTTGTGAACTTAACGCCGCCAAATAACAAGCGTTGTATCCTGGAATTCCCCCGGGAACCTCTTCCCGGTATACCCCCGGGAATCGCTTACCGGAATTCCCTCGGTAACCTATTCCAAAATTTCCCTCCGGAACTTATTTCAGGAATGCCCTGGGAAACATCTTCCCGGTCTTTCCTCGGGAACCTTCGAGTATTTCCAGCTTTTCCTCGGGAATTAACTTCCAGTCTCCCCGGAACTACCTCGGGAACGGAATTCCTTCAGGAATCTTCCTGTAATTCTCTCGGGCTCCTCTTGCCGGTCCTTTTCTTTTCCGGTCTTCCTGGAATTCCCTTGGGAACCTCTTCCTAGAATTTAGTCAGGAAGCTCTTCTCTCAGGAATATCCTCCCACCCTTATCCTTTGGGAACATCCCCCCCCCCTCTAAAGAAATACAATGCGAAACACTACCTAGAATACTACTGTTAAAAACTTAGATGAAGCTTAAAACCACTATTTGCTTTAAATCTAAGTCTTAAACTTGTATTACAGAACCGTACTCAATACTCAAGTATTTTCTACTTAAGTTTAGTTTTATTGTGTCAATACTAAACTTAAGCAGTACTTTAGTATTAAGTAAGGTTCAATAATACAAGCGTGTGTGAAATGTTATAAAGATTTATGAAACTTTTACACTGCTGTTGTTTACAAAGTATTTGTATAATATCATTTATACACTAACACAATAAGGGGGTCATTCTTTAAACTTTTTCTATTTCGTGTATCTTAAATATAAAACACTTGCATTATTTTACATTGTATCTTTTGGAGAGACAGGTTGCCTCTTTGATACATTGAGTTGTAAAAATTTTTTTACAGTCACATTACTTTTGTTACAACAAACCAATTTTGGTTAACTCTTCTTATTTTATTCACAAAAATTAATATAAAAAGGGAATAACTTTCTTAACAATGTTAAATGAGTTAAAAATCTCCACAAAAGTTTAGAATTTCGTAGAATATTTTTTAGCGATCGATACGCTTGTCGACCTTATGAATAATTTAATGTCACGTCTTGCCCCGAGCTCAGGAAAACCCGCTAACTTCGATTGAAAAATCCTAGGAGCTGCCTCGTCACTGCCCGGGTTATTAATCACGTTGAGGCAAAACTTTTCCAAACGAAACTTTTTCAAAATATACCTACCATTACCTATAGGTACTTTTATAACTAGTTTTTTATCCAAATATTCCAAAAGCCTCAGTGATTTATTGTTCCTTTTAAGAGTAGTGGTCGCTTTTGTGCTAGTTAATTTTCATCTTGGTGGTTTTTTTTTATTTGAGAGGATTTGTTTGGTGTGTCAGATTTTACTGCTATAAGAGAGTGAATAAAACTCCTGAGATTATAGATACGACGACCTAGGGAGGCTTAAGTAACTGAAAGAAGTAAGATGTGAAATTATGTTTCTGACAATATTTTATGTATTAGCCCAATGAACAAATGTTATTTCATTTGAAACAATAAAAAGTTAATCGTGCTAGCGCTCTGCTGCCAATGATAATTGCCCCAAGACCTCGATTAGAATTTCAGTTCACGGAATTTTGCCCTTACCGACTCGTAGTCACACCAAGATTATCATCACAAACACAAGTGCAGAAAAAAAAACAAATTCAAATCGGTTTAGCAGTTTTCGAGAAATCAGGAAACAAACAAAAAAAAAATACAACCGAATTGAGAACCTCCTCCTTTTTTTGAAGTCGGTGAAAAAACAAACGTTCTGTGTTTGTCTTCTATGCCGATACTGATAATGATAATATAATGTGGATTTGAATCAAGACTTTGTAAAAGTATTCAAACCTCAATGTTGCATATTCAATGTAGTACCTTTGAATTGTACTATACGATGAAAAATCAATTTACATAAAACATAGTAAAATCAGGACCACGTTCAAATCAAATACATTACATAAAACTACGTGCCTATACAGCCACCATGATTCCAAAGCAAGGTGGGAACGCCACGGAAATTGCACTCAATTGAAGCCACCTCTAGGCCTACAAATTACGGTTCCGGTACACGGAACATACGAGAGCTGGTTGCCATTTTGATTTCTATTGATCACTTAGATACGTGAAAGGGTAAATATACGGTGTATTTATTTGGATTTTATTTACTGATAGATCTATGATAGCATCATTATGATACCTACTGCCTACTTGATAACTATAGAGTATTTATCCTTACTTGCTTATAAAGGTAAACAACAATGGCGTCGTGTCAATCACAGACTAAAGACTTTAGTCTTTGACTTTATGAAATGTATAGGAATCAAGGACAAATTCTAGAATCTACAAATGGTGAATTTTATTTTTATCTGTAAAATTTGACGTTGGAAAAAATTACATTTATTTAAAATTTAAGAAAAATAGAGGTTATATTAAAGTAATTTACGTGTTTTCTATTGCATAAACGTTTAATGCTAGTTTCCAGAAATTTTCATCCATGTCAGAGTGTGCAATTGATGTAAAAACTAGTGAATTTGTATGTGGTGTTTGTTTACAAAGTTAATCAAGTAAGGATCAATACCAATATTTTTTTAATGTCATGTTTGTACAAGTCTTAGTGACATAGAACATGGTCAAGATTTCAGCGCTTTTATTACAAAGACAAAATAGGTAATACAGTTTATAAGAAGTAATTAATCTTTACTAATATTATAAAGAGGTAAAGTTTGTGTGTTTGTGACGTTGTAGGGGGTAATCTCTGGATCTACTAAACCAATTTTAAAAACTCTTCTTGTGTTAAATATCACGCTATGACTAATAGGAGTTGAGCAGTAATGAAATATGTTTAAAAAAGAGACGCGTTTTTTTCGCCGCCAAAAGAAGTGGGCACGGGTCAGCTAGTACAATAAAAAACACTCTGACAAAACTGATCGCATAGTTAAATAATATAATTGAATTGAAATTTTATAAACTTTAATAAAATGATAAACAGATAGCTGATCTAATTGAAGACAACCTGCAAAATTCAACAGCAACTTTTCATCTGACCGTAATTTATTAAAAAATATTATCTTATATTAAGTTTATGAACACTTCTGCTTATCCTTCTTTCGACAATTTTACCAGAATTCCCAGGCATGTAATATAATATTAAATAATAAAGCTAATATTTAAACCTGAAAATTTTGTTTACCTAATTTACTAACACAACCGCGCCTTCATTCCGTAAATTGAATTTTGAGTAAAAGATTTATGATCGTACCTAAACAGCTTCGTTATAATTAAAAATTATATTCATTACTTACAAGAAAGAGATATTGTTGTTTAGCTGGTTTAGTTTTAACATTTGAAAGTAGACAATCTCGTTTTAATTATTTAGGAGGGACATTAAAAGTGTTCTCCGTGTGGTGACGGAGTAAGAATACAATATGTCACCACCCCGTCGTACCCATGGGTGTCGTAAAAACCGACTAAGGGACTATCCGTTTATATTATGTTTACGAAATAAAAATAAGGAAAACTTGAAATTAAACCCTATACCAATCCGTCTGGCCAGCGTGGTATTAGTAGGCCAACTATCCCTTCGTCAAGGTAGAAGGCCTGTCCCTGCAGTGGGACATTAATGGGCTGTTATGATGATGATAAAAGTAAGATCTTTGGGCAGTGTGTGTTGCGGGATGGCTTACAAACTTGTTAGACATGTTCTTAACGTTTCTAAGTCTTTCTCTGTCTTACTCTGACCTAAAGCGAAGTTTGAGTAATCAAACAGTAACCCTCGTCCTCTCCGTGTGGTGACGGAGTAAGAATACAATATGTCACCACCCCATCTCATTCCATGGGTGTCGTAAAAACCGACTAAGGGACTATCCGTGAATATTATCTTTACGAAATAAAAATCTGGCCAGCGTGGTATTAGTATGCCAATTATCCCTCCGTCATGGGAGGAGGCCCGTCCCTGCAGTGGGATATTAATAGGCTGTTATGATGAACCCTCGTCCTCACCATACTAGGACTGCGGTTAATATCGGCTGTTGCAGTATATCACGGCATTAAAACTTAGATCTATTAAATGTACAAATAGCTATATTTATTATACTTCTCATCCAACGGTAATAAAATAATGTGGTGTAAAAGCATGTGTCAGCCGTCCACGGAATCGCAGATTCGAAAGGCTATCATTTAGATGATCCACAAATTGATTACGTTAACGTGACTGTACTTTGTGTCTGTTAATATGATTAGCACATAAAAAGGTTTGTAAAAGTACCAGTAACACAAGGATAGTTCCCTAGTACGGAAGTTAGGTACAATAAAAAAAGTGTTGTAAATAAAATATGAAACAAAGTAGCTGAGTATCAGTTTCAGTTCACCTCTCACATAAATAATTCAAACGTATACCTCTATACTCGTTATGATATAAAAAGCTAACATCCATTGTATATAAAGCAGGTGATCGAGATGTACTTTAAGGAAAATGATACAAACAAACAAAATATAAGAAAATATTGAACAAGATTTCCTTTGGGGATTAAACACGCCTCTACTGAAATTGGTAAGTAAGTCGAAATTGCAATGGTATGTATGTTATTTTTCTTATATTAACATATGCTATGGATATTATTATTATGCTTGTCTGTCCCTTTATATGAATAAAATAACAGTAATTATTCAATATCCTAAGCTAGTTATTGCAAGTTCAAACTTAGGTTTGAAAACGATTTGAGGGGCCACGCATCTTTTTGAATATTTTTAGATTGAATTTTATTTAATAAAAAACTACAAAGCTTAGGCTTTTATGCTTAAGTATAAAATTAATTTAATGTCAAAAATGCAATATCCTAATTTACTTATTATAAAATCTTATTGGCTGTGTAAACTTTTCATACATAAGTTTTATAAATTATCATGAGTACTCAAACCAAGATACTTTGCAACTATCCCATCTCACAAGAACAAACGATATACCACCTAATACTTCACTCAAACGGCGTACCTAACGTTCACACGAAATGACCGTGATGCGGTCTACCACACAGTTACTATGTTCATATAAGCGCCACTTGAGCTATACGCCCATAAATTCATTTATTATTAAACGTTATAATTTATTTATTTATTGAATAATCAGTACAAGTTTACAGTTTACAACCAAATCACTTGAACATTGTCGGAAAAAGTTAAAAATATTACTAAAATACAGAGCTACAACTTATACTAGACTTAAACTATTGACATATTATTATTATACATTATTTATACAATTACGACTCATATTATTAAATATTATAAAAGTTTTTAAATACAAATTAAAGATTAAATAAAATAAAACAACAATAACAGATAACTATGCCATAATGAAATGTCAATCAATTATTAAGGTATTGATAGACATTTTGGGCGACACAAGATGGTTTGTCAAAAAATATGTCCGTACCTGGATTAGCAGTTATGGGTACGTACTCCGCACTCGTACTAATTCACAGCTATAGGGTGCGTTTGGCCGTTACTACCAACTTAATGTGCGTATTCGCGTAAATAATTCAAACAGCTCAACATAGAATTCTCTTTTTAAATTTTTATGTCGCTCCTTTGCGTTTCTTTTTCATAAAGTATTCATTTTAAATTGCAAAAAGTTTGTTTAATGTCTTTCTTTTTGGATGTTTATTTGCACAGAGTACTGTTTAGATCATAGTTTTATTATTTAGTACCTATTAGATATCGATTTGGTTTGTTGAGTATTCAATACTCCTCAGTCATGCAATATGGTTCAAACCAAACACTTAAATCATGAAAAAATATAAGCTGTAATTTCTATTTTTTTAATTTCTATTTAAGCAGCAGAGAACTAACTGGTCAGCTAATAACGTCCCATCAGAGCCTCAGCAGCAAAGCGTTAAGTTTGAAAAATGAACAATAAGTGTTTTGAAAACTGAGTAAGATGAAACTAGAGCTGGCAGCTACAGATGCTGTATTGAAAATATTAAAAAAACCAGTCATTGACATGGCTGCGCTAGAGGTAGAATGTTTTTAAAAGTCAGTGTAGCACTGGTTGTTTTAGTAGGCACACCGTTATTGTAGCTAATACCACTCTAATACTCAATAAGCACACTGTACAAAACTCAAAATCCTTCTTAAAGCCCCAAAAGCCAAACTAATCTTATTAACTCTGCAACAATACAGTATCATAATTCTACTCGCGTAAATTTACATGGAGTACACACAAAGTAACAATATAGGAACAAGTGGGGACTTGTGAAATATTGTTAGAATGATAAATGAAGTCGTTTCGACATTATTAACGCGTCGTGGCTTGTCTGCTGTAATATGTTACGAGGCATACGTGAACAAACTTTTCGTAAGATATTATGTAGGGTAGTTAAGAGCTTTGTATTTAGAACGTTTTAAGTGATTGGTACATGAACTTTTACTTTCAAAACAAGTATTACTTAGTTAAAGTTTTTTGCGTAGGCAAATTGCATTTTTAATTGTACATCAATATACTATTTCCACGATACAACATGTCATCCCATGGGTGTTGTAAAAACCGACTAAGGCACTATCCGTGAATATTATTTTTACGAAGTAAAAAGAAGGAAAACTTGAAATTAAACCCTATACCAATCTGTCTGGCCAGCGTGGTATTAGTAGGTCAAGTATCCCTCCGTCCCGGGAGGAGGCCCGTTCCTGCAGTGCAATGGGCTGTTATGATTATGATGAAGTTATTGGTACATTAACATATACTTTTAAAACGAGTATTAGGTTAAGTTTTTTTTACGTAGGTTATTATTTGTACATCAATATACTATTTTCAAAACAGTCGTTGTTAGTCCGATAATATATTGAGAAGATCTACTTTTTTACAATTAATACGCACAGGTTTCACTTGGCACAACTCGTTTTTATTTAAAACTAATAATATCAGTAAATATCGATATATAATGATATATAAATTAATCTTAAAGCCCAGTAAATCACTATTTACTTATCGGAGTAGCGAGTAATGACTAATGAAGCCGCCATTCATAGCCTTGACAAATAGCAGCATCTACAAAACGAACACCATGGGTTTTTGTAGGTAGACCAGTCTATTGGGATTACTATAAACCAGTTGTCAAAAACGATTGCCCAATGTAGAGTAAGTCATAAAAACCCTTGTTACACGGTTGTTTCGATATTACGGATGTTCTTTTTTTTTATTTATATACCAGCTACATTTCAAGCACGGCCATTCAGTTTATATTTAATTTTAAAAGCGTCGAGTTATTTTATCCAGTGTGCTTTTGTCGAGTTATTCATACTGTTTCAAACGATTCTCTCGAAAATATTCAACAAATTTGAAGCTTGAAAACGGCAAGGTGCTTACGTTATTCCACTTACATTTGTTTTAAATCTGTTATGTTATGTTGTTGTTATTAAAAATTTTACAAAATAAAAGTATACGGTATGTTATGCTACTATTAAAGAAGGTTTTATATTATTTTTCTGTTACCAAACAATGCTGTGTATGCGCTAGGCCCAAAAAGCTAGTACATATACCTACCGAACATGTACACACATCAAAAAAGTCTAAGCAACATGCATGATATTACAAATTTACCATTTATATTAATTTATTTTACCATTTATTTTAATTATAACGTTGTATTTTATTTTTAAAATAATATTTTTAGGGTTCTATGATGTAAAAATAACAGCTGTTTTCTTTATAAGTTCTTTTAATAACAGAAATTAACAATATTAGAATATACAGGTACATAAGAAACTAAACTTTTTTTTTACAAATTGAAATTTCTTAAGAAAATGAATTTATTGTGAAAGAATAGGACAATTTAATACAAAGTATGGCCTCCTCTGCTATTCAGAACTTGTCGGCAACGATTATTCATTGAATTAATGAGACTGTTTATGTCATCTTGCGGTATTCGCTCCCAATGGAATTGTAGCAAATCCTTCAGCTGTTGGGTTGTTGTCACTCCGTCCAAGTCCTTCAAAACACGTCTCTGGAGCATGTCCCATGCGTGCTCGATGGGGTTGAGGTCTGGCGATTGTGCAGGCCAGGGCAATACCTGGATGTTCTCCGTTGCCAAGTATTCACTGGTTCGCCGAGCTGTATGTGAACGCGCATTGTCATGCATTAACGTAAAATCGGAGCCAAAGGTTTGTGCAAATGGATGGACATAAGGTCTGAGAATATCCTCAACGTAATTTTCAGCGTTCATGTTTCCATTTACAAAAACGAGCTCAGTTCGCCTGTTCTTCATAATACCCGCCCATACCATAACTGTTGAGCCGCTGTATGGATGAACTTCCTGAACGCACCTGAGTCTTTCAGTATTTCCGGGTCGACGGTACACTCGCACCCTTCTTGTATCAGGCCTAAACCCGAATCGCGACTCATCGGAAAACATAATTTTATCCCATTGTTCCTGGGTCCATGTTATGCGTTCTCTACACCATTCATTTCGACGAGCGCGATTCCCGTGACGTATCGGTGGGCACGTGATAGGGCGTCGAGCTCGTAGGCCGTACTCATGCAGTCGATTTCGCACAGTTTGGGGACTTACATCAACACCACTTGAATTTTGTAGCCTCAAACTTATCTCTCGAGCGGTTAACATCGGCTGGCGTCTTGCAGTCAGTTGTATGTACCGGTCTTGCCGAGTGGTTGTACTCCTTTTACGGCCTGGATGCTGTTCAGCGGGTTCCCCTGTATTATTGTAGCGCTGCCAAAGACGACAAATAACACTTCTATGAATACCAAAATGTCGAGATACCTGAGATTGATTACTTCCCGCTTGCAACATCCCTACAGCTCTTTGCATTTCATCTGCCGTCAAATGACGTCGCTCCATGACGTAAAGAATATCTAACAATTCAATTTTGTCGCCAACTGTATTTAAATGGTTGGTAAAATTATAAAATCAAGACTAAAACGTAGCAATTAACATGCACTCAAATTCAAACAAATTCGCAGTCATTTGAATTTTATGAAAAAAAACAAAACATAATCGAAATTTTTTTTTTACAACCAGCCAGTATGTCATCAATAACAAAAAAGTTTACTTACCTATACACTTTGAGTGAGTAAATACTTAGAAATTAATTAATATAAATGGTAAATTTGTAATATCATGCATGTTGCTTAGACTTTTTTGATGTGTGTATTTTGATATAAAATCTTTACATACTTATTTTGAAGTGTTTTTATATAGAGAAAGACAACAAAACGTTGTTTATCTGAACCTAGTGCTCAAAAATATTAAACATCCGTTTAATTTTTTAACTGTATATCAAATGTGGCATTTCAGAAAACAACATTTCGGTTATGATGTTTTAAGAACGAATAAGGCAAAACAAAAATATCGAAAAATACGAGTCGTGTATGTATTTTGACAGGTTATTAGACTCGACACAACACTGCTATCTCACATAAAGCATTTTCAGAAAAGCCTTTGAATGAATATCCCTTAAAGGCTACACTTCGTCGAATAACCCCAACGCAAATACATATTACACGCGCCACCTCGGTATTCTAACTAATTGTGTTACATTCATACTACGAGTTTTGTTTCTGAGTAAAGACATTGTTGTTTAATAATCAAATCAAATCAATCAAATCATTTAATCATTTACAAAGATATAGCATTACAAATAAGTCATTTATATAATTAAGTGTACAAAATAAAGTTTGCCTGCACTAGGGTAAACCTGTGCCGCAGGCTGTAAGGGCACAAAAATATTGATATAGTTCATTAAAATATTAGTATTTAAGTTATATATTAGTTATTCATTAGATGTTTCATATTAAATTTAATTATTCTTATTAAAACAATAAAAAATGATGGGCAATAGTGACGTACTTAGGTACATGTGGTACATTCAGTTTAGCATAGTTAGCAATTACCTAGTTACGATGTTTACATTTAAAAATTGTTAATTACGAGTATTCTTATATAATTATGTACTTGTTTTAATGAAGGTCAAATATAATAACATAATAAATTGGTTCCTAATGGTTTGGTAACTATCTATACTATAAAGATGGATAGTCAAATAAAAATTTACAACAACACAAAATAAAAGAGAAGAAGACTTATAGAAATAACAGTTAATACAAAAAACGGCATAATTTTTGTAGGGACGTAGTGCACTTAAGTCGATTCACTGTAGCCTATGGAGTCAATATATCTGGTCTCTGCCATCTTCCTTGCTGGACAATCAAAGGCTCCCGTCTTATGGTCGCTTGGTTTTTTAAACCGCAAACAAGTCGAGCATTTCGGCTGTTCCGCTGTTTTAGTACATTCATGTACTTGGTGTCCTGTCTCTCCGCAGTGTCCGCATGTGTACGTGGTCTCACGGCAGGTCTTGGCAGCGTGTCCATATTGGTGACATTTGTAACACCTCGACACAAGTGTGTATAGCACGCTTCTAAAGTGGAAAAGTAGTCATAAACAAATTTTCTTTGCTTTTTATGTGTCAATTATTTACGCTCGTTACTTATTTTACAAATTCTCTCTCAAAAGGTCTCATTTCGCTGAAAAAAGATACGAAATAATTGGTTGAATCAAAAATTAAATTAGAATTATTGATTTGTGTACATATTGTAAAATCATCATAATCATAACAGCCCATTAATGTCCCACTGCAGGGACGGGCCTCCTCTCGTGACGGAGGGATACTTGGACTACTAATAATGGATTGGTATTTAATTTCAAGTTTTCTTTCTTTTTATTTCGTAAAGATAATATTCACGGATATTCAGTTTTTACCACACCCATGGGATGTAATGGGGTGGTGACATATTGTATTCTTACTCCGTCACCACACGGAAACGAAATACCCTACTCAAATCCATTCATTCAACTACGAATCAATGCATAACCTCAAGTGACATCACCTTACACTTATCGTAACATATTATTATTTGATTTTAAATGACAAAAAGAAATCGACTAATTATAAAAAGACTGATCTTTAGGTACTCAGTGACTAAAAGTTTTGAGTTTTAAACTTTACTTTTCTTTTATAAATCGATGCCAAAACCAGCTAAAACTGATAAACACTATAAACTAAACTCTTAAGTAAACAGATGAACGTTGAACTTTTCTTATTTCATCCCTATTGGCAACAAACTAGATATATTATTTGTTACTTGCCTGAGACAGATTTGCAATCAACATCAAAACCACTACGATAAGTGCCTCGGTCGAAAAGTGGTCGTGTATACTACTGCCGTCCACAAGGTCGTATGTTCGAATCCAACAAATCCACAAATATATTCTTTTAATGAACTAGCCTATCATAACGCGCCACAACACGGTCCTCATACAGTCGGTTCACCTATTTAATATGTATTATTTTTGTATGTTAAATTGTTGTGTATAAAGTCTCCGCGATACATGATATGATTGTCACTGAGGGAGTTGTGTTTAAAGATAAAAAAAACTTTCATTTGTTAATTTCAAGAGAACAGATTGCCATCAACAATACAACTAGTAAGATAACTTCACAATTGTACCGAGTTATATTTAGTAACACAGTGCGGGTAATTTATAACGTAGAGAACTGTTACTGTTGTTGGAAGCATTACTCTATGTCGTACTGTAGCCGCTTTGTTTTACTATACTTGTTGCGTTTTATTTTGTGTTAGCAGATAATATTTTAGAGAGATAAATGAAATATAAATTTAAGAAGCATGTAAATTCTCGTACAGTCACGAGCAATAATATGTACACATTTTCGCATTTTGTAAACCAGTTATCTAAAGTTCTGCCAATCCAAAATTGAAAATTCGAAGATTAATTCAAAACTGTACGGAACCTCTTCTAAATTACGAATTCATTTTGATATTGTAATGTCTAGATAAACGTGCAGATAGTTTAGAAAATTTGAAAATGTGTACATATTATTGCTCGTGACTGTACCTAGAATTCGGTTAAGTTAACTTTTAGTTGTCATGTTTTTGCTATTGCAATTGTAATCTTTTGTGGTCGTGTTAAAGTTTTATTTACAGTGTGACAATTTGACAACTAAAAGTTAACTTAACCGAATTTTATGTACGAGAATTGACATGAAGGATAAAATGATCAAAACATAATTTTAATATTTGTATTGAATACTACTGCATAGCTGTTTTATTTTATTGAAGGCTATAAAGCCGTGTACAAGCATATTTTAAAGTTCTAACGAAAGTCGACACATTTACAAGACCACTTTATGATGACCTCTATGGTGTAGTGATTACAGGTTACAACTATTGCTACGCATAGGTCTTGGATTCGATTTTCGGTTAACGTAAATCTGTATGTCTTGCATAAATGTCTGCATTAGTAACATCTTATTTTAAAAATAATTATTTTCATAAGACTATAATCATTAGTCATCATCGTTATCTATTGCGGGACATAAACCTTAAAATATTTCCAATGTACGCGGCCTATGCTTCCCTTATCTTTTGGTTTTCCGTCATAATTATGTTCACCGTTTGAGAGGTCTAAACATAATCACATGTGAATGACGGCGGAGCATCCAAGTCTAAACTAATATTTAATAGTATCCAAGGAAATTCAACAATGTGTTAATCTCACCGCGTAAAGCAATGTAACAAACAAGTTGAGTGAACTAATTAACACTACAATGTGTGTTACAGTGCGCTCTCCTCTACAAGAGTTTACTCTTGTCGAGTCTGTGTTCGTGACGTGCTACGTAATAGGAAATGTTGAGACATTTGTAACCACTATCAGAAATCTACTATATAAAAATAAGTCGGGTTTTCCTTCCTGACGCTATAACTCCAGAACGCACGAACCGATTTCCACGGTTTTGCAATCCTTGGAAAGGTCTCGGGTTCCGTTAGGTTTATAGGAAAAAGTTCAACAGAAAAGCGGGAAAGTAAGGCCCGTGCGAAGCCGGGATGGGCCGCTAGTACTACATAAATATCTAATCATTAGACTCTATTCCGTTAAGAATAAAGTAAATAATATAACTGACTCACAAACTACTTTAAGCACACATACATCCAAACACACACCCACACAACGTTTTAATTGTGAAGGAATAGAGCCGCACACGCCCGACAATCCATCTAATATCTAGGTAAACAAATAAAGTATTTATCGTCCCGTGGGTGACTTTTAACACCATTCGATATGATATTTAAACATATTACTAACACTTCCTTTAATTCTTATAATATTTCATCATAACAGCCCATTAATGTCCCACTGCAGGGGCGGGCCTCCTCCCGTGACGAAGGGATACTTGGCCTACTAATACCACGCTGGCCAAATGGATTGGTATAGGGTTTAATTTCAAGTTTTCCTTCTTTTTATTTCGTTAAGATAATTTTCACGAATAGTCCCTAAGTCGGTTTATACGACACCTATGGGATGAGATGGGGTCGTGACACATTGTATTCTTACTCTATCACCACTTGTTATATTTATACAAGAAATACTGTATTTCTTGTTTTTGCTGAATGCTTATGTTTATGCTGAAAACCATTGTGCAAACTCTGCACCAAGTTAGTGACGTGAGGTTCTCGAAAGTTCTACACTTCGACAGATCCAAGGAGTTGTACACAAGCGCAGCTGTTGGCAGTAAATCTGTCTATGTTTTAGTTTTGTGTTAATAATAGTTATTCGTCGATATAGATTTTGGATCTTTGCAGTTAATCTTACAAGAGTTAATAGTTAAGCGTTGTTTGCCAAATATAATTCATTATTTTATCAAATCAAATCAAATCATTTTATTTTGTGAACACAGGTGAAATACAGGTGTTATTACAAAGTATTGAACATACCATGTCCCGCCGATAGGCATACAAAATCGGTTAAAAAGCATTCAAAATAAATTATACATTAAAATAAATTTGAAATAAATTAAAAATCACAATTATTGTTTTTAAATTACATCCAATTGAAATTAAATAATACAAAAACATTAACATTAAAAAATCATGTCAATAGCTACAGGAAAACAGATTGTGATAATATCAAAAGACATTGACCATTTATAACCACTAGACTAAAATAAATAATACAAAATCAATTAATTAGCTAAACTTAAGTAAGTACGTGTTCAAAATTCTAAAGAGTTCCGAATTCACAGTACCTTTTGAATTTAGTTGTTGACTGAATTATTATTCATTCTATTTATAACGTTGAAGAGTAGTATAACTTATTCAGAAATGTTTAAAACAGTTGTTGGTTTAAGTTATTTTTAGAAAAGATCTATATTCGGCCTTTCATAATTTTCATAGTATACTATTATTCCGTGTCAGTTATTAATGCTCGACCATTGAAAGATAAAGCTGATATTTTTGTATAACAATAAAATTACAAAATTATTTATAAGGGGATATTACCTATTTTGTTAATTAAAAAAATCGGCAACATAACGGACATGGAATAAATCTATGTATTCTAAGTATTCGTGCACTCGCAAACAACGATGAAGATATGTATGAGTAGACGAAGGTTTGGTTTGTAAAGATAAGTACATGATGCTAAGTATTCTCAGCCATTAGAATAAGGCCTCAGTTTATATAATAATGTATGTTCATATACATCATTATCAAAACAGCCCATTTATGTCCCACTGCAGGGACGGGCCTCCTCTCGTGACGGAGGGATACTTGGCCAATACCACGCTAGCCAGACGGATCGCTAGCCAGACGGATAGGGTTAAATTTCCAGTTTTTCTTCTTTCTATTTCGTAAAAATAATATTCACGGATAGACCCTTAGTCGGTATTTATGATACCCATGGGACGAGAATGTGGTGTTGGTATATTGTATTCTTAGTACGTCATCACACGGTTATAAACATCATACATATTATATAATTATTTTATGATTGTTATGTAATCATAGACAGAACACAAATGATATTACCAACTTTAATACAATGATTTCCTAATGACATTTCCTTTCATACAAGTAACACAAGTCAAAGTTATCCAACAACAAACTAATACAACTCCTTTATAAAACTAATAAGACTTGTACTGTTGGAATGACATCCTTGAAACTATGTTCTATGTAATTTTCTTTGATAATAAAGTGATGTAGTTACTGCTACGTTCAATAATTTGGCAAATATTCTACGATATGTTCCGGGATAATTGGAAATAGCTGGAAGAGTTTATTAGTCGTAACGTTGGATTGTACTGACCTTGTTGACGGTTTTGTTCTAAAAATGTTATAAAACTTATTGGAACCAGTTGACTTGAAGAATATTGTAAGGATAAGGTTTTTTTTTTATTTTACGATCGGTGGTTACTAAAATAAACCTAAGAAATATGTTAGAAGAAAAACAGCTATATTTTGACAAGGATTTTTGAACTTAAATATCATTTTCATCTTGTCATAGAATGATACTGTTTGCTCTATTTGCAATAAATAAATAAATATTCCTCACACATTCACAAAATGCACGCCATCTAGTGGAACTAAGCAGAGCTTGTACTATGGGTACTAGGCAACGGTTATCCGTTGCCTAGTACCCATAGTATTATAAAGTATTTAAGTATGTTTTTACATACTTAAATACTTTTTTTTTTGTAAAAACATACATAATTACATGTATAAAGACTATAATATTATCTTTCTGCCCAACTTGATAAGTTCCATCACTACAAAAGCCGCGTCCCTGCAGTAGGCCATAAATAGATTTGTTCCTGATTCGTCATCTTCCTAATTGGTCATCTTCCAAATTCGTCACCTTCCTAACTCGTCATCTTCCAAACTGGTCATTTTCCAGATTCGTCATCTTCCAAACTCGTCATTGTACTGTCGAATTGAATTTTGATAGAAACTAAAAGAAATAATTATTCAAGTATAGGCAGGAACAATATGTTTTATATCTTAAAGTGTATAATTTTTTTATGAATACAAGTGCTAATTATCCTTAATACTATTGATTTTAAATGAATATTATATCTGTAAAGGCTACTAAAAAGTTATGTCTACAAAATAATTAAATTTACTTATTTCAAATGGTATGCAATGTCACTTGTAAAAAACATTATCATGTACCTAACATTTTTATACTAATAAAATAATTTAATCAATTAATTTAACAATTTAATTATCACTTATCTATTTAATATGTATTTAGTTTAAATAAATATTTATTTATTTAACATTAAGGATAGTACACAAATACTTTTATTATTAGAAACTAGTAAAAATTAAAATTGCATAAATGTCAATTGTGAAGTGCACTTCCGATCTGGTTTTTTTGACGTTCCGTTTGTTGTCATTTTTTATTTTCGGTGTATTTTTCGTCTTGCTAATTATTTTCTAAAGATAAAATTCAAAAATATATTTTTTTCTCTTTCTCTAATAAAAAAAAGTATATATTCAGGTTCATCAATTCATGCCTAATTTATTCAGATATTGGCAAAGTGCTTCTTCTCTTATTTTTTTTAATAAACTTCATGATAGACAAGTAACACTCTTAAAGGTTATACTATAGAGGATTTATGTAATAAATTTTTGTTGACAAATGTACACGGTATGACGAGTTTGGAAGATGACGAATCTGGAAAATGACCAGTTTGGAAGATGACGATTAGGAAGGTGACGAATTTGGAAGATGACCAATTAGGAAGATGACGAATCAGGAACAAATCCATAAAGATTTGTTTACTATGATTTTTATTACAACGCTTAGCTTTAGCAATTCAGTAAATATTTGGACCAGTTTATTCTCAACAGCATTCTGTGCCGTAAAACTTGGCAGCAAAATGCATATTCATATAAAACTTTAGGATCAAAACGCTTTCAGACAGATGGCTATCAAAAACAGCTCAAAAGTATTTTCTTCTGAAATGGCCATGCAACTGCACATTATTTTACAAACTTTAGAAGATGGCTGTTTAATGTTATCAACTGCAACACATGTTGTTTGAGTTTAATATGGCTACTATTTTTAGAATTGTTTAACTATTTTTTTAAATGTAGATTTCAATGTAAGGTAGGTATAGAGTTTTTTCTCACTCTCTTTCACATTTTTTTTTATCTGCAAAAGAATTTAAAACAGGAATTCGGGCTAGTAGGGTATTATTGGGCATTCTGTACCACTTTCGTCCAGTCGCTCCGCGAAACAAGTTTCGCTCTCGCTCAGGACTCGTGGTCCAGAACGCCCAATAATATCCGATCGATTAACGGTAACATTTTAGTTAGTTCACAAAACGGTAAACGCTCATTGATTGTAAAACAGTCACACTACGCACGCCTGCGATGTTTTCCCTATTTCTTGTGTTCGTCATAGCATGGATATTATTATCTAACGTTAATAACGATACCAACATTGTTTGCGAACCGACAAATGTAGCAAAACAAAAAAAACAACTATAGATGTTAGAACTCACCTGTGACTAGTTGTGTGGGTTGACGTGTCTCTCGGTGAAACAAGTTCTAAATTAGTCCAGATTGCCTAATATAAAAAAATTAACCATAAGTACTTACCTGTTAGCTATACCACACTTGTAACCTTTACCAGACCTATTTGTTATCTATACTGTATTTATTCAGTGTACCGTACTTGATATTAGGTTTATAACAAGCACGGTACACTCATTGTGTTTATAATTAGTAAAACAACGATTGGGTACATCTTAAATAAATAATTTATTTATCACTAAACATTTTCGGTTCCTCAGTAAATAATGTGTCGATCGAGCGTATAAATTCTTGCAGCTTGCGCCACTGAGGAGAATCACTATTCACTTGAGCTTTCAAGCGGAGAAGGGCTTTTTTCCACAGTTCTAGCGAGTCTGTCCCATGGACATCGTTCGTCTTGTAAATTTTGAAGTCAATGTAGTACTCTCCTTCAGTAGTAGCGTATCGCCGCTCGTTACCGTTGGCGACCTTGTTTATTAAATATGATGCTAACTTAGAATCTTCTTTAAATTCTGAAGGAGTTTTGCATTTCCTTATACCGAAAATGTCAACGGGTTCGGTTTTCTTACTGAAACAATAAGTAGTTTTTAGTAAACAGTTAGGTAAATAAAATTCTGTTTGTTGTTAGTATAACCGAGTGGTTGTTTGTTAGTATGATAGAGTCCTGAAAATTAATATTAACATACACAGCAACCTACTTTTATAAAAATAATATTAGAGTCTATATTTTCGTGAATACTTTTATTTACCGATCTAAATTCAGACTATCTCTAGAAAGGAAAAATACTAAGTAAATACACTGTTGGGGATCGAACCCAGCAACTTTAATTCACCAGCTGTGTTTATCTAGTGTAGTACAGTACGTTATACACATAGTTGTTTCACACTCACAACTTACTTAAAACCTTTTTATCAAAGAATTAGAATATATTGCATTACTAATTTATAAATATAATAATTTATATTATTGCAAACGATTGTGTACAGAACGTTAAATAAAATATATTAACATCCAATATAACCTGATCACACATTGTATAGTCTTTCCATACAATAAGAGGTCAGAATAAAATGGTATTAATAATTAGATTTGACGTTGATTGTACATATTTAATAAAAGTTTAATTACGTACCTTTTACGAATCGAATTAGTCGATGGAGTTTTACGTTTCCTTTTTCCATTGCTGTCTGCAAAATGTTTCGATTTAGCTCTGCCTTCGTCTGCGACCTCCTGATAGCTGTACTCGCTCTCTGATCCGGACCTGAAATAGCACAACATAATTATTAGTAGGGTACTCTATCATTATTTTTACACCCTACCCAAAGTTATTCTAAAACGTTAGGTACTTAAATGTAATTTTACTTGAGTAAATGTATAGACAGACAATAACATCATGCTCAAGCCAAGATTACAAGTTGAGTAAAGTTAAAATCATAAAATCAAAGTTGAACTTAACGCTTTCTTTCTTCTTATGTAATTACTAAAGATACATAATGAAACATTTAGCTAGTAATTAAGAAGAAAATCAATTGAATACGGTACATAGATTAGATAGTATACTTATGTACTTACATTATAAATGTTATGGTGCTGATGATGATAGGTACAGCAGGCAGGTGTCGTCAGGCAGTTTGAAGCGCAGCGGTTCTTTGTATACTTCTTGATGATTACTTCCACACTTGCAGACTTAGTTTCGTTTAATGTACGGTAGTGAAATAATGTTTAGCTTATAAATCAAGAAACATGTAAAACAATGTTAATTTAAAAAAATATTAAACAGACATGTTATTGGTGTATCAATTGACTTTTTTTCTTGTACGGATTATACTTGGTCAAAAATGATGTCTAAGGAATTTTGAATAAAATCGAACAAAATTGCTGACTATAAAATAAAAATATAGTGCAAGTAGCCTGACTACGTCATATCAAGTTCTATGGTTCCGTATAATTATGTATTTATTTTAAATCAAAATAAATGCTATGCGGTAAGTACCTATTTAAATTTTAATTGGAATTGTTAATTTTTATAATATTATGACTTATTTTTATGTGATAAACACAAGTAATTTGTATTTTACCGTAAGATTGTAAGAACCGTTAGTCGATAAATTGTAAACTCGCACTGAGATGTACAATTTATTGCTTTTATTTCATATTATATTATAAGTTTATAGTTTCACAGATTAGTGTAACTAACAGTTGAAGACTGTCAGTTTCTGACTGAAATAAATGGAATGGATTAAGTCATCTCAGTACGCGTTTACAAATAATCGACAGTGTATAAACTGATTAGTTAATTAATAAACTGGCTGTTCTTACAATCTTACGTTGACATATACAATATCTATATATGGTACGAAATTAACTATAATAAAGGGAGCTAAACAATAATAATAATGCTATTTGTAAATTTATAATCATTGATATTTTTGTTAATAGAATATTATCGTAAATCCATAATAATTATTTATACCGATTTAGATCTACTGTACCCTAATAAAAAGTAGGTTGAGCGCACGTATTTAGTTACATATTAGCAAATTTCAAGCGTTTCCAATAACTGGTAATAATTATTTGTGTTAATATTAAATTGCTGAATTAAATACCTACCTAGCTATCTAATAAATCGAATAAATATTTTTATAATACAAAATTCTAAGATTACTTATATTAATTAATTTTAACGAATTACTTGCATTCAGCAGACGTGTATTTAAATACAGCAGAAATTTAAGTACTTAATATGTGAATACAAAATACTCCACGACTTAAAAAGGTAATAACTATTATGTTTATTAAGTTAAATACATAAGGAAGCTGTTTGATAGAAGTATGTATACTTACATATATTATATACTTCTTTCTTTTTATATATTTCTTTTTTTACAGAATATTAAATTAGAAAAAATAATCGAGAAGTGATATCGATGAATCAAAATCAACTAAATACACATTTTGAATTAGACATAGAAGTGTACGAGCTGAAATCATTGTACCCACTTGCACATTGGCAGGTAATCTAACAGGAAAATATTTATTTTATGTTACAGATTTATTGTACCTATGTTTTGCTCTTTTTGAACTTTAAATAAGTAATAATATCTACCTCTTGTTATAATAATATATCGCTCCTTGAATACAAAACGGCCACAAATAAAAAAATTATGAAAATGGTTTTATTGGTAAAATGATACCTAAATCGACTATATTTTATATTTAAAAAAAACACCCATCATTTTTCTTTATATTTTGGCCACACTGACAAAACGCCCTTTTTGATTTTGAGCACTTTGATAGGTAATGTCAGTGCAAAACCGCCATTTTTTTAGTTACGTCCTGACATTCAACAAGAACGCTCGTCAGTTCCGTGAAAAAGTGCCACAACACAAAATACGTCTTTATTGCATTAAAAATTTCAGGTGAGTCTAATTATATTTTTTAATACAAAATTTTTTTTTTTTTTTTTTTTAATCTATATTTATTTATTGAGGGTTTTAATCACATAGATTATGTCACCCTCGAAGAGAAACTTAACAATTTTTCCAATTAAAGATTAACACAACAAATAAACACATACATTAAAAATTAAACAACTATGTTCTGCGCTTTAACGCCACTCTGACAACCTTCAACAACACTTGGGCCTCCGCCGACAAAGGGAAAGCCAAAATGCTATTGAAAGCACCCACACTAAAAAAATCAATGTTAAATAAGTTTTTGAAATTATGCCTTTCAACCTCGTTACGGACACATTCCACCAGTATGTGGTATACATCTTCTACTACACCACACTCCCTGCACATTGGGCTGTCTACTTTGCCCATAAGGTGAGCAAATGCATTAAGCGGAACATGTCCGGAACGAAGCCTCAACAGCGTGGTTATGCTCAATCTCGTCATATCCGTCCCAGAAAACCACGTGGATCCCCTTAACTCAGGTTCAATTGTCTTATACCAGATACCTTTATTCAGTGATCTCGCGTCAAAGTATTCTTTCCAACGTTGTCTACATTGGCCCCTAATTACATGAAGTAAGTCGCTGTAATATGGCGTCCAGTGCGTGTCGATCCCATCCATGACCGCTTCCACAGCTAGGCGGTCCGCTGTTTCATTCCCGAGCAGGCCAACATGGGCCGGCACCCACTGGAGAGTGACTTTTTTGTTCTGATGTGCCATTTTATCTAGTCTATCTAAAATGTTGTACGCTAAGGGAGCTCCATGACTACTTGTTGTGCAACAAACAAGATGTTGGAGCGCACTTCTACAATCAGACAGAATCACATAATCGCCTTCACCAAAGGAGTCAACGTAGGAAAGTGCCTCACTTATAGCAACCAGCTCAGTAAACATAATGCATAGATGTGCCTGTATTTTTAATTTAACATAGCCCGTGGTTTGAGGGTCGAATATGGCCAGACCTGATATATCATTATATTTAGAACCGTCAGTATAAATTGTATAATAGTTTGCATATTTGATTGACAAATATTGTTCACATAATATTTTAATGGAATCTGGTTCATAAGCAGTTTTAGGTTTGTTAATAGAATCAATTTTACATTTTATACAGGAAACATCCACACTGCTTACCCACTTTTCTAAAGAAAACATAGCATTTATATGACTAGAATAAATAGATAAATGTGCGTATTCTTCATGTAAAGTTACTAAGATTGGTTTATTTCTACGCCTCCATAATGTATTTTGACATAATCTACATAATTCAGTTAATAAATTAATAATATTATTATTCGAAATCGATCTTTTTCTTAACCAAAATTTGCCCGCAAGATAATATCGCCGAACATGTAAAGGCTCAATGTGAAGTTCAGCTTCCATGACATGTATAGGAGTCGATTTTATAAATCCCCCGATGACACGCATACACTGATTCTGTATCCTATCTAGTTTTATTAAATGACTCCCACAGCTATTGCCATAGATAAAGCACGCATAGTCCAACCTACTCCGGATACTAGCAAGGTATAAACGTCTGAGATGACTGGGATGCATTCCCCACCCTGGCCCCGCTAATACTTTAAATATATTGATTAATTTTGTACATTTAGCTTTTACTTCGTTGATATGTTTAGCCCAACGCAATGATCTGTCTAACCATATACCCAAATATTTAACATGATCTACCACTTGTAATTGATTATTCTCAATAGAAATTATTGGGGCATGTCTAATATAAGAATTTTGGAATATACAAACTTTACTTTTAGCGGGAGATATGTTAAGACCAATTTTAAAAAGTATGCAATTTAGTTTATTTAACGCAACTTGCATGGTTGTAACTCCTAAGTCTACGTTGCTGGAACTAAGGTAGAGAACAAAGTCATCAGCATACTGCGAGATATTCACATAATATTCGATCTCCTTACATATGCTAGCTGTCACTACATTGAACAACAGTGGTGAAAATGGGTCTCCTTGGGCTAGACCTCGATGGGTACTCCGACAGATGGAAGACTTGCTCAACCTAATATTAATATTTCTCTCCTTTAAAAAATTCCATATGTATTGGCACATTCTTGATCCTACACCTACTGTATCTAAAGTTTCTACTAAAAAGTTAGAATCAACATTATTGTAAGCATCTTGAATATCTATAAAACAAGCAATTGTAGGCTTTCTTTGTAAAAAACCTACCTGAGCCTGAGAAACTAAGCTAGTTATGTTATCTAAGGCAGACAAACCCTTTCTGAAGCCAATAGTGTTGTTTGATAGAATCTTGTTTTTTTCGACAAACCACTCTAATCTGTTGATTAATATGCTGTGAAAAATTTTGCAAATACAGGAGATCATTGAAATAGGTCTAAATTCTGATTGGGAGGTATTATTTCCTGCTTTTGGTATTGGTACTACCATTATGTCGCGCCATTGTATGGGAACAAAACCAACTATATAAAATTTATTAAAAAGAATTGTTAAAAGATGTTTACCATTATCTGGGAGGTTAAATATCATTGAGTATGAAATATTGTCAATTCCGGGCGAAGTGTCTTTATGTTTAATGCAACGATCTAATTCCTGTCTTAAAATTGTAATTTCTAATTTGTCATTCGCGGAAACGAAGACTGGGTCTTTATAACAAACTGAGTCGGGTGATAAACTCTTTAGAAGCTGATAGGCGCGATCGTCGGTGATATGACAATAATTAGGACCGTTCATTCCTTTAAACCATGTTAACTTACGCCAAAGTTCGCTTTGGTTAATAGAGCTATCTATTGATGAACAATATTCTTGCCACGATTTAAATTTTCCATCTCGTATAATTCTTTGCGTTGCTTTAGTTTTATCTTTAAGAATCGATAAATTTTGGGGAGTCGGGTTACGACGGAATTTTGAAAGAGCCAATCTACGTTCAGCCACGGCTTTAGACATGTTAATATTCCAATATGGCTTGGACCTAAATTTCGATAGTGGATTACAATTAATTTTTACATATGGAATGTATTTATCTGCTGCAATATTTATATTATCTATAAACTTATTATAGGACATTTGAAGATTATCCGATACCGTAAAATTATTAAAAGCTTCTTCTAAATGATTTTTATAACCATCCCAATTAGCATTCTTATAGTTTCTTTTTTGTATATCTCTTTTGGCTTTATTTATATGTGAATGTATCTTGACAATGAGGTGGTCACTACCCAAATTTTCGTTAAATACCGTAAAGTTTAAGCTAAGAGCTATATCTGAGGTAGCTAATGCTATATCGGGGGACGATTGCTGTAGTACACTATTTACTAATTTAATACGTGTAGCCTGACCATTATTTAAGGTTATAAACGCATTATCAACTAGAGCATCGAATATTTTAGAGCCTCTGCTGTCAGTTCTGCAAGACCAATTGGTGTGATGGCCATTGAAATCTCCTACTATAACCGTTTTACTAGTAAATGAAGAAAACAAAACATCCCAGTCAAGTTGAGCTGTGCGGACTGACGGCGCACAATATACAGATATAAGATAATTAATTTGATCACAATTATACAATTTTACACATATTGTTTCAATTCCTGAATTACTAATACTTAAGTTGAACTTACTACTTTTAATAGATTTATGTACAAGTATAGCTACACCGCCATATCCGTCACTCCTATCCTGTCGATAAATATTATAACTATTTACCTTAATTCGAGTTTGTGGGACTAGCCAGGTTTCATTGACGGCTGCAATGTGGATGTTTTCTTGGTATAAAAATTGTTCTAGTTCCATTAATTTAGGTTTTAAGCTTTGAGCGTTCCAATGTATTATATTTAATTTAATTATATGTTTTGTTGTGTCACCCATTATTAGCGCAAAAATAATCAAATAAACTTTGTAAAATTGGCCACTCAGGAATAGAGTCTGCTAAACGTAATATTACCCATTCTATTGTGTATTTAATCACCATTTGCACTTTCTTTTGTATAGTTGCACCTCTTAGGAAAATAACTTCTTTTATTCTTGTCCACAACTCTTGAAAATGTACAGATCTTTCTTTTGTTTCTTCTATGGTTATGGTATCCTTAGTTTGGGAGAATGAAATATCCGGTGGTAAATCGTCAGACCAAACATAAGGAGAGGGCTGTCTCCTTTGTGGCTTTTTGCTCGCCGCGCTGCGCTCAGGCTTCTGGTCGTGTATTAAAGCTGTAGTTTTCACCACCTCTGCGAAAGTTGGACTATCCTCTTGTATTAGAATAACAGGTTGAGCTTTTTCCACGTTTATGTAGTCGTCCTGCAATTGCGCTCCCACAGATTGTTGAGAAGGGAGCGGTACAACATACATTGTTAGTGCCCGTCTGTATGTGCAATTGAACTCGGCCATTATCTCTCGCAACTTTTTCTCCTTCAGGAAAACTGGACAACTCTTCTCTAATGCCATATGACTGCCCCCACAGTTTACGCATCTAAACTTGGTTGTTTCACAATTAGCATGTTCGCCTCCGCATTTAGGACATAAAGCATTACTCAAAGGGCAACGTTTTTTAAAATGGCCGAGCTTCCAACATTTACTGCACTGTGAAACAGGGAAAACATATGGGTCCACCTTGATGCGCAGTCCGTCTACCATCACATATGCAGGCAAGTACGCCCCCTTGAAACAAAGACGAACACATTCACTTGCTTTCCAACCTTCTTCCGAGTTACTACGGCGATTTAGACGGTAAACCGAAGTTAGGACCGCGTTGTTAGGACAGGTGATGGCATCCATGATGTCTTTGTCAGCCATTTCTATATCTACATTTTTAATAACACCAAATGACCAATTTGTCTCCAATGCACGATTAATTTTCCATCCTTTATCCATAAGTTCTTTACTGTTTTCAAGCTTGAATGCACTCACTTCGTTGTTAAAATCGACTCGGACTTTGTAGGGGTTTATGAATTTAACCCTCTCGATATCAATTAAACCCAACGATTTAAATAGTTTTGCTAATGTAAACAACTTCGGCATGCCTTCATTATTCGAGATGTATATTTCAATTTTTTCCGATTTTTGTTTTATCTTCTTTCCCTTTCCTGTGACAGTTTCCCATTCTACCTCATCTTCTTCTCTTGTTCTTTTTTGACGTCTATTTGCTTCGTACTCTTCTTCCTCCATATTTATTACATCTTGGGTTATGTCCTGGCACTGTTGTTGTTCCAAAACACTTTCTTCGTGTAGATCAGTACATGATAAAGATTTATTAAAACTCATTATTATAAGTACTTGAATCTATGAACATCGTTACCCGTGTCCTTGAGCCGACCGGTATCTACCTGGGCCTATTGGAATGCGCACGGGCGTCGAATACAAAAGAATAGATTCACTCGGATAATAATTAATTACTGTTAGGTATATTACTCGCAACATAGAACTCGTCTACCTCGTACGAATGACGTACTGAGACTGTGAAATAATACAAAATTGCCATATTTTGGAAAACGACCGTCTTGCATTCTGAGATAAGTATTTCAAACTTAGTCATATGATACAAAAGTGCCATATTTTGGAAAACGTCCATTTTACGTTCTGAGATTCGTATTTGTTAACATAATATTTAAAACAAAAGTACCATATTTTTAGAAACATCCGTTTTGCATTTTAACATCTTTATTTGTTATTATAATATGTAATACAAAAGTGCCATATATGAATTGCATCTTTTCTGTATTCCAATATTAGTTGACTGTAATCATGTTTTTTAATACAACACTAGCAATAATTTAAAATACGTCCCTTTACCATTGAAATATACTAGAAAAAATTAATATTTTTTGAAATTTTGTGTTTTTTTATAAATAATAATTACTATTTTGATGTTCATTTTGTTCTGTTGTTATTGTTCAGTGATGTTCCGCTTAAATGTTGTTATTTTACAGATTACTTGAAAATGAGCAGAGCACGAAAAATTTTAACAATGGCAACCACTTTAAATGTATCTGAACAAAGCTCATTACCTGTCCACAATAATAATGTGCTAGATACACTACCTATTAATTCTTCAGATACAAATTCTGTAGCAGATAGTCAACCTGACCTTAATCTATCTATCAATATTGGACAGCGAAGACAGTGATGGAAGCTCTGTAACAAATACCAAAGTCACAAATAGGCCAAAAATAGTTTTTGGGCAGAGTGACTTATGAAGCGACACTGTCGCTTGATTAACATCTTGAATTGACAATCTCAAAACAACATCAAATCCCGATTTTTCTGCAGATGACAGTTTAAGATCCTAATTTTCTACCATCTCTTAAAGCATTTTCCGATTCTGACGGAGATGTACAGTCAACAGTAATTACCAAACCAATTTGTATTTCACCTCAACCTGGACCTTCTCGAGTAGAACCTCACTTACTCAATGATAACCTACTAGTTACGAAGTTAGTCAATACAAATGAAAGACAATACATCCAATTTGTTAAAAAAGGCACCACTAAAAAGACCACCTTTAAGCCTTTTTCAGTCCTGAGCTCGGCAGACGATTGGACACTGCTAGTTGACACGTGTGAAACACACTACAGAATCCCGGAGCATATCTGTGTGTCACCGTTAAGACCAGCCATATTCCTTTACTCACATTTAAAAGAGCGTGTAGTACTTATTGAGGTCACGGTACCGTGGAAAACTTACATCCCGAAAGACCACGCAATTAAGATATCAAATATCTACTTTCACTTGACAAATGAGATGCCGTGGAAATAGGTGCGAGGTGTACTCCAGCTAAATCCCTCTACAGCTTATTAAAAGAGCTAGGACTGCCAAGAACTTCAGTAAGCTCTCTATTATCACGGATGTCCAAAACGGCACTGTTAGGTTCCTACAAAAATTTGGATAGGTAGAGGACGGATCATAGCAGACAGTGAAGGTGACCGCTAACGCGTTGTAAGGGGGCCTCCTTAAACCTACATCTGGGGCGTAAGACCCAGACGCTGTTATGCAAGTGCTCCGTCCTCTATCACGCGATGAACTCGCACGGAAGATCCATGAAATGCTAAGATTAGGTCTTATTTGTATTATTGTTTTGTTTATAATTATTAAAGTGTTCTTTTTAATATAATTTTACGAGGTTATATTCGTAATGTTTAGAGAGATGTTTAATTAAACTAAGTATTACCTACGTACAAAGTTTGATCTCAATTTTATTAATGATAAGCTAATATTGTTTAGTTTAGATTATTTAATACAAAACATTCCTGATGTCTATTCACTTTTGTTAATAAGTAGCTAGTAATATGATTAAGCTTTATAATAATAAAAAATACCAAAATAATTAATAAATCCCTTTTTATTTCTAAAATTTTGTTAAATTTTTGACATATTTTATATGGTATTGATTAAAATTTTGAATGCAAAAGAGACTTTTGTGTTATTTTATATTAACCAGTAACAGATATTACAAAGTTCAGATTGTACACCGATAGAGCTTAAAAATACGCATATAATGATATATTAACATCTTATATTTAATTAATAAATATATAAAATTTCAAGAAAAAATCGTTTTAAAATTTTGTTTTTGCCGCCCTGTAAAATTATAGCATTTCGATTTGTGTCCCTTTTGTATTCGAGGAGCGATATACCTATTTATATTAAATGCAGTTTTTTTTTTTTCAGGATGAAAAACTAATTTGCTATATAAATGATCGAAAGAGAACAGTTGATTCCTGTATCAACATAAACTAAAATTAAAGATACATAGATAGTTAGAGACTGAAGTGTTCCAGCTGAAATCATTGTACTTCTTAGGTACACAATGAAACAAGGTAAAAGAAATATATATTGTATGTTTCTTTCGTTTTTAACTTTTCTTAAGTAATTATACCTCTTAAATAGTTTTTTTGTTTTGAAATACATTATGACTATGACTTAAATATAACTATTTCATAATACTGTCCACAGGCTAAAAGTTCAAAGGTGTTCAATTATGTCACCTAGGTACCTATTATATATATATTTTTTTTTTTTTTTTCAGAGTGAAAACTAATTAGCTAGCTAAATGGTCAAAATAGAACTGAATCGCTCAATCCTGTATCAATATTAAGCTGAAATTCAAGATACTTACAAAATAATAGTTTAAGTAAGATAATTATTTTTTAAAGTAGGTATTTACGATAAGAGTCATTTCATATCATCATCATATATCTTATAAATTATACATTATTAACATCATATTTTATAAACTAAACTTAATATTGTATAAAAAATATTGTTAAAATATTGAAGTAGGTACTTAACTTTAACTACTCTCTAATAATGCCTCATTGCACAGTTTGTAAAATATTTGTAGATAATCGACGATGGTCTGGTCACTTACGAAGTAATAATCATAAAAACAATAGCACGACCCCATTGTATGATAACGTTGAAATCATTAATTCTTCCTTTAAATCTCGTATTATAACTTACAGAATTCTTGCCACCGAAAAACAGTTAAATATATTGCCTGAGATGTTTCTCCATAATAACCAAAAACAAATTAAGAACCTAATCGATCAATCGTTACAAAGACATACATCAATTAAAATTAATTTTGAACTTTTCTCTGTTTTTCTTATGTATAAAAACGAACACCAAGAAATTAAATCGTTCACCACAAAAAATTATGTTATTCATTTAAATTATGATTTCGAATCAATTTACAAAACTATACTTTTAAATTTATTAAAGAAAATTGAAGAGTTTCAGGAAAGAGATAGTGGATGGACATTTTTAAAAAATTCTCATTTAGAAATCAATATAAATAAATATCAGCCTCTCGGCGGATCCAAATTTATAGCTTTACCAAAATTTATAATAAATAAAAAAGCTGTGTTAAATATTAGAAATAATGATAGTTATTGCTTCTTGTGGTGTATTGTAGCTGCCTTGTATCCCACAATACAACATCCTGACAGAGTATCGTCGTATCCTCATTTTCGAGATGTTTTAAATATTAATAATTTATTATTTCCAATTACATTTTCGGACATCAATGTTTTTGAAAAAAATAACCCCTCTCTGAATATTTTCGTTTATGGATTGAAAAATGATAGAACAATTATTGGACCTTTGTATAAATCTAATAATAGTAAAAAATCAAAGAGTATACACCTTTTGTTTTTAGAAAATAATACACATTCCCATTACTGTCTAATTAAAGATTTGCCACGTTTGGTTAGAAATCAAATAACTAAACATCATGGTAAATTGTACTTCTGTGAAACATGCTTATTATTTTTTCCGAATTCAAGTAAATTTGAATCACATTTATGTGGAGGAGTTGTTACAGTTTTACCTGAAAAAGGTTCATTTTTAAAATTTAAAAATTATAATAGAAAACAAAATATTCCATTCGTCATATATGCTGATTTCGAAACTTTACTCAAACCGATTTCCGGCGACGAATTGAACACCGGTAATACGTCATACTCACAAGTACACGTGCCTGCTGCGTTTGCATATAATATAGTATCATCATTCACTGAACATTTTAAAGGTTACAGAAGTTATCGAGGCAAGGATTGTGTAACAAAATTTGTACATTTTCTTACTGAAGATGTTAAGAAAATATATCATAAATATTTGACTAAAAATGAAACTATGATATTCACAGAAAATGATGCTGTTAGTTTCACTAGTGCTATTAAGTGCCACATTTGTGAACATTTATTGTGGGGAGATAAAGTAAGAGATCACTGTCACATTACTGGGCGATATCGGGGTGCAGCACATAGACACTGTAATTTACAACACAAGTTACCCAAATTCATTCCGATATTTTTCCATAACTTGTCAGGATATGATTCTCATTTATTTATTAAAAAATTAGGTGAAATTCCTGGTCAGATAAAAATAATACCAAAGACCAAGGAAAAATACATATCCTTTTCAAAGTTTATCCCTATTGATAATAACGAGTATATACAATTAAGATTTTTAGATTCGTTTAACTTTTTAGGAACAAGCCTTGACAAACTTGCTAAAACAATGCAAGTTAAAGATTTTATTAACCTTAAATTTCATTTTCCTGATAAAACACAATTAAATTTATTAACACGAAAAGGTGTATATCCTTACGATTATATGACAAATTGGCAATGTTATAAGGATAAATCTTTACCATCAAAGTGTCATTTTTATAATTCATTAACTAACGAAAATATTAGCGACGAAGACTACAATCATGCTAAAACTGTTTGGGATAAATTTAATATACATAACTTAGGAGAATATACGGATTTGTATTTAAAAACAGATGTACTTTTGTTGACAGATATTTTCCAAAATTTTAGGAAAACATGTAAACAACATTACAACCTCGATCCTGCATTTTACATAACAGCACCTAGTTTGTCCTTTGACGCAATGTTACTTAAAACAGGTGTTGAATTAGAACTTCTGTCGGACTTAGCAATCGTTAGAATGATTCAAGATGGTATTAGGGGAGGCTTATGCATGTGTTCCCGTCGGTATGCTAAGGCTAACCATAAATACATGTCTGACTATAATACATCTAAATCTTCTAGTTTCATAGTATACCTTGACTGTAATAATCTTTACGGTTATAGCATGTGCCAGTATCTACCATATTCAGGTTTTAGGTTTCTTAGTGAACGCGAATTGTATAATTTACACGTAGAAAATATTACAGATAATGCTGAGTGGGGATTTATATTAGAAGTTGATCTTTTATATCCTGAACATTTACACGATTACCATAACGATTTGCCTTTTTGTCCAGAGAAATGCATTCCCCCAGGCGGTAAATCTAATAAACTAATTGCTAATTTATATAATAAGTATAACTATGTCATACATTATGTACATTTAAAAAAATGTATAGAACATGGTTTAATACTACGTAAAATACATAGAGCTATAACTTTTAGACAGAGTCCTTACTTAAAGCAATATATAGAATTGAACACACAATTACGACAGAAGGCACAAAGTGCCTTCGAACAAGATTTTTTTAAGTTACTGAATAACAGTGTTTTTGGTAAAACATTAGAAAATACTGAAAAAAGAGTAAGCGTACATTTAGTTAATCAATGGAGCGATCAAAATAATCGTACCAAAAAGTCCATATCCGCTGAAAGGCTTGTATCCAATCCTTATTTCCATAGTGCTTCAATTCTATCTGAAAACTTAGTTGCAATACAAATGAGGCCAGACCAAATTATTTTAGATAAACCGATTTATATAGGATTCACTGTATTAGAACTTTCTAAGTCACACATGTATAATTTTCATTACAATATTGTAAAGCCTTATTACAAAGAGCGAGTACAGTTGTGTTATACAGACACGGACTCTTTTGTGTACGAAATATATACTAATGACTTTTACTATGATTTAAAGTATCAGTTTTTACAATATTTTGACACCAGCAACTATGAAGCTATGAACTATTTTAAGATACCGCTTATCAATAAAAAAGTTCCTGGTTTATTCAAAGATGAAATGGGAGGAGAATATATCTCCGATTTTGTTGGTTTAAGATCTAAATTGTACTCTTTAAAAACTCAAAAAAAAATCACTAAAAAAGCAAAGGGAATAAAGTCATGTGTAGTAAGAGATTTAAGTATTACAGATTATGAAAATATTTTATTTAATGGTGGAGTTATCCATAGAAAAAATCCAATGTTTAAATCAATAAAACACGAAATATTTACGCAGTCTATCAACAAAATTGTATTATCTAACAACGATGATAAACGAGCGATATCTTTGGATAAAATATCAACACAAGCTTGGGGTCATTCATATATGCTTAAAACTAAAGATGAGGTTTAGACTAAGCTTTCTTTGCTGTGAAAGTGTATAAGTAAATTACTACTTTATTTTAGTATTAAGGTATTAGATTTAAGTATCGATTGTATATGTAAATATATTAATAAATGAAAATATTAAAAATATATTTAAGTTCCATCTAAATATCTACCTACTTAGTAGGGTTAAGTACTGCTTTTGTTTATGTAAAAATAAAATGTTGACTACATTTACTTGTTTTATTTAATTTATAAATATAACCATTATAATCCATGCGAACAGAGTCGCAACCATAAATAGTTTTTTATGATTATTATATAAATATGCGTTTGCTATGACCTACTTTCAACCGTATGACAATACATACGCTTAGCAAGCGTTTTACGAACAACGTTTCGTAATGCCCTCCTTGATGGCTCGGTGGTAGCGTAAGCGACTAACGTGCTCGAAGCTGTGGGTTCGAATCCCATGCAGGACAATTATTTGTATGATCCACAAATTGTTGTCCTGAGTCTGGCTGTGATTTGTACCCAATAGTTTAAATATATATGTAAAAAGTCCCCGCGACATACGAGTAATACCTAGTGCAAGAGTTGTTGTCTTTAAAAAATAAAAACAATAAAATGTTTTTATTAGATGAATATTAGCGAAAAATATATAAAAATGAAATGTTATATTGTTATCAATTCATGATGATATATACATAAGACCATCAGTTTATATAAGTACATGCATAATATTATATAACTATGTAAATATTTTTCTGTCGCTCATTTCCACTATTTTGGTATTTGAAATCGAATTAACTATATACTTAACCAATTATTAATTCAAGCGAACAAAGTCACGAATAAAACCTTGTACAAATTATGTTCTTTTTCTATTATAAAGTTGGATTATAGTTGAATATAAAAACATAGAAGTATATAGAACAGGATGTAACACGAGACCAATATACCTACATTACATACAACCAACCTACATTATAAAATGCAATACAGACAATAATGATATACTAGCGATTGCTCCAGTCATCGCTTAGATATAAATGTTTTTTTTTTAATATTAAAAAAAAAACTGTATTAAGAATATAACAATATTCTTAATATCGACGGTGGAAAGGCAAAACGAATGATACGCCATTTGGCTAATTGTTCAGGAGAGCTGTTTAAAGTTTAAATTTTAACAAAAATGATCATAACTTCTTTGTTTATTAACCAATTTTTTTGAAATTTTATAAGTAAATCAATTTTTATGTGCTCTTTGTTTTGTATTCAATATAAATTAATTAAAGTCAATAAGGCAAGAAAAAAGTGGCGTATCATGTTTCTGACATTTTGAGTGAGTTGGGAAAAACACTTCATAAACCATCAATAAAAAAAAGTTGGTAGGACAAATTAATTCATTCACAAAACCTCCACAAAAACAGGAGGGCGAAATTAGTTTAAATGCCAAATGAAAAAAAAAGGCGTAGAAGGAAAAATGCTTCATTTCCCTTTGATGAAACAAAAATAAAATGGAAGAATGTTTTATGAGTGATGTCTCTTATATTTTTAGGTCATTAAAATGAATTAATGACCATACGCGGTTATGTAGTTTACATGATGTGCATTTCTCGGATAGGGGCTTAAGTTGATCTCGTGGTAAAGGAATAGACAATTTAATTTATTATAAACTTTTTATTTAGTTAGTACTTTTTAGTAGTTTAGATATTGACAATTTTAATAAAGTTGACATAATTATTAAAACAGAATCTTTAATGGAAAATAGTATCAAATTAACAAAGTTTCACAGTGAAAATATTAAGTACCTACGCTTAATAGGTAATGGACCTCTTACAGCAAAGTAATAGGTCAAACGTTTTTACAATCTTTGTACTTATGAATAACTATTTGCTTAAATAATAAAAATAAAAACTTAATTAAATCATCATCTTAATTAAAAAGTACGATAGGAATAACAACTGAAACGCCGTAGCTGTTACTTTACTCTCGAGGAAGAAAACGTGTTACGACATGTCAAAATATAACTTAGCGGGGAAAAAGTATTGAAAGACCAAATTAAAAAAATATTTGGAAGAGCAAATTGCATGATGTGGCATCTTCGTAAAAAAATAAGTTTGGTCAGTAATTTAAAAGGCACCTTCAATATTTTCATATCAATTTATTGACATTGTTAAAAAAAGGTATCGAAAAACGGTCGTTTAAGGGGAGGGTATTTTTGAAATACCCCCTTTTATACCTTAAATGAAACGCCAAAAAATGCGTCAGAATGACTTCTAACCTAGACAGATCGATAGAGAATCCAAAACTCTATCGAACTGCATATAAAACTCATTTTCGACCAAAGTGGCGTTTCATTCGTTTTGCCTTTCCACCGTCGATATATATTTTTTTATATGTAGTCATGTAGTAGACTTTTTCAACTGACAAACATACTGTGCAAATATTTCTTCTTGCAGACACAATATGCATTATTAGCATTTTAATATATAGATTGAATTAATTTGTATAAAATACTTTATTTTTTTCAATTACGAAATATTATTTAACTCGTGTACTTGTGCTACAGAATCATGTCAATGGTAAGTTTTTAATTAATAAAATAAAATAAACTTTGGTTACCTTTGGGTTCAATAAAACAGTAACTTATTTTAACAACGTGTTAATGATTTAATTATAATTTGTTTCAGATTTCCGACTCAACGATTATGTTCAGTCAGTATGCTCAGGATCCTAATGAAGACTATAACGAGATGCTTCGCAAGGAAACCGTATGCTGCAAACAAGTAACGAAAGATAAGACGTTGAAACAACGACGTAAGGAGAGATCGAAGAAACTGAAATCTTCAAAATCTTACGTAATGAGTCGACCACAACGACCTGGCATTAAATTGATAAAAGTTTCAGTGCTAGACCTATGTAATAACACTCCTGAAACCTATGATAGTGATAGTGATTGCGAGAACGTTATACTAAGCGCGCAATATATTGTTAAAGACGCTAATGATTCTGTTCTGGACGAAACTGAATCATTGGTGAAAAAAATCTCAAAATCTTTAATAGATAATGATTTTTACAGATTTTTTTAAATATTGTAGTTAGTTGATTAGGTTATGTTTAATGTAATAAATTGTATTCATTTTATGTCTCTAATGTGTATTAGATATTAATGTACGTATATTTGTAATAAAATAAAAGCATTATATATTTGTAAAAAGTATTTTTATTTCCTTAGAATAATAGATTACAATTTGAACTTTTACTATTTTCTAAATATTTTTTTATACATATTACATTTTTTAGTGCACAGTGCTTTAAATGATAATTACAATTAAAATTATTTTTTACACCACTGAATGTTTTGTGTAGCACAGATAAATTAGGACATTGTTTTTCGTCAAGTTCTAAGACATTACAATTCACACACAAGTCCTTAACCCAATTAATTTTCTCCAGACCTTTTACAATAATATCCTTACTTTCCAGGTATTGGACAATTACACGATGAAATTCTCTATAGTCTATGAAACCTTCGTTCCAATAAATTCCTCTGTTTCTTTCCAACCATTTAACTTGCTTTTTTTCGTCATTTGTTAAATATTTAAACAAGTAAGGTGGCTTGATTAAAAAAGTTTGTGTGTATTCAGAAGTGGCTAAAGCTAACTCCTTTACTATAAAATCGTTGTTAAGGTCTTTAAATCCTTGGACATCTAATATGATAGTATCTGGGCTCATGATATTTTCTTAACGGTGTTACTCAACGGCTTATACTCAATTATGCAGTCGTTTAGTATGAGACAGTAAGCAGATGTTTGATCTGGTATATCTGAATCAGTTTCAATTTCCACTCGTACATCTACGACAGAGCCTCCTTTTAGATTATCAGCTTGTCTAGAACAGTCGACAACAAATAACGGTGCTAAGTCTTTAAACTGTTTTTCACTTAATAAGGGTTCCGCGCGACGTCCGTAATATGACTGTTGAAATCTAGTGTATTGCTCGTATAATAAAGCAACTCTGTTATTAGCAAAGTTAACATTTAGATTTTCATAAGGGAAATATGTTGAATTTAGGTACACTCTAACATCACGAATATGACAATGATCGAACTGAGACATGTCAGCACCTGAATTATTTTTTCTTTGAGTCTGTAGTCCAATAATAACAAAGCGTGGTTTCTCTATTTGTGACGAAGTTTTAATAGACCAAGTATGTTTTGTGGTTTTAGGTAATGCGGGATATTCGTACAAGTCCCAATTTCTGAATATCATCTGGAGCGGTCGATCTTTTTCTAACATTTTTAACAAACTTATTTTTTCTCTATCTGATACCTTAACATGAGGCACGCGCCATATGATTTTATTTATAAGAACATCTTCTATAATTTCACCTGTATTAAGTTTTACAGCATTTAGGTTAGTGTTGCTTCTTAACAATATCAGTTCGTGTCTACTGTTTATTACAACTTTCTTAAAATCTTCTGCGAACCCGAGGATATTACAAAGAGGTATAGATGCTGAAAATCTACCACCATTCACATTTTTTATACCATCTATATTCCAGCCCCAGGCATAAGACATCTTTGATTCACTCTCATTCATTGAAATTAACGACTTCATTGTAGTTGTTATGCCAGCATTTTTAATTTTATCTATTTCTACTCCATTAAGCTCGTACCTTATGTCTTGAAACAGATAGAGTAGCGCATTATTCGTAAAATTGATGCTACTAGCAACGTCTTTCAAATCTTTTTTACTAACGATAACAGTTCCTTCCAAATACAAGGTGCTTGCTGATGGTAATATGTACAAATCTTGTTGGTTGATAGGTATACGAATTTCATCATTTCTATTGAAACTTGTTACATATGGCTTGTAAGAATGGAATTCTATTCCCTCAACAGTATTATCGTAAGTTGGTGTGGATAAAACATCTAATATATTCATTTTAGTAAACCGATTGCTTTAAGAAATATCTTATTTTCTTTAGTTAATTTTATTTTCTTTTTCTTCGAGATAGCTCTTGTTTGGGTGATAGCTTGAACTGAACTGATATGTTTATTTTCTTGAAGCACATATTTATTGTAATCAATCATTTTTTCTTCTTAGGTGTAAATACAGTTGAACTTCTTCACCTCGTAAATTTATTAAACGGTTATTTATATCTAATAACCTAATTCGTATGCTGTTTATATTTTTTTGGTTAATCGGAAAGTATATTACGTTCTTAGGAATTTCTATTATTCTGTATCCAGGTGGTACGTTCAGTGCAAATTCGTGTATAATGTGACTGGATTCTCCGTTTATGTACGAGCCGCTTACAATATCACATTCTATCCTGATCACGGTCGTAGGTAAAATGTTGACTGGAAACTCAGACACATGCCATTTATTTCCTTCCAAGATCTGTTTCTTAAACCCTAACAAACTGCAGAAAGTGTTTTCTTTATTAAAATTTATATTTTTTGTGCAGTATATACTAGTTTTTAGAGTGTTATTATTACACTCTAATTTGAACACAGCGTCCTTTATTTCTGATTTTAAATAATCACCGATGTCTTGTAATTCATAGGTGCCTTCCGGTACTTCAATAACTTCATTGGTGTCATAATATAACTTATTATTTCTTTTGTCAATGTTTGGAATAGAGTTAAATGTTGAGAAATGCAATAAGGCGCATTCATATTGTTCAGATAATTGTAGTGTGTTAGTATAGTACACAGATAAATCTGAAGAGTTCCCAGTTATCGACAAAGTGAGTGACATCTTGCAAATGGTTTAAATTAAACAAACGCATAAAATTTATATGTTTTTATTCCAATATTTCCACAAATATTCTAAACATAAATGTCCACAATTTACAGAATTAAAATTTTGATATCTTGTATAATTATAAAAAACATTATAATTTTTAAAATACTTCATCAATTCCCTGGGGGGTTTTAAATCACCAAAGCTGTCAAAATATTCACAGTAATTATTAACTTTAACATAAGCTACCCAATGTGTTCCCTCGTTTTTTGCATTATCCAAGTTCACTATACCACACTCAATCCGTTTTGGTGAACTTGGTAACTGATCCTTCATGTACACTCCTCGAAAGTGAGGAATGTCTCGTGCATGATTTTCAATATCCAAATTAGTTAAAGGTCGATTAGGTAGCTTCCACTTCAGTTTTTTGGAGATTTTATATATAATCCTTTGCCATTTTTATGTTGTTTTATGTATAAACCCTTGCCTATGGCTAATGTCTCCATAGATCTGTTATGTCGTTCTGTTTCTTGTAAATTCTTTTGAGCTGCTTTATATTCATTCACCGTTTTTGCTATACCGGCTACGCCACCAGCTAAAGAGCCTAAAGCTGATAAACCAGCAAAAATTGGAATTAAAGGTAGAATTCCTCCAGTTTTTGGTAACGGTATAACTCGTGGTATTCGCATATTTGGAGTGCATGGAAAAAGTTTCTTTGCAACTGAGTATGCGGTGTTTATTAATGTTTTACTGTTTTTGGGTTTCATTTTCTTAACCACAGATTTAATTTTTGATATAAAACTATTAAACGCCTTAACGCCAGCACCAGATTTTAATTTAGCTTTCATAACTTTGCTCACTAACCAGGAACTAAGTTTTTCTCCTTTTCTTGCATCTTTCGATTTAAGTCTTTTTTTAGCCATATCTAGTAGTTGTAAATCAGCTTTGTGTCGATTGGGTAAGTCTTTATGGTTATCATATGCAATATCGTGTTGCATACAAGCTTCGTCTAGCTTATTAACACCTCGATCACCTCTGAGTAATCTTTTTTTTAGTTTTGTGCCTGGTCCGCAATAGTTATAACCAGGCAGGTGAAGTTCAAACGGTAGATTATCAATAATAGTGTTAAGCAGTCCACCTCCTTGCATTGCTCAAAGTAAAGTAAATATAATATATGTAAGGAATATGGTTATATAATTGTTATTTCAATCTGTTATTGCGGTTTTATTAATCCAACTGTTATCATCATTGCTTAATCCCAACCATTTTACGAATAATTTATTTCCTTTTCTTTTTAAAACCTTTTCAATCAAGTACACACCAGGATGATGAGATTTTTGGAGTTCTTGTTCGTAAAACGTGCCTAATATTGGTTGTTTTCGCTGATCTTCTATGTAATATGTTGTTGGTTTCGTTTTATTGATCTTTTTTATGATAAACAGCTCAGTAGACCAATTAGGAGTATATCCTTTTTCAAATATATGTTTGTATTTACTAATTCGTACATTGTCACCGACTTTAAATTTAGGTTTAGACCGAATACATAAATGATTTTGTGATTTATTAATATTATTTTTTATTAATAACTCATTTGATTTTTTCACATCGGAAGGTTTGCATTGAATAGTACGATGATATGTATTGTTATATGTCTTCAATATATTTGTCAATATCGATCCTAACCAATTATAGCTTCCATTTAAACTAAAACATTTGTATAGTTTATTTTTGATAGTCTTTATTAATCTCTCGACTATTGAAGCTTTCTTGGTAGAAAAAGTAGAATAGTGGTTAATGTTAAACCTCTTCATAAGATTTTTAAAAGTTGTATTATAAAACTCTTTTCCAGAATCAGTTTGTAAGTTGATTGGTCTGCGATGGCTACTACGTAATATTTCATCGAAAGCATGTGTAACATCTATCATGTTTTTAGATTTCAATGGTTCAGCCCAAGCGTATTTAGAAAAGCAATCAATCACTAATAAAATATAATTATATCCTTTATTACTTTTTCTCAACGTCTGTATATCTATCAGATCAGCTTGCCATAAATCATCGATTCCTTTCAATATTACAGGTCGTCGCAGAAAGTTTTTTCGTGCTGCTTTGTGTATTTCATTAACAATTTGTTGCTTTATCATTATGATTAATTAACTTGTCTACAGTGGTTTTTGTATAAAATTTGTCTTCTAAATGAAGCAAAGTATTTGTAAACTTTGTATTTAAAATACTTTGAACGTGTAGCGACTTATTAATTTCTTGTATAATTTCTGTTTTAATTTTATCTACGTATTCCTTATTTACCACGTCATCAGCTTCTTCAGGCAGTCTAATACCTCTTAGTCGTGATGCTTTCAAATCAAAGTCACCGTTTTCAGATTTATACAAAGCGTTATTATTAATCTCGAATAACTCAGATAAACGCATTCGTTTATGAATATAATGACCGAATTTGTCTACATTCATGTTTAGAGTGTGTTGTACTGTAAGGTTAGAAATAAAATGAACATTATATACATACAACTTTTATTTAATAATAATTTTATTTTCACGTAATTCCTCAATAATAGACATAATTTCATTATCTAAGCCTGTATTGCCAGCATCTCGAGATGCTATTAACAACTTTAATCTATCAACTAATTCATTTGGATCATCCCAATAAATGTAATCCACATTTTGTCTCCACATTTTTTTCATTGACATTCCTTTACCTTTAGATTGCTTACCAGGAATTGTACTTTGTACTGAGAAAAGCGGTTTAATAACTTGTAAATATTTCATTCCCTTATTACTTTTTATTGGTTTATTTGGTTCGAAATCTCTACGATGTGCATTTGTATCAAGCAACATCGATTTATAATTTTGCATGTCACTCTCTGTAACTACGCTTAAATCTACATTCTTTTTTAATAACAATTGTTTCAAACCAGGTGTATTACGATATTTACAACCAGCTACTACAATAAATTCATCACCAACTGTTATATTAGCAGACCCTAACATAAATTTCCCTTGATCTACTCGAACGCCAAACGGGATGTCTCGTAGGGCTTCTGAAGATAACGACCAGGATGAAGTGTCGTGCTCTTTAATATTAACATCATCAACCAATGATTGAAAAGAACTTTCACTGTCATTGTCAGATTCATCACTGTCATCTTTACTTTTTGGATTTTCATTCTGCATAGTTTGTTTATTCAATGGACCTTCGATTTGATTATTAGCGTTGGAAAGCAGGTTGAGAGATTCTGTTACAGGCTTGAAAACTGATTCCAATGCTTGTTTATTGCTAATCTCAATATCTCGCATGTTCCGTACTTTTCTCTTTACAGCTTCTGCAGCATCAACAATTTGTCTTTTTAATGATTTTTCCATGCTTGTTATCGGTTGAAAGTCGTATACAGAATAATAATAATACAAAGATGACAACCTTAAATATTCGAAATTTTAATCAAAGATTACAAAGGTATCAAATTTAGTTCTATAGCATCCATTATTTTTAGAACAATCTTTATTAATTACAACATAGTTGAAGGGTTCACTCCATATCCTGGAACACATTTCACGGAATTCAAACCAAGTCATATCGGTATTAACATGTTCATCATAAACATGTCTTAAATTAATGTCATCTTGTTTAAAAAGTACTATCAGGTTAGCATTATCTCTTACTAATTGTTTTGGGATTTTACTGTATGTTTGATTTAGGTAAAAACAATCGATGTATTTGTGTCTACCCATAGCAAAGTAATCACGCATATTATTTTGATTCTCACACGCCACGTCATCAAAAATAATTATAGAGTTTGGTTTCGCATCCTCAACTTTTAACACTTCTTCATTTCCTTGAAATTTTTGTAATGATATACATGGTACTTGCTGTAAAACCTTTTCTAAAAACACATATTTTGGTTGAAGTAAAGTTTTTGAATATATGTAGATGTTTTGAAAGTTTAATCCATTTTCATGTAGAAGTAGACCAATTAACAAGTTTGTTTTGCCACAGTTTGATGGTCCGCAAATAATGCATCGTATGGTATTAGGTAATAATTTTCCATGACGTGATTCAGTCTTACAAGAATCATTGCAAATTATATTTAATTGCAAAGATTGTGGTTGTTTGACAAATTTCATGTTATATACATATTACAGCTTAATTAATAATGATCAAGTTTAAAGATTGTTAATCTTTATAAATACTAATCGATCTTAAATCTACTCAACTTCTTTTAAGTACTGGAACAAATTTTACCATCCTATTATCCTCCTCACAATATATTTTTATTAATTCTGTCTATAATGACACAAACACACTAAAATTAAAAATACTGGTTGTTGGTAATTTTTAAAGTGCCAGTTGTTGATGTCTTAGCTATAATGTCGTCATTGTTATTGCTCACGTGAATATATTAGGCGTTAGTTATTTATTGAAGTTTCGAAGCCACACGTCGCTGGTTATATTAAATTTATATTATTGGGCATTTTGGACCACGAGTCCTGAGCGAGAGCGAAACTTGTTTCGCGGAGCGACTGGACGAAAGTGGTACAGAATGCCCAATAATACCCTACTCGGGCTAAAGTTCATTCAAACTCTACAACATTCCAAACGTAGGTTTTCTAATGATTATATTACCTAATCTAAAATATAGCTATGCGGTCACAAAAAAGGTTTATTATTTTGGTAAAAAGTACCTACACTTAACAAAACATAATTATTATAATGTGCAGACTCCTAAGTTTTATTAAGCAATTTTCAACATTGCCACAAAGGTGAATAACCTAATCAAGTACATAATATATCACCCCAATATGGTAAAAATATGTATTTTAAATGTGTTTAACAATCTTAAGTATTTTATTCACTTTAATATGAAGCTTGGCAATATTTTCTCCGATATTTGACGACGTTACTCACAAGTTATTTACATAATGTTATATCTCTCTTATATTAATATATGCTTTCAGACTTTTATTTATGTCCTTGCGAGAACTCTCAGTCCTCATTTTATACGTTTCAAGTACAGGTCGTGCCAAAGACAGTTTTTTTTTACCAATGTTACCTCGTCATGCTTTTGCTTCAATCAAATCAATTAGCCTATCACAGTCCAGTGCTGGACATAGTCCTCTCATAGACAGACACGCGCCACAGAACTCGGTCCTGCGCCTTCCACATCCAGTCCGACCCAGGCTTTTGCTTGTTTTTTAGTAATTCTTTCGTAGGTGTGTACGACTTGTCTTGGTTGAAATAGTGGTATTTTACACTAGTCTGCATTTTTCTAAACTGATTGGGCTGACCTTACGTTATACAATTACATTTTTTTTTAAATTGGGAGATATAAAATAATTCATTGTTAAAATGTTGCACGCAAATGTGAAAATAAATACTAGGTAAGACAAAAGAAAACTCCACAAAATAACTTTTTAAATAGCCTAACTAGCGATTCTGCTACAGCTTTGTATATCTACCTCTGAAACACATTACCGAATCAAATAACCCTAAAATTCCTCCGCAAACCTGAAACTGTAATGAAACGAACTAGAGCTTAATTTCACGGCATAATAAGAAGTGCACGGCGAGGCCATCTCGTTTTATGTCGTTCATGAACTAACTAGAATGCCACAGTCGGTTAGATAGTAATAATGTTACTGTTGAGACCAATGATATTCTTGTATTTTAGAAAGTTTTGGTATATTTTACATAATTATTTTATTAACTTCAAGTCAGCGACTGGCAAGAGGTGGCCAAGGATCGAGCAGATTGGCGTTCTCTCGTGTTGCGACACGAGAGATGATGGCCATGACACATTTTGGGTCGTTGAGCCAACGGATTAAGTATATAACACTTCCAGATAAAAGACTTCCGCTGCTAGTTATTAGTATCTTTAATTCTGTCTACTTTTCGGGATCTTGTGCAAAGGCAACAGCATTTTCTGGTACTGTCATTTTAGAATTTATCTGTCTCAATGACGTCTCTATACATTTTGATCGATACCATTTCAATTGAATTATGCGAAGCTTTTTACTTAGAGTTATTACAGTGCCTATAAAAATAGAAAATACTGAACTAAATAAAACAGAATGCACAAAAACAGTTTTAGTTCTCGATTCTAAATCGAATATTTAAGTACGGCAAAGTGATTTACATTCAGTGTCTCGTCAAATATCCCTTGGGTTAAAAGGCGCAATACCATTTATCGTTTGTTTGATTTGCCAACACGATACTGTGACGATACTCCCGAGAATTCATTGCCATTAATGAAGCTTTCGCGGTAATAAGCGACACTATGCATATTAGTTTATTAAATATTTATTACTTTAGTAAATTCAATAATTATTATTTGAAATGCATTACATTATAAACGACCGAATATGGACCAAGAATGACGTCATTATATGATAGCGATGAAATGACTTTACTTTGTCTACATAACTTTTTCCATCGGTGAAATGTATTTTCACATTACATAGGACCCGGTGTAATAAGAAAGTGGGAAAATTAAATACACGGATTGAAAGATCGTTCCAAGATTTAATGGTACGGCCAAGAAACTTAATAGAAAACTTTTTTATGCAGAACGAAATTATTTTACATTCAATGTGCTAGTAATAGTGAAAGATTTTAAAGTAAATTTACATAATAAATAAGTAAAGTGTTCATAATAAATAAGCAGTCGTTAGTGTTCATTTAGTAGTACCTAGTAATATAATAGTGATACCATAACGCACAACATTTTCGTCGAGTATTTACATAAATATAATAATAATCTTTTGCTTAAATGAATAAAGAATACCTACTATTATATTTAGCGAGAAACATTTCTTTTTATTCTATAAAAACACTTCATTTACATACACAGCCCAGCGTCTAAATAATAAGGTCGCATTTGCCATTACGTTTGATTTAGTTGTTATTACTGCGAGACTTTGGCAACGAAATAGATATTCAATATGCTGTCTTTGAGCTGTGTCATATTCTTAAAGCCATACTATATTTTACGAGGAATAATAAATATTCCTTACCTCCTTTTTAGTTGTTCATGAAATTATATTTCGCACAAAAAATATTAGGATTATTTTTCGTCTTTTTGACCTATTTTGTGGTGATGGGGTAAGAATTTGTTTTCGTAAAAACCGACTAATGGACTATTCGTGAATATTATCTTTACGTAAAAGTAGTAGGAAGAAAACTTGAAACTAAACCCTATACCAATCGGTTTGGCCAGCGTGGTATTAGTAGGCCAGACATTAATAGGCTGTAACTGTGACTAATAAGTATCAGTCCACAAACTGTACAACTCCGGTGAAAAAAAACATAACGTACTGTTAAATTTTTAATGGTTTTTTGATAGCTAAAGTAGTCTATGTGACGCACTGTAAAGGGAAAATAAGCAATGTACAGTAAAGTTTCATAATTGTCGTATGAATACGCATAAAATATCGCTTCACATTTTATTTATCTTATAACTACAGATTTTTATATAAAAAAGGACACTTCAGATTATATGCTTGAAAATAAAATATTTTCAAATTTATTTTTATTTAATTTATGTAAGTATATTTGTATATATCTACAGATTAATATTCTTGTGTTTATTCTGAATTTAAAAGAATGATTAGTCATTCAAGAATGAGTAATCTTATCAGAACGTTATTTTTATAACATTTTTCTAAAGCTTGTTAGAGATCATTGTGCTTGTTTTAACGTAGTTTTGCTCAAACTGCAGATCAAACACGTTAATTATTGCTCAAAGGCTCCATTTTAAGGCTCCAGCTTAACTTGTTAATATCTGATAATGTTTTATTAACATTCTCGTTTAAAGCAAGCACTTACTTAAAATTTCATATCAAAATATTTAAATGTTTAATTCATTATGTTTAATTCATGAATTAATATTGCTGAAATTTTTCGTTGATTACTATTTTATGAGAATCAAAGTATTTCAAAAATGTACAATTTATTTATTTTTCATTTTTGTATTGCTATTAAAGTAAAACTCAGATTAATTATTAGTTTTGTGTTTTATCATGAAAATCTTTATTATGACATTTTTATGCTTTTTTAGTTACGTCAAAAAATATGTTGACATCTCTCCTTCCTCCAATAGTCCAGAGGCGTTAAGTGGGGCGACCTCGAACAATGGTGGCCACTTGGAACACTTAATTATGATAAATTAAAGTATGTGAAAACAATGCATTCTATTAATTTTAAACATAATCCGTCTTATTACAAAAAACTAAATAAAACTCAGTTTAAACCAGGTTCAGCTAGCACAGGCTTAATTTTTAAACTGCAGTCTCAATGTCACCTTATTACAAAACATAAATAAACCGTGGCTTTCATAGAACAGCAATTATAGACCCTAGCTTAAATAAACAGTCACAGATTATCCAAAATATTGCTTGATCATTCATTACATCATTCGATTATAACGTTCCGTACTACTCGAGGGAAAGCTTATTGCTAAAAAAATTATAAATTTAATTACATATCAGCAATGAAATGATAATAATTTATATATTTAGTATAAATATATAACATTGGTTATTAATGATTACCATTTATTATTCTAGGGCCCTGAAATAATAAGCATTTTCATAACTCGCAATGTTAAATATAAGACGTAGAACGGAACAAAATAAAGAAGGTATTATCATCATTAGGTACCTATTCGGGCATCATTTGAAATACGAGTAAGATGTCAACAATATGAAAATAGTTTGTATGTGATATGGTAATCGTTGTAGGTAAAACAAAAATACGTTTTACGTAGTTTAAAGTTTGCTCTTTTCTCAACCGACTAAGTAGGTTTTTAGTTGTTTTGTGTAGGTGTTGTTGTGGAGGGGTTGTATTTCAGGGGACAAAGTACATCCCCGAGGGTCGTGTGATATTATCTACCAATAACTCCAAATTATTTTTAGTACTTAATACGTTTTCTAAATCTAGGTATATTTTTTTCTAAAATCTTTGCTTAATTCTATAAAAGGATCAACACGAACAGGCTCACTACTGGGTCGTCGTCTTTCTAAAAGTTCAATATCTTCAATATACATTAAATGTACCATGTCGATATCCATTTTGAAACAAGTCAACAATATTATAATATTAACACATTACCAATAGCAACGCTAACCTCAAAACAACAACTTTGACAGAACTGTATGTATTTAGACCATGGTCTATAGTTTAAACTAGGGGTTGAGTAGGTTTATCTTTAAACCTGACATTACGCCATGGTTTAGTGTTAAAACTGATTTTGTAATAACAAATTTCAAAAACAGTGGTTTTGTGACGTAATAAACCGTGTTTTATAGTTAGACCGTATTTTGTAATAAGGCCGAATGTTTCTTAAAGACTTTTACTGCTTAAGACCTACAGAATCGATATTTAAATAGAAAAAGTAATTTGATTTTTATTGCAAAACAACCGGGTTCGATTCTCGACTGAATGCAGTATCTTTTTCAAATGTATGAACGCAGTTTTTCTTTTTATCACAATCGTTGACATGGTTCCTAAGAACAAATCTTCGTAAGACCTATAGTTTAAGACTTTCCCATACTGACCGATTTGAATGACCCACCCTGTATAAGTATCTGTACTTTAGTCTGATAATGATTTTTTCCATTTTTCTTTGTTGTGTGTATCGTAAACCACTCTAGCATTATTCAAAATTAAATGCCTAAAAGCTAAGTAAGAACATTTATTGAGACATTTAAAGAAATGGCGCTTTTTTGGGATTAGGGCTTAAAATGTGTAGTTTAAATGTATTTATTGCCTCCCAATAAATACAAAAGTACGAAGTATCTTTTAGAGAAAATGGGGTGATAGGGAGGCGTCCATTCTAAGTCTTGACATGTATTTGTATTGCCTGTTATTGTGATTTCTTCCTCCAAACAGTGAAATTATTAAATACATAATTTACAGAATATTACAGAATCTTCAATACAAATAAGTGTGTCTTTATATGTAAATGTGTGTGCGTAAGTGTGTGTATTTGTATAAAATTTGAAATAAAACCCTATATCAATCCGTCTGGTCAGCGTGGTATTAGTAGGCCAAGTATCCCTCCGTCACGGGAGGAAGCCCGTCCCTGCAGTGGGACATTAATGGGATGATATGATGATGATGATGATAACTAAGGAGTGTGCTGTATATTATTCGTATTTCTAAATAGTTTGGCAACCAAAGGAAAACATAATATTTGATTTTCTGGACAGGAAATTAAAGGGCGTAGATACAAACCGCACACGCCACGATATCAAATAAGCTGTCTTATAGTTGCTGGCATATTTATTCAACAACTGTTAGATTATGACAACTTATATTAAGACTAACATTTTTTTTTTATAAAAAAAGAATCGATTTATTCATAAATAAGTTACGGGTATTGTTTTTAAAAAAAGGGGTCTTTTACAACGATTTTTTTTTGGTTATGCTATACCTTGTGTTAAAATTCGCGTCATTATTATAATTTTAGGCTTTTTATTTTGAACACCTTAATAAAAGTAAATTGTCAATAAAACAGTTTATTTTTAATAGCAATAAAAATAACAAAAGACGCAAAAATTCAGTTTCATTTACATAATTTTTTACTTTCTGCAGTCGAAATATTCTTGCAGTAAATCTTTATTCGGGTTAAAGCGTATCTTGAACCCAATATGTGTGGCTCCTATCTTGAAGGTTTAATTAAAATATTTAAGAACGTATGCAATGAGAATGTTCTCAAGAAATTGAGTAGAAGAAAATGGCAGCGACTTTAAATTTGATTATAGTTTATAAAATGTTTAATCATATGATGTATTAGAATACTTTAAATAATTTATCAAATTACTTAATTTATTCTCTGAAGATTTTTAATTTTAATGAAATTAACTTCATTTTTTATTAAAAACTCTAATTGAAAAGATAAAGTTAAAATGGCACCTAAAATTTCAACGCGATCAAATTCGGGCACAGAAAACATTTAGTTGAAAGTTTTTTTATAGTCTATAATAAATGACATAAAACATACACAAAAAAATAACAATGCACACAATATGAAACTTTAAATGAAAAAATATAATACGATTTGATTGATAACCAAGGCAGAACTGTAACAATCTGTTTATTTGCGTCTCGGAAAGAAGTGGTGAGAAGAAATCAACGGGTCTATGTTGTTTCATCAAAAAGATATTGACAAATTATTACTTCCCAAAAAATGTTTCGCATAATTTCATTTGCCAAATAATTACTTAGCAAATAAACTCTTCGCAAGTAATGGTAACGCAAACCTGTTTTCCAAGTGAATGTTTGAACAATAGCTCGTTTACCAAGTAGTACTTTTGACCAATTTTTCTTTAGTCAAAGGTTTCAGTTGTAGTAGTACATATTTTACGCAAAATAAAATTATTATCTATAGTTATTATTATTATTACCTATAGGGTTCTCTATTTTGTGTCATATTTTTTTTTCCATTATCTTTTTGTGTCCAAATCATCATGTGTCCGAATGATAACCAGCCCTAAATTCATGTCTCATAATATCACTTGTCCGAAAACCTAAATCCATAAATATAAGATGACCTTTTTTTTTTGCTATGAACATCACAATCCATAATATTAAAAAAGAAACATAAGTACTATATTCTAGTTTTACATTAAAAAAAATGTTTCTGGCACTCGCCGGCCGCTGCCGCGGCACGCTCGCTACGCTCGCTCGGCTCATGCGCGTTGTGGTCACCATACTAACCTAACCTAATCAACTGTTTCTGACTGTTGTCTAAATTTTATCTTAGGACATGTGACTTTATAGCAAGATAAATTAGGATATCTTAAAATTATAAGTAGTACCTCTTTTTATGACACACAAGTATTATAAGTAAACACGATTACGTAATACGATTTCGTATACGCGAAGGTTATAGAAAGTGATGATTATAGTAAACTTGTTAGGGATTAGGATTTTCGGACGATCGATATTCGGAGAAGAAAGGGACTAACTTACCTATAGTTATCAATTACTATTAACGTATTAAAGTACTGTTTCCTTTGTTTAAATATTTAGTTAGTTTTGGTTAAAAATAAGGATGTCTAAACAAATCATTTGATGAAACGTTATTTGTCTAAAGATTGTTTGAAAATAAAACACTTGTTAAAAGACCAAATGACTAAATAATATTTTCCTTAGCAATACTTTGCCAAGTAAAAATTTGTCCAAATGAAAATATGCGTATTAAAATAATTCATAATGATACATTGGTGTAAAAAAAGTTTGGTAGAATTTCTTTGGGTAATGAAGTTTTGTCAAAATATTTTTGGCAAAACGGCAGGGACCCGAAATCAACATTTAGTTAATTAAGCTGATACGGGACAATGCATTGATTTGGTCTCACTCATACAGGGGAATGACAACTAGAATCAGAATCTGTAATGCATAATCAGCTCATAATCTAGTTTAACAATAAATAACAGCAAGCAACTCTTTATTTACTCCCACTAGCACTACTGAGCCATGAAAATGTATTTTAACAATAGTTTTTCACAAATAAAAATAAACTTTAAAATAATTTCGACCATCATAATATTAATTAAGTTGACACAATCATAATTTTGCACTGCAAAATACATAATTATTTAAATTTTCCTTGATTTCATCGATAATTGAAATGTTATTTGACACGTTCAATATTTAAATTTAATGAAGTTCGGTTATTAAATAATTACTTTTTGGGCGTATGTTTTATTAATTGTTGAGTATCTTTACGCACGCTGTTATATTTCACACGAATTGCCAATTAGCGAGGCGGACATTAACCCTGCGGTTTACGCGTAAAACTCTGTATTTTTTGTGTCATTTAAGTTTTAATTAAAATTTAAAATACACGTTTGGAGAGTTTCATCATCATTAAAGTTAAAGAACAAAGATGTTTTTAAAAAGTTACCTAATACTGAGATTACTTTCATAACTTGTATAGTAGTGTTAATATAGTGTAGTGTTATATAGTAGTGTATAATTTCCCTCCGGCCGTGATGGCAACTGAGTTTGGCAACCAGTTGCTTAAAAATATTGGATATTCTTTTTACTCAAGCAGTTGCCAAAGACGAATGTCGATTCTTGATACACACCTATAATATTTTACCTTTGCAGTTTCGCAACCAGTTGCCGAAGGAGTAAAAACTTTCTTGTTACTCAACCAAATCTGCTAAGAATTCAAACTTTTTTCAGACTTAAGAATTCAAACTTTTTTCAGATGTTCAGAATATATTTTCTTTTGTTACTGACGTAGTTGACATCTATCATTTTATTTGCCTCTTGAGGTTATCGATTAATTGCAATATATGTGTAATACATATTAGATTACTGTATTTACTGCACGAGTATGTGTACGATTTAAGACCAGTATAATAGTCTGTTCCGGAGACATCAACATGTCTACTTTAAATGTATACCCAAATACATCTAACATTGAATTCATTAGTTCAAGAAGAGGAGGTGTATACCCAAATACATCTAACATTGAATTCATTAGTTCAAGAAGAGGAGGTGTTTCTGGAGACATCAACATGTCTACTTTAAATGTATACCCAAATACATCTAACATTGAATTCATTAGTTCAAGAAGAGGAGGTGTATACCCAAATACATCTAACATTGAATTCATTAGTTCAAGAAGAGGAGGTGTATACCCAAATACATCTAACATTGAATTCATTAGTTCAAGAAGAGGAGGTGTTTCTGCGTTGTACGATGGTAGGCGTTACAGCCGTAAAAAAATATATGTAAATAAAAACTCATTTTGGAAATGTAGCCTTACAAAAGGATGCAGAGGTAATATTACTTTAAATACTCGTCATTACGAGTATTAGATAATAGTGCAAAGAGCACACGAAACCGATTGCAGACGTAATTTTGCGAAAACCACATTTTTGAAAAAATTGGATGATCTCAAGAGAGTGAGTAGTTGCAATTTTGAATCAATCCCCAAACAATACGATAATATGGTTCGTGATTTAAAAAACGATGGATATAATTTCGTCGGCGATATACCAAAGTTCAGCAGTGTGAAAAGTGACCTTTACAATGGGCGAAACAAAGTAGTTGGTACCACAAAAATGCGTTTCTCAAATGCTACGGACGTTGAAATACCCATGAAGTACCAACATTTTTATCTTTGTGAATATGAAGATGGAGATTTTAGAATCATTGTATTTTGTATTCGTGATGTGACAACAAAAATGAGTAATTTCAATCATTTCTTTGCTGATGGCACTTTCAGAAGTTGCCCAAAAGCCTTTAAACAGTTGTATACCATTCATGGCTATGATGAAATTAACAATATCATAACTCCATTATTTTTCGCACTTCTTCCCGATAAAAGAAATAACACATATAAAATTTTGTTCAGTATAATTAAATCTCAAATTCCTACCTGGAATCCAAAACAAATTACATTGGATTTCGAAATTGCAGCAATTAATGCCTTTAAAGACATATTTCCTGGTATACTTTTTAAGGGATGTTACTATCACTTCAACCATGCGTTATGGAAAAAGGCGAAGGCCTTACAAATAAAAACTAGAGTAAAAAAAAGGCATGTGGCGAGATGTATTGGAATTGCACGGTTACCAAAAAAATACTTAAGAGAAGGATATGATTATGTAATGGCAAAAAGACCTGTTGGTGAGGAAATCAATATGTTTAATAAATATTTCCAAAAGCAGTGGGTTAATAAAGATTTTTTTGCTGAATCTTGTTGTTGTGAAACTGAAAAATTTAGAACTAATAACAATATAGAGGGATGGCATAGAAAGATCAACAGTTTTATTGGTAAGAAAAATCCAACGTTGGCACATCTACTCGATGTTTTAGAATCTGAAGCGACATACTATGATTTGAAAAAAATTACACCTAAAAAAAAGAAGGAGTACGAGGAGATCGATGAGGAGATTGGGTTAGCGATAAAAACTTTAAATGAAAACAAAATTAGTGTCGGACACTGTCTCGAAATTATCAGTCCATTTGTTATCCCATTCTAAAGACATATTAACTACCTACTAAATTCGAAGTGTACTTATAATTTCAATTTTGTTGCAAATGGGGAACCTAGTTGTTAATTTTCAGTAACTTTAAGCTGTAGTTAGGTAATTACATGGAATAAAGGCATAGACACCTATATTATGTTGTTTTCACGATATTATTATTTGAAACATAATGTACCTACCCTTGTTCCCTTTCGATGACGCAACTCTTAAGAAATTTAATCAAACAAATTCAATAGAAACCAAATTTTATATGCATCTGATTGAAAACATCCTAATTTAATATAATACAGACCTTAGTCCTTATTTTGATTTCCACAACTGATGTTGGTTACGAACTGAGAACCACTCTCAGTTCGTAACCAACGTAATTCTTCTTAAGTAACCACACCTTTTGAGAAAATCTTAGTTGGCAACTAGGTGCGTATCAAGAATCGACATTCGTCTTTGGCAACTGCTTGAGTAAAAAGAATATCCAATATTTTTAAGCAACTGGTTGCCAAACTCAGTTGCCATCACGGCCGGAGGGTATAATTTGATATCACGGTCTCAATTGCTTTGCACGGATTTGCTACTAGTTATTTATATTTTCTCAATGAGGCCGCATTTTCTTACTCCGTCACCACACAGAGAATATTATGTTTTATTAATAAAATTCTACAACAATTCCATTAAATATAATGGGGTGGTGACTATTAATAATAATAGTCACCACCCCATTACATCCCATGGGTGTCCTAAAAACCGACTAAGGTACTATCATCTTTACGAAATAAAAAAGAAGAAAAACTTGAAATTAAACCCCATACCGATCCGTCTGACCAGCGTGGTATTAATAGGTCAATTACCCCTCCGTCACGGGAGGAGGCCCGTCCCTGCAGTGACGGATTAATGGGCTGTTATAATGAATAAAAATCTACTACAATTCCATTAAGTTCTAAACAATTTATATAGTAACAACAGTAATATGGAAATGTCTCAAAGTTGTGTTACCTCGTACGCTTATAATCTCCAGTTAGCTTAGCACTAAGTACGGAACAAGCCTTCATCAGAGAATTGCGCTTTAACTAAAACCTTAGCTTTAGTGTTTATGTTATATATGCTTTATATTTGAGTGAGATAAATTGACATATGACGCTGATTAAATTCATCTCAGAAAACCCCAGCTATCATTCCGCTCTAAAAATAACGTGTAAAGCAGTATTAACATTCATCATACCAGCCCTTAATGTCCCACTGCAGGGATCGACCTCCTTTTGTAATGGAGGGATACTTGACCTACTAATACCATGCTGGCCATTAAGGTGGAAGGATATGTTATGATTATTAAAGATCTATGGAACATAACAGCTTGAGTATCTGAATGACGAGCTCTGTGGCGTAGTGGTTATATAACATGACTGCTAAGCAGAGGTCTCGGGTTCGATTCCCGGTCAATGCAAATCTTTGTGTGCATGAACATGATTGTTTACATTGGTCTGGGTGTTTTCTATGTATAATATGTATGTATTTACAAAAAAAAAGTATTTATGTATGTATATCCGTTGTCTAGTACCCATAGTACAAGCGCTGCTTAGTTTAGGACTAGATGGCGTTGTGTGAAAGTGTGAGGAATATTTATTTATTTATTTATCACACACTCTCTTAGCCCTTTGCTATTGGTATCAATAAGTCTTACAATTGGTATCAATAAGTAAGACAAAGTGCTAACTTAAAGTACGCTAAATTGAACTATACATTTAATCTAGAACTAAGTACGTTTGAAAGTAAAACAAATTGCCATCGACTAACTACTTAAATAGTTAGTTAGTGACTAGGGAAATAATCTATAGTACTAATTTCAGTTTGTAATTACTTTTGGTACGCTCTACGCTTAAAGCTCAAACTAATCTAATAATTGACATTATTATATTTCAAGGATGTATTATGCGTCATTGTTAGTAGGTATATGTCTAATAATATGTTCCTGATTTAGCACCTTAAATTTTGATTTTCTTTTGGTTGGAAAAGTAATATTTGTGCTGATGACTAACTGATCAAGTAAAAATCAACTAATCAAGTGTCAAAACTATCATTTTCATTAACTAAAATGACACTTTTGACCCTTGATTAGTTGTTTTTTACTTGATCAGCCATTCGGAAACCGGGGGTAAGACTATCGTCTTCTGAGTATCTTCTATGATTTTTCTGAGAATATGACACAGCTCCCTACTGTCCTAACTTCCTAACTGTTCCTTTACTTTTTCATATTAACAATGAAACATATTTTTATTACAGGTTAATTTTAATTTTTTTTAAAAACCTTTTAAAAATGTTTTACTGCTTGTCAGTACAATAAACATAAGACTTAACTTCAATAGATATTCTTTTAGCCTACAGCTACTTACATTGTTTTTCAGCTTTTATAAAAATATTTTCTAATTAAATACTGACTCCCAAACGTTGATAACGATTATACGTAATTCCGTTTACATGGATAATTCGCAGAAACTCCATATTTTTTAAGATAAAAACCATCTTACTTATCCTAAGTCCCAAATGTTGATAACGATTATACCTACATAATTCCGTTTACATGGATATATTTCGTAGAAACTCCATATTTTTAAGATAAAACCATCTTACTAATAAGGATGAAATTTCTATAGGACCAAGTTGAAAGTAAACTTTACAAACAAAAAATCATTTTTAGAATTAAGGGTCATAGCAGACATATCAAAACGTAAACGGATCGGCGCGGCACCGCCTCACCTTTTTCTTTGGTGTCAAACGTCAAAAATCCGTCAATTACGTTACGATTCCGATTACGGTGCGTTGCAGTAAGGAGTTTCATATAAATAATACTGAACGGCTTGAGTTGATACGGAGCCGATCCCTTTACGTTTTGATATTATGTGCTATGACCCTTAACCAACAAAAAATGTTCGAAGGAATAGGTTTAACATAAAAAACCTCCTCTCTTTTTGGAGTTGATTAATAAAAAGAAGACGTTTACTGTGAATGTGTGAGGTAAAAAGAGAGAAAGAGTAAGGTATAAGTTAATCAGGTTGGCACGTGTCCGATAGTTTGTACACCCTTTTGAAAAGAGACTTGCCTCTTCTAATTAAATCGCTACCCCATATACTCGTAAGTAAGAATAAGGACACATTGACATGCGGTAGCGAAATTAGAGAAATATTAATCAGATTTTGTCATTTTCAAACTTGGGAAGGCTTTCGGTCCAGCAGTGGACTGCTTAGACTCGTAGCTGCGAGACTTCATTCATCATCATTATAACAACCCATAAATGTCCTACAGCAGGGACGGGCCTCCTCCAGTTACGAAGGGATACTTGGCCTACTAATACCACGCCGGCCAATCGGATTGGTATAGGGTTTAATTTCAAGTTTTTCTTCTTTTTATTACGTAAAGATAATATTCACGGATAGTCCCTTAGTCAGTTTTTACGACACTCATGGGGTGAGATGGGGTGGTGGGTGACACACTGTATTCTTAATCCGTCACCAACCGGAGACTTCATTGCACCTTATCAATTGAAGTTTCGCAAGTATATTACTCGTATAAATAAATCAGTACTATAATAGTTGCAATATTATTTGAGCTTATTCTGATACGCCATATCAAAAAACGATAAAAGACTAGGAATAGCTCATAGTTTTATCAACCATTAGAAAATATTTGTTAACGATACTCGACATTTTGATTTACGGTCGCCGATAAATCAAAACCTGTTGACTGGGCTGGCCCTTTAAGATAAGCTGCATTGAAAAATTCTTTACAAACTCTTTAGCAAATAGACACAAAAATGTTTAGGCACAGAGAAGTCATTTGTTAATCACAAAAATATTTTACCACTTAATAAGTGCTGGCATTATCTTCTAACTGTCCGTGTAGTGACGGAGTAAGAATATACTCAGTATGTCACCACCCCGTCTCATCCCATGGGTGTCGTAAAACCAAGGGACTATCCGTGAATATTATCTTTACGAAATAAAAAGAAGGAAAACTTGAAATTAAACCCTATACCAATCCGTCTGGCCAGCGTGGTGTTAGTAGACCAAGTATACCTCTATCAAAGCAGGAGGCCCGTCCCTGCAGTGGGACATTAATGGGTTGATATGATGATTAACTTCTACGAAATAACGTTTAATGAACTGTTTTAACTATGTAACGTTTTATTAAAAGATCGAGACTACACATTCATCACCTTAGGAGGCCTCTCCTGGGAGTGGTTCGTTTATAGATTGACTAGCTGACCCGTGCTCACTTCTTTGGGCGACGAAAAAAACACGTCCCTTTTAAACATATTTCATTACTGCTCCACTCCTATTAGTCATAGCGTGATATTATGTAGCCTATGACACTTTTTAAAATCGGTTTAATATATCGAGAGATTACCCCTACAACGTTACAAACACACAAACTTTACCTCTTTATAATATTAGTATAGATAATGATGTACTTAAATAAAAATAGAATATTTTTATAGAAATTGAGTTATGGATAAATAAAAACGTGTATGGAAATTATACTGCAACTCGCTTCTGCCTCTTCATGAACTAAGTACCGAATGTAATCCAATGAATGCGCTTCCATCGCGTTCTGACAAATAAAAGTAAAAGTAGGTACGATGTGATTTTACTAACGCTATTTTTTGGTAAAGTTTTGCAGACAGTATCAGATCGATGAATTCGTTAACTATGTTTTTATACAGTGCACTGAGGGGAAACGATGCTTTTAGGAACACTGAATTATTAACTAGGAACATTGCAAAATCTATCGTTAATATGCACGGAAGAAAAATCAAGTGGAAATGGAATACAACTAATTCACTATGAGAACCGCTGTCACCAAAAACAAATAAACACACAAATAAACTAATAACAAAAAATAATCGTGAATGACGAGGCCACCAATGTTCCTACCAACTCTTTTTTTATACATTAAAGACACAGTATCTGTGATTTCTCTGGTGTTGTGGGTGTCCATGGGTGGCGGTGATCACTTACCATCAGGTGACCTGCTGGCTCGTTTGCCTCCCAATATATATAAAAAACAGTAATATAAAACCTAAAATAAAATAAGTGCACACTCAAAAGTAAGTAATCTAGAGATGAAAGCGTTTAAAGTTGTAAAAGATCTGCAGTTTAATAGTCAATGCCAAATATTTTATTCAATTAAGTTACAAAGTAACACTAATGAACATGGAAATAAAATATCTGCCAAAGTACTGACATTTTTATGGTAGTCACTATAAAACACTAACTTGTTTAATATTACACTTACATTACAGTGACGTACAAAATCATAGTGAGAGAAACGACTGCAAATACTACGAATTAACCCATATTACCATAGGGTAAGGATGCCTATTATGAGATAGGTGCTAAATATGAGATAGGAAGGTATTGACCAAACTATATACACGACAGCCATTTGGCGGTAGTGTCCCCCGAATCGACACAGCAACAGCACTAAACTTATGCCAATGCATGCCGGCCTCCGGCGATGTTAGTAAATCAAACTGCTAATCCAACGCAATCAAGAGATATAGCCGTTTTTGTCGCAAATTTAGAGGGGTAAAGGCAAAAACCTACAGGGTACTTCCAGTCTACCTACAAACTTGAAATTTGGCATGAAGCGAGGTCTTATTGTACATGTAATGGGAAAATTCCGAAAACCTTAAATTTTTACTTCAATCATATTATTTATTTATTTATTTATAAGGTTTATCAACAACTGTTACAATCATACATTCAATTTAATATAATCGTTGATTTATCTAATTGTACAGCCACTTACAGATAAACACAGCATGCACATTACATATTAATTATAAAGGATAACAGTAGAGAATCAAGAAAAAACATTACCATTTTAAATCAATTAAAATACATTATATAATAATACTAAAATAAAAATAAAATTTGATTAAAATATACAAATGCCGATAAATTTTATAATAAACATTAAAATCAATAAAATCAAAATAATAGTAATAATTAAAACCTATGGAAATAAAAGAATAACAAATAATAATTATAATATGACAAAGTGGCTCAGTTAACGTCGCTGCACACTCTTTAAGAAAGATAGGGGGTATCCCGTCTGGTCCCGCTCCTTTACTGCAATTCAGGCCTTCCAGTCTTCTTTGCAACTGCGTTTTATCCACTGTTATACTACTAAAGCCTGAACCGTTATGTCTTATAGACCAGTGGTAATCTATGGTTGAATGCCTATCATCCGGTGAGCTAGTGTTGTCGTAGTTCTTAGATAGACTGGTTCCAAACAGGTTACAAATATCGTGCCCGTCTGTTGTAAAATTTGCGCCATCACTCATGACATTAGGGTAGTTGCTCCTCTGTTCCTTTCTGGACTTTATAAAAGACCAGAAGTATTTGGGTTTACTACTTATGGTGTCTTCAGTCGACGCGACATAGTCATTATAGAGTTTTGTAACGATTGCGGCAGATCTTTTACTTAGCAGGCGATATTCGATGAGATCCATAGGATTCTTATATTTTTTGTACCTCCAGCGCGACACCAGAAGTATCAATTAACGTAAGGGACATTTTGGCCAAAATGAGTTATATATACCGTTGGATTCGGAATTTCACGCTCTATCGTTTGGCATACTTGAAATTTCTCTATCGTTAAAAAAATGTCCCTTACAGTACACATTTTCGAAGGTCTAGACTGATTTTTATACCAAAAAAATAATTTAACGGACGTAAATATTTTTACGTGTTAGTAAAATAACGTAAATAGTTCTGAAATGCAATTCAGTCCCTTACGTTAAACAAAAGTTTTGTACAATTCTCACAATATGACCTTTACGTTAAAACACAATACATAACTTTACTATAATTTGTCGCTTACCTTAATATACATTTAGGGGCCCACCTTTGATTATGTCTAAAATTTCGAAAAAATGTACATTAGGTACTCAGTATTTTTCGGTATTATTAAATATTTTACTTAATTACAAGTTTGAATTAAAAAAAAGTAAAAACATTTAATGAACAAAAATTCTTAAAAATCAACAAAATGAGAAACAGCCATTAAAACTGTAACATTTAGTTAATTGTCCTAGACATGTTCCATAAGATTTAAGTCTAAACTTCAAGGAGGCCATAGTAATTTTCGAATCACACTCTTATTCATGTATTCAGTTGTGATTTTTAGGGATGTGTGGCCGGGCACTATCATGGATTAACAGAAATTATTCCCCAATAAATGGTGCAATTTGCAACATATTTTTCTGCGTTTACACCACCACTTTAAAAAATAACCAAGTCTAAGTACGAGCCCCGTAAATCATGCCACCCAAAACATTATTGAACCACCTTGGCACACCACAGTTTCAAGGGGCACATGGGGCAAACCTTTTATTTTTGTGCCTGTAAGAACTCTGACAACCTTGACGATAACTTAATGATATCCGATATTTGTCTGTAAACACCACATTTTTCGAATGCTCTCGACGGATCGATATCCGTATTGGTAAGGCGGCAACCATGTTCGGGAAACGAGGTACAAGAGTATGGTACAATGAGCACCTTACTACTAAGACCAAGATGGTTGTGTTTCAGGCTTCCATCTTAAGCATACTCTTGTACGGAGCTGAAACCTGGAAGTCGTATGCAAAACAAGAACGTTGCCGTCGTCTTAACTTATGTTACATGCTTACGAAAGATCTTAGGCTTAGCATGGCAGGACAAGATGACAAACGAGAAGGTTCTAGAAATCGCACAGCTGCCTAGTCTGACAGTGCTTCTTAAATAGAGACGTCTGCGTTGGCTAGGGAATGTGCGTGCATAGGATGGAACCTGATGGAATGGAAAGAAGAGATGTTGGGAGACCGCTGCTTCGTTTCAAAGACTGCACCAAGCTAGCCATGGCAGCATTTAAAATCGACCACCGTGACTGGGAGAAGCTCGCGGAAAAACGTCCCGGGTGGCGCAAACGTGTCGGAGAGGGTCGCAAATTTTGTAATGAAGCCTGGATCGGAGTGCTGACAAGAGACAGAAACGTCATGAACATGGTTCGACACTAATGTACAGTTACTTCTTTTGTCAAGCCTGTGGTATCGGTCTGTACAGTCATCAAAAGCGATGTATCACAGACACCACCTCATAAATCGTGTGCAATAGACGAAAAGGCCTTATATATATTGTCCATTGCCTGTACCCACGAGAGAAATAAGAAACTGTGGTCCTCTAGCAGTTTTAAAAGCTTAACCTTCTTCTGACCGTACGTATACCCCCACAAACATTTTTAACTTCTAGAAGTTGGTTACGTGCTTGAATTGCTGTAATGAACCTGTCCCTGAGGACATTTCTGACGATAAAACGGTTATGCCAAGTAAAATTACACAGCTTACGACTGTGACCTGGTCTCCGTTCATAATATCCTATCTCTAGGAACTGCCTAACTGCATTTACCACAGTCGTATTTACTGTTCGACCAGTCCGAATTTTCTCCAAAATTTCAAAAATTAATCTAAAGATGTTGTAAGTTTAAGTATATTTTTACTAATAGACTTAATAATAAAGATATCAGGTCCAAAATTACATGATAATGGCTCTTAATAGTTCATCATACATCATATTTCATCCAGTTCATAGTAGTTTATGTCCTTTACAGTAGATTTGTGTTATAGTTTCCTATTAAACTTGGTGCTTACTTTAATATGGGATAGTTTACATTGAAAGCTTGAGTGCCTTAAAGGACAACTAGCAGGAACTAACCAACTTTTTTTAATGTAAGGGACATGCTATTTTCTAAACGCGTAAGTTTACGTAAATATTTTATTTATAGTTATAAAGAAGAGAAAATTATAAGAAACTTTGTCCTAGACATTTTTAAGATTAGGGCAACTAATAAAAAGTTACAGAAGAATTTGTAAAATCGGAATGGTTTTTTGGCTCTCCTGAAAAGTCGTGTTTTGTCCCTTACGTTAATTGATACTTCTGGTGTCGCAGCGTTTCTTATTTTTTTCTTTTAAGGTCCTGATCAGAGCGCTGTTGAACCAAACGGGGTACTTGTTTTTTCTATATCTCGCTTGTGGAACCAGCGCTCCTATAAATCCCTTTACGGTAGCATAGAAAACAGACAACTTAGCGTTTACATCACTACATGAGGAGAACAGGTGCTCCCAATCAACTTTAGAGAGCTGAGTGTTAATTTTATTATAGTCGGCTTTGTGAAAGTTTAAGCGTCGATTATCCAAGTTTATACCAAGACTATCGGAATCAGAGAGTACCACGTCAATATCAAGAGGTGGATGCAAAGGATCAACAGTGGACAATGAATCGTCGGAACCAGAGACAACACACGCAGAGAAATCGCTAAGTACTAAGTCTAGAATTTTATCTTTGTTGTTTTTTACATGATTGCTTTGTGTTAAATTAGCTAGGTAAGTAAAATCAAGGAGTAACTGATGCATGCTTGTGGGGTAAGGGGGAGAACGGAAATAACATCTATCCGGCCTCAACAGTCATCCTCACCTGCACGCGCCAACAGGCGGCGGCGACCATTTGGAAGCCGTGGTGCTCCCTGCTAGACAACTGACGAGGCTCTGGCGACCGAGCAATAGCGGTATAACTATACGCCCATCCAAACAAACGGATCGGAAGAGGCTGCAGCGGCCTTAGAGTCAAAATAACTCTAAAAATTTCTGGTGCAGAAGGAAACGGGAAACCACTGCACTAAACTAATATCCCATGAAAGAAAGAAAGAAAGAAAGAAAGAAAGAAAAAACATTTATTTTGCACCTCAATACAATAATTAATATTATTAAAATTGAAACATAAACAAAACAAAAATTAAACTGAACATAATAAAAGTCACATGAGGTGCAAAATTAGGACCAGTCTCAGCACGATGCTGCAACGTTGATAGCTGCAGCGCTGTTATTCTGACTGGCCCCTTTTATGACGTCACGGACGACAAACACTTAAAAATTAAATTAAAATAAGGGAAAATAAATAATAAGACTGTACAAATACTTAATAAATAAAAACCCAAGACTGAGACATAATATTGTTAACTTAAATTTTTACATAGAGCCGTCCACAATTGCTAGCTCGTGCATGACACTAGTCGTATGGCTAATCAGTTGTCTATGGTTCTTATACAAATACAATAAACAAAGCGGCAATTGCGACAACAAAATAGATTAAATAGGCTATAGTATAATATAATAGGGAATAAATTAGACAATTAAGATGAGATAGGACAGGGTCATAGATATACTAAATATAAATATTGTAATGTATAGTGTAATTAATTGTTTGTTGTGTATGAAGTGTACTTGATGTGGCAATGCAATGTAAGGAGTTTCACAAAAAACGTGCCGGCGTCTACTGTTGTGTAAGTAATTCTCTAAAATTCTTTATAATCGCGTTGTGTTCTAGCACTATTTTGCCATGTAGATGTCCGTGCTGTAATACTCCATTATTGTACCTGTTTTTGATGGTTAAGTAAATGTTGTCTGAGTGTATTTTTAAATGTGTGTAATGTTTTCAGGTTATGTAGTGGTGGTGGGAGGTCATTCCAGCAACGTGAGGCAGCGTATTTAAAACTACCACGGAAGGCAGTTGTTCGATGTCTCGATATTATTAAAAGACGCGATGCAGCCCTTGTGTTATATTTGTTTACATCGCATGACCAGGTTAGTTTATTGAAGAGATATAATGGTTTTTTAGATGAAATTATACCGAAAAGCATAGTGGCCAAGTGTAACTGTCTCCGTGCATGCATTTTCATTAGATTACCACTATTTAAGTATGGTGTAACATGTGCTCGTGGAGGAATATTGTAACAAAATCGAGCACACGCATTTTGTACCCTTTGTATAATTCTTTGTGTTCTATTCAATATGCATGCGCCATATACAGTGTCCACATAATTGAGTTTTGACAACACCAGAGTTTCACACAGTAGCTCTCTCAACTCAGTGCTCAGATGTGACCTAATATTATATAAAATTTTGAGACGGTAAAAACAATTCCTAACAGCCTCCATTATATGTTTTTCGAAATGTAGCTCTCCATCCATAACTAATCCCAGATTACGGACCTCATCTACCTGCTGTATGGAACAGCCATCTACAGTTATAGTGAAATTTTGTTCTTTTAACCTTTTGATGCAATCTCTTGAACCTAATATTAAGAATTTTGATTTTAAAGGATTAATTACTAGTGAATTTTTATGATCATGAGAGTTACGATGGAGTCACAAAAAAGCGAGATGGTTCTGTCGTGCGATCCGGCTGACGCCCGGCGCCACCAATCCGGGCATGGTGGTGTGAAATGTGCTACCGGCCATGTGCTTGTATCAGATCAGGCAGCACATGGAAAATATGCTACTGATACTATGCGCTCAGTTAGAAACTCCCACCGAATTGGAACATGGAACGTACGCGGCCTAAATGAACCAGGCAAACTACAGATAGTAGAGGAGGAAATAAAGCGTAAGGCAATTAACATCTTAGGCCTCAGTGAAACTCACTGGAGAGGATCCGGCTATTTTGTCACAGACCAACAGAGCAAAGTGTACTTCTCAGGACCGGAAGATGAAAGTGCGCGAGGTGTGGCTATCGTAGTACCAAAGATCATGGACAAATATGTGACAGGTTACAAAGCAATTGATGATCGCATCATTACCATCAAATTGAACACATCTCCCTGCAAATTAAATATCATACAGGTTTACGCGCCCACATCTCTGTCCAGTGAGGAAGACATCGAAAGGTTCTACAGCTCCTTGGTCAATACCCTACAAGACATCCCCAGTAGAGAAGTCACTATAGTTCTGGGAGACTTCAATGCCAAAATCGGAAAGACGGATAGCGATGGCCATCTACGACAAATTGTTGGTAAATACGGCATAGGCACAAGGAACGAAAGGGGTGAACGTCTGCTTCAATTCTGTAGCGAGGAGAAATTCACAATATCTAACACTGTGTTTAAAAAACACATACGCCGTCTCTACACTTGGATTTCTCCTGGCGACCGCTACAGAAACCTAATCGCTGCAAAATACTCCTGCACGTAATCAATCGCAGACTCAAACATTATCTTGAGAGACAAATTCCAGAGGAACAGGCAGGATTCGTTAAGGGCAAGGGCACAAGGGAACAAATGTTGAATGTTCGTCAAATAATAGAAAAGAGTCGCGAATTTAACAGTCCGGTGCTACTTTGCTTTGTCGACTACAAGAAAGCATTCGATTGCGTGCAGTGGGATAAATTATGGAGGGTTCTAGAGGAAATGGGCACACCACAACACCTAATCGAACTGGTTCAAAACCTATATGTCAACAACCGTTCCTTCGTTAAACTAGACACCGACTGTTCAAATGTGTTTAAAGTAAACAAGGGTGTTCGACAGGGATGTATCCTATCTCCCCTGTTGTTTAACGTATACGGCGAACACATCATCCGCAGGAGCCTTGAGGATTGGGACAGGGGATTTGCAGTGGGTGGGAAACGCATCTGCAATCTGAGATATGCGGATGACACTGTACTCCTTGCTACATCCTTTGCTGACATGAAGGAGATCCTGCACAGGCTGGAAGTGGAAAGTGAAAGGCTAGGACTCACTATTAATAGGCAGAAGACCAAACTGATGGTAGTAGATCGCGCAGGCCAACTGACAGCAGATGTCCAAACTCTTCAAGACATTGACACTGTGGACAATTTCATATATCTTGGATCCTACATCAGCAACCAAGGAAGCTGTGAACCAGAAATAAGACGCAGAATAGCCATGGCTAAAAACGCAATGACACGACTCCAAAACATCTGGAAAAACCGAGGAATAAGCTTCAAAACCAAGACTCGACTAGTGAGAGCCCTTATTTTCCCAATCTTTCTCTATGGATGCGAAACCTGGACAATCCGAGCCAGAGAGAGACAGAGAATAGATGCTTTCGAAATGTGGTGTTGGCGACGAATGCTTCGCATACCATGGACAGCCAAACGCACAAATGTGTCAATTCTCTCGCAACTTGGCGTTAAGACCCGATTGTCGGCCATATGTTTACAGCGTGTACTAACCTTTTTCGGACACATAATGAGGAGGGGGGATGGCAATCTTGAAAAGCTAGTCATTGTTGGCAATACTGAAGGCAGAAGATCACGAGGCCGATCCCCAGCACGATGGTCTGACCAAGTTAGAGAGGCCACCTCTTCCTCTAATTTTTACCAGGTGGTGAGATCCACTTCGGACCGCAACCGATGGAGACGTCTCGCTCGGTTCAATGACTCTCGTAACCACGATCCTCAGCAATGAGGGACCGATTAGAGAGAGAGAGAACTGATGCAAAATTGGTAGCTGCTTATTTACACCATTTTTATTGTCCGAGGTCCAATCAATCCCACTAAGGTTAAAGTCACCGAGTATCAATGTGTTGCCTTTATGCATTTCAAATACAGAATTACATTGATCTATGTAGCGCTCTAACATTGTTTTTTGAACAGGTGGTGGAAGGTAAGCGCAGCCGATTGCTATACGTACTTTGTTGATGTTAATAACAACCCACAAATCCTCACAGACACTTTCCCAGTCACTCATACGCATTGAAGGTATGTTCTTGGATACAGCTATTAATACCCCACCACCCTCCATCTTATGTTGGAAATCAGAGATTTGTCTATCACGCCTAAAGACACGGTACCGTTCATCAAACAATTCTGCACTGCTTACACTATTATTTAACCAGGTCTCAGTAAGAACAATCACGTCATATTTACTAAGTGCCAGATTTTTAAAAAATAAGTGTGTTTTAGTTCTAAGTCCACGAGCATTTTGGTAATATACATTTAAAGAATTGAATTTTAATTTATAAGTCAAAATTAACATGCTTAGTGATAATGCAAAAATAAGATTACTTTAAATTTACCAAAGTGCTCATATCTCTAACCATAATATATTTATCACCTTCATTCTTCCGTATAAAAATTTTACCTCCTCTCACCCATACAAATTTATATCCTTTCTCCTTCGCTGCAGATCTTGAGGCAGCGTGCAACATTTTGCTGTATGAAGACAGGTGTTCCGAGATGTAGAAAGGGGATGATGGACTTTTGTATCCAATATGGCTGGTATTGAGCTTGTTTGATGCATTTTTTCTGTTAAAATTAATAGATGCAGCCAAAAAATGATCTCGGACAATATCACTGTTGAATCCAACGACGATGTTGCGTGGACGGGGACTGTCAGGACTTGTTTTGGCAGTCCGAGTTATGTGGGTTATGTTGTCGTCTTTAATTTCACATTGGATAACCTTCGCGACCTCCTTTACAATAGAGATCAAGTTTTCTGACTTTTTTTCAGGGAGACATTGAATTTCTATGTTTCTTGATCGTACATTTTGTTCCAGAACATTGATGCGCCTTTGGAGGTCTACTAAATCTGATTGCATCTTAGTGTTTTGTTCCTGAAGAAGTGTTACCTGGACCTGCGTTGCTTTATGTTCTTTACTTATGTCTTCAAACTGCCCATTCATATATTCCATGCCTTTTTTTATATCCTTCATCTCATCCTTCATTTCTTTAAACTCTGAACCTAAGATGCCATGCATTTTGGAGGTTAACTTTGTTAGCATCTGGCCTAAGTGCTTTTCTAAGACACTATCCATAATATCCCTTACTTCTTCGCGTGTAATATACGCACTGTCTGTATCAGACACAGACCCAGAGATCTCACGCCTTAAGCGTTTACTCCGAACTTTATTTTTAGAACTATTTTGTTGATTTAGTGTAGCTAAGTCCTCATCTGACAAGGATTTCTCTCGTATAACCACTTTGTTGGCAGTAGACGGCGGGGTACGCATCGTTTTACTCATGGTTCGAAAAAAAAAACACCAGCATAAATATCAATTTCTAAGTAGGGTTTTGCTCACTTGGGTATTTGTAGTACACTCCAGTCTATTTAGCAACAATGTCAAAAATATTCGCCTTTGCTACCTGGAACGCGCTTTTATTCTACCTTCTGATGTTGGTCAAATTTTGTTTTGATTATAAGTTTTCAAAAGTTTTTTCGTAACGTTAGATGTTCATTTAGGATTGCTAAAATAGGTTGCTTACCAAGTGTGATGTGACTTCATATATGAAATTATAGCATTAAGTAGTGATAATCAATACGGCTGATGCATTGATTTATAAAAAACCCTAGATGCACATTTTCAAACAAAACTAACAGCCAAAAGTGTCACCAAATTAAACATACGCAATAAATACGTATAGTAATATCGTAAACATATTTCTTTTTTCAAATTCAATCTTACACGCATGACATAAAGTTGTATTTAAAAAGTAATGCACTTAAAGCAATAAAATTTAATGATTGACGTTTGCCGGTAGAACAACGCGATACTATAGACCGACCGCTTATCTCAGTCCCCGCCTGCGGTATGAAAGGGACGAGGGAGCGGGGTAGCGGTGTCCGTTATGGTAGCGTACACAAGAGCTATATCGAGTTGTTTACTATGCCAAATAAAATAAGTTTTTACAATAAAAAAAAACCGATTTCAAAGACAAAAATTGCACTAAAAAGTAAAAAATAATTAGTTGTATTTTGGTTTTACAACATTAAATCAGACATTCTTTTTACTTAATTATAATCTAAAGAATAGGTTCTTTTAATTATTGTAAAAAGTATTGTTAAGGATATTTCTTGAAGAGTCTACAAATATATTTATTTGAAGATTCTTTAAAATATAATCAAATAATGTAATATTATTGTTATTTTTGGAGTAATGTGACAGCCACGATAGTTATATTCTATATTTTATTCCTGACTATAAATTTAAAGAAATATGATGTCGTGTTATACACTGACTAAAGACTAAGATGAGAAATAAGTACTACGAATCAAAGACAATTACTTAAAATTCTCATGCGAAAATGAAACGGCCATGTTTGTTTTAAATAAAATATTTATCAAATTAAAAACTATTTAAAGTGATCAGAATGTGTTAGACAAAACTCTATTGCCTTTTCTAACGACTTTGTAGACAACATTTTGCATTATTGATCCTATTCACGAATTACGATTTTTTTCAATTGACGGTGCTGGTTAGCCCCATAAACGCCCATAAGTTATGGAAAGCTTTAATCAGTTACTAAATAGGTATATTAAAACGTTTGAACGTGACACAGGTATTTTAAAATATATTTATTTAAATATGATAAAAATAGTTATTTAATATTTGTTTAATTTTTAAACCAATCCATAAACAATCAACAACTTTATGTCAAACCCCGGACTCATAAACGCAACTTAAATTTTAGTCAATTGATAAGCTTAAATTTTTACGGTTTTGTTTGGCTTAAGGTTGGTTTTGCTAACAAAAAACTCGCTAAACAGTGATTAAATTTTAGAGATTTTTATAAGTAAGGGGGTTAATGTCGAAGTCATATAATAATATAATCTGTAATTCATGGCCGCCATTCCATTAGCTTATGTATTATCGTATTTCGTTGGCTGACACCGACTCCAAAAATAACAATAATATTACATAATTTGTAATAATTTGATTATTTTTTAAAGAATCTACAAATATTTTGAATAAGAATGTTTTGAAAAAAATAACATTTCATTTAGTTACTTAAATAAGTTTTTGTTTAATTTGTGTAGTTTTAAGATATTATATTGCTATAATTTGCATATCCGATGTGGATAGACTGTTGAGAATAATGTATTCATACACTAACACCTGATATACACAGTTTTGCAATACATCTTTGTCTTTAACAAATATATTTGTTATTATACGAATGGCTGATTTAAACTATAAATATAATTATAACTAAAGTCTTAGAAAATATTTACAAATAATAACAATTGTACAATCATTAATTATATATATTAAATCACAGTATAATCACATTACAATAATCACAGTTTACATTAAAACAGGTATGATTTAAACATATTAATTTGTAAGAATCAATCTTAGAAAATATTTACAGATAATAAGAACAATATTACGAGCTTTTTTTATTTTTACACGCTACCATAACGGACACTTAGTCAGTATGTCAGTATGACACTAGTGCAGTATGCTAGTCCGTCTTCTATACAATTTACAAATGTCAAAGATGGTGGCGTCATCTTGGCTCTAAAACTAGTACTTTCTTAGAAAAAATTATGCAATCTAAATTATTACACAATTTAAAGCCTGACCAGAAAAATAAAACAACCTCTTCAGGTATTTCGATTGCTTTAGGGTATAATTTTAATTTTTCCTTCTTTTTATTTCATAAAAATAAGCTAGCTAAAAATTAGAGGTGTGTTGTGATGAAATGTAGTTCGGGTCACAGTATCTGAGATGGCGCCGTTTTGGCAAAAAATCAAGAGATAGCTCTCTCCTTTGTCCTCGCCCCCCGCGCACCTCTATTACCGCAGGCGGGGTCTGAGTTAAACGGTCGGCCTATAATTTGAAAAGAGTGCACAATGCGCCCATTTGTTGCGGACGTTTTTGGGAAGTGGAGTGTGTATCTTTGGTTTTTTGTAAATCAATGGGCTGATGTTATGAAGTGCGTAAAATGAGTTATCCAGTCAGTGGGTGTATTCTTATCGTATGTTCCCAGGTGTAATTATTTGTTTTGTATTCACTGAGATAACAAAGTCCGCTGCAGCAAAGCACTACACTTTAAGCCAATTATGAAGCACTTTACACTTTTTTTTTGTAAATTGTAATGTTAAGCAAAAGCAGAAGTAATGCACCCGACACAATTTTTTTTTTTTTTTAATATTTTGATTTCATTGAATTTTGGCGGGAAAGCTGAGTCACGTGACCTGTGACGTCATAGAGTTTTGGTCACGTGACCCGTGACGTCATAGAATTTTGACAGATGAGTCGTGACGTCACAGAATTTTGGCGGGAAAATACTTTTTGACAGTTGAGCCGTGACGTTTTTAAATTTTTGACAGATGAGCCGTGACGTCACAGAATTTTTGACAGATGATTCGTGACGTCACAGAATTATGGCGGGAAAATATTTTTTGACAGCTGAGCCGTGACGTTTTTGAATTTTTGACAGATGAGTCGTGACGTCATAGAATTTATGACAGATGAATCGTGACGTCACAGAATTTTGGCGGGAAAATATATTTTGACAGCTGAGCCGTGACGTTTTTGAATTTTTGACAGATGAGTCGTGACGTCACAGAATTTTTGACTGATGATTTGTGACGTCATATTATTTTGCAACACATGCAAATCGTTATACATGTAGTAGAATAGTATAGAGAAAAATGTCTGCCAAACTACTACCACTTTCGCAGACGACTATAGTAGAGCTCTGAGAAGAATGTGGCCAAGAAACTCAGGCCACTCTTTTCAAAAATAATAATTTGACTTTGTTACAATTACCAACAGCAGCGTGAAGAATGATGTGTGCAAGCAAATCTTACATGCATAGCAATTTAAAGTTTAATTGATAAAAAAAATTTCATCTATATCTATACTTATAATAAAACTGTAGAGAGATCAATTCTGTACATTGAATATATGTTCAAAATTAATATTGGAGGATGAATGGTGATCGATACTAATGCCAAAAATGCAATCAATAAATTTTTTGTCTGTCTGTCTGTCTGTCTGTCTGTCTGTCTGTATGTGCACGCATGGGTCAAAAACTACTGAAGGCATTTTAACCAAACTTGGTACGATTGTAGTCCATACTCCCGGACAGGTTATAGGCTGTATAACATAACGCTAAGACACATAGGAGCTGAGCAGTGACGAAAAATTTGAAGCAAGACAGTTGACAAAAAGCGCGTTCTAGCTCTTATCATCGCATACGTTGATCATACGCCAAAAATATGTATTACAAAAATAATGGTCTTCAAAAGATGTACAAAAAAGTCCTGAATAGTATATATCTATCTTTTATATATTAGCCACAATAACGTGTTTAATCGTTAGGGTTTTCTTCAAAGTGTATTAAATACATAAATATATTGTAATTTGCATAGACATATCTTTTTAAAACTCCCATATTTCAAAAGTACACTTTAATATCTTATTCATAAAAAAAAAATTATAGAAATCGGTTGATAAACACACAAGATATAGATCATTTTACACATTATTGCTATTTGTCAACAATAAAAAAATACAAAACTGACAATAAAATAAAGAAATACAATCACAAAACATTAAATTATTATTCAAAGTGTTTGTGTTTATTTTATTAAGTAATTCAAAAATACTGCACGCAGTTTATCTATAGATAATAATATAGTCGAGTCTAAGTTTAGTCAAATATTTTTTGCTAGATGGTAAAAAGGTGTGAGGTACAATAATTTATTTCAGCATTTTTTACAAAAGACAAATCCCACACTAGCCTTTAAAAATATCAATTTAACGGACACAAAGAACATCCAGACTAAGGACAATAGTTTGTGTATCACAATTGTCCTCCATGGGAATCGAACCCGCGACCTCATGCACGCCAGCCATGTATCCGTGTGGTGACGGAGTAAGAATACAATATGTCACCTCCCCATCTCATCCCATGGGTGGCGTAAAACCGACTAAGGGACTATCGGTGAATATTATCTTCCAATCTATCCGTATATTATCAACCAATCCGACTGGCCAGCGTGGTATTAGTAGGCCAAGTATTCCTCCGTCACGGGAGGAGGCGCGTCCTTGCAGTTATGATGAAATAAGCGATGTCATTTATTTTAACTTACAAATTTGACAACAGATAGCATTGTGCCTGTGACGTCATTTTCAGTATCGCGGTGTTAAGATTTTCCTTGAAAGAATGACGTTCGCTCATGTCTTTCAGTATAAGTTTAGACGCAGTCTTCATAGATATTTTATTTACTATTTATTTACTTTGAAAAGGTTTTGGTTCGTTCGTTAATTTTACAATTCGTTTGTAATGTAGGTATATCTGTTCGTTATAAGGTTTTAAAAACGATTTTTCAGTATTAAATCGAATTGCGAAGTAAGTAACATCCGCCACGCGAACGAAGTCGCGGGCACAGCAGCTAGTTGTTAATAAATTGATTTAAAAAAGCTTTAATTGCATGGCACGTTCATCAGTCATCTCGTCACTGCGATATCCGACAGAAATTAACACACAAGCATTTGTGTCGTCAAGTTGATTTTGTTAATCTTTAAGTAGTTGAGAATGGAATAGAATACCATTTAGATAATATAATTAAATACATTTACAAATGCAAGTGAAGTATTTCTATCGTTACAATAACAAATAAAACTGTAAAAGAAAGTAATAAGGTAGTAACATAACATCCGCACAACTACCTAGGTTAAGCCACAATCTACACCATGGAACAAGCAACATGAAATCACGATAATTGAAATCTAAGCCCATGAGTTTTTGTCATTAATATAATCGTTTATTGTATAATAGCCTTTCGATAATAGCTGATTTTTTACAAATGCTTTAAAGTTTAGTAAAGGTAGATCCATTACATGCTTAGGCAGTTTATTGAATAAACGTATACCGAGTCCCGCAAAAGTGTTATGTACCTTATGTAGGCGATGTTGTGGACCTATCAACTTATGCCTATTCCTCGTACCAATGCTATGAATGTCGCCATTTCTATCATACTGTTCAATATTTTGCTTAATATATATTATATTAGCATATATATATTGTGAAGCAACTGTTAAAATACCTATTTCCTTAAAACGATCTCTCAATGAAACATTCGATTCAAGATTGTAAATAGCTCGAACTGCACGCTTCTGAAGAATAAAAATAGATTCGATGTCTGCAGCCCTACCCCACAAAAGAACACCATAGGACATTAAGCTGTGAAAGTAACTAAAGTATACCAATCTTGCTGTCTCTATATTCGTTAGCTGCCTCACTTTTTTAACTGCATAAGCAGCTGAACTTAGTTTTCCTGCTAGAGCTAATATATGAGCACCCCATTGCAGCTTACTATCCAACGTTATTCCTAAAAATACAGTAGTGTCTACAAAACGAAGGACCTCACCGTTTAAAATCAGATTATTACTAAGGCTTTTAACATTGGGCATAGAGAATTTTAAGCATTTTGTTTTGGCAGCATTTAAAAGCAAATTGTTAGCAGTAAACCAGTTCAGGACTTGTGCGAGAGATTCGTTAACTTCATCTAAATTAGTTTGCTTACGGTTTACTTTGAAAACGAGTGAAGTATCATCTGCAAATAAAACAATGTCGCACAAACCCTGAGCAAGAAACGGCAAGTCATTGACATAAACTAAAAATAGAAACGGACCTAGAATGGATCCTTGAGGCACGCCCATACTTGGCGGAAGACCAGAGGACCTACTACCATTTACTTCGACATACTGAACCCTATTGCTTAAATACGAAGATAATAAATCAAGAGAAGCATCCCTAATTCCATAATGTCTAAGCTTGCACAGAAGTGTCCCATGATCAACGCAGTCAAAAGCTTTAGAAAGATCACAGAAGACGCCTATTGCATCCATAGAATTTTCCCAAGCATCATAGATATATTTCAGAAGAGAAACACCCGCATCAATCGTTGAGCTACCCTTCCTAAAACCGTATTGCTGCCTATGAAAAATATTATTTAAATGAAAGTGACTCTCCAATTGGCATAAGATAATTTTCTCATAGATTTTACTAATCACAGGTAGTATTGAAATTGGTCTAAAGTTACCAGGGTCGCTTTTTGATCCATTCTTGAACAAAGGAATAATCTTACTGTGTTTCATTAGATAAGGAAATACACCTATGGCAATACACTTATTAAATATAATAGATAAATGTGGAGATATATTAAATATAATACCCTGAAGAAGCTTGACAGACATACCCCATAAATCAGCAGATTTCTTGGAATTGAGACTTTTGAAAGCTTTTATGATATCATTATGGTTAATAGACCTAAAACTGAAGCGGTTCTTACATTCAATTACTTTATCTTTTAGTAAAAATTCTGCTTGGTTTGGAGAGGAATTTAAGGAGGTTGTTGTATGAATAGGAACATTGACAAAGAAATTATTAAAAGCATGTGCAATGTCAGCATTATTGGTGAGAACCTTATCTTGAGTTTTTAGTACATAATTAGTATCACGAATTTTCATCCGGCCGGTCTCTGCATTAATAATGTCCCATGTACTTTTAATTTTGTTGTTTGATTCCTTTATCTTATTACTCAAATAAGAAGACTTTGCTATGGCACAAGCCCTCTTAAAAGTTTTCGAGTAGTTCCTGACATATTGAATGAAATCTGGTTGAGTATTATATTGTTTCATACCATACAATTCATACAAGCGAGCTCTACTTTTATATATACCTGTTGTTGCCCAATCACAGAATTTAGTTTTAGAGTTACTAACAAAAGTCTTAGTTTTAAAAATATTATCATATTCAAGCTTGATAATGTCTAATAAATCTTTATAAATATCATCTGGGCTATACTGATTAAGATTAATTCTAGTCACTTTGATTGCAACATTATCACTAAATTGATTCAGGCGGTTTATGGTAATTGGCCTGCATGTGATTTTGTTCTCTGTGGGAGTAGTAATAGATGGAAATACTACCCTTTGCCCACAGTGGTCAGATGTTAAATCACTTAAGATATCCTTATTAACATATTCACAGTTGCAAAATACATTATCTAAGCATGTAGCAGAATGAGATGTAATCCTAGTGGCTTCTTTAAATAAAAACTGTAAATTATAAGACTGAAACAAACAAATTAATCTAGCACTAGTTGAAAATTTTTCAAGTAGATTTACATTAAAGTCCCCGCATACTATAATAAATTTATTTCCTGAGCATAGTCTTTCTAACAATTTCTCCATAACACCCTCGAATAGACTATAATCACTCTGCGGTGGTCGGTACACACAAGCTACGACATGTTGCTCAAGCTCCACACAAGAGATTTCGACTGTGCGCTCGATAGAAAGATTTGCTATGTCTTTTCTTTCTTTAAATTCAACTTTATTACTTACTAGCTGCTGTGCCCGCGACTTCGTTCGCGTGGCGGATGTTACTTACTTCGCAATTCGATTTAATACTGAAAAATCGTTTTTAAAACCTTATAACGAACAGATATACCTACATTACAAACGAATTGTAAAATTAACAAACGAACCAAAACCTTTTCAAAGTAAATAAATAGTAAATAAAATATCTATGAAGACTGCGTCTAAACTTATACTGAAAGACATGAGCGAACGTCATTCTTTCAAGGAAAATCTTAACACCGCGATACTGAAAATGACGTCACAGGCACAATGCTATCTGTTGTCAAATTTGTAAGTTAAAATAAATGACATCGCTTATTTCATCATAACTGCAAGGACGCGCCTCCTCCCGTGACGGAGGAATACTTGGCCTACTAATACCACGCTGGCCAGTCGGATTGGTTGATAATATACGGATAGATTGGAAGATAATATTCACCGATAGTCCCTTAGTCGGTTTTACGCCACCCATGGGATGAGATGGGGAGGTGACATATTGTATTCTTACTCCGTCACCACACGGATACATGGCTGGCGTGCATGAGGTCGCGGGTTCGATTCCCATGGAGGACAATTGTGATACACAAACTATTGTCCTTAGTCTGGATGTTCTTTGTGTCCGTTAAATTGATATTTTTAAAGGCTAGTGTGGGATTTGTCTTTTGTAAAAAAAATGCTGAAATAAATTATTGTACCTCACACCTTTTTACCATCTAGCAAAAAATATTTGACTAAACTTAGACTCGACTATATTATTATCTATAGATAAACTGCGTGCAGTATTTTTGAATTACTTAATAAAATAAACACAAACACTTTGAATAATAATTTAATGTTTTGTGATTGTATTTCTTTATTTTATTGTCAGTTTTGTATTTTTTTATTGTTGACAAATAGCAATAATGTGTAAAATGATCTATATCTTGTGTGTTTATCAACCGATTTCTATAATTTTTTTTTATGAATAAGATATTAAAGTGTACTTTTGAAATATGGGAGTTTGAAAAAGATATGTCTATGCAAATTACAATATATTTATGTATTTAATACACTTTGAAGAAAACCCTAACGATTAAACACGTTATTGTGGCTAATATATAAAAGATAGATATATACTATTCAAGACTTTTTTGTACATCTTTTGAAGACCATTATTTTTGTAATACATATTTTTGGCGTATGATCAACGTATGCGATGATAAGAGCTAGAACGCGCTTTTTGTCAACTGACTTGCTTCAAATTTTTCGTCACTGCTCAGCTCCTATGTGTCTTAGCGTTATGTTATACAGCCTATAACCTGTCCGGGAGTATGGACTACAATCGTACCAAGTTTGGTTAAAATGCCTTCAGTAGTTTTTGACCCATGCGTGCACATACAGACAGACAGACAGACAGACAGACAGACAGACAGACAAAAAATTTATTGATTGCATTTTTGGCATTAGTATCGATCACCATTCATCCTCCAATATTAATTTTGAACATATATTCAATGTACAGAATTGATCTCTCTACAGTTTTATTATAAGTATAGATAAATATTAGAGAGCCACCGCGTATAGCCTTCTTTCTTACAAACGCACTTGCCAATGTAAAGTGTGCATTATTAAATAATAATTCATGTGACTGTAACCAATGCTCGGTAACACAAAAGATTTGTACATTATGTTTGTTTAAAAACAGTTCTATTTCTAGTTCTTTGCCAGATAGACCTTGTATGTTTTGATGAACTAAACAAAGATTAAGGCTACCCTTTGTCTTATCTAATAGTTTAAACTATTAGATGGTTTAATAAATGTATTAGTAGTGGACCTACTATCTCCTACCAAACTAATGAGTACTCTATTAGTACTTGTACCTATACCTATATTAAATGCTAATAAATTAGCAAGTTGTTTTCTATAATAAAAAGAAAGATACATGGTATCTTTTGTTAAGTAAAAACTGTTCCTAATAAAAATATTAGAGTCAAAAAATAAAATGTCACAGTAGTGACGTGTACTATTATATAATAGTAAATTTAATTTACCTATATGCCTATTTTGTTCTTGAGTAAGTGTATAAGAATATGGGAATGCACACATAATAAATTTGCAACCTACTGATGCCTGGATTTGTAATACCAGTTCTACTAATATAATTACATCCTTCTTGGTAATAGAAAGGCCATTTCCAAGTAATATGACAACTGTAGACTCTTCGTTAAGTTGTAACTTTTTCAGATTATTCATTATAATACTTAAACTAGCTCCAGGTGAACAAACATTAACAACGGGGCAATCTATGTAAGTCTTAATTAAACTACCCAAACCAACACCCAGTTTGTCCGAGACAATAAATGTATTTTTACTTTTACATAATTTTGAAGACTTTGTTAACATTTTAGTAGTTTTAGAACACCCTGTTTGTATATTAGGTATGTGTTCAGAACCACCATTGCTGGTACATTGCATACTGTGATTATTACTAATAAGAGAATTGACTTTCTCTAAATTTTCTTTGCCAATTCTTGCTATTTCATCATATTTGGAAATATAATCATTAGTTATTTGTTGATTTTCTAATGTAATCCTATGTAGCTCTGCTTGTGAACTGTTTAGTTTTGTGTTTAGTTCACTAACCTGTAAATCATATTGAATCTGGTTACTTATTAATTTGCTATGGCACTTTTCTAAGTCCAGCATTGACATATTAATTTGCCTACTAAGGTCAACATTAGTAGCCTGCAGTTCCTTTACTTTATGGGACTTGTTAAGAGCAGATTTGAGTTGTTTAACCAATTTATTTAACTTATAATATTTTTTACTTTTCCTTCTGGAATCAAATTTTACTGTGCACCTATTTACCTTTGTTACATCACCTAGGAGCTCTGAAAAATGATTCTGAGTGGCAGTACTATTTAGTGTCTGTATTTTTTCTTCTAGATAAATGATTTTGCTATGCGCTTTATTCAGAAAAACAATTTACAAATACTTTTGGAATCGACAGTTAATGACTGTTAGCTGTGATGACAAAATAGGTAGTAAATTTAATAGTTTGTAGTTGTTTTTTCCAAGTGAAAATGTCTGTAGTGGATATGGTAAAACATGTCCCTAAAAAAGTGAAAGTATATAACATATATTGTTATATTTCTATAAATATAATTCCAAAAATATAAAGTTTGAAACATAACAATATTTATATTACAAAGAAAATTCATTTTTTTACAATGAAAATCACTGTTTCTTTGCTATATCTTAGGAACCCATACATGGTCCGTTATTATTCTACGAAATTTTGAATGATTTAGAGAATGGGAATGATCCGGTTCTAAAATGCTTCATATTTGAACCACCATAACGCAAATGCGGTTGATACCGAGGAAGATTCTAGAGAAGAAAACACTTCGATTCAAGCCTAAAACACTAGCGAAAATGAGACCATGGTTTATTTTACTGAATCCTGTTTTTCAGGAGAATGAGACTATGGAAAAGACGTTTTGCATCGACGATGCTATAATATCTTTATTACAGAGGTCACAGTTGTCAGTTAAACTTAATAGTAATACATTTGATTTAATTATAATTATTTAATTTATAATTTTCTTTTAGTTCTAAAAACGTATTAGCAAAACGGTTAAGACGTGCCGACCGACCCATACATGGGACATGATTTTCCAGCTTTTCCAGAAACCGCATATTTTTTTTTTTCCCGAGCTGCTGCGACTATAATAAGGCATATTTGTAAAAATCACTAACATCGAAGCTAAAAATAGTTTCAGGCTTATCTGGGTTAAGAGCTGCAAAACGATTTGGTGTTCCTAAGGGAACCCCCTTAGGAACACCAAATCGTTTGAGCGCTATGTGAAAAAGGATGTCTGTGCAGAAGATCTTGTCCAGGTTATTATGGGGAGACGACCAGCCTTACCTATTGATTTAGAAGCCGAGCTGGAAAGTTATTGCAAAGAAATGGATAGAAAAAGTATAAATAACAATGATTGTGAACTCGTTTTGAAGACTGGTACTAGTCTATAATTTAATAATTAAAGTACCAAAATATTAAAAATATTAATAATTACAATAAAAATGTAATTATAATGACATTAATATTGTTTTTTTATTTGTTTACCCCTACAATTTTAAGGAACCTAATATAAGATACTATCTTATATTAGCATTCCCTAATATCTCATAATAGGAGACCATTTGCCTTGGACTTAATTTTTGTTTTTTTTCACTTTTTACAGCACAGTCAGAAAAATATTGCATTTAGCACTAAATAGCTATTACACATTGAAAGTATATTAAATTTCCTATCAAAAACTATATCTCAAAAAACTTCAAATGTAACAGTTTTGTTTTTATAGTTAAAAATAGAAATGGTATCTCATAATAGGCATCTTTACCCTATTAGTCACGGGAGGAGGCCTGCCCCTGCAATGGGACATTAATGGGCTGTTATGATTAATAATTAATTGTGGAAAGTTTCCTCCATTCTATAATGTCCTTGTCATCGAAACGTAATGTGAAGAACATTTGGCCAAACCAGCAATCTGTGATGGCGGTAGAGTTAAGTAATTATTTGCCTACCATCTGTTGCCTTGATTGAGGTAAATTTGATAAAGGTTATACAAAATAAAGACAGATTATTATAACAAAAACTAAATCAATCTTAAAAGCGAGAAAAAAAACAAACGAAAAGATTCAGTCCATAAAACTGCAGCAGATCTCTTATGTCGATATACCGTATCGTCTGTGGCTTAAATTTGAGCTTCGCTATCGAAAATATTTGAAAACGTATCGAACAGATCCCTATCTTATGGACTGCATCAAAATATAAGAGAGGATATAAATTTATATTGGAATGCCCATTGCTGTGTTGTGAACCTCGAAGATTTGTTCGACTGACTCCAATACACTACAATAGATAGATTTTAAATCTTTGAAACTAGTATTAGATCGACGTCTGGTTTGAAGATTTGAAATTCATTCTGTGTCGTGTTTTGGTGCAGTTGTTATTTGGTGTATTATAGTTTATTTAGATGTAGATAAAACGCAGTTAGTTTTTTATCATAGAACATCACTAACGTCAACCTGCAAGGAACAGACCTTTATATACTTACCTAATATCAATTAATCAATCAACTAGGCTATCGCAGTAATCTGCTGGAAATAAACCTCTCCCAACACGCGCCACAGAATACAGTCCTCGCCTAGTCCTTTCCGATTCATATATCCTAGTCATTTTTAGGGTTCCGTACCAGTTTTGAAAAAACGGAACCCTTATAGGATCACTTTGTTGTCCGTCTGTCCGTCTGTCCGTCTGTCTGTCAAGACCATTTATCTCAGGAACGCGAGGAGGTATCAAGCTGAAATTTTCACAAAATACTAAGGCTTGTTGCCTCTCAGTGCTGTAAAAAATTCAAAGTGCTAGTCCAACGCAATCAAGAGATATAGCCGTTTTTGTTGCAAAATTTAGAGGGGTAAGGGCAAAAACCTACAGGGTACTTCCAGTCTACCTACAAACTTGAAATTTGGCATGGAGCAAGGTATTATAGTACATGTAATGGGAAAATTCCGAAAACCTTAAATTTTTACTTCAATAATATTATATTTTGATTTTATAGAATTTTGGCAGGAAAGCTGAGTCTCGTGACTAGTGACGTCATAGAATTTTGACAGCTGTCAAAGTGACAGCTGTCACTTTTGACAAGTGGGACGTGACGTCATAGATTTTTTGACAGATGAGTCGTGACGTCACAGAGTTTTGGCGGGAAAACATTTTTATGACAGTTGACTCGTGACGTCATTGAATTTTTGACAGATATTTCGTGACGTCACAGAATTTATGACAGATGAGTTGTGACGTCATATTAATTTGGCGGGAAAATATTTTTGACACCCGTCACTTTGACAGCTGTCACTTTTGACAGATGGGCATGACGTCATAGAATTTTTGACAGATGAGTCGTGACGTCACATAATTTTTGACAGGTGAGTTGTGACGTCATAGTATTTTGGCGGGAAAATATTTTTTAACAGAGCTGAGTCGTGCCGTCATTGAATTTTGGCGGGAAAAATAGTATTTAAAAAGCTGAGTCCTGACTGACGTTATCACAATTTGGCAAATAGGTTTGTACGGAACCCTCGGTGCGCGAGTCAGACTCGCACTTGACCGGTTTTTTTCTTTATATTCCTAATAACATGGCATATTAAGTCTTTACCTTTGAAATTGCCGTTTTGTATGAAGATTTTATTAGAAGTTAGATTTTTCATACTAACGTTTACTTACATATTTCAATAGTTATAATATCTACTTAATGCAATGAAGTTTGGTATGTGTAATGAAGCACATCTAAGCTAACTATAGTGTTTTAATCACAGAGAAAAAAGTATCTGGTAAGAAGTTACAATTAAACAAATGGGAAAATCCGCTGTTTTAATTTGGACCCTTGTATACAGGCTGATTAATAATACAAATTTTAATTTATTTTATTTTGTTAGATGTTGGTAATATCCTATATTTCGTAAATACCAATTAAAATTTAAACAATATAATTATGTTGTAAAAGAATATAGAGTCTAAAGACTGCGCCGAAATAAAACGGCAATTTCATTATTATCACGTGTCGCATCGTCGGTCCGACCTAAGGTTTGTATCAAGTTTTCCTATTTACGGGAATTAACTACAATTGTGCACAAAACGTTAGTTTTAAACATCTTTGTGTGCAGTTCTTGAACCATAATGCGATATTTGTATCAAACCGAGACGTCATACGAACCGTACTGTGGTTTCTATTGAGGGCTTAGTATTTGCGCAATACTTTTCGAGAAAGCCGGGCCAAAGTACGCTTGATAGGTTATTGTGTAAAATGGATTGTATTCTTTTGATACATGCATTCATGAATTCTAAGATATTGTTTCAAATTAATCTTTGTTCAAGATGAATTGCTATTATAACGGGAAAGATTGTAAATGGCTATCAAAGGTTTACTATCTTTCATTTTTTGAACTTTAGGTCAAAACTAATGGTTGTCGATAGCGATTGTTGTATACTGGATATAAACGAAAACAAAAACCATAACCCGGTGTATAGGCATTGCACATGTCGTGTCATTAGCAAAGGAATAAAGCTATTTTATGACTACATTAGTTCATACAGTTATAATTCTTCTAAAATACCTACGTGGTATCTTCTATACTATAATAAAACTGTAGAGGTCGAAATGTCTGTTCTTTTCGAGAATTCAGATAAAAATTATCTATAAAATCTAGAAAAAAGTCAAAAAGCAAGAAACCACAATTTTTAGAATTAATGTCTGTCTGTCTGTTTGTTACCGCACATCTTTGAAACGAATTAATATAATCTTAAGACCAATACATTGTATTGTAGCCTTTTTTATTAGGCTCAAACTGAGGTATGTTTCATCACAATCGGATAAGTATTACTCGAGATATTGCTTGATCTCTTTATTAGAACAGTTGAATACAAATCAGGGGTCATAAAAAATGGTTTTGTTCAATGTTGAATGAATTTAAATTTCGTAGATTATTTTTATACACAACGATTAAGCGTAACTTAAAGTTACATTTAGTTTTGTTTCATTGCAATCGGTTCCTTCTTTTAAAATATATTTGAATTTAATTAAGTAATATTAAACAGCGCCATCTTTCGAACTTAGACTGGAGTACATCAAGAGTTAAACTGCGTGTTGTATTTTTAAATGTAAATAAATACAAATACAAACAACCTTTATTTGTTAATCACAGGTACAAAACATATTACAAAAATAAATAGTCTTTCCCTGTTTTGCCAATACTGGCGTACAAACATCAATTTTTAAAGTTGAACTACACTTCTCATCAGAAAAATCGAAACAGTTGCAAGTTTGTGTTTTGTAAGGATTATCTGAAAAATGTGTATATTTAGGAATATGTGTTATATATCATTTAATAGGGAATTTAATGAGGTTTTCAAATAATAATGTTAATGTTCTAAATTCAAATTAAATTTTCATAGATTTCGGATTTTGTTTAACAAGTCGTATTTACCCTGTGCGTAGTTTGACGGAAATTGACAAAATTAGGCACGTAAATGAAAAAAAAAAGGTGACAACGTTTATTTAATAACCCGTATCGCGCACTTAGAGTTCCTCGCTCCTCTTATTACACCGTCCACGCGATGTTTACCCGCAAAAACCGCCAAGTGGTGGCATTGCTGAATTCTGGACTTAGTCAGGTTATTACGGCTGAAAGATTGCATCTAAGCTTGTCGTCTTTTCATAGAATCTGCAAACGCTATCAGGAGACTGGTTTGCTCACGCGCCGTTAGAGATCTGGCAGAAAACAGGTAACTTCAGACCGAGTAGATCGATTTATAGTAAGACCTTTCTTACAAAATCTACGAATTAATGTCTTTCAACCGCAGCAGCAGCTTTAAGATGAACCTATGGTGGCTGTAAATGACTCTACAATTAGAAGAAGGTTGAAGAAACGTGGACTTGTACCGTACAAGCCAGCAAATAGGGAGGAACTACCTGCAGATCATCGAAAAGCGCGCCTTAACTTTTCACGTAATTACCTAAATTGGTCATACATCTAGTGGAACAAGTTCCTCTTTTCTGATGAGTGCAAAATTGTATTGTATGGTAACGATGGAAGGACTAAGGTCTACAAAAGTGATGAAGAATGCTTTGCACCATGCAGGATTAAAAGAAAAGGCCATCCATGGTGGCGGTTCATGGACTGTTTGAGGAGAAAATAGTGTAACGACAAGACAGAGTTTGTCTTTGTGTTTGGGTCACGTCTGCCCTTATTTAACAGTCATAGGTACATCGAACAGTATCTTGAACCTCTTGTGATGCCCTATGCACATTTATTTGACCCCGGTTTGACATTTATGTACGAGGATGCTAGGGCAAACACCGCGAGCGTCGTAAGAGATTATGTTACTGAAGTCGATATCTTTATTATTGATTGGCCAGCTAGAAGCCTGGACATGAATTCGACTAAACATCTTTGAGATGAATAGAAATGACGAATTAGTGTTAGAAAGCATGCCTCAAAAACACTTAGCCAGCTTTAAAATGCAATCCAAGAGGAATGGAATAGGACGCCACTATATTTGATCGTGACTCTCATCCTATCGATGAAGAACCGTACAGAAGCAGTAATGAGGGCTAGGAAAGGGTATACGAGTTATTAAATATACATTTCCTAGCTTTTTTTTTATTTACGTGCGTCATTTTATCAGTTTATAAAGAAAACATAATTTATAAATAGCTTCTCCACTTATAAATAAACCTAAACCTGTAAACAACAACATGCGCGAGTAAATTGTAGCAAAAACAAAACAAAAGACGGAGTAATACTGATGTAAATGGAATGACTAAGCTGCTTTGTACAAGGCATTATTCAAATAAGAAGTAATAAATACTTTAAAATTACAATATTAAACATTTTGTTTGTTTCAATAAAATAACTGCTTAATAAAATGAGGTAAAATAAATAACTGCCAATTGAATGCAAAATGCATCTGTGCGCGTTTTAATTTGTGGGTTGGAATCTCAAAGAGGACAACAGCTGTTTGTGCCATAGATGTGTATTATTTATTTATTTTATTAATTTATTATTTAAAGTAAAACAATACATTAAAACTTAATTTTGAATAGTAATAACTTAATTTTCGCCATTTTATTGTGTCTGTTTAATTGATGTTTGTAAAATACCCCACGTTGGGATGAAAAAAAAGTTATTAATGTATTATTAATAATTTTAACATATTGTGTCCATATAAAATATGTAATAAAGAAAATGTAATTTCTTAAATCCTGTTACTGAATACGGTAACGGGACCCCTTAGAACAGAAGTTAAAGTTTGCCTTTTTAGGCGGATAATAATGTACCTTGTAATATCTCCCTTCTTTCTTCTTTCCTAAAACTCTAGCTTGTGGCGACAAAGAATTACTTATATAAAAAATTATATTTAAAAAAATACTGTGAGTTAATAATAGATCTTTGTACAAAAAGAGTAATCACAACATTAGGAACATAAAAGCCTTTTGTTTCAACCTGATTAAGCGGAATAATAAAAATCGAATAATATTTTCGTTACAATTTCCTACTTTATTTTTAAGTATGATATTGAAGTGGCAAAAATCTTTCATCTATTCCATAATGTATTGTTCCATTATGTAACAAATTGTTTTTTTTTTTACTTGTACTTTATTCGCCCACTAAATGTTAAGAAAATTGCATTATGTTGAAAAACAGAAAAGAAACCTCTTAATATTATAAAATGGGAAAGTATGTTTATTGTATGTTTTTTGTTTTTCGTTTACGGCAAAACGGAGCGACGAATTGACGTGATTTTTAGGCGGAGATAGTTGAAGGGATGGAGAGTTACATAGGCTACTTTTTTTCTGTGTCCTGGAAAGGGGAACAGTGCTACCCGAATATAAAGCGATCGAAGCCGCGGGCAAAAGCTAGTTATAATGTAAACATAAGCTCGCTCCATGTTGCCAAGCAGACAGTGACTACTAATGTCTCAGTTACGAAGATGCGGAGCAGTTGCAACGCCTTCCTCTAAGAGCGTCGCGAGTTCTGCAGCCAAGAGAGTCGCGAACGCTTACCGTCAATAGCGTAGCGAAGTCTAACGTAATTAGCGTCACAACGCTTGCCATCATGGACGTCACAAGACCTGCCGTCATGGACGTCACGACGCCTGCCATCATGGACGTCACGAGGCCTGCCGACATGACCGTCGCGACGCTACGCGAGACGTAAAAATCTTTTATCAAAGCTTTTTAAGATAATAGCTGTCATGATAGCCGTATCGTTTTATTATTGAGATGATGACCTTTACTACATAACATCAACTGACCGCTTTTTATCGGGTGGCATGGAGTGTATTTGCATAAATTTAATATACTTAAATATAAATCATTCTAATGAATAAATAAATAAATATTCAAGGACATCTCTACACAGCGCCATTTGTTCCCAAAGTAAGCTAGGCTTAACCTGCTTGTGTTATGGGTAACAGAACAACGGATATTAGTACTTATAAACTTTATTTTATAAATACATACATATTATGCATAGACCAATGCAAATAATCATGTTCATGGACACAAATATTTGCATTGAGGGTAATCGAACCCGAGACATCTGCGTAGCAGTCGTGTTATATAACCACTACGCCACTGAGGTCGTCATGTATGTGTTTGTCAATGAATAATGTTATTATCTCAAAAGTTCAAGCCTTATAACATTAATTTTGTTGTTTCTTCTTAAAATAATATTATAATACTGGCAATGCTTTTAGAAGATAAAATAACAAACATTTATTTTGTTTTCATCAATAAAAAAAAGGTAAGGCTCTGTAAAGGTATTTTTAACATAAATTTAATATTTAATTCTCCAAATGTATTCAACATAAAACTTTTGAAATATTTTACGTGAAAACAATAAATCAAAAAAATAAATATATGTATGACTGCAAAAATGGTTTATATTTTTTCATAAAATATGTCAAAGGTTACGAAAATAAGTTTGTATTTTTAGGACTAAAAGATAACATCGACATCTGTTGCAACCATATTACTATTACTTCTCCCTGTCTCATCATTTCGATATCGTACATAGTATTTATTAAAGACGACACATTGAGTCATCATAACAGCCCATTAATGTCCCACTGCAGGGACGGTCCTCCTCCCGTGACAGAGGTTTACTTGGCCTACTAATACCACGCTGGCCAGACAGATTGGTATAGGGTTTAATTTCAAGTTTTCCTTCTTTTTATTTCGTAAAGATAGTAGTTACGGTTATTCCCTTAGTCGGTTTTTACGACACCCATGGGATGAGATGGGGTGGTGACATATTGTATTCTTACTCCGTATTGTTTTTGTGATTAAAAATAATCTTTAAAACATCCTATTAATATATCGTAGCAGGGACTGCAATGGACAGAAATTATGGCTACAATAATACCACGCTGGATTTATAAAGGGCTTCTTTTGAAGTTTTCATAATAATATGGTTTCGTAGATTTGCAATGCTTTTACGTTAGCCAGCGATTTATGGGGTGATTCTCCGGATAGGTTTAATTACAGTTAGGCACAACCAATAAACACACTTCTTTCTCTTTGAAAAATATTTCATTTAGACCAATACAAACTTTAATTTTCATCGACACAATGATTTGCATTCATTTAGCAGAAATCTAAAGCAAAATACACTAATAAGGTTACAAGAAAATGCATACAATAAGCTAAACTAATATAATCTCAAACATACATTTAAACAAAATAATAAACTTTCCGGCAATATTTGTCTTTGTAAAGCAGTACGCTGGCATAATAGTGTGTATTTTATCATACTTACTTTAGACGCCAGCAAATTTGCACAACTATTGAATGCACCGTCCTCCTTTAGTACGAGTAACTACAGCACTTGAATAACAAAGCAAATTATATTGGACTTAGTTTTGAGAACGTAATATTAACTGAAGAATTCCTTTTAGTTTTCTTAGGGGAGCATGTTTGTTTTATAAAATAATATGATGGTATATTGAGCTGATTTTAAATAAGAAAAAACCGGTCAAGTGCGAGTCTGACTCGCGCACCGAGGGTTCCGTACAAACCTATTTGCCAAATTGTAATAACGTCAGGACTCAGCTGTTTAAATACTATTTTTCCCGCCAAAATTCAATGACGACACGACTCAGCTCTATTAAAAATATTTTCCCGCCAAAATACTATGACGTCACAACTCATCTGTCAAACATTATGTGACGTCACGACTCATCTGTCAAAAATTATATGACGTCACGCACATCTGTCAAAGTGACAGCTGTCAAAGTGACTGGTGACTAAAATATTTTCCCGCCAAAATAATATGACGTCACAACTCATCAGTCAAAAATTCTGTGACGTCATGACTTATCTGTCAAAAATTCAATGACGTCACGACACAACTGTCAAAAAATATTTTTTTTTCCCGCCAAAATTCTGTGACGTCACGTCCCATCTATGACAGATGTCAAAAGTGACAGCTGTCAAAGTGACTGTTGTCTAAAATATTTTCCCTCCAAAATAATATGACGTCACAACTCATCTGTCAAAAATTCAGTGACGTCACGATTTATCTGTCAAAAATTCAATGACGTCACGACACAACTGTCAAAAAATGTTTTCCCGCCAAAATTCTGTGACGTCACAACTCATCTGTCAAAATTCTATGACGTCACGTCCCATCTGTCAAAAGTGACAGCTGTCACTTTGACAGCTGTCAAAATTCTATGACGTCACTGGTCACGTGACTCAGCTTTCCCGCCAAAATTCTATGAAATCAAAATATAATGTGATTGAAGTAAAAATTTAAGGTTTTCGTAATTTTCCCATTACATGTACTACAAGACCTTGCTTCATGCCAAATTTCAAGTTTGTAGGTAGACTGGAAGTACCCTGTAGGTTTTTGCTCTTACCCCTCTAAATTTTGCGACAAAAACGGCTATATCTCTTGATTGCGTTGGATTAGCAGTTTGATTTTTGTACGGCACTAAGAGGCAACAAGCCTTAGTATTTGGTGAAAATTTCAGCTTGATACCTTCACGCGTTCCTGAGATAAATGGTCTTGACAGACAGACGGACAGACGGACAGACGGACAGACGGACAACAAAGTGATCCTATAAGGGTTCCGTTTTTTCAAAACTGGTACGGAACCCTAAAAATGAAGTTAGTTGCGTAGCTCAGTAAATTCTTAACCAATTAAAAAAAGGCTTTTTGTTCAAAGGCTACATCGTGATATTGCAATTTGATTGAAGTAGGTTATAGTAATATTTGAGTTTTATCTCAAAGAAAACAAGATTACTTTGTAAAAGTCATTGAAGTAAAAGATATTGCGTATCTTTCAATAGTAGTAAAGCTCTAGTTTTAGAGACAGTTTTAATAAAAAAAAATATATGCCTATTTCGGTTTTAGAATACCAAAAAAAAATTCTAACTTCTAATTATTTCAAATATCACTATAAGCTCTCCGTATAAGAGTAGCACCATCCCCTGAATGTCTAAAAAGATAGATGGAATGATCTCAAAAGAAACACCTGATGTTAAATCAGCGTAGTATAAGTAAGTCGTTTTGATATCCACTAGTATTAAAATCAAAAATTCTTACCTTTCGTTCAAAAGTAATACATTTAAGATTCATAAAGCAAGAATGAATAGATTGCAAGGGATCTTTAGAAGCTCAGTTATAATATTGCCTTTGTTGTTGCCATCACAATTGGATTGAGTGTATTAACGCCAGGAACACGTTCAAAATTTCCAATAGATGAGCTAGCACCGCGACAAATTGATGTCTGATTGTACCCAAATCGTAATTTAATTTCTGTGACCCCATATTCTCTTTGTTCTCAAAGAAACGATTTAGAAGAAAGTTTGAAATGTTTAGGATTTGATTTTGATCGAAAATGATTCAGGTAATGTTATGTATACGCGACTTTTAAACTGGTATCCATTGAGGTAATATGTACGTATATTACTTCGATGCTCGTATGTAATATGTATACATAGATTATTCCTGCTTTTATAGTCATGTCTGTTTCTAGCGTAGCTTTTCTTTAGCATGAAAAACTTCCCGTGTCAAATATCTATTCCATTCTAACCTGTCTTTAACAAATATTAAACCTTAGGTATGCTCATTTATCCATGATAATTTAAAGTCCTATAAGGGTCATTCTACTGAGTGTTAAAAAAATAAAATATTTTTTTAGTTTCACAAAATCAGTCATTTATTCAGTTATAATAAAGTGATACTACGCAAATATCGTCTAAAAAATAAAATCAGAGCTCAATAATAAACATAACCAGAATAATTGCACATTTTAGTATTATCACTTCGACAGGAGTGATTCTCATTTCAACATAAGTGACAAAATCTTTCTTAAAATGAATAATGTTTAATATTAAAAGTAAAATAGCAGCTAATCTTAAATGCTTTTGCTTATAATTTTATAGTATAGCTAGTACAAATAATCAAATATGATTGATATAGATTCTAAAAATAATAAAATAATTTTCTACAGAAGTGATATCATTTCTATAGTCACTTCGACAGGAGTGATTCTAATTACAACGTAAGGTAATATTTTATTAAACTAATCAACATTAATAGTAAAAGAAAAATAATAGTTGGTTTAAACTGCTTTTGGTTATAAGTAGATCCTATAACTTGTTGATATTGTAATCAAATTAGGTTAAAAAGGCCTAAAAAATTAAAGAAAACATTTTCTACATAAGTAAAGTCACTTCTGTAGGATGTAAAGGCATTAATTATATTCTAATGTTTTTTTAGAAAATTTTCTCTTAGTCTACAGACGTAATACTTAAAAGACCTTGCTGACCACCACCTGGACTCTCTTTAAGTTCAAATTTAGTCATTTTTCTCCCTATATGGTTCTTTCTTCTCTTTCTCTTCTTTCTTTTTAAAGATAAGAATAGCCATGCAGTTTGTTTAGATAGCGGTAGCTTAAAGCCTATTTGACAGATGAGGATCGAACCTAGAACTAAATAAATGCTTATTTAGCTGGAACGGTCGGCAAAAATTCTTATTAATTATTTTTAATAAATATACAAAAATGACATTGTAGAAAATCAGTCACTTCTGTCGGTAAATGCCCTCAATTAGTGACGTGTAACATAAGATTACTAAATTACTGTAAAACCAACATTTTTAGTGTGTAATAGCATAGCGAGAGTGTGCATTTCGCATAGAAGCTCATATTTTAGTAAGCATAAGCCCAAACCATTATCTTTACCGACAGAAGTGAGTTCTACAGGAGTGAGTTTTATTATGAAAACACATATCCTGTACAAAATTTAAGGTAATAAGATTTATATTCACCTGCCATTGATAATTGACTACTTAGCTAATAAGACTCTAAGGTTATCATATTCGTATATCACTTACTAAGTTTGTAGGATGAAGTACAGTGGTGACGTTTCAACTTCGACAGTGATGTAGAATGCCGTTGAAACTTATTTTAATTCCGCCCAGGTGTCACTGTCCGAATTATGGCTGAGACTGATACTGACAGAACTCGGTAAAGTGTTGTCAGAGATAGAAATTTATGTTGCATTTTTTAAAATTAAACATTATTCTATTTTGACAAACTATTTCTACAGGTGTGATTTTATTTTACGAACAATATAGAATGTCGAATAAAGTTAAAAATTAAGATGAATATTAAATATCAATAAAAGCTACAGTTACTTTGTAATATGCTTTATTGGTTTCTTTATGTTATTTATACATAATACCCTTTTGAAATAATTTTAGAAGAATCTTTATGCTGATACTTGCTTCGCGAACATTCGACAGGACGTGAGTAATCACGTACTGTACCACCAAAAAAAAGGAAAAGTATTTATTATTTAATTTGATCCCTATGTAAACTGTTAGACTTAGCGACAAAGTTTATAAAATTAATATAGAAAGTATTAAAATTGAGGAACTAGGACAGATATTTCAAGCGAACACTAATTTACTGACTCAGTAGAATGACCCATAATCGTAAACGTCTCGGCAAGCAATATATTTAAATTTCTTTTAAATTCATCTTTTTCTAGTTTCTGAAAGAGAAGCCGAGACAAAAGTTGCCGCGTAAATAAAAGGCATTAAACAAAGATAATATAATCTTTCTTCCAACAATAAATTTATAAGAAAACCTTTTTTTCAAGACCTCTCTAATCTTGTAAATCCGAATGTTCCCTTTCACTTAAACAAATGAAAAAGAGCATTTTGTTACGACATCGTCTACATCATAACAAACAGTCCGGTCTGAACCATTTCAGGCAAGTTCGTGACTCGATTACAAAAGCATCAGTCGAATGGAGAATACAATATTGTTATGGTACTTCACTATGAAATAAAGTTATTGTCAGTAACCCATAAATAAATACATTCTGCATTTATTTGTTAAGAAATAGGTTTATACACCTACAATAAAATTAACGCCTTATTCTCCAAAGAGGTAAACAGGCCTTTTCTTATTCGTATACACGAAGTAATTACTGCAAAATGCTTTCTAAATCAGAAACATGATCATAAGATATCAGACCAAATACGAAATTTTAATGTCTCCCAAGTATGAAAGAAAAACCATGAAAACTTTTCACTCATAAATAATACAAAGTTGTTTACCTAAAGTAAAGTTTAATTAGATCATATCTCTTACTTTATAAATAGATTCCCAAATTCAAATAAACTCAAAAAACAAACATCGACAACCGACAAAAATATTTGAAATAAAGCTTAATACCGATGCGAATGTACTAGGAACACGGCTTAAACATTTGGATTTTCAGAGAAACATACTACACTTATCTATATTAATCCTTCCGCGTAGTTCCTATACACACTTTACTAATATTACTAGTACATTAAGCTTATAACTTACTTTCGAAACTAATATTAAGATAGTAAGTCAGGACTTAAGTAGGTAATATGATAGAAGGGTATATTCAATTAGTAAAATGTACGTTAAACAAGCTAAAAGTAAGAAAAAAGTTGGAAAACTCTTCTTACCGAAGGACAGTTCTTTATGGTTGTAATTTCTGTTAGTACTTTATTAAGACTACTTACTTCATAAAATACGACTTTATTAAGCAACGTCGTCGTCAACGCAAAGTCTTAATAAAGTACTAATAGTAAACATTTAATTGTTAGCAAGTTGTAGAGTTTATTAACCGTTATCAAATAAATAAATTGCGGATGAAACACTTACTGAGTATAACTTTATAAAACAAAACCAACCTAACCATGCACCACTGCGGCGACAAAAAGAACGAATGATTTAGTCAAATCTACTTCGATACAAAGATTTATTGAGAGATTTAAGTTTAAGATTATAACTTTTTAATTAAAAAGTCTTCAAAACTACATTTTATTTGCCAATATAAACATTAACCAAAACCAATATAACCGAAATCAGACATCATACAAGTTAATTACTCTTAATGAATTATTAAAGCACCATCTTGTAATCCAACTCACATCAAGAAATTTACATACGGAAAACGTAGGGTACAAATTCATACATACGTTATTTAGATCATTTACATAGCACATCAGAATATGTGAATATGGTAATGATATGCCACAAATTTTGCTCACAAATATCATTTTCATTCGAATCTCAAATGGAATTTTCCGATAAAATTTTGTATTGGAAACCGTATGGCCATATTGAATGGTTGCTATGTGAAAAAAATATTCTATTGAACATACATGTTGTTAAGAACTGCCGTTACGCAACATTATATTTTGACAAACAACCATTTTGGTATATTGGTTGCACTTTTCTTATTTTGTTACTTATGTAGACTATAGATATAGACTGGTAACTAGTTTTGCATTTTATGAGTATCTACGCAAATGAATACTGTTCTCCTTGTGGTGGCAAAGAAGGAGTATAAAATTATACCGCTTTAAATCAAAACCTACCGCTACATATCAAATCATCAATTGTGCAGTAGTAGTTTATGCTTGCTTAATTGAACAATTCAAAGAGTATTTTTTATTTTAGTACATAGATTTTTGTACTTTTAGTTAGTAGTTAGGATCAATTAGTCTATAAAGTAAAGCTAACATATATTTTCAAAATTAAAGCTTATCCTAGGCCTGAAAATGCAAACGAATAGCATAAAAATCAACGGTATAACTTTTCCATAACCGAAATACAACAGCAGACAATCGTTAAAATTTATAACTCGATACTTTAGAGCTCGTTTATTCCACGAATTATTTTTTAGATACAGGCAAAAATACTATGTGCACAGTGTAGTTACTTGTAGGGCTAAAAATAGTGGTATTTTTGATGGAAAAGATGGGAAAAGATCAACGCAGAAAGTAGGCTATTACAATAATAAGTTTTCCACAAGAACAGTGTCATGGTAAATTATACATACATACATACATAAACTCACGCCTTATCCCGTCCGGGGTAGGCAGAGACGACATGGTAAATTATAACATTTGTAACAAAGTCTTTGAATAATCATACAAAAATCTTTTCTAAAATTTCACTTTACAAATGTAAAGCAGTTTATTTGAGCAGTAATTATGCACACCCATATTAATCCTCGCCATAATTGTATTAGCCACCCGTCATTGTCCCAACGTAATTTGAGCGCTGTGAAAAGATTTATTTACATTTCACGATTGACAGTTTTTCTTTTTTTTTTTCTTGAATCCAAGCACCAGAAGCATTTTTTACGTAGATACATACCTATTTGCACTCCGCCTGTTGACTCGGTCACGGCTGGCAGCTGTGTCAGAGTTCCAGGTCGGGCTACCGACTGAAACCCAAGGTGAATCCTTTTTCAAACTTGAATCAGGGTAACAAGAAGCAACGAGGTTTCGTGTTGGCCGGACACATGACGTCCCCATCACGCTTTTGGGAGGCCATTGCATCAGGCCTACGTTACAGCAGTAATTCCTGTATTGGTACAATTAGTTTACCATGAATGACATCCCTTGCAAAAAGCGAGACTTTTATTTGTATAAAATCGTAAGGTATAATGATCTTTTGAACTTTTCAGATATACTGAGCCTTAAAATCCGTCCATTCGCATTACTGCTCCTCATTTTGTATCATCGGCAATGTAATAATGTATCCATAATCTTTTATACTCCCCTAAGCCTATTGAAAATGGGATGACAGGATTTTTAACGCACCTCATCATTTTGTGAGGGGCCTTTTGATTGTTTTGAAAGAATTTTTGGGATAATTTTTAAGCCCGTTTATTTTTGGATAATATCAAAATGTAATTTCGTTAGCTTACAATTTCGAATTTGTTAGACAATTTACGTATAGGTACGATTTATTTTTACTTGTTCTGTAAAATAGTTTTTTTGTCAAACTTTATGATACCTACAGTCATTACATTTTAGGTTAACGGAAAACATTTCATATGTTTTGTTTTCCCCACAAGTGTCAATAAAATAAGCTTTGAATTGTCGTATTAGTTAAACAGATTCCTGACAGATTTCAGATTCAGAGAACAAAGTGACTCAATAGGGTAACCCATTTATTCCTTGTGTTTTTGGCTTATGTTTTCGATATTATGCGTAGACTCAAGTATTGCTCATCACCTTAGGCTTTCAGTATGTCATTAATGAGAAGAGAGAAACTACCATCATCTTGTAACTTTTAAACTATCGCGTTTCATTATTATAAATATTATATAAACGGGATATTAACGCGCATTTAATTTACCTTTATTTTACTTGACGTTTCGGCACAGGTTGCACTGGCCGTGGTCGCAAGCTGACTGGTGATGCGACGTCACAGCTTCGTCTTCGTGATAGTCTATTATCATCTACCCTCGCATCTTGAGATGTTAATATAAAGTCCCCCTACACACAACACTGACCGTATCGCTGTTCTGTACGTTAACCGACCGTTCAAAAAAGGGAGGTATTGTTTTCGATATCACTGGATTCCACGTTGCTGACAACTTGAAACCGTCATCCCGGTTAGAGTTTTTAGGGAACTTTTTGATTTCAATGGCCTCGCGCACAAGTCTTGAGTAATGGTGGCGATCGGTGGAGATTACCCGTGGCTTATGAAACTCGATCCAGTGATTAGCGCCAGCGTTCACCAAGTGTTCGGCGATAGCTGACTTGTTGGTCTGTCGGTTCTTCACAGCAGCTATGTGCTCTTTGAGCCTTTCAGCAATGGTCCGCTTTGTTTGCCCAATATAAGAACTGCCACAGCTACAGTCAATCTTGTACACGCCAGGACATTGCAGAGGTAGGACATCCTTTGGTGAGCGTACTATGCTATTAACCTTGGCCTCCGGGGTGAAAATGGTGTGTATTGAGTAGTTTCTCAACATCAAGTAAAATAAAGGTAAATTAAATGCGCGTTAATATCCCGTTTATATAATATTTACCATCATCTTGTACCATTTCTTGTATTACGATTCCTAATATTCTGCCTTACTTTTTCTACATTCGTAGGTACATTCGATTTCGAAACAACAAAGGTTACACGTAAACCTCAAACATTAAAGTTTTGGTCCGTGTACAGAAACATTTATTTAACAAAAGCACCACATTTATTAAAACAATATATTCCCAACTACAGAGACAAAACTATTACCGCAAAATTTATAAATGTTTGAATAGTTAAAGTGTAAAAGTTTTAAATGGATCCGTCCATGCAATTTTCACGTTAATAATATATGTAACGAGATGAGGGGAGCCTGGTGATCTGTAACACAGGGTTAGCCCTAGCACAGACTCCAAGTCTCTCGCAAAGGTTGTACACTGTTCTAATTTAAGAAATATATAGTTTATAAGTACCTTTGTGGAGAAAATAAATGTTATTTTTATTTATTATTATTAAATGAGAGTCGATTCATTATTTTACTGAATTCGAGTCGGTTAATATAATTACCACCAATTAATTGAATTTGTTGCTTGCTCGTACAGATTATTTTTGTTCTATTTTTTTATTGTAGGAGCTTTGTCACAATTTGACTATGTCGCTCCTTATGTATTATAACTTCATGTGCGTATTATAAGACTTATATAAACATTTCGCTGAACCAGATCCAGGGTTAGCTAAAGTACATGAACCATTTTTTTTTTATAGTAAACACGGCAATATGACTATATCGAGCCTGATGGAAAGCGCGAGTACAGTCCACAAATGAAGCCAAAGGGTAGAAGTCCTAAAACAACTTCAATCCGTCGTCATCATCTTGCCGGTTTGGCCAAATGCTTCTTCACACTGCGTTTGAAGGACCCAATGTCATATGATGGAGGAAATACGTGAGCCGGAAGCTGGTTCCACAACTTAATGGTGCAGCATAAGAAGGAATTCCCGAACCTTTTGGTGCTAGCCGATATCTGACAGACCGTCTGAGTATGACTCCGCAACCTACATCAAAGTTATTTGTAAGCATTTGTATCCTAAATGGTTCGCTCCGAAAACACTCCAACAGGACGTGGTGAATGTCCTCCACTACACCACACACTTACAGATTCTTTATTTGCAAAAAAATTCATGGTGGTTCTACCGTTAATGTTACTCCTAACACCAGAACAATTTGTCAACGAAGACAATTCGGAATAACATAATCGTTTTACTTTTAGGTAAAACAATAACACTATCATTTAGTTTAACTTCGTTCTAATGTCAGCACTGTCCGTTGTGTATGAGCTTAGATGAAACAATAGTAACAATATGTAGAGGTTACTGTATGTTAGACGCATTCCTATGCGTAACGTAATGACACAAGAATGTTATGTGGTTTTATGTGCGTTCATATTGAGAGACCACTTTGAATTTTAAGCTTTGAAATAGGTTTGTTCTTGGAAAAGTTCTAAAAGAATTCTAAATCTAGTCACTGATATTTGAAAGAAGTCACTGAGAATCGGAAAACCTCCTCTCCCTTTTGTGACTGACCGGCACCCATATTTTATAAACTACTTGGAATTTATGACCAAACCATATCCCCGACTATTTTCTTAAATAACGTTAATTATCGTTTCTTTAACCTTTGGAATTTAAAATATCTGTACGTTTTTTTTAAATGAAAGGAAATTAGTAATTGACTATTAGCTATAAAAAGTCTTGGCCTGAGGTCTTAATTATTTATATTAGTTTATCAGAAAGCGCGTGGGTGCTCTACGAGATTCAGTAAACGGGAAAGATTGTTATTTATAAAATTAATTTACAAATCTTTTAATGGAATTCATATATTTCAGCAGATGTAAATTCCAACAAGGTTTTCAATATGTACACTCGAGAGCAAAAGTTCCGGGTCACTAGCATTTACTTCAATATCTTGAAAACGAATAAAGCTATCGTATTGAAATAAATTGAACTTTATAGACAATTTAATGTTACTAAAATAAAATGCATTACATTTACTACTGACCATTTATTTTATTATGTTTAAAAGGACAAATTAAAAATGGCGTCATTTTGCTTGTAAAACCAAAACTGAAAATATTGAATTTTTTATATTTACAAGTAGTTTTAACACGGTTTAGTACTTGGTATTACCCCCACGTGCTGTCTGGACTGCTGCAATGCGATTTGGCATGCTGTACACCAAGTTTCTGAAACACTGTTGGGGAATGTTCTCCCATTCCTCTACCAATGCATGTTTCAAGTCACTAAGCGTAATTAAAGGAGGATCTTGTTGTCTTACCCGTCGTCCGAGCTCGTCCCAGGCGTGCTCGATAGGGTTGAGGTCGGGGCTACGTGCTGGCCACACCATGGGACGAATATTCACCTCATCAAGGTAGTCTTGCACTACACGAGCAGTGTGGGGACGGGCGTTATCCTGCATAAAGATGGCATTCTCACCAAGTCTTGCCATAAATGGACCGACGTGCTCGTTGAGGATTTCATCCACGTATCTTACGCCATTAAGAGTACCGTTTTCGATCAGTACAAGCTCTGTTCGGCTTTCCGCAGAAATTCCAGCCCACACGAGTACCGAACCACCACCATATGACACCTTTTCTTCAATACAGGCTTGCATAAATCTTTCTACTGGTCTTCTGTACACCTTTGCCCTTCCGTCGTGTGTATACAGCATAAATTTTGATTCGTCCGAGAATATGACATTTGACCAATTTTCAATCGTCCAATTCGAGTGTTCGCGTGCATAATTCGTCTTGCTATACGATGGTGTCTTTCGAGTTTCGGACCATTTGCGGGTCTAAATGGTTCCAAATTACCTTCAGCAAGTCGCCGTCTTACAGTCCAAGCAGAAGGGCTGCTTCCACCAAGTCCTAAAAAATGATGAGTCAGTGCTGTTTCCGTAAGAAACCGATTTCGTAGCATAGAGTTCACTAAATATCGATCTTCCCGTGCCGTCGTACACCTGGGTCTTTTTTTTTTTTTTTTTTTTTTTTTTTTTTTTTTTTTTTTTTTTTTTTTTTTTACACCTTCACACGTCCCGGAATCACCTCGCGGTCTGCATCAGTACGGTGAATGTCTTTATCTTACTTGTCTTCTTCCACTTTCCTTGTCTATTCTTTCATCAATTTCTTTTCGTTGTATTATATCTTCCATGTACTGTTTTATAACATCCCATTTCTCTTTACTTTCCAACATAATGTCCACTATATTATTTTTGGTAAATATTGTGCCCAGTCTCATTTCCAGCTCAAACCTTTTAAGCCCCCAACGACTGCAGTGGAATAAAGTATGCTCTGCGTTGTCCACGTTGCTGTCCTCATACATACATGACTGGTCGTTTACTTTGCCTATTCTAAGTAAGTAATCCATAAATACACCGTGGCCTGATAGACATTGTGTCATCCGGAATGTAACTACTCCATGTGTACGATTCATCCACTTTTCTATGTCTGGAATCAGCTGGTAAGTCCATCTTCCGTTTTTTGATTCTTCCCATTGTTTTTGCCATCTATCCAATGTTCTCTTCTTTTCTTGTCCTTTTTCCTCTTCGCTCACTTCTTTTCCTTTTTCATAGATATTTCGTCTTTCTCTTGCCACTTCATTTATTGGAACCAGTCCCGAAATCACCATAGCTGCTTCAGCAGAGACCGTCCTATAGGCACTGCATACCCTTAAAGCCATTAGTCTTTGTACTTTTATTACTAGGTGTTTTGGTCGGTGCCACCTCATTGCGGGCTCCCAAATTGGAGCACCATATGCAATTATGGACTGTACAGCTAGAGCCAGCACTTTCCGCTTTTTTGCTCCAGGTCCTCTTACATTTGGAAGTATGATGCTTAAAGCTCTTATTGTGCGTTCTGCCTTTACGCACACTTTTTCAAGGTGTTTATTGTACGTTAGTCCTCGATCAAGCACAATGCCAAGATATGTTACAGTTTTACATAACTCTATCTGCACCCCGTTTAGCTCAAAACTTATGTCCTTTAGCTGACGTTTTTTATTTAAAATAATAGCGTTTGATTTTTCTGGTGCCACTTCTAGCTCATGCTGTTTCATCCACAGAAATATGATCTGTAGTGCCTCATTAACTATAAGATTCAGCTCATGAGGGGTAGCCGCAGTGGCAGACACCGCTAGGTCATCAGCATAACAGATCAGCTCCACTCCTTCTGGGACATCAAGCCTCATTACATCATCATAGAGCACATTCCACAGAGTAGGTCCTAAGACAGAGCCCTGCGGTACTCCACCGCCTATTTTATGTATCTTGTCATTGTTTAGACTTATGGATCTGTCAGTGAAGTAAGACACAATAACATTTGTTAGTTCCGGTGCTATACCTCTCCTTTTCAACGCTGCAACAACGAGTTTCCATGATGCCGTATTAAATGCATTTCGTATGTCTAGTAGTATGAGTGCATTCCATTTTTTGTCTTTTTTGGCATCATTAGCAAGACGCACGACATGTGTAACCGCATCTACTGTGGACCTCCTCTTCCTAAAACCATATTGTGACTTACTAAAATCTCCCGTTTCTTCAATATTACTTATGAGCATTTCATTGAGTATGCTTTCAAAAACTTTTGACACAACATTAATCAAGCAGAGGGGGCGGTATTTGGTCTCATCAGATTTGTTCTTTTTAGGTTTTTCAATTAGCAGCAGTTTAGCTATTTTCCATTCTGTAGGGAACTCACCGGTTTTGAGGAGGCTGTTGTACAGTCTTAGAAAATATCCAGTGTGATCTTTCAGGATACACTTCATTATTTCCGGAGAGATGCCATCAGGTCCAGGTGCTTTGCCCATCTTTATCCTATTACAGGCTCTTCTTAAGTCATCTGCATTCAGTCTTACTTTACTTCTTTCATTCATATTTTCTTCTTTTTCTAGCGCTTCTGTTTTTGGTTGTATAAGCAGTTCTTTAAAAATTTCTTCTTTCTTTGTTTCTGTTATTTGAACTCTTGGTGTAGGTATTCTTAATTTCGACATAACTATCTTGTATCCTTCTCCAAAGATATCCTTCTCTAAATTTTCACATAGGCTATCCCATTTCTTCCCCTTCGCAGCTGTTATTGTTTTCTTAAGTGTAAGTTTAGACTCATCATAATCTTTTTCTAGTTCTTTTTTCAATTCTTGATCTTTTTCCCTCTGATATTTTCTTCTTTTTTGCCTCGTCTTAAATATACTTTCCTGTATTTCTTCATTCCACCAATACGGGAGCTTGTAGCTATCATCACATCTGATCCGAGGAGCGCTACCTTTATATGCCTTGGCCAATGCTCTATCACAGTTTTCAGCATTAGCTTCTGCCCCTTCAGTTTCTTTAGCAAAAATTTCAGAAAATAGTTTTTTATCTGGTAACCCAGATCTATATTTTACAGCTTTGAATTTCTCTTTGCTCTGCATTTTCAAGCTTATAAGCTGGTGCTCTCCAAGCGGCTCTTCTTCGCTGAGCACTTTCCATTGTGGTTTAAGTGCAACAATTTTGTCACATACTAATGTCATGTCAATATATGACGAGCCATTTCGTCTTACCAGTGTCGGCAGTTTTCCGTCATTTAATATATTAAGTCTCAGGGCCTGGGCCCAGTCCAGGAGCTCAGTACCTCGTTTGTCTGTCTTATTGCCTCCCCAGCATCTATTTTTAGCATTCATATCACCCGTAACCACTAATTTTAAATGTTTTGACGATGCTATTCTTACGTCACACTCTAGTTCCCAGAGACAGTCCATATAGTTCTGGAAAGGTATGTTAGGTGAAATGTATACACTGTAGAGGGCGACATCGGGTAATTCTACGCACACAAAACATGCTCCACTGCGATAGGCTGTTACCTTATTTATCTTGCTAAAATTCTCAATAAGTACATCCTTGGAATCGTTGGAATATTTGTTCGTGCCATCACACTGTCTTCTATTAGGCTCACTGTACATAATAAAGTCATATTTTTGTTTTGCGGCTACTGTTGTCGTTATGTCATGAATACTTGTACTCCTGCTAGCATTTATTTGTAAAATTGAGAATTTAAGTTCTTGTCCCTGTCCATCGTGCGTCTCTTCACTGCTTCTAATGCAACCCTAAAAACTTTACATTTTCCGCTGCCAGCAGCATGTCCTACTTGGTTACAGAGTGGGCAGAAGGCTTCCTGTTGGCATGTGCTTGCTTTGTGGTCGTCTCCCGTACACTTCTGGCATTTTGTACTCCTGTCCACTCCCGTGCATTTTGCAGCCATATGTCCATACTCCCAGCATCTGTAACATTTGTGAACGTCCACGCGCTCCTCAATCTTACAGATACTTAGTCCGATGCGAATTTCTCCTAGGTCTATGAGCTTTTGGAAGTCGTTCTCTTCTAGACTTATTGTAGCAATTTGGTTGCCGTCCCTTGTTGGTCGGAGTGATTTCACCTCCATTTGGTCTTTGTGTATAACTAGTTCTGTATTGTATATTGACTTTTTAATTTCTTCGCTTGTTGTAACCGCGTCTATGTCCTTTAGGTGTATAATTTTTAATTTTGTTTTAGTGTATCTTTTAACTTGCCACTCTCTCATTACTTCTTTTATCTTTCCTGTCACCTTGTCCGTGTTTCCAGTAACTCGTATCATTACTTTCCCTGTATTTGTTTTTTGCACTCCTTTAATGTTTTCTATTATATTATTTTCGGTTACTCTTTCTTTAAGTTTCTTTAATGTGTCCGCGTACGTTGTGTTTTCTGTATCTATGACTATAGTATCTTCCATTTTTATGTGTTTCACAATCTTGTTTCTTTCATTATTTTCTTTTTTCTGTACTCTTAAAAATATATCAGTGTTAGTTTCATGAAAGCAGCACTCCAATATCTTTCTCATTATTTCAGTGTCTATCCCAGGCGGTTTCACTACTGTGTATTTTTTCTCTTCAGAATTTTTACCTAACGACTGAAGCTCTCGACATAGACTAAAAATATCTTGTTGACTTCTCCCATCTTGTTTCGTAGGGTCATAGAAAAATACTGTTACGTTACTTTTTTTGGCACACTCTCCTTCTTTCGTCTTAAATATAGTTGATATAGATATTGAGCTATAGCTCCCACCTGTGCAGCTTATTTTCTCTCCATCTTGTATTTCAGGGTAACGGTTCAATATTCTTCTTCCTGTTTTAGTTTGTCTACTATGATCTATGTCACAAAAATATACAACATTTTCAGTAGTCTCTTTAAATAGGTCACCATGGTCTATTTTAACTGCTTTGTAGGAATAGGCAGGCCAGTCTTTGTTTATTATATTAAGCAGATCTTCATACTCGTGTACTTCGGTTAGTGACGGGTTGAACTCCTGTGGCAAACTCTTGCAGCTACATGTGTCTTTAACTTTGTGTCGATAATCTTCTATTATTTGTGCGTGATTCATTTTAAGCTCATTAATCTCATTTTCTAAGTTTTTGTATCTTTCTTCTTGTATGTTTTTGTATTCGTCCTGTGTCCTTTTATATTGACTAAGTTCCTTCTGCAGTTCTTTGTATTCTATAGCGTCATTTTTATATTGTGTTATACTCTGCCTAACTAGGCTCATAATCTCTGCAGCATATTTCTTTACTTCTCTGTGTACGTTTTTATTTTCTTTTGTAAACTTTGATAATTGTTCTGCTTTGTTTTTTAATTTCGTTAACTCGTTAATGGTTCTATTTCAGATGGTTGTAGAACAATTGGGCTTGACATCTTCTTTCTTTTCTTTGGTCTATTTTCTTTCCGTCCCTCTGGTATATTGTTTCCCTTTCCTTCCCTAATGTTCTCGATCTCAGATTCTTCTGCAATTTCCTCACTTACAGTCTCATCTGGAGTATAAGAAGCAGATGCTCCCGGTGGTGTTCTCAAGATTGAATATCTCTTCTCAAATGGATTTATTAATTTTTCTATTGCATCTATATCTATCCCTCTTGTGTTAAATTCATTTTCTTCAGATGTTTCAGCGAATGGTGCCCCCCTCAGATACGATGGGGCAGCCGCGATGTCGGTGGTCAACACACTATTATGTGTATCGGCCACCACCAGCCCGGCAAGGGATTCTCCGCATGTTACGGTACCCTCCTGAGGAATTATGTCTTTACGATTTGCCATTTTTTTAACTGTTCCACAGCTTTGGGTTTTCTGTCAGGGTGTGCTCCCTTAGGCCGCGTCTTTCAAGACTTAAGGCACGCCCATGCCTACTGGTTTTGGTTCGCGCTGAGTCTAACTCAGTACCCTCCATATCTGGAGGGCATTCCCCTATCCACCACCTGGGTCTGCCTGTTGTTGGTCTGCGTAGGTTCAAACCAGTTTCTAGAAACCGCTGGCGAACACGCTGAACTGTAGACAACGATACACCGACTATTCTTGCTGTTTCTCGCTGACTGCTCCCATTTTCCAGGATCGTGAGGATTCTCGTATATTCCTCAGGTGTGAGTGACATAATTACCACTTTAATAATGACTATTGGATACCTGGATGACTCCTTATAAATACATTTTATGACAGAACAAAAACAAAAGCAAAAACAGTAGTGAAAATTAGAAGTTCTGATTTTAAAAAAATGGATCTTTTTTTTTATAACTTTTTTAATGCCATTACTTACCGCCAATCAATAAGTTTTTATATGTTTAATGAAAGATTATTAAATTGTCTATAATAAAGTTCAATTTATTTCAATACGATAGCTTTATTCGTTTTCAAGATATTGAAGTAAATGCTAGTGACCCGGAACTTTTGCTCTCGAGTGTATATGAGTGGTAGCTAGTCACTAAATTATTAATTGCGTTAGGAGTTTTCCGAAAGACACTTATTGAAAAGCTTAAAATTCAATGTGGTCGCTCAATGTGAACGCACACAGTAAAAAGGGTTAAAGTTAAATGAAGATGAATGTTATGCCTATAATAATGTCTTAAAATTTAAATTCATAACATAAAAATAATACAATCTAACATGTCTGTGGGTGTCGTAACAGTCAATTTATGAAACTTCAACGAGCATCATATTGCCAGAGACCTTAACTTGTAACAAACCGAGTACCAATCTTGTTCGTCATTGTATTAGAAGATTTTTTTCTACCAACCACTAAAATTTCTGGAATAGAACATTCAAAAGCTGGTGAGAAAATCCTATTACAATAATTATAAACGCGAAAGTATGAAGTATGAATCTTTGTTACTTTTTCACGAATGGATTTTAATAAAACCTTACAATAATAAATATAACTTTTACAAAATAACACATAGGCTACTATTTATAAGATATTGTGTAAACTGTCCAAAATAGACAGACGAAATCGCGGGCACCACCAAAATAAAATTATATAAAATAAAACAATATTTTGTGTAATAAAAACACTGATAAAATGAAATAATATTATGTAAACGGGATATTAACGCGCATTTTATTTACCTATAATTTACTTGAAGTTTCGGAACAGGTTGCTCTGGCCGTGGTCGCAAGCTGACTTATAATATTTATAATAATGAAACGCGTTAGTTTAAAAGTTATAAAATGAAGCAAACTTCTGCAACAGACTGCTTTGCATTTTCACATAAATATATTATTTAAATTGAGTAAATATTATAAAACTTTTAATATAAATTATTATTTAATTTTGTTAAAAGATACTTTTCGTTTTATTTTTACACACAAACAACCATTACCGTATTAATTTTTCCTTGATATCGCTACCTATTATTCAGTGTCTCTGATAAATTAATGGGACCATCAGTCTTATTAAGATGGATGGAAGCTACTGACCTGACCTTATGTTGACCTCAAACCCTTGCGGACTTTTATACCCCAATAATGTAATGGTTTGTTTTTGTTGTGATGTGGAGTACGATAAATTGTTTAATGTTGCGTTTATGTTGGGATGGAAAAATAATGGTGTCACCGTCGTATCAACCGGACAGACAGTGTTAGCAAAGATACTATAGGCCGACCGTTTAACTCAGACCCCGCCTGCGGTAATAGAGGTGCGCGGGGGGCGAGGACAAAGGAGAGAGCTATCTCTTGATTTTTTGCCAAAACGGCGCCATCTCAGATACTGTGACCAAAACTACATTACATCACAACACACCTCTAATTTTTAGCTAGCTTATTTTTATGAAATAAAAAGAAGGAAAAATTAAAATTATACCCTAAAGCAATCGAAATACCTGAAGAGGTTGTTTTATTTTTCTGGTCAGGCTTTAAATTGTGTAATAATTTAGATTGCATAATTTTTTCTAAGAAAGTACTAGTTTTAGAGCCAAGATGACGCCACCATCTTTGACATTTGTAAATTGTATAGAAGACGGACTAGCATACTGCACTAGTGTCATACTGACATACTGACTAAGTGTCCGTTATGGTAGCGTGTAAAAATAAAAAAGCTCTTATTATTGTTCTTATTATCTGTAAATATTTTCTAAGATTGATTCTTACAAATTAATATGTTTAAATCATACCTGTTTTAATGTAAACTGTGATTATTGTAATGTGATTATACTGTGATTTAATATATATAATTAATGATTGTACAATTGTTATTATTTGTAAATATTTTCTAAGACTTTAGTTATAATTATATTTATAGTTTAAATCAGCCATTCGTATAATAACAAATATATTTATTAAAGACAAAGATTTATTGCAAAACTGTGTATATCAGGTGTTAGTGTATGAATACATTATTCTCAACAGTCTATCCACATCGGATATGCAAATTATAGCAATATAATATCTTAAAAGTACACAAATTAAACAAAAACTTATTGTAACTAAATGAAATGTTATTTTTTTCAAAACATTCTTATTCAAAATATTTGTAGATTCTTTAAAAAATAATCAAATTATTACAAATTATGTAATACTAGCTGATGCCCGCGGTATTACCCGCTATTGTTATTTTACACCATAAACTACCTATATTCCAAATTTCATCAAAATCCATTTAGTAGTTTTTGCATGAAAGTGTAACACACATCCATCCATCCTCACAAACTTTTGCATTTATAATATTAGTAGGATAGAATAAGCAAAGGTGTGTCACTTTAGTGCCTAACAAATAAGGTAAATATTATCTTCACTAAATAAAAAGATGGAAAACTTGAAATTAAACCCTATACCAATCCGTCTGCAAGCGTGGTATTAGTAGGCCAAGTATCCCTCCGTCAAGGAAGGGGGCACGTCCCTGTAGTGGGACATTAATGGGCTGTTATGATGAAATAAGTTGACAATTACGAATTCAAGCTCTCTAGATATATCAGACCCACAGCTTAAAAAATCGGTCAAGTGCGAGTCTGACTCGCGCACCGAGGGTCCTGTACAAACCTATTTATTTTCCCGCCAAATTGTGAAAACGTCAGGATTCAGCTGTTTAAATACTATTTTTCCCGCCAAAATTCAATGACGTCACGACTTAGCTGTCAAAATATATTTTCCTGCCAAAATTCTGTGACGTCACGTCTCATCAGTCAAAAATTCTATGACGTCACGCCTATCTGTCAAAAGTGACAGCTGTCACTTTTGACAGCGACAAGTGACAGCGAAAAGTGACAGAAGTATCAAATATTTTCCCGCCAAAATAATATGACGTCACAAATCATCTGTCAAAAATTCTGTGACGTCAGGACTTATCTGTCAAAAATTCAAAAACGTCACGGCTCAGCTGTCAAAATATATTTACCTGCCAAAATTCTGTGACGTCACGACTCATCTGTCAAAATTCTATGACGTCACGGGTCACGTGGCCAAAACTCTATGACGTCACACGCCAAAATTCTATTAAATCAAAATATAATATGATTGCTAATAAAAGTAGCCTATGTTCTTTCTCAGGGTCTAAAGATTGTCTGTACCAAATTTCATCGAAATCCGTTCAGCCGTTTAGGCGTGAAAGAGTAACAGACAGACAGACAGACAGACAGACAGACAGACAGAGTTACTTTCGCATTTATAATATTAGTATGGATTATTGTTATTTTTGGAGTCGGTGTCAGCCAACGAAATACGATAATACATAAGCTAATGGAATGGCGGCCATGAATTACAGATTATATTATTATATGACTTCGACATTAACCCCCTTACTTATAAAAATCTCTAAAATGTAATCACTGTTTAGCGAGTTTTTTGTTAGCAAAACCAACCTTAAGCCAAACAAAACCGTAAAAAATTAAGCTAATCAATTGACTAAAATTTAAGTTGCGTTTATGAGTCCGGGGTTTGACTTATAGTTGTTGATTGTTTATGGATTGGTTTAAAAATTAAACAAATATTAAATAACTATTTTTATCATATTTAAATAAATATATTTTAAAATACCTGTGTCACGTTCAAACGTTTTAATATACCTATTTAGTAACTGATTAAAGCTTTCCATAACTTATGGGCGTTTATGGGGCTAACCAGCACCGTCAATTGAAAAAAATCGTAATTCGTGAATAGGATCAATAATGCAAAATGTTGTCTACAAAGTCGTTAGAAAAGGCAATAGAGTTTTGTCTAACACATTCTGATCACTTTAAATAGTTTTTAATTTGATAAATATTTTATTTAAAACAAACATGGCCGTTTCATTTTCGCATGAGAATTTTAAGTAATTGTCTTTGATTCGTAGTACTTATTTCTCATCTTAGTCTTTAGTCAGTGTATAACACGACATCATATTTCTTTAAATTTATAGTCAGGAATAAAATATAGAATATAACTATCGTGGCTGTCACATTACTCCAAAAATAACAATAATATTACATTATTTGTAATAATTTGATTATATTTTAAAGAATCTTCAAATAAATATATTTGTAGACTCTTCAATAAATATCCTTAACAATACTTTTTACAATAATTAAAAGAACCTATTCTTTAGATTATAATTGGACGTAGTTTCAGAAAAACGTTCCAACCCACAAATGTAAAGTTTTGAGATAATCATGATTAAAGTTAAATTTCAAATTACTTGAGAAACCTTTTTCTTTTTACTACTGATTCTTTTATATGCTACTGGTGATATGATCTAGTTTTAATTTGACCCTATTTTAAACCTATAATGTTAATAGTTTTTTAAATATTGATAAAAATATTGGTGTGGAACGTTTTTGTTTTATTGCTATATTCATGTTACATTTAAACTTTTAATTTATAAAAAACGTTCCAAATGACTTTTATAACTAAGAATGTAATAATTAAAGATTACAAATAAGATTGCAATTAAACAAGATTAAATAGAAAAATATATATTTGTACATATTTAGGATAAATTATCTTCTTCGTTCAAAATCAAAGACTTGTTAACCAGCAAATCCGTCAACATAATCGGGACCTTCCATGCCCTGCAAGTTTTTATAAATAGATAGGCAACACTGGTGATCATTAGACTTCTCATTTGACGAGTGACCTCCTTCTCGAAGCTGGACTTACTTGTCTGACCTGACTGTCCCAGGTAAATATATTCGACGACAACTTCAAGTGTAGCGCCTCCAATCGTAATAGGGAATGGGTGCAATATGAACATTTACCATGATCTTGGTCTTGTCCATGTTCATTTTAAGACCCGCTTATTGAGAGACACTGCTAAGGTCATCGAGCATTGTATTGAGGTCCTCCTAGGTCTCAGACCTGACCACGAAATTGTCAGGAAATGAAGGTGCGTGATATACTCGCCACATATATGTTGATGCCATTTTCGTTCCAATCTAAGAGCCTAAAAGCATCTTCCAGTGCAGCGGTAAACAGTTTCAGAGATATTAAACCACCTTGTCCTATACCTCGCTGCAACTACATAGTTCCTGATAATCCATCCTCGAGACGGACCAACATAATGGCGTTTTCGTATACCTACTTATGTTCCTAAGTCCCTTCGATGGGGCAGAGGGCGTTCACAGTGCGTCTCCGGTCGGTCTTGAGCTTCGCGCTTTATTTCGCTCCAAGTCTTCCCTATACCCTTCATTTCTGCAGCGACAGTCGGCCGCCAAGTCTGTTTTGGACGGCCACGTTTACGCCTTCCTTGGGGGTTCCAGTCTAGGGCTCGCCTATCAAATTGGTCTGGTGCTGGACGGTCGGAGTCTCGCTGCAGCGCTCCCACAGATGAAGGTTGGAGATTTTCTGGGGCCAGTATATTTCGATAATCCGTCGGAGCCATCGGTTTACAAAGACTTAACTGCAACTGACGAACCAGATGTCGTTTTTGGAAGAAAATGGCGGGGAGCGTGGTGGGTGGGTGTTTTTCTTTGTCCATTTACTTTCGCATACGTTTCTGAAAGCTAACTTCACGCCAGCCAAGTAAGAGTTATTTTTCTGAAGAAGGACCGCTATTAATCACTTTTTACATGTCTGCTATCTTTTTAGCGCTGCGCTGACAATAGTGGCTGAGAAGGTGTTGGGTTTTGTAGGCGCTACATTTAAATCACTTTAGTAGTAGTTAGTAATTATGTCTTAACTAAGTAGTATTAAAAGACTAATTAGTTAAGACATAATTAATTTTTTTTTGTAATTATTGAAAACACTATAACAGTTTCCCTGCACGAGATACGGGGTTATGCACATACAATAAAACATAGCACTCACTGAGATCTTTCAAATGATATAGGTAGCAAAGTGTTACACATGGGAGGAAACCACCCATTCTCCTTTAAAGCAATAGAGTATAAAAATTTAACGTTTAAAAATCTATGAAAACTATCCCCCTTACTCATAAAAGTCTCTAAAATTTAATCACTGTTTAGCGAGATTTTTATTAGCAAAACCAACCTTATTCCAAACAAAACCGTAAGAATTTAAGCTAATCTATTGACTAAAATTTAAGTGGCGTTTATGAGTAAGGGGGTATATTTTAAAAAGTACTTGGGAACTTTTTTGAATTAATGAATTATATTTGGCTGAAGAGTACTTATTTTTTTTTTAAAACAAAAAAATTTAAAACCACTTGGAACTTTTTAATGATTATGTTATTTTGCTGTGATAGGAAACATTTATTTCAATTAAAAACGTTATAAATGGTTTGAACCAGTACTATGGAAATATCTATTCTATGGAGAGTGCAAATATTATTATTAAGCAAAACATTTCAGATGGCTTGGAACGTTTTAATTAAACATCTATTCCAAAGAGAGTGCACATATAATTTTTTAACAAAAACGTTTCAGGTTGCTTGGAACGTTTTAATGAAATATATTGTATGGACAGTATTCATATTATTTTTAAGCAAAAACGTTTCAGGTGGCTTGGATCACTTTTAAGAAAATTGTTTATGGCTATGTCTTATATTTGGGTTGTTCCACACAGCTTGGACTCTTTTAGTTTATTACTTATTTTTGTTCACCATACATGTGGGTTGGGCTACTATATCGAACTTTCATTATAAGAATTACAGTAGTACCGCCAAATTTTGACAGTTAATAAATTGCAGTCACGTGACTTATTTGGCATCAACAACTCAATTTTGATGTGATTGTGGTTTGGAACGTTTTTGAGAAACTACGTCCAATTAAGTAAAAAGAATGTCTGATTTAATGTTGTAAAACCAAAATACAACTAATTATTTTTTACTTTTTAGTGCAATTTTTGTCTTTGAAGTCGGTTTTTTTTTATTGTAAAAACTTATTTTATTTGGCATAGTAAACAACTCGATATAGCTCTTGTGTACGCTACCATAACGGACACCGCTACCCCGCTCCCTCGTCCCTTTCATACCGCAGGCGGGGACTGAGATAAACGGTCGGCCTATAGCTATGGCAGCCATCGTGATATGTATAGATATTTCTGTCCATATAATATTTGGTTTGTGTTTCGTGTGGTGACGGAGTAAGAATATAATATCTCACCACCCCATCTCATCCCATGGGTGTCGTAAAAACCGACGAAGGGAATAACCGTAGCTACTATCTTTACGAAATAAAAAGAAGGAAAACTTGAAATTAAACGCTATACTAATCCGTCTGGCCAGCGTGGTATTAGTAGGCCAAGTAACCCTCCGTCACGGGAGGAGGTCCGTCCCTGCAGTGGGACATTAATGGGCTGTTATGATGATGATGAATATTTGGTTTAATTGTCTTCGCCAAGCAGTTGTGTATTCAGCTGTCATGTGTAAGGTCGCGGGTTCGACTCCCATGATGATTTCGATCGATCCTTGTGCCGAGCATTAGGAGGTTGATAGGGAAGTAAAGGTAAAACGCTTAACAAAATAATATTGATAATATCAATTGATCCATAGACCGCACTACGCGCTAGAAATAAGTATTTTGTCGCACAAAAACTCTCCTTTCCTATAACCCTATTTAACGGGTCAAAAACGACCCACTGGGTATATATGCGTTAAAGGCGGCTGTCTATCTATAATTGACATTAAAATTTAACTGATATGACAATGAGTAATAAAATAAATAATAAAAACAAAGAATAAACCTATATTTAATCGCTATATAAAATTTAATTCATCATTAACATTATCTAACAAGAAAATTTAATATTTATTTCCATAACGAAGCTTAAAGTCAACAAATATTACACAGCTCGCATCAGATTGGTTGTAGATTGCGTCGTAATTTGCGGGTATTCGTCCTAATGCGTCGCGCGCATGCAATTTCCACGTAAACTACATAGTCGTACGGTAAACACCATCTGCGGTATACAGATTGAAATCGTACTAGATAACAATCTGAATACTTGCATTCGTATTAACGTAAACTACTTATTTAAGCTGATTGTAATTTAAATAAGGTTTTAAAGGAGTTTGAAGCACGTAATACGGCTATCTTGCTAACAATACAGACAAATTTTATAGTAGCTTATTATCACAGAATAGAAAAGCTAATTAGTCTCCAATTAACTGCAATACCTTTTACTTACAAAATTTGGTTAAAATACCTAAAAACCTACTCTTTTATTGCTTTGTAAATTGATAGTTTTCCGTAGGGATCCGTGTGGTGACGGAGTCATAATACAATATTATGTCACCACTCCATGGGTGTCGTAGAAACCGTCTAAGGAACTATCTGTGAATATTACCTTTAGGTACATAGATAGAAGTAAAAATTTGAAATTAAACCATATACCTATCCGTCTGACCAACGTGGTATTAGTAGGCCAAGTATCCCTCCGTCATCAGAGGAGGTCCGTCCCTGGAGTAGGACATTGATGGGCTGTTATGTAAATTGATAGTATAGCGGCATACGCTGCTTATGATCTTCAGCAATGTTAGGAAACAGCCAAGCGGCCTGGCTACCTACCGATAGACATAATCTGTAAAGTCTCATAGCTCAATAATTTCACAAGCTTCTGTACCCTCCCATCTTAACGCAGTAATACTATGAGACTACTGCTTGGAGGCGGATTAGGGTCGTAGCACATATATTACGTAACGTAAACAGATGTGCCGATCCGTTTACGTATCAACTCGAGCCGTTTAGTATTATTTGTATGAAACTCCTTACTGCAACCCACACTAATCGGAATCGTAACGTAATCGCATTTTTGACGTTTGACACCGAGAAAAAAGGCGAGGCGGTGCCGATCCGTTTACGTTACGTTATATGTGCTACGACCCTTAAACGGCCATACCTGTACTATGTATTAAAAATGTCTCTTGCTGAAGTTACCTGATACATTTTTTGTCGGGGACTGTTCAGTTTCAATCCTGGTGGTATTTCTAAAAACGCTTCATAAAGAATAACAACACATCGTGTAAGCAAAAAGAGCAAATATTTGCACTACTCAAACTAGTCAAGCTGCATAAGGGCCTTAACGTCGCACGCTAGCTCCGCCAATTGAAAAAAATCATAATTCGCAAATAGGATCAATAATGTAAAATTTTGATAACAAAGTCTTGACAAAAGACAATAAAGTATTTGTTTGTATAACACACACTCAACACTTTAAATGTTTTTCAATTAAGTAAATATTGCATTATAAACAATAACGGCTGTTTTTTTCGAATGCGAATTTAACTAATTGAAAAAGATTAAAGTGTTTAACATTATTTATGCTATTTGCGAATTATGAATTTATTTCAATCGGCGGCGCTAGTGAGTCCTATAAACGGTTGGTGAACCAACCACAAATGGTTAACAAAATTCCTATATTACTGTAGACTACATCAAACATTATGTATGTCAAAATATTCAGTATAAATTTCACGTAAAGCTATCACGTTAGTAGGTCAAATGTTAATTTACAACTACGTGACGTTAATTAATATCATACGTTCCCTTTTAGTATTCCATTTACGTTCAAGTTTCTACTCAGAACTCTGTAGTAAGATGACACTTGAATATGGGTGAGTGATAGAGCCACTTGAATATGGGCGAGTGTAAAGTAATTTTGTAAGTACTACGGTCCGTTGCTTTCATTACACATTCAGTTATATTTTTAAGTTAATAATAAAATAAAATATAATTATATTTTTATTACTAACTATTTATTGTAATAAATGTCTGATTTGGGCTCCCACAAAACGGTTTAGTAATTTGTTTCTTTGTAATATTGTATTTATTAGTAAAAAAAATCCTATAATAAAATCCTGTCTTAGTCAAAAACGTACCTATATAGAAATAATTTAAAAAAAATATTTTACAAAATATTCCTCAACCTTTTTTGCAGTATTCATTTTATATTTCATATCAAAGGACAGTACACAAATAAAACCAGATTGTCACGGCAAATATTTACATTAGTAAAACTATGTGCTGTCGTGTATCTGTGCCGACAGATCATTTGTACAATAAATATTGACACTACCCTGTACCACGTAATTAGATTTCCACACAAATAGTTTGTTATGACGCAGCTGATTAATATTCATAGTAGTTGCAATCTGTATAGGACACGCCTCATAGCTTACTACTCTCTTTGAGCTGAGATTATTACTGTGACAATACTTAGTACGTAGATATATTACGTATGCATACAATATTACTTGCTTTGAATAACAAAGCGTGGATAATAATCTACAGCGAGGTAATTACAAGGCAGTGGCGTATACAATGATAATGAACGTAATTTGACTTTGTTTAAGTATCTAGGTACTTCCCAAGATTGTATACTATCATTTACTTGAATATGTTATTCCGAATTTATGTAGTAATTTACTGAATAGAGTCATATTAACACGCGCTTATAAAAAGCTTATGTAAATAATGGATAAACTTGTAGGTTTTTGCAATATTTTTTACCAAAACTTCCTGCATTTAAAATGCAAAACAATGTGGATTTCTGAGGATTAGTTTATTCAACAACTTTACATAAACAAAGGAAAGACAAAGTAGGTACCATGACAAAAAATGGAGGGGAGTGGTTCGAGGTGGCTCAAACGAATTTTTATGTAGCTTTATAAACGACAAAGGTGTGATGAATGATATAAACTTAGGGGCTCTTCGTAAACGTACCTGTAATATAAAGAGCAATACACACAGAGCCCGCGGGGACGCCGACTTATGACGGCATTTTTTTGTCGGCGGAATAGTTTGCGGCTTCACTCATTGCAAGGCATTATCAAGTCGGCATCATGTCGGCGAATTGATATGAAGAACTTATTTGACAGTTAGTGCTCAAGTAACACCAGCAACATGTCGTCGGACAACAACAACAAGTCGCCGACAAGACGTCAGCGAGAAACAGGCGCGGGCAATGTTGTCGATATAATTTCTTTCATATATGCCGTCGGATTGCGTCGGCATCGGCAGGTTGTGTTGGCGGCTCACCGGGCTCCGTATGTATTGCGCTTAACTCAACCTGCGCTTTTATAACCATGTGATGAGTATACACTTTTATTAAGCACGCCATTGTTATTTATGAACGTTATCATACATATAGACAAGCCTTCCATAATACGTTTTTGTGTAGGAGATATTTTTATATAACAGTAATAATTTCACGCAGTTTGTATTTAGTCCAGTCAAAATAAATATCCAGTTTGCAATAATTCCCAACAAGCTGAATTTTTGTGCAGGCCTTGAATACGTCATTACAAATGATATGTCAAAAGTCCCCATCGATCCCGCTTGTGCGTTGTTTTTTATTCAAGGTCAAAGGTCACAAATTTGCGTTTTTTTTGCGTATATCTCTGAAACAACGAGAGCTATCGAAAAATAGTTCAGACAAAGTTTGTAGATCGTAAAATTGTCTACAAAAAATATCTGTACACTTTTCTCCTACAAAGCATCGCTTTCGAGATATCGTGACTTTAGAGCGCAGGAAAGTCGTATTTTTGACTATATGCACACACTAGCTTTTTCCCGCGATTTCGTCCGTATTTATATGTATTATTAAAAATGAGGCTTAGTTATATATATATATATATAGTAGCATATGCATGCTTGGTCTCAGCCTAATCGGTTATAAATTGACAAAGTTACATACAAACTTTCATCCCCTATCTTATCCCTTTAGGGGTCGAGTTTATCAAAATCCTTTCTTAGCAGATGCCTACGTTATAACATCTACCTGCATGCCAAAATTCAGACAGATCCCACCAGTGGTTTGGGCTGTGCATTAATAGATCTCTATGTCAGTCACCTTTAAGTTTTATATATATAGAAGATTTCCGCACCACCTCTGAGGTAGGTAAGGTCAATCTTGCACCAACATTGAATCAAATACAACCGTACATTGAATCAAATACAACAGTACATTGAATCAAGTACACGGCGCTTTCTTTTAACGAGGTTTCTCCAGAAGGAATTCTCCTACCATATAGTGATCTATCAACGCACAGCCCAAACCACTGGTGGGATCGCATCCGCTGAGAAAGGATTTTGATAAATTCGACCCCTAAAGGGATAAGATAGGGGATGAAAGTTTGTATGTAACTTTGTCAATTTATAACCGATTAGGCTGAGACCAAGCATACATATGCTGCTATATATAGAAATAAGCATAATTTTTAATAATACTTATAAATACGGGCAAAATCGCGGGAAAAAGCTAGTGTGTGCATATAGTCAAAAATACGACTTTCCTGCGCTCTAAAGTCACGATATCTCAAAAGCGATGCTTTGTAGGAGAAAAGTGTACAGATATTTTTGTAGACAATTTTACGATCTACAAACTTTGTCTGTACCATTTTTCGATAGCCTTCGTTGTTTCAGAGATATACGCAAAAAAAGCAAATTTGTGACCTTTGACCATGAATAAAAAACAACGCACAAGCGGGATCGATGGGGACTTTTGACATATCATTTGTAATGACGTATCAAGGCCTGCGCAAAAAACAAGCTTGTTGAGAATTAATGCAAACTTTAATCATAATTTTGTCTATTTTGACTGGGCTAATTGTAAAAGTAGCTTTTTTTAATATTAGCGTTTTTGATGAATCCTTAAAAATTAAAATTCCAAAAGTTATAGTAAGCAAAAACATTCAAAAAGTGAAAGTATAAGTAAACGTCTGCTTATGTTGTGTTTGTAACTATCGGAAAAATTATTATTTGTACGAAAAAAAATTATAATATACGAATATTTCGATTTTTACTTTTTTGCATATAAAACGCGACTCACTAAATTTAAAATTTCAAAAATATATCCCGTACACAAAATGAAGAATAAAATTATAAGCGGGTAGAATTACAGTCGCTAGCTGGAAAAAAATATAATCCAATCATGCACTGTAGTGCTAACGAAAGCAGAAAAAGTTTTGCGAATAATTATACGTTTCCAGTCACGTATGTTAGTGGGTAGATTTTGCTGCATCACCTATAAAATATGTATGTATGCAAAATGATGTCACTTTTCCCACAGCGTTGCACGTAACAGTATACTTAGATGATGCATTTTGTAATTGTGTGCAATGGCATACGGTATATTTTAGACCGACGACCTCATAAGGACGGTGGGAAGCCGATGGATGAGGGAGGCGCAGGACCGCACAAGGTGGCAATATTTAGAGGAGGTCTATGTCCAGCAGTGGACTTCAATTGGCTGAGATGATGATGAGGATGATATTTTGGATCAAACAATTTTGTCTAAACTATTGCTCAGTGCTCTCTAAGAAATTAGCTGGCTTAAAAAAGAATATTTTAACAAAGGAAGAGTTACAAAATAATTCATTTTTACGTTGACGAGTTTGATACAAGCTTCTATGAAAAGGAAACGAAACGTCCATTTTGTTTTCTTTCATTTCCCTAACCTTATTTAATTTTGTTGAAGTCCATATTATGTAAAAAAGTTATATTTAATTAAAATGTAAAAACATTTCTTTATGGAATAATATTTAAGTCGTAGTTTTCACTAAGTACTTTTCAAGATGAAACGTAATATGAAAAAATACAAGTCATTTATTTTTAATTTACGACACTGTAAATTAAGTAGAGGTTTTTCCGCTCAACATTTATTTACTGTATTTTTGCAAGGTTATTTATGTTACGTTAATAACGTCATATTAACAAATAATGGTTTTTAAGTATATATCATTTTGAACCCTTCAAAATGAAGTTCGCAGGCTCGACCAAGTTTTGTTTTTTTTTTGGGAGTGACTCAGCCCACTAACATGCCAACTGATCCCCTAAACCCAGTTAACGATTTGCTACATCTGCAAGAACCTAGTCCACATCCATCACACCTGCATGGCCTCGTTCACGTCAGCTTCATATACAAACTACTTTGCTATCGACTTAAACAAGTCAAGAAAAAAGCAGTTAACTACTAGAAACTCTTCTAAAAAATAAATGTTTTCGTATCTCAAGGAGCTGTAAATAGAGTTACACAAAGCCCACTCTATAAACAAAGCGAAAATTCCTTAGATAAGACCAACAAAACAGATTTCAATTTGTGTTATTCCACAAAATCTCGTTTGCTAGAGCACAGTCCCTTCTTTTTTGGGACCAATCACGATTCGAGAAAATATCGCTGCCATAAAAGTGTCGAGAATTTGTTGATTGATTAGAATGGGTCTCGGGAATCGAAGAAATTATGTAGGTACGTTGTTATATATGTGAAGTCAAATTTCACTTGAAGTCAAAGGAATTGTCTATAAAAAATATAACGAATTTCTCACACACGACAACGCCATCTTATCCTAAGCTAAGCAGAGTTTAAACAATCTAGACATCGGATAAACATACTTAAATACTAACTTTTTTGGCAATACTTAATGAACATAGACAATAATCTTTAGAATTTTCAGTTTCACCAGTTTAACACAAAAAAACTACCATTATTTTTAAACACGGCAACACATTGTGAAAATCTTTTTTACCCGTATTCGGTTAAGGCTCTAATGGATGGAATGAATCGAAAATGACCTTACTCGCTCGTTACGTAAAGATTTTACGACTTTCTCTCGATTGTAAATGTGTAACTTCCGACATAGTGTGTAAAATATTTGAATTTACCTATAACTGTAGACATACCGTTTTAATAAAGAAGTGACTACGAAGAGAAGACTACGAAGAAAGCACATTAAAATAAAAATAGAAGATAAATAATAAGTTAAATATAAATAAATTAACGACCTCATAGCATACTGGTTTAAGCTGGCTGCTACGCAGGGGTCTCAGTTTCGATTGAGAGTGTAAAATAATCTTTGTGTGTATTAACATAATAATCTTGGTATTCATTTGGGTATTTTTATGTACCTATAATAATATAAGTATTTACAACAAACAAGGAGAAAAGATGAGAGAAAGAAGGAGAAAAAGACTTTGCTTACCCATTGTTTAGTACCCATAGAAAAGACATCTGCTTAGTTTGGAACTAGATATCGGTGTGTGAATGTGTGATATTATTATTAATTCCCAATTAGACGCGTCGACAAATGAACAAAGAAAACATGGAATTATTATGACGTAGGGCATTCCAATTAACAAACATCCAATGACGTGAATGCTGCTCTTACTTCTTTGTCTGACTGAAATCAAAAGACTTTTACCAATATTTTTAGGACTTGATGAATGGGCTCATGGATGACCTACATTCGATTTTAAGGGCGTCGCGTCGTCAAGCGCTTTAGGAATAGATTCTAAGAAATTTCTGATGTTTTGCTATTCTTTCCACCCCTACACGTGTGTTGTATTATCAAAACCCGCTAAAACGTCTTTATAGAAATTTTTAGTTAGGACCTACTTTAAAAATGGTTTATTGATAGGTTCTATTATCGCTGATCGTTTAACTTCTAATGCCACTCTAACCCGACTAAAAATTAATCATAAAATCGAGTTTAGTTTCAAAAGACCCTAAAAAACTGCTTGTGTGTTTCAAAATCCTCTAAAACGGTATCGGTTACTTTCAAATGTCACTAAACTTCAAAGTCCCTTAGAACAAATCTATTTTTGCAAATAACCTCGTTTTTCAAATATATACGCTATAACTTTATAACTGAAGAAAAGTTATATACTGTAGAATGCACTAATATCCTTTATTTTTTATACATATTATTATTGGAAAAAATGTTGTGTAGAAAATACTTTAACGCTATAAAAAAAAATATTTTAAAAATAAAACTTTATTTTTATTAAAAAAAAATAGGGTTTATTAAGGTCATTGTCTTATAGGTAACAATTTTTTTTCTTTCTTTTTTTTCAAATAAATTTTTAGTTAAATAACCCAGAAAATATAGTGTATAGTGATTCAAAAATTACAAATCAGAGTCGTCATAAGATATTCCACACTAATACTGAACACCCGGTATACTATGGTATGGTATAGCGGGCTGTTTTCCGCAACTCCACGTCAAGGCGCGGGTTTTGCGTTAGGGTGGGTGATTTATTCGATCCACCCCAGCTCGTTGAAAAACGCCAACAGGCCTTTCAAGTTGCTGATGGTTTCTCGGAGCATACCTGGATTTCCTAGGTACTTAGCCCTGTATGTGGCGGTCGCAGGACAGTGTAGGAGCACATGTGCCGCCGTTTCTTCCTCTCCCATGCAGGCTCTGCAGAGAGGGCTGTCTGTGATACCTAGAACTGAAAGGTGTTTGTTAAAGGAGCCATGCCCTGTGATGGCGGCTGTAGCCATTCGAAGTTGCCGTTTGGGCAGTTGTAGTAGGCTCCTTGTAAGTTTATGGTCGGGCATAGGTAGTGCATCTCTACTTTGTCTGCACTCTGCCAGATTTGCCCATCGAGTATTATGGCTGTCCTTCGTTTGCCTGTGTATTGTGGTGCGGAGGTATATAAAGGGGATAGGTATTATGGGTTCAGGGCCCATCACTACCGTATCCGATCCTCTTCTTGCAAGTTCATCCGCAGCATCATTGCCACGTGATCCACTATGGCCTTTGATCCATTGCAAGGTTATGTTGTTTGTATAACCTACTTGGTTTAGTTTGTGGTGGCATTCCAGAATAAGTCCCGAGTTAATAGTGTGGCTGTTTAAGGCCTGTAGCACAGCCATGCTGTCCGAGAGTATTCGGATTGAGTGTCCCTCCACTTTTCTTGACATGACCGCTGAGGCTGCCAGTGTGATTCCCACGCATTCGGCCTGGAATACCGAGCTGTGAGTTCCCAGTGGTTTTGAAATATTTATATTCAGGTCCTCCGAGAAGACGCCTGTCCCGGAGCCTGTACTTGTTTTAGACCCATCTGTGAAGATTTGTAGTTCCGCCTGTTGTTGTGTAGGTTCACAGTGGCGGTCTTCATGGAGTTGAATCTTGTATTTTTTGTCGAAGACAAATTGTTTGGGCACACGGTCATTTATTGCTCCAATTATAGGTAGCTCGTCTGTGAGCACTTTGAGTAATGATGTGTGCTTAGTGTTATTGTTCTTCCATAAGTTTAGCGCTCTTAGACGTGTGGCTGCAGCTGTCGCTTCCTGTCGGATAAACAGGTCTAGCGGCGGCAAACCAAGCATGACTTCCATTGCCGCTGTGGGTGTGGTCTTCATGCATCCAGTGGTCGCCATGCAGGCTAGTCTTTGGGTTCGCTGTAGTTTGTCGGTTGATGTGGTGTATTCAGTTCTTGGCCACCAAACGATAGCACCATATGCAATCGTGGGGCGAATCACGGTTTCGTAAAGCCAGGTGATGATTTTTGGCGTTAAACTCCACTTTTTACCAATCATCCTTCTGCATTGCCAGAAGGTGATTCCGGCTTTTTCTAGTTTCTTGTCAAGGTGGCTCTTCCATGTTAGTTTATGGTCGAGAATGACACCGAGGTATTTGACCTCTTTTGACAGTTGAAGTTCAGTACCGAAGAGCTTTGGCAGTTGGTACTGTCCTAGTATTCGTTTGTTAGTGAACATCACTAGCTCTGTTTTTGCTGGATTCACCGACAGCTCGAATTCCCTGCACCATTTTTCTACGGTGCGTAGGGCTTGCTGGGTGAGATTACAGACTGTTCCCGCTGCCTTTCCTGAGATGAGGATGGTGAGGTCATCTGCATAGCCTATAGTATAGTCTCGGTTTTTGTTCAGCTTTGTGATTAGGTCATCTATGACCAAGTTCCATAGGAGTGGGGACAACACTCCGCCTTGGGGGCAACCCTTGGCTATTAGGGCTGTTTCATCAGCCTCCCCCAGGCGGACCACCCTTTTGCTGAGCATGTTTGTTATCCAGTCTATTAGTACCGGCTCCACTTTGTGTCTGGACAGTGCGGCCTTGATACTTGTAAAGTTAGTTTTGTCGAAAGCTCCTTCGATGTCGATGAAGGTTCCTAGACAAATGTCCTTTTGTTCAATTGCCTCCTCTATCCGGCTGACCACCAGATGGAGGGCTGATTCCGTGGACCTTCCGGAGCTATAAGCGTGTTGGTTAATGTGTAATGGTGTTTGTTTTAAGACCCCATCTCTCAGTTCCCTTTCGCATAAGCGTTCCATGGTTTTGAGCATGAAGGAGGTCAGGCTTATTGGTCGGTATGCTTTAGGGTTTGTGTAGTCACCTCTTCCCGGCTTTGGGATAAAAATGGCCTTCACTTCCCTCCAGCCCTTTGGAACGTATCTGTGCGCCAGGCAGGCTTTGAAGACACGCTCCAGTCTGCTAGCTACTGGCAAGTTACCCCACTGCAGCAGCGCAGGGGTAATCTCGTCTGGACCAGCTGCCTTGAAGGGGTGGAAGCTGCCAATGGCCCACTGGACTCTTTCCAGGGTTACTACTTTATCAGCATACCGCCAGTCTTGGATGTCTGGTGTTTTTGTTTCATCAAGCCAGTTGATCTGTGTCGAATAGAAACACACATCCAGGGAAGTGTGTTTCTATTAGAGTGCGCCTGGATTCTTCTGGCGATGTTGTGAGTGTATCATCGGGTTTGCGGATGGCTGTCGGAGTAGTCGACTTTTGTTGTGACAGGACTTTCCTTACCCTATTTGCTTGTTGGCATGACTCAATACTTTCACAGAATTTGCGCCAGCCTTGTTTACTACGGTATCTTATGCATTTTTTGTAGCTAGATTTGGCTGAGCGGTAAGCGTCCCAGTCCTCATCTGCACAGGTATTCATAGCCCTGTTGAACGTTTTTCTTACCTTCTTACGCTTGCGCTCTAGTTCGGGACCCCACCATGGTTGTTTGCCCGGTGTACTAGGAGGTAAAGTTTCCGGGCATGCTATGTGGTAGCTGTCCGTTATAGATCTGGTTAGGTGATTTACCTCTTCCTCGATCTGAGTGGTGTTTTCGAAAGTTTCTGGGGAGCATTGTTGAGCTAGTCTGAGAATCAGTTGTTGCTCATATTTAGCCCTGTCTGTTTTCCTTGGGTTGCGTCTAGGTGGAGTTTTGAGTGTTTCTGCCTGTAAGTCAAAGCGGATCCACCTGTGGTCCGAGCAGGATGTCTCCTTGGAGACATGCCAACCTGTAACCACTTCTGCTATATTTTCCGTCGCTAGCGTCAGATCAATGATCGTGCGGCTCCTCCTAGTGACGAAGGTTGGTTCAGAGCCTGTGTTTAATAGAGTAAGGTTTGTGGTGAAGAGATACTCAACAAGGTACTTACCTCTGTCATTTTGTATGTTCATGCCCCATAGGGGGTGATGGGCGTTAGTGTCAGCCCCTATGATGACCTCAAGTCGCTCCTTCTCGCCGTGGTCCACCAAGCGGATGAGGTCTTGAGGCGGCAGCGCCTCCTTGTCGGGCATGTAGGCTGATGCGAGGATGACCACCTTATCCTCGTCGTCCAGCTGAGTGTAAAGCCTTACGGCTGTTAGGTCTCTGCAACAGAAGTCTGTGAGGACCTGCGTTTTCAGGTTGTTTGTGACATAAATACATGACCTGGGGTGATCATGATCATTAGTTACTATAAGCTTACCTCCTAAATTAGAGAGCCCATGAATGTAGCCGGCCTTGATCCACGGCTCTTGGATCAGGGCGATGGCCGTGCGTTGTGCCTCCAGCCACTTCCGCAGCTGAGCCGTCCCGTCCCGGCTGTGCTGGAGGTTTGCTTGTAGTATTTTAATCGGGGACGAAGGGGACGACATCTTTGGTCGCTTCCTCCTCGTCACCCCCAAGTTTTAGGTCCGCAAAGAGGTCGCCAGGCTCGTCGTCAACTCCCAGGATGCTGGAGATCGAGGTGAGCACATCCTCCTCGTCCTCCTCCATGGGGTGCGGACTGTGCTTGTCGTTGGCGGGTGTGGGCGGCTCCGCGTTTGCAGGCGCCACCTTGACCTCTTGCGGAGTGTCATTGTGTGGGACATTTGTTTGTGTTGGGGGCTTCTTCAGCTCCTGCTTTATGGTTAGTGTTTCGTGGTCCCATCCATGTGGGGTGTCGGTAAAGGATCCGTTCGGGCCCTGGAACTTTATGTAGATAGTCCCGAGCATAAAGGAGAGACGTCTGCCTGCCTTCATTAGGCTCGGGATCTGGTCCTCAGGGACACCGACTACCACGAACCACGCGTCAGCCTTTTTTATGGCGTTTATAAGAGTCCATTTGGATATACCGAACTCGGGATTCTGGTATGAGAGATTTCGGCCTATATCGGCCGTGTCTTTCAGGAATCCCTGTTGGTCCGGGACCCATATAGCGCAGCGTGCCCGCTGAGTGAGATCTGACTGGTTCCTTACGACCAACTTAATGTTGGGCATCGGTTCCAGTTCGGAAACCACTTTTACGAGCCATGTGTGGGTGTGCTCATTCGCGCACCATAGTTTAAGTACCCCCTCAGAGTAATGCGGTTTCGCATTAAACTTCGGGGGTTGAGTTTCGCTCCGAGCTCGGGCATCAGCGGATATACGTACTTGTATACCTAAGAGCACTTGGTCGGATACGTCCTTGCTGATGCTCCCCTTCAGTTCGCAGGTGATTGCAACGCTGAGAGGGGAGCGTACAGCTTGGGCGTATGTGCTTTTGGTGGTGCCTTTAGCTGCGTCCAGTCTCTGCTTCTTGTGCTCCCCTCGAGGCGATATTGTCTCATTGAGAGCACGTTTGGCAGCGGACTGTCCACTACCGCCTGGTTTGGGTCCCTTCTTGTTTGCTGGCGGTCTCTGCTGCTCCCTAGCCGCAAATTTGAGGGGACCGTGTGTCTCTGCCTTGTTTCCCTCAGCAGAGGGTTGTGTAGTAGGGGTGAGGGCTGCGGCCTTTAAACGGGCCGCTACCCGTCTTTGCTGCTTGGTCTTGCGAACCCTCCATTTTGGCTTTATGGCCTCTGTTGGACCACCAGCCACGTTTGTGGATTGAGCGCACGACCTGGACTTGCTTGCCCCCTTTTTGGTTTGGACCCTCCAGCCCAATGAGAAGTCGTCTTCCGGTTGCTAATCCGCTCCCAACCGCCCAGACACGTCGGACGGGCAGGAGGTCGTCGGATTCGCGCCGTGGACATCCCCCTTGGGTGGAGGGTTAGTGTTATTTCGGGTGCTCGTGGATGTGTCCACTGAACTACCCGTTTCGGTAGTTTTGATCCCCGATATGGTGCCCGTAGATTTTACCACTGAGCTACCAGCCGAGGATCTTGAGATGTTGTCTTTTTGGATTGTGTGGGTGTTGCTACCAGTGCCTGTTTGGCATCATTGCGTTGGATTTGAACACAATGTATGTAGTCTACGAAGAAAACTTATACTATAGTGTGACCACAGGAGCTGTGCACCTCCTGAGGTATGCGCGCGGCGAGAGGGGGGTGGACATATAGAGTACATGTTATATACTGGTATAGAATAAACAGTCAATGATGTAGCTACTAGCGACATCTGACGCAATATACTTAAGTTATTTGTTTGGTACGGGTCGCTACACGAGCGGTTGTAGTAGTTTTCTATTAAAAGGCAGTCATTTTTAAAAACACCAAGAAAGTATTTACATTATTGTATAGTTTTAAGCGTAATAGGAACATTATTTGTGTTTTTATAATGTAACTTTGAGAAAAATGACATCTAGCGGAATGTATCAAATACTCTAAGAACATGAAATTCATAAAGAAAAATATAATGTTCGAATTGTTATGACACTGCCGTCAAAACTCGTGACGGCAGGTAGGTGTCCGTTATGGTAGCACAAGAGCCATATCGAGTTGTTTACTATGCCAAAAAACTCTGCATAAATAAAAATAAATAAAAATCCAATTGTTAAGATTAATGATGAGGAATTAGAAATCGTTAACACTACAGTATTCCTAGGAATTACTTTATACAGATTAGCCCCTTACTCATAAACGCCTCTTAAATTTTAGTTAATTGATTACCTTAAATTCTTACGGTTTTGTTTGGTATAAGTTTGATTTTACAAATAATAATCTCGCTAAACACGATTACGATTCTGGTCAACTTTTATGTGATTTGGATGATGGTTATGGGCGAACTGCAACTTTGATGGGTATGTAATCGTGTTACTGTTCTTCGTAATCTGTCTCAAGTAATAAATTCACTCCATTTGAGATCTAGAGACCAAAAACAGGCATTGTGTACATAGCACATTTTTAGGTTAGATATTCATTGTAAGTAATGGCCTACGCAGACCGGGACGGCGTGGCAAGGGATTTTAATTTTTACTAATGGACATTCAACCGTACTATTACAGAAATACGACATAAATTGCTATGCTTTAAAATGAAAAATGCCGTGCGATAAAATCCCCTTCATTAATCCAATTTATGTCGTATTTCTGTAATAGTACGGTTGAATGTCCATTAGTAAAAATTAAAATCCCTTGGCATGCCGTCCCGGTCTGCGTAGGCCTTAAGAAAAATCGTAGTAAGACCATTTCTGTTGATACTTTATCAGTTGCATTAGTATAATTCAGTCAAGATTTATCCTAATTTGAATTTCAATTAATTGCTTTATCTCTATATTACGGTTGATATCGATAACTAAACTATGTCACTTTCGCATCGACTGGTCTGTCTACAAAAAATAGTTAATTGCAATATTTTATTAAATTTTATATCATTTAGCTCTTAGTAAATCCATGTTAAATGATATCTTGTTGGTTAATATTTAACACTGAATAAATTTTAGTTAGGTATTGTAGTTATTGTTTCCATTCCATTAGAATTATTAAATTTAAAAATAACAGATATAAAAATAATGAAAAGCTTGAAACTCCTGGTAAACACAGGCAAGGCCGGTCAAAGAAAGAAATGTATGTTTCTATATTTCTGCTCTCCCCCACAAAATACAATTATAAATACATTATAGACAGACTGTACCTACATTTAAAAAAAAATAGTTGTTGTAGTTTTAATATTATAGCGTAATGAGATAACTCCAGCCCGGCCCCTAAGAACCGTTAATATCTCCGATAATATTGAATTTTGTATTGAAATAAAGTGTTACACAGGCGTTAATTCAGGGTTACATTTCTACTGCATTAACAGAATTACTGTACCTATGTTTTGTAGTTCTCGAGATATTCAAATCACTTGTGAGCATATTATCTGTACCAGAACTATGAACACAAAATAACATGGATTTTTGACATATTCCACTGTGAATTCGCATAAAGCATTTACCTACACTAATTCAGTCAGAATTTCACGCATTATATTTAGATAAAGAATTTGTCAAAAGAAAAGTTCCCTTTCTATCAGAACTATCACGTGTACGCTACCATAACGGACACCTATTTTTTCTTCGTCCCCCACCTCACCGCGCATACCTCAGGGGGTGCACAGCTCCTGTGGTCACACTATACGAACTTGGCATTACTCTATTCACATAATTTGTGTATAAGTTAATAAATATTGAATACGTTATAGTTTTAACAAATTCTTTTGTTTTTTTCAGCTAGGTGGACCGACGACCTTAAAAAGGTCTCCGGGTAGGACTGGATAAGGAAGGCGCAGGACTGTGTTTTGGGTGCGTGTTGGAAGAGGTCTTCAACCACGCAGTGGACTGCGATAGACTGATGACGGATGACGATGATGGTTTAAAAAATAATACACACTCCACATAAATCTGGTCACAAAACACAAACACTCCAACGCCAACCAGAAATCAAATAAGACTAAAATTTTATGTTTTTAAGAAAGTTCAAAAAGCAAGAAGAGACATTCTACAAATAGCAGTTAAAATAGTTTTCGCTATAAATTTAAGCCAAATGTTGGAACATAAAATATTGCTGGTGGATATCTTTAACTGAAATAAGTTAATGAAACTCAGACACAGAAATTAGCTTTGTCCCGTCCCGCCACGCCACGCCGGCTTTGTGCAGAGACCATAAGCTTGTGTAGAAATTTAATAGATATGAGTAAAAGAAAAAAAAAAGACTAAAAGACTTAGTTCCGTAATCCAAATACAAAATTTAAAAAGTCAGTCTATCACTTATATTCTAAATAAACTGAAATGAATTGGTCACAATAAGTAAATATTCAAAACCTAGACTAAAATAATGATATGGTGCAAATGATGACGTTTTGATTAGTTTAGTTGGTTACGGATTCTATTCGTGATTTTCAAGTGCAAAACAGTTTTTTTTATTACACCCGATATGCATACAAATACTCTTTTATTAGTCTGATACTTCAATATGGCAACAGAAAATAATAAAATTAATACTGAAATGGTTAACCGTAAGTCTTCATCAATTACTCCAGTGATCAAAAAACTAAAATTTTGCTCAGACTTCGACAACATAATTGTTGTGAGAAATTTCAAGGAGCGAGGTTGGAAACAAGTATCACCGTTGGAGGATTGGCATATTTATTGGGCAAATACACAAAACTGTAGAAGCATATTCAACTTAGAAACTGGTATAAGACTCAATGATAATCAACTTATAAATCATTTCCCAACTCATTACGAACTAGTAAGAAAAGATTTATTAGTAAAAAATATAAAAAGGTACAGAAAAGATTTGGAAAAAGAAGGCAATCCACTCGCTGAGAAGATTGAGGTTGAACTACCATGTGGGCGTGTTTGTCCAAGATACCGTTATTTAGATTTTATACCAGTCACGTTCATTTTACCTTCAGATTATAATACTTTTGTTGATGAATACAAAAAATTCCCTCAGAGAACCTGGATTCTCAAGCCATGTGGTAAATCCAGAGGTGCTGGAATAATGCTTATAAATAAACTTTCAAAATTGAAGAGATGGTCTTTAGAGGCTAAAAGAACATCACATCATCAGCTTAGAAGCAAAAATACTTATGTGATATCTCAATATATCAATAATCCCCTACTTATTGGAGGGAAGAAATTCGATTTAAGAATTTACGTACTGGTAACATCGTTTCGTCCTTTGAAAGCTTACATGTTTCGCAACGGATTTTGTAGATTTTGTACAATAAAATATGATACAAGTGTCACGGAGCTTAATAATATATATGTACATCTTACAAACGTCAGCGTCCAAAAACATGGTGAGGACTATAATAAACATCATGGAGGGAAATTAGGCTTAAATAATTTCAAACTCTATTTAGAAGGAACTAAAGGACATGATTTGACTACAGAGTTATTTGAAAATATAGAATGGTTAATAGTGCATTCATTAAAAGCAGTTGCGCCTATTATGTCAAATGATCGGCATTGTTTTGAGTGTTACGGTTATGATATAATTATAGATGAAAATTTGAAGCCTTGGCTTATTGAGGTGAATGCATCTCCGTCAATGGTGGCAACTACTGTCCACGACCGAATGTTGAAGTATAAATTAGTGGATAATCTTTTGTCGGTAGTTCTTCCCCCAAACGGTATTCCAGACATTCGGTGGAATAAAACGCCTAACGATGAGGCCTTAGGAGATTTCCAACTACTTATAGACGAAGAAATAATGCCCAAACGAGACCTCGAATCAAACTTGCGTGATTGTAGAACCAGAAGGAATTTTCTGTAAAACTAACTGTTTTTGTAATTGTTGCATAATCTACAAATAAATAAAAATATAAACATAGACAAAAAGTGGTTTATTTTAATTTTAATAACAGCACAAAACAACAGTTCCTCGACGTTACTTTGTACGATGAAATTTATTATAGCGTGAATTTGCATCTTCTCTTTCCATTAACTCTTCATCAATCAACAAATCGAAGTCACCAAGTGCTTTTGCGTTAGGAATTTTATTCCATCTGGCGTCAGGGATTCCATCAGGAGGTAATACAACCGTCACAATATTATCAATAAGTTTGTATTTTAAAATTCTATCATTGTGGGTCGTTGACTGTAATGATGGCGAAGCATTTACTTCCACTAACCATGGTTTAAGAGTATTATCAATTATAATATCATATCCATAACACTCGAAGCAATGTCGATCGTTAGCCATAACTGGAGCAACAGCCTTCAGAGAGTGAACAATTAGCCACTGTACTTCTGAAAATAGTCTCTCAGTTACAGAGCGACCTTTAGTGCCTTCCAAATACAAACGGAAATTTTGAATACTCATTTTCCCACCGTGAAGACAGTTGTAATCTCCACCATGCTTTTGAACACTCACATTTGTCAGGTGAACATACATGTTATCTAGTTCAGTAACACTTGTGTCATATTTTACAGTACAGAATCTACAGAAACCATGTTGGAATAAATAAGCTTTCAGTGGCCGAAATGACGTCACCAAAACGTATAGTCGAAGATCGAATTTTTTACCACCAATCAAGAGTGGGTTGTCTATGTAACGCGATATAACGTAACTTTCTTTATTGCTTAGTTGAGGATGAAACGGAGTTTTTGCTTCTCGAGACCATTTTTTCAGTTTTGACAATTTATTTATTAGAAATATTCCTGCCCCTTGAGATTTACCGCATGGTTTCATTATCCATGTACTTTGAGGGGATTTTCTGTATTCTTCTACAAACATATTGTAGTCAGCTGGCAGCACAAATGTCACAGGTATGAAATCCAAATGTAAATAGCGGCATGATGTTTGTCCATTTGGTAGGACGATCTCAGTTTTCTCTGCTAAAGGGTTACCTTCCCTTTCGAGTTCCTTTCTGTATCTCTTTATATTTTTTACTAATAAGTCTTTACGCGACAGCTCATAGTGATTTGGAAAGTGATTTATCATTTGATTGTCATTCATTCGGTAGCCACTTTCGATACTAAAGATGTTACGGCAATTCGCCGTGAACGACCAGTAGAAGTTCCATTCATCATCAGGTCCTACTTGAGTCCACCCACGTCGCTCAAAGTTACTCATAATAACAGATTTTTCTAAATCTGTACAATAGGTCACTTTACATTTTTCATTAGTTGGAGGAGTAATTTTACCGTAAATAGATGGTGATACTTTTTTTACTTCTTGCGTCATCATATTGAGTACTAACAGTCACTTAAAAACATAAAATTCAACAAAAATAAAAGCGATAACAAGATGATTTTGATTATTGCAGTGGCATTTGTGACAATATGTCAGTCAGTCTGCAAACGTTACTTTATGGTATCATAATTACCAAAAACAGATAATGTACCATAGTCTATTCACGTCGAACAAATTATAAAACAGCGTAGGCGAAATTGTAAGCATGTTATGTATTGCGATTGCATAATGTAGTGTTAAATGATTATTTAATTACGAAAAAATGATAACACATCAATACTAATTCCTAAATTATTACGTATCACATCAGTATTCTCCGTGTGGTGACGGAGTAAGAATACAATATGTCACTACCCCATCTCATCCCATGGGTGTCGTCAATACCGACTAAGGGACTATCCGTGAATATTAACTATACGAAATAAAAACTTGAAATTAAACCCGTCTAGCCAGCGTGGTATTAGTAGGCTAAGTATCCCTCCGTTACGGAAGGACGTTAAGTCCCTGCAGTGAAACATGACTGGGCTGTTATGATGATTGAGGTATTATAATATGTACTACGAACAGTACATATTACCTCAATGGTATCACCACAGAATTTTCATAAACAATTTATATTTTAAAGCAAACCATTTTTAAAAAAATATGTAAGTAAACAACGATTCTGCATGACCCGTGACAAAAAGTTTAAGTAGAATACTTAATGTAAACAATATAAAGGTAAAATGCCGCTAAAAGACAACCTGCTTGAAAAATGCTGATAGCTAGCGAAAAAAAAAACAATAGTCATTTTGTTCTCTCACAATTACTGGGACCCTCGCCTCTTACACGATCCATTAAACATTGTTTCTGTTGACTATCACTGGATTGGTGGGAAATAGAAATAAAACGAACTGTTGATTCTTCCTGAATATAACTGGACTATTTATTCTTCCTTGTTCCTTATTACTATTACACTTGTTGTTCCCTTGACTGTTGCTTGCCGACTGAGGTACCGTGAACAAACGGCTACCCCTTTTATACAAATTTCTTACATTATTTTGGCGCTGTCTCATTAGTCGGCCAATTAAGGTAACTACTTTTTAACCAATAGGAATTCAGCAAGCAATCCGTTTACTGTAGCTTAGGTAGCGCGCAGTATTACCGGAACGTGGGACCTTATTTTTTGCTTGTTGAAATCCTACTGCAAGTTTATACATTTTTATTTAAAAACCTATTATTTTTCTTTATTAATATAAAAACATGATATAATTTGAATATTTAACAACTTTATAACTTAATCTAACATTTTAAAATATTCTAAAAGTGCCGTCGGGCGTAAACTGTGAGAAATCTTTATTTAAATGTTAATAAACCACTAAAAACTTATGTTAAAGTAGTATTTACACAGTATTATTGCTATATAATTGTAATTAATTATTTAATTACTATAAAAACTATAAAATAACTGTCGGCGCACTTAGCCGGCACTCGCGGACGAGCGAGGGGATTGTGGCGGAGGCCGGGGGCGAGGGCCCGGCTGCGCCCGCGCAACGTCACTCTGTTTCTTGACAGCTTGATAGGCGCCTGTGCGGGGCCTTCACGCCGCGAGCCCACCCGCGATATTCGTGTCGGCGTTGGTGGGCCTTAGACGGGCTCGAATACAGTCAAAATGTAGTCGCATTGCCACGTTAAAGTTGCAGAAGTCATAGCGAGCCCAACCCACGATACTCGTGTCGGCGTTGGTGGGCCTTAGACGGGCTCGAATACAGACATAAATTTATTCGCATTGCCACGTTAAAGTCAAGAAGATAAAGACCATAGTGGTCCTATCGCCGTAATATTAGTGCCAGTCGCGTCGTTACTAATATTTAAAACGCAAAGTCATCGTCACATAAGGCGATCGCCATTTTGGAGGTCAAAGAAGTCGTTCCCGTGCCAGCGTGTGCCTGCAAGAACAAGAACTAGAAGTCATTCCAGGGAGTATAAGTATCGATCTGAGTGAGTTGTTTCCAATTAGTCAATTCCAAATTTATTTATTTTTTTGCCAAAAATCGTTTCTTCCTTTTCTTGAGCAAGTACTTACATATTTCTTTTCGCTTGTAAATATCTAATGTTAATGAAAAATAGTGCTTCCTTACAGCAGTGTTTGTTTATTCATTAATAATAAATATCTAACTTATAATATACAGCTGATTTACCGTTAGTTACCTACTACTCGAGACTCGGAGTTAATCCTTTTGTTTACGTTACTACGAACAGCTGTGCATTTTGCTATAGGTACCTAATACCTACGACGCTTATTCATAGTTTTATTGTCATTTAAATTCATTGTTCATTTCTATTGTTCATTTTTCAAGTTCTTTTATCAGTTACTATAATAATATTACAATATATATCTACCTACTTACAAATTGATTATAATGTCTGACTCTTTAAAAACATTATTAAAGAAGCGTAGCTCGATAAAAGCTAAAATTACGATTTACAACAACTATTTAAATTTAATTAAGAGCTCCGAACTATCCGAATTGCAACGTTTAGACCTGCAGGAGCGTTTTAATAAATTTGAAGCCTTACATTGTGAATTTGATGAATTACAGACACACATCGAATTGCTTACCGACGATGACGAGACTGCATTAGATGAGCGGGAGGACTTCGACCGCCAGTTCTTTTCTCTGGTGGCACTTACGCGCAGCCTGCTCGGCTCTTCGGGCACCGGTGGTGGGTCTGGTACGGGCGTGACACATGCTAACTCAGGTGCACATATTTCTAATTCGTTTGTTCGCTTGCCAAAAATAGATCTGCCTCATTTTGACGGAAACTACCAATGCTGGCTTGAGTTTAGAGACACGTTTGAGTCGTTAATTCATGAAAATTCAAGAATAAATGATATAGACAAATTTCACTACCTGCGTGCTTCATTAAAAGGTGCTGCAGCCTTATTAATCAAAAACATTGATTTTAAGGGCGATCATTACAAGGTCGCATGGAAAATGTTATGTGAGCGGTACAACAACAGCCGTCTTCTTGTCAACAATCATTTACAGGCTTTATTTGATGTCGAGTCAATATTAAAGGAATCCAGTGTCGCGATTAGAAATCTTGTTGACGTCACAAATAAAAACATACGTGCGTTAACAATTTTAAATCAGCCTACGCAGCATTGGGACACAATAATTATTTTTATAATGGCAAAGAAATTAGATTTAACTTCTAGTCGGGATTGGGAGGAATATAGGAATAATAATATTACAGGTGATCCTAATTTATCACAATTTTGTTCTTTTTTAAATAGGAAGTCTGATTGGTTGGAGTCTGTGGAGTCTAACATAAGTTCCTCACAAACTAGTAGTACTATTGTCGCTTTAAACAATAGTCATATAAATACAAAACAACAAAATTATAATTCTAAAATTACTCAATCTAAGAAAAATGTATATTCAGATTTAATAAACACAAATAAATTAACTAATAAAAATTCTATTAAATGTCCACTTTGCTCCCAAGTACATACTTTGTACAAATGTGAAACCTTTAGAAGCTTAACTGTTAAAAATCGCTTAGAAAAGGCAAAAGAGTTTAATGTTTGCCTCAATTGCTTACGCTTTGGACATTCTGCTAAGTACTGTAAATTTTCACATTGCAAATATTGCGAAACAAAGCACAATACTCTTTTGCACTTAGAGCTTAGCGAAACCAAGCCACTATCTAATCCATTGCCTTCTGCAAATGGTTCATTTTCTATTACTTCGCCATCTACGTCAGGCGTTGTGCTTTCAGCTAATTCTATGCAGCTTGCTACTTCTTCCCATGTATTCCTGTCCACAGCTTTGGCGAACGTAACCAGTACTACGGGTAAGAAGTACACGGCGCGCTTACTACTGGACAACGGCAGTACAGCGAACTTTATAACGCTAAGCTTGGCAGAAAAGCTAGGTTTGTCACGATACGGTACGAGCACCAAGGTAACGGGTATAAACAATCATATATCTACTAGTACACAATCTTGTCGCCTTGCAATGGATTCTTTATGCAGTGCCTTCACTTTAGATATTGAGTGCCATGTTTTGCCTGAGATCACAAAGTTATTACCGTCATCGTTCATACCTTTTAATAATGTACCTATTCCGTCAGGTCTTACATTAGCGGACCCGAACTTTAACGTTCCGTCGGTCATAGATGTCCTGGTAGGTGCTGATGTATTCTGGAGTGTCATAGGCAGCAATACTATAGCATTAGGCAAAAATTTGCCTAAGTTATGTGAAACAAAATTCGGATGGCTTGTATCTGGTAGCATTTCACATAAGCATTTCTCTAATATATCGACACATTTCTGTCATCATTCCAACGTCACTCCCGACTTAACTCAATTCTGGGAGCTTGACAATGTCTTACCTAAACATTCTCTTTCTCTTGAAGAAAGAATGTGTGAAGATCATTTTAAACAAACCACTGTCCGCAATGAGAACGGTGAGTTTGTTGTGAAAATGCCTTTGAAGGGAGACCCTAGCTCTTTAGGTAATTCGTATGAACGTGCTAAGACACGATTTCTGTCCCTAGAGCGACGGTTCAAGCGTGATCCCTCCTTTCAAAGTAAATATTATGAATTCATGAGAGAGTATGAAGGCTTGGGTCACATGAGCTTGGACAAGAACTGTTCTCATTCACCTGGCGTTGCTGTCTATTACATTCCACATCATGGAGTGATTCGTAGTTCTAGCACCACTACTCAACTACGCGTAGTCTTCGATGCATCGGCCCCTACTAGTACGGGAATGTCTCTTAATGACATACAGATGGTCGGACCGGTAGTACAAGACGATCTGTTTTCTTTACTAACACGTTTTCGTCAGCATAAGTATGTGATCTCAGGTGATGTGGAGAAAATGTACAGGGTCGTTAAGCTTAGTCCATCCCAAAGATCTCTTCAAAAAATTATTTTCCGGTTTGATCCCTCAGAACCGCTTCAGACTTACACCCTTAACACAGTCACGTACGGGACTGCATCTGCTCCCTATTTAGCGACCAAGTGTTTAGTAAGTCTGGCTGATAACGTTAAGGATAGTCGTGTTCATTATGCACTACGTCGTTCTTTCTACGTAGATGACTATCTTCATGGCGAAAGTAGCGTAGCGGAGACTGTAGAAGTCACAAAAGGAGTACAGTCGGTGTTATCTTCTGCAAAATTTAATCTACGTAAATGGCGATCAAATTCTACGGAAATTTTAAATCAAATAGCTCATAATACTGAATTAAATAATAATACTTTACAATTTTCTGAACAGGGTTGCAATGTTTCTGAATCTAAAACATTAGGTCTTAACTGGAACTGTGATTCTGATTCATTAACTTATACTATAAATATTAAACGCTCAAATAAAGTCACTAAACGTCATGTTCTTTCCGTTATCAGCCAGATTTTTGACCCTCTGGGCCTCGTAGGTCCGTGCGTTGTCGAAGCCAAACTTCTTATGCAGAGACTTTGGCTGGAGAAGTATGACTGGGATGACACAGTATCATTAGAATTAAGTAATCTTTGGTATACGTTCGAAAATAATATAACATCTTTAAATAAATTAAAAATTCCTCGTTGGGTTCTGCATGACGATTCTATTGAAAACGAAATTCATGTCTTTAGCGATGCATCTGAAAAGGCTTATGGCGCTTGCGTTTATATAAGATCATGTAGTAGTGTCGGAGTCAAGGAGGTCCGGCTTCTAGTCTCTAGAAACCGTGTAGCGCCTATTAAACCAACGACTATACCAAGGCTTGAACTTTGTGGAGCTTTGTTGGGTGCAAGATTGTGTACTAAGGTTCAAGAATCACTCACCATACCCATTAGTAGATGTAGATTCTGGTGTGACTCTACCATTGTTTTAGCTTGGCTCTCTACTCCTTCTAACCAGTTAAAACCATTTGTGAGAAATAGAGTTCATGACATACAGGAGAGCACACACGGTCATACCTGGAGCTACATACCATCGAAAGACAACCCGGCTGATCTTGTTTCCCGTGGTCTTGGGGCCAACATAATAAACGACACCTCGCTTTGGTGGTCCGGACCCTCATTTTTATTACGTTGTGAAAGTAAGTGGCCTAAAATGCCAAATACTGGGAGACACGACTTGCCGGAAGTAGTGACTCATTTCATGAAAAATAACAAAAGTAGTGATAACTCATTTAGCTTTCATCATTCACACATTACCTCACATTCATCAATCATTCATGACTTGTTATTAAGGTATTCTAGCTTAACAAAAATTCATAGAATTTTTTCTTATGTACAAAGGTTTATTTACAACTTACAAAATAAAAATAAATTATGTGGTAATCTTTCACTCATTGAATTAGAAAATTCTTTAAATACAATTATTAGTTTCTCACAGTTTCAAATGTTCCCTGAGGAATACAACCTTTTAAAAGCTAATAAAAAATTACCATGCAAAAGTAGATTACTTCCTTTGTCACCTTTTCTAGATGGGAATGACCTCATCCGCGTGGGGGGAAGGCTTGATAACTCTCCCTACGATTACAATGTTAAGCACCCTATTATTTTATGTAGTAAGCACATTCTAACTAAAATTATATTTCAAATGGAACATTTAAAGCTTGTACATGCCGGTCCACAATTACTGCTGTCACACATTCGACAGACTTATTGGCCGCTAGGTGGTAGAAACTTGTCTAGATCCGTAAGTAGTTAATAAATGTCTCAAATGCTTCAGATATAAGGCTCAAAATGTACAGCCGATTATGGGTCAACTGCCTTCGTCAAGAACCAATCTTGAATACCCATTTCTTAATAGCTACGTAGACTATGCTGGGCCAGTATTGGTAGCCGATCGCAAGGGACGAGGTTGTAAGTTGTCTAAATGTTATATGTGCATCTTTGTTTGCTCGGCAGTGAAGGCCGTACATTTGGAGCTCGTCACAGACCTTACCACTGAGGCGTATATGGCGGCATTACATCGGTTCGTGGCGCGTCGAGGCAAACCCCGAAGCATCACGTCCGATAACGGGACTAATTTTGTAGGCGCGTCTAACGAAATGTACAAGCTCTTTAATTCATCAAAGGTAGCATTTGAAATGGCGCAGGAGGGCATTGAATTTAGTTTCACTCCTGCTTATAGCCCTCATTTTAATTCTCTTGCTGAGGCTGCTGTAAAATCAACTAAGCATCACTTAAAAAGACTTCTTAGTCTTACTAACTTTACATTTGAGGAGATGTCAACTTGTCTCACTCAAATAGAGGCGGTCTTAAACTCGCGTCCTCTCACTCCTCTTTCTTCAGATCCAAACGATTTTTTGGCTTTAACTCCTTCTCACTTCCTAATTGGACGACCACTCTTGTCGGTGCCTTGCTCCCAGGTCTCTGACGCCAACATCACAAGGCTGGATCGCTGGAAGAGGATCCAGTACATCAGGCAGCACTTTTGGAGCAGATTTCATAATGAATATACTTCTCTGCTCCAGGCCAAGACAAAATGGTTTCATTCCAGAGGGGAGATGAATCCAGGATCCTTAGTCCTAATCAAGGATAAGACGGCGCCACCACTACTCTGGTCCCTGGGCCGGGTCATGCGGACCTATCCCGGCGTAGACGGAGTCACGAGGGTGGCAGAGCTGAAGACCAGGAGGGGGATCATACGAAGATCTTTTAATTGTATCTGTCCCCTCCCAATTGATTGAAGAAGAAGACTTCAACCCGGGGAGTATGTCGGCGCACTTAGCCGGCACTCGCGGACGAGCGAGGGGATTGTGGCGGAGGCCGGGGGCGAGGGCCCGGCTGCGCCCGCGCAACGTCACTTTTTTCTTGACAGCTTGATAGGCGCCTGTACGCGGGCATTTCTTTGTAATCTAATTATATTAAATATTGTGATTAAAACTATTATATACAGTCCACGCTCTTTTAATTTCACAACTATCGACTAGGCCAAAACATAACTATAAAAACACTACTTTAAAGACTATTTAACAAAAATCCACTAATTAAAAAACTGTCCCGCTCAATTGCTATATAAAGACATTATTTACAAAAAACTAATTAAAACAGATATATTCACTTATTATTTTAAAACTGTCTTGTACACAAATTCACTGTAAAAGTCTATCTCGCACATTTCTCCCGCCGTGCAGACTATGTTGCATCTTCTCTCGGTGCGAGCTCGACGTCTGTAGTCACGGGCATGATCACCAGCTTCCTCACAGGTCTCCGCAGCACTCCTCCTTTGGTCTGGATGTCCACTGTTCGCACGATGTCATCTGGGCCTGGATACGTCGCTATCACTCGACCTCTGATCCAGACATTGCGGGGTAGGTTGGCATCGACTACTTGCACGAGGTCGTTGATCTTCACAGCTGGTCCTTTTCCATGAGGCTCCCGCCGGTATTGAAGCTCCGGGAGATACTCCTTTACCCAGCGGTTCCAAAAGATGTCTGCTAGGCGTTGCGCAGATCGCCAGCTACCTCGGGAAATAGTGTCCTTTTCATCGAATGTTCCCGGTTGTGGTACTCTTCCATTTCCTCCCAATAAGAAGTGATTAGGAGTTAAGGCTTCAGGGTCTTCCGCACTGACAGAGACATGTGTTAGTGGTCGGCTGTTCACTGTGTACTCCACTTCTGCTAACAGCGTTGAGAGTACTTCTTCTGTCGGATATCGTTCGTGTAGAGTCGCTGATAATGCTGTCTTAACTGAGCGAACCATACGTTCCCATGCACCTCCCATAAATGGTGCTCCAGGTGGAATGTAGCGCCAAGAGATTGTTCTCTTAACTGCTTCTTCTGTTGTCGCCTCGTCGATGGCTTGTCGAAGTTCTTTGTCCGCTGCCTTCAGGTTGGTGCCGTTGTCAGACCAGATTTCAGTTGGGCACCCGCGTCGTGCTATCATTCTTCTTAGTGCCATCACTGCAGAGTCCGCGGTGAGTGAACCGGCGATCTCGAGGTGTATGGCTCGAGTGGTGAGACATGTGAATATTGCAACATATCTCTTCTGTCGAGCGCGTCCCACTGTCACAGTCAAAGGTCCGAAGTAGTCGACCCCTGTATAGGTGAAGGGTCGTCTATGGTGAGCTAGACGGCATGCAGGTAAGTCCCCTGTCCTGGGAAGCGGCGGTGTCTGTGTCTTCATTCGGCAGAAAAGACATGCACGAAGTAATGTACGCGTGATGGGTCGTAGGCGTAATACCCAATACTGTTGTCTGCACTCGTTGACTGTAGCCTCGACACCAGCGTGATGTAGTTCGCGATGTATTGCTTGAATCCACATTTTCACCACTTTATGTTCACCGTCAAGTATCATAGGGCTTTTAATGCTATTTGTCACTTCTTGTACTGCTTGGATTCTACTTCTAAGTCTGATGACTCCGTTGATGTGCTCGTTGCTCAGCTGACGTAGTCGACTCTCTTTGTTAATTGGCTTCTGTCTTTTCAGTAATTCTATTTCTTCTGTAAAGGAGTCTTCTTGAGTCGATTGCATCAGAAGCCTTTCTGCCTGTTTGAGCTGCTCCGCGGATACTGGGATGAACTTCTTCCCCTGTGACGGTGAGGTTTTCTTGACAGCTGATTGTGGCTTCTTCTCTGTTGGTTTAGCCACTCTGTTCCAGCTAGGATCCTTTTCTGTATTCTTCTTGGTTTTTCTATAGTTGACACTTTGTTTTAGTGTTCTGCACAACTCTATAAACTGTAGAACCCTTGCTGTCGTATGTCGTAGTCTTGTCCAATTGGAAAATCGTGACGCGTCCGGTAATCCTTCTGACAGATTTGGTCCCGATCTGTTTGTCACGTTATTTATTCTTTCTTCACCAGAAGGTTCTTCTGTTACTATTGTTGATGTTTCTGTAGGCCAGAGCTCTTCTACTTGACATAAGAAGTCAGGTCCTTTATACCAACGGTGATCCTTGTTGAAGTTCAATGGGACATCTCGTGTTGCGTCATCTGCTATGTTCATTTTTGTGGGAATCCATCTCCACTCGTTCACTTTTGTGCTGTCTTCTATGGCTGCTAGACGATGCGCTACATATGGTTTATATGAGCGTGAACCAGTACGTATCCATGTGAGAACTGTCTTACTGTCAGTCCAAAACACTTTGCTGTCAGGTTTCCTTTCGTGTTCTTCAACTATTGTTTCTGCAAGTCTGGTCCCCATAACTGCGGCTTGAAGCTCCAGTCTTGGTATGGAGGTCAACTTCAATGGTGCAACTTTCGCTTTCGCCATAATGAGTGATAAATTGATCTCGCCGCTTGGTGTCACTGTTCTCCAATACAACACTGCAGAATAGGCTGATTCGCTTGCGTCGGTGAAAATATGTAGTTGTATATTGTCGGCATTGCTGTAGTTGATATATCTTCGTGGGATCGTCGTGTTGCGGAGATTTTCCAGATGATTCATCCAGATCTTCCACTGTTCTGCCAGGTCTTCGTCGATCATGTCGTCCCATGGAGTGCCTCTGCGCCATACTTCTTGTAAAAGTTGTTTCGCCTTTATGGTGACTGGTGATGCCAAGCCAAGTGGGTCAAATAATGACATCACGATGCGCAGCGCTTCCCTCTTCGTTGGTGTCTTTCCTTCTTTAAGTGTCTGCGGGATACGAGCCAAATTCAGGTTGAAGGTAAGCTCGTCACTGTTGATACTCCAGACAACACCAAGGACTCGTTCTGTCTTCTCTTCTGGCTTGTATAGATCCACGTAGTCATTTTGAACATCTTCTCCAAGAGCTTCTAATAGTAGCGGAGAGTTGGATTTCCATTGCTTCAATTCAAATTTGGCCTTAGCGTGCACTTCACGCACACTCTTCGTGATGCGTATGGCGTCTTCAATGTTTTCAAAGCTGTCTAAGTAGTCGTCAACATAGTGTTTCTGTATGATCGCTGCCACGGCTTCAGGATGAGTATCTTCATGCTGCTTGGCGTTCAGGTTCTTGACGTATATTGCTGTAGACGGGGAACTTGATGCACCAAATATCAACGAGGTCATTCTGTATTCTTCTGGAGGTTGGTTATCTCGTCGGTTTCCTCGCCAGAGATATCGAAGGGAGTCTCGGTCTTCTTCTCGTAATTTGACTTGCATAAACATTTCCTTTATGTCTGCAGTCACTGCTATTTCATGTTGCCGGAAGCGCATGATCACTCCGGGTAATGATTGAAGAAGATCGGGTCCTTTCAGTAACATGTCGTTGAGTGCGATTCCTCTTGTCTTGGCTGCAGCGTCATGGACTACTCTGATTTTGTCAGGCTTCATCGGGTTGATTACAGCGAAGTGTGGTAGATACCAAATCCTTTCTGGTGTCTTCTGTTTAGGTGCAGGTTCGCTGTATCCCTTTGTTATAAGAGCTTCCATCTGTTCTGTATATTTTTTCTTCAATTCAGAGTCACGATCTATCTTCTTTTCTATGTTCAGGAGTCTGTTCAGCGTATTCCCGTAGTTATCTGGGAAGCTAATGTCTTCTTTGCGCCAGAGAAGTCCTGTCTCATATCTTCCTTCTTCTGTCTTCTTAGTTGTCTTTTCCAATATGCGTAGTGCTTGTTCTTCTGGATCTGACTTCGGTCTTCTGTTATTCAAGCATAGCGAATCCATTTCGAAGTACTGCTTCACGAGGGTTTCTAAGTCATCTGTGGTTTCTTCTGTGACGTGTGACACATAGTCGACGGTGTGTCCGATGGTCCTTGTTTGACTGCCATGTAGTACCCAACCGAGAGGCGTAAGGGAAGCCACTGGTTGGTTCTTGTCTCCTTTTCTTACTTCAGTTGTCAGCAGAAGATGCCAGTTGTCTTGTCCTATCAGCACTTGTGGTTTCACGCTGGCGTATGTGAGATGATGCTGAATATCTTCTAAGTGTTTGCAGCCTTCAATCACTTCTTTTGGCACTTGTTGCGATGAGACTTGCAAGTTCTTCACTGTGCGCGCTTGTATCCGTTTCTCTTGATTGTTCACTCCTTTAATTTCAATGGTGACTCTTCTTGATGTTAACTCTGACGTCTTCATGGCGTTGATGCTTTCTATCTTCAGTGGATCGATAGGTCCTGTGGCTCCGACACGCTTGGCCATGTCGTTGTCTATAAGTGTGACTGTTGACCCATCATCCAGTAGTGCGAAAGTGTTGGCTTTTCCTGCTGGCCCCTTTATTTGAATTGGAATGATCTTCAAATATGACTGTTTCTTCTTCAGGGTCCAGGCAGAGTTAATTGCTTCTGTTGCCATCGTTTCTTCTTTCGCCTGTGTCTTCTCTGTTGCCTTATTGTGGTGCAGCATTCTGTTGTGGAAGTATTTGCAGTTGTCCATGCCGCATGTCCTCGCTTTACATGTGTGTGTCTTGTTTCTATAGCGGAGACACCGGAAGCAGAGACGTTTTGACTTGGCCATGTCCCATCTTGCATTCACTTCCATGTTCTTGAATTGTTCACAGGCTGTTGTGGTATGTCCTGTCTCTTCACATACAGGACACTTGGCGACGTAAGTTTTCTCTGTTACGTTGTGTATCTTCTGTGGTCTTCTTTGTGCTGTACTCGTATGTGACGCCATTTGTTCTGGTAGAGCATAAGGTCCGCATAATTCAGCTTCTCTTCTGAGGAATTTTTCGAGCTTCAGTAGGTCAGCATCTTCTCTGGGTTGTACTGCAGCGAAGTCGTAGTATCTGTAGCGCAGGGTTGGTGTGAGCTTGTCTACCAGCGCCTTTGAAATTTCTGGATTGTACATATAGTTGATGCAGCTTAGTGTCTTCAGAGTTGCGACGACATTGGAGATCTTCGTTGAGAATATACAGATGTCCCGTGGAGATTCTGTGAGGCGAGGTAGTCCACGAAGCGTTTCCATTTCCATCATAGCAATGGATTCTGGTCTTCCAAATCTTGATTCCAACGTCTTCATGATTTCTGCGGGCTGTGCACTTGTGATGAGTAGACCTTCGACTGCCTCCTTTGCTTTTCCTTTGAGATTTCTTCTAAGTCTGTTGATGTTTTCTACTGAAGAGAACGTTTTTTCTGTTTCGAAGTATGCGGCACGGAAAGGCAGCCATTCTTGATGAGATCCATTGAAGATAGGCAGCTCTATAAACTTCGGTCGCTGAGCGGCTTTGATGGCTTGTGTGATAGCTGCGGCCAGTTCTGTAATGTCATTTTTCACTCCCGCCGGTGATGAATGAAGGCGCTGTGGCTGTTGATGAAGCTCTTCTGTTGTATTGGCAGCTGGTTGTTCTGTACGTCGTAGCGGCGCGGTGACTACCTCTGTTGTAGGTCCATCGGCTTGCTCTTCCAACCAGTTGACAACACGTTCATTGACTTCTGTCTTCGATACTATTGAAACTTCATCATTTTCTTCGTCTTCATCTTCGACTTCCAGCGAGGCGAGGCGCGCAGCTGCTAACTCGACTTGTAACTTCAGTAATTCTTCTTTAGCCTTCGCTAATTTGTAGGCCTTAGATTTGCTATGTGTTGACCCCCCCCTTCCCCCCTTCTTGCTGTGGGGACGGGAGAGCGTCGGTCCGGGTGGCACTGGTGGGGTTTTCTTCTTTATTGTCGAAGTTTCTGTTTCTTGATATTTTTCGGCGGCGGCGTTTCCCCCCTTGCCCCCCTGTGTTGGCGGCTTCATGGGTAGCGTAGGTGCGGCGGCCTGGCCCTCGGACGGCGTGATGACGGTGGAGACGACGGGTGAAGGCTCTGTCGTCGCGGAGGTGGCTGTAGTTTCAGTACACTCCGTGGCGGTGGTTCCCGTCTCTTCACTCGTACCAGTTGCCGAGGTTGTGCCGGTTGCCGACGTCGTGGCTGTGGCTTCGGAGGACGTCGGCGTCGGTTCCGTCGGACGCTTGCGCCCTTTACCCTCTGAACGGGTGACCGGCATCGTAGGTCAAGCTTCTATATATATCAGGAACAATTCTTCAATATTCAGGAACAATTCTTCAATATTCAGGAACAATCTTCACTATTTCCCACGTAGTATCCGGCTCGAAGGACCATAAATGTTGACTATCACTGGATTGGTGGGAAATAGAAATAAAACGAACTGTTGATTCTTCCTGAATATAACTGGACTATTTATTCTTCCTTGTTCCTTATTACTATTACACTTGTTGTTCCCTTGACTGTTGCTTGCCGACTGAGGTACCGTGAACAAACGGCTACCCCTTTTATAAAAATTTCTTACATTATTTTGGCGCTGTCTCATTAGTCGGCCAATTAAGGTAACTACTTTTTAACCAATAGGAATTCAGCAAGCAATCCGTTTACTGTAGCTTAGGTAGCGCGCAGTATTACCGGAACGTGGGACCTTATTTTTTGCTTGTTGAAATCCTACTGCAAGTTTATACATTTTTATTTAAAAACCTATTATTTTTTTTTATTAATATAAAAACATGATATAATTTGAATATTTAACAACTTTATAACTTAATCTAACATTTTAAAATATTCTAAAAGTGCCGTCGGGCGTAAACTGTGAGAAATCTTTATTTAAATGTTAATAAACCACTAAAAACTTATGTTAAAGTAGTATTTACACAGTATTATTGCTATATAATTGTAATTAATTATTTAATTACTATAAAAACTATAAAATAACTATAAAAACACTACTTTAAAGACTATTTAACAAAAATCCACTAATTAAAAAACTGTCCCGCTCAATTGCTATATAAAGACATTATTTACAAAAAACTAATTAAAACAGATATATTCACTTATTATTTTAAAACTGTCTTGTACACAAATTCACTGTAAAAGTCTATCTCGCACAGTTTCAATTTGCTCAATTTTACTGCTCACCTTTTAAAAGTAGAAAAATTATTATGTAGATTGATTTTTCTTAAGTGTAACAAACAAAATAAATTGTTAGAATGAAACTTTATCTTGTATGTACGATCTTCTGGTAATTTTGGGTACTAAGTATTATTTTTTGTATATTATATTCGTATAAATGAGAATCATGTGGTAAGGAAGGTGTTGAACATGTATGTGAATGGATATAGGGGAAGATGACGACCAAAGAAACGAATAATGGATTGTGTGAAAGACGATATGGCTGCAAAAAGTGTGAATTGTGATATGACGTCCGAAAGGAAAGAATGGAAGAAGAAGACATGCTGCGCCGAACCCAAAAAAAAAATTAATAAAAAAAAATGGGATAAGGGCAGGGGAATGATGATTATATTCGTACATAAAAATCATAAAGGTATAGGTAAAATATCAAAGGCAACTAAGAGAAATTACGCAAATATTATCTGTACAAAAGCAAAAGAAAGTAATCTGGACGTACTACGGCCGCGGTAGCTGAATCTTGGCTTTGATACCCACGAAAGGTTTATTCGTGTGATCCACAAATGATAGCCTTAAGCCTGATTGTTCTTTGTGTACGTTAATTTGATGTCCTCCAATCTTTGGTACTTAAACCAGTGATGATATAAATATCATCATCATCATAATAATATCAACCAATTGACGTCCATTGCTGGACATAAGCCTCTTCCTTCTCAAATCATCATAACAGCCCAATAATGTCCGACTGCAGGGACGGGCCTCCTCCCGTGACGAAAGGATACTTGGCCTACCATGCTGGCCAGACGGATTGGTATAGGGTTAAATTTCAAGTTTTCCTTCTTTTTATTTCGTACAGGTAACATTTACGGATAGTCTCTTATTGGTTTTTACGATACCCATGGGATGAGACGGGATTTTCTTGTCAAATATCTGACACAAATAAACAAATGGTTTTATTTTGATTTGACTAAGTACAAAACGAAACTTATTTTTATCTAAAACTAAATTAATAAAAAACCGGATAGATGAAACGTGATTACATTATCAAAGACAGAGCTTGATAGGATGTTGATCTTATATTGAGACCTACATTTTAGTATTTCATAAGGCATGTAGGCGATATTGAGTAATATTCGGACAAAAATAAAAGATACGTGAGTGATGTTCTAGATAGATACAGATTTGTAGATACATTATGTTCAGTATGGAATATAGGGCTAGTGTATGAACGAGAGCGGAATATTTATTATTAACATCTAGGTTTCTGTATTTATTTGTTTCTTTTTTCCTGACCGCTGCCCACTTCGTTGGGCGGCGAAAAAAACGCCTTTATTTAAACATATTTTATTATTGCTCCACTCCTGTTAGTCATAGCGTGATACTATATAGACTATGACACTCCCCGATAAATGGACTATTCAACACAGAAAGAATTTTTAACATCGGTTTAGTAGATACAGAGATTATTCCCTACATCACAAACACACAAACTTTACCTCTTTATAAGATTAGTATAGAAGTATAGAAAGGAGGTCAGCTTTTATTGAAGCTTTACATATTATTATAAAGGATTTTTTATTGCACCTCGTGTCCTTGAGTATGGTATTTGCTTAATATTGTTGGAATATATTGGGTGCATAATTATTACAGTCACAATATTAAAATAGTTAATTACTTTGATTGAGATGGAGTTTTTATTAATATTTTTTCTTAGATCTAGAGGTAGCTTGCGGACAACGACAAACAATCTTCATGTTTCGCCGGTTCTGTATATGTATGGACGGTTTTGTCCATCACCCAAGGAACTTACACTCTAACTGGAATGCTTACGAAGCAAATTTAGACAAATTAATCGTACATTACAATTGACAACATAAGGTTTATATTTGTTTATATAACATGAAAGGGAAAAATACTCCGAGAAGGACAACGACAAAGGAGGATTGCATCTCTCTCTTGCAACTAAAGTAAAGTAAGTTAAATGTTGGTTTCTCATTTAGAGAGGGGACACACTCCTCTCATACAGCTGTAAAATAGGGACGAATTTTTTGTGACCGTAAGCATTTCAGTTAGAATGTAAGTTCCTTGCCATCACCATACATAGGTACACTTTTCTCAAAGTTATCAATATTTATCTAATCTTTTTGAACACAAACACACTTGAAAACATATAATTTAATTATTATTTCCCCAACTTATATAAATAAAATCAAAATCCTACCATCAGCACGAGGTTAATGAAACCACCCGTGTTGTCACGATAAATGGGAACAGACGGAACAAACCGTAATGAAGTCCCGAGGGCGCGCTTTATAATATTTTTAACGTACTAAGTTAAAAAGGTTTTCTTTTTATATAACCTTGCCTTAGGCAGCTGCAAGTTTTTTTTATAATAAGAACTCAACGCAAAATTTCATTAGGAAAATTCATCAATGTCACTACTTTTAGTATGTTTGTCTCATAACTAGTCCAAACAAAGTCTCTTAGTCAAGCTTTGTGCTTTCGACTTTTCCATCTAGACACCTATTTTGAGTACTCATTTACTGGACTAATTTATGTATAGGGAGCTACTTTTATTATTATTTTGTTTTTTTGTGGGAGGGATTAGCCTCCTATATTCCCAGAACTGTGACTGTAAGAATCATATTATGTGATCCCGTAAGAGCACTTTAGCATAGTACTAAAATTAAGTCCCGCGAAAAACTAAATACTTAGTAAAAAAAACCGCTAAATAATAATGAAAATATTTTATGCTGGAGACTGACTTGAATCTATATCTATACTAATATTAAAAAGAGATAAAGTGTGTGTGTTTGTGACGTTGTAGAGGGTAATCTCTGGATCTAATGAACAAATTTTAAAAATTCTTTCTGTGTTGAATAGTCTATTTATCGGGGAGTGTCATAGGCTATAATATAGTATCACGCTATGACTAATAGGAGTGGACCAGTAATGAAATATGTTTAAAAATGGGACGCGTTTTTTTCGCTGCCCAACGAAGTGGGCATGGGTCAGCTAGTTTGGAATAAAGGTGAGCGCCAGGAAACATTGAGCTTGCTTCGATTAAGTAGTTACAGCATAATATTTTGCATGACATATTATTAGTAAAATATAGAAAAATAATAACATCCCTCCATGACATAGAGGTACCTTTAATGCGATAGTTAAACGTAAAAATAATAAAAAATAAATGTAAAAATTTATCAACGTTCTGATCATCCGAACACAAATATCAGATGAAGGCTTCGACGCTCATAACAATAATTTACAACATATGTAATAGCAATAACATTAAATCATGATAAATTATAGCGCACTACCGTTTATACTAGCTGCATATACACTGTTTAAAATATGCCTTTGTAAATTATTCGTTTTATGTATGTTTTCCGTTGCCAAGATATCTTACATTGTATTTTCGCCTTGCACTTTTTGGTTGTTACTCCGTGTGGTGACGGAGTAAGAATACAATATGTCACCACCCCATCTCATCCCATGGGTATCGTAAAAACCGACTAAGGGACTAACCGTAAATATTATCTTTACGAAATAAAAAGAAGGAAAACTTGAAATTAAACCCTATACCAATCCGTCTGGCCAGCGTGGTATCAGTAGGCAAAGTATCCCTCCGTCACGGGAGGAGGCCCGTCCCTGCAGTGGGACATTAAAGGACTGTTATGATGAAATATTTTCCGTTGCCAAACTATCTTTTATTGTATTTTCGTCTTGCACTTTTTGGTTGTTACCGATGGTACTAAGATTTGGTAGAATTATGATGTAAGTACTGATTTTTGTATCAGCCTTTATGGAGCCTTTATGGTGGGTTCGATTACCCAATTACGACAATAACCAACTTTGAACAAGTCAACAACAACAAGTCATAACTAATGCATAATAGCTCGAATACAGGGAATACCAACTAATGTGGCCTAGTCGATAGTTTGAATAAAAAAAGCGTGGAATGTAAAATAGATTTAATCGCAATAATTAATATATCAAATTACAAAGTAATGCCCGCGTACAGGCGACTATCAAGCCGTCAAGAAGCATAGTGACGTTGCGCGGGCGCAGCCGGGCCCTCGCTCCCGGCCTCCGCTACAACCCCTTTGCTCGTACGCGAGTGCCGGCTAGGTGCGCCGACACCAACTACCTTGTTCAAAATCTGTGGTCTGTCTTTGCTGACAACCATAGATGGAATTGGCACTAAACCAATAAAAATTGGTAAAATAATTATAAAATCCCAGATATAAAGCAATTAATTTCCCCATTTTGTTGGATATTACAAACAATAAATCCTTTTCAATTGTAGAAAAAATATAGCCATTTTGAGAATTTCATTTTATTCGCTGCAGAAAACGAAACATGTTGGAGCATTCAGTTCAGATTTACTAGCTCGGTACGTGAGGCCATTTATTTTGAATCAAAGACAAAACTCCCGATATACAATTGTTTTATTTATTTTTCAATAAGTGTCTTATCCTAGGTGCAGTTTACAAGGGTAATATTAAATAGATTCAACTATCAAGTAAGTGCACTTAATTGGTTTTTAGTCTCAATAGACTATTGGACTATAGGACATTAAAAACTTTTGACAACCATTAAACCTTTCAAGCTATGAGTTAACAGCTTCAGATTACTCCTCCTTTTTTAGCGAATTGATAGGTCAACTATGGTAGCTTAAATTTATTACATTAAGAAAGCGATGATGTTCTACACTAGCACAGCCGCTTTGCATCGCTGACGTGGTAAATAAAAGCCATATTAAACCAGATACACCGCAGAAAGTGATAGAAGGCTTTTACGTTTTTCTGAATATTTATAAATGAATCTTTATATGTAGCAGTATCCATTGCGAGGGGTGTAAGGGGTATAAAACCAACATCTTTAACTGCCCAAATGTCAACCTCACCTACTCGTGGTGCACCCTGCTAGACAACCGACGAGGCTCTGGCGACCGAAGTTCTGGCGGGATAACCAGACAACTACTATGTACAGGAGGAAATATGTGTACCCGGACCCACCAACTTACCTGGGGGTTTCCCTACCTCAATGGTATAGGTTTTTGTACGTCAGATGGCAATCGGTACATAACTAATAAACCCAAAAATCTCGCCAAATCGTAGAAAAGCAAATGGACAGGTTACAAAATAAGACCAGGATAACAGATAGGGCGTCGCCGAAAAACGACGACACATCGCCCTACATCTGCGAACAGTGTGCGAGGGCTACCGAGTCAAGGACGGCCTAAAAGCCCGCTTCGCTACTTTGAATGTGGGAACACTAACTGGGAAGACTAAAGAACTTGCTTGCTTGTAGAAACGTAGATTTCGCTTGTCTTCAAGAAACAAGATGGACTGGTTCAAAAGCCCGTAACATCGGAGAGGGTTACAAGCTCATGTATGTATGCGCTAGGTATGGAAGAAATGGTGTAGCAATCGCTGTCAGAGTACCTCGATAACATCCTAGAGGTAAATCGAATTAACGACCGACTGATGTCTTTAAAAGTACTTATCGAAGGAGAACTCTTAAATGTAATATCAGCATATGCTCCCCTAGCGGGTTGTAGCAGAGCTGAAAAAGACACATTTTGGACAACTCTCACAAAGACCATCTACAACAAATACCTTCACAAGAGACGATACTGTTAGGTGGGGACTTGAATGGACACATAGGTTCTGAAAACCTCGCCTTTAAAAGAGTAGGTACACGGAGGTCACGGATATGGTACAATAAACGAAGGAGGTAAAGTTATTCTTTCAACAGCTGCAGCATTCGATCTCGCTCTAGCCAATTCATTCTTTGCCAAAAAGCAGGAACATGTCATCACATATAAAAGCGGAAGAACAGCGTCGCAGATAGACTACTTATTGGTAAATCGAGCTTACATTGGCCGGGTAACAAATTGCAAGGTCATCCCGGGAGAATGCGCCGTTTTCCAACATCGTATCGTCGTTTTGGATATTTATGCTTTTCAAAAAAAGGTCAGAAACTAAAACCACTCAGACTCCGGAAATCACTAAATGGTGGAACCTAAAAGGAGACAAGATTTCTGAATTTTGTAGTTACCTAAGCCATTTAAAGGTTGACACTGAGTCAGACGTTGACATGATATGGAATAATCTTAGCAAATCCATTATAAAAGCTGCTAATACTGCTCTTGGCAGGACAAAGGGTGTCAGAATAACTGACAAAGAAAGGTGGTGGTGGACAGAAGAAGTGCAAACTGCAATTCAAAAAAAGAAAGATGCCTTTAAGACCTGGCAGTCCACTCAAACTTCTGAAGACCAGGAAGAATAAAAAAGAATTAAAAAGGAGACCAAGAAAAAAATAGCAATGGAACGCGCAAATTCCCAAAAGACAATGTACGAGCATTTGGAAACCAAGGAAGGTCAAAAGTGCATATATAAGCTAGCCAAGCGGCGTTGTCAGAGCACAAAGGATCCCGCTAGATGTAAAACCGTTATAGGTCCAAATGGTGAGCTAGTGTACAAAGATAAAGATGTCCTACAAGCCTGGCATCAACATTATCAACAACTACTCAACCCTACACAAATTGCTACACAACTCAAAAAAGGCAGTAGGAATTTTGGACTCGTCCCCCCAATAAACCCCAGAGAGGTTGAGATGGCCCTAAAGAAGATGGCGAACAAGAAGGCCATGGGGCCTGACGGTATTCCAGTGGAAGCTTGGAAGTGTCTTCGCGAGCACGGAATCGTGTTGCTCACCGATCTCTTCAACTGTGTGTTGCGTTCTTCCAAAATGCCAGATGCATGGAGGTTGAGCACCATAGTTCCTACTTACAAGGGGAAGGGCAGCAAATACGAATGCAATAACTATCGAGGAATCAAGGTGCTAAGTCATACTATGAAGCTATACGAAAGAGTGATTGACAGTCGCCTAAGAGCAGAGTGTTCACTGTCCAAAAATCATTATGGCTTTGTACCGGGCTTATCTACCACCGATCCTATGTTTGCTCTTAACACCATCGCTGAAGAGTATCGCGCAAAACTTAAGCCGTTTTATGTTGCATTCTTGGACATGAAAAAGGCATTTGACCGCGTCCCTAGGGATACAATCTGGTGAGTCTTCGCAAAAAGAACGTCCCAGAACATTATATTAATATCATAGCCGACATGTACAAGGGTGCAAGATCAACGGTAAGAACAGTTGTGGGGCAGATAAAATCAGTAGCGGTTACAGAGGGAGTGCATCAGGGCTCGGTGTTGAGTCCCTTCCTGTTTTGCCTAGTATTAGACTCGCTTACTGAAGAAGCGCAGCTCTCAGCCGCGTGGACTTTCATCTACGCTGACGACGTTGCTATCTGCACCGAGAGCCGCGATGAGTTACAGAAAGCACTTTTGTCGTGGAAGAAACAGTTACAGGCCAGTGGCCTAGTGTTGAGTGTGACGAAGACCCAGTACATGTCTTTCAATGACCCAGACCTTAGTAACAACAGTCCGATTAACATCGAAGGTCAACTCGTAACCATGTGCGATCAATATAAGTATCTGGGTGGTATAATGCACAGATCGGGGAATTTGGAATACAACATCCAACATAGAATAGCCGCGGCATGGTTGAAGTGGCGAGAAGTAACTGGTGTCACCTGCGACAAGAGAATGCCTGTCAGACTAAAAGGTCTGATTTATAAAACTATAATAAGAGCAGTTCTCATGTATGGCAGCGAAACATGGCCCGCAACCCAAAAAAACGTACATACCATCCAAGTTGCTGAAATGAAGATGCTTAGGTGGATGTGCGGAGTAACCAGGCTCGATTAAATCCGAAACGAATACGTACGAGGAAGCCTTGGTGTACGCGACATCGCCGACAAGATGCAGGAAAGTAGGCTAAGATGGTATGGTCACGTGAAAAGGAGGCCACCAGACTACGTCGGAAATTTGGCACTACAGCTTGAACTTCCCGGTCGAAGACCTAGAGGACGATACATAGCTGGGAAGAGAGAGAGAGAGAGAGTATCCATCGCGAACTATTCTTGTAGTTATTACGTTCGTAAATCACAATATCGCTGAATTGTTTAAGTTTATTGCGTGTACATATTATACTTACCTATAGCAAATCTACAATAAGAGACTTTCATTTCTTTACATACCTTTTTCACCTACAAAATTTTACCTAGCATTTTATATTCTGGCAAGACTAGTCTTTTTTCAACAAATGAAAGGCGAAACTTCATGAGCAGAGCATGTTGGATGTCCAAATGAAGTGCATTCATTCGGTATCTCATTAAAAAGTATAAACAAACTATACATACTACGTGAGCTCGCTTTAATCTGACTTGGAAAAAAACCTTCTTTTGAAAAAAAATACATTAATTTGTTGTGTATTTTTCACGTCCTGATTGCACAAAGGCGACAATTTTCACGAAATGCAGTGGTTTTATAGTGTACACCAGATAAGTGTATCGAATAGTAAATTGCATTTGTAAATGGAAATTAACGTGTTGTAGAGTTTACTTGTTTGTGCTTGATGTTTGGGTACAGGTTGCTCAGGTCGTGGTCTTAATATTTATTTACGAATAAGTTTGTTTAATCGGGTGCTCCGATGCTTGGCCTCCGTGTGGTGACGGAGTAAGAATACAATATGTCACCACCCCATCTCATTCCATGGGTGTCTTAAAAGCCGACTAAGGGACTATCCGTGAATATTATCTTTACGAAATTAAAAGAAGGAAAACTTGAAATTAAACCCTATACCAATCCGTTTGGCCAGGGTGGTATTAGTAGGCCAAGTATCCCTACGTCACTGAAGGAGGCCCGTCCCTGCAGTGGGACATTAATGGGCTGTTATGATGAATTTACATTGGACAATATAACGCGGTTTTTTAGTGTTGTTGCGTTTGTCTGTGTCGATCTATAATTTTAACTGTAGCTATAATTTCAAGTAAATTGTAAAAGACGATTTCAAACAATTTGTGATTTAGATGAAATAAAGCTTTTTGAAATTTGAATTTGAAATTTGGTCGTGCGGTCTTAGGTAGGTATGAGATAACAATGAATACTTTGCTTTTTTTACGAATAAGTTGGTTTATTTGGCTGCTACTTAGCTCATGTAGTTGTATCAATCGTTTTCCTGCCTGCCAATGATACATTCGTAATGATTTCTTTTGTGTCTACAGGAGATAAAAAACAAATAAATATTCACGGACATCTCTACACAGCGCCATCTGTTACCAAAGTAAGCTAGGCTTAACCTGCTTGCGTTATGGGTAACAGAACAACGGATATTAATACTGATACTTATACTTTTTTTTTGTAAATACATACATAATTATACATGGAAACACTCAGACCAATGCAAACAATTATGTTCATGCACACAAATATTTGCATTGAGCGGGAGTCGAACCCGAGACCTTTGCGTAGCAGCCATGTAATATAACTACTACGCCAAAGAGGTCGTCAAGATAATAGTAACCTGTTAAAAATAAATATTTTTAACTGTTGTTCTGTTAAAACTGTATAAACATACCATACCCATAGTACAAGCTCTGCTTAGTTTGGGACCAGTCGACGTTGATTAATCTTGTATTGTTATGTTATGTATAAACTAGCTAACCCGTGCCCACTTCGGTGGGCGGCGAAAAAAAACGCGTCCGTTTTTGAAACATATTTCATTACTACTCCCACTCCTATTTGTCATAGCGTGATATTATATAGCCTATGACCTTCCCCGATAAATGAACTATTAAACACACAAAAAGTATTATTAAAACCAATTCAGTAGATCCAGAAATTACCCCCTACAACGTCACAAACACACAAACAAACGTACAAACACACTTTTACCTCTTTATAATATTTTAGTATAGATAAATTTCTCGTACTTCCTTTCTAACCTACCATACACAAATCTTAAACCGCTACTGCTTATTTTAAAGAGTAAAAGTTTTACTAAAAGTTTTTAGTAACTTTAGCTAACGACCTTTGTAAACATTTAACAGTCAACAGACCATTAACAAAAATGTTCTAAGCGAGTTGTACCACTAAACAGAAATGAGTGCAGAAGTTAAAATATGTACAAAGCGCTAGCAACGCTAATAAAGACACCGCTCATATTGTACTGACTTTGCGAACAATTGTAAGAGAAAATTTCTCTTATCAAAAATCAAAATCAAATCAAATCAATAATTAAATTATTGATTTGATTTTATTATTAAACATGTTTCATTATTTAGTATTTCCGTTATTTCTCTTTCTTTATAGAAAAAGTGAATTATTCATACGATTCTTTGAGTATAAAACGTAAGCCTGACCGCAATAATGTAGGTATGAAAAGTGTGATTTATCTCCATACCCTATGATAACCACTTTTGAGGGTTTAGTCAGTAGACTGGCCTATAGTAGTACAAGGTAACCAATGACGCCCAACCGGTTCATCCACAAAAAAAAACAAAAATAGTTCATCCACAAAAAAAATCAATACATATTACGTAAAATGCATAATTAAAGCTGACTTCTGAACGTACCTGTTATATGTCCTAACCCCAGTAGCGGTACATTTCAACGTAATGATTTCGCGGTACACGGCTCCATTACTACACAGTCATATCAGCTACACAGTGCTACGAAATTGCTACGCGTGCTACAAATGCTTACATTCGTAGCGGTTGCTACGAGCGACTGTAGGTACTTTTAATTAACCTGTTTTTGGATGTGTGTAGGCTTAGTAGATGAATGGTTGAAAGTAATTGAAATGTCCCACTGAAGGCACTTCAAATTTCACTATTCAGTTTTTTACGAAAATATGTTACAGTACAAGATACTAAAGTACACAAAATCTGAGTACAGGTTAATTTGCTACTATAAATATTCACAGACATCTCTACACAGTGCCATCTGTTCCCAAAGTAAGCTAGGCTTAACCTGATTGTGTTATGGGTAACGGAACAACGGATATTAATACTTATATACTTTTTTTTGTAAATGCATACCATATTATACATAGAAACACTCAGACCAATGCAAATAACCATGTTTATGCACACAAATATTTGCATTGAGCGGGAATCGAACCCGAGTCCTCTGCCTAGCAGTCATGTTGTATAACCACTATGCCACAGAGGTCGTCAGAAGTTATACTATAGGTATAACAATCACTATTATCCGTATAAACAAAATTAGTCTTGTAGGGGTTCTTTACTTTCCCTGACTGAGAATAAAGTAATTGACTAGTAAAATAATAATGAAGAGGGTAGCAAACAGGCATACTATCCACCTGGTGGTAAATGGTTACCGTAATCTAAGAAATCTACAACAATAGAGGAATTATACTCATGATGCCAACCCATCAAAAACCTATTCACCCCTCTCTTAAAGAACCCATACTGTAACATTAAATAAAACTATAAAAGTCTCACTTATAATTTTCCGTACATAAAATATTTTACTTTTAATAGTTTACTTAGCATTTTACAGTTAACGTTTTAGTAGTTAGAAAGTTCTTATTTACAAACTTTATTAGTACTTACAAACTTCTTTGCTTTGGATTCTTTTAATAGTTTACGTCTTTTCAGTTCCATATTATTTTAAGAAATAAGACTAAAATATTAAAAACAGTGAGGCATAATAAAATGCGCGTGTTAGGAGAGGCCTATGTCCAGCAGTGGAGTGCAATAGGCTAGTTCATTGATTAATTAAATACAGAGACAGACATCGTCAGAAATTATGTGGGGTTTGATTTCCACTTGATACAAATCTTTATGTGCATGTACATGAGCGATTGTGTCGGTCCATGTGGTTACGGAGTGAGAATACAATATGTCACCACCCCATCTCATCCCATGGGTGTCGTTAAACGCGACTAAGGGGCTATCCGTAAGTAGGTATTATCTTTACGAAATAAAAAGAAGGAAAACTTCAAGTTTTCCTAACATTAAACTCTATACCAATCAGGCCAGCGTGGTATTAGTAGGCCAAGTATCCCTACGTTACGGGTGGGGGCCCGTTCCTGTACTGGGATATTAATGGGCTGTTGTGAAATGACTAAAAACAGAGACAGACATCGTCAGAAATTATGTGGGGTTTGATTTCCACTTGATTTCCACTTATGCCATAAAATACTATACACGTGCAAATATAAAGGTTCATATAAAAAAAAAATTAACACGACCCAAAATCGAACGCGAAACCTTTGCGTAACAGTTACTACAACCACTAGCCACATAGGTCGTCAAAGATCACAGAAGACAGCTTTCCTTAATTTCTACCTACCTTATGAGGAAGAAAGCGTGGGTTTATGTAAGTAAGAGTTGTCCGTGTGGTAACGGAGTAAGAATACAATATGTCATCTTATCCCATGGGTGTCGTAAAAACCGACTAAGGGACTAACCGTAAATTTTATCTTTACGAAATAAAAAGAAGGAAAAATTGAAATTAAACCCTATACCAATCCGTCTGGACAGCGTGGTATTAGTAGGCCAAGTATCCCTTCGGCACGGGAGGAGGTCCGTCCCTGCAGTGGGACATTAGTGGGGTGTTATGATGTAAGCAAAACTAAACACAGATTTTATCTCACCTTTGCTTTAAAATAGGTATAGTTAACGGGGATTTAATTAAATCGATCTTAGTATACAGTATTCTGAAGCCGTTTAATCTCATAATGAACGGCGGCTGAACAAAATTGAATTTCTAACTTGTGGTTAGGTATCTCGGAAGTAGGAAAATTAATGCGATGTCTTCTTAAAGTTTCTGTTAAGCGACATCTATCGGATGTGTAGTTAGCATAAAATGGCTCAGAAGCAAAGTGGCCGTATAAGCGGCAGCCAAGAAAATTCGGTATGTAAAGTAAAAGTTTTACCTATGTCGAATCCAAAACCATAGAGATTTTAGATTGGTTAGGAATAAAATCATATTTTTAGCCCAAAAAACAGTAAGATTGTGTTCATTTCTACAATTATACTGAATTACTTTGTTTTTCATTTGACCTCTAAATGACGTCATGCGTGCGGCTAAACAGAAGTTCGTCTCTGCTTTCATTGCTAAGTAATTCGGCCGTACTCATGATGTCATCACAATTAAAACTTAAAACATACATTAAAAATAAAGTTGTGTATAATTAATAAACCTTTAAAATAAAAATATAAAAAAAATACCAAAAAAAATTTTTACATACTGAATTGTATAGATTTTTTGTCGTAAGTTTGGATGATAATATGATAGTGATAGATGCCAATCACCTATGTCTAGACAAATTTTAAAATTTAAGTCTTTAACCGGTTATACGATTTCGTTTTTAAATACCTTGTTAGTTTTTTCCTCACCTTAGCGTGTAAATGCTTAATACAAAATTAGTAGTACTCATTACAAATTGCATCAAAACCTATTTGCATATTGTAGTTTTATAATAGCTTCAAAAAATAACAAGAGGCCATTATATATGGTAATAGCAGGAACTTCCGAACAGTTAATGTGTACAAGTTCCTATCCGCAGAAGCTTTCTTTCCTTCCGACTTGCAATTTGAATACATTGTATTTTTAATTCAGGGAATTATTTAAGTAGGTATTTGAAAATTATAAGTTTTTTTAAATATCTATTCTTAATATTATAAAGAAGTAAGTTTGTGTGTTTGTGACGTCGTAGCGGGTAATCTCTGGATATAATGAACCGATTTTAAAAATTCTTTCTGTGTTGAATAGTCTATTTATCGGGGAGTGTCATAAGTTATAAAGTATCACGCTATGACTAATAGTAGTGGAGCAGTATTGAAATATATCTAAAAAAAGGGACGCGTTTTTTTCGCCGTCCAACGAAGTGGGCACGGGTCAGCTAGTTAGTTATTATCTTTGTAAACTACAAGCTGGCGACCGCGACTTCGTCTGCGCAGGATTAGAATTGTAAGAAGCTTCTTTTATTATTATAAATACAATATTCTTTCAAATTATAGCTGAAATTATTATGTTATTCTGATGTGTCTGTTAAAAGTTATAATATTGTAAAGTTTCATTAAAATCATTTAGTACTTTCGTACGAAAGATTAATAAACATTCAATTATATTCAAAAATATTACCTACAGCGCTTCAGAGGTCAAGACTAAATCCCACGACCTCTAAGTCCCAGACTTGCCTTTGAGTCTAGAATATATTCTTTGTGTTCATTAATTAAATTTCTATAAAAATCCTTATGATGTAGGACTTATTATCAATTCAATATACTATTTTTAGGTAAGTACTATTCATGAACTGAAAAAAACTGTCCCCTTTAAATTAAAACCCCACGTTGCACGAAGACGCTCAGATGGATAACCATTTAGCGGTTATTCGGAACTTTTAATACGTGGTTGCAACTGACTGAACGCTTGTGTAATTTTTATCGAAAATTTTATACCTACTCAAGTAGAGAGCGCTACCTCAACGACTCCTATTCCTGTGGTTGGGTATTTCTGAACTGAAAAAACTATACATTATGTTACGAATAAAAGATTGTCATTCTTGTACAAAAACAAATTTATTTGAAAAAGATTTTTAAAAATATATTCACAGTTACGTTTTATATTTACCTTTAGCGCCACGGCTAGTTGAAGAAGACAGTTCGTCTTTTTCCATCAGTTCTTCATCAATAAGTAACTCAAAGTTTCCTAACGCATCAGCATTCGGTATCTTGTTCCAGCGCACATCAGGCACGCCATCTGGTGGCAGAACTACACTTAGTATGTTATCTATTAGCTTATACTTCAATATACGATCATTAACTGTCGTCGATGTTAACGAAGGTGACGCATTCACTTCTACTAACCACGGCTTCAACTGATTATCTATTATTATATCGTAACCGTAACACTCGAAGCAATGTCTATCGTTTGCCATCACAGAAGAAACTGCCTTCAAAGAATGCACAATCAGCCACTGCATTGCAGTAAAAAGCGCTTCAGTCACTGCTCTCCCTTTAATGCCTTCTAAATATAGTCTCAAGTTCTGAACTGTCATTTTTCCACCATGAATGTTGTTGTAGTCTCCTCCGTGTTTCTGAACGCTTACATTTGTAAGATGTACGTACATATTATCTAACTCCGTCAGACTAGTATCGTACTTCACAGTACAAAATCTACAAAAGCCAAGTTGGAACAGATAAGCCTTAAGAGGTCTGAAAGAAGTAACTAACACATAAAGTCTCAGATCGAACTTTTTGCCTCCTATTAGTAAGGGATTGTCTATATAACGCGAGATAACGTAACTTTCTTTTGTCAATTGAGGATGGAACGGATATTTGGCTTCCCGAGACCACTTTTTCAATTTAGAAAGTTTATTTATAAGAAATATACCCGCTCCTTGAGATTTTCCACACGGTTTCATAATCCAAGTACTTTGAGGGGATTTTCTATATTCTTCGACAAACATATTATAGTCAGCTGGTAACACAAACGTAATGGGCACAAAGTCTAAGTGAACGTATCGCGTCACAACTTGTCCTCCACTTAATGTAACTTCTGTCTTCTCAGCGAGTGGGTTGCCTTCTCTCTCGAGCTCCTTACGATAACGCTTAATGTTTTTCACGAGTAAGTCTTTTCTCGACAACTCGTAATGGTTCGGGAAGTGATTAATCATTTGGTTGTCATTCATTCGATATCCGCTTTCGACGCTGAACAAGTTTCTGCAGGTCTGTGTGGATGCCCAGTAGAAGTTCCATTCATCTTCTGGTCCAACTTGGTTCCACACACGACGCTCAAAATTGCTCATCAAAACTGACTTTTCATAGTCAGTACAAAAGTTAACTCGGCATCTTTCGACGGGTGGTGCGTTGACCCTTCCGTACAGATTGTTAGCTAACCTTTTTGCGTCCTGATTCATCGTGGTATTACGATTTCATATAACTCGAATGTTTCATGTGTTGTCCAAATATTAGTATCACAGGTGTGTCTCACATCGTTGTCAGTGGTTTCGACAAACATCGCTTGGTATTGGTCGACACTCAATACGGCTCGTTTTGCTATGACTACGCGTAAACACTGCCGGCGTATTGATTTTAACGAGTATTCCGCTCATACACGGCTTACTTGCAACTTTTCTATTAAGTAAGAAAACTAAGAAGCTTTGCTCTGTGTAAGAAAACTCTGATGTAATGATCGTACTTATTATATACTAGCTGCTGTGCCCGCGACTTCGTTCGCGTGGCGGATGTTACTTACTTCGCAATTCGATTTAATACTGAAAAATCGTTTTTAAAACCTTATAACGAACAGATATACCTACATTACAAACGAATTGTAAAATTAACGAACGAACCAAAACCTTTTCAAAGTAAATAAATAGTAAATAAAATATCTATGAAGACTGCGTCTTAACTTATACTGAAAGACATGAGCGAACGTCATTCTTTCAAGGAAAATCTTAACACCGCGATACTGAAAATGACGTCACAGGCACAATGCCATCTGTTGTCAAATTTGTAAGTTAAAATAAATGACATCGCTTATTTCATCATAACTGCAAGGACGCGCCTCCTCCCGTGACGGAGGAATACTTGGCCTACTAATACCACGCTGGCCAGTCGGATTGGTTGATAATATACGGATAGATTGGAAGATAATATTCACCGATAGTCCCTTAGTCGGTTTTACGCCACCCATGGGATGAGATGGGGAGGTGACATATTGTATTCTTACTCCGTCACCACACGGATAATCGCTAATTAATTATGAATGAATACATTTGCACGCCACGTTATGGTGCGGCAGAATTACCTGCCTCGGTGGCGCGGCGGTCGCATTACATGGCTGGCGTGCATGAGGTCGCGGGTTCGATTCCCATGGAGGACAATTGTGATACACAAACTATTGTCCTTAGTCTGGATGTTCTTTGTGTCCGTTAAATTGATATTTTTAAAGGCTAGTGTGGGATTTGTCTTTTGTAAAAAAAATGCTGAAATAAATTATTGTACCTCACACCTTTTTACCATCTAGCAAAAAATATTTGACTAAACTTAGACTCGACTATATTATTATTATTATCTATAGATAAACTGCGTGCAGTATTTTTGAATTACTTAATAAAATAAACACAAACACTTTGAATAATAATTTAATGTTTTGTGATTGTATTTCTATATTTTATTGTCAGTTTTGTATTTTTTTATTGTTGACAAATAGCAATAATGTGTAAAATGATTTTATAAAGAAAAAACGTGTTACTTTTTATGTTGTCTGTTATATTATACCCATATATTATTAATTATTAAATAGTTATATAAGTGTGTTATAATTGCAGTTATAATAAGATTGTGAGAAAAGGAATGTTATTTTAATTCAATTTAATATTTATGATTAAGTATACTTAGGTATAGTTTAACTTTAAAAAATGAAGTTTGTACGCCAATATTAGCAATACAGGAAAAGACTATTTATTTTTGTCAGATGTTTTGTATCTGTGATTAACTAATAATGGTTATTTGTATTTGTATTTATTTACATTAATAAAAACAGGTGGAGTCTGTTGCATACTTTAACGCTGACCAGTAACAACTACAGTTTAAACTAAATGAATACTTACCAAAAGAATAATTTTACTTTAGATTAATAGCTTACTAATACAATTTATATTTAATTAAATTGTTTCAATTACGAAAAACACAAAAATATAACAATCAAGTAAACTTATAATTGATTTAATTTAATAAGACTTATAATTGATATTACACATACGATTCATGGTTAATTTTATTAACATTTAAAAGGAATAACTTATTAATAGCACTTAATAATAAAATAGTTATAGATTATTTAAAAACTCATTTATTTTACGATTACTACTGGTAACGCCATCTCGTGAACAAAAGAAACGAAATTTAAATTCATTCAACATTGAACAAAATCCATTTTTCATGACCCCTGATTTGTATTGGACTGTTCTAATAAAGAGATCTAGCGATATCTCGAGTAAATACTTATCCGATTTTGATAAAACATACCTCAGTTAAAGCCTAATAAGAAAGGCTACAATACAATGTATTGGTCTTAAGATTATATTTTAATTCGTTTTAAAGATGTGCGGTAACAAACAGACAGACAGACAGATAGACATTAATTCTAAAAATTGTAAGTGTGTAGTGTTGTTGCTTTTTGACTTTTTTCCTGATTTTATAGATAATTTTTATCTGAATTTTCGAAAAGAACAGACATTTCGACCTCTACAGTTTTATTATAGTATAGAAGATAGATAGATTACCTACTTTAAACTTAATACCTAAAAACTACGTATTTATGTATTTTAATATCTAAAGCGCGCTTATTCCAAAAAGAGTCAATAAGAACCACGTCCGTTCGCATTAAGAGTCAATATGAATGAAATTATATAGAATATGCACCGGTTGGCCGTTTAGGACGTTAAACAAAAATCAACCGTACAGCCGTACTCATACCGGCGCGGCGACATTTGGAAATTTTCTTTCATCTATATCTTGTGTGTTTATCAACCGATTTCTATAATATTTTTTTTATGAATAAGATATTAAAGTGTACTTTTGAAATATGGGAGTTTGAAAAAGATATGTCTATGCAAATTACAATATATTTATGTATTTAATACACTTTGAAGAAAACCCTAACGATTAAACACGTTATTGTGGCTAATATATAAAAGATAGAATATACTATTCAGGACTTTTTTGTACATCTTTTGAAGACCATTATTTTTGTAATACATATTTTTGGCGTAAGATCAACGTATGCGATGATAAGAGCTAGAACGCGCTTTTTGTCAACTGACTTGCTTCAAATTTTTCGTCACTGCTCAGCTCCTATGTGTCTTAGCGTTATGTTATACAGCCTATAACCTGCCCGGGAGTATGGACTACAATCGTACCAAGTTTGGTTAAAATGCCTTCAGTAGTTTTTGACCCATGCGTGCACATACAGACAGACAGACAGACAGACAGACAGACAAAAAATTTATTGATTGCATTTTTGCCATTAGTATTGATCACCATTCATCCTCCAATATTAATTTTGAACATATATTCAATGTACAGAATTGATCTCTCTACAGTTTTATTATAAGTATAGATAGATAGATTAGAAGCGTGGTAAACTAGTTCTCCTGAAGCCTCGCTACTAAGGGTTTTAAATGTTTTCTTTTTTGGTTTCGCAAAGAAATTTATCTCCATGCATGTGTAAAGGTTGTAAGGTAGGTATAGGTAATGTATTACAGGGTTATGAGTCTTATTGGCTTGGGCCTTGAGCTCGAGCTCTACACAGGTAAAGCAACTCTGAGCCTTATATTTATACGGCACGATGTTCTCCTACAAATGTTCCACCATTTACTATAAGGTTAATTGGAAGGATTTGCTCGTCTTGACACCACGTCTTGTATAAAAGAAATCCCTAGTTCGGCTTGTAGCACATGGAGTCCTGGAGTGCAAAAAAGGACTGTAAAGTGTATTTTTGGATCGGCAATACAAACCGACCCATCTGGCGTCCCAAACGTCCAACAACAGAAATTGCTTAACATCAAGCAAACCGTAAACTGTAATAAAGAAAATTACGATACTGCTATAACAAAAGGGTACATATTTCACTGATTTAAGTGCTCCCATTCAAACAATACGGCTATACTACTTACCACCTTAATACCTATATCATAAAGATTTTAATACCATAACATAAACAAACACACGGAAGTACGGAGAAGTAGGTATAGTAATTACTTTGCTAATTATCGAGTATACTCTGCTTAATACTGTAACAGTCGTAAAAGATCGAGGGTAACTAAGTACTTACCGTTTTAATATTATTTTGACGGCTTACGGCACTCGTCACTCAAAATGTTATGTTGGGCCATGAATTCGTTTAAATCAGAGGATTTCATCGATATCTATATGCATAAAAACTTTTTAACCTATCTACTAGAGTTAACTTAATAATGCCGTTTGGTATTTTTTAAATGTCGTAGTAACCTGAGCGTAAAATTCATGCACCAACATTCTTAAAAATTCCTATTTTTCTTGAAATAACCTGCACCTGCTGGATATTAGCCTCCATCAATTATTTCCTTTGCGCCCGATTTTACACATTTTTCATCTTATCTACATATTATTATATATCTTGCCACTTTTATCACGACCTCGGACAAATGCATTGCTTTGTCACTTCTTGAAAATGATGATGATGTTATGCAAAGTCGTGCTTAGACAAAAAACAGTGTTTATGCCATTTCCGCCACAGATGTTAAGAGGACTTAAAGCCTTAGTCTTCAAGTTATAAGCAATACGCTGGTAAATACTGACTTAGTGGCCCAATGTTAAAGTTCGAAGGTACGAATAAAAGACTCATTTTCTACCCTCACTTTGTAATAAAACTTGATTTTATAAATGTTAATACCTTTATTCTCTCGCAAATTTCGAGGATTATAATGTTTAAACTTGTTTGTATAATAAATTTAACACGGAAAGCTTTTGAAACAAGAAATATCTAATTCATCAACTCATTTTGTATTTTCGGTTACGACTTTCTCGGCATGAAGCAAATTTTATTGAAGGATACGGTACGGAATACTGAATAGACGTATAAAAACAACACAAAACATACAATATGTTTAAACATAAATAAGCTACACGTAATCTATTATTCAGGTTTCATTTGATGTTATTTTTTTTTATAACAATATTATTCTGTTTTATTTTGCTTATTGTAAAGTAATGTTATTTAAATGTTAAAGCGATACATTGACAACCTCTAAGACATGGTGCGTAGTTCATGGCTGATAAGCAGATGGAATTGGGTACGTTTACATTGCTCTGGTTGTTTTATGTATAATGTATTTCCAAAAAATAAGAATAAAGTATCTGTGGTCTAAGAATATAGTGCAAGTGTGTGGGTTTAATTTACCATCCATTTATAACAGCCCACTAATGTCCCACACCAGGGACGGGCCTCCTCCCGTCACGGAGGGATACTGCCCTACTAATACCACGCTGGCCAGACGGATTGTTATAGGGTTTAATTTCAAGTTTTCCTTCTTTCTATGTAAAGGTAATATTCACAGATAGGCCCTTAGTCGGTTTCTACGAAACCCATGGGATTGAAGAATACAATATGTCACCACTCCATCTCATTGGAGTGGTGACATATTGTATTCTTACTCCGTCACCACACGTATACGCCACCACACGTATAGCGTTTTAATTTATATCTTTTCAGGACTCCGAGACACTTGTATAGCTTGGCCAAAGATGATGACATTATTAAAAATAAATCCTTTACGCGTAAAAGAAGGAGGATAAAATCTTTCCATAACTGACGACCTCTGTGGCGTAGTGGTTAGGTATATAACATGACTACTACGCAGAGGTCTCGGGTGCAATTCCCGCACAATGCAAATCTTTGTGTGCATGAACATGATTGTTTGCATTGGTCTGGGTGTTTCTATGTATAATATGTATGTATTTACAACAAAAAAAGTATTTAAGTATGTTTATCCGTAGTCTAGTACGCATAGTACAAGCTTTGCTTGGTTTGGGACTAGATGGCGTTGTGTGAATGTGTGAGAAAAAATTTTTTTATTCAATAAAGCCTTTACGCGTAGAAGAAGGAGGATAAAATCTGCCCATAACTATCTCGATCTAGCGACGGTGTGCATTCTTCAAGATGAAGTTTTTAATTATAACGCGTATTTTGTAAGTTTGATACCCGGAAACATCAATTATTATATATATAATGTTAGATGACGTCAAAAAGATACAATATTATTGTACTACTTTGAATAAATGAATGAAACTGAAACTATTATTATTGTTTATTAAAACTGTCTATAATTAAAAGGTCAAGTCGTCAAGTAACAAAGAGACGGACATACAAACACGTGAAATACTTTTCTTTTGCATCAATCAAAAATAAAAGTACCTACTACAAGAAAAAACGAAATATTAAAAAAACTCCGCAAACCTTAGAAACGCCTTCAAGAAAGGCGTGAATGAAACACATAAAGGTGTAAGGGTACATTTTCTGAAATACACACGTACCACTGCAGGTGCGTTTACGGGAGCCGCAACAAAAGCGTCTATTAAACCTATTTCCCGGACCCTACTTGTAATAAAAGCCTTACGTAAACGTACCGTAGTAAGTTGTAGCGTAGCATAATATTAGGAATTTTCAACCGACTCCAAAAAAAATAGGTTGCTAATTCAGTTTTGTTTTATAAAGTGCTTGTAATCGACTAGCTGACCCGTGCCCACTTCGTTGGGCGGCGAAAAAAACGCGTCCCATTTTTAAACATATTTTATTACTGCTCTACTCCTATTAGTTATAGCGTGATACTATATAGCCTACTATGACACTCCCCTATAAATAGACTATTCAACACAAAAAGAATTTTTAAAATCGGTTCATTAGATCTAGAGGTTACCCCCTACAATGTCACAAAGACACAAACTCACAAACTTTACCTATTTATAATATTAGTATACTTAGATATAGGTTTGATAAGATATATTTTTATTTGAAAGAGTATTGACCCATAAAAAATCATAAAAAGGGGTCTTTCATTTCATCTAAGAACATTTTTTGCCAAACGCACCATTTTTTTAGATATTAGCAAAAAAACAAAATTGAGACCTTTACCCTCCCTCCCCCCCTCCGCCTCACCTCCTAGAGGTGGGGACTTTTAGTATGTTATCTCTCTAAGTACCCTGAATAAGTTTCTGTAGAAATCACTTAGGTTCCCGCTCACGCACTCTATACCCCCCTTTGAGTCATTCGTTGACTGGACTATTAACAAACTTTGGAAAGTAACTAATTTACAATTATGTTGTTTTTAACACTCAGTTTTGATTAACACACGTCATGTATTTTTTATATTAGTTTAAAATCAAATACACACCTCAATAAAGTCTAGGGATATTTGGTATTTACTCAATTAACTTCAAAATTATTGAAGATAGCATACAACATGTTTATATTTTTATAGAGACAATTTGTCAGGCTACAATCCAGAATTAAATAAAATAATTATTTTTGCATAAATATTTTTTTATTCAAATAAATAAAAAACTTGGAAAATTAGTGAAACTAACAATGAATGTGTTTCTTAAGCAAAAGTGAAAATAAGCAAAAATTAATCTGTTTTTAACTGTTATGTGAGTAATCAGTAGTCAGCACATTAAAAAAACCGTAAATAACGGTCCTGCAATGGTTTTTCATGCTTTTATTATGTTATCCAGGTCTTGGTGCGGTATATTGTTCCAGGTCCGACTAGGATGCAAAAAAAGTTGCCCTTCCGTCGCAATTTTATGCAGGAAAAATCACCAAAACCCTTCTTTTGAACATGTCCTACGCGTATTTTATGCTTTTGAGGATAGGGGATTGAGTGGTTCAGCATAAAATCGATACGTCGTGCTCATGCAACCAGCTCGTCATCACTCGCGCTTTATGCGAACGGGTGTTATTGTCCATGAACTTGAACATTTTGCCCAATTGTAGTCTACGGGGGTAGATTATTAGTATTAGCACCTCGTTAAATTATTTTTCAGCCGATATGGTGTTTCTGATCAAAACGCGCTCTGTTCTTCGACCGATACAAATTCCCGTCCAAACCATAATTTGTTCTATCGTGGTATGAATAGATTTCCTGAGGATGTTGTAGACGGCTATCACAACCAGGAACTCGCCAAGCACGTTCTCTACGTGAATCCGAGTGGAAACCGAACCGGGACTCATGTGTAAACACTACTACAGATCACAGGTTATCTTTGCAGAGCAAATGTTCACGAGCCCAGTCTAGTCGTCGTGCGCGATTCGCTCGGCATAGTGCTGGAGTATAAAACGGTATGGGAGCATAAAGGTGAGCTTCGTGCCGACTTCTTCTGACAGTTTGGTCAACCGCAAGAGGCTCCACCAAGAGCTGGAGCCTCTACAACAGCTGCATGGTAGTAACATTTGGCTGTCTTTTCGCGGGAACTTGCAAAAATCGATCATGTCGTTAAGTGGTGATAGACTTTTTGCTGTGGTATCTTTCAGCCACTTCACCAGGAGCACGATAACGTGACCATAACCCTGATTTCTTATTTTTTATTGTTCTAATCTCTTCAGCAATACTCCGCTTAGTACCCGCAGCTGGGAGCATGCCTACTGCCCATAACATTTTCACTCTGATGAAATGGCGCCGTTGCTTGATGCAGACAATATCATTTATTCGAAATGAACGTTTAAATTGTTATAAAACTTAAATTTTACCCAAAAAACCAGTCAAAACTTACTATTGGTAAATGAAATTTTCGAACTTGACTACGTTTAAGCCGCGTAAATCTTTTATTTTTAATTTTATATTTCAAATTCAAATTTAGAATGGTTGAAAAAGGTTAACAAAGTAAGTTTTCATCAAAAGAATTAAAAAAAAAACAAAATTATAAACCAAATTTTTTGAGTTTCACAACTTTATACAAAATATCCCTAGACTTTGTTGAGGTGTGTAGATGTTAGTGACGTCATATTAGTTGAAATATCATCCCTGCGAAAGAAAAAACCAACCCAACTGACCAGCATCTTATTAGTAGGTTAAGATTCCCACCACGGAAGAAAAATCAAGTGGAAATGCAATACAACTAATTCATGGGAACCGCTGTCGCCAAAAACCAAATAAACTACTAACAAAAAATAACATTATGTAGCTGATCCTACATCTGGGAGTGATTCCCAACATCATTGGAGGAGGCTTATTGCAGCAGCGGTACATAAAATGGATGTTATGATTATGGTTTTCAATAATTGAAGTTTATTTTATTATGTTTCAATACTACACTATTGTTAAGAATTACGCCAGAAGCACTATGCAATATTGCAACCAAAGTCTCTTGCCGACTATACTAAAAATAACAATGAAAATTGAATGCCAATTTGTTCACTCTACTTCCAACAATTGTTACTGACTGAATAGAGTAAAGTTCTACAAAACATTTTAAACAAACAAAGGTACTATTAAATGCAAACTATTGTCAGACATTGTTGGAGAAAAACACTTAGAAAATCTTTTTTTTTTCTTGTTTACATAGAATCCATCAAGTCCCTGTATTACAAGGACTTTACAAATATCAGTTTAACATACACAAACTTTTACAAATTAAACCGAGAAATGTACATCCTATTCTACCCATACACCATGCCAGTCGAGCGCCTATAACATGTTCCTACGGCCTCTAAAGCCCGATTTACACATCGACAAGTACAGCAGCGAGTTAAGTAGTAAGTTGTTGATTAAGTTGATTTGAATAGATCTCCATCCTATTTTTTGGCGAGTTGGCGAGTTGCGAGAGAAGGGGCTACTTTCGTACCTACTTAACTCGCTACTGTTCTTGTCTATGTGTAAATCGGGCTTAAGGGGCATCTCATTCTAGGCAAGTTTTCAAAGCGTTCTATGCGGGCGAAGCCATACAGGGCCGTTGGCGAACACTTAACTTTGATTAAACTGCTGACCACAGATTAATTAACTATAGCAAAACTTTGGTACGGAAATATTTTAGAAATATTTTGCAATACATTGTTTGTTGTTTATCAAATAAAAAATGTATTCTTAGTGGAAACTGTTATATTTATGTAATGTACATGTAACAAGTATTTAGCAAAAGATAATAATATAATATGTATGAGGGATTATAAATATATTATGTAAGTATTAGACTTTTAAAATAAATTTTACCAAAATACGTTAAATATGTGGTTCCTAAACTGCAAAATCCTGCACACAGATACAGTTGATAAAGCTGCTTCCCGACCGAAATAATTCGTAATATATCTCATATTTAAAAATACCGACATTTTGAACTGTCACTCAATTAAAAAGTTGCAGTTAGTATTTTAGATTGTCACTGCTCTGAACACGTTATTTCGATATAGCAATGTCACTCGACTAAAATATACGTAATTTCAATTTTACAGTGTCACTCAAAAATAGTATAGTAAAATCAACGAACTCTACGTTAATTTTATCGGAAGAGAAAAATGCTATTTTTTGCTAAACATTTTTTATAATAAATTAAATAAATAAAAAATCCTCACACATTCACACAACGTCATCTAGTCACAAACTGAGCAGAGCTTGTACTATGGGTACTAGATAACGGATAAACATACATAAATAATTTTGTTTTTCGTAAATACAAACATATTATTATTATACATAGAAACACTCAGACCAATGCATACAATCATGTTCAAACACACAAAGATTTGCATTGAGCGGGAACCGAACCCGAGACCTCTGTGTAGCAGTCATGTTATATAACCACTACGCCACAGAGGTCGTCGTATTAAGTAATTAGCTCTTCATTACAACTTGGATTCCTGGTCATGTTGTTCTCACGTTAAATTGTCGGTTCAACAACTTTATGTAAGGGCCGTCGAAATAACAGAATTTATTAGAGCTCTGCATTTTTCCCTTTTGCTCTCCCTAGGTTGTTATAACGTAAGAAAAGTTAACATGTTATTGTTAACTTTTCTTACGTTACATGAAAGCATAACAACATAGAAGTTTCTCGGAGTACATAGTAACGTTAAATTTTATTTAAAAAATCAGTAAAGTATTCCTTATAAGTAAGTCATTTAGCAGTAACGGGTAATGTAAACTTGTTTCATATAAAATAAAAAGATTTTCATATCACATTATATATTTAAATATAAAATAATTAGGCAATGTATAGTACCTAGGTATAACATTTCTATATAGGTACCTGGTACTTTTCTACATATACTTAGATAAGTATAATTATCAATAGGTAGGTACTAATTACTTTTCTTTATATAGGAACCTATTACATTGCTGGCTCGTTTACCTTCCATCATATAAAAAAAACATTCCTATTTAATACACCAAGCAAGATTTAATTTGATTGTCTGTTTTAGTTTGAATTAATTACGACCGTCTTCAATGAAACTTTACTTTGATTCAAAAGGAAAAGTTTTAAATTGGATTTGACCTCGCTCAAGGAAATCCTGTGTGTTGATTTTTAATGTAGGTAGTGTGTATAATGATCTTTTTAATGGACATCACGTATTACAGTAAAGTGGCAATCGAATAGGTAAAGAGCACTAAGACTTGTTGATTGTTTTTTTAGAACCTTTATATAGATCATTCATTATACAGGGTGTTTGGTACATCGTTTGCCAAATTGAAATAGCTGATAGAAGAGGTCTTTACCCGTCTTTCCTCACTCACCTAGCCGGTTTTAACCTCAACATATTTTAGATATCGATGTAAAACTATTTTTAAAAGAAAAACCCAATATTTACCCTGAACACTTAAATTTAAAAAAAGAAATCTTCTGTGTGTCCTCATAATTACGTTTTGTTTTAAAGTTTAATACTAGGAGCATCAAATAAATTCATAATAGCTCACCAAAAACGTCAACTTTTTGTTTATTGACTTATTATAACCTATAGAGACAGGTAAAATTTAAAGATATGGTCAACTTCACAGTACAATAAAAAAATAAATAAAAGAGAGAAAGTTCTTCCATTTTCTGCATAAATGCCTTACTTTATCCTCTTTCCATTGGTATACAACATGTTATAAAAATACAACATACAACATGTTACAAAACATGTGTAATACATAATTCGAAGTAAAGAAAACACGTTTGATGAATAAGCAAAGTTAAATTTACTAGCTATAATTGCTAAAATTGATTCATTCTAGCGTACTTACCTAGTTACTTTAGCTTTTTTTGTCACTGCAGTGGGTCTACCTTATCACATTAGAGTTAATTTTAATATAATAAAAGAAAAAAAAAATCATCATTTACTATAGCGTCAATAATTACGATTTATGTTATGCATCAAACGTGTTTTCTTTACTTCGAATTATGTGTTACACATGTTTTGTAGAAAAACTATTTATTATTTTATAACAATATGTTGTATACCAATGGAAAGAGGATAAAGTAAGGCATTTATTCAGAAAATGGAAGAACTTTCTCTCTTTTATTTATTTTTTTATTGTACTGTGAAGTTGATCATATCTTTAAATTTTACTTGTCTCTATAGTTATAATAAGTCAATAAACAAAAAGTTGACGTTTTTGGTGAGCTATTATGAATTTATTTGATGCTCCTAGTATTAAACTTTAAAACAAAACATAATTATGAGGACTCACGGAAGAATTTTTTTTTTAAATTTAAGTGTTCAGGGTAAATATTGGGTTTTTCTTTTAAAAATAGTTTTACATCGATATCTAAAATATGTTGAGGTTAAAACCGGCTAGTGAGGAAAGACGGGTAAAGACCTCTTCTATCAGCTATTTCAATTTGGCAAACGATGTACCAAACACCCTGTATAGATCTTTATATAAAACATTATTACTTTGAACTACAATTCTCAAAATAACGAAACATATAAATAGTTGTAAAGTAAACCTACTTTTGATTTCATCTCTATACAATTATAGCAACTTAACCTGTATTTTTTATAACGTGCGAATTCTTTTAGAGACCGTCGTCTGCCTTTGATTCTGGCGGCCAGATGTGACGGAGTCCCAGAAAAAAAGAAAATGGAGTTAACTGGCAAAAACCTACGGGGCTCCTTTTTGTCTCATAACGGGGGAGTTCCCTTAACACGTTCCCAGTGCAGAGTACCATATATGGTACACACATGCATTGTGTAACTATTGTGTCTGCTGGCGCCACTTTTTTTTTTTTTTTTTGTGAGGACGAGTAGTCGGTCTCAGACGACCATTACTACTTTACGCGGGCTGTGGTGGGGCGGATGGCCCTCAACCAAAGACATTTAAGTGACGTGCCACAGGGGCACCCCCTTTGAGGTACGAACCTCGGCCTGGACCGTCACTGACTAACAGGACTTGCGGCAGGCACGCCCTCTAGGAGCGAACGCGGCGCGTATTCCGGCCTCGACGGCGAGGACGGAACCGCGGACGTTTTGTTGTGGCTTCGCGAGCCGTGTAAGCTCTACGTTGAGCGATCGTGATCCTATCGTCCGGCTCTTCGAGAGCATGCCTAGGTCTACGAATTTTGCTAATCTTGGAGGGGATGTACCCGGACGCCCCGACCACTAGTTAGTTGGGGTGAGTGGCAGCCGAATCAAAGTAGCGGCGGGAACAGAGTTTCATGTGTTGCTGGATAGTAGGCAACTCTAGGTCTATGTGAAGATCCTCGTTACGCATGAACCACGGTGCTCACGGGAGCACCGTGGTTCATGCGTAACGAGGATAGAATAGGTTCATGCGCAAAGCGACGGCGCTTTGCGCATGAACCTATTCTGAACTGTTTGTAACCTATGGATCCTGTGTGGCCTAAGGTAGGCAAAAACTACGCACGCATACGTCATTATTGGTCTGATACAAGTAGTGTAAAACCTAACTTTGTTTCGGATCGACATCTTAGACTCCTTCCGGAGGAGCATGTGCAGCCGTCCCAACACAAACGTGGCCCGCTTGCGAACCATGTTTATGTGGGGACGGAAAGAGAGCTTATCGTCGAGCAAAACTCCAAGATATTTGGCTTCCTTAGCCCAAGGGATCGGGGAGCCAAACATCTTGACTTTTTGTGTCGCTGCCGAGAGAGGCGAGTGGTTCCGTTTCTTGTGAAACATCACCGCTTGACTCTTTTCGGGGTTGACTGTTATCCTCCATTTCTGGAACCAGTCGCTGAGGGCGTTGGACGCAGATTGGAGTCGCCTAACTATCGAGGGAGGGGAGGTGCCAGAGGCGTAAATCGCTGTATCGTCTGTGACTGACGAAACTCGTTTATGCGTACTTTGACCTGCCGCTGCAGGTATCTAAGGGTAACCCTATTTTCCTCGCTGGGGGCTCTGTCATAGGCACGTGTCGCAGCGTTCTTGCGCCTCAACAGATCACGCACGTCTGCGGGCAGTTGCCAGCGCCGGTCTTCCGGCACAGGCACTGTCCGAGAACAATCGTTAATTAACGATTGAACGTGCTCTGTTAGGGCGCTGATCGCCGCCTCGGTGTCCTCTACGGTGCTCCCGTGAGCACCGTGGTTCATGCGTAACGAGGATAGAATAGGTTCATGCGCAAAGCGACGGCGCTTTGCGCATGAACCTATTCTGAACTGTTTGTAACCTATGGATCCTGTGTGGCCTAAGGTAGGCAAAAACTACGCACGCATACGTCATTATTGGTCTGATACAAGTAGTGTATAACCTAACTTTGTTTCGGATCGACATCTTAGACTCCTTCCGGAAGAGCATGTGCAGCCGTCCCAACACAAACGTGGCCCGCTTGCGAACCATGTTTATGTGGCGACGGAAAGAGAGCTTATCGTCGAGCAAAACTCCAAGATATTTGGCTTCCTTAGCCCAAGGGATCGGGGAGCCAAACATCTTGACTTTTTGTGTCGCTGCCGAGAGAGGCGAGTGGTTCCGTTTCTTGTGAAACATCACCGCTTGACTCTTTTCGGGGTTGACTGTTATCCTCCATTTCTGGAACCAGTCGCTGAGGGCGTTGGACGCAGATTGGAGTCGCCTAACTATCGAGGGAGGGGAGGTGCCAGAGGCGTAAATCGCTGTATCGTCTGTGACTGACGAAACTCGTTTATGCGTACTTTGACCTGCCGCTGCAGGTATCTAAGGGTAACCCTATTTTCCTCGCTGGGGGCTCTGTCATAGGCACGTGTCGCAGCGTTCTTGCGCCTCAACAGATCACGCACGTTTGCGGGCAGTTGCCAGCGCCGGTCTTCCGGCACAGGCACTGTCCGAGAACAATCGTTAATTAACGATTGAACGTGCTCTGTTAGGGCGCTGATCGCCGCCTCGGTGTCCTCTACAGTCTCTAGTCGGTCGGGGCTGGCGCCACTGTTAAACGGTTCATTATATAGCTATTACATACAAACTCTTTTATCTACCCGCAGGTATGTGTTATACCTGCTTTGTATATATTTTTTTAACTCCCCTTAATATTTTTTGTAATTAATGTTTCTCTAGCATTTACTAAAGTGCACTAATAAATGTAATTCTATCTAAATCTTACATTTCTAATATTAAAGTGATTATGAAGTCATCCCACCAAGGCCTTAGTAATCACTATCAGTAGAAGCACATCCCGACCTAAGCCTATTTAACAATTTCCTTAAGCTTCAAATGCCTCGAAAGCTTATAATTCTACTTGACCCTGTCTAAGATAGCTTTATACCATTACGTCTTACCCCTTTTAGTAGATTGAATTCCTCCATAAGACTTACTGTAAAGGTAATTTAGAAAATACAGGAAGATATTTTGTTGGAAGAACTCATTTATCTTGAAACAACACTGTACACATCACCTTAACATAATACTTACCGTGTATAAGTACCTTAATCCTTTACAACTAAAAACGTTTTTAAATATTTAATCTAGCTTGAATTTTTGCAATTTGAAAAGCTACAAATGCCAATCGTTTAAATGACTTCATTATGATTATTTTAGATTGTTTCATGTTATAACTTCAGTATTGAACGATCATTTCATCAGGGCTTAAAGCTATCGATGAGGGAAATTTGCGCAAATGTTACATACTTAGACGGACTGGTACTGGATTTTGATTAAAGTCTTCTGAATGTGTAACTTTTACTTTAGTAGCTTTATGGTATGTTATGTTTATTAAATTATTAAATCATAGGTAAAATATTTCTGTGTTAAATATACACGGATAATAACTATAACACAAAAATACTACCCCAAAAAGCTGCCATTTGTAATACTAAGTATATAATAACCATCACCTTAGCGAAAAGTTTACCTTAAATAATGTAAAGTTAAAACAGTCAAGGGATACCTGTATACCGTATCTCAACTCTAGTAATACCTAACAGAAGTAATTGTTGCAAAACTGGCTGTAAACGAGTGTGTAGGGAATAGAAACGGCTTTAACGCTTCGAGCGTAGTCACTTTTGAACGTAACTGTTCGGATATTGTTCACTAACTTGCTAATTGTTAGGCTGCATTCATGTAGTCGAAACTGAGATTATATTTGTGTTGACTATATTATTTTGTTTTGAAAGTAAAATTTTGTATGTACATACATTACATTGTCGTTGTTTTGATGCATGATTTTTTGAGCGTTTAACTTCTACGTCTTTTTTATAAAGAAGAACCTCATCATAACAGCCCATTAATGTCCTACTGCAGGGACGGGCCTCCTCCCATGACGGAGGATTACTTGGCCTACTAATAACACGCTGGTTATACGGATTAGTAAAGGGTTGAATTTCAAGTTTTCCTTCTATAATATTCACGTATTATTCTTCGTACCTTCTATAATATTATTTATTAATATTCACGGATACTCCTTTAGTCGGTTTGTACGACACCCATGGGATGAGATGGGGTGGTGACATATTGTATTCTTACTCTGTCACCACACGGACACATTTATAACGCCTACCTACACACTTCGCTTGATATATTATGCCTATTAAGTACATTTTCGTATCAGGCTTTTAATCGAATTGTAGAGCGTGTCGTGATGTTGATCAAAGGCTCACGTTGTTAAGTCTGTCTCCTCTACTCAATCAACGTATTGATTCATGGAAACAAGCAAAATTCTATTTGCTAGTTCAACTGAAAACATTTGCCTGCCGAGCTACCTACTAGGAATAAGTAGGTATTTAGGTACGTAAGGTCATTTTTTTTACGGCATATTATGGCAACAGAAGTGTATAAAAATTCTATTACATTCTGAGTAGGTACCTACCTACCTCGGTTTTGCGTATTCGTATGTAAAAAAAGAAACACATTTTGCATACATACTTACATTCTATTTTTTTTTTATTTGGTTAAGCCATAATAGACTGATCACGTGCGGTATAAACATTTGTTGGAGTTCAATATACAAACAGTAGACGTATTTTGACTAATCGTCGCACGAATACTTAAGTGTCCAACCTCCATTTTCAACATTTTACACCAGAGACGTTTTATTGATTAGTTTAAGCAAATAATATGATTTTATAAAAGTTTTATGTTAAAAAAATAGTTAATGTGTTTATGAAATGATATATTACAAATAATCATTAAAAAGTAAAACAGTTATGTTTATTTTCACAATTCTTTATGGAGGTTGAGCAAATAAACACATAAATAATTATGCAATTGGAGATAGACCACTACCGCGGTGGAGGTTGAGCATTTTGCATTCGAATATATTTAGTACTTAAGTGCCCTATAACCAAATACAGTGTGTTTGGGTATCGTGGTAAAAAAAACCTAGTTAACTTGCTATTTATTATTTAAAAAAACACAGAATTAAAACAAAACACTGTTTGATATATAAAATACAAAATACAATATTTTTTTGTTTTTGTACCGATACAAGATCGTTTACTTTGCCTGGTATTGTTTATGTTGTCTGATCCTGTCAAAACCTTTTTAATTAGAGATTCCATGAAGGCTTTGTCGTCAGCTTTCATATATTTGTAAGTACTTCTAATATATTTTTCGGTTAGTGTCTGATTTGTATTAGTCCTAGTATTTTTTTTTTAATTAGTCGTATTCTTGTTTGGTCGGATTCTTGATACATCGTACGTAATGTCAACATAAAATGAAACTATGGTATTACCGTGACTACACTTCTTCATTTCAATATGTACAATAAAAACGACATAAATTAAATACAAAACGGTGATAATATCATACCTATACGTATAAAAAATAATTGATATACTGAGACTATTTAAACAATTTAGAATTGATTTATTTTTTCAAGAAAATTAACCTTTTTTTGACGATTCTTTATGTTTTCTTATGGAATTCTTTAGAAAAAAAAAATTATTAATCTACTTATCTAGCATCTAACATCATTGCGAACACAAAGCATTACGTAACACAAAACTACCCATTTAATGCTTAGAAATTTACTCATTTAACAATTAGAAAACATGCAAGTAGCAGGTATATTTTGACAGTCATCGCACAAAAGCAAATTTTTTTATTATTATATTAGTTATATTTTACAACCTTACGAAATGTTCGAAACAATCTGTTCATTTATAGATACGTCACAATTTCATTTAAAGATTTAATTAAATCTGAAATTATAAGAATTAAATTTAAACATCCTGTACTATAAATTAACGATACGCAGTGATAATCTACAAAGAAATGTTAACAAAAATACAAGTTACCGATTCTTTTCTATAGTTTTGACTATATTTTCCGATTTATATTTCGTCATGGACATTTGGGGTACTGTTTTCTATTAAAATTAATACTTTTTTTCTATATTTCGCGGTATTTTTTACTCAAATGCGTGTTAGCACCAGCTTCGTCACAAAAGAAATTAATGATGGCGGCGTATTGCGTCATCAAAATGCGATGTCGTGATTGGTTACCTGTGAGGAGATTGAATACTTAAGCACGCAATCGATGTTTGGATGCACGTTTGGTGTTTCTCTACGGACTTTGAGCAATTAAGCATGAAGTTTTAATTCTCTTGTGTTAGTTTACAAAAACTTAAATTCCTTATAATTAATGTACTTTAAGTCCAAACAGCAAGTATTATATACCAATCGAACCGCAATTTGATCCTTAATAAAATTGCATTAAAAAGTGAAATTCATCAAAATGGTCGGTTGAGCAAATAAGCATTCAGGCGACGTAATGTGATAACGATGGAAGCTATTATAATATAATACATAGGCTCTAGCAAGCTCACTCATCAATAGCGGACTTCATGCTTAACCCTTTCACAGTGCCGCCAGCCGCCAGTAAGCACAATAGTAAAACACTGCACGTGTAATATGGTACTCTGCACTCGGAACGTGTGAAGGTAATTATTTTATCTGTGCCGGAATCGATCTAGAAACCCTGTAACGCTTTTCTTTTTCATCAATTTCTGTTTTGAAATTACTTTTTCAAACATACAATGAATATTCAAGTAGTACTTTCATTTATTGGCAAGTAGGTATACGCTTAGTTCATTTATATTCAATGCACATCGACATTTTGATTGGTTCTCGACGCTCATAGCAAATAATTGCAGTTTCAAATAAACGTGAATTATCCTTGTTCATTAACAACTTATGCCATTTGTTGTAAATTGCATTTATACTTTGTTTTTGAACCAGTAAATCAAATAATTACTCGTCTCAGTAGCGCAATGGACCCGATATCATAACAGCCCATTAATGTCTCACTGCAGGGACGGGCCTCCTCCCGGGACGGTGGGATACTTGGCCTACTTATACCACGCTGGTCAGACGGATTGGTATAGGGTTTAATTACAAGTTTTCCTTCTTCTTATTTCGTTAAGATAATATTCACGGATAGTCCCTTCAGACGGTTTTTACGACACCCATGGAATGAAATGGGGTGGTGACATATTGCCATGTATTCTTACTGCGTCACCACACGGAAAGAGATCGCAGAATTATTTTTGCGACCCATAAGATATTGTCATGAGCAAATAGGTAATGCATGAATTATAATCATCTTGCGACACAGAACACGATTTCCAGTGCAGTTCTTTTATATTAATTTTCCCTCCATGTCAATTTTCGTACCTTAAAATCGTAAGTTAACTTTTAGTTGTCAATTGAGACAATTTGACAACTAAAAGTTAACTTAACCGAATTTTTAACGGTTTTAAGGTACGAGAATTGAAATGCACTGATTACAAAAAGTTTTCTTTAAAAAAAGGTGATCCTAAAAGGAAAAACGATTTGGTAAAAAATCAAGAAAATTGGCAGTAATGGATAAAGTAGGCACAGAGGTTATAATAAATTAAGAAAGTTATAAATTCATAAATGTATTTATTTCCTGTACAAAATACATGAAACAACAAAATGATAAAACTTAATTTTTAATATTCATTCTCTTATCAATAATACAGTTTGACCCAGTCCTTAATTATAAGTTTGCTTAAACTTTACATACCTATACAAAACAGACAACGCAAAATTAAGTAAATAACAGAATTCAACTTGTGTAACTCAAATCATTTTAAGGTAAGTATTCCTTTTGTTTATAATTATAACACTTACTTAAGCGCCGATTACACTAGACTACATTATGTAGTCAACTATCTTGTAGGAGACTGTAGGACACTGTCTGAAAAGAACGTCCTAACACTAAAAAGTTAGGACGTCCTTATGTAGGAGACTACATGTAGTCTCCTACAAGATGTAGTTGATTACATGTAGTCTAGTGTAATCGGCGCTTTACTTTTATTAAATTTCTTTTTTATACGTTTTGATTATTACAAAGTTATAATAATTAATTACACAAAACTAAAGTATGGAACAAATAAACACTGAAATGCTAAAATGATTGTAAGATAGTAAAATCTGTAATTCCTTGGCCAGGCATCACTCCTATGAATGATTACTTAATTTCCAAGGTATATAAATAACAGAAATAAACACATTTCTGTTATTTATATAGGTATTTATATGTGGGTTTTGTTTTATAAAACGTTAACATTTATATTCTAGTTTAGAACCACAATCCGTCTTCGGGTTCTTCCTCGCTGTCAGTAACTTGGAGATCGTCTTGAATAGCTGGGTCGGGCTGAGAAGAAAAATAACATTCCAAATTAATAATAGGTCATATTTTACTAAAAATGTTAATCTTCATACAATGACACAGAAGCTACTAGTTCCAAACTTAGCGGAACTTGTACTATGGGTACTAGACAACGGATAACCTATATACTTTTCTTGTAAATAAATATTTATATGTTATAGACACAAAACAGTTAGATTAATACAAACAATTATGTTTATGAACATGAAAATTTGCATTGATCGGGAATTGAACCAGAGACCTCAAGACAGCTAAAAGTACTATGTACTAAAACCATTTCGCTTTAGTATAAATTATCAAACGACCATGCTTTTATACATACCTGCCAGTTTTCTGGCGGTTCTTCCTTAAATTGTGGTGGTGGTTCTAAGCCAGCATTCTCCATCAAAGGTGGATCCAAGCCCATATCAGGTTCCATAGGCTCCTCCTGTTAAAGTAATTAAAGTATATTATTATTCATTACGCCGTTTTTTACCGTTAAATTAAGTAAAATTATAAGTAAACCTTACCTTAACCACAGATGGGAAGTTATAATCGGTGCTGTGGTGATCTAAATCTATGAAGTCTTCTGAGGGTGCGGGCATCTCATCTGGCACTTCACGTTTTATTTTGAGGAACTCTGATGTATCGAAACTTGGTTCACCCATCGGTACGTCGTCATCTAAGTATAAACATAAATAAATATGATGGACTGAATGCTAAACAATCCGGAATAAATTAAGATTCATTGAAAAATAGTAGAGGATAGACACTTTATAATAATAATCTGTAACTCTTACAGGCAAAATATGTCCACTGTTAGGCATCTGTTTACACCAAAGGTTATGAATCGGTAGTGGTAGAAAAGTAAAGGCAAAAGGGGATAAATCCTAAACTATTTTTTAAAGTTAATTTTGAATTTCATACAATCGAATAATATTTAAATGAATCGTATGCATAACACCTCATTTCTTTACAAACGATAAATATATAACTTGCGCGACTAAAAATAAGATATTAAGTTAAAATAAAAACATTGGGTACCTGGATAAGGCGGTCTAACAGACAACTGCACCATAGCTTCCGCAGCGACTTTCTGTTCAACCTCTTCGAGTTCAGAGCTCCCGCTGTCAGAATATTGAAGATCTAGAAGATAAATAATTAATAATAATCGTCGTCCAAAGTTACTTTAAAATTACTGATGAAAGAAAAATTGAATTAAGTATATAATTAAGATAAATCCGAAAAGAAGAAAGACAATGGAAAAAATTGGTAATCGATGCGGGACTCGAACCCGCGTCTCTGGACTATACGCGTCCAGCGCCATGGCCACTAGGCCAACCGAGTAACCGTCTCGACTACCAAATTTAACCATTGCTTTATACGACACCGGGCCGCAACTTAGAACTCAACTGTACAACGCCATCTAGGCGCGACAGCCGTAAACATTCAATGTTGCAATTGAAGAATATACGTAATGGTTTTAAGTTTTTGTATTAAATTACATATATTTTTACCTATAAAGCTTAGGTTTAACTAGATAAATCCGAAAAGAAGAAAGACAATGGAAAAAATTAAGATAATTTTTAATATCGATGCTTTAAATGACATATAAATTATGTAATGGAACGTAGTACGTAGCCTAAAAGTTGTTGCAAGTGGCTGCGTTGATGTCATTTTTAGAACACGACCTTGCCGCTGTGTGCGACCACAAATCGCCGCTCGTAGCGTAAACGCATTTTTGTACCTACGCCGCGCCGCTCCTCGCCCCGCTCGCCGCTAAGACCGAAGTCGTGAATAGGCTGTTAAGGCGCATTTCCATTATCCAAGTTTGTTGCATGCAAGGTGCAAGTTGCATGCAAATTGTATAGTGGAAACAACAACTTGCAAACAAGTTGCAACTTGTATGCAATCCAAGTCAATACAAAAAGGCATAGGTACATGTATGCAAGCACTAATGTACAATGGAAACGCGCCTTTAGTGACTGTACATGCGCGAACGTCTCTGGGAGCTAATCTTAACCCAGCCAAGTAAGATTGCGCTAGTTGTATGCAACTTAGAATTTGAAAGAAACAAAAAAACTAAATAAATGCCTTTACCTTCTTCCAAAGAGTTAGGTCCATTCCTTGGTCTTCCTCTTTTCCTAGGTGTAGCACCTGTAACAAAAATATATTCGTAATATTTAAAAAAAAAACATTTGTCTCATTAAGGTCTTAGTGATAGCACTGTTCACCCGCTTCTGCTTCTGTGTGAAAAACTGTTAATACTTATAGTTTTACTGCTCATTTGATTTTATTTAACATATAATTAGCGGACACAAAGTACACCCAGGTTCAAACCGTTTCGCTTTTTTGAACCGGAACCTTACGCAAAACGAATAACTTAGTGACTGTTTGCCACCGAGGCAATGTAGTATTTAGGTTGATTACCTTTGTTGTTATGCTAAATCATGATTTTGTGAAAATTAAAAAGGTAGGCCCCAAAATCATTACTACAAATTCTGAACGTCGTACAATAGAAACGGGTTTTCTCAGTTAATGGATCCCTCCATTTACCTTCCCATATCAGCCTATGGACGTCCAATGCTGGACATAGGCCTCCTCCAAAAGAGCCTCCCTCATACATCGGCTTCCCGCCGTCCTAACCAGGTCGTCGGGCTACCGTCTAATCTCCATTTAACTTAGTCAAAGCTAATAAACGACAAAACTCTTATTACCAATATACCAAACCAAGAGACCAATATAGAAGCGCAATTACCAGGAGTAGTAGAAGTGGAAGGTTTATGTTTCCTAGGACGTCCGCGACCACGCTTCTTCTCTGAGTCGGGCGGCGGCGGAGGCGGGTCTTCTACGTCCAAGTCTGAATGATCCGCTTCTTCTAACATCTTTTGTTGTACGCGGGATATGTTCGCTTCTAATTGAGTTACGTGATCTCCGAACTGTTGATAAAAAATGTAATAATAATAAGAAATGTATTTAGAATACTAAAAATATAAATACAGAGAACTTCTGTGTACCTTTTTCATGAACCTATGTGCATAAGCACTCCGTATGGTGACGGAGTAAGAATACAATATGTCACCACCCCATCTCATCCCATGGGTGTCGTAGAAACCGACTAAGGGACTATCTGTGAATATTACCTTTACATAGAAAGAAGGAAAACTTGAAATTAAACCCTATACCAATCCGTCCGGCCAGCGTGGTATTAGTAGGCCAAGTATACCTCCGTCATAGGAAGAGGCCCGTCCCTGCAGTGGGACATTAATGGGCTGTTATGATGATGATGATGTGCATATTATTATGCAACCTTCGCCTGGTGTTCAGCAAGGTAGTTAGGTCGGACCATTAACCGGTCTACCGACTAAACTGCTCACCCACGGCTCGTCAGAAGAACGTCACACAAAACAACCGCCGCTGCAACTGATTACCCCCTTTTGTGGGTGCCAGCGATATTTACATATTACCTATACCCAGAGTTCTAACGACTCTACTTAATGCCCTAGAGTTCTCGACTTACCGCCGGTTTCCGAATGACCGATCAAGTAAAAATCAACTAATTGTTCAATACAAGTGTCAAAACCATCATTTTCAGGAACTAAATAACTGTTTTGACACTTGATTAGTTGATTTTTACTTGATCAGTCATTCGGAAACCGGGGGTAAGTCTATGCTGATAGATTAATATTCTAGGTATAGAAACAAGTCTAATTATAAGTAACTCTTTACCTGTTCAAGTGAATCTTGTGTAACTTTAAGTATAGCCTCTGCTTGTCTTGTGAACTGTGAGTTAGGTCCGTTGTACGCGCGACAATTGTCCACCAATAGTTGAATGTCACGTAGGAAGTCGTTACGGCTGTGGTACTTATGGGCTGGGAATTAGATAAATGTTTTTTTAATAATAGGTCTTTACCTATGAAATTGCCCTTTTTCAGTACTGACAACTTCAAATGAAAATATTTTTTTTTTTGGCTAAGAATTCTAATTTTATTTTAAAAACATGGAATTCCTTTTCCAAAAGTAGTCATTTGTTTATTGATTAGTGTTACGTTTTAATCGCATTTCAATCGTTTTCATTGTTATGGATACGTTAAAAAATCGAGTAATTTTGGAATATGAGTATCGTCGTGGCACCAACGCGGCACAAGCGGCACGCAACATCAACGACGTTTACGGAGCTAACACTACAAACAAACGCACCGCTTGTTATTGGTTTGCTCGCTTCCGTTCTGGAAATGTTGACCTTTTTATATCTTATATCTTAAAAAAGACAACTCCCGCACTAGGGATCATGCCCTGTGTCGCGGGGACTTTTACAAACATCAATTAACGGACACATAGAACACCCAGACTCAGGACAATAATTTGTGGATCTCACAAATTATTGTCCTGCGTGGGGATCGAACCCACAACCTCATGCGCGGCAGCCGCTGGCTCTACCGGCGCGCCACCGAGGTCGTCGAATTTTGTTCATACAAAATGGCAATTTCATAGGTAAAAAAGACCTAATATAATATTATTTCGCATTACGAACTTTAATATACACAACCAAAATCACAAAACAATCTTATACAAATAATGTATTTTTGTCAAGGATTTCAACCAGATCCCTCGTGTACGGCACTTATTTCATTGACATACATAATCTTTATTTCTTTTGCATAATCATAAATATAAAGAAAGAAGAAGAACACATTCACACATCGCCATCTAGTCCCAAAGTAAGCAAAGCTTGTACTATGGATACTAGACAACGGATAAACATACTTAAATAGATTTTTTTTTATAAATTCTTACATATTATACATAGAAAACACTCAGACCAATGCAAACAATCATGTTCATGCACACAAAGATTTGCATTGAGCGGGAAATGAACCCGTTGAAAAATGTCAAAGAAAAACACTTGACATGTCATTGTTTCTCTACTTTGTTTACAGGAATTTTTCCGTTTTAAATAGGTCTCAATCTATACATAGAATAAAATCGAAGTGTCTGTAACATCGAATCCACAGTTGTTTTACAAAATGCATCAATGTATATTCACCTTGTATTTTCTTGCCCATAGTTTCCATATCAATAGGTTTCTTGATAACACTGTAATAGTCTTTAACTTGCTTTTTGTTGACTGGCTTCAAGAATGGCCAAGCTTCAGGCATCACCTTCAGTTTTGTTGTTAATAAGTTCTCTAATATGAACGATAATGCCACCTGAGAGAAAATAAAGTATTTTTAAGCCGTGATTTCAACGCAATTTAAGGACACATTGACTTAAAAGGGAAAAGAAATCAATACAAGCTTAATATTTCTATATACAATGTGTTGGAAACAACAGATATTTACGTATTTTAGAGTGAGAGTTTTCTCATTATTTTGAGAGTTAAGTAATTTTATTTTAATCATATTTTATCTCCTAAACTATAGCAGTTTGTCTTTATTAATGGCTGCAATAATAATGTAGTTAATGTAAAGGAGCTAATCTTTAAAGTTATATGTGATTCATGTGCTAATTGTATTTTATATTTTAAAGCTATAATATTTTATAATTAACATAATAAAAGCAAAATAATATAACCTGATCGTTGTCATCGAGTAGTGGATTAATCTGTTTCTCAAGCTTCATAAGTTGTTCTTCTTTTTCAGCCAGCTTCTCGACGCATCGCTGCAACATTCTCTGTGCTGCCACAGTCAAGCTACTCGTTGGTCCTGTATTAATTTGATCCAAGATACATATTAAGATTTCCAAAAGCAGGGCGGGGATTTTTTTTAATAAATACATATAAATTCACAACAATATTGTATCGTATGACTTTATAACTATTTAATTTTTGTGTTTTGTTTAGTATTTTAAGAAATTTACGTATACACGCCTAGCGAATGGAATTAAAATTAATTGAAAATGTTTTAAGATAATAATGAAAAAAAAATTAACTTAATACTTTGCTAGTGACCTGAATAGTTTCCCCAAAGGAATACCTTGAATAAAGATATAGTCTTTTAAGTAGACATCTCTAGCTCTTCTCTTATTTAAACTCTCAGGAGTGGCAACTCCTGCAACCTTTATCCAAATCAACACCGAGAAGGTACCATAGTATATTTAGTACAGTACAAAAAACTCACCATTATAAAGCGTAGAATTCTCCACAATCTGATTGACGTCAGCAAGGAACTCCTCGCGACTCTGATAATGTTTCTGCCTAAGATTGTCCCTGATCGTCTGGAGGTCCATGGGCCGCGAAACGATCCGGTAGTAATCCGCCACCAACTATAGAAAATAACAAACAGTGAATAATGACGACACGTCTGCAGCTCAAACTAGAAGCTTTTGCTACAGATATTCTTATTATACCAACTACTTAACTAAATGCTTAAATACACTCTTAACTGAATTAATTTTTTTTTAATACACTCAATTGCTTATACTGCCGCATGTCAACAAAGTAAAACTTCAAACAGGCAAACTGAAAATATTTTGACAGCTAAATAAGGCTGTTGCATGCTTAAGTGAACATACATCCTGTTCTTGAAATGGTTATCAAATAAAAGTTCACTATAAATGTTTGTCAAAATCTTTAATTGAGCGTACTAGTTCAGCAGCATGTCAATTCTCGTACCTTAAAACCGTTAAAAAAATTCGGTTATGTTAAATTTTAGTTGTCAAATTGTCTTACCTATTGTGTGACAATTTGACAACGAAAGTTAACTTAAGCGAATTTTTAACGATTTTGAGGAACGAGAATTGACATGCAGATTAAAAACATTTAATGAAAGATTTGACAGCTAATTCATTGCGTATATTTAAACAGCTATTCAAAACCAGGATGTAAAGCCAGAGATACAGTAGGTGCTAAATATCATGCGAACTTGCCAAACTTCGCTACAGACATAGGCAAGCGATTTCGCTAGATATTTTACCCTTGTGTATTGCTGGCATGAATATACTACTATTTTAGTCATACAATCATAGCACTATAAAGCATGCTAAAACAGTAAAAATACTAAATCAACTATAAAAATAAAATCAAAGAACTGTCAGGTTGATGATTGTACAGTGGCTACATGCAATGCCAAGGAATACAATGATTAATTATTAATAAATGCTAATTTCAATTAATTTTCAATGTTTTTAAGGGCTAATTCACTATTACGTACAATCTATGCAAACTATAAGTACGTAAATACATGCAAATACACTAGCTATAGCACAACTGTCCACACTAAAAGTATGCCAACATCGATAACCGTACCTGGACAATGGATTCAGTTAGCCTGGGTACGGGTCTGGTCAAACACAAAGCCTATTCGCTTTGAATTTGATATAAGATTTTACTCTGCAGGTTTTAGATATTATATTATCTTTGTGGTCGTCGGTCTTAGAATGCAAAACATCATCACATCTTCTCGTCTCATGAATGTGTAATATAAAAATATAGAATAATTTCAAATATGGATAACTTAAAATATTTTTTTATCAACCAGCAAAGTATTAGCCTTCATTCTCAGGAGAGGGCTCAATGTGAATCGTTTTTACCATACATTCAAATGGGTTAACCATATTTAAACAATTCTTATTGACAATGTTATATTGCCTTTGTTTCTTTTCTATCCACAAACTAGAGTAATGTTCTAGTAATGTTCGAACTTCTCAATATACAATCATCTATAAATTATTGAATTAATAAGTCTCGTATTATTTTGTGGTCTGTAATTATTTTCATATTCAAAAGTCGAACGCAATTCAACAATAAGTTAACACCAGGACTTGAATGTCAATACAAGCCCTTGAAGAAGATCAATTAGTGTTGAAAAGGCCAAAACAATTCCACCTGTAAAACCTAAACAAAAAAATCAATTCAAATAATTACCTTCGGATTAACCGGGAACAGGAACGGCTGTACATCAGGTAGATGCCTCATATGGTTGAGTACATCTTCTAGTAACGACGACAATGTTACTAGCGGGTCGGTGCGTCGTCGCTCGGCGGGACGCTTGACTAGATAGTCGCAGGAGTCCCCGGCGGTACCGCGACGGTTGCGGCGCCCGAGCGCTCGGGCCTCGCCTCCCATGCCGGAGCGACGCCCGCCTGAACGACGCTTTATGTCTTCCGCTGATTGCTGGTGGGAATATAGAGAATTGGTTTTAGATTTATTAAGTTCCTATACGATTTGACATATCGTTTTTTTAACAGGCGTCTGCCACATTAGGGATCTTACCCTGCAATGCAGGAATTTCACAAACATTTAACTGACCGACTAAATGCATCTATGCTGAAGACTGAATTACACAAAATAGCTATCTGAACTTGCTTTTTCTGAGGCGTTTATATAGAAGACGCAGTTTCGTATCCTGCATGTCAACTCTCGTACCTTAAAATCGTTAAAAATAACACAATAAGTAAAACAATATGACAACTAAAAGTTAACTTAACCGATTTTTTAACGATTTTAAGGTACAAGAATTGACATGCTGTATCAAACTTGATTTTTGTTTCTATTGTCTTTGCGTTCTTTTCTATAGTTACACAAAATTGACAAAATATCTCTGCCACCGGTATAGATAAGATCAGTTTAAAACTGCTTCGTTGGTAAATGGTCGTGTATGCGGCGGTTGTGCAGAAGGACACGAATACGAATCCCACGTAAGAAAACTATTGGTGTTGTCAACAAATTACAATCTTGAGGCTGAATGTTCTTTGTGTTGTGGCAGAGGTGATTATATAATATCCATATATATAATATCCTTGTAATAAAGGTCAAAACCAATGAAAAAACGAAGTTACTTGTGCCCGTTAAAGGGTTAATTTCATGTCTGTCCTCGCGACACAGGACTCGATCCCTAGTGCAAGGAACAAATAATATCTAACGTAGTTATCTATTCATCATCATCATAACAGCCCATTAATGTCCCACAGCAGGGACAGGCCTCCTCCCGTGACGGAGGGATACTAGGCCTACTCATACTACGCTAGCAAGACTATAGCCAATTGGATTGGTATAGGGTTTAATTTCAAGTTTTCCTTCTTTTTATTTCGTAAAGATAATATTCACGGATAGTCCCTTAGTCGTTTTTACGACACCCATGGGATGAGATGGGGTGGTGACATATTGTATTCTTACTCCGTCACCACACGGAGATTAGTAGTCATCTATTAAATTACCTTAATATTCTTAGTGTTCAGCGTAATCTTGGTGCCATCGATGTAGCCCATGTCATCGTCGGAAGGTTCTAGAAGCGGTGGTTCGACGTCGGTCTCCACAGGCGATGAAGGACCGCCGCCCATAGAGCCGGTGTATAGAGGACAGGCTTTGTTTGTCCGCATGTGTCCTACTTGACCGCAGGCTCCGCACTGAACAATATAAATAATACATTGGGGTTAGATAGTAGATAAAATGATTATAAACAGTCATTTACTATAGTGTATTCAGGGAGACGAGTTAGTATAGCGCCTTCTTTATCGCACATTATCATACAAATGACAAGGACAAAAAATACTGTTCTAGGGTCGGTGGGCGTTAACAAATCCTTAGAAATGTAAATGTGCGTTCACACTGCGCTTCTTAAAAGATCGCTTAGTTTATTACTGCGGCTTCGTCTGTCGTATAAATTGAGAGACATTAATTTGATAGATTTTTTTATGGGTATCTGATGGATATGAAGGAAAGAAATAAATTCGAGGATTTAATTCGCAATGATACGGCGGCAGTCTCAATACAGTTTTGGTTTGTGATTTTGACATTTCGTCTATAATGCAAGCGTCGTATGGTCGGTCTATGATTTTTAACGATGTTTAATAATTCACGTTTTAACATTTCAGCGTTATAGCTAATATTTTTTTCTCGTAACCAATTACAATTATCCTGTTTTTTAAATTGGGCCGTTGGGATTCCCTCTATTTTTCTAGAGTGATAAGAAGCGTTATCCATGACTATCACAGAATTATCATCTAGCTTATTTAAAACTTCTCTAAACCAATTTTCAAATTCTTCGGCATTCATCTCCTTGTGATAATCGCCTTGTTTCTTCGACTCAAACATATTTAGACCACCTTCCATCCTCCATCCTCATCCTCACTCTCAACGAGAATATAAAAATGTTATATAACACGTGTTTCAACAATGAGAATATAACAATAACTTAATGATAATAATAACAATGGATGTAGCGCACCAGTTTAATATACCAAAATTGGGAAATAGTATTTTACTATGGTAATGCTCATTTATGACAAAAGAACAATAAACGGGTCATTAGCACACCTGCGATGCTTAAAATTTACCATGGACCATTTATTAAAAAAAAATGCACACCTGAAGGTGTTTTCAAGCCAGTCGTTAGTTCATTAATAAATTATAAAATCCAATACACCAGCCGGTTCACAAGTCGAGCATACAGTCACAAGTATGAGCACGTCTGCACAGCACGGGAAGTATGAGTAGACTAAAAAGTACTCGTACTGTGTACACCGCCTTAGCGTTTATCACTGACCAATCGCAATTAAAAAATTGTGTGAGTGAGATAGCGCTCTACTAACTCGTCTCCGTGAATACACTATAATAATATTATAATATTTCTAGACGTTTTCACAACACTATCAAGTTCTAAACTAAGCTGAGCTTGAGAACTTGGGTCCTAAAATAAGATTTTGTTTTAAAACGCAGACAAATGTAAACTTATATGTTTAAACTAGCTTTTGCCCGCGGCTTCGCACGCCTTAAAAAGTATTAATAAAAATTATGTTTAAAAAAAAACCAGAACCCTTATGAGATCACTTTGTTGTCCGTCTGTCTGCCTGTACGTCAAAACCATTTTTCTAAGGAATGCGTGGAGTAGCTAAGTCGTAATGTCACAGAATTTTGGAAAGATGATTTTTGACAGCTAAGACGTGACGTCTTTGACAGATAATTCCTGACGACATAGAAGTTTTGACAGATAAGACGTGACTTCATAGAATTCTGGCGAAAATTTTTTTTTGACAACTTCGTCGTAACGTCATAGAATTTTAACAGCTGAGTCGTGACTTCATAGATTTTTGCAGCTGAGACGTTACGTCCCAATAGGGGCTGAATTGATCAAAATCCTATATTAGCGGACGTCTTCATCATAGTAGCTTCAATCTTTAATTTCAGTTCAATCATTCGAAAATGTAAGAAGATTTATACAAACTTTCATCCTATTTTACCCTTTTAGGGGTAGAATTTAGCAAAATACATTTTTAGGAGATGCCTACTTCATAGTAGCATGCAAAGTCTCAGCCCGATCGGTTAAAAACTGACAAAGTTTCATACAAACTTTCATCCCCTATTTTATCCCCTTGGGGATAGAATTTTTTAAGTCCTTTCTAAGGAGATGCCTACGTCATGGTAACTATATGTATGCAAAGCCTCAGCCCGATCAGTTTGAATTTGACAAAATTTCAAAATACTTTCGTTCCCTATTTTATCCCTATAGGGGTTAAATTTAATAAAATCCTTTTAAGAGGATGCCTACGTCATAGTAACTATTTGCATGCAAAGCCTCAACCCGATCAGCTTAAAATTGACAAAGTTTAATACAAAGTTTCATCCCCTATTTTATCTCCTTGGGGGTAGAATATATCGAAATTCTTTCTTAGCAGATGCCTACGTCATAGTAACTCTATGGATGCAAAACCTCAGCCTGATCGGTTTCAATTTGACAAAATTTTAAACAAACTTTCGTTCCCTATTTTATCCCTATAGGGGTAGAATTTAATAAATTCCTTTTTAAGGGGATGCCTACGTCATTGTAACTATTTGCATACAAAGCCTCAACCCGATCGGTTGAAAATTGACAAAGTTTCATACTAACTTTCATCCCCAATTTTATCCCCTTGGGGGTAGTATTTATCGAAATCCTTTCTTAGCGGATTCCTACGTCATAATATCTACCTGCATGCCAAATTTCAGCTAGATCCCTCTAGTGGTTTGGGCTGTGCGTTGATAGATCACTATGTCAGTCACCTTTGAGTTTTATATATAGATAGATAGATTAAGTATTTTATCATTAATTAGGCCACGTTTTTCTCCCTTCCCGGCAAAGACCCCTTTCAACACTGAGCCATAGCCACTGTAGAATAGTTCAAAAGAAAATGAGACGCTCGAAATACAAACTGTCTGGTATCTATTAGCAACTGTTATGTTTACACATTCCACAGACACAAACTAGCTAGTGGGCGGAGTCTAAAAGATTGTTGTCGGAAACGTGCACGCTAAAATTCCCCAAAATAACTTTGGGGAAAGTGTATTACGTATAAATAATATTAACATATAAATAAATACTATTTGATAATAAATTATCAAAAGAAGGAGCAATTAACTTTCTCCGTTTGTACGACCCTTAAAACAATTTATGATTTAATAGTGTGCGACAGAGATGACGCTCTACGAAGCCGAAATTGACCGATTGTCTCTTTCCACAGGTCGATGTGCAATATTTACGGCCGGGTACTGTACCTTGAGTTTCAAATCAGGCTTTAGTTTAGCTCGACGTCTAGCTGTAGGCGTGTGTGTGTCCGGTTCAGTCTTGATCATACCGAGCGGCATTATTGGTGTTGAGGGCGACCCTATGTCTATAGATGTCGACAGGTTGGCACCTGGAAATATTGTAAAATTTTATTAGGATACATTTTTAAGCATAACATTATCTATTCAGTATGTGCATGATTATTTCACTCTCCATATTGCGGAATTTTTAAGAACTAATTTTCGTAATACAATTTGACAGAACATTGATATTTAATCGAAAGCACCCTCCTGTCAGGTTTTTTTATATTTCAGGTCAGGCCATATGATGATGATGACGAAAGTATTTAAAAAATAAACTTACTCTCTGGGAACAACCCAGGTGTTCCACCATTGCCAGCCAATCGTTCTCTTTCTTGGTTTCTCTTAATGCGCCTTAATTGTTCCTGTTTCAATAAGAAACGAAAAATAAAAATACCGTATTATTAAAATATTAACTTTAGGGGTTAATTTTAAAATACTCATTATGATATAAACAAATTACTTACTTAATCAACAAAGATTTTAATGCGGTTTTAAGATTTTAAATTAATTTGACGTTTATAAAGTTATATTTTTTTAAATGAGCTGTTTACTTACAAGTAAATAATAAAATAACAAAGAACAAGTACTTTATTTCACAAAGAAATGAATGAAAATAAAATAAATAAACTATTCCTGAAAATGCTGCCAAAAGGTTGAGTTACCGGTTCAATATGAAAGTTAACAGGTTGCCTGAACCGCCAGTAGACACAAGAGTAAAACAATATAAATAATAAATAAATAATCCTCACACATTCACACATCGCCACATAGTCCCAAACTAAGCAAAGCTTGTACTATGAGTACTAGACAACGGATAAACATACTTAAATACTTTTTTTTCTGTAAATACATACATATTATACATAGAAACACTCAGACCAATGCAAACAATCATGTTGATGCACACAAAGATTTGCATTGAGCGGGAATCGAACCCGAGACCTCTGCGTAGCAGCCATGTAATATACCGACTGCGCCACAGAGGTCGTTCTATATAATATGCATGTATCATATAGATACACGGGACAGAAAAACAAATAATAATACAAAAATTATTTTATTACAAACCTGAATCCTCCTCTTTTCCCTCTTCATCTCCTCTTTCTGAGACTCGTCCATGGTAGCGAATTGTCTTATAAAAGCGTCGTCTTTAGTCGATCTTATCTTCATATAAGCTTCTATGACGGCAGCTTTGCGAACTAATTCTACGCGTGTATATCTTTGTCCCGAAGCATTGCGGAATGTACGAACGATTCTTAGTAAGCGACCTGTAAGAAGTACTTAATCTATACTAATATTACAAAGAGGTAAAGTTTGTGTGTTTGTGACGTTGTAGGGGGTAATCTCTGGATCTACTGAACCGATTTTAAAAATTATTTCTGTGTTGAATAGTCCCTTTATCGGGGAGTGTCATTAGGCTATATAGTATCACGCTATGACTAATAGGAGCGGAGCAGTAATGCAATATGTTTAAAAAAGTGACCCGTTTTTTTCGCCGCCTAACGAAGTGGGCACGGGTCAGCTAGTTATTAAAAAAGAGTTAAATTGTTTTTATAACATTTACAGTCCACCACTTAAGAATATAGGTTCTCATCTTCCAATTAGCTCGAAAGTGTCATAAAACGAAGAAAGAAACATTGACTCTTTTATTGTTTCCTATATAAAGTTTGAAGTATATTTTATAAGAATTTAACATCTTTAGAATTAAGCGAACGGGGCAATTTGAATAAAAATAAAATGAAAATCACAAAATTTACGAGTAAGATAGAATGATTTTGAATTGGACCAAATCTTTAACAGAGCTTTTTGAGACTGGGTGAATGGGTCCTGAAACTGATTTTAATATCATCATCAAGATTTAATTAAGTTAATTACGTATATACCTTGATTATCCGTGTAGTGGCGGAGTAAGAATACAATATGTCACCACCCCATCTCATCCCATGGGTGTCGTAAAAACCGACTAAGGGAATAACCGTAACTACTATCTTTACGAAATAAAAAGAATGAAAACTTGAAATTAAACCCTATACCAATCGGTCTGGCCAGCGTGGTATTAGTAGGCCAAGTAACCCTCCGTCACAGGAGGAGGCCTGTTCCTGCAGTGGGACATTAATGGGCTGTTATGATGATACTTACCTTGATTTGATGATTGTTGGTTATCTGCTTGATTAATTTGTGGCTTCTTTTCTGATTGACCCATAATCATTTTACGAAGTTCTGCCCTTTCCGCTTCTTCCCTTTCCATTGATAACTAAAAAGGAAAATTAATTTTAAAAAATTTTTCACTACAAAACGTACAAAAATAAAACCTACATCAATCCTAATACTTCATCATTATTAAAATATCTGCTTTGAGATGATACTAGTATGTGCTCTCTAAAATATAATGTCTTAGACATGCAGCAACTGTGAAAAGGTCTTTTTTTTTTTGTTTTTAAAGAGACAACTCCCGCACTAGGGATCATGCCCTGTGTAGCGGGGACCTTTTTACAAACATCTATTAACGGACACAAAGAACACCCAGACCAGGAATAATTTGTGGATCTCACAAATTATTGTCCTGCGTGGGGATCGAAACCACAACCTTTTGCACGGCAGCCGTTTGCGCTACCGTCGCGCTACCGAGGTCGTCATTGCACCCAAGCCTACACAGCAAAACTTAATACATACGCTACAGCAATAGTGATGATGATGAAATTCCTATTTTCTATATCCTATTTTCATTACATATACTTTTTATGCGATTAAATAATAATACATTATTAACCTGTTCTGTAGTTTTCTTATTAGCGAGCATGTTCTCGAGATTCTTGCCCATCTCTTCCAAATCTGATTCTTCACTGACTGAACTTTCTGCATCATCTGTACTTAGCACTTCGGTACTTGTCAGTACACGGTTTTGTAACTCGAATATACGCTGACACTCTTCCTTATATCTGAAAAATGGTGAGAATTAAAGAAACGTCATGATCACATCAGAAATGAAGAAATCTGCAAGAGAATCAAAGTACCAGATATAGCAACCAGGATTAGCTCTCTTAACTCTCCTGCCCACTGCCACTTACAAACGGTGTTTCTTAAGTGGCAGTGGGCAGGAAACGTGGCACACAGAGCCAACGGTTGGGGAGTAAATGTTCTGTAATGCGTACTGGAAAATACACAGGGAAGCTTGGCCCTCACAAGTTGGACCGAAGATCTGCTAAGGAATGCGGGGAATAAATGGATGAGGGAGGCACAGGCCAAAGGAAGGCCAGCTACAGTAATGGACCTCTTTTAACTGATATGATAGGTATATAAAGTAAAACTACAAGATAGTGTACAGACTAAAAAAAAATGGTTTTAATTTTTTTTAAAGTTCCCTATTTTGTATGAAAATATGTTAATTTACCTTTCTTGATGTTCAGCAATGGAGAATCTATTTCCTCTAGAGAATTTAGTCATTCCTTCTTCACCCGCTTTGGCTTTCTCAGTTGATAGAGTACGTACGACGTCGATGACTTCCCAACGTGACAATTTTTTGATCTACAAAACATTATTATTTTACAGGTTTGTAAGGATACATAGTTTTCAATAGTAGTTAAATTAATATTACAAAGTCTTAAAACACATTAAATTAAAAAGAAAGAAAATACAACAAAAATACCTCTTCTTCAGGCACACCAAACTTCCTCAGCAAAGCCTTAGCATTATTCAAGCTCAATCTTCTCAGATCGGCGTCCGTTCCAGTCACAGTTCTCTTAGGCTGTTGTTCTTCGTTGGGCTGTTGTGTTGGCTTGTTGGGCACACGTACGTATGAGAAACCTTCGCCACACCCTGTTGGGTCCGCTGGGCCAGTCAGTTGGAGTAAACATTTGCCACGCATAGCTTGGATGTATGCACGTGTTGTGTTCCAAGGAGCTACTTTTACCTGGAGAAGGAAAAGAAAATGATTTTTTTATTTAACAGACAACTTTTTCATGGCAGTGTACTGTAAACTTTCTTTTTATTATTGTTTCTTTAATTTTCACTGGAAAAATGATAGTCGGCAACGCCTACCAAAACCTGCGTTAGTTAAAAAATATCCCACCTCAGAAGGTTGTATTTCCTATTTTTAATTACCTACTAAAAAGTTGATAGATTTCAATTATATTTTTTTCAGTGTAATATACGTATACTTTATAAATGGTATTACAGAAAAACATCTAATGGGACTACGGAAAACAACCGATATGTTGTGTGTAAATAAAAATCTCTACACTCCTTACCTCATCATCCATTTTTAGCTGCATCTCTTCATCGTCGTCCTCTTGCGGCGTAAAGATGAACTTCTCTCCGTAGCCCGCGTCTTTTAACCTTTGTTCTGCAGACGCCATACTGAAGTAGGCACAGCATTGTTCCGGTGATACCATGGCGCGGATTTCTTCCTCCGATGGTAGACGGAAGTCGGGTTTTATTACCCACCTGTTAATATAATTAATAAAAGTGTACAACGTTTAATACTAACAAGATGTTTACGACAGCGTGTTGAGCATTTTCTTTTTTAATAAATCAATAGGTTTTTTTTACTCTGGAAATATAAAATGAGGAAATTTAAAATACGCTTTAGTTAACCTACTATATTTTTTTTTGTGAGGTGACGGAGTAAAAATAAATAGTGTTTCATAATATTCATCATCCATGGTGGTGTTGTAAAAGTTGACTAAGGCGCTGACTCCACGAGCGATAAAATCGCGGCGATATAATCGTCGTGCCATGTATTTCTATATACTCTGTATGAAGGTGTCTCCACACGGCGATGTTATCGCGGCGAGTTTTGTTCAGACTCGTCGCGATTCTATCGCTCGTGGAGTCAGCGCCTTAGGAAAAGCTTGCATCATGAAGAAACAAGTAAAAAACTTGACATAAAAGCGTTACCATTTTCGTCTGGTCGTGGTCGCTAGGCCAAGCGTCTTTCTGTTACTGGAGAAGCCCGTCTTCGTAAAACAACATTAATTGACTGTTTTTTTTTATGCATATTAAATGCTACCTACCTTCTGCTCGGTCAATTTCTTTCTACAACATTTTAATCATACAATTTAATACCAGTTAAAAATTAAATAAAACAGTACAAACCAATTAGAATCTATTCCAGTACGTTTGAAATCAGCGCATAACTTCAAACGCTTACGTATGGAGCTCTCCGAGTGAGACGGGAACGCTCTCTTGATGTCATCCATTTTTATACGACGCGGCTTGTCGCGAGACTTCCAGAACAATCTATATATGAACACCTACGAAAGAATATTTTTTTTAGTTTTTAGGCTGAATTGGTCAAACGCAAAATGGGTTCGCCAACACCATGTTTTAGAATTGAACAAAAATAAACACGGGACGGGATTCCAAGGTGCGTGCTTTGTAATAAAAGAAGTAATACCAAATTATAACTAACCTGCAAGAAGTCTCGTACAAAATTGTTAGCCCTCTTAGAGTTAGGTCCAGGCACTTCATACAATGGACACTCTTGTCCGGCAACGAATAATGCATCAACTTCGCGTATGTAATATGATTGTCTGAAATATTACAATGATTTGTTTTAAGTTCAATTAATTAAATTGCCTTTTGGTCTTACAATAATCATATCTACCACATTCAAACAAGGACATCTAGGTTCAAGTTCAAGAAGTTTACAGTGCTTGAATATTATACGTAAAACAGTATATTTTGCTCTCTACGGAATAACAGAAAAAAAAACAATAAATAAAATTAAAACGCAGTAACTATACTGAAAAATCAAAATATTAACCTAAACTATTCATCTTCTTACAACATTAAAAAGAGAGAGAGAGAGAAATAAAAATGGCAACAGCTAAGCTAACTTGCTACCTATCTACACAAGGCAGCACTGGTATTCTGCTGTGGGGAAGGTGACGTTACCGACCCCAATATGGATGGATGTTTATGACTCTTTCACGGCAAACTACTGAATGGTTTTTAATTAAACTTCACAATAATATAGCTTACACACCACAATAACTCATAGGCCAGAAATGTATAAAGATATTGTGCTATTTATGGTACTACAAATACTAATCCTGCGTAGACGAAATCGCTAGCGACAAGCTAGTAAATAATAATCTAACAAGTATCGAAAATACTAGTAACTAGTAAGTACTTTAGATCAAAATGCCCCTTACTAATTAATATTTCATTTAATTAACTCACCTAGTCCGTATAATAAGAAAGTCAGTAGGCGACAACATATGTTCGTAAATAGGAGCTCTATACATATTGTTTTCAACAACAGGTTGTGTTGCACCGGGCGGTAATATTCCAAGGAACGGTGATGTATGAGCGTAGGCCACCTCGCCGTATTTCAGTGATCTAGGACCGTCATCCTGGAATACAAAGGTGTGTATTAAAATTGAATATCAATATTCGATAATAAATATTATTTTTGCACTAGATAAGTACCTTAAATTCGTAAAATTCATGCATTGGATATAGTGATTTTTAACATATTAAGATCTATCAGAAAATTTAACTCAGAGAAAAATTGTTACACAGATGTGGTTACTTCTCTTTCTCTCAGGTCTCTTATGCCCGATTTACACATCGACAAGTACAGTGGCGAGTTAAAAAAATAGACAGTTAAGTAGTAAGTACAGTTTACACGTAGGCAAGTACAGTTCATAAGTTGCCGAACAGAGACGAAGACTAGTCGCGTCGGGCGTGCGTCGAATGAGATTGTTTACGGCGATAAAATGGACATTGATGAATTGAATACTTGCCAAGTTACGTGCGATTATACGAAATAAATAATCCTCACACATCGCCACCTAGTTCCAAACTAAGCAAAGCTTGTACTATGGATACTAGACAACGGATAAACATACTGAAATACTTTTTATTTGTAAATACATACATATTATATGTACATAGAAAACACTCAGACCAATGCATGTTCATGCACACAAAGATTTCCATTGAGCGGGAATCGAACCCGAGACCTCTGCGTAGAAGCCATTTAATATACCGACTGCGCTACAGAGGTCGTCAATACTTGCACAACAAATTGAAAATTTAATTTCAATAGAAATAAATAGACCCCAACGCACATGGGAACGAAAGGGGATTGCTAGAAAAAATTAACGTGGTAGCAACAAACACTCATGTTGTCACAAAAGAAACTGTAGTATTTTCCGACCATTTCATTTTTACTTTATTCATATTTAGAAAAATTAAAACGCAGTAACTATACTGAAAAAACAAAATATTAACCTAAACTATTCATCTTCTTACAATATTAAAGAGAGAGAGAGAGAAATAAAAATGGCAACAGCTAAGCTAACTTGCTACCTATCTACACAAGGCAGCACTGGTATTCTGCTGTGGGGAAGGTGACGTTACCGACCCCAATATGGATGGATGTTTATGACTCTTTCACGGCAAACTACTGAATGGTTTTTAATTAAACTTCACAATAATATAGCTTACACACCACAATAACTCATAGGCCAGAAATGTATAAAGATATTGTGCTATTTATGGTACTACAAATACTAATCCTGCGTAGACGAAATCGCTAGCGACAAGCTAGTAAATAATAATCTAACAAGTATCGAAAATACTAGTAACTAGTAAGTACTTTACTTCAAAATGCCCCTTACTAATTAATATTTCATTTAATTAACTCACCTAGTCCGTATAATAAGAAAGTCAGTAGGCGACAACATATGTTCGTAAATATGCATATATTATGCAGACGTTTTGTACGAACTTGGGAACTGTACTAAACTCGCCCGTCTACACGGCGGGCAACGCGTGCGCCAAGCCGGCGAGGGCCTTGGCAGGGTGCGGGAGACGCGAGAGAGGGGGCTACTTCGTACTTAACTCGCCAAAAAATAGGATCGAGCTGTATTCAAATCAACTTAATCGGCAACTTACTACTTAACTCGCTTTTGCCGTCCACACGCTAAAAGTGACTAAACTCGGCAATGAGGCAAGTTAACTCGCTACTGTACTTGTCGATGTGTAAATCGGGCATTAGGGTCAATTTATACTACAGCGTCGAAGCGCACCGAAGCGTCAATCCAAAACTGAACATATTAAATTAAACCTTAACTCCACAGTATAACGCACACATTACTTCTAAGATTGTGCGCGAAACGAATCAGCGTTTGTCAGGCGCAGACGCGCGAATTCGGAAGAATGCGCGCATCTTTTTAAAATCTCCGAAGTAATGTGTACGTTACGCTGTGGAGTTTAGTGGTTAATTTGTTTTGTTAACACGTTCCCAGTGCAGTGTACGATATATTGTACACGTGCATTGTTTTACTATTGTGTCTGCTGGCGGCACTGTGAAAGGGTTAAGTTTTGGATTAACGCTTCGATTCAGTATAAATTGACCCTTAGGAACAATAGTTATTTAAAAAGTTTTTCTTATCTGTATCATTTACTATGTATGAACTTAAGATCGAAACGGGTAGCCTCCTTTTTTTATTTCGTTATATATACCCGTTATTTTGTTTTTATTTACAATAGTCAAGTTAAATATACTACTTATAAAAAGAATATAATCATATTTTAATATTTCATTACCTTAGCAGCCGTCCTCTTATAATAATTCTTGATCTTGGAACACATTCCAACTTGACTGATGAGCGGTGGATGTTCTTCACAAAACTCTACCAATACAAGTTCACCATCGCGACCGCTTAAGTCTTCTGGTGTACGCATGAAGAACACGTCACCACCTCCGGATGCTAAGCGTTCTGCTTCGCGTTGCTGTAAGAATAATATTTGTGAGATGTGGTGAAAAATATATTGTATTTCGACAAAGTCAAGTCAACAAAGAAAAAGTTATCGCAGATAAAATGTCGACATAAAACCCTATACCAATTTATCTAGTGTGGGGTATTAGTAATATAAGTTCTATTAGGCTGTCATGAATAAGACATATAAGCACGAAGAATGCATGCGGTGTTCGCCTATAAGTAGTTATTACACTTGCAATGTTAAAGCCGTAGCCAATTAAGGAAGAAATGTTTTAGTATAAATAGCTGTTAGTGAACCATTTATAAAAAAAATAAAAAATTATGAAGCAAGTAAGGTAATTTAATTCGTGATTAATGGAGTCCTAACGTCACAAAGTTGGACAGGTTATAATTCAGAATTTGAACTAAGAGTAAGTACCTTAGTTACCCATACCACAAGTTTAATCTTACATTGGGTACTAGTGGTCAACAATTAATCTATATGTTGTAATTAATAATTGATTGTAAAACAAGTACGTATTATATAAGACTGTAAATATTTGAATTTGAACTTAGCTACCAGTGATTATCTAAGCTGTCAACCACCTCTACATCATATTAAAAACGATATTTAGTATACAAACCTTAGCCTTCTTCCTAATATGCTTAATAAGCGGCTGCACAGGATGTGGGCCGGGCGCCGCTAGCGGACCGAAGGACAGTTTCCTCATGGCAGGTCTGTGGAAGGCGCGCAGTCGAGCCGGACCCATGTGTGTTTGTATGAACGGAGCCCGCAGTTCAACTACTGGAGTACTGTGTTGGATCAATTGTCCACCGCCTACTTTGAGGCGAGGGTTCTGGGATTTCGCTTGATAGAATCTGTAAATATTAATCATAATTACAATCTGCAGGAATGGACTTTATCTATTGATGGTGATACCTAGGACTTCTAAGATCGCAAAAGCCGGTATTGGTTTATTGACGTTATGTAGACTTTTTCTTCATGATTTGTTTTGGTAGTGATTATAATATAATGTTTACCTTGGACGCCTTTTACTTTTTATATTCATAAGCGCCGATTACACTACCCTACATGTAGGACACTACCTCTTGTAGGACACTACATGTTGTCTAGTGTAATCACATGTAGGCTGTTAGGACACTACATATCGGAGATTGGCGAGTCCCGACCGCCCTACATCATGTAGTCTCCTAAATGATCCGTACTACAAGATGTAGTGCCCTACAAGATGTAGTGTCCTACATGTAGGCTGGTGTAATCGGCGCTATAGTCCTAGTAAACACATACAGAACTAGGAAAATTTTCTCGAGCTCAGATAAAAGGAAAATGCAATTATTAGTATTGTTTTCTTGACGACTTGCTTTCGTATTTAGTATTATTACTATAAAATTGAAGATTGATATATTTATTTCCGTGCCAATTTGCTTACGTCACATACCTACACACAAATACTACATACGAAAATTTTCAAAATTAAAAAAATATCAATGTCCATCTTACACATCATTAGATATATTAAAAGGATCTCTATCAGGTGACTTCGGAGGCGGCGGAGGGGCGTCCTCTTGCAACACGTTGATCACTCCCGCTTTACCTAACAGTATCTTTGACTTCTTCACGTGCGGGTGAGGTATCTTCACTTTTGGTGCTGGACCTCTTTCTGTTATTAAAAATGTTTCAATTAAGTTAATTATTGATTTATACTCGTAGAATAAACATGACACCTGGATGGATTTTCACCGAACAATTAAGCAAAATTTGCATAAAGATGGATAGCTTGATACAAATGATATCTTTATGTATGTTTAGTTCATTTGTCTAGTACCCGTGGTATAAACATAGCTAATTAGTGACCACCAGATAGAGTTGTTAAAAAATATTTGCTTGTAGAAATGTTGTGGATGTTATTAGAACACTGTATACTGTCATAAATAATGTTAATGCTTCCGACTGTGTGGTCCTATTCAGAAAAACTATTCATAATAAATCCATTCCTGCAATTGGTCATTATAGTAATGATGAAAGAATGAATACAAATGCATACATTATTCTGCCTGGTTTAAAAATTTACGAAGCATAATTATTATTATAGAATTTATAATTTATATATTATAGAATATATATAGAATTTATTATACCTAAGTGTTTGACAAAGTAGTTGCATATAACATAGACAAATAAGAATAGATTAAAACACAAACCTCTAGTAATTTTCGAAGGGTCAACATCATCAGGTATACCCAAAATAATATTTTCATCATTGGGATCGAGCGTCAAAATCTTAGGTTTAGGTACTTTGTCCATATTCTCAGCGTCCCATATAACTTCATCTTCCCATGTACCATATACCAGTTCTTCGTTTTCTACAGGGAATATACTGTACCATGTGTTGTCTTCACCGTCGGCCGAGGCGTCAGCTGGGCCTTTGGCTGCGGCAGCACTAATAAAAAGGAGCAGAAAATATTAATTAAATTTACTTGTAGCACATATATTTCTTTTTAATTTAAGTAAGTAAATAATATTTCATATGATATAAATAACCTGTAGATGTTTATTGCATTCAAATATATTAAGATATTGTGTATCTCATCGCATCGTCGTTTATGAATCATTGATTGCAACAGCCTCCAGCAGGCACGTGGGAAAAGTGGGCCCTCAGTCCACACATAAATCATGTATCAAGACAATTATTGCAAAATCCTCAAACAATTTCTTTGACCTTTATGTGCATCAGTCAACTTATATTTTTTTTTTTTGCTTTTTTATAGAAATATATTTATTTAAACTGTCATGGTCACTTTATTTACTATTAATAAACGAACTATCGGGATATTTACCATGTTTAGAATTTTAGAGGGTAGAACGATATTTTCATTCTTATTAACCGCTACTACTTCAGTTCCTCCGTGATCATGGCGCTTGTAACAGCGTCGAAATATCGGAAACCCTAAACATGGTAAATATCCCGATAGTTCGTTTATTAATAACTTTTGTAGAAAGTTGTTATTTTTATTTATACACTTACGTAGCAGGCTTAGGTTGCATAGGAGCCGGCGGCTGCGGTCTCGGATGTGAGAACTGTTGTGCTGTCCTACTAACAGAAGTAGGTACCCATCCTGCAGCATTACTTTTACTATTGAGACGGGCTAACACCTGCAAAAATATTATCATCACAAAATCAGTAATATGAGAGGCTTCCTTCAACCGTGTCCGAATGACTACAATTATATTACGATAACAATATTATTATTAAATAAATAAATAAATATAAATAATCCTCACACATTCACACAACGCCATCTAGTCCCAAACTAAGCAGAGCTTGGATACTAGACATAAAAAAAATAAACATACTTAAATAGGTACTTTTTTTGCAAATACATACATATACATAGAAAACACCCCCCAGACCAATGAAAATAATCATGTTCATGCACACAAAGATTTGCATTGAGCGGGAATCGAACCCGAGACCTCTGCGTAGCAGCCATGTAATATACCGACTGCGCTACAGAGGACGTAAGTAACAAGCTTTCTTCATCATATTTATAGTATCTAATAATTTAAGATTACCTCACCTTATGCTTAATCTCACTGCCATCCCATATGACGTCATCCTCCCACTGCAACTGTGACACCATAAGGAAGGAATCATCAGGGAAGCCACTATCGGGATCTTCTTCGTTTTCTGCCTCCTCAACATTTTCATCATCACCCTCTTTCGGTTTGGGTTGTTCTTCCCTTTCTGGCGATGGTGCCTGTAAATTAAAATGCCTAAACTTTCAATTGAGCAAAAATAAATGATTTGGAGTTTTTTTTTATTTTTGAACTGTCTCCAAATGATAGAAGAGGATCAATTTTTTACATTGCTTACTTACAGCTTAAGTTGTTCCTTGACCAAATAAAAAATCATCAATATGTTTAAAAGCGAAACTTTCAAATTGCTCCTATTGACATTTCATCAAGATTTGTTTAGTAATTTTTAAATGTTGTAATGCATCAACTTGTATAGTCATGAATACTAGAAGGTGTTGTACACGTGTACATATACTTGTACGTCTGTGTGTGTGGCTGCGCCCACCACGCGACCGCTACTAAACCGTGTCCTTGACAATGAAATAAACAGTGTGCATTATAGATTATACACTAATGTGTGCATTTAGCAAGCAGTCATTTCACTTCTCTCCCTAGCTGTCATACATTATTTTGAAAAAAGCCTACACCAATTTGTTTGACCAGCTTCTATACCAAACATGTAAAACAAAAAAAAACAATTATCCAAAATTTATTATAAAAAACACACCTTAATTTTAAATCCATAATCGAAACCATCACCAGTTTCCGGCACATTGAGCATATCGTACCACATCTGTGCAGGTCCAAACCTCCAATGAGCAGGAGTAGGCCTTTGTGACTTATCGCCTGACTGAGAATTGTTAGCGTCGTTATTTGATTGCTGAGTTTCTTCCATTGGCCTGGAATTTTAAAGAGAAGTATGTTTTTACTGATATGATGCCTCTCTGTATGATGTTCCGTGTGGTGACAGAGAAAGAATACAATATGTCACCACTCCATCTCATCCCATGGGGGTCGTAAAAACCGACTAAGGGACTATCTGTCAATGTTATCTTAACAAAATAAAAAGAAGGTAAACTTGAAATTAAACCCTATACCAATCCGTTTGGCCAGCATAGTATTAGTAGGCCAAGTATCCCTCTGTCACGGGAGGAGGCCCGTCCCGGCAGTGGGACAATAATGGGCTGTTATGATTATGATAAAGATGCCTAGCTTACAGAGAAGCTAAACACAGTTTCTTCTTAAAAACATTATACTAGTAACTGTAACAGTAGTATTAGAAGTTAGCTTTAATGTAAAATGAATAAGTATACCTACACTAAAAACGATTTAAGCTTTTACATCTAGAGCTGAATATTAAGGAAGCAAGCTGAGGTACTAAAATAGCCAAATCTTAAAACTTGATCTTCTAGGTGGGGGCACTGATGTGATTGATCTATAGTAAAATAAACTCCTAAGATCTACAGAAATTGTTGACGTTTAGGACTGAAAATTGCTTAGGCGAGAAACGCTAGGTAGAAATATTTGGAGTTTGCGTATTACCAGCAGTGGATTTCCATTGGCTCAAATGACGATGATGTCCACTTACTTTAATAACTTGTCTTCATCATCACTAGCACATTGAGACTCCTGATGTTCTGGAATAGTCGGTGGAGTATCGCTACTTGTGCTTCCACTACGTTTCCTTCGCCTACGTTTTTTCACACCCCGCCATATTTGAGGTAAGCTTGATAGCTTTCCTGGACCGAACAGGCGGGAGAATAGCAAGACCTGTTTTAAAAATAATATGATTATTTATAAGATCAGAAATAAAATCTTGGTTTATTCCGTGTGGTGACGGCGTAAGAATACAATATGTCACCACCCCATCTCCTCCCATGGGTGTCGTAAAAACCGACTGAGGGACTATCCGTAAATGTTATCTTTACGAAATATAAATAAGGAAAACTTGCAATTAAACCCTATACCAATCCGTCTGGCCAGCGTGGTATTAGTAGGCCATGTATCCCTCCGTCGCGGGAGGAGGCCCGTTCCTGCAGTGGGACATTAATGATGATTATGATGATTTTGGTTTAAAAGATACAAATATGAAGAAAAGATATAACTTATGTACAGTATGGGGACATTGATAATGTGATTGGCTTTTAAAGAAAGACAGCAAATCAATGAGTAAGAAAAGTACATCCGATTACCGAAAATAGCTGAATAATTTTAGCATAACTTTAGAAAATTATTACATTAAAATGTATCTTATGGCATTCGGCATAAGGTTGAAATTATAAAAGACTAGCTGACCCGTGCCCACTTCGTTGGGCGGCGAAAAAAACGCTTTCCTTCTTAAAACATATTTCATTACTCTCTTATTAGTCATAGCGTGATACTATATAGCCTATGGCACTCCCCGATAAATGGCCTATTTAAAACAAAAATCATTTTAAAAATCGGTTCTGTAGATCCAGAGATTACCCCCTACAACGTCACAAACTTACAAACACACAAACTTTACCTCTTTATAATAAATTATTATTATTATAGAGTATTATCCATGTAACGATGGATTAAGAATACATGGTATTAATCAATAAACCAATTAGCCTATCGCAGTCCACTACTGGACAAAATGCCTATCCCAAAAAACGCCACAGAACAGGGTCCTCCGCCCTTCGAATTTAGTCCGACCAAGCGATCTTTTTGAGGTAGAATTAATTTATAGTACTTACTCGTACTTACAGGTATTTACCTCCGTGTGGTGACGGAGTAAGAATACAATATGTCACTACCCCTTCTCATTCCATGGTAGTCGTAAAAACCGACTAATCCGTGAATATTATCTTTACGAAATAAAAAGAAGGAAAACTTGAAATTAAACCCCATACCAATCCGTCTGGCCAGCGGGGTATTAGTAGGCCAAGTATCCTTCCGTCACGGGAGGAGGCCCGTCCCTGCAGTGGGACATTAATGGGCTGTTATGATGATGACAAGTATTTAAAATTAAAATAAAAATCTTACTCTAACCAAAATGTTGATACTAAGAAAATTCATCTATACTAACATCGCGTTAGACAGATATTTTACGTTAGTCGCGCATTATTTTAAAACTGAGATATCTTTCAAACTAATAATCGGATCTCATCGCTGTAAAGGTCAATTATGATTAAAATTAAATAAATATAATGATTAACGTATTTATTTTGATAAGGGTCGATACCATATACACAAAATACCTTTACAAACAATGCATTTCTTTAAATCAAATCTGTTTATTATAAAAAAGGTCGTAGTGAGTCAACCTTAGAAGATAGATATATGCTATCGTTGACTTAATTATAAAACTTTTTTAAAGGTACAATTCTCTAATACATCATTTCAGTATATCTCCAGACGTTTAAGCAGCAGAAGCAAAATAAACGATTTTAAGCGTCCCTTTTATAAACATATTTCATTACTGCTCCGCTCCTATTAGTCATAGCGTGATACTATATAGCCTATGACACTCCCCGATAAATGGACTATTCAAAACAGAAAGAATTTTTAAAATCGGTTCAGTAGATCCAGAGATTACCCCCTACAACGTCACAAACACACAAACACACAAACAAACAAACACACAAACTTTACCTCTTTATAATATTAGTATAGATTGAATCCCTACTTACTTCTATTTGACATTGTATGTTTCATCATGTCTTACTAAGTGACACTGGTGACGGAAACATTTCACTTCGATAAAAAGTCATTCCAGTGCAACAAAATATAGCACTTATTGTTAACGTCATAATATACAATTTCAAAATCATCAATAAATTTTAATCTCACTTTCTCGCTTCCTCATTGTTGTCTGTCTTTCTTCAAAAACCAATCATATTATCAATGTCCTCATACTGTAAATGCATCAGTTTGCAAATTTATTGCGATTAGGGCTGCCGTGAACGAGGATGTTGGTTCGAAAACAAGGCAAAAACAAAATTGTGTGATGCCTAAATTATTGTCTTGGCTCACCTTATCTGCTCGGAAATCTGGAAATAACTCTGTAACATCCACATTGGCATATTTAGAAGGCAACATGGCAGCCAGTGGTGTCTCCAATCTTTTAGGCTTCTCGTTTTGGCCTGATCTACTAGACCTGAAAATAATGATTTAATTTTGTTTAGCTTAGAAGAATAGTTTTTAAAGCTTGTATTTTCATGTAAATATAGTAGGATATAGTTAACCCGGGTATGCTTTATTGTTAAAGTTGAGTAAGAAAATACTAGAGGTGAAAGTTTGATAGGTTTGCTACTAATTAAGTCACTTGCAATAAACAGATTGGGCAATACCTTCCTGCCTGCCGTTCCCCTGTAACTGCTAAATACCATGGAATATTGACACCTAGTCAGGTATTCTTTAATGAAAATTGTTTAGTTAATACTGAAAAAAAATCATCAATACAAAACATGTAACTCACGGTATCATAGCGGGTGGTGGCATAAGTTCACCGTCTCCTTCCATATCACCTTCGTACCCCTCATCATTACTTCTCTCAGTTTGTCTAAATTCATTGTCACCTTTCCAGCCTTCTCCCGGTTTTGGTTCAGTCTGTTGAAAATTAGAATCATCCGCCTCAGATTCATTGAGGTTTCCCCCTTGTGCCTCCGTGTGTGATGTGCCATTTGCAGCTTGATTAGTGCTTATGTCTATGTCCTAGTGTTAATGCAAATTACAATTAGGGTTATTCACAAATCTCACTAAACATACTATGAAGGGATTGTGTAACTGAAATTTCAGATCAGTTTTGTGTGGTTAAGAGATGAAGTCAGAAAGGAAAGGTAAAACTAAAGTAACATGTTTGAGGTACTATTGATATGTGATAGATTTCCCCATAAAGATTAATACATTATTTATGGACTTAAACCAACTATGTGCATCCAACAATAGCAGTAAATTTAAATAAAATAAGAAGGGTATACAACAAAAAAAACACAAATAATTGTTAGAAGTGCAATTAAAATTTTGATCAATTATTTCCCAATAGATTTTAAAACAGTTATTTAGCAACATAAATGTGCAATCAATTCTACCACTATCCAACACTAAGGTTAAACTAATACAGCATCACAATATTAGTAGCACAAAGTAGTTTTTGTACCTTTATTCCCATCTGCCACCTTCGAGTTTGCCACCGGGGTGGTGGTTGGCACTAATAGGTGGCGATTGCCACCCCGGTGGTCAATGGAACCTATTTAGTTTCATCTGCCCCCTTCGTAATTGTTATACAGGAGGTTTATTCTTATTTCGTTTAAAACATTATCAATGGAAATTGAAATAAGCAACTCTAGACAAGATGAACTATAAAAAATATGTTAAACTCAAATTTAAATATCTTTTTTACATACAATATGATTGTACTACTTTATTCAAAGTAGTTGTTAAATGTATAATTTTTGACGTCATCTAACCACTTAACCTAGGTTTACAAACATTTCAAAGTTTAGAAAACTATACCAAATTAATAAGGAAATAATTTTGAATATCTTTCGTAATAAGTAAATTATAGAAATAGTTTACTTGGATACATAAATTATTCAAAGAATAGTTGAAATTCTCTATTTCTTTATTGGGTATAATACTCGTAGTAGGCACTTTTACAACAATCTAAGATGGGTCTGGGGTCTTGCTGTATATTATAGGCACCCAGTAAAGAAATAGATATTTTTAAATATTAATTTGATTATTTATGTAGGTATCTAACCATTTAAGATATTTATGTATCTAACTATTTATTATATTTAACATATTTTTTATAGTTCATGTCTCTAGTGCATGTCTTATTTCAATTTCCATTGATGTCATAAACGAAATAAGAACAAACCTCCTGTATAACATATACGAAGGGGCAGATGAAACTAAATAGGTTCCATTGACCACCGGGGTGGCAATCGCCACCTATTAGAGCCAACCACCACCCCGGTGGCAAACTCGAAGGGGGCAGATGGGAATAAACCGTTTTTGTATATGCTTTATAGCAAATAATTTAGGAGAATAAACTTTTCTTGTGAAGGACAATCAAGTAGATTGTTCAGAAAATATATAATTATGACTGTATTATTAACAAAACCAGTGCTTTTTATAAACTAATTCATACAATCAATACAACAATTTAAATTTAAAGTATAGGTGTATGCATACATGTTGAATGTGAGTGGTATGTTGTATCAAAAAACATTCTACTAAGCAGAAGTCAAATATGTTATTTATTGTTGCAGAAGTTTCTTTTGCTATCATTTATTTCACTTACTTGTACTATATCAACAATAAGGTAATATGGATTCTTACTTTTATTTCTTCAGCTACATCATCAATATCAAAGAAGTCAATTGCAGACGGACTTTTTTGTGAATAATCTGAAATGGAAAAAACAAGTAGGTAAATATTGCATCACATTAAAAAATACTCACAACTATCTAAAACCAAATACATTCATTTGATATCTATAAACACATAATATTATAATAAGTATTTATGTGTTGAGCCTTAAAATGTTTTCATGACTAAATTACCAACATATCATTATGTTCTAATAAAAGACTAAGTACAAATAAATTCCTCATAATATTGATAATTGAATATTAAGTGGAATGACTGAAATATATTATTAAGTTTAATCTCAAATGGAAGTTTTAAAGTTAATTGCATGGGATAACTTACCTTTTTCTTCATCCTCTTTGCTTAGTTCTTCTTTCTCTAATACTTCATTTAACAGAGATCCCAGTCCAAGGCGAGTCAAAGAAGGCAACATGCGCTTAGATTCACCATCCAGAAGCCCATCATCCTCAAGTTGACCCCTTTCGTCAATGTTGCCGAAAAGGAAACCAGTTAAATCCATTTCAGAGCGACTGTAGTCGCCCCCATCGTCACTGTCACACATTGTTGCTAGTTGTTAAGATCTTTTAACTAAAATGAATATAAGTCATGGTTCATATTGAATAAAAATCAATCCTAGAAACAGATTCACCGAATTTACTAAAAATGTACAGTAAACACAACGAGCGAACAAGCTTGGTTATCACTTTGACAGTAAGCAATGTTTGACAAATGACGTGACACTTGACAGTGACAATAAACACTCGAAATCATAGACATTAAATACCTACTATTTTCAACGCTTGATAAATTAATCTAATAATCTTTAATCTCAGGCAGCTGATTATTAGGAAAAAAAACGTAATTTTTTTAAAACCTGAGTTTTAACTGAGACCGTAGATAAAGATAATACATATGACTGAGACTACCTACATACCAAAAAATACACATTAATTATTTGGACAATAAAGTAGCGTTTAAAAAGACGTTAACGCACAAAGGGGTTTGGATTTTGACTATACTTAATTAGTAAAAAACATTATAACTTATTTTTTATGTGGGAACATAGTAGGTACATAAACGACTTCGTCCCGCCCGACCATTACCTATGAATGTTTTCTTCTGCTCTTGGAATAAAAAATATTTTAATACATTGAAGCTTTACTGCTACTCATCCTAGATGGCGCTGTGGGAGTTGAGACATAGTACAAATATAAAGTTAGAAGTTAAATAATTATAATATGAAGTTAATTCTATGAGCATTTACGCAGTAAGCGCTGCTGATTAATGCGATATTAAGTACTACTGATTTTTAATCAAATTTCGGCTATAATGAGCCACGTAAACGCTAAAGGTTAACGAGCCAAGAACTCAAGTACCCTAAAGGTCAAGACGTTTATGGGGAATAAACAGAAGATGCAGGTTCTATGTCGTGAATTGATGTTACTTCCGTTTAACTCACAGCGCCGTCTATCGATTCCATACACAAAAGTATCATGTGAACGGAAACGCAAGCGCCCTTCCGCTTGGACACGATCGTCGGTAGTGGGGATGCCGCGAGGACGGACGGGGAGACCGAGCGCTAGCTCAGACTAGTTCGAAGACGCACAGTGCCAACGCGCGTGTTTGTATCTATTCAAGTGATTGTAACCTTTACTTTAACTAAACGTCAAACGAATGCTTAAGTGTCCAACCTCCATTTGCAACATTTTACACCAGAGATGTTTAATTGATTAGATTAAGCAAATGATATGATTTTATAAAAGTATTATATTAAAAAAATAGTTAATGTGTTGTCATTAACAATCAATTTAATCTAATCAATTAAACGTCTCTGGTTTAAAATGTTGCAAATGGAGGTTAGACACTTAAGCATTCGTGCGACGTAAAGTCAGTTTAAATTGAAATCATATTTCGTTAAAGTGCGTGTCGTGTTTAGTTAAAATAGTGTCGAAATGTGAAGGAGACGTAATGCTTTGCACTTTGGCCGCCCTTGATGCGATATATTCATAATTTTCTAGAATAATAATAAATTAGTAGTAGGTATAGGTGAAATATCCTTATGGCATTTATATGGAATAAGGGATAAACCATTAGAGGAACATAAACTAAGTAGGTAACTTAATTTATTTAATGAGAAGCAGCTAGGTATTCAGAACAAATATTCAGAAATTATTCATGGTATGTAAAAGAGACCTATCAAAATCTTCATAGCTATCTATAATATTATGAAGAATATTAATTTGTACAGTAATTTTACCCTGCTCGCATTCCAAACCATCCGCTTTATATACCACCTCAAATTATGCAAGATCCTAATTTGCGTTTGCAAATGATGTCACTAAATCATTCTTAGGAATTAATAATTTATGATACTAGTCAACACGTTTAAATTCTGATATTGTGGAAAGGGGAACAAGAAATTTAACGTTTCAATGAGAAACGGTTATTCAGAGGCAGTCAAGTAAAATACACAATTTTTACGTAATAAGATAAAAGTTTGTGAGTGTAGCTGTTTATTTGTTATAAAAACAAGTATAAAACCTATTTGGATAAAATTATGTATGGTAGGGATAAGTGACACTCTACCGTGGAAATAGAATTAAAAAAAAACACTTTACAGATGTTTTAATAAAATTTGCTTCAGTTAGAATTCACACAATCTGTTATCAATCTCGTAGTTTAAATCGATTTAAAGTTCGTCTCTAACATTATAATTACCCACACGAAACATAATTAGGTACGTTCGGTTTCTAAACTTCAAATACTTAGCTAAATTAATTTTTAGATAAATACCTAATTGCTCAGAAATAAAGATCATAGGTCAATAGAATTATGCATCTACTTAACAAACCAGTAATACGAACCTTTGGATAATCGTTTCTAACCCTAGTTTGCCTTTTATATTACCTACTCAGTTACTTCTAGTTATGCACAAAAAATCTTATACAACCTACTTGCCTTTACGTGACTAACTTGAGCTTAACTTACGGCATACTATTCCGAGTAATTAATTAACAAAACTAATTATTGTTTTGCTAACTAAACGGCCAGTTAAATTACTCTTGCAGTTAATGGGGGAAACTTAGAAGGTGGCAATGATTTGTGTTTTTTTTTCTGTTTAACTTACCTTTAACGTTAGTCGAATTTTCTTAACTAGTAGGTGCTACATTTTAACATGGTACGAAAGAAAATATCTGACAAATGACTAAAATAAGTGACATCACAAGATCGAAATTAATTCAGATAAAACTGACAAGGCTAAATTCAAAGGGCTACTTAATTATTAACGGGTACTTCGGTACCTTCGTGAATATTATTTTAAAGAAATAAAAAAAGGAAAACTTGAAATTAAACCCTATACCCACCAATCCGTCTGGTCAGCGTGGTGTAGTGTTGTAGTGTTTGTTTACAATAAAAAGGGCATTATACCAAACTATTTTTATGAGGTCATAAGGAAAAGTTTACATTATAATAAGTATACAAAATTAAATACTGTGGGAGATACTGCCACAGTGGTATTAGTAGGCCAAGTATCCCTCCCTCACTGGAGGAGGCCCGTGCCTGCAGTGGGACAGTAATTGGCTGTTATGATGACTTAGGTAACTAGCTCAATAACTAACTATAATAATAAATAGTTTGACAGTATTAAAGAGGTTTAATCTAGCATACTGTGAGAGCTCGTGGATTTTCCGGGTAATTTATGTGTGCGGTGTAGGTCTGTTCGATACAGTTCCGTGTTACGCAACATTTCTAATGACCGCAACAAGCGGCCTGTCGTACTGGCTGAGTATAGTCGACTATTATTAGTTAGCTATACGAGCATTAGTTACTGCAGGTGATGGGTCTTTCATTGTTATGTCTTAAGTTTGTAAAGAGTGTAGTATTATATATTTATCTTTAAAAAATAACTAAAATAATAAGCTCTGCTTAGCTTATGCCACAGAGTAAAGTAATTATATAGGAAGGCTTATACCTACTTCACAGATGTCGCAAAAAAAGTCAACTTAAAACCTAAATAGGTAATCAAAACCCTAACGAGAATATAAACTTGACGATCTCTGTAGCGTAGTGGTTATATTAAATGACTGCTACGCAGAGGTCTCGGGTTCGATTCCGCTCAATGCAAATATATGTGTGCATGAACATGATTATTTGCATTGGTCTGAGTGTTTCTATGTATAATTATGGATGTATTTACAAGAAAACAAATGTACATAGGTATTAATATCCGTTGTTCTGTTACCCATAACACAAGCATGTTAAGCCTAGCTTACTTTGGGAACAGATGGCGCTGTGTACAGATGTCCCTGAATATTTATTTATAAAAACTTATGAACAATCTTATAAGCAATTATTACTATTTTAGATAAAAACTGTGATGGTGTAAAAAGTCATATAACTTTGTTCACTTAAACAATTAAGTATTTACTTTATTTTACGCTGTCCTGCCTGTGCCCCCCCTCCCCCCGTCTATCTGGTTTCCGTCCACCATGTGAGGGGTCTACCCACTCTATAAATATTGTTTACCTTTAGTTAAATAAACAAGCAATAACGTCTATGAAAACAATTTATAAATAACTTGGGGTCAAGAGACCTTTATTATGTTTTGCTAAGAAATTAATATTTTTATGCTTTTTTTTTGTTAAAATTACTTATATAATTTTAATATGCCTGTAGAACGACATGTTGTACTGATAATCTTATTTACCTTACCAAAAATAATACGTTGACTAAAGCTGAAACTAAAACTAAAGCTTCGCGATCTCTATTGAAGCCCGATTTTTTTTTTTTTATAATTTGTTACTTCTGGTATAATTTTTGGCTTAAAAAGTCAATTAAGGGATCGTATAAAATGATTTCTGTATACTAAAAAACCCGAATTACACATCTACAAATACAGTAGCGAGTAAAGTACTTAGTAAGTTGTTAATTAAGTTGATTTGAATAGATCTCCATCCTATTTTTTGGTCAGTTAAGTACCTAAAAAGTAGCCCCCTCTCTCGCGTCTCGCCAACTTAACTCGCCATAAAATAGGATAGAGATCTATTTAAATCAACATAAACAACAACTAAAACAATATTGTCGATGTGTAAATCGGGCTTGAGTGCTAAGTATTAAATTCTAGCGAAAACATAGCTTTCAAATAATAAATTTCTCCAATCCTATCAATTTACTATTTAAAAATAGTCAGGTTTCACACCAATGAAATCTCTTGAGAATTCGATCTCAGTTCTAATTGTTAATGTAATTTCATCATTTTAAATTGTTTAACAGATTAATTTAATTCGATTTGCCTAAATCTATATCATTAACGTCTGCATTATTTGAAACAAATTAAAAAAGCCAAACTTATACAAACATAATTTATTTTATTTTATCACGTTGCGTTCCGTAACCTAATTACCAAAAAAATTGGCTTACTTTGTGTCCTCTTGGCCTATGGCAGTCGGGCAAGAACACCATGTGATTTTAGGTTGCTCGATCCCCAATCCATGCATGACCATAACTCTGATTTTAGATTCCATAACTACATTAGAGAAAATTACGTAATCTACTTATTTACAAGATTTTACACAACTACATAAATAAATAATAAATAATCCTTACACATTCACACATCGCCACCTAGTCCCAAACTAATAGGTACTACGGGTCTTCTTCTTATCTTCTTTTCCTCGTGTTCGACCCCATCGGATCTTTTGTGCTGATTTTTTTTTTGTAAATACATTCATAATTAATTATACATAGAAAACACACTCAGACTAATGCAAACAATCACGTTCATGCACACAAAGATTTGTATTGAGCGGGAAGCAAAACCGAGACCTCTGCGTAGCAGCCATGTAATATACCGACTGCGCCACAGAGGTCGTCAAATACGAAACATAAGTTATTGATAGTTACTCCGAACCTAAAATAGAAAGAAAATTGTACGTACCTTATGTTCACAAATGACAATGAAGCCGTCATGAATTTTTAATATTATTTGGTCTCCGAAGACGAGGGTTATCTTTGTGTATAAAACTATTTGTTACTACATTACTCAGAAATTTGAACTATGAAATTATGTGGCAAGATAAAATAAGTAATAATTATTATATCTTATCATAATGTTCACAAGAATTTAAACTGAAAATACTTGACTGCGGTTACGCATGTGGCTACCGAGCATGATACTAAAAAGCCAAGCTAAAAACAATTTTTGATAAGCATCATACCGACATAATTCATCCTCTACCAATCTAGAAGAATATGAAAGAACAATAAAATATTGTAATAATATATAGCTGTTATATGGATCATAAATCATCTGTCTATTATCACGAGGATCCTAAAAGGTAAGGAGTGTATCTATTCGTATTGTTTCCTAAGCATTGTATGTTAAGGTCGAATAAGCCTTTTGGGCCCTACGGGATTGTTTCTGTGTTCAACGAGATATTTTCTAACGTACCTACGTTGTATTCCTTTTACTGTAATACCACTCACAATGCAAAGGAATTTTCGAATGTCAAGTTCATTATAATGAAATTTTCTTTTGTTATACACGTAATATTATATTAAGTATTTATTTTACTTTCACGATTATCCACTCGTGTTGGAAACTGATTAAGAATGCATGTGTAACAAACACATCAAAATTAATTCTGAAAGAAACTAGTTATACAATAAGAGAAAGGAGATTGAGAATGAACTTGGCTGACAATTGTAAGCCCTGACACGATGTGCTTGTAAGGGTGTAAGACTTATTTTCTACCAGAGGTTAGAGGTAGCATGGTGCCTTTTCATACCAGTTTACGTATTTATATATCACCCCTTTGTTTATCTCCTCCGAAACTATATTTAAGTAGGTAAGTAATAGGTACCTTTTCTTTTACTGTGTGGTATTGTATTAAGAATCAATAATCACAAGCGAGCAAAGCGACGTTTTCTTCTAGTTTATTTCACAATATTGAAAGATGTTTCTCCAATACTTTTAAAAGTTCTCCTTAGCACAGCGCTAAGTATCCTCGCTTTGCCAATATCGTCGTAGATCAATCAACTTTAAGAACACTTTTATGTCAAATACACCAATGTTATTACAGTACAGGAAAAATGAATTCAAGTCTATTTACCGTATATAAGGAGTTAATAAATGATGATAATGTGATAATGGCTCGATTGCCTAAGACGATCTTTAAACAACATAAAAGTGAAGGACGTGAAGCACATAGATGGGATGAACAAATGCGTGCACACCTGAATGGATAACCTGGACAGAGCAGGAAGTCGATGGATAAGGAAGGCACGGGATTGAAGTGGGAATATTTAGAACAGCAGAAGAAAATCCATAAACTGATATGATGATGTCTACAATCATCATCACAATTTCTAAGTAATCTGCCAAGGTTGCAATCTTACACTAAGCTTCTCTGGATCCATCTACTTATGTTAATCTCTCGCATTATATACACAAACATGATCAAGGTAAAATGTACCTTATGCGCATTATGTACACATGTTATTGGCTTAGAAACAAAATCACATGCTCTATACATACGAAAGTCTCAATAAACACAAGTTATAGGCAAATTTGAAGGGTCAGTCTGGTTAAGCCGTACGAACTAATTTCACTAATCGGATTACAACTATTATAGTTTGCTACATCCGCCTAAACTGTTCTCGACTCGCTCGGATGATCTGCTAAATTGATGCGAGAAATTACACAGTTATGCTGAAGGTATATTTCTCTGATTGCTCTCGGGATATGATTATTATTTTGCTGGGAATTATAATATTTGGCTTTGCTGTTATCTTATTAAGTATGTTGTTACTTAGTTATAAATTTACTAGGGAAATTTACTGTTTACTTAGGGATAAATTAGGAGCACAATTATTAAAGGACACAACCTCATTCAGTTAAGGCTAGTACGAAGTCATTAAAGGCCAGTTAGTGCTAGTATGATTGGTCTTGACAAACAATAAGGTAAAGTAACAGGAACTGAAAGGACACAACTCCATCCCGATTGGGTTCTTATGACTCCTCCTAACGATTACTCTACAAGCTTTTATTTAGTTATCTGTCCTTGTGTCTATATGTATCTAATAGAATCCCGAATGCTACATTTCATTACACATAGAGCAGACTTGGTTCAATTTGACCTTTGAAATTCTAATCGCAAAACACCTTAAACATCTAGAAGAAAGTTTATATTATAAAAGTTATTTTGTTAAACCAAAAACATGGGCTACCTAACCCAGTAAATTGAATGTTCTTATTAAAACTCCGGACATTTCGCAGCCTCAAGTACCCTTTAAGTAAATAACTGTTTCAACAGTATTCCTTAAAATATTTTCCAAAATAATTGATCAGAATTACTTCGTACAATCTTCACTGTAAACTGAAAAAGCGAGCCTCCCGTTGTTATCTTTATTATCCTCTTTTCTATGGGTTTCCTGAAAAAGCAAGGAAAATTATTTTCAGGCCTAAACGGGACGATATTCTGCTAAATAAGTATCACTTTCTGTTTGAAAACAGAGGGACAATGCGAAACAAGTGCTATTTAAAATTTTGTCATTTTTATAAAACTTTTCTGCTTTTATAGTAATTTATTAAACAGTCCATTTACTGTTTAATGAATTACTATGCCAGAAATAAAATAAGACGTAATTACATTTTTAAATGCGTTTTATTTTCAAAGACGTTAGAAAGTCAATCTTTCGGTTACCAAAGAAGCTCAATTGACAGGGCACTATTTTCGACATACTTAGTTACCCTACGAGTGACATGTGACGCGAAGACAGTCCTGAGGACTGTTGTGTTTTAAAATAACCATGGGTTTCTAGGAGTCGGTTATTTATAATAGGAATGATGCCAATAAGGAAGTCTCATACAAGGTGTGTCGGTTTTACTTCTGTGTTTTCACTGATGGCCATGGTAGTGTGCCAAATTCAAGGACAAACTTTCAGGCCGTAAAGCGATAATTCACAACGCAAAAAGTTGTGAGACAATTTATCACGTGGGATGGTCGACCTCTTACTTACCAGTTACATAAGTACACGAGCTGCCCCCAATTCAATCAAAAATTTTGTACTACTCCAGATAGTCAGTAACGGAAAGTCGACAGTTCGGTATTGAATTCGGTGGCAATTTCAGTTTATTGGCTGCTGTTTGAATGGATTATATTGACAGTTCGAAGAAGTGTATGTAATCGGATTTTATTTCAATTTTTCCCACTTTACTTAAGATATTAATTATTAATTAGTAGTCTCTTAGACGTATAACAAGATACCTATGGTACCTTAGAAATGAGGCGGAGTAAAGTGGATTTCTTTCCTCCACTACAAGGAAAAATACATGGCTTTTCAAAGTCTAGAGCAACAGCAAAATTACAAAGCAAAATTAAGTTTGCGAAAGAACGCAATCAAATCACACACACGCAATAAAACCCAACTGCTCCAATATACAATGTTTACACACATAAAATTAACACCTACTTACAATAAGAAGCGAATCCGTTTCAATTAAGTGCCTTGTATACCTATAACATATTCTCATTAAGCAGTCAAAGCTTAATAATCCAAGACATTAAAAGCCGGTAACACCGCGTCTTGTAATTAACCTCTTGTAAATTAGGTACCTAATCACGTTCAGTACAAAGTCTTTGCATAGATTAAAGTTATTGCAGACAGGATTATAGGATTTATGTTTTACAATACGCGGAATCTAAGATGGCCGACTAGAAGTTTTTGCAAATGGCGGCGCAGCTGTCATTTTTGGAACTAAATGGCGGGAAGTGTTGTATGCGGTTGTTTTGTTGTACTGTACATGCGCGAACGTTTTTGTAAGCCAACTTCAGACTGACTAAGGATGGTTATGCGAGTTGTACTTTACTAGTGTGTGTGTAAAAGCCCATTAATATTCGTAGGGTACGGTTAGCGGTATTTTATTAACAGGAGATAGTCAGGATATGTCACTATTACGTGATATATTTCTCCCTTATGGTTTCAAGTTATGAATGTGAAACAATACATAATGTTCTACTATTTTGGTAAAGGTGAATTATTCTATAAGCGGTTTCTCTTTGTTGTCCTAATATTCAAACTGATATCATAATATTTTTCTTTTTGTAGACGACTGCGACTAAAGGTCTATAGGTTTCCGTTCTATGCGAATCTTTCTGTGCATTAACTCGACTGTTTTATACGATCTGAAAGTAAGCATCTGTGTTTTTATTTTTTTATTTTTAGATTAAGTAGGCATTTTCAAAAAAACGGATACGGGATGGATCGGTAAAACGTTGATCGGACACGTCCTAGTCATAGGTAATTTTCTTTATCTATAAAGGACTCTATAACAATGCGACTGACTAGCATAGTGTTAATATATCTTTTGCTCTTTCTTTCTCAGTTCAAGAGTTGTCCACTGGTCAACGAAAGTCTCCCCAAATTTTGCACTACATATTTCGGTCCTACGCCCGTCTCATTATTGTTAGTGCGCCAAGTTTTTATTCATAACTAGGCTAGGAGTGACTAGTCTCTGCAATGGGTATTTCAAGTGCTATAATAAATAAATCCATCAATAAACATTAAGTATTGTTACCAATATGTTTAACATAAATAAAGTATACCGTATTTTCTCGATAGCCGATCTCCGGACGTCCTCCGTCCTCATTTTTCCAATCATTATGCGATATTAATGGCATACGAATATGGAATTTTAATGTACTAGAGCTGCAGTATTGTCGAGAAATAATAACGAATGGTGAATAATAAGTACTTACTATGAGTCACGATTCTCAATAATGAGGGAGCAATTGTAGAGAGATGAAAACTATAGGGAAATGCTACTCATGATCTCATTCGTTTCTATATTATCAAAAAGAAAAACAAAGTCGTTTTACATTGATTCAATTTTTAACAAACGATGATTTACTTATATATTTTTTTTAAGGTTCTGTAGCCAAATGGCAAAAAACAGAACCCTTATAGATTCGTTTACATTTTTTTAAATATATTTTTAGGTGCAGGACCGTATTTTGTGGCGCGTATTGGGAGATGCCTATGGCCATATTGATTGATGATTTATAAAGATGTATAATGAAATAGCTGACTGTCTGTTTAAAGATTACCCGTAAATATAAATAATAACACTTAAAATTTCAAAGTCATCCCATCTGTGTAGGCTACAGGAGGCTAAATTTATTTATTGCTAATGACACAGTATAATTTTATGTAAGAGCAAACTAATGATTTTAGCTCGCTCCGACCCTAAATCAATCAGGTAAAAGAAACTTAAAAAAACCTCTAGCTACTTGTTTACACTCTACTGAACATAGGTAAATAGATTCGCGCAAGGACAGATCACTGGCTCTATCAATAAACGCACTAATAGCATTAATTACTCTATTTACTCAACTACGAACATATTCAATTAACCATCTTAATTAGAACTAAGTAAATGAGAAATATATTTATTTTTCAAAATAGTTTTCAACTTCTATGCTATGCTTTGTACACACTGAGAGAATTGATGATCTTCTTTTTCTTTATTTTATATGGCAAACTATGCCGATGTCGACAATTCTGCCAGAGACCGAAGTGCTATGACTTCATGTGAAGAGATAAAAACCAAAACACTAACTTTAGGTTTTGTAGCTGAAACAGGAAGAATTGATGATAGGAAATTAACAAAAGACGTAGCGCGTATGTATTAGGTAACGTCGGTAAGGGACGCCCTAGAAACACTTACTGGGTCTTAACTGGTTACATCCTTTAGAAAGGGCAAGTGTGTAGCACTCGGAGCCGACAGGCATCTTGTATTAATCTAGGCAATGCAAAGCAAGGAAAAAATAATAGTAAATTGCGCTTGGTAATCTTGTTTGGTCTCTTTATGTGTTATCTTCTCGAAAAAGTCTTAACATTCTAATGCCTAACTAAATATTTATTTGATTTTTCATACGTTTTTTTGATTACTCGACAACAATTTTTATATTTATTTAGAGTATTTTTGAGACATTGTAAATTACAATACATGGCCGCATCAAAACTGATGAAAACTAGCCAATAATACCCACAGTCCAGACGAATATGTGGATGAACATAATACCTTAAATTCAAAATATCGAAATCTATTTTACCTAATTTCAAAACGTCGATGTTTAATACCAGTATGTATGATATTGAAAATTGGTTTAGTTAGAACATTAATTAACGTAGCTCACATAATATTATTTACTATAATAGGGCCTTACCTGTCGGGGTATCAATACATGTCAGTCAGTGTCAGGGTATCGATTCTAATTCACGTTAATTACGGATTGGAGTGAAGAGAAAATATCAGATTTAATTTTAATTAGTAACTCGTTTGAGTAGTTGAGGAGTACAGTGTGTGAAATGGTTGTATTGTCGTAATATACTCGCTTCCAGAGTACCTACTATATTTCGAAGATGGTTGATTTTAAAGAAAAATGCAGTTAACTATAATAAAGGTTCAAAAAGAAGAAAGACAATGGAAGAAATTGGTACTCGATGCGGGACTCGAACCCGCGTCTCTGGACTATACGCATCCAGTCGTCCATAATAAAGGTGTAAGTATGCAAAAACGTAGCTCACTTAAAGTTATTCGCAGCAAAAACTAAAATGGCTGAACTATAGGTAATACTTGAACTTAAGTTCTGCTATTTTCCTTATCCACATGTTGAGTTTGTCGTCATATAATGCTTTTTATGAACTTCAGACACAAATAAAATAATTTATGTTGCTTTTCAAAACATTAAAACAATATTTATTATATTATATTACAATCTATTTATCATTGGCCTAAAGCGCTCATGTTGCCATTCCATTGTAATTATTGACGTACAGGAAATATTATTGGACAGAAAGAGACAAATTCTTCCAAGGGGCAAGCATTTTGGCAGCATGCTTCTGTTATACTGCTTGCCTCGTCATTTGGCTGATATGGTTTATCTGAAACAGAAATCAAATATCATCATAACAGCTCATTTATGTCCCACTGCAGGGACCGGCCTCCTGCCATGACGGAGGGATAATTGGCCTACTAATACCACGCTGGTCAGACTGATTGGTATTGGGTTTAATTTCAAGTTTTTCTTATTTTTATTTCGTAAAGATAATATTCACGGATTAGTCGGTTTTTACGACACCCATGGGATGAGATGGGGTGGTGACATATTGTATTCTTACTCCGTCACCACACGGAGATCAATCAAAAGAAATCATAATAAGTATATTATTATTGCTTCTTGTGCAGGATGAGCCTTGCAACAAAATCAAAGTTCTTCCCGGGACTTCTCTTGAGACCCGAGGATGGCCACCGTGGAGGTTGTATTCGGTAGCCTGGTTCATCATGGGAGTCCTAAATAACCACTAAGGTTTTAACCCCAGGCCCAAATAGTGTATGGACAAACCATTTTCTCCAAGATAAAAAACAAAAGACGCGTAAGCGGACCACATGGGCGGCAAAACCAGAGCAAGTCCAAAAGACCAGAAAAAGTCTTGCCATCATAGTAACTAGGTCAAGTTTCCCTCAAGTTCTCAAGAAAAGAATATCTCTAAGCCCTTTTTAGGCAACTACCGCACTAGGGATGGAGCCTGTTGCCGCAAGAACGTTTACAGGCATTAAATTACATGCATACAATCAAACTCACGCCTTATCCCGGCAGGGTAGACAGAGACGACAGAACGCCACTTGTCATAAGAAAACAACATTAAATTAACGGCAACAAAGAACATCCAGGCTGAAGACCTGAAGTTGATTACACAAATAATTATCTTGCGTAGGATAGGAGCCCGCTACCACGTGCACGTTAACCGTGTACACACTGAGGCAGCGTCAGAGACTCTAGAACGGGAAAAATGGTCACATTCCAAGAAGGCCAGTGATTGACGACCTCGGTGGCGCGCCGGTAGAGCCAGCGGCTGCCACGCATGAGGTTGTGGGTTCGATCCCCACGCAGGACAATAATTTGTGAGATCCACAAATTATTGTCCTGAATCTGGGTGTTCTGTGTGTCCGTTAATTGATGTTTATAAAAGTCCCCGCGACACAGGGCATGATCCCTAGTGCGGGAGTTGTCTTTTTTAAGAAAAAGAAAAAAAAAGTGATTAGTAGAGCATGTCTTTAGGATGATGATGAGATTGTAATGCCTTTTTTAAAATAAGAATTTAAGAAAAAACAGTTTTAAATATTATAAAAGTAAAGAGGATGTATATCGGTTAATAGCTTGAAAAAAATAAAGAAATTAAACAAAATAATACTCACGTCGAAATATAATCTTCTTTGAAATTAATAAGTTTTTAATAATAAGCAATAAATAAATAATACTGTAATTAAAAGAACACTGTGAAAAAGACTGGCCACCACGACACAGGGAATCCTTGTGTGGAGTCCAGTGACTTATCTGATGTTATGTACTTTTTTTACGAACAATAAAGTTTATCAAGTCTAGTTATCAAGTTTAAATATTGTAAAGCCTTTTTCAACTTACAGTTTGCACGTAAATGTTGGACAAGTTCAGCATTCTCCTCTGAACAAAATTGTATCAAGGCTCTTGCTAGATTAGCACCACATGCGCGAATTGTTGGTGCTTCTGGCTCCGGTCTAGCAGTTACAGCACATACAAGTAGAAGAAGGTAGAAGAGCTTCATGATTGAGCTGAGGAAGTAAAATTAGTGTTTGTTATTTATTTATACAACACAACAACAACGGAAATGCGGACGTAAAGTCCTCTAAGGCATTATCCACCAGCTAATCTCAGGCGGACGCAAAAAACAATATAGGTAAGGCAACTATTTAGAATTAATAGAGAAATAACATTTTGTATGTGTCACTACCCTATCTCATCAAATAGATGTCGTAAAAGCCGACTACTCTTTGCAGTTTCAAATCAAATGCGTACTCGAGTAAAGATACCTTACGATTAAAAAGTTGCATCCAAAGATTATACTTAGTAACAATAAAAAAATAGAACAAGTATAGAACGTAAAAAATGACAGTAGACTATAGCTATACTTTTTTAGAGTAATAATTATGTTACTTTCCATAGCTTAAATCAACTGTCAAAATTCACGCCTTAAAATGGTTCGTCTTTATCCTTTTGTACCCTTGACACCACCTGGTGGTGTAAAGGGTATTTTGTAATACCCATTACACTACCAAAAAGCTCCAGCACCACCGGGTGGTGTGGAACTTATTAAACAGTATCAAATATGAAAGTAAATAAGTTTTTATATTTTAAACAAAATAATACTTACGTCAAAAGATGTTCTTTTTAAATAAATAAGTATTTAATAATAAAATAAATAAATGTTTATACTTCACTAAGAACAGACACGTGTATCACCCGGAAAACAACATTATAATATGCATTGATATCAATTCGTGTCGACAATAACAATTTTATCTTGACCCCAGACCAATTGGTCAAGCTGGGAATTGTGAGAAACTGTTATCAGCTGTGTAGGGATCATACGACTTATTTGTCAACACCACTAACTACATAGTATAAAACAAAGTGACTGCCGCTGACTCTCCGTCCCGATAAATGTTCATATCAGCCCATAAATGTCCCACTGAAGGGACGGGCCTGCTCCTGGGACGTAGGGATACTTGGCCTACTAGGTAACACCACTCTGACCAGACGGATTGGTAAAGGGATTAATTTCAAGTTTTCCTTCTTTATATTTCGTAAACTCACGGATAGTCCCTTAGTCGGTTTTTACGACAGCCATGGGATGAGATGGGGTGGTGACATATTGTATTCTTACTCCGTCACCACACGGAGATATAAATGCTTAAATCTTTAAAACTACGCAACGAATTTTCAAGCTGTTTTTTTCAATAGAGAGAGTGATTCAAGAGGAAGGTTTATTGTATAATATTGTACTGTATTGCATTATTATACATTGCATCCGTGCGAAGCCGGGTCGGTTCACTAGTAATGAATTAAGACATTTTGCTTAAACTTTATGTGGACATCATGATGGTGTATTTTAGTCCTAAGTATTGTCAACTTTAAGTTTTCGAATATTTTCTTGAACCTATCAAACTAAAAAGATATGGGCAACATCACAGATTAGACTTGCCGCGAATTTAGATTTATTTCTATTACTTTTTAAACACAAATAGGGATCATGACCAGTGTTGCGGGGACTTGAAATAAATGGGTACAAAGAACATCCAGATTCAAGATAGTTTTTTGCGGATCAACACAACACGTGGATAAATTACCTTGCGTGAAATATGAACCCGCGACCTCATGCAGGCCAGCCAATAAAAAGGCCGCGCCACCGAGGAGTGCAATGAGTGCATTTGTGATTGTAGCGGATTACATTTTTGTATTAACTTTTAAAGCATAACTCCCATTTTACAAAGATTAATACGAAATCAAAAGATACTTTTGTTATTTTACTTTTTTATTCATCAATTATTTATTTACATAATCTAAAAGCCGAACGTCCAACATACATGTGCGTCCACCGCAAACTATGCCACATGTATGAAAAACTGGCTCAACTGCGAGCTTAGCTAAAGCAACTTAGTTTAGCCGGCGGTGGACGTTCGGCAAAAGACTTAGGTATATGGGCTACCCCGTATTTCAAATTATTTATCTTTTAACTAAAATCTGGTTTAAATTAAGTATCAAAAAAGGTATTATTAAAAGATTAAGAATATTTAAAAGACTTAATTTTAATTTTATAACTTAAAAAAAAATCGAAATATTATAGAATTGTTTAAAAGTAAATGCCCTTGGTAAACCTTGGAAAGAGTTGCTTGTCAAATTAATGTCATTTCAATATGGGATAAGGGCCTTTTTTAAGCGTTGTAACTGTTTTCCTTTGTATTGATTAACAGGATGTACGAATTAACCACCCTTTAGTTCATAGTAATAGTTTTTTAATCTATAAACATACATTATCTTTTATTGGAATTGTTATTAATAATACTCGTAGGTATGTTTTTATTCAGAATTATCGGAAGAGACTTTTCTATTTATGTAATCGTTTAATGAGACATTTATTTTACACGACGAGTTACTATTGCAAGTATCTAATGATGACATCGGATGCCTTGGAAGTTTTAGTCGGCAGACCAGTTAAGGATCCCAACATTATCTTTTCGCATAACACAGAACAAGAGGTTTTTTATGGAGAATAAATTATGATGTACCTACACCTATCTATTCAAAGACAAGGCCTCCCCTAGTAGCAGAAGAGAACTTAGATACCCCTCACACTGGACAAACGCGGACGCTGGCATGACGACGACGCTCTAAAGACGCCTGTCTCTTTGCCTACAAATACTGACCAGGCGAATAATATCGCTTATCTCAAGTTTTCTTTCTTTTTTTTTGTCACTCATCGCGCTCATAGCTCATCTCAAAACAACAAAGTCAAAAACAAATATCGTCTAATATTTATGTATTGTAACAAGACTGGGTAGCAACTAATTTATTAGTAGCATAACATAAGAAGAACGATAGCCACTTTAAACAACTGCCCTAGTTATTGAGGTTGTAAGTCACTATAATAATTGAAATTTTACAAAAATGTATCTTATAGTCTACAACATAAAGTTTAAACTCCAATTCTGTATTGAAAAGCAATATCATACTGCGACTGCACTTAAGGGGCACTTACATGTATGCTATAAAGAAATCAATACTAAGTATTTATTACTTTAATAAATAGTTCATGTTAGTATCTAAGGAAATGGTCAGAAAATATAGTGGCATGCACTGGGCAAACAAAACCAGAAAGTCCAATAAGTCACTATCTTCGCGGGTTACGTTCTGTTATGTGTCATGTTATTATTGTAATGAAATTGTTAACATATGATTTTTGTTATGTATTTAAAAGGTCCGTCAAATTAATAGTTTTTGCCAACTTTAAATAATAATATCACACATACACAAACGTATCTAGTCTCAAACTAAACAAAGCTTAATCTACGGGTTCTAGATAACGGATGAACATTAAGTATGTTTTTTTTGTAACATAAAGAACAAACCACAGGAACAAACAGACGAATGTTACCAATCATGTTCATCCAAACATTGGTTTGCATTCACCGGGAGTCGAACCCTAGACGTAGCTATCATGGACTGTATCTGCTACCTCACAGAAGTCGTCGTTCTGACGACCTTTGTGGCGTAGTGGTTATGTAACATGACTGCTACGCAGAGGTCTCGGGTTCGATTCCCGCTCAATGCAAATCTTTGTGTGCATGAACATGATTGTTTGCATTGGTCTAGGTGTTTTCTATGTATAATCATGTATTTACAAAAAAAAGTATTTAAGTATGTTTATCCGTTGTCTAGTACCCATAGTACAATCTCTGCTTAGTTTGGGACTTGATGGCGTTGTGTGAAAGTGTGATGAATATTTATTTATTTTTATTATAGACTAATGTCAGAGACAAACCGATCTAAATACTAATTCCTAATTCAAAGTCATATACTAAGACTACTGCCCTTTATTTACAAAACCTTTTAATAAAAGCATAAATATGTTTCCGGAAAGGTCGCAGTGAGCTTAAAATTATTCCTCATTCGTCGCTAATGGCTGAAGTTTCTCGCAATGCTATTATCGAGGGTTCAAGAACTTACGCTGCTTAATAATGCCTGAGGGTGTCCTTAGAGATTATGACCTTTAGTGCGTTCGCGGACGAGCACAACAAACATTACTAGAAAGTCCAACTAAGCCACTATCTTCGCGGGGTATGTACTGTTATGTGCTTATGCTGTAATGAAATTGTTTGTGTATGGTATTAGTTATGTTTTAAAGAGGTTCGTCAAATAAATAGCGTGAAATGTATCTTTGTATTACTTTTTTATTTTTTTTTGTTGAGGACGAGTAGTTGGTCGCTTGGGACCATTACTATTTTACACGGGCTGTGGTGGGGCGGATGGCCTTCTACCAAAGTTGTATTACTTTAAGGTTTCTTATCTTTAAATATAAAGAATAACCGTGACTACTAAACTGAACTAGAAGAAGTGACAACATGATTGCAGTCCTAGCTTCGCAGAGTTCTCGGTTTGCAAATCTTTGGGTGCGTGATGATGAATGTCTGAGTGTTGTGTGTTTTCTATTAATAATATGTTTATGACGACCTCGGTGGCGCGACGGTAGCGCAAGCGGCTGCCGTGCAAGAGGTTGTGGGTTCGATCCCCACGCAGGACAATAATTTGTGAGATCCACAAATTATTGTCCTGGTCTGGGTGTTCTTTGTGTCAGTTAATTGATGTTTGTAAAAGGTCCCCGCGCAACAGGGCATAATCCCTAGTGCGGGAGTTGTAAAAAAAAAACCTGCATGCTTATATCAGTTTCAATACAAATGTAGCCATGAAAGAATAATAACTTTACCCAATTTATTTTAATTATTCTTTTAAAAGACAACCCGCATATTATTATTTATTATCATTATACGTCGCGTCGTTGATTTGATCGCGTACGTTTCATTTGTCGCGTCGCGTCGCGTCGTTTCGTCGCCCACGTAGAACACTGCGTAATAATAGTAGTTTTATTTCTGTTACTCCATAATTGAGTAACAAATATTTCAATCTGAGTAGCTTAATATTCTTTGAAATATTCCTTCATAGTATTATTTGTGGCTGCAATACACAATAATGAAGCTATTTCACCGTGAAATATTATAATACTTAGAGTGTTACTATTCTCTGAAGACGAAATTTGCGCCTATTGTCATGTGCTATTAAAGAAAAAGGACTAAGGAGTGACGTGCAAGGGTACGCTTTTAGCAACTTTCCTCAAGTTTCTGGGTGAATCTTTGGAGATATACAAGTTTTATTCTGCTCATGTGAAATAAGTGGAGCAATGAGTTTTAATCCTCTTTTTCAGCTAAAAAAAAATATTTAGGTGCATTTAGGAAATAAAAGCGAAATTTTTGTATCTCCTACTCCTCTTTTCTAAACGTTATGGGTTCTTAAGGAAATATTCTGCGCGAATTAACATTTATTAAGTCTGACAAATCTTAAAATACTTTTAACAAAATGTCTATTTACTTTATTTATTTTTACGATATTTATTTTACACCTTTGCATAAAAAAGCGCGTGTTCTCCGCACTTGCTTATTTCATGCTAAACAATAATAAACCTGTATAAAAAATATTTTCATACATCTACCTATCACTCTACAAGATCACAGCATTCAAGCGCGAACAGGTGTCAGGAGAATCAAAGAGATTGCCAGTTTAGTTCATGCGGCACATAAATGCACGTCAACGAATTTGCATGCAAGGAAAGAGTAAGATATTTACCTACTAAGAAATGAACAATGTAGCTTTAAACTCTTCTGAAAGATGTGTCATAATTTGGGGTTTTTATCAGAACAACACGAGATTAAGACGTCAGATAAAGGGGTTCGTTATTAAGACGTCATCTTTATGTGTTTCTTAAGCCTAATGCAAAATCACGTTTACCCGAATAGGAAGCCACGCACCTATTTTGAACAGCTTAATATTGTTTAAGTCTGACATCTATCAGAATAAGAAGCCAATATTTTAAACAGCATGTCAAGTCTCGTACCAAAATTCGGATAAGTTAACTTTTATACCCCTTCCAGCGTAAGTTTGGCTTTTTGACAGTTCACGTCCATGAAGTTTCGTAATACTTCCGCTTATTTTTCGAACAAATAATATTGTATTTCATGGACGAACCCATGTTTTTTTCAGTTACCATGGTTACTTAGTGATGGACACTCATAACGATTATCACCATTATGAAACAAATTAGTAATAAGTAATAATAATATAATTATATTCTTTATTATCTCTCAAAAAGGTACAAAAATTTATCAAATACAATATGGCAAAAATCTTTAGAACATAAGTTGGACCTTAGAGAGAGCTGGAGTCTGAACTAGGTTCAAGACCTGTATGACACATCTCCAGGCTTACTCCTCCCGGACAATTTTCTGTTTTCTTTTACTGTATTTAAGTATCTTAAAACATTGACAGTTAGAGATATAATGAACATTTTAAAAACAACACTAAAACTACAAATAATCGGTAGAAATAAATGCTATGAATAAACTTGAACTCTTCATAATACGTTTATAAATGTAATATGATATTTTAGATTAGCTATAACCCCCGAATGTGTCACGATAAAAAATGTATTTTGTATAATACCTAAGTCAACTATGATTTTATCGGTTTAAGCTATAGGTTATTCTCTTAACATAGATACAGAAAGAAACAATAATAAAATGATAATGTAAGTTGATGTAAGGATCCAAATGTGTAAAATAAAGTAATTTTAAAAATCGAAAAATCGCAATGTAATCTTTACAATCGAATGGCATTACTTTTGAGATACTGCTGAACGTCACTAACGTCAAGCTGTCAAATGTTGTTAAATATAGTGGAAAGGGTATAGTTGTCAAATTGTCACATTCTAAGTAAACTATAACACTACCACAAAATATTATAATTGCAATAGCAAAAACAAGACAATTTTAACCTGCATTATTGCAACCTGCAGAATTGACATGCAGTTTAATAAACTTTTAACTGGTTCAAAAGCTAATGTAAAATAATGTACAGACTAATTAAAAGTTTTCACATAAAAGCATGGGTATAAGATTACTAAAGATCCTACATCTAATTACTACGTCTTCTTTTCAATATTATAAGAAAGCTCTCAGAAAATTTCTTATTTTAAGAAAAATAACTACTACTTACTATAGATACCTACGTATCTATAGCAAAAAAGAAATAGCTGGAAACTAATTTCCTAAAATTACGATCGCCTATAACTAGTTCATTTTATATTTATATTTATTTATTAATCAAGGTATGGGTATGACGATAAGATTATTAACGTCTAATTTTAAGAAAAATATCTTATTTTAAGAAAAATAACTACTACTTACTATAGATACCTAGGTACGTATCTATAGCAAAAAAGAAATAGCTGGAAACTAATTTCCTAAAATTACGATCGCCTATAACTAGTTCATTTTATATTTATATTTATTTATTAATCAAGGTATGGGTATGACGATAAGATTATTAACGTCTAATTACTACGTCTTCATTTATGTATTACGAGTATAAAGCATGTCTCAGAAAATATAACTTTTCAAGGAAAAATAATTAGAAAAATGCTGGAAAATTAATTAATTTCCTAAAATTACGATCGCCTATAACTACATAGTTCATTAGAATACCAATTTACTTAATTCCTTTCCCAATATTTTTGGTTCATTTGATGAGTTGAATACGTCGACGCTTATGAATACCAAAAAGGTTTTTTTTTTCTATATAATAATAAATTTATAAGGTTATACGTGATGTGAATTTGTTAGTAGAAGTTATTTATATCTAGTTTGAGAGCAGTTTATATAATATTATGATATTATGTGGGTTGCAAGTATATTGTAACCGTAATGTATTTATAGCATTTTAATACTTCACTATTTATTTAATACTAGCCCACTTCGTTGGGCGGAGAAAAAACACGTCCGTTTTTTAAACATAAGTATTTCATTACTGCTCCACTCCTATTAGTCATAGCGTGATACTATATAGCCTATGACACTCCGGAGAGTGTCATAGGCTATATAGTATCGGCTATATAGTGTCATAGGCTATATTTATCGGGATAAATGGACTATTCAACACATAAAGAATTTTTAAAATCGGTTCATTAGATCCAGAGTTTACTCCCTACAATGTCACAAACACACAAGCTTTACCTCTTTATAATATTATTATAGTATAGTATAGATTATTATTTTGTTATTTTAACAACGTCTGTGGCGTAGATATAGTCCATGGATTTGCTGAGGTCCCGGGTTCGATTCCCGCTTAATTTAAATCTTTGTGTGCATAAACATGCTTGTTTGCGTAGAGCTGGTTGTTTTCTATTTAGGCTCTGGTAACATAATCTGTTTAGGTTGCGACTAGATGGCGTTGGGTAAACGTGTCAGGAATATTAAATTACCATTCATAACTCCTAAATTCCATAGCAGTGACGGCCTGTCTGTCCGTCTTCAAATTTCAACTAATTTTAAAACCTAAGACCAATCAGTGGGTACTTAAACTTTGTTTATGAAAGAGGTCCGTAGCTCTAGAAGGAAAGAGATACATTTACGGACTGTTATGATGTCGAGTAGAAGTACTATAGTGTATTCACGGAGACGAGTTAGTATAGCGCCTTCTTTATCGCACATTATCATACAAATGACAAGGACAAAAAATACTTTTCTAGGGTCGGTGGGCGTTAACAAATCCTTAGAAATGTAAATGTGCGTTCACACTGCGCTTCTTAAAAGATCGCTTAGTTTATTACTGCGGCTTCGTCTGTCGTATAAATTGAGAGACATTAATTTGATAGATTTTTTTATGGGTATCTGATGGATATGAAGGAAAGAAATAAATTCGAGGATTTAATTCGCAATGATACGGCGGCAGTCTCAATACAGTTTTGGTTTGTGATTTTGACATTTCGTCTATAATGCAAGCGTCGTATGGTTGGTCTATGATTTTTAACGATGTTTAATAATTCATGTTTTAACATTTCAGCGTTATAGCGGTTATAGCTAATATTTTTTTCTCGTAACCAATTACAAGTATCCTGTTTTTTTAAATTGGGCCGTTGGGATTCCCTCTATTTTTCTAGAGTGATAAGAAGCGTTATCCATGACTATCACAGAATTATCATCTAGCTTATTTAAAACTTCTCTAAACCAATTTTCAAATTCTTCGGCATTCATCTCCTTGTGATAATCGCATTGTTTCTTCGACTCAAACATATTTAGACCACCTTTCATCCTCCACCCTCATCCTCACTCTCAACGAGAATATAAAAATGTTATAAAACACGTGTTTCAACAATGAGAATATAACAATAACTTAATGATAATAATAACAATGGATGTAGCGCACCAGTTTAATATACCAAAATTGGGAAATAGTATTTTACTATGGTAATGCTCATTTATGACAAAAGAACAATAAACGGGTCATTAGCACACTGCGATGCTTAAAAATTACCATGGACCATTTATTAAAAAAAAATGCACACCTGAAGGTGTTTTCAAGCCAGTCGTTAGTTCATTAATAAATTATAAAATCCAATACACCAGCCGGTTCACAAGTCGAGCATACAGTCACAAGTATGAGCACGTCTGCACAGCACGGGAAGTATGAGTAGACTAAAAAGTACTCGTACTGTGTACACCGCCTTAGCGTTTATCACTGACCAATCGCAATTAAAAAATTGTGTGAGTGAGATAGCGCTCTACTAACTCGTCTCCCTGAATACACTATAGAGCCATGACAGTAACATCTATGTCAACATAGCAGAGCGTAAGAATTCCCCTCACAGCAATCTGAAGATAAGTTAAACAATATAGTACACGGTTCGTATAAACCTGCTATGTCTACAGATACAATCTCAAATGTAATTAACTTAGGTCTTGCCTTTGATCAACACCGACCATTTTACACATTTAGACAGACTTGTAGGTAAGTACTCACTTTAAAAAAGAGTACTGCATGTAATACCTGTTACATGCGTAAAGGTCAATTTATGACCTAGCCAACATAAGAATTTTTAATATGATTAGTTAATATAGATATTTTATCATACATAGTTAGCTTGTAACTTTGTGGTGGTTCTAGGCAAAGTTTGAGGGCCATGGAAAGGCGGAAGGCCATGGAAAAAGAACGTTAGGATAGTTTTGGATATGTTATATGCAATAAGATGTTTGATACATTAACATTGTTTCAATTATGTTATTTTATCTATTTGAAACTAATAAATAATCAAAATTAAAAAGTTTGGGCAGTCCATAACTTGGTTTTTGTTTGTGAAAAGAGATAATGTATTGACAATCAAATGGCTACGAAAATAAACCAATTCAATAGCTAGCTAAAATATGCTTAAAATAGGATTTGTATAAACTACACAGATAATACAGGGATAACATTTTGAAGCTTATCGTATTGAACAGAATATTTATAATCTGATACACTCTTAAAACATGTCAAGTCAAATAAAACGAAAACGACGAAAAAGTTTTTACATGAAGCTCGCAAAGCATAGAGTTGTTTTAGGGCCGAAAGTGTACAACTTTTTTGTTTGTTTATGATGTTACCGAAGGAGAATTTATTCCACTCTGGGCACATCCAAAGTTATATTTTTGAAAAGTTTTCGACAGAAATTGTCTGTATATTGTGTGTGAGTTAAAATATTCTGTGATTCTATTTTTGTTAATGCATTTATGTCATTTAATAAAGGAAATAGATGGTTAACATAAAATGGCGATTTATGTACCTACATTAGCTCATCCTCGAAAACAATATGTATTTGGGGGACGTTTTGCTTGTGTGTACAGTAAGCACTACCCAGAGGAAACCGTTTATGTGCTTATGTTTAATTCTTTACGTAAAGTAAATTAATTTAACTAAGTAATATAATTTTCCTTCGGTCCACAAATAATCTCCTTCTTCTTTGTCCTTCTCATACTTCTGCTATGGTTCACTCTTCTTTCATGGTACAGTCCATTCTTCTGTGGAACGCCCTCCCTCTTGAAATCAGGACGACCACGAACCGTGCTGCGTTTAAAGCCAAGGTTCGCCTACTTTGCACTGATTTATTAGCGGAATAATCTTCTTCTATCTTCATTATCTATATATTTGATCTTGTATATATTATATATATGTATCCTTTTATATTTTATAGTATGTATGTTTATTTTTGAAAATAAATTATTAAGTTAACCTTACTGCACCTACTACCTTACTATCTCTGCATCACCCAAAGGTTGGCTGGAAGAAAATGCCTTAAGGCATTAAGCCCGCCATTGTACAACAATGTAAATTGTGCATAAAGTTAAATAAATAAATAAATAATATAATTTTAATAAACTCTACTAAAGAAATACATTACTAAGTAAATATAATAGTTTCTAACAAAACAAAACCTTTATGGGCCTTTATGTGGCTCACTAGCACTGCCAATAGAAAAAAAAATCATAATTCGCAAATAGTCAATAATGCAAAATGTTGGTAACGAAGTCTAGAGAAAAGGCAATAAAGTATTTGTATAACATACTTTCAACACTTTAAATGTTTTTGAATTAGATATATATTGCATTTTAAACAAAAACATTTTTTAGCGCTAGTGAGCCCTATAAGCGCTCTTAAATTATTTATTAAACGTTCTACTAAAACTACCGTATTCTCCGATAGTCAGCTTAAAAGAAGACCCCACAAAAAACTAAAATACCTAACACAAGTAATAACGTTGTTTTCAAACGTAATACGTAATTTGTAGCCCACGTATTTACCGCAACAAAAGGACACATAAAAACATATCAAACAACAAAGAAATTCCAGGCATTACAAGAGCCTCACAAAAAGCTCAAACATTACATTTATATGTTATCAACAACATTTTCAACAACGATATCACACACGACAGGATATGTTTTAGTGATGTTATAAAAATCTGTAAGTGATAGGTACTGATAATGTTAGTGATCCGAAACAATATAAAAAATAAATATAGGTAACAGAAATCGAGACCAGATCAGATATTAATTTAAATTATGCTTGATATCCGATTGATTTTGTGACTGATTGCCTTTAGTTAGCGTGTTAATAATCGGGCCAGTTGCCCTTTAATGTAAATGGACACTATCTTTACAGGATTACCCTAATGCGATCGTGTATATCTAGGCGCTAACTTACAAATAATAACCTAAATCTATTATAAATCTAAATCTACACTATATATGTAAATCTATCTATTATCTATCTATCTATCTCTATCTATTATAAATCTACACTATATATCCGTATTACAAATATCTGTATCCTAAAGTTCGTAAAATAATCAGACTCGTGTTCTAATTTTTCGCATCCATAACATCCCTGATATATTTGAAGCGCTTCTTGTTTACAAATTGTTGGTATAACACGGGCACTTAATGTTCAAAATATTTCATTTCCCCTATTTATGTGTGAAAAGCAACTAAAGTTAACACATTACAGTTCCTAGAGGGAAACTGCCCGTCATCACGGCATGCCTGCCGCGTGCCACCAGTTATTCTTACTAATGTTTGTTCCCTTACATTTTTATAGCTGTTAAAAGCAATAAATATACAAACGTTTCTGTTTGTTCGTAAACTTGGATTATTTTAACATATTGTATGGTATTGACCAATATTTTTTGAACAAAAAGAACTAACACGCTACATAAAGGAGACAGTATAACTTTATATAAAACGTATATTTTAATGGTATCTACTGGGTATGATTTTGAGTGTGCGCAAATGCCCTTACGTTGAAACGGTAGTAATAATTAGGATAAAATTTAGGGTAAAGACAGCTTAGATTACATTATGCCTTCTACAACTGACAGTGTCAAGGACTTACGACTGAGATGTGTGTAAATCACAAAAATAGTTTATGAAAAAAATTTGAAGTTTGTAAAAGTTAAAGAGCTGGATCCCTAATACGGGTCTATTTTAAACAAAAAATAACAAATGTATTTTTATATAATTTCACTGTAGGCCAAGCGTGTATGCATACACGCGATAATAAAAATTGTGTCCGTGGCAAAAAGTAATATGGAATTAAAATATACACTGAATAGATTTCGTGGAAATTTGGTACCGATTTCGATTTGAGCTTTGAAAAGGCTGCTATTTAACTGCCATACTGACCGGCCAAGCCGCGGGCAACAGGTTTGTGACGTCAGAATTTTAACTAGTGAAATTATTAGAAGATGAGACATAAAAGCTAGTTATTCATTTTTTTGCTTTTAGGTGTCAGACGTTTAGCTGTACTCTTTCGATGATTTCAGCAGCTTTAGTTTGTTTATTGGCTGGTCTATCACCTGTAGGAAATAATTTTGTTACAAGACTTCCCTCGCCACAAAGATTGAGCTCTGTCTCGCGGGAACTTTTAATAAGTTTAACTATAAACTAACCAAGCTTATGCCAATAATTCGGTATGTAAAGATATTATCCATACTAATATTATAAATGCGAAAGTAACTCTGTCTGTCTGTCTGTCTGTCTGTCTGTTACTCTTTCACGCCTAAACGGCTGAACGGATTTCGATGAAATTTGGTACAGACAATCTTTAGACCCTGAGAAAGAACATAGGCTACTTTTTATTAGCAACTAGCTGCCCGCGGTATTACCCGCTTAATTGTTATTTTACACCATAAACTACCTATATTCCAAATTTCATCAAAATCCATTTAGTAGTTTTTGCATGAAAGGGTAACAAACATCCATCCATCTTCACAAACTTGCATTTATAATATTAGTAGGATAGGATAAGCAAAGGTGTGTCACTTTAGTGCCTAACAAATAAGGTGAATATTATCTTCACTAAATAAAAAGAAGGAAAACTTGAAATTAAACCCTATACCAATCCGTCTGCAAGCGTGGTATTAGTAGGTCAAGTATCCCTCCGTCAAGGAAGGAGGCCCGTCCCTGTAGTGGGACATTAATGGGCTGTTATGATGAAATAAGTTGACAATTACGAATTTAAGCTCTCTAGATATATCAGACCCACAGCTAAAAAACCGGTCAAGTGCGAGTCTGACTCGCGCACCGAGGGTCCTGTACAAACCTATTTATTTTTCCGCCAAATTGTGATAACGTCAGGATTCAGCTGTTTAAATACTATTTTTCCCGCCAAAATTCAATGACGTCACGACTCATCTGTCAAAATATATTTTCCTGCCAAAATTCTGTGACGTCACGACTCATCTGTCAAAAATTCTATGACGTCACGCCTATCTGTCAAAATTGACAGCTGTCAAAAGTGACAGAGGTATAAAATATTTTCCCGCCAAAATAATATGACGTCACAAATCATCTGTCAAAAATTCTGTGACGTCACGACTCATCTGTCAAAAATTCAATGACGTCACGACTCAACTGTCAAAAATTTTTTTCCCGCCAAAATTCTGTGACGTCACGACTCATCTGTCAAAATTCTATGACGTCACGGGTCACGTGACCTATGACGTCACAGGTCACGTGACACAGCTTTCCCGCGAAAAATTCTATGAAATCAAAATATAATAATAATATGATTGCTAATAAAAAGTAGCCTATGTTCTTTCTCAGGGTCTAAAGATTGTCTGTACCAAATTTCATCGAAATCCGTTCAGCCGTTTAGGCGTGAAAGAGTAACAGACAGACAGACAGACAGAGTTACTTTCGCATTTATAATATTAAGTATGGATCATATTATATTTTGATTTCATAGAATTTTGGCGGTAAAGCTGTGTCACGTGACCTGTGACGTCATAGGTCACGTGACCCGTGACGTCATAGAATTTTGACAGATGAGTCGTGACGTCACAGAATTTTTTTTTTTTTTTTTTTTTTTTAATGGCGATTCTAAGATTACGCCAATGACCAGTTAAAATAGTACTTTTAGTAGACGAGCAAGGTAATCAAAATTTGTTGTTATACATAAATACGTGTTATTCTGTGCTGTACTAAAAAGGCAGATATTAATTTAAGAATATAAACAAGAACAAAGAATTAAAATGACAAAACCATTACAGTTTTATGTTGTTTATCTCTATATAGTTACATAAAACATATATAAACGGTGAATTAGAATACGTAAGAATATTATTAAAATTAACAGGACGAGGTATACGAGAGGGAATGTAATCATAAAATGAAGAGCGCATTAACGGACATTGGAAAAAAATATGATCAGGGGAACCTTCATCTAAACCACACTCACACATCGAGCTGTCTTTGATCCGTAATTTAGCAAGATGAACGTTGGTACAAGCATGACCTAACCTCAATCTACACACAACTGATGTAGATGTTTTATTAGCTTCTCTAAATTTATAAAACCAAGGCTTCATTGGTATGTCCTGCTGGATGGAAGCATAGTGTCGACCTTTATGTATCTGAGTTTTAACCCACACAGCTTTCCATTGAGATGTTAACCTTAATTTTGATAGATTTACAAGATCTTGTGAGTAAGTCTTATATTGACTGAGACAGCCCAACGCAACAGCGTCTTTTGCAAAGGAATCAGCAATTTCATTACCAGTAATGCCCTTATGACTAGGTATCCATACTAAAAAAATCTGCTGATTGTTTAAAGCACATCTCCAAAGAATATGCCTAATATTTAAAATTAAAGGTGATACATTTTTTGCACGAATTAATTTTGAGAGAACAGACAATAAGCAGCTTTTCGAGTCAGTAAAGACAACGGCTTTGTTGATATTATGCGATTCGATATAAAGTAAAGCCTCTAAAATGGCTATTGCTTCGCCGGTGAAAATAGAATTAACACAAGGACTTTTAAAGTTTAAAAATGATCTTATATTTTGGAATCCACACCGCAGATCCAACGTTTTCATTATCTGACATTTTAGAGGCATCAGTGTAAAAAATGAGACTATCATTCCAAGTTTCACTAATTATTTTAAGGAGTTGGATATTGATGAGAAGGGGATCATCACTTAGATTTAGATTAAAAACTATATTTGGTTGATACAAAATGGCTTCAAAAGGAATTTCATAAATAGGTAACATTTTAGATGTAAAGTTTTCAAAAGGCAGGCTTAAATAAAAAGAAAAACTATTAAATAAGGGAGGATAGTTCTTACGCACCCAATATCCACCTGCAGAGATACAATCCGCAAGACAGTGTAATCTCGCGATGAGCGGGTGATTAATATTATAAGTTAATTTAAGAAAAAACCTATCAGCTAAGTACTGTCTTCTTAACGATAAAGGAGGGTCAACACACTCTACTTGCAGACCATTAATAGGAGAAGATTTCATGGCACCAATAATTAATCGCAAACACTTTGCTTGAATTTTATCTAACAACATCAAACCAGATTTGTTACAAGGTTCTAGTAAAAAGCTACCATAGTCCAAATGACTTCTAACTATAGCGTTGTATAACAATTTTTGACAGTAAGGGTGAGCACCCCACCAAACACCAGAAAGAGATCGTAAAATATTTATACTTTTTTCACACTTTTGAACAACATATTGAATGTGATCAACACCCGAAAGTTTAGAGTCTAAAATAAAACCTAGAAATTTAATTTTTTCTTTAACAGGAATAGTTTGATTCCCAAGAGATATAGTGATAGCTGGGACAGTTCGTCGACGGCTAAAAATAACAACTGAACTCTTAGGAATGGACAGATCTAAGCCATTGCCTAGAAGCCATTCTTGAAGATAATGTAGAGCAGAATTTAGTCTAGATACAGCTTCAGACAATTTATCAGCCAGAACATACAGACTCAGATCATCAGCAAATTGTAGAATCTGACAGAAAGAATTCACAGACAATTCTAAATCATAAGTATATAAATTATATAAAAGGGGACTAAGAACTGACCCTTGAGGAAGGCCCCTCCAAACCCGTCGAGCTGGGAGACAACCATTATTAAAAGAATTGACAATAATAGACCTGCCACAAAATAAATTAAAAATATAGTTGGCTACTCCGCAAGTATTCCGATACTTGCGGAGTAGTACGGGTTCAATAGTGCTCCTGTTATTAAAATATATAAGACAATTAAGTAGACTATAATTTAGTGTTTATGTGGCTCGGTTATTACTGATATCCAAAACAAAGTGTTAGCAAGTGTTTTAGTGCAGTGAAAAAATAATAAAACTTTAGCAATCTTTTGCGTAGACTACTGTTTACCCTTAATCCATAAAAATAAAACTTTTAATTTATATTCAAATAACTTTAATTACTTTTAGTGTTGCGTACATACGATCACTGGTGACCGCGGTAGTGCTTACAGCTGTAACAGATAGTCCTGTAATATCTTGACATTACTTAAAAACCTAAACAGCGCCATCTATTGCTTACTTGCTTAACTACGTGAGTCAATCGATATGTCTAAAAGCTGTGGCCGTTGCCGTCGCTTCCTGTCGCCGTCCGAGGCCGCTAGATGTCAGCAATGCAAAATTTATTTTCATCGTCGATGTGTTTCCCTGCCCCCTGGAGGACACATACCAGCTTCATGGCAGTGCTTGGAGTGTGGTAAAAATAAAGCAGCTGGCGTGGTCAGCGACACAGGTGCTGGGCTGGAGGTCAACATACCATCGTTTCCTACCAACCCTAGTTCATCTAGCTCCCTGAATAATTCAGGCTTTGAATCACCTCAAGAGCTATCTGCTGACGTGGTAGTGGAGTTAAAGACGTTCAGGGATCACTTGCGCTCTATTAACTCAGACCTCAAACTCTTCAGGGACGAGTTGGCTGAGATACGTACATCCCTTACGTCATATCACAAGAAGGTGGATGACATCGTAGACAGGGTGACAGTCCTCGAACAGCGGAGCCCTGAACACACTAACGGTCTCACACAGATAATAGACCAGCTCAGACAGGACCTTGGCGACCGGGATCAGGAACTGTTGGCGAACGATGTGGAGATAGCCAGTCTCCCTGAAGCCACAAGCGAGAACGCCATACATCTTGTGATCCAATTGGGAGTTAAGCTCGGTGTGAAGATCGACGAGCGTGACATTGTGAGCGCCGAGCGCGTGGGTGGCCGGCATGTCATCGCTACTGAAGCTTCGGGACCGGAGGCGCGACCGCGCCCTCTTGCGGTACGTCTGGCGCGTCGCGAGGTGCGTGACGCCTTGCTGAGCAATGCCAGGTCCCGCCGTGGTGCGACTTGTGCTGACATGGGACTGCCAGGTGCGCCGAGGCGCTTCTATGTCAACGAGCGGCTTACCAAGGCTAACCGACAATTATTTCGGTTGGCGAGAACAGCAGGCCAGGAGCAGGGATGGAGGTTTGTGTGGGTTAAGCGTGGACGTATCCTCGCACGTAATAAGCCGGGTGATAAAACTTTTATCATCAAATCTGCGGGTGACATTAGGCAGGTGTTTGGTTACGATAGCGAATAGATATTGTCATATTGACTCAGGAAACAATTATTTTATTTTGCTATTATTTACTATTTGTTATTATTGTCATGTTATAAATATATTATTGTCATGTTATAATATATGTTCTAAACCTTGTTATAAATTAATTTTTGCATTATGTATGGATAGGCGGGCAGTCAAGTCAATTATTAAGTCTAATATTCTTTATCATATTTACTTAGTTCCATATTACATTTATCTTTATCATTCTCTTTATTCTACAAACATGTTTATTAACATTATGAATTATTTTGGGTCTATTTACAATTTAATCTTACATATTTACACTTACAGATTAAAATTACACTACACTTACAGACTACATACTAAACACAATAAAATACTATACAGACACCATACTATACAAAACTTATATTTACACTATAAAATTAATTTAATTGGAATATATAACTATTTACATTTATTCAAATGACTAAAAATAAAAACTTAGTTGTTGGCTTTCATAATGCTGGTTCATTGAGAACTCGACAGGATGAGTTTGTGATAGCTATGGAAGAGCTGGCTGTAGATGTTATGGCTATTAATGAGACATGGTTAAGGCAGGGTGAGGAGGGTCTCGCCCCTACAGTTCCTAACTACCGACTTAGACACGTGCCTAGGCCGAGGACCACCCGCGGTGGTCGAGGAGGAGGCGTCGGCTTCTATGTTCGTCGTGGTCTTAGGGTCCGTACTTTGAGCCATCCATCTATTCATGCAGTTGAGCAAATGTGGTTAACACTTTCCATCAATAGTACCACAATAATAATAGGGACAGCATACAGACCTCCTTGGATGGACAGTGCCATATTCTTCGATGCTATCACTGACTCTCTTAGTTCCTTCACCAAAGTTGACAAAGTTATTTTGTTGGGGGACTTTAACATTAACTGCATGAACCATTCTGACACTACATTACACAACTTTTTACATACATTTAACCTAACACAAATCATACAGGAACCCACACACTTCACAGACCACAGTGCTACTTTAATAGACGTTGTTTGCACTGATGCAAAGGCTCGCACTGTCTCGGTTGTACATAAGCCTGACCTTGGACACCATGCAATCATATCAGTGCAGTTTCAATTCAAGGTGAGCAAACCTGTACCACGGTGGTCATGCTACCGACCACTTAAAAACATTATACCTGATCTCTTTGAAGCAGACCTACTCCATACGAATTGGGATATTATACATAATCAGTGTAATGTAAGTGACATGGTGACAACACTTAACTCTTTAATTCACACTTTGTTTAGTTTACATGCACCTGTCAGGAAGGTTTTAATCAAGGAAAAGTCTCTTCCATGGATAACTGATACTATTAAACAGATGATTAGACTACGTGATAAGTATCACACAAGATACAAGCAAAGTAAATTGGACATACACAAAAATAGTTATAAGGACCTTAAATGTATTGTAAATAGTGCTATTGATAGTGAAAAAAAAGCTTATTTTAAAACTAATATAAATGCTTATATTAAAACCCCTACTAGATTATGGAGTAGTCTCAAATCTACTATCTCAATAGGGACACCAATTAGTAGTGATATGCAACACAGTTTGCAAACAAGTAATCCTGACATCTTAAATAAACATTTCTTGACTATTCCAGGCTCTAATACACTTCCCTTGTCAGATGTAATATATTTTGAATCAAATAGATATAACAGTAACACATTTAGTCTCCAGGTGGTTAGTGAGGAAACAGTCCGCTTGCACATTTGCAGTCTTAGATCCAATGCTGTAGGTACAGATGACATATCACTGGATATGCTCTTATTAACTCTTCCTCATAGTCTCCCAGCCATTACTGCAATAATAAATAAATCCATCAGTTCATCAACTTTTCCTAACACATGGAAAACAGCTATAATAAAGCCTATTCCTAAAACTCCAAATCCAACTGATCTCAAAGACCTTAGACCTATCAGCATACTTCCTTGCCTGTCCAAGGTGCTGGAGAAGGTGGTGTGCAGTCAACTACGCACATACCTAGAGCAACATAACATCTTGCCTGAAAAGCAGTCTGGCTTTAGAAAAAGCCATAGTACCTGTACTGCTCTCCTAGATGTTACCGATGACATACTGGAAGCTAGAGAGCAGGGAATGAGTACGGTGCTTACCTTATTAGACTACTCCCGCGCTTTTGACACTATTAATATCCCTCTTCTTTTGGCTAAATTGTCTTATTATGGTTGTGACCCTAACGCAGTCAAATGGTTTTACAGTTATCTGGTTGGCAGATCCCAATATGTCCAGGTTCTTGGGGAAGATGGTAACTCTGTTAGCTCCTCACATTCTCAAGTACTTAGAGGTGTACCACAAGGATCTATTATTGGGCCACTGCTATTCATTTTATACACAGCTGATATCACCAAACATATCCAATATTGTAAATTTCATTTGTATGCCGATGACCTGCAAATATACACATCTTTTTACCCTCAGCATTGTTTTGAGGCTGTAGATAGGATCAATAGTGATCTTGCAAGAATATGTGACTGGTCTAAAACTAACTCACTATGTATTAATGGTTCTAAATCCAAGTTTTTGGTATTGGGTTCAAAGGAGGGCACTAAAATGATAAGATCCTTAAATCCTACAATTTTAGTTGATAGTTGCCCCATCGAACAGGTGATAGAGGCTCGTAATTTAGGTTTAATAATGGATAGTGAGCTTCATTTTGAGACGCATGTACTTAAGGCTGTAACAAATTGCTTTTACCGTCTAAAGCTTCTATATAATATCCGTCGTTATCTCACTGTGGATTTAAGGGTTATGCTGTGCGAGTCTCTAGTATTGTCGAAACTAAATTATGTTGACACTGTGTACGGCGCGTGTATACTAAAAAGAACCCAGAAACTCATACAGCGCGTGCAGAACTCCTGCGCACGATTCTGCTATGATATCCCTCCGCGTACACATGTCACTCCGTTCCTCAACAGTGGCAATTTGATGAAGATGGCGACCCGTAGGCACCTGCATTTGGCTACACTTCTGTTTGGTGTTATCATGCACAAGCAACCGCCTTACCTGTATAGAAAACTTTCTTGGTCTCGCAACGTAAACCAATACAACACAAGGGCAGCGTCGTATCTGCTGGTCTACACAAAACACAAAACCACAGCATTCCGTGGCAGTTTTAGATATGCATCGACTCGATGTTGGAACAATCTACCTCCGCCGCTTTACTCACTGCGCACGGTACACACTTTTCGACAAAGATTTAAAGCACACTTATTAAATTTACAAAAACTAAATACATAACACAATAAACTGACAGGACGCTATTTTGACATCACTTACTTACGTCTTAAACTTCTGCCTTGGCTTGTGGCTCCGGCGTCGTTGATTGGCGATTCTGCTAAAAGTTACACACCGCACTACAACACTATTTATTTAAGGTATGTATTCATAAAATGTTTTCTTTTCTTTTTTTGAGTTGTTGAGGTATTTATTGAAGTATTATATTTAATCGTTTATATTTAATCGTATCTTTTTATTATGTATTCTTATAATTATGTTTCTTTTATATATATTAAATATATATTATTATATTTTATTCTTGTAATTTGACTGCTGCTTCGCGTGTTAACGAATACCTTCCGTAGATGGGCATAACAGAATACCAGCACTGTAGTGTCATATTGTCTTTGACGCATGACGCTACAGCAATTAGCTGAGTTATGTCCTATTTTGTGTACATTTGTTTTATGTTTAAATTTATTTTATTGTATGTTTTTCGTTTGTGCAACAAAATAAAAATTTTCTTTCTTTCTTTCTTTCTTTTCATTGGGATGTTCAGTCGTAGTAATTTCTGACGTAAAACTGACAATAATACATTATCATAAGCTGCTGCGACATCCAAAAATACCCCAACGCAATACTGATTATTGGACATTGCTACGCGTATATCAGACGTGATAATACTAAGACTATCCATTGTACCCATGCCTTTACGAAATCCAAACTGAAATTTTGATAGTAAACCCTGACTTTCCAAAATATATTCTAGTCTATTTTTAATCAAATGTTCCATAATTTTGCCCATTGTACATGACAAAGCTATGGGACGGTAGCTTGCAGGATTCAACTTTGGTTTACCGGGTTTCAATATAGGGACTACTATGTGGGATTTCCAGTCCTCTGGAGGGGTGCCAGAGTCGAAAATCAAATTAATAATGTTTAAAAAGTATGATTTTGTTTTTGATCCAGCCTTTACCATAAAAGAGTAAGGGATGCCGTCAATGCCAGGGGAAGAGTCCTTTAAGTAATTTAAAACTTGCGAGAGCTCATCAGAAGTAAAAGGACCGCTAAAGGGACCCGAAGAAAAAGGATCATCCGAAGTAAAAATCCTTCTTCTTGTCACAGAATTTTGGCGGGAAAAAAATTTTTGACAGTTGAGTCGTGACGTCATTGAATTTTTGACAGATGAGTCGTGACGTCACAGAATTTTTGACAGATGATTTGTGACGTCATATTATTTTGGCGGGAAAATATTTTATACCTCTGTCACTTTTGACAGCTGTCAATTTTGACAGATAGGCGTGACGTCATAGAATTTTTGACAGATGAGTCGTGACGTCACAGAATTTTGGCAGGAAAATATATTTTGACAGCTAAGTCGTGACGTCATTGAATTTTGGCGGGAAAAATAGTATTTAAACAGCTGAATCCTGACGTTATCACAATTTGGCGGGAAAATAAATAGGTTTGTACAGGACCCTCGGTGCGCGAGTCAGACTCGCACTTGACCGGTTTTTTTAGCTGTGGGTCTGATATATCTAGAGAGCTTAAATTCGTAATTGTCAACTTATTTCATCATAACAGCCCATTAATGTCCCACTACAGGGACGGGCCTCCTTCCTTGACGGAGGGATACTTGGCCTACTAATACCACGCTTGCAGACGGATTGGTATAGGGTTTAATTTCAAGTTTTCCTTCTTTTTATTTAGTGAAGATAATATTCACCTTATTTGTTAGGCACTAAAGTGACACACCTTTGCTTATCCTATCCTACTAATATTATAAATGCAAGTTTGTGAGGATGGATGGATGTTTGTTACCCTTTCATGCAAAAACTACTAAATGGATTTTGATGAAATTTGGAATATAGGTAGTTTATGGTGTAAAATAACAATTAAGCGGGTAATACCGCGGGCAGCTAGTCTATTATAAATCTAAATCTACACTATATATGTAAATCTATCTATTATCTATCTATCTAGCTCTATCTATTATAAATCTACACTATATATCCGTATTACAAATATCTGTATCCTAAAGTTCGTAAAATAATCAGACTCGTGTTCTAATTTTTCGTATCCATAACATCCCTGATATATTTGAAACGCTTCTTGTTTACAAATTGTTGGTATAACACGGGCACTTAATGTTCAAAATATTTCATTTCCCCTATTTATGTGTGAAAAGCAACTAAAGTTAACACATTACAGTTCCTAGAGGGAAACTGCCCGTCATCACGGCATGCCTGCCGCGTGCCACCAGTTATTCTTACTAATGTTTGTTCCCTTACATTTTTATAGCTGTTAAGAGCAATAAATATACAAACGTTACTGTTTGTTCGTAAACTTGGATTATTTTAACATATTGTGTGGTATTGACCAAGATGTTTGAAACAAAACGAACTAACACGCGATTTGGACCAGAGAAAAATTTCTTCATCGTGAATCGTATATTTTAAGTATCGGCTAATGGGAGTGATTGTAAGTGTGTGTGAATCTCTTCACTCTAAACGGCTAAATCAATTCAAATAAAACTTATCGTAAAGATAGCTCGGATTAAGAAATAACAGTACGGTACATAATAACACGATGTGCAACAAAAAGGCTACCTTTTATTGCCACAAATAACGTTAGCATAAAGTTAAATGTTACATCAAATTCAAATATCCACTGAATAGATTTCGTGGAAAATACTCATATAGATTAGAGCTTTGTAAAGCCAGTTCGGCCTTGATAGCTGACATACCGGCCAAGCCGCTGGCAACAGGTTTGTGACGTCAGAATTTTTGCTAGTTAAATTACACAATTACTCATAACAGGAACTGTGCTTTATGACGACCTCTCTGGCGTAATGGTTATATAACATGACTGCTACGCAGAGGTTTCGGGTTTGATTCCCGCTCAATGCAAATCTTTGTGTGCATGAACATGATTATTTGCATTGGTCTGAGTGTTTCTATGTATGATATGTATACATTTACAAAAAAAAGTATATAAGTATTAATATCCGTTGTTCTGTTACCACACACAAGCAGGTTAAACCTAGCTTACTTTGGGAACAGATGGCGCTGTGTTGAGATGTCCGTGAATATTTATTTATTTATTTACCGTTGCTACCTACCATCAGTTAGCCTGTGTTTTGCTCATCAACAGCCACTTTAAGGCAATAAAATAGTTTTTTGAACCAAGAAATTAACGGACACACGGTAAATGACAATTATTACAGGCCCAAGACAATTATTGATAGATCGCACAAGCAATATTATCCTGCATGTGATTTAAACCGCGACCCCACGCATAACAGCCGCATACCCAAAAACTTTGCCAGAGATGCTGTAGAAGATGCAAGTGTTTCATACATCTAAAGTCATCATCAACTCAGCCGATCGACGTCCACTACTGGACATAGGCCTCCTCCAAGTATTGCCACCTTGCTCGGTCCTGTGCCTCCCTCATCCATCGGCTTCACGTGGTACTAACCAGGTCGTCGGTCCACCATGTGAGGGGTCTCCCCACCCTGCGCTTTCCGGTACGCGGTCGCCGTTCCAGAACCTTTTTAATTTGTGAGATCCACAAATTATTGTCCTGGTCTGGGTGTTCTTTGTGTCCGTTAATTGATGTTTGTAAAAGGTCCCCGCGACACAGGGACTGATCTCTAGTGCGGGAGTTGTCTTTTTTAATAAAATTAATTTTCACAAAAAAAAAGAACCGACTTCAAAGACAAAAATTGCACTAAAAAGTAATAAATAATTACTTGTATTTTGATTTTACAACATTAAATCAGCCATTCTTTCTACTTTATTTTAATCTAAAGAATAGGTTATTTTCATTATTGTAAAAGTATTGTTAAGGATATTTCTTATAGAGTCTGTAAATATATTTATTTGTAGATTCTTTAAAAGATAATGAAATTATTACTAATAATGTAATATTATTGTTATTTTTGGAGTCGGTGTCAGCCAACGGGATCCCGTCATCCAGATCCAGATCTGGTGCCAATGGGACCAAATGGGAAGCATACCCATACGAACAAAAAAAAAATTTTCAAATCGGTCTAGCCGTTTTCGAGAAATCAGGTAACCAACACAACAAAAAAAAATACAACCGAATTGAGAACCTCCTCCGTTTTTTGAAGTCGGTTGAAAAAGAACTTTAACTGGGCAATTCTGAACGCTTTGTCGGTTACTAAAGTCTAAAGTCATTAATATTTTTATTAAATCATTTACGTAAAACAAGTGTCCATAGTCGAAAACAAAAAAGCATAGCTAATGTTTAACACGTGTAATAAAGACAAACTTTTTCCGACATCGAGACTCCACAAAAAAAAGTTAATAAATCGTTTATGAAAAGGTTAATGTGTATGCTGCTGTAATAAAATTGTATGAGATTTTATGTATTTTTTGTTTGTTTAACACATTAGGACAAAATGGTGAGTGGTTTAAGTTGTAGGATCGAAAGAGCGCATGTATGACTCGCTTAATAAATGTGGATGAGGCTCAATCTGTTTGCCAGGATCGTGACAAGTGGCGTTCTGTCGTCTCTGCCTACCCTGAACGGGATAAGGCGTGAGTTAAGAGTGAGAAAGAGGCCACTTCAACTCATGCCATGGAAGTAGTTAAAATTGACTTAGTAAGGGGAATTTCGCAAATGTTTTCTGTACGAAAATATAAGATTTTTTTTAACCCATTAACACAACGGCATCTAGTCCCAAACTAATTGGAGCTTGTACTATGGGTACTAGACAACGGATAAACATACTTAAATACTTTTTTACAGGCACAGGTACAAAATTTGATTATAACCACATAAGTTATAACAGAATCCCTTAAAATCACCCTCCCTCGAATCCTCGCATCCCTACAATCCCAACTTCTATTCAGCGAGTTCAAACGACATACATTTTAACAAAATGTATTAACTCATACAAACTTACAAAAGCCACAGCTCTACGAGATGTCTACGAACGTGATTCTTGAAATGAAACGTTATAAATACGTTGAACAAGTTTATTCTACGCCTACATTGTAGCTACGTACTACGGCGTAGAGCAATGCTACGAAAGTGTTGTGTTTAATTTTGAAATCACGATCTTTTTATTATGCTTTTTTTTCTAAGGATGCGGCAATATTGAATCAGAGTCAGAAAAGTGGCAAAACAACTTTACACCGTTGCGTTGCTATAACCTTGCCGGTCGGTATGACCAAATACTTCTTCACACTAAGCTTGACATCGGGTGTCATAAGATTAAAACACTTAAGAGGACCCAAGACGTCAAGACCAACTCATCTGTCACCGGAGCCTAAAAGATTGTTGTTTCACCAAACGTTGCGTGAGAAAGAGAAAAACTCATAAAAAAGCAGTCAGAAACATGCACACGCACACGCGCTCGATTGTATTTATTACAAATCAAAATGTCGTTCAAAATATAAATATTGTTCTTCTTGATTGTTAGGGTTGACACTAATACTAGCTGTAGGTAGTAACCTAAAACGTAATAAATCAGGAGTAAATAAAGATAACTAAAATGGGTTTTTAAAAAATATTTTATTGTAAGTTTTGTTGCCGAAGACACACCAAGCGAGACATCAATTTATCTTGTAAGTGGTGTAGGTATGACACCGTAAAACATTATAATTTTTAATTTTTTTTTTAAGTTAAGCTGTTTATTCTTAAGGCAGTTTTTTAGACCGTGCATCGTTAATAGGGGTTCTATACAGTACACAATAATATCTTACTTCACATACAGTACATGAAGTTAATTTTAGCTGGATTTAAAAAAAGGAAGAAAAATCATAAAATAAATAATAATCATAAAATCTGGAAATGATAGTTGACAAGATATGATACTTGATCAGTCATTCAGATACCGGGGCGGGGGTGAGTCACGTAAATATAAAAAAAAAATACAAAATGAATTACAAAAAAAAATACAGTTTGTGCAATGTGACAGCCTTAGCTAATAATGTGTAATAATAGGTGAATTTTGACAGTTGATTTTAGTCAAGAATGTCACTGATGTAGGTATTTTATTTAACTGGTTATGCATCTGATAATAATTGGATCTCTATGATAAAAGAAATTACGAAACTTCTTACTGGCAAGCGATACGTAATTGTCATAAATGATATAAATTAAAGTTTATTGAAGTTTAAAAAAAAATATTCGGTAACATTCGACGACGGTCGGCTCGCTGTCGTACCTCCCCTCCGCCGACCCGAGGGGTGCATAAAGTGGAGGCGAGATGCAAGATGTCGATGGCGGAAACGAGCACGGTAAAATTTCCTAAAATGGTTTTGGGAAAAAGGTAATTGCGTACAAACTTTAGAATGTATCTAGTCAATATAAAATTATTTGAATTTTCGAATAAATAATCTATTCCTACTCCCAAAATATATTTACCGTTATAAACGTTTAATCCTATTTTATTACGCTAAAAGTTGTCATAAAATGTGCATAGAATTATGAACTTTAAAACCTCATAACTTGTAAATGAATATTTGTTTTACTGTTTTAATAATCAATAAGACTAGATAATAACGAGACAAAACGATATCATCTATAGTTTTGAGTATTTATTATCTAATGAAGGAGGAATTAACTTTCTTTGTTTGTATGGAATTGCGATTGAATTGTTTCCCCTTAACCGGCAATTTGTTCTAAAGCTACTACATACTACACAGATCTTTACAGGTAATAATAAAATGATTTTTATTTTTATAATTTAAGTTACAAAGACAAAATGAGCTAAGAAATATTTGCATCCTTTGATTCTACTTTAATTGTCATAATTACAACATTCTCTATTACCGGACGAGTTTCCATCCTACTCGTCAACTTACTACACGGATTGGTACAGGGCTTTTGAAGGTCCTTCTTTTGTTTTTGTAGATAATCTGCAAACTTTATGTCAATTTTAAGTTTTCCATCGTCACAAGACAAAAAATATACCCTTCTTACTTGAATATATTAAAAAATAAATTAACAAATTCAAAAACATTAAAGCAAAAACTTTCTTAATTTACTAATTCCCTCTTACGTAATCTCTATTTAATTATTCAAGTGGCAACAATTAAATACGAATTACGCGTTACGTCACAAGCCATGTTCCCCTACAATATGTACGGAGGTGTTTATCAAATTACCTTGCAGATTATGTAAAGCTCATTAACCATCGGAGTTCATTAACGGCATACGTAAAAGTTTGACGGCAATTTTAGACAGTCGGGAATAATTAAAAGAGTTTGGCTTAGCAGTTTTAAAGCTCATTTTATTTTGTATGTTGTCTGTAAAATGCGAGAAAACTCTTTTATCCTCTGATGGAAGTTCACGTCTTTTGGTTACGCCTATAATGGCATAATGGGTTGTGTTTTTTGTACTTTTTTGTACAGCTATCAATGACGATTTAGGTGTTTGTCTATTGTGTATGGATCAAAATTATCAGATCAGAATCAGATTTGGCCGATCGCAAGCAAGGATAGCTAAATATAAAATCAAAGGGCAAAATCCTAAAATATTCATGCGTGTAAGTTTGTTGAAATTCTAAAAAAGAATGGTAAATATGATTTAGCGACAAAAACCGGTCAAAATCAGTGTTCTTGTACCCGTCACGTACTGAGGCAACTTTTGTTCAAACATGACTTGAATTCCCAGAACACATCCAGTCCAAATAAATCTACGATTCTATGTGACAGAAACAAACATGGTATTGCTTACAACTTGGTATTGAATATGTTCAGACGAATTTGTTTCGAGTTATACTTTTCTAGTAATGGCATGCTTGTCAATACTATCGTAGTTGCTTTAATGGAGTTCATGAATCTTGAAGCAGTGACGACATTTTTCACCGATAACAAAAGAGAAAGAGATTTGCAATTCTTTTCTGGTAATTTATGAAAGAAAGCTGTCTTATTTGGTGCTGCAGGCCATAATAGAGATCATTTTATTATAATTGTTTCCGTAAGTGGTATATAATTGTAGTTAAGTTGTATTTTTAATAAAAAAAATATGAAAGTACTGTGTCGTGTCAGTAAACAAAGTTGCATAATAAAATTGCAAGTAATTAATTTATATCATCACTCTGCTTTAAAATAAATTAAGAATAGCTGTCACAAGAACACTTTCTGAGCTTTGGTAGTAAAGTAAGGGCTAATTGGAATAATGTACAGTACAATATTAAAATCTTTTATTTAATTGCATCACTATTAGTTATATGCATTTTATTTACCTTTACAACTAAAAGCATTTATATTTATCTAGCCGACTCGTGGCCATTTCGTTAGGCAAAAAAACGCGTCACTTTTTTAAGCATATTTCATTACCGCTCCACTCCTATTAGTCATATCGTGATACTATATAGCCCATGACACTCCCCGATAAATGGACTACTCAACACAGAAATATTTTTTAAAATCGGTTAAGTAGATCCAGAGATTACCCCCTACAACGTTAGAAACACACAAACTCTACCTCTTTATAATATTAAGTACAGATAACTCTCACATACGTATAAAAGTAGAAGTATTCTTCGCTTCCTACGTCTTCCGTCGCCATGAGTAACCGCGAAATAAGACTTTGTAGTGATCTGTAGCTTGAGAGCTTTCTTCCAAATGAAGCTTTAGACAGTCAATGTTAAACCGCTCATAAACTGTGATAACCAAGAAAAAAAAATATTTTTATTACTTGTACAAAACATAACAATAACAGGAAGTATAAGTTAGAATCCCCCATCCCCATCTCATCCCATGGGTGTCGTAAAAACCGACTAAGGGAATAACCGTAACTACTATCTTTACGAAATAAAAAGAAGGAAAACTTGAAATTAAACCCTATACCAATCCGTCTGACCAGCGTGGTATTAGTAGGCCAAGTAACCCTCTGTCACGGGAGGAGGCCCGTCCCTGCAGTGGGACATTAATGGGCTGTTATGATGATAAGTTAGAATAAATTGATTTTTTTACTAAATAGGTACTGAGTCTACTGTAAAAAAGTTATATTTCAGAGCAACGTAATATTAATTCAGTACCCAGACATGTAAAATTCATCGCTTTATCGATTTTTAAATTGTATCTATTCGATATAAATGGAACATAATTCAATTTCCTGAACAAAGTGCTGTGACATCAATATAAAAGGGAAAAGTTAAATACTGTGAAGTAAAAAATTACACTCAATAGTTTTTTGTCCTAAAAATACAAAATGGCCGGTAGTTCGAAATTCAGTTTTGAACAAAAACGTTTTAGTTTTGAAACAGAGGTTTTTAATAAAACTATTGAATCATTTAATTTATTTAGAGCTACAACAAAATTGAGTTTTATTTCAGATAATAGTTAAATATTACTCGATTTCATTTCTCGATGCAAAACTTTAGTCGTGAGCTGAACGGTAACAACGCGAATGGGTTATTTGATTAACTATACTGTTATTTAGTTCAGTCGATCCGTTTTGTTGACTTTAATACGAGCACGGAATGTAGTTTTACTGTGCGTATGATTTGTTGCAAAAGTTTTGCTTTTTTTTGTGGTGATTTAAAATGAATACGTATAAACACGCTTAGTATTTCTACAATTAATATACTGCTTTGGGCTGTATTATTTTTGAGTATTATGACTAAGTTTGAACAATACATTTAGTCGAATTTATTGGATATTTTTTCTAATATAAAAATATATATTAAAATTATAGGAAGAATGTATTGTAGATTTTTTTCCCTAGGAGATAACAGGACTTAAAATAAAACATTATCTATTTTGGACCTAAAAGTAAAATATTATCTATTTTGGACAAATTATTCTAAGCAGAAGTACGCAATGAAGCAAATAATCAGTCACAAACTATACACTAACTGCAAACGAATGTAACACTAGACAGAATATTTAGCATTTCACAAAGTTGAACAACGACCGTTTAAAGCGATGATTTATTATTTTACAAAGTCCACAATACATTATTTGTGCCTTAATCACCGTTGAACTGTGCAAAATACTGCACTGAATTTATGCCCATGTTTTTGTTTTGTATACTTCGTTGTTCATATTTCAATTGCCCCGGGGCTTTTGGTTTTAATTTACATTCTGTTTTTAGAAACTGGTAACTGATATTTAGTTTACATACTTTTTTACAATAATTAATAATTTTAATTTAGTTTAAATGTTTATAATGACAAATATGACAGATTTCACTTTAAATGAAAATTGACTTTACGAGTAAAATAATAATAATTGCCCCTCTTAATTTAAGCTCTCCGAAAATATGTCAAGAAATCTATTCGTTTAAAACGAAAATAGTAGTTTTATGTTTTTACATAAATGTTACTTTAATTGAGCTATGAATTATTTTGCGAAATATTTTTCGAAATTTATCTATACCTATAATACCGGTACCTATAATATTCCTTTCACATTCATTTCAAATATTCACACAATGGCATGTAGCTCCAAACTTAGTAGTGCTTGGTATAGGGTAGTGCGTGCTATAGGGTACTGGACAACTTATAAGTAATCATACTTAAAATATTACGCTTTTACTGTCTTACTAATAAAAAAAATATTACACCGTGGTTTAAACACATGAATAATTATTCCTTGAATAAGAGTGGAATAGCTGTTTATACACTACTTGACTAATAAACCAGGTATAAGCTTTGAGTAACTATTATTTCGTTATGAAACTGACCACTGGCAATACTGACAGAAACATTCTAAAAAGTAATATATTAAAAAATGTCATTAAATTAGTTTCATATTTTTACCTATTAATTATTATTGTAAACATATTAAATAAATTAATATGCCTATATGTAGGTATATGTATAACGCCCTTATGTTGAAATTCGACTTAAAAAAAAAATACATTCCTACCTAAGCATACAACATACAATTACACATTGTATTGAAAACATATTCGATAGAAATATGATTGTTTTTCTGTATTCCGAACATACAAAACAATAAATCGTGATCTCGGAGCGCTAATCGCGATGAAACTGAATTATGATGTATTGTTGTAAAGGAAGAGAGTATAGATACACTCGTAGTGTATTGTACAATTATTATTTATTTGTTACGTTATTGTTTACGTAAATACGCAATGCGCTTTTGTGTTTTTGTTACTTTTAGATATAAAACCTTTTTTTTTAATTCATCATAATCATAACAGCCCATTAATGTCCTACTGCAAGGATGGGCCTCCTCCCGTGACGGAGGGATACTTGGCCTACTAATACCACGCTGGCGAGGCGGATTGGTATAGGTTTTTTTAATTGTTTTCTGAAAATAAGTTTGGGTAAAGATCCTGAAAGGATTTACAAAAATCTAGTTCTAATTTAAAATACCGACCCATACCCAAGCGATAATACAAATCAACACTGAATTAACAGTTTAGTCTCTTAGTTATTTCTATTGCCTACCAGTCGAGGAGTGTAGATTTAGGCTACTAAAAGGTTACTTTAAGGACAATTTTGACAAGTTGTCGTTAGTCGAGTTTACGATACCCAAGAAGCTAAAAAAGGATGTCTTTGTAGCGTCATCTAGCGACTTACTCAAGCGAACACCTACACTATCTCAATACCCCCCCACAATCAACAGATGTCGCCACTACGTCCTGAATCGCGATATCAAGATTCGCACAGCGATTCCAGTCATAACGTCCAACGAACAATCGGCGGGCACAGCCCGCGTAAAGTAGTAGTGGTCGTCTGAGACCGACCACTTGTCCTCACAAAAAAAAAATCGGCGGGCAGTTGGCCCGCCAGGCACGATCACCCTCGCCTGGTCGGAGGATCCTCACCTTTTCATTGGAGGCGTGATGCTGTTACGTCACCGCGACCTCCACATCTTTATGTTTTCTTAGTCAAACAGGAAAATAATTCTACCTAAAAAATATTCTCAAACTTTTCCTTTAAATCGTGAAATAAAATCAAAATAAAAACAAAGTACAAAGGTACATCGAAATAAAAAGCGAATTTCGCTGATATTTTAAAAACTGTGACTTCATTGAAGCTTCTCTCTTGGGATCGCAACTCAGAATGTAGGTAGGTTTATAGCGCGAAGCTCACTTTACTGTGGAAATTTCAGTATACCGTTTAAGACATAATTTAATAAAGGAAAACTTTAAGTGAAGTAAAGTTTTTCATACCTGTTTACTTCATGTTTAAACTTTTTAACGTTTTTGTTTGTTAAAAACATGGTTTTAGTTACTTTAAACGAGTAATGCAATCTGTTTTTTAACCTGGTAGACTTATTTTGTTCACTTTGGTTTACATATCCGTATTTCTGAATCAATTGCATAGGTAATCTATAAGCTTCTTTAAAGGCGTTTAATTGTCGTCGTGTTAGAAGAGGTCTTTGTCTAGCAGAATATATCTTTTGGCCGATATGACAAAGATAATGAAAAAAATGTTAGAAGCCATCGAGTTACCTTATATTACAAAAAACTTATGTGGTGTTTTACCCTATGTACCACTCTAAACCAACCTATACAGAAAAAAAATATGGGTCAAGCTAACATCCATTTAGACCGTCGTAGATCCCTAAACAAATACTTTAAATCCTCGACTTTGCAAACGTGTCATTAAATTTAACCGTTGTGAACAAACAGAATAGTGTAATAAGAGAGATATATTATAGAAACATGTTACTTAAATGTGTTTAAGCTCCCATCCAAGTATAAATACAGGTGATGGCATAAAACAATAGAGGAACGAGACCCCTATTAACACGAATAAGATGTTTTATATGAAAACATTGTCTTAGAATGTTGAGAGGTTTACTTAAGTCGTATTAAAGCTTAATATTTGAACATAACTTTATGTGAGTTCTCGCACTTAGAGTTTAAGCGGCTGTTCTGGAGTGCTTTTAATTAATTTTGATAGTGTACGTATAAAATTTTGGTGACAATTAATTTTGTATTCTCTTTGGCGCTTTTGGAGTATCTTTTGGTCCTGTTAAGCGACTCTAAACTCTCACTTCTAATGTTTTTTAAGGGTTGTTACCTCTAAACTTAGTCATTAATTAACCAAATTTTAAAAAAAAACCTACACCTACACATCTGATACGAGGTTGCGTAGTGGTTAGTTGGTTAGTGTCGTGTAGTAGTGATTATTTACCTTGCACGTAAATAATCGTTAACTCGATTAAAATCTCTACGAAAAACAATTACATAATCTAACAAAGGAAGACTATCCCTGCAGAGGGTCATTAATGGGCTGTTTCTAGGTGGTTCATACTTGCATTAGCCAATAGGTACACTTTGTATAAATGCTACCAATAGTAGTTCTATACTCTACGTAAACACCGTGACAATAACATAAATGCCGCTATTTACTTGATTCAAAAGATTTGAATAGAGTACTCTGGGCTTTCCTGAAGTATCTTCATTTCCAAGGTTGAAGCGAGGCGGAATAAGCGCTTTTAGAACTGTTTTCAACAAACGACACGAGCGCTGCAGCAATTTTAATACCTAGTTGCATTCGCATACGTAGGTACTTAATCGTTATAAAATTAACTTTTATTGTTTGATTGCTGTATGAGAAACGTTTGTATGTATGACAACAAGGTTTTATATTAGGATAACTCAGTAAGTATTTTATTTTATTTTAACATATTTGGGAGGCTTAGGCGCCGGCCACACAGAACAGACGTAAGACACGGACCCGTCGCAGTCGCGACGCCCGTTTAGTCTACTTTCATACAAAATGTATGCAGCCGTCGCGACGTAAAATATACTGAAGCGACGGGACGTGCCGACGACGACGTTACACGTCCGCTCTTTATTGGATGGCGCGATGTCCGCGACGCGTCCTTGTCTCACGTCTTATCAGTCTGTGTGTCCCGCGCCTTACAGCTATAATTTACATGGACTCAAAAATAGTTACAAAACGCTAATAACAAGCTTCCACAGATATGCTACTAACAGTAACTAAGTAATAGAATGCTACAATGAGATAAGCCATAGCTTTGGATAGTACATAAAGCTACATTTTGAGATGCTGAAGAAACTCTTTATGGCTAGGCGGTGTAGAGTCTCTTCGAATTTATATTCAAAAGAAAAGTAACAGTTTCTTATTCTATGCCACGTCACCAATAAAAAAAGAACTTGTTTTTGTACCTCAAGGATATGTATCCATATCAAGGGAATTCATATGGATGTTGAATTTATTTATTTAAAGATCCCATCGTAGAGACACTTTGATCTCAAATCCCTTTTCTGATTTTAGTACACCATGTCAACAACATCAGAAAAATATTTAAATAAGAGTTAAATTTACTCCTACTGAATTTTACGTCCTTGATACAGGCATAATGTAACTATGTACATAAGCCATAAATAAACATAAATAAGTAAACAGAATACACGTAATAAAAACAATACGCATTAAATGCATAATCTGCTTTAAAAGAACTGGCCGGTAAATAAAAGCATTAAGTTTTAAACTAAAGATAAACCCGCTTTGCCCTCATTTACCTACACGTTAATTTATTACATGCAAAAGCACTGTAAGCTTTAAAATTTAAGCACATTACGCGGTACTAACAAAAACACTGTAAACTATAAAACCATGAATTTATATCCAAAAGTCTTTGCTAATTAAACCTACCAAGTTAAGTTGCCGATCCGCATTGTACAAAAGCTTCGAATAACAATCCCTATGTTATTATGTTTCGTTATACTTACATTTATTTGTGGATTTGTGGTGAAAAAGGTTTAAGCAACGTAATGAAGTTTTGTAGGCTGTGTTGTAAGCCTTAAAAAATTATGAGATTAAGACTTAAATGTATGTATTGTTATATATATGAGCTCATAGTCATTAGAAATAACAACGGTGCTGCGCACGGACCCTTTAATAAATAGAAAAAAAATATTATTATTTTGGAAGGACCCTATTCTTTTTTAGATAGGCGGGACACCGATGATGGATGAGAGAGGCACAGGACCGCGCCAGGATATATTTGAAGGAGGCCCAGCAGCGGACGTCCATTGGCAGATTATGATGGTGATGAATGTTTAAATTATCCACTTTATCGAAGGTTTTACTGTACAGAGCAAAAATAAGTTATGAGCACATTGTAATAGTTAAGGAACTACTTGTTGTTTTTTGGTTAGTTTTTTGCTAGGTTGAGCACTAGAAAATAAGCTCTTTTATATAAACTAACAGTAGATATAGGTACGTTTAAATACATAGTATATATAGACAAGTAAACTTAGTTTCCTAATACTGCTTAATACTTAAGCAAATAGTGTGGGATCATTAGATTTGTTGATCTTGTCTATATGTAACGGAGTTTCGCATCTAGTACGTCAAACGTCAGCAGTGCTTACGTTCATGAATTAGGTATGACGTCACACACCTAAAGGTTTCGGAATTTCTCGAACTATTTGAATGTAGAACAATGTTGAAATTACCAAACGTTGCCATTTTTCTTTACATAATATAACACACTTTAATAGACACATTTACACAACGCCATCTAGGTTCAAACTAAGCAGAGTTTGTGCTATGGGTCTTAGGGCCAGATTCAGAGACCGCACTTTGACTTTACTTTAGCAAAGTCTAGTTATTATCTCTGAATTTGAACAACATTAAAGTAATCTTTTCGCATGAAACGTTTACTTTGTAGTAATAAATAATGAAAGTAAACTTTTTCATGCGAAAAATTACTTTAATGTTGTTCAAATTCAGAGATAATAACTAGACTTTGCTAAAGTAAAGTCAAAGTGCGGTCTCTGAATCTGGCCCTTAGACAACGGATTATACTTGAAATATTTTTGTCATACATATTATTATTATACATAGAAAGCACTCAGACCAATGCAAACGATCGTGTTCATATACACTTAAAAAAGCAAATCTCTGTTTAAGTAAATTAAAGTAAGTATAACTTAAACATACATGTGCCATACATAATGCTTTCTAAGTCAACTAAGCTGTAATGCACTTGCTTCTAGAAGTCAAACTAATTTAGTATTCATTTAGAACGCGCTTTTACGAAGTGGAAATAAACGCGAATGCAAATGATACCTTTTTTTTGTTTTTTTTTTTTTTCGTGGAGGAAATGCTTTAGGCATACACATTATCGCCTGGGGGTGCAGGCGAGGTGGTTATGTCAGACTCCCATGGACCGGTCTACTGACTAAAACCTCCACGGTTACCATCTTCGGGGTACACGAGGAGTCCCGGGAACTAGGAAGGATAACGGTACAAATTATACCTATACGGTATCCTATTAATATTATAAATACGAAAGTTTGTTAAGATGTATGGATGTTTGTTATTCTTTCACGAGAAATCGATTTTAATGAAATTTGGAATGATTTTAAGGTGTAGAATAACATTTAAGCTACTTATACATCGCGTGAAGCCGCAAACAACAGTTAGTATATGATATAGCAACGTAGTGGCATTTCAAGCAAAAATGAATGGAAACACATTAATAGGTTAAAGCACCAACAATTTAGTTAGTCACATCACTATCACTAAATAGTATAAACAAAGTCAATGCCGTGGCTGTCCGTTCATAAAAATGCTTAAATCTTAAAAACTACGTAACGAATTTTTAAGTGGTTTTTTTAATAAGTACTCGTAGATAGTGATTTAAGAGGAAGTTTTAGATGTATAATCATCATCATAACAGCCCATTAATGCCCCACTGCAGGGACGTGCCTCCTCCTGTGACGGAGGGATACTTGGCCTACTTATACCACGCTGGCCAGACGGATTGGTATAGGGTTTAATTTCAAGTTTTCCTTCTTTTTACTTCGTAAAGATAATATTTACCCTATATCCCTTAGTCGGTTTTTACGACACCCATGGGATGAGATGGGGTGGTGACATATTGTATTCTTACTCCGTCACCACACGGACAAGATGTATAATACATGCACAATATTGTGCATGTATTATAGATGTATAATACATGCACAATATTGTAGAAGATAAAAAATTCAAAATATGACAAAAATTGTTAAAGAATAGTTTGCGTATCTGATGAGAAACAGTTGCATTTTCATGTACATAACAGAATTAAGTAAATAAAGTTATCAATGACAAATAAAGCCTTTAAAACATAACATTTCAAAATTATTACAATTATTCATTAAGCTTGCCACTAAAGATAAGCATACCAAGCAAGCATCGGTAATGAGCTCGACCTAGCTAGAATAAAGGACTTTTGCGTTTTCACAACAATTTATTTTATACCTTTCTCGCACATTTGGACACTAGACTGAATATTTTAAGCCAACATATATATAAAAGTTTTGAATTGAAACCTATTGTTATGTAAACGAGCTGGGATAGAAGCTTTAAATCGAAATGATACAGCAACTTGGGATTTATATATTTGTGGCTGCGTCGTACATTTTATGACTACTATCCGTTGCTTTCATTCCTGGACACTGTATTTGTGCGTTCTGTCAGTTCGATATGCATTGACGAGTAAGTATAAAAAAACATTTCATCATAACAGCCCATTAATGTCCCAGTGCAAGGAAGGCCTTCTGCCGTGACGGAGGGATACTTGACCTACTAATCCACGCTGACCAGACGGATTGGTATTGGGTTTGATTTTAAGTTTTCCTTTTTTTTTTTCGTAAAGAAAATATTCACGGATAGTCTCTTAGCCGGTTTTTACTACACCCATGGGATAAGATGGGGTGATGACATATTGTATTCTTACTCATTTACCACACGGATTAAAAAACATTTACTAGGCAAACAATCTTAATCATAATCATTTGCTGACAATTCATCTTCCACAGCCTATGGAGATGAGTTCTAGGATTAGCTGTTGTAGATGACAATAATTTATTAAGCTGTGACATCACTAATCAGCTAGAAACCACGACGAGCGTAACCTATGCAGAAACGTCAAGAAAACAGATAATTTGCAAATAAGGTTTATTTTCCTTCATCATAACAGCTCATTAATGTCCCACTGCAAGGCCTCCTCCCGTGACGGAGGGATACTCGGCCTACTAGTACCTAATACCACGCTGGCCAGACGGATTGGTATAGGGTTTAATTTCAACTTTTCCTTTTTTTTATTTCGTAAAGATAATATTCACGGATAGTCCCTTTGTCGGTTTTTAAGACACTCAAGGGATTAGATGGGGTGGTGGAATATTGTATTCTTACGATTAACATTTATCAAAACACCACTACCGGCAGATGTCACTACAAAGAAACTCCTATTCTATAGTAAGTAATACAACAAAGAGAACAGCTTCCTTTATAAAGTAGAAAACGAATAATTATTGCATTTATTGCAAAAGGCTTTTAAATTTCCTGCGGCAAATGAAGTTGTTCCTGTTTCCCATCACTTTTCTTGTATAGACATATAAATGAGTGTTTGCAAGAAGAACTATTCACAGCCTTATTTCCATTTGTTCAGTGGACGATGAGAAATATATTGTAACTAGTCTATTATATGGAATCAAAGAAAATGCAGTAATAGTAGCGCAGGCATGCCTGGAAATTGTATAACGATATATCAATACCCATCCCTTCTTTTTGGAAATATCTAAATACAAGGCCGAACTAAACGCAATACCAAACCGCTCAAGAAGGTTTTCTTTTTTTTCACGGACATCTCTACACAGCCCTATCTGTAAATACATACATATTATACATAGAAACACTCAGACTAATGCAAATACATAATCATGTTCATGCACACAATATTTATTTGTATTGAGCGGGAATCGAACCATGCGTAGCAGTCATGTTATACTCGTATAACCACTACTCCACAGAGGTCGTTAAGAAGGTTTGTATTTAGACTTCCAGTCAGAAAAGCATTAGTAAGTAGTAACGTCCATCACAGAAGAAAACCCTGTGTGTGACATTTAAGAGCTAGTAAAAAAACAAAAAAATATAGAAAATGGTGACCGTCTACGCAGGGTTAATATTTCGAGAAGCTTAAATTATATAAACAATATTTTTATAAATTGTAGCATCAAGTAACAAACGTACTTACAAACTTTCGCCTTTATATTAGTACGCCCAGTGACCAGCCCCGGCTCCGTACGGGCACCTACTACAGAATGTCCTTAAACAACGTTTAAGCACAGCTTCATTAGACGATTACATTAGAAATCTCTAAATTTATATGGGTTTCTCTACTATATTATGCATGTATTATACATATAAACCTTTCTCTTAAATCACTCTATCTATTAAAAAAATCCACATCAAAGTCCGTTGCGTAGTTTTAAAGATATTAGCATACAAAGGGACATAGGGACAGAAAAAGAAAATGTATTTTATACTTAACATTTACGAGGAAGACCAAAATTACTCATCATAATTATAATATTGATCAAACGGAAATTCAAAAATTAAATATAATTAAAGATTTGGGCGTTCTGTTCGATAGTAAGATGACCTTTGTGCCTCATCTTGAGTGTACCTATTACTAAAAGAGCATCAAGGACTTTAGACCTCGTGGTAAGAACCTGCAAAGATTTTCATCAGCGTAACGTCAAGTTTTCCCTCTATAATTCCCTGGTCAGAAATACTTTAGAGTACTGCAGTCCTGTTTGGAGGCCACATTACGCGGTACAGTGTCTACGCTTGGAGCGGGCCCAAAAAAGATTTTTGTGGCATGTTTCCTTTTCTGAGTACAGAACGAAAAAGGAGAGGTCGTATTTAGCAAGGCTTAAGTATTACAAAATTGATTCACTTGAAAATCGTAGATATACATTAGACGCCGTAATGCTTTACAAAATCCTTCGCAACAAAATAGATTGTCCACAGTTACTCAAACTTTTTCGCTTTACCGCGCCTGCACGACTACCTCGATACCGGATAACGCCACTGTCTTTGCCACTTAGGTCTACTGTGCTGGGTTCTAACTCGCCTGTACCTAGACTTAGTAGGACTTTAAATAGTCTCAGTGATCTCGTTGATATACACCATGATACACTGTTGTCTTTCCGCCAAAGTATACGTGACCACTTAAGAGGCCAGTTGTAGTTTTTAACAAGGCATAAATGATATAATGTTAAGCAATATTTTTGTATTAATTTGGTTTATGCATGTCACTTAATTAGTTTTGGTTTATATTAGGAGAAATGTAATTAATTCACAGTTATCTTTGTTAATATTATTATAAGTATAGTTGTAAACACTTAATGCATGCGGTGTTCGCCTTTAAGTAGTTATTACACTTACAATGTTAAACGTAGCTAATTAAGGAAGAACTGTTTTAGTGTAAATAGCTGTTGGTGAACCCAATAATAAATAAATAAAATAAATAAATACTTTAAATAGATATAGGATTTATTTCGATAAAGATTTGAAATAAGAACGTCCCAAGCTACAACAAGTAAACATCCCGTTTAGAAGGTACTTAGTGCTATGTTACATTCCCACTGCATACGGTCATTCCCGGTGGAAGAGCTAAATCTTAAACTAGAAAGAAAATGTCAACGATTCTAGTTCACACTCGAACAAGCAAAAATTGTAGCGTTAAGGATGGTGCATTCGATACTAGGCGGTAAATGATTTTTTCACTGAATCTTTTTTATGGGTATGTAAGTCACTATTAAAAAAATTCGAAACTTAAAAAGAGCTTTAATACACATTGCAATATTTGAATTTTTTACTTTCAGTGGATGATGTGTGAAATACACCAATTTCGTTTTACTTATTTGAGATTGAAATTTATTTTTTACGATATGTACTAACTTAGGACTTCTAACTTACTTCTTCCTAAGATTTTATATCAAATTGATCACGAAATGACCGTGTTTCGATCTGTTAGGCTATTTTTGATTCTGAGTCAACAAGATACAAACAAATTAAAAAAGAAATGCACATGATATTATTATAATCTTAATTAAAAACTAAAAAATCCTCTAATCATTATTTTAACTTTAACTAATTTATTGATAGCATTCATTTGGCCATGTGTGTACAACTCAGACTACCTATATACTTTCGGACTTCGAAATATTTACAATTAATTGACGTAGTTATATGTTAGGTATCTATAACTAAAAGTTACGATAATAATTAGAACCTTATATCACGAAACATTAACGCGAGGTCGGATATCCGTACATTCTCAACACAGGGTAACTAAAACTAACTGATCCTAACTTTGTTACCGAGAGGGTACGGCTAAAGGTTCACGATACGCCTAGAGATCACTAAGACCTTACAGAATAAAAATAAATACAAAGCTAAATCAAATTTCTTGTTAGAATACGTGTTACGAATACTTTATGTTGTGTACTTAAGAAATTGTACTTTGAACCTTTTGTACGTGGAAAGGGTTATTTACTTGCAACTTCTTTACTAAATACTGCTAACCTTGACCATATTAACTACATTTATCGACCATATTAACTATATTTAGTGTAAACGTGAGGCTTTTACGAAATCGAAAAGACCAAGACAACCTATAAATAAGACTTAATCATACTTCTCCGTGTGGTGACGGAGTAAGAATACAATATGTCACCACCCCATCTCATCCTATAGGTGTTGTAAAAACCGACAAAGGGACTATCATCTTAACGAAATAAAAAGAAGGAAAACTTGAAATTAAATCCTGTACCAATCCGTCTGGCCAGCGTGGTATTAGTAGGCCAAATATACCTCTGTCACGGGAGAAGGCCCGTCCCTGCAGTGGGACATTGATAGGCTGTTATGATGAAGCATAGCAAAAGTAAGTAGATTTGATAAGCAAAGTTAAAGAAGTTAATCAAAACACTAATGCACCAAGCAGGTAAGCTAGCTTTATAGAATAAACGCATATATTAGCACTATACGTTCAACTACTATGGGAAACGACTTCCTATGAAAGAACAAGTAGATTTACAGTCTGTTATTATTGCCCAAGTTTCTAGCGTTCGCAGTAACTGCACCAGCTTTCAAAGTCTAAATGAAAATTATTATATGGTATTCCAGCAATTGTTTTATTTATTACAATAGTTTGTTCAGTAAACCGCGACATGTTGGCTTTTAACTTTTTCTAACTTTGAAAGTTAGCGAGCTAATTTAGAAGTTTTTGTTTTGTGTTACTGCGGCCGTATAGTTTTTTTGAATTTAATTCGTTTACTAGCTAAGCTTGGTTTTAGTTTGGATTAAGTGGATTTTTACTTTGTTTGAGACTTTAATAAAAATATTTTTTGTAGGCAACGAATATGTTGTGATTTGAATTAAAATTTGGTTGAAAAAATTAAAGGGATTGGTTGAGCAACATAGCCAGTTATATTAATGTCATTAAAGGGTGTTTTTCCGAAATTCGATTCTTTGTCTAATTCATATGGGCTAATTTATTTTTCACATTTTGGCTTATAAAACATGTTTTTGTCAAAGATGATAACCTAATATACAACGTCTGAAGAAGGCACACTTTTTTTTAAAAAGGTTTTCGAGATAATTAACTTAAAATTTTTAGAGGTCATATAAATCAGAATTAGAAACAAAAATGAAATTCTAGTTAGAAAAATCAGTCATTTATTTATTAAAATCACAGTTGATAATCACAATGATTATCACCACACCTAAATCTAGTTATTAGGAGTATTGACAACTTACAATAACAATTATTATCCGTGCCGCCAATGCATCGTTTTATTAACAATATGTGTGAAATTTTGATTAATATAGTATTTTTACCGTATGAATCAGGCACATTATAAATCAAAATTTTGCCTCTTAACATCGGCAAATCACTACACGTATACAATTAAGGATTACTATTTATACATAGGTTTTAAGTCCCCAATTGACTTATATTTCTAGCAGATTCAAGTTTGAAAACCATATCAGTTAATTATAACAGCCAACATAGTAATCAGAAACACAGGTGAACCAAAGTTATATGAATCAGATATTTACAATTATATCTCCGCAACAACATGAACCAGCCACATGTAATGTCGTGACCACGTCAGCACAGCCCCTGGCTACCACCAGCACTAGAAGAGATCTCCTGATGTTTCGTACTTAGCTAGGTACGTTCGAGTAAAGCGCGCGAATATCAAACTTTTAGTGTAAATAATCAGACTTTTGTGCCGGACACTCACAATTTATTTTTTCATTAAAAAACTATCGTGAATATTAGTACCATTTTTTTTTTGTGTAAAGTAACAACTAATATTCTATTGTAATATTTATAGCGCACATCGATTCGTAAATAAGATAAAATGTTACTGTTACTAATGTTAAAGAAACTGGGTTACGGACACACCATATTAATCAGAAGAACGCTTTATAATATTTTTTTTCAAATATATATTATTAAAAAAAAATAACGTGTGCAAGATAGGTAACTGTCTATACTATGTTTTAAAAATAATTGCAGTTTAGTTGGTCTGTTAGTCACGAAGAAAAACCTCCAGACATAGAAAATATAGGGCTCGAAGAATCACCCTAAAATATAATGTCGTACGCGTTCTGTGTTTATGTGTCCAAACCTCGAGCGCATTTTATACATTAACTTTGTATCTATTTCTGTTTCGTAATTAGACCAACACTATCATACAATCTAAAATTCATTCCCACATACAGGTTTTAGCAGGCTCATTTCTCTATTCCTCTATTGTTCTACAACCGGCTGAAAGCTATTAGCTCGCTAAGGGTTGCTAAATGATGTGTAACGAACTGGTCTAACATTCAACAGTAGTGAATAGCAAAGGGCGTTTAAGTAACTGGCTCGTTAAGTCGATAGCTAACTAAAGGCCTACGCAGACCGGGACGGCATGGCAAGGGATTTTAAATTTTACTAATGGACATTCAACCGTACTATTACAGAAATACGACATAAATTGCTTTGCTTTAAAATGAAAAATGCCGTGCGATAAAATCCCTTTCAATGGCGCGGCATCATTTTAAAGCATAGCAATTTATGTCGTATTTGCCGTCCCGGTCTGCGTAGGCCTTTAACTCGATAGGTAACTAAACGTACAAGTTTCTAAGAGAATTCGTGAATAGATAACTTCTCATCACCCTCCGCTGTATCATTAGAGGTTTAGGTTGTTTTGTTCTTAAGCTCATATTTAGTTAATGTTGCTTTGTTATGCCGGTGATATTGTAGAGTTTAATGTAGATAGTCTTCTGTGGTGGCCCTGAAAATGAAATCTATTGTGTGTAATAAATTCAATTATTTTGTAACTACTTAGGTCTTTTATAAGACATAATCTTAGCATTCCATGGATTCTCCGTGCGGGTGCCGGGTCGATCGCGTGATAGAGGACGGAACACAACTAATCAAGTGTCAAAACCATCATTTTCAAGAACTAAAATGGCAGGTTTCTCACATTTACTTTTTTTTATTGATCAATGTAACTTAAACTTAACAAGGGTTATTTTATTGATTTTTTATTAGTTGATTTTTCCTTATTTTTATGAATGTAACTTGAACCACAAGGGTTTTTATGCATATGCTTGATCAGTCATTCGGAAACCGGAGGCTACTCTACTAGTTTGTGCGCCAATCATGAACTTTTTGTGAAATTGTAACCGTGACTCGAGCGCAGAAGAATTACGATAAAGGAAAAGATGATAATTTAGAAGTTTATAATACTTAATAGAACAGATGGTATTTAAATAATCTTAATTTTGCTTACCTCTTAACTTTAAATAATTAACAGAATTAACAATTTTCGACACAGAATGTTTTCTGACATTTAAAAATAAAAGGAAGCCCTGTATTATAAATTAAAGTAAAAAATCATAAAGTAAACTCCTAATTGAAATATTTTTTTAGCGTAAGTAATTCTTTTAAACATTTTAAGAAACATGGCTTAAACTGTTAGGTGATGTTTCTTAAGAAATTTATTATTTGTAATAGGTAAAATGTAATAGGTAAATTTACAAAGCCACAATAATCAAAATAAATATCACTTATGATGTAACTATAAATTTATTTTAACCCTCTACTGCATGAATTATTAAGGAGATGAAAAAAAAATATTTCTTTGTGGATATTGCTTTATTTTAATAATATTAAGACAAAAAAATCGAAAAAAAAAAAAAAGGAGTTTCATGTAGAAAAAAAACTAAGATTCCATATATGGGCTCGTATGCACTTAGACAAAATCTCGGTCGGACATATATGGTATCGTATGCAGTCCATAACTAAGTAGAAAAGGAACATTACCTATATAATATCTAAGGAGGTTATAATATATTTTATTGTCAGTCGTGGAATGTAACGAGACAAGTTTCTTTTATCATTGTAGCATAGAAAAACTTAGCATTTTGTACATTTAGTGTATGTCTTCATAGAACATACTATGCAATGTTGACGTTTTTTCTGCCACATAGGCCAATGTTCTGACACAGCCTAAAGGAATGTCTTAGCATCGGTCTGGCATTTTTTGTCATCCTTTTAGAAGATACGGGTGTACCAGGTTTGGACAGCGAACCACCACTAAAAGTAAAACTAAAAGTTCAGCTGGTGTATTCACCTCTGTAATGCATGAATGCAGCTCAATGTCGCCCATGAAGGTGAAGTTGCCAGGATTGTATGGATCCAGATGTTTGGAGTCCCATTTCGTCAGCAGCTGACATTGTGCGAGTCACTTTTTTGTCCTTGACAAGTCTTGCTTGAGGAATATTGTCTTCATCCGACCTTTTACCATCAGTTTCAGATATAATAAAGGGTCTTCTGAATGAAACAGGTATTGAAGATACTTTGCTATCGGAATCCAACTCATGGTCGTCACTAAGATGACGGTCACCCGGAATAGGACTAGCATATTTGATTTTTCCATAAAAACAAGCAGGGCCTATTTTACCAACCAAAAGTTAAAAAAACAGGAGCGATGACAAGGCAATAGAAAAAAGCTAAAGCGTCAGAATGCATACGATACCATATATGTTCAAACGTATTTACGTCGTGCTGCATATGAGCCCATATATGGTATTGACATAAAAGAGGATGAAAAGCATAGTAAATACGTAAAAAGTAAGAAAATCATTTTTTATAGGTAAAGAAGGAAGTATTGACTTTAGAAATATAATTTTACGTTTTATGAATACTTACGTTTTGTTTTTGTTTTTGATACTCAAAAATGTATGTCAGGCAGTCGTGTTTGGTTTCACTGACAACCCGCGCAAAAGTAAAATTTTTCCTAAATTTCATCAAATCATAGACAGACTGAGTGCGTTTTCTTTTTGTTACTTAACCATTACATGGATTTAACAATGTGTAACGACTTAATTATTATTTGTTTGGAAATAAAACACCAATAAAATCGGCATACCATATATGGGCCCATATGAAGTAGAGGGTTAAATCGGTATGGCATTCTAAAAAATCCTCAACTTTCATATTTTTTTGTTTCGTTTAAAAATTACAAATTTCCCATTGTACTAAATGTCTTTTGTTTTTGTTTTCCGGCGCGTTTATTGAATTATCAAAATGAATACTGATGGAATAATGGCTGAGTATACATAACTGTTTGTTCTTTTGATTGGAATCAGCTTAACAATATTTGGATTGTCACTGAGGAGCGAGGTGAAATTTTTTTAAATTCATTCAACGGTTGGACGTACAACAATGTATTTGAGAATAACGAAATTTTTATCATTTTCATCATAACAGCCCATTAATGCCCCACTGCAGGGACGGGCCTCCTCCCGTGACTGAGGGATACTTGGCCTACTAATACCACGCTAATCAGACGGATTGGTATAGGGTTTAATTTCAAGTTTTCCTTCTTTTTACTTCGTAAAGATAATATTTACGGTTAGTCCCTTAGTCGGTTTTTACGACACCCATGGGATGAGATGGGGTGACATATTGTATTCTTACTCCGTCACCACACGGACAATTTTATCATTTTACCGGGATTAAACAGCATTTTGATTTGAAAGGTAACCAGCTGCAGCAGTGTTAATGCTTGTAGAATAATGACTAATAGCATAAATCGTGCGTTGTGAAAATTATTTGCTAAGTGTAAAACATATTGTATTTAATACAGATCAACCATGTCTAAGATGAGGGAGGCACAAGACCGCGCAGGGTGGAAACGTTTGGAGGAGGCCTATGTCTAGCAGAGGGCGTCTATAGGCTGATATGATGAACCATGTCTTATACTCGCACAAGCTCTTCATCATAACAGCCCATGAACATCTAACTAAAGAGGCGGACAAATAACAATGTAATAAGTTCTACAACAACGCTATAAACTACTTCTTTGTTACTCCAAGAAATTGTTTTCTACAATGAGGTTGAATAAAATTCATTGTATTTATCACAATGCAACAATACTTTCATATTTATCTATATACATGTTTATCTTTTATTCTTTATACGGAAATTGTTTGATGGAAAGTCTCCTTCCCTCTTGGGAGTCATGAAACAAAAGGGTAAAGGATACGACGTATAGTGGCAACTTGAAACAATCATAATGTCAACATAAATTTTTCTTTTTAGTATATTTATTGCAATATACTTTGATCTTTATAAGTATAAGGTTATAATAAGTATTATAACCTTGTGTGGTAAGATTTTTGTAAAAAAAAATATTATTTTGTTAAAACAACGCTTTCAGCTGTTGTCAATATTGTCCTATGCTTTGTATTTAGAAAATTAAATTGTACTCACAAAGATTGATCTACCAACTAACGAAGCTCAGGAACGTAGTTACATTTTCCTTAATTATTAACCGTAACTACAGCAATTAAATCCAGTTCCAAGTTGCATACTACACAGAGCATAATCCGTAATGCAGGGTATCTTCAACAATAACTGTCCCGTCGGCACCCCCCTGAAAAACTATGTTTACTATGATTGATATAGAGTTTTCATTTTGATTATTATTATTTACAACGCTGTAACCAATAATAATTAAAATGAAAATATATTGCAGTGTATTGTAATATTGTCATAGAAATGGCTATTGTATATAACCTCTTAATTGTCTTAGTAAATACAAACTATAACAGAAACAATAGCAATGGATAAATTTGTTGTTCCTATTCTGCTTTACCTAGTTGAATAACAGCTAAAATATACTGGATGCAATTTCCATTAAGTTTGCTCTATTATTTATGTTAGTTATGTAGCGATAGGGCAATAGCTTTAAATAGATTGTATTTATTTACTAGAATACAGTGAGGATATTTAGAGGAGTCATACTCGTATGTCATCCCCGATATCGCAAAAGGTGACTAGGAGACCTACATTACATTCTATATCACAAGTAAAGAAGAAAAACACGATAGGAACTAACCTGTCTACCCAGTTTTAGGGATTAGTTTGTAGGGACACAACATATTATAATTTGAGTCAATATTTCAAAAAATGTCCAAAATAAAAACTTGATATCAATCCCGATACAAACCAGTTTGGCCAGCGGGTCGTATGTTTCTTTTCACAGTAAAGAAAGCTTGTGGTGGTGATGATAATGAAATATTTGTAGTATGAAACCAGCCTCTAACCGAGATAAATACGCCTCTTTGCCGCGGTCCTATTTGTAAATAAACCAAACACCTTTTTGTTCTTTACAAACTACAAAAATAAGGCTTAAAATATTGTAGGCTTGTTTGCAGAAGGTCTTAAATAAAAAAACGTGTCATTAAAATATGTGTTGTAGTACATGATATTAAGTATCAGATTTGCATCCTATGTTCCAAGTTCAATAAGTGTTATTATAATGTTGTGTAATTTGTTGTGTAATTAAACGCTTTAATATCTTTTAATTTTATTTTATAAGAAATACATTTTAAATTCTTATATTAAATAAACGTCAAATGTTAAGCGGGAATCAAACCTCAAAACACTTAGTAGCAGCCACACACTATAATCACTATCCAAGGATAATAGAAAAGGGCTTTTTTGCGGAATTCCATGACTCCTTAAATTACTAACCTAAGCTAACTAGGCACCTATAGAAAATAACTAGAAAACAAAACATTTAACATAAAAAAATATATTAAAAAAACAAGCCTTCCATACCCAACAGATTTTAATTGTAAACTAAGAAAAGACATTTTCTATTTTGTTCTACTATTTATACAAGATAATGTACTTAATAAAAAACCTTTTAAGAAATTAACGGGTACAAGGCAACGTCCTTTAAATGTCAGAGAGCAATTATAATTTGTAGGAAAACCATTTTAACATCATAGGTACACGAAGCAATTTTAATAGAGTAATATTAAGTTTAGTTTAGACCGAGATAGGTGAGAGTCTAGAGTTTTGGAATGATACAGACTATATAACCACTAACTGACTAATATTAATGTCCCACTGTAGGGACGGGTCTAACACAATCCATCAACTAGCCTATCGCAGTCCACTGCTTGACTTAGACCTCTCCCAACACCCGCCACAGAACACGTCATGCGCCTTCCGCATCCGACCTCGAGACAATACAGTGAGGCAATATACTAGATCTGACTGACCAGACTGATTAGCATATAGTTTTATGTAATTTTTTTCTTCTTTTGGTTGGTTCAAAGTTTGAAGATCGCTCCGAAACTCGAAGACGCTCAGATAAAATACTACTTATCAGTCACCCATCTATGGAATGACCTTGTCGATGTTGTTTAACCAGCGTTATCGTTTATAAATCACTGATTGCAAGTGGTCCCGAGCGCCTTGTATTTGAACGTATTCATGGGGTGGGGTGGGGTTAGTTGGTAGAACCATCTAGTATTTCTTACTCAATGACACGCAAAATATTTTATACAACGTTAAAATGTAATGTCTCAAGTAAACATTTTAAAAGTGACATTTTTACTACAAACATGATTACGTAAATTGTGTAGCCTTTATAATGAAAAATGCAAGCATTTCTCCCTAGTAAAAAAATACCCAATTAACATGTAAAAATTTGTAGAAGAGGGGAAAGATACCCTGTAATATTTTACACGGGGAAAAGATGTATCAAACTTATAAGGACATCAAAAGATGTTACCTAAATTATACCTGCGTAATAATACGCTAATTTAATGAAGTAATTTTTCTTTGATTATAAAAAAGTGTCTAAGCACTTTATAAACGTTGTTGTGGTTTAAGTATACATTATTACAATTCACATCTGCACCTATTTGTTTTGCTATAAAAGTTTTATAGCAAAACAAATAGGTGCAGATGTGAATTATGTATCTATTTCAATTTTACTCGTAGTCGCTCTAGCATTGTCAGCTTAGGCTTATGCGCATTGAAATATCCTGATACTGCCACTCGTATTTAGGTGTTTCATCTATTTTTGATATTGATAGAAACAGAACGGATTAATTTAAAACGTTAATTGATGTTTGCTTTTTAAAGTTATACTAGTTGGTGGGCTATGTGTTATTCTAAAGTATAAGCTTTATTATGTGCGTGTGCTCTGAGGGCCACTTTCTCAAAATCCTTTGAAAACATGCTTAAGATTTAGTGAACATTCCAAAAATATTGTGAAAGTTGGAATCAGATTTTGTGAACATCAAAAACGCGAGTTATAGGCTTTAAAGTTGGACCCTCAGTCCACACATAGAGGATTGAGGGTCCGCTTGTACCGGCTAAACTAAGGGCACTAAAGAAAAAGTGTTTACGCCAAAGTTTAACGTGAACCCAAACAAAAATTATGAAAAAATGAAAATTTAAGAATATATGGTATTATTTTCTATATCTCCCTTCAAAATTGGCCCTCAGGCGAAAAATTTAAACGCTAATTATAACAAAACCATAAACTTTTTGCTACTTTTTATAATCTTGTATTATAGGAAATATATTGTGAAAATTCGTGAAAGCAATAACAGATCACAAAATCATGTTGTTAAAAGCTATCACCTTGTTAAAATTCGGACCCTCAATCCTCCACTTTTTTGTTTTCGTTTTTTGTCGCTAAAGTATGATAGCTAGGAAAATTACAGAAGTACCTCGTTCTGTAGAAAACATTGTGCAACAAACTGATATAATCTGTTAATAATAATAATTAATTATAATAAAAACGTCAAAGCTACAAATTTTAATATAACCTCAAAACTATTTACATAGTAAAAATAAAGTTGATTTTCTTATGCACTATAATGTATTGCTTTTTAACCTAATGGTACTGTATTTGTTGCACAATTTATTTTACAGAAGAAGGTACTTCTGTAATTTTCCTAGCTACCATATTTTAGCTACAAAAAAACGAAAACAAAAAAGTGGAGGATTGAGGGTCCGAATTTTTACAAGGTGATAGTTTTTTACCAACATGATTTTGTGATCTGTTATTACTTTCACGAATTTTCACAATATATTTCCTATAATACAAGATTATAAAAAGTAGCAAAAAGTTTATGGTTTTGTTATAATTAGCGTTTAAACTTTTCGCCTGAGGGCCAATTTTGAACGGAGATATAGAAAATAATACCATATTATATTCTTAAATTTTCATGTTTTCATCATTTTTGTTTGGGTTCACGTTAAACTTTGGCGTAAACACTTTTTCTTTAGTGCCCTTAGTTTAGCCGGTACAAGCGGACCCTCAATCCTCTATGTGTGGACTGAGGGTCCAACTTTAAAGCCTATAAATCGCGTTTTTGATGTTCACAAAATCTGATTCCAACTTTCACAATATTTTTGGAATGTTCACTAAATCTTAAGCATGTTTTCAAAGGATTTTGAGAAAGTGGCCCTCAGAGCACACGCACATCACAATATTCATTACGCAGTTTTTATTTGAAAGAGTAACAAACATCTATCCAGTTATATACTTTAGTGTTTATAATATTTACAGGATGATACTCGCGCTTACACTGCTATCGATCGTCTTAAGATAATATCGTGTGCATGATTTAAAATAATATATAAAATTATATATGTCAATAGTAAACTTGAGCTTCTACTCAGTAATAACGTATCATATTGGTATTAATCGTAATGCAAATAAAACTGGTTTTCAAATAAATCAATTGCCTATGTTATTGTATTTACAATTTCATGTCATCACAATAAAGCGCCGATTACACTAGCCTACATGTAGGACACTACATCTTGTAGGACGGATCATGTAGGAGACTACATGATGTAGGGCGGTCGGGACTCGCCAATCTCCGATATGTAGTGTCCTAACAGCCTACATGTGATTACACTAGACAACATATAGTGTCCTACAAGATGTAGTGTCCTACATGTAGGGTAGTGTAATCGGCGCTTAATTTATCAAACAAAGAACTTTTGTAAACGTGTTGTTCACAATCTGAATTTTCACTTTCACAAAATAAAATCAGCATAATCTAAAAGTTTATTTTAATAGGTTTACAAACTAGTTAACGATTTGTTTGAAGAACAAAAGAAAGGTAATTTCTCCTTGGTATCGGTCACGTGTTTTAGCAATATTGGACTCTTGTTGTTTGTGGACCCAAGTGTTATAAACTAAGGAACCCATTAACCCCCACGATGTCCCATACGTTCGTGTCAGTCAGTCTTTGGTCTGGCTATAATTGTATAAGAACTTATATCGATATTTTTCAATTACTTCAAACAAAAGTCAATAAAAATACCGCAATCAATAAAAACCTTTAAGTACCCCACTGAGGACCTTTACTGTATTGAAAACCTACAACCCAATAACAGCTTTTACTGGCCAGGATTTAAACCTCCCTTGCGGCATAAAAAAATTAAAAATGGAAATCAAAACAAAAAAAAGTAATACACGAATGACGTTCACAGTACTGGCCATGTAGAATTAATAAACGTTTCCTGGGCAAAAGAGGCTTTTGTTGAACCACGTCGGGTGCGTCAGGTAATTAAATAATTCCCGTATCAAAAAGCTTTCGTATAGCACTCTAGTACATGTTAAAATTTCAACACGACTTGCTTAGTGACCTTTGCGTTTTGCGGTATATGTGAATCTTCTAGTTTAATGAATACAATAAACGTGTATGTAAATGTGTTTGTTTGTCTTTTAATTAGTTTTGCATTTATATTACTTTAATGTTTTGGAGTAAGCAAACACAGGGATTACCATGTCATCCCATCGACATTGTAAAAGTCTGCTAAAAGAGAATACGCAGATACTTTTTCTACGAATACAAAAAAAATTGTTAGGAATAACTTTACTGCAAGTTTTCTTAACAAATTCTTAATTATAATCTAGTGTAATAATAAATTTGGTCCTTAATCCTATATTTCTTATGAAAAAATGTCAAAAAGAACTGTATTGGCCGCGCCCTCTTGTACGTAAAGTCTATTTTTTTATCTCGGATACTAAAATGACAACTACAAATGTCAAACATAAAAACAATGTGGCCAGCTTTTAAGAAACAGTGCTGTCCTGTATTTTGATTCGTGTTGTAATTATCGTAAAATATTTACGGTTATTAGTACCTAAGTACCATTATGATAAAAATATACTAGATAGATTCATTATAGAAGTAGGTGACGACTCGGAGGATTCCGAATATATAAGTAACGAATCCATTTCTGATTAAACATTAATTGTACAATAAATTATGTACCAAAAATAAATTTTGTTTTATTTAAGTACCTGAGTTTTAAATTAGAATTTGCACATTTTATATTATTACTTCCAAAAAACTGTATAAAATTTAATTTATCGTTAACTTTTGATAGTGGTGGTACATCACTATACATAAATTGCAAAAAAAAAGGTAACACATAAATATACAGGTAATGATATTTTTGTATTCGAGATTAAAAAACAGCCTATATAGTCTCTATTTACCGTAATCGGCGGTACTAACCTATATTTTTATCGGTAAGTACCGGCTGTATCGCATCACTATTTATTAGTTGTAAAAAACAGGCAACACATGAAATGTCATTTTAGTATCTGAGATAAAAAAATAGACTTTAGACGTACGTAAGCGTGCGCGGGTGTGCGTTGGTGTGTGTGAATATAGAAACACACACAGGACACACACTTGAGGGATACCTCCCTATTCAGGTGACGGGGTTTGTTTCGGGAGAGCAATACTATAGCTCTAGCCCACGCCGGTATGCCCGTCGATTCCTTCAACGTTGGAAGATCTTCTTGTAGGTACTGTGTATGCGCAGGTTCTTCTAGGGAGTATAAATAAAACACTTTTTCAATTTCTTCCAGTTTCCGAGGTACTCAAAGCTTGATGTTTTACTTTTCTTCAGGATCCAACTACAATTTTCCAAGAAAACGCAATCGCTTAAGTACCCCGGAGCATTACCGTACCGTGGGCACCGCGATTTAAGTGGGCAAACCACTCGAACTCCGATTTAGCGCTTAATCTCAAGCTAATTTTCACTTTGAGTAACCTCGTTTTCTGTTCATATTTATTTATTCAGGCCATAAAATATACATTATTATACACGGTTAGATTCGTATCAATGTCAGTTACAATAATTAAAAATGGTTTTCTTTATATTTCAATCGTACAAAAAGTTATGACAGTATAAACACAAAAAATACACAAAATATCGTCCATCTCTAACAGTTATTCGTTTATAATTCTTTATTAAATTGAAAGTTATATGCAAATGTTGTTTATTATTTATCTCTACCGTTTAATTAACAATATACAACAAAAATAAACTATATAAATTAACAATTTGGCTAAGTATTTAGCGTTTCAAAGTCTCTATTATAATTCGACACATTTTCATACATTTTCTTTAATAAAAGTCTTTCTAATCGTTCTATTTTAATACTTTTACACTTAAACTATATATCTGAGGTCTCTCAATCACTATATCACTGATTCACAGTCTTTTTAGGTCTTTCACTTTTAGTCCGTCACTCACACACTATAGTCACAGTCACTATACGTCGTTAACAAGAACCATTTAAGGACTGATACCTAACATGCATCGTGCCAAGTATAATTCCTGCGCCTAAAACCGTTTAGCGTACACATGGAAACAGAGAAATGCCTACAAAATTATCTAAATGCATGCCCACGTACATATTAAGGAAGTCGTAACGAGAAATATAAACATTAATTGCATGTACTTATAAACACGCGGGCCAGATTGCAATTGGTCTTACTCTACTTGCTTCAATATTAGGTAATATATAAAGGATATAGCTCAATCTAAAATTGACTCGCCTCATTTACTAGATAATAAAAAATTTATTAACGATATAGTAAATTGTATTAAACATAGCACTTGCTCCATTTTTGCTGATGATCTGAAGTTATATAAGCCCATTGATTCATCCACAGACGTAACTCAGCTCCAAGATGACCTAAACTCTGTTTACCAATGGTGCACTAAAAATCGCATGACTCTTAACACAGCTAAGTGCTATCATATAACATTTACAAAAAGACGTGAATCGCTTGCATCGACATACTCGCTCAATGGAACTGTACTACAAAAAGTTGACACAATCCGTGACTTAGGGGTTATTTTTGATAGCAGGCTCACCTTCATACCGCATATAGAAACAATTGTGGCCAAGGCCGCTAAAACACTAGGTTTTGTAAAGAGGAGCTGCTGTGACTTTAGATCTGCTCAGACGTTAACAGTGCTCTATAATGCCCTTGTACGCAGTACGCTTGAATATGCATCGCCTGTATGGAATCCTATGTACCAAACACATATAAATCGCATTGAACGTATTCAAAAAAGTTTCACCCGTTTTCTAAGATACAAGTGTAACAACTGTTCCCTCGATGCTGATTACCCGGCAAGGCTCGATCACTTCAATATGACATCCTTAGCCAACCGTAGGCAGATACATGATTTAAAATTTCTTCATAAAATCATTAACGGATCCATACAAATTCCTAGCCTCCTTACAGAAATAAATATATCTGTACCTCGTCACTGCTCGCCCAGAGTTGCCAAAGAGCTGGATGTGTTCGCCCCAAGTACGAGCCGAACTAATCTCGGTCGCTCGGCGCCTATGACCCGATTGATGAGGACTTACAACGAGTACCATAAACGTTTTAATAGCATTGACATCTATGCAAACTCGCTGTTGCTGTTTAATAATCAATTGATTTTAATCAGCAAACAATAATAATATTATATAATTGTCATTTTAAATTATTTTAATTTTATTTTATTTTATTGTGTTTTTGTGTAAGTAATCATGTTATAAATTTCAAATTCTATTATTAATTTTATTCGATTAATTATAATTTTTTTTTTTTTTTAAATCAACTATTTAATTTGGTGTTAATTATTTTATTTTTCTTTATCTAATTCTCAAGTGAAGATAATTTATGAAAAATTATAATCAGTATTTATTTTCAATTATTTCAATTTCATTTTTTTTTATTTTGTATAATTCATTTATTAATATTTCCCTAATTTTTGAAATGTGTGTATGACCATTTGAATTTGTAAGTGCTGTGCACACCTGTAAGTGGCAATTTCACTCTTGTTTTTAAGAAATTAACAATGTATTAAGCATGTATTGGTGATTGCGCCGTTGGTGTGCCATTATTAATAAATAAATAAATAATATATACGTCCGAGTTCCCACCAGATCTGTGCGTATTCCCTACCCACTTTACGTTCCCCAAAGCACGACGAATTATAGAAGCGGCTCTTTCTTTATAAGATCTGCCAGAGCGGTCAATGAAGTAGAGGACTCCAGAAACAATCTTGATATATTTTATTCAAGCACCATAACATTTAGACGTACAATTTCTAGCAAATGGTTTGATTCTATACTCCTTCCATAATATTTTTAGGTATACAGGGTGGCTCATTCAAAAGGGTCAGTATGGGAAAGTCTTAAACTATAAGTCATACGAAGATTTGTTCTTAGGAACCATGTCACCGATTTTGATAAAAAGAAAAACTGCATTCATACATTTGAAAAAGATACTGCACCCAGTCGGGAATCGAACCCGGTTGTTTTGCAAAAATAAAATTTTACTTTTTTTATTTAAATATCGATTCTGTAGGTCTTAAGCAGTAAATGTCTCTAAGAAACATTATGTCTAAAATTAATAAAATACATTGTTTTCACATACTTTAATTTATCATAGTAGGTGTTCGAAGTGGCCACCGTTTTTTTTCGATACAATATTCAACACGTTTAGGTAAGGATCTTGTTAAATTGCATTTTGTATCTTCATGTGGTGAGTTTGCGATAAAATTGACTTTATGGCTGACCTAAAAGGTCTTCAACGTTAACATAGTTTGTTTTGCACACTTCATCTTTAACGTAACCCAACAAGAAATAGTCTAGAGGCGTTAAGTGGGACGACCTCGAACAACGGTGGCCACATCCAACACCTACTATGATAAATTAAAGTATGTGAAAACAATGTATTTTATTAATTTTAGACATAATGTTTCTTAGAGACATTTACTGCTTAAGACTTACAGAATCGATATTTAAATAAAAAAAGTAAAATTTTATTTTTGCAAAACAACCGGGTTCGATTCCCGACTGGGTGCAGTATCTTTTTCAAATGTATGAATGCAGTTTTTCTTTTTATCAAAATCGGTGACATGGTTCCTAAGAACAAATCTTCGTATGACTTATAGTTTAAGACTTTCCCATACTGACCCTTTTGAATGAGCCACCCTGTATAATGTTGTATAATGTTTATATAGTACATATGTAGTTTTAATTCATCGTTTATTTTCATTTTAGTTTGTATGTATATAATTATATGGTTGTGTTTGTAGTACATCGTTTTAAGACTTTCTAGCCTGTATTTTTATTACTTTTATATAACTTGTAATGCACTTGTGAAAACATGTAACTAGTTTTATGTTTTTTATTTAGTTTTTTTTTGTATAGATGTAAAATAACTGTTTGTTTTCCTAATAAAATAAAATAAAATAAAATAAGTTTTGCACTATACACAATACGCCGACACACAATAATTAAAAAGGTTGGTTACATTTTGACTAGTAAGTAGTTTAAATGTAATTTGTGCAGTTTTAACTAAAAAATTTTAACTTTAAAACAGCCCTAAATGGTATCATTACAATCTCAAATTCCCTTGTCTGTTAAAAAAAAAAAACTTTTACCCTAAGCTGCTTTAGTATGCAAGTCTTACAAAAAAGGCTTGATAATCTTAAAAGTTTAAGCTTAATTAAAAAAAGATTCACGAAACATTAGTTCGCTTTTCCGTACGTTGTTTAGCTTTTTCCTATTTATATAACAGCGCAGTTCCACTCCCGGCTCCTTTGATTTATTCATACAGACGTGTGATAAGGTAGCCGGCTCAGGTGTGTGCTCACTCAGCTTCGAGTTCGACAGATGCCAGAAAAACAAAGAGCATTTATTACAAAGTTCATATGAAACCGACTGACGCAGCTAGTGAATACGTAAATTTTAACTATGCCTAACTTTTATACAAGCATACACAAGGGATATAACGTTCTACAAAAACCGTACGCCCAACGGTCAAAACAACTATGTTTTCGTATAAAATTTTCTGCGTTAAAAATTCCTTTTTTAACTCTTTGACGCTTTTAAAAGTACTACGTTTATCTCAGTTGGCAGTACACTAATCCAACAAAGAACTTTGTTTTGCCGTTACTTTATTTTTAATTAAAAAGATAAAACATCTAAAAAACGAAATAGAATAAAGTTTATTATGATAAATAATTGAATAAAAGGAGTATTATTAAGCCGATGTCAATTTATCATCGAAATTATTTGAAAATAAACTTTTGATAAGAGAAATTCGGCAATAACGTTCGACCTCAAAGTAGGCATCGAATCGCACGGATTTCGTAAATCTCAATTTATTTCATCGTTATCGGAATGACTCACCAACACTGATTAATTGGGACATCGCTGAAATGGAACAAATAAAAAAGAAATGTCTATTTATGTGCACAAAGTATTGACGTGCATATTCAGAATGACTTATGAGGTACAATAACTCTATAAAAAACTATTGATGGGGTAAAAATTGAAGCCTGCTGTCATGTCATGTCTAATTATTAAATGATATGAACTTCTATTATCTAATTGTTATGTACTTGTGAATAATCTATTGCTAAAAATAACCTATCTCACATAAATTTCTAATATTTCCAATTTTCATGTACTATTAATTATAATTCAATTATAAATAATATTTATTCTGTTTATACAATGAATGTCTAATTATTAAATGCTATGAACTTCTATCATCTAATTGTTATGTACTTGTGAATAATTTATTGCTAAAAATAACCTATCTCACATAAATTTCTAATATTTCCAATTTTCATGTACTATTATTTTAATTATAGTAGTGTAACTTATGAAATAGATATCTGTCACTCTATTTTCTTGAGCTAGGAAATGTAAATATAAATATTGATAAGCCTAAATAATATTATAATAAAATGTACCAAATTTGAATATAATATACATATTAATGTGATAAAATGTGATTTAAATTCAAACTCACCTTCGTTTTGGCTGCATTGGTTTGCCTTACGAAGACGATGCGTAAGCGCAAGTACTTGTTGTTGTTGTTGTTTATTGTATTGTTTTGTTCCTTTCTATTCCGCCATAAACTCACATTTAAGAAATTAATTGTTTTATTTTGTACCAAAGAGCATGAACTTGGTTTCAAATATTGTTTAATCAAGGCACACATTACATTACAATGATGATGTCAGTCAAAATGGCTGAAATACTGTAAGAAATATGAAAAGAATGAATGAAATGGATTGACCCTTATTCATTCAGTTCATATTTCAGAAGCATAGATAAGAATTATATACTGGAATTCAAAATGTGAAACGAAGTATTGCAAATTGTGTTTGTTTGTTTTTTAAGATATTTATTGAGATAAGTTTAGTCGCTAACGGTGGTCGCTGAAAATCAGCGCCGTGACAACATAAAATTGACACGGCATTTAGCTGAGCGGCCGCCATTGTTTCATGTGCTTACATTTTTGAGGCGGGAAATACAAGTGCGCCTAAGCACCTACTAATATACATACACAATATTGTGTGGGTGATTGGGTCCATTTGGCAGCACCGTACCTGTATCTTTTAAGATTAGTAAGATAATTGTATATTTTGTAAGTACTGAAATAAAAACTAATTTTCTTTCTTTCTTTCTTTCTTTTTCTTTCATGTTTTACTTGTTTTATTTAAAAAAAATATCAATTAACTTTGTCTTGGTTACTTTAACGACGCTAGTTATCGAATGAGTAGGGGTAGTGAAGCTATGCACTCTTACTCTGTCACGGCATGGAAAACTAATAAGCATAACAAAATAAAATAGTCTTTAATACATACTTGTATGACCAGAAGAAAAAATCGTAACAAAAAAATATATTAATTAGGAAGAGAATGCTTTAGAGAAGTTACCATAATAATATTAAAAAAAAATGCTCTTTGTTAATTCTACTATATTAAAATAAATACACTTAAAACATTACAGTAAGCCACCTAACCGAGCTAAAAGAGCCTACGGACATGTCTACTTCGGAATAGGTATTCGCTTATCATGTTTGTCGTTTATACCTAAATGTTCTTTTAAATATTTAAAATGTTACAATAAATATTAATAATATATTCCCACTCGTAAGTACTAAAAAACTTTATTCTTTGTATCATCATCATCATCATAACGGCCCATTAATGTTCCACTGCAGGGACGGGCCTCCTCCCGTGACGGAGGGATACTTGGCCTACTACCTATGTATACTCCTACTATTCTTTGTATGTGTCGAGATAAATGTGTATTATGAAACAAAGTACCTTGTTATGAGTTCATGACAGCTCCAAACCGATTCCAAAAAAATAAGAAATTCTAAATTCGGTTAAATTGTATGCAGTAGTAAAAATTTATACCCACAAATGATGTCTATTATATCTCAATCGGTTTAATCGGTTTTGAGATATTATAGTTGTTAGCCCAATTGAGTACAAGGCAGACGTGGTTAATGGAGATATATTTGGCATTTAGGTATGGTTTATAGAATATAAAAACATAAAGGATAGGCTTAGATGATAAATTGTGTTTTTACTCGGGAGCAAAACTGTGCTCTGCTGCAACTGCATATAAGAGAAAACAGGAACAAAATATTATGTAAAGTTTTTTCTGGGCTGACCACAGTCGAACTATTTTCCTGTTCGCCTCTCCACGCCATAACAGTCCATTAATGTCCCACTGCAGGGACGGGCCTCCTCCCGTGACGGAAATATACTTGGCCTACTAATAACACGCTGGCCAAACGGATTGGTATAGTGCTTAATTTCAAGTTTTCCTTCTCTTTACTTCGTAAAGATAATATTTACGGCTAGTCCCTTAGTTGGTTTTTACGACACCCATGGGATGAAATGGGGTGGTGACATTTGTATTCTTACTCCGTCACCACACGTACAGTCCCTCCACGTAAGCCCGACAAAATATACAAGAGGAACACCGTGGAATTTTAGTCAGTAAAACGGTATATTTATTGGGATACTGGCTCATCTGTCAGGGTCGACTCGTTAAGTACGCGGCTTCTACACAACTGCAAAGTTTCCCACGTTATAATAAATATATTAGTTATTATTCAAAACATCAAACTTTAACGAATAATGTTAAGAAATAAAATAAAAAAATGCTGTTACAAATTGAACAAATTTTCTATATTATCTAAAATCTCTCTTAGTTATAACACGTAAATTCTCCGTACTTAGGAACAACAATTTGCCAAAGAAGACGGGGAAGTAATGTCGTCGCCTCAGTTTTTAATGTCGTCCACATTTCAAGGAGCTCAGGTGGTCTAACATTGTACAGTGGGTGACCGAAAACGTCCGCCAGTTTTCTTTTTCATTCGTTTGTGAAGCCTAAAACTCTTAGTACCTTTTGAAACTAAAGCATTGTATAGACAAAACACATAAAACTATACTCACACAGTATGATAATAAGGGTCAAATTCATTTTCACCTTTGGTCTACGTCTAGTTACATGTCAACATCAAACCTTTTTAATGAACTATCCAGTCTGTTCTGTTCTATTTTTTTATAATGGCTCCTAAGTTAATCGATAATTTTACCAACATGCCTGTTTAGTCATTACAAACTTTTAATATGCTGTGATATCCTCTGTTTCATTGTCAATGTCTATTACTGTTTATTTATTACTTTTTAAATAATAATTTATTATACCTATAGCCACAGAATATAAATCTTGAATATTAAATAATAATAAATATTATTTCCGATTCACGATCATTCACGAAGGACTAATTTTGTATCCTAGGTAACCGATATTGTATTGTCATTCCTACTAGTGACAGCCGATCATTGATTGCAATATTATGTCATATTCAATTGGTAAAGCAGAGTATCGCTCATACTGCATAAGCACACGAAAATAGGCCTTAAGGTGGCGGACCTTTGAATACCATGACTGTACCATCAACAAGCTCTTACATTTACAAGTACATCATAAGTTTACAAAGTTCTGTGTTTGTAATAGAATCGATTAGTCAATGGTTAAGTTATTGGTTTTTCATGAAAGATAACTTGACTGGTTTAGGTCATCATAACAGCCTATTAATGTCCCACTGCAGGGACGGGCCTCCTCCTGTGACGGAGGGATACTTGGCCTACTAATAGGATTGGTATAGGGTTTAAATTCAAGTTTTCCTTCTTTTTATTTCGTAAAGATAATATTTACGGTTAGTCTCTTAATCGGTTTTTACGACACCCATGGGATGAAATGGGGTGGTGACATATTGTATTCATACTCCATCACCACGCGGACAAGTTTAGGTAATACTCAATATTTTTGTTCACATTTTCACACAACGCCACCTAGTCTCAAACTAAGCCGAGCTTGTGTATACTATAGGGTACTACATAACGGACAAACTGACTTATTTAAGTTCATTTTTGTAAATAAGATGTTGTTACGTTGTAAACGTCCAATAATAAATTGATCAAGTTGTTGCATTTATTAAAAAACGTACCATTAATAATCTATTTTCCAATTTAAATAGACTTGCTGCCTATTAATAGAAATTGTGATAATATGAAAAACATTTCCAACATCAGGTCTTTAAAAAAATACCGTCAAGTTACTGCACATACGCAGATAAACTCCCAGGTAGCATTATTAGACAAATTTTCATAAAGAATTTAAACTTTAATTTTTATCAAATGAAAAGTTAAACAAATTTTCGCTTCAAATATTTTGAAAATCGAATGAAGATAAGTTTATATCAGAACGTGATACAAGTTAGGAATTCACATCGGAAATATTTCCGAAAAATATGGAAAGTGCATCCGTAGTTCTGATTTAAATGCAAAGACTCGGAATGGAATCGCGTCGCTGGCAATCTGATCATTTTTGGTTTCTCTTCCAATGTTGTGGATCAACAAAGAGATTGTACTGACTTTAAAATGAAGTGTCTTTTGGTAATATTATTGTTTAGTTAGATTTGAGATACTATAGATATCGCGTTATTATTTGAGTCTTAGGCCAGGCGCGCACTACGAGTTTTTCGCCGCGCGGCAGAAAAGCGTAGCGGTATAATGTCGCACAGTAATACTGGTGGGCTGCGGTGGCTCTGCCGTCAAGTGCGCGCAATACAATGTAAAACTGTTTGGTACAGTATTACAGTGCGACATTATACCGCTACGCTTTTCTGCCGCGCGGCGAAAAACTCGTAGTGCGCGCCTGGCCTTAGGGCCAGATTCAGAGACCGCACTTTGTCTTTACTTTAGCAAAGTCTAGTTATTATCTCTGAATTTGAACAACATTAAAGTAATTTTTCGCATGAAAAAGTTTACTTTCATTATTTATTACTACAAAGTAAACTTTTCATGCGAAAAGATTACTTTAATGTTGTTCAAATTCAGAGATAATAACTAGACTTTGCTAAAGTAAAGTCAAAGAGCGGTCTCTGAATCTGGCCCTTAGGACCTTAATCATTTCTCTATATCTATCTCGCTTGCGTTTACGGGTCTTCTATCCTTATATAATATCTTCTATCTCTTTTTGGAGTACTCAGGTGATAACGTACGTACTATACTTAGGTAGGTATGTGACATTAAGTCACCCTCGTTATTAAGGTTCATAACAGCCCATTAGTGTCCAACTGCAGGGGCGGGCCTACTCCCATGACGGAGGGATACTTGGTCTACTAATACCACGCTGGCCAGACGGATTGGTATAGGGTTTAATTTCAAGTTTTCCTTCTTTTTATTTCGTAAAGATAATATAGATAGTCCTTTAGTCGGTTTTTACGACACCCATGGGATGAGATGGGGTGGTGACATATTGTATTCTTACTCCGTCAGCACACGGAGAGCCACCACATTAAGGTTAATACGTACTTATTAAAAGATATTGTATCGGTGAAAAGATAAAATCACTGCCTTATTTCATACCATGGATGCCAAGCCCTCCGTAGTCATTAAGTACCCAAGGGTAATCTCGCTGACAAGAGAACAAAAATTGTTAAAATCACTCTTTTAGAAATTTTTTTTTTTTTCTAAAATGAAAATCAATTTAATGGACTGGATATAAAGTACATCAACGACTAACGATCTTTTGTTAATCGCAAACACAAAAATGGACAATCCACTAAAGATTATTTTGTCCTAGATGTTTATGGGGTTTGAATCTATCCGTTCTTGCGCGGCAACAGACCACAGCATAATATCCGGGCAATTACATTGTATATTTAAAAAAAACAATACCTATTTCCTTTACTTTAAAAACAATTGTTTTTGGTCAGATAATTTTATTGTAAGTAAATTGTTTAATGTATTCCTCACATCCCAGAGGACATATATAATGCATTAGCACTATGTTAATATGGTCACAATTGTAAATTTTCAATTAATAGTAGTTTAATTCGTAACTGCAGTCTTCCAAACTCATGAATAATGCTGTTAAGCGGACATTATGTGCTCAAAATAACGTTTTATTTCCAGTTATGATGGCCAAACGCGACCCGAATATTTATTACTTACATCACAATCTGAAAGCTCTGTGAAATATAAATTAAATCAGATTATTCTTATTTTGTTTCCTTTTTATAATGTATTTTGTGTTTATCTGACATGTTTGTCGCGTAAATTAATATAAAAATGTTTTGATTTGACTTTTGATAACAGGTTTTTAGTAAAATAAATCACAGAAATGCGTACTGAAGTCGGCTAAAAAATTGTAATTTAAAGACATATCTATTTATTGATAAACAAAAGTTTTAATACTCATTTAGACATGTTTATAACTCCAGGTTATAGTCAATACGTAAAACGTTTATATGAATTATTAAGCACTTGTGAATTAAGATTAATAACAACGATACATCTAGGATGACCCTCTTCTTTGGCTTATTTTTTGAATGAAAATGCATTTATTGATGCTGCGTGTATCTTCAAAACAGATGTGCCTTCAAAATATTTACTTAGCGGAAGTTAAAACTAAATATTCTTTATCAGTAATTAAGTCATGGGCATCCGGAAAATTTTACAAACATAATATTTTGCTTAATTAAAAATTAATTCTATTAACACAGTTTTACTTTTGTACGAGTATGTTTACTTTCACAGTACAAATTTTGTAAGGTGTTACAAACGCCTGTAAATGCTAATCAAATATTTAGGCATTTTAACCCAAAATATTAAAGTATAATGAGGATAACCACTTAAATACACGTAAAGCGGGTAAAAGCAACACGCCGTATTGAGCCACGAACTAAAACTTTGTTAATATTATGTAAGTACTTAAGGCCTACTTTTAAACGTAAAGAGTGAGTGAAGGGTAGCAAAACTCTTAGTGTGGGAGACAAAATTCTTGGCTTATCGTATATAAGGCTTTCTGAAGATGGCGGGTTAAAATACATGGTGCTAGTACCCCATGTTATTCAGCAGGTGACGTAAAAGCTAACTAAGTAAGAGGTCTTTACAGAGTAATTTTATCTCTACAAAAATAAAATTAATTAAAACTTGCACAGAAAACCATAACAATACGTATAATTCGTTTGACTTGCCTACCGCTGCTATCATAATCACAGCCCATTAATGTCCCACTACAAGGATTGTCTGTTAATTTCATGACTGGAAGTTCCCGCGGCACAGGGGTCGATCCCAGTGGAAGCTGACATAAAAACAAAGAAAATTAGGTATTATTTATAATAACCTACATAACAAAGCAGTGTATTATGTACGTACATAATCCTTACATCCGAGGTTGTTATGAAGACAAAACCAATAAATATATTTTGCTGAAACATATAAAAAGTGATTGACAATAAACAAGTTCAATAAAAATGTATGCCACTCACAAATATTTTCCGTTTGTAAATGTATAGAGTCATAAAATATAATATATACGGTCGTCATCGACAGGTAAGGCAACATAGTTAAATTAGGCTATGTTCACTCTTTGTTTCATCATAACAGCAGGGAGTGCAGGGACGGGTCTCCTCCCGTGACGAAGGGATACTCGGCCTACTACGTGGTAATACCACGGGATTGGTATAGGGTTTAATTTCTTTTTTTTATTTAGTAAAGGTAATATTCACGGATAGTCCCTTAGTCGGTTTTGACGACACCCATGGGATGAGATGGGGTGGTGACATATTGTATTCTTACTTCGTCACCACACGGATTACCGCTGCTATTACCAACCGTAAAAAAAAAATTGACAAATCTTAAGTTTCTTTTACCGTTTGTTCATTAAAAATGATCACTTAGAATCTGTAAAGATTTAAAATTAGTAAGCAACTATTGTTCTTAAAATATGTCTTATTAATTAGGTACTAAAGTGGTTGACTTTTTACTGTCAAAGCAAAATAAGACCTTGTTAAATTGTTGAACAAAAAAAAATAATATTTTTAGGTTTTCATTTATCTAAAACGAAATATTGTGACACAGATGATACTAATTGCTTCATTTTTTGAATTTTGTTCAAGTTTTTCTTCAATTGTTTGACGATTTTTTGGAATAAGTTTTAAGTCATCATTAATGTCCTATTGCAAGGACAGACCTTGTCTAGTGATATAGGAAAACTTTATCTAGAAATACCACCCTGGCCAGGATTGTAACAAGTTTTCCTTTCTATTTTCCAACTAGTAAGTATTTGTAGAGTCACCAGCCCTTCTCATTTCTTCAAAAACAATAAGTTTGCAGAATATAATGTTTGTATTTTTTATTGATTTAGGTGTCAATAGAGACAGACATAATAATATGCAGTTGGTGAAAATCCATGTGCTTGATAAAACAGACAGTTTTTTTAATATGTAGGTATCTTTTTAACAAACATTTTCATTAACAAGCTTGACAAGCTCAAGATGAAAGATTAAATCGTCGATTTTTAAAGCAATTCTATGAAACAATAATAATTCTGTCTACCTTCCTGACTACTTACAAAACGTTACAAAAATTCCACCATTTTTTCCAGTGAACGTTTGCCCACAAATACAATCCACGTGTGGTCGCCGTGGAGCACGGTATATAACTCAGGACGTCGGTGGGCAAGCTAACAAATGGGTAGCAATCTAATTGAATTATGTCACCTGGACAGTAGGTACCGTCTCAATTTAGTCTAATTTATATCTACACCGCACACAGATATTGCAATGTCTAATGCAATTCTGTAAACGTAGGTTAGTTACTAAATCTTTGCTGTCAACTTGACGGTCAACCTGTTTGGTTAAATAAATTATGTAGCATTGTACATTAACTAAACAGTAATTAAATTTAAGAGGCGTTTATGAGTAAGGGGTACTCATAAACGCCTCTTAAATTTAATCACTGTTTAGCGAGATTTTTGTTAGTAAAACCAACCTTATACCAAACTGATGTATGTGCCACCAATGTTATATGTGCTACGACCCTTAAGAATTCACGCTTTTCTTAACATGAACTCTAAGTTCATCGAGTTATGGACAGTTTTCAATACCTACCAGTTTTTACAAGTAAAAAAAACCTTTTCTATTTGCAAGTATTGAAATTTATTGAACGTTGCATTCAATGAAACATCTACGTAACATTTGAGTCTTGCTTTATATTACTATGCCTGGTAGTTGGAAGAAATTTGTTGTTACTGGCGTAAAATAAAGATAGATACAATAGTCAATTTACATACAAAGAAAGCTTGTTTAGGGTCCTATTTTAACTTGTTTTCAATATTCAGATGACTGCCAAGACCGTGATATTTGTTGAAACCAAAGTACCATAAACCAAGTAAGGACCTTAAAAAAAGTACTAGTAGTATCCCTAAACTTTAGCATGTACCTACTTTAGTACATACTCGCCTTTGACTTCTGTCCTTATCTGTTTTGTGATAGTCAACTATAAAATAAATACCTATCAATTTTTCAATGTAGCTCCGAATTCAGGAAAATAGAAGTACAAAAGTCTAACAGTACTTCCATGTAGGTAATATATCCCAATATATGGGTTTCGTATTCATCTTCGAAAGATATTTTTGCGAAAGCCATTTCTACGACGCCATTTAGCAGTTATCTCCTCCTATGTAAAAAAAAATGACGCCAAGAAAATGCAGCAGTAGAGTTTGTTGCGCCGCTTCTTCTCTAATAGCGCTTTGTAGGCGGTGGTAAAGTTTTCTAAACTTTGAAATGTTATAATCTTAGATTAAGTAGTTTTAAATGACGTCAAAAAGATACAATATTATTGTACTACATTGAATAAATAAATGAATATGAATAGTCATTTAATCGAAAAGCCAGTAATGTCTTATCGTTAACGCGATTTCTTCTTCGCCATTTGTAGAACTGTCAGAAGTTAACATCATTCAGTCTAAAAAAAATTTTAATACTACTCTAAAGATTATCCACCAAAAATATTTATTAGAACAACTAAAACCATTCAAAACAAAATAATTTTAAATCCCTTTAACCTAACGACTAATTTGCTATCACGAATAATAAAACAAAAAGAACAATGCAAGCATAAACTCATAATTTGTTACATAAAAAATTAGGCACTGTATACAACAAACACAGTAAAGCATTCGTAAAAACACTGTAAAAACGGCAATAGCAGAATAATTTCATTAATGATCATCTCCCATGTCAACCGTTTATGGACTACGGGCCAACTTTAAATTACCTTTTTATTGCTTTACTTGATATTCGCCTCTGCTTCACAAAATTTACGTTGATGTGTTCAAATATTTCCATTATGCTACCCTACCTAATTATATTTCATTACAGTGTTAATGCTTGGATTAAACAACCCTTGTAAATCTGAACGGGCATTCTAATTGGTTTACGAGTTGATGCTAATATAATGGCTCTCTAAACAATTATTATTAATGATTGAGTGCAAATCGATAAAACGTAAATATACAAAAATTATTTGGTAATAAGCAAAAAAGCAATTTTGTTTTTACAAGCAACAGTCAATGCCTATGAGTATTTGGTTCCTTATAATGTCTTGACAATCGTTACACCAGTTACTTAGACTTGTAACAGTATCTCCCGCAATATTTGTTGATGTACATAGGTATATGTAAACTTTATCTTGAAACCTTAGTAAAATCATCATCATCATCATTCGACGTCCACTACTGGACATAGGCCTTCTCCAAGTATTGCCACCTTGTGCGGTCCTGTTAGTTCCGGAACTACATCCATGAGTTAGATTTCACAGATTGCTAATATGCGATAAAACTACAACAAAAATAATAATATACACTTAATTACTTATTCAGAAAATTAACATCGTATTATGCATAAAGTAAAATCTGTTTTTCTTTTAATTCTTCTGCATAATATATTATATAAACGGTAACTATAAATCGTTTATGAAAATATATTACACATTTAACGTTTCGCTACATAAATTTTGATGCCAATAATAATTAAGTACCAATAAAATAAATTATCATCGAAAGTAAATATTGGTTGAACATAATTCATACTCAAATAATATTTATAGAATTAACCGTTAAATGATAAAATAAAATAAATGTGTGGGCAAAGAAATTTGTTGATACAATTATTTCATATTTGCTAACCGGTCGAAGTACGTGGTAGCCAATAATAAAATAGGAATTATTAAAGTAAACTTATATAATTTTTACTTGAATCACACAATTTAGGGATCGATCACTGGTAACCAATGATGTTATCCTCTTTTTAATATACGAGTAACATGCTAGTAACCGATGTATCTAATATTTAGGACCGCCAATATTATATTACCTCAACCGTTTTAAAGTATTTAAAAAAAAATGCTAATGCAATGTTAATCAAAAACCTTGCCATCTTGCAACTAGCAACTGGACGTAGTTATGCAGAAATGTTCCAACCCACAAGTCACCCGAAATCGAGATAATGTGATCAAACTACCTTTTATGACACTAGCCATTGCGTAATACCATATAGCCTATGACACTAGCCGATAAATGGACTATTCAACACAGAAAGAATTTTTAAAATCGGTTCTGTAGATCCAGAGATTACCCCCTACAACGTCACAAACACACAAATACACAAACTTTCCATCCATATCAGCCTATGGACGTCCACTGCAGGACATTGGCCTCCTCTAAAAGTTTCCACTCTGCGCAAATTATTTTTTTTTCTAATACACAAACAATATAATATTAACATAGATATAGATTACTTCAACAACGGGATGATGACGTTAATGAAAATGAATTAAAGATTGCAATATACAGAAGCGTTATAAACATAATAAGTTGCTATAAGCTTTACGCTCATATTATTCTCACAATATTAATAATTTGAGTACAATTTTCATATTCACAGAGCGCAAGTAATAGTGTTGCTAGTTTATTGGACCGTTTATGTTAATTGCCTATTTGATAATTCACACTATTATGAATATTTAATAGACAGGAGCTTACTAGTATCTCAATGTTATTTAAATTACTTTTCAAATCGCTTAATCTTTACTTTTTCTTTAGTTGGTTAAAAGAAAATGTTCATTTAAATTTCATTCCAATATTCTAGGTATAACTTTGTCAGTCAGCCAACATGGGCAAATTGAAAAATGTATTCTTTGCTGGTATAATCTGGTCTAGGTTGCAGGTAACCGATGGATGATAAAGGCACACCATTGAGAAAGATATAGACGTTTAAAGAAGGCCGATGTTCAGCAATGTACTTTTGACTGAGATGATTATTTTTTACAAAAAGTTGACCTGTAAGGTACAGTCACGAGCAATAATATGTACACATTTTCGCATTTTGTAAACCAGTTATCTAAAGTTCTGCCAATCCAAAATTGAAAATTCGAAGATTAATTCAAAACTGTACGGAACCTCTTCTAAATTACGAATTCATTTTGATATTGTAATGTCTAGATAAACGTGCAGATAGTTTAGAAAATTTGAAAATGTGTACATATTATTGCTCGTGACTGTACTTGCGGTAAATAATTTCTATAAATCTAAACCTAAATAATTTCTATAAATAAAGGAATATAATAAAATATTTAATATCATGGTAATGTTTATTTCAATATCTGCATCAGAAAGTACTATTACAAGTATTTTCATCTCAATTAGGCATTGTAATCATGATTTTAAAAAACCCTCTCTTTGGCCCTTAATAAACGTATGTAGTTTTATAAGGGCCAAATTTTAATTCAAATATTAAAAGAGTAATCAATTGAAAAAATATTGTTTTCGGTTTCATTTGACTTTAATTATCATTTGGCATTAAATCACGCTTTTAACATTACTTAATCAAAGAAAAAACTAGCAATGGCTCTTAATAAACTAACATAGCAAAAACATGTCATAAAACCTTTATCTATAACATATCGTCCAAATAATCACAGACGTAAACAATGAGTTTGTAACTTTTTAAATATTATCTATGGAAATTACAAAACTAAAACATTTTTTTTTTAAATAAGTAGTACGGTATAAGACAGGCCATGTACGTGGCCCGTCTTATCCTTACTATAAAATCTATTGTTATCGAGAACAACAACTTGGACACTTTAAAGTTAATTAAAGATATTAGGGATGATTTATGATACAAAAATAATAACAAATACATGCTTAATAATAATAACTATGGTATGTATTAAAATAACGAAGTCTATTGAAATTTGTTAAAATCAATTTACATTCTATATGTATAATAAGGGCCGGCCTATGTACCCGCCTCGAGCGTGACTCGTATTAGCCCCTGACAATAGCATAATTGAAAACGGTAAAAAGTATTGTATTTATTAACAAAAATTTATAACTTATCTCAACTAGCCCACACTATTTGTATAACATTCACAATTAATTAACAAGATTTGAACAAACGGCTGTATTTCAGGTAAAATAAAAATTGTTTTGACAAGATAAAATTATAGTGGAGCTGCGTTGTCTATCACTCTCAACTGACTCGTGGCTACTGGTAAGATTGATGATCGTGCGACGACGCGAGCTCGGATCTTAGCTTTCCTATTGGTCATTTTTAAGCATGTGTAAATGTAGGGTGCTGTGATCATTAAAAGTGTCATTTTCAAGCAACGGCTCTTGATACCCACCGGCTCTTGTTACCCGCAGGTACCTTAGATCTGTATCATAATATGCATGTAATGCCAGGGATCCATACAAATGATTGCTCTAAACCTAAATGTTTCTAGTATCTGTTTAATTAATCTGTTAAAACCTTATAACGTTTATTTTTCAACTAATTTACTTTTGTAAACTAAGTAAACTTGTTAAAATTTCATAAAATTATGTAGGTATAACTGACAATATTTTATTTCTAGCTATTCTTCAATCTATAATTCCCTTGTCTCAAAGCAATATCAACGTACCGCCAAGAGAATTCCTCACTACAAAATGCATTGCATGCAACAATACAATGTTTTGTTTGTACCGCTTTTAATCTACGAAGCGTTTAAGATGATTCAAAAAGAGAACGCTTCGAAAAAAAGAAAAAATAAAAGCTTAACAATGGTACACGCAACATTGTTAAAGGTCGAATTCAGAACAAAATTTAGCTCATCGAATTTCGAAGGTACGTATTGGAATTTTGAGTCGTGAACAGCGAACGGGCAAACCATTATCCTATTTAATTAAAACCCTATTATATAGAGTTGAATGTAGCCATATACTGATATTCATATTACAGTGAAACCATTATTTTACACTTTATTTATCTAAATCTTAAGTGTCTTATGGGGTTAATGTGAAATTGGTATCTCCATGGATATGTAGGTATAATAAATTACTATAATGTTTTGAAATAAAAATATAAATAGAAAATCGTTTATTTGCAGCAAAAGATACATACATAAAGTATTTAGTAGCTACAACAAATTACATTTACTTTTTTCGCAAATCAGCCCCAAGTCAGCAAAATATATTTATTATTGTTTACAGTTTTATTTACTGTTTCTAGAAAAAAATGTTTATCTGCAGCAACATTAGGTTATAGGTACAGTCACGAGCAATAATATGTACACATTTTCAAATTTTCTAAACTATCTGCACGTTTATCTAGACATTACAATATCAAAATGAATTCGTAATTTAGAAGAGGTTCCGTACAGTTTTGAATTAATCTTCGAATTTTCAATTTTGGATTGGCAGAACTTTAGATAACTGGTTTACAAAATGCGAAAATGTGTACATATTATTGCTCGTGACTGTACATATTTATTTGAAAAAAATATCTAATTTCTATAGCATAAGGTGGTTTTAGATCGATCTATTAAAAAGACTTCACCAGGCCTTTTAATCGATCTGTTAAAGACTTCACCAGGCCTTTACATTATAGAATAGTATTAATAAATTAATTAAACTTTAAGAGATTGTACATAAGGCCTTAGTAGGAGGGAGATATTTACTTAGTTTATTAAAATTATCAAATAATAAATTGCACGAACCTGATTTGGCTTAAGGGACCTTAATAAAATGCCTAGAGTGCAAAGTATTGCAGAGTATCACCAAATTCATTCTCTCAATGTCCTTCACACATTTTAGGAATAACTGTGTCTAATCTAATTTAATCTTTAACTTATTCCTTTCTCGTAGTGATGCCCTCGATCCTTTGCATATTTTTGGACATTTGTGCCGAGTGAGAGGTTTTACTCGAGCAATAAAATCTGTTCACTGAATCTCGTTTATTGAGTTACGCTAACGAACACATTAGGCGTTTTACTATTAGGAACTTTAGGTATATTAGAGACGTGATTGTTTTTTGTATGTTTAAATGTACATTATTAAAGCGCCGATTACACTACCCTACATGTAGGGCCCTACATCTTGTAGGGCACTACATGATGTAGGGCGGTCGGGACTCGCCAATCTCCGATATGTAGCTTCCTAACAGCCTACATGTGATTACACTAGACAACATGTCAATCAATCTTAACTGATTATTATTTTAAGCCATGCTTCCAGCTATAAGGCAACGTGACGAGTTATGTTTATTAAACGTTTGTATTAGTTCAAAAAAGTTACCATCCTATCTTATTTCGAGGCTATCCTAAAAACCAAATAAGCTTGATAGTACTCCCTTTGCAAAAAAATTCTAGGGAACCCAGTCTGTAAAGGAAAGTTAACTGCGAACTTTCATTTATAGGAAAAGATGAAAAACAACTATGAAAGCAAAAGAAACTAAACTTGTCTCATATATATCACCATACCAGTCCGTCTGGCCAGCGTCATATAAGTTTATTAACAATAAGTCCCTTCGTCACACACTCAAGCTAAAAACACATTTAAAACATCTTAGTCTAAGAAGCTTCGTCCCTAAAACGAACAAGGTGTGAGTGAGAGATAAAATGATAAACTTTCCCCTTCAAACCTCCGTGTTACGGCCGGTGAGAGCAAGTGTTACTATCATCTCCCCTTAAGGGTCATAGCCATAGCACATATAACGTAACGTAAGCGGAACGTCACCGTATCAACTCGAGTCGTTCAGTATTCTTTGTATGTAACTCCTTACTGCACCGCACACTAATCGGATACGTAACGTAACCGGATTTTTGACGTTTGACACCGAGCAAAAAGGGCGAGGCGATGCCGATCCGTTTACGTTACGTTATATGTGCTATGACCCTAATGCAACTTCGCTACCAATATCAACAGTCCCTTAATAACATAAGTTTGAAGTGCCTTTAAAAGGGTAGAATTGAGTAAGTAGGTATGAGATCTAGATGTAAAACTTTGTTGAAGTTTGAAGCAATTATATTTTGAAGTTACATTTTATTGTTGTCTGATGAATTAATAAGAATATAAACTAAATTATTTATGTAATCTACAGATAGTTGCCTATAGTGTGTCTGTAAATTTTTCGTGATTTTTTTTAAGACGGGGTGGGATACCGGTGGATGAGGGAGGCACAGGATAGCGGAAGGCTTTTAATAAAGTAAACACAAATACACGTTATACTAGTTCAATCCATTACATTGTGATACTATTTTATCTAACTGAGCTATCGATACACATTGTATACAATGGAGGTCTATTAGTAATACTTATACATTTCTGAGGTAAACTATCTAGTGTGGGCAACAGACAACACATCTATGTGCCAATATACTACCTATCGTATACATAAAGACACATTTTGATAGGAAAATGTATCTTATTACAAGTCATTAAGGTATACGGTGCTCTAGGTTGACTTATTACTGGTCGAAATTGCAACATGAACTAGTAGCTGTACGTACTGTAATAAGTATGTATAAGATAGTAGGTAGGTATTATCACCTACTTATATTAGACATCGCCTCTTAAATTTAATCATGTTTAGCGAGATTTTTATCAGTAAAACCAACTTTATACCAAACAAAACCGTAAGAATTTAAGCTAATAAATTGACTATAACTTAAGAGGCGTTTATGAGTAAGGGGAGTAAGTTAAAATTACGTTGCCACTTAAATAATACCTTTTTGTAAATAAGTTAGCTGTGCAAGCAGATTCGCGGGTTTAATTATGAGATATTATAAAAAGTTATATTATTCCCGATTTTGGTGATTTCATAAATTGTATTTTGTTATACGTTTGAGTATACATATAACAACGACTCTTATTTGTTGTAGAGTAATGATAACATTATCTGTATAACGTAGTAGTAATATAAAGAACACAAATGTATCCGTGTGGTGACGGAGTAAGAATACAATATGTCACCACCCCTTCTCATCCCACGGGTGTCGTAAAAAGCAACTAAGGGACTATCCGTGAATGTTATCTGTACCAAATAAAAAGAAAGAAAACTTAAAATTAAACCCTATACCAATCCGTCTGGGCAGCGTGGTATTAGTAGGCCAAGTATTCACGGGAGGAGGCCCGTCCCTGCAGTGGGGCATTAATGGGCTGTTATGATGAATATAAAGCAAAACTGATCCTAAAAACCGATAGCAACTAGACTAGCGAGCATGAAAACTGTTAGCTGTAGTAGTCCTACTTACTTGAAGAAGACCAGTAACCCGTCCGCGTCACTGCATTAGGAAATCTGTTGTATTGCTTGCGACTTTACCAATTAAAAATAATAGTAAATTAATCCAATATCCAATACCTAAAAATATTATTTTATTTTATCATATTACAAATAGTTAACATAATGCCGATGATTAACATACAATTAACATGACACTTTAAAAAAACCTGATGTTAAGCATTTTTGCAAAAGATCAATTTAAGTTTTTTCAATGTAACTTTATAATGATAACAAAACAATAGCCTGAATTTATAACAATAAACGCCCTCCATCTACATGAAACTAATATTATTATTGAAATAAACTAAATTGTATTTACTTATGGGAAAAGTCTAATCTCCACTCTACCAAACTTGGATAGGTAGAAGACGGAACATAGCAGACAGTGAAGGTGACCGCTAACGCGTTGTAAGGGGGCCTCCTTAAACGAACATCTAAATCGTAAGTCCTAGACGCTGTTATGCAAGTGTTGTGTCCTCTATCGCGCGTTGGACCGCACGGAGAATCAATGGAATGTTAAAGTCGTGTAGTGTGTAAACAAATTGTACTTAAACGAAGGTTATTCGTACGGGAGTATTATCAATTCAGTACCGTATCTTCGGGAACGCGAGTAACACAGTTACGCGCTTTGAGTTTGCTACTCAATCGGGTCACTTGATACGGTACATATACGTCGTGTATACGCCGCAGGTATACTGACCTCTTTTATTGACGAATACTTTATAGATATGAGTAATAATTCACGGACATTCACGGAAATCTCTACACAGCGCCATCTGTTCCCAAAGTAAGCTAGGCTTAACCTTCTAGTGTTATGGGTAACAGAATAACGGATATTAATACTTGTATACTTTTTCTTTTGTAAATACATACATATTATACATAGAAACACTCAGACCAATGCAAATAATCATGTTCATGCACACAAATATTTGCATTGAGCGGAAATCGAACCCGAGACCTCTGCGTAGCAGTCATGTTATATAACCACTACGCCACAGAGGTCGTCTAAATTTTTTTTAATTCAAAATAATTTAGGCTTTCGAGGCTATGCATAAACATAAATGCATTCTTTTTTTATAAAATAATTTACGCTTTTGGCAGTCGTATATCCAAGGGACTCTACTTGAAATTTTTTGTGTGCATGAACAAAATTGTTTGCATTGGTCTGGTTATTTTCTATGTATATTATGTATTTTTAGGAACAAAGAGAAATTGTTAAAAAGAACAACTATAAACCTTTACAAATTATAATCTCATTAAAATAATTAAATAACAATCTAATACTTTGAACTTAAAATGACAACCATTAATTCCCGCCAATAGCAACCCCTTTTCTCTCCCGCCAAAACACAATATCCATCTAACCATAGAGTAATGTCATTTTTTTACTTGTCGATCGGTAATGTTACTAAGAAGTGGCCAGCTATTCTTCTAATTCTCCTAACACGGCCTCTCCTGACAGGAGGACGTCCTCGTGCTCCCTATCATTCGTGACAGCTCGCTCAAGCGTGGACTCCTCATTTTTGTCATTGCAGTCTGGGCCTGAGAATACAAAAAACATTTTAATTTTGTTTTTTATTTTTTTTAATATTACACACATGCCTAGTAGTGATACCACCACCAAGAGTACCATTTTAGAATAGCTTGTGTGACATAGGCACGACGTTAGCTTATCACACAAGCAAATCAATATTCACACATGGCAGAGGCACCACGTTAGCGTACCATGCGGCGTCCTCGTTTGTATGACATAGGCACGGCGTTAGCTTATCATACAAACTCAGCCTGTGTGACATAGGCACGGCGTTAGCTTATCATACAAACTCTGCCTGTGTGACATAGGCACGGCGTTAGCTTATCACACCAGAAAAACAATACACACAAATAACTGTTGAATCGGGATACCGGTCGTAACCAATGACACATCGATTCACAACAACAACTAGGTGTTGAATCGGGACACCGGTCGTAACCAATGACACATCGATTCACAACAACAACTAGGTTGAATCGGGACACCGGTCGTAACCAATGACACATCGATTCACAACAACAACTAGGTGTTGAATCGGGACACCGGTCGTAACCAATGACACATCGATTCACAACAACAACTAGGTTGAATCGGGACACCGGTCGTAACCAATGACACATCGATTCACAACAACAACTAGGTGTTGAATCGGGACACCGGTCGTAACCAATGACACATCGATTCACAACAACAACTAGGTGTTGAATCGGGACACCGGTCGTAACCAATGACACATCGATTCACAACAACAACTAGGTTGAATCGGGACACCGGTCGTAACCAATGACACATCGATTCACTACAACAACTAGTTTGGATCGGGCTTACCTTAATTGCTCGGCTGTACCTGACCTCGACTACTAGTGCGTTCTAGTACAGACGCACCGGCACACGGCATGTGGCAGCTGTGGCGCCATGCAGACACGACGACACACGACGTGTGGCACGAAGTGCAGCCGCTGTGGCGCATCTGCAGACGCACCGACACACGGCATATGGCCGCTGTGGCGTCATGCAGACACGACGACACACGACGTGTGGCACGAAGTGCAGCCGCTGTGGCGCATCTGCAGACGCACCGACACACGGCATATGGCCGCTGTGGCGTCATGCAGACGTGCCGACACACGACGTGTGGCACGACGTGTGGCACGACGTGTGGCACGACGAGCGGCGGCTGGGGCGTCTCCGTAGACGCGCCGGCACACGGTGTGTGTCACGACGTGTGGCCGCAGTGGCAGAGACGAACGTTGCCCTTCCATTGCAGTTAAACGATCTAAAATTTTATGCATTTGGGTAGTTAACACGTTAAGGAAATCGTGTCTATGTGCGCTCCGAGAATAGTGACTTTCGGTGCCTAGAACTTGAATCACTATTAGCATCACTATTATTCTCAGAGTTGAGCATGATTCTAGAACGCGAGTTACGATTTCTAAAGCGGTTCTTCTGATCTTACGACTATTGTTAAGCATTTTAAACTAAGTTTCAATTTTTAATCAAATTAATCAGTGTACAGGTTATAAAAATAAACAAGAATTGAACTTGGTATACTAATGTGAAAGCAAAACAAGTAACATTCACATGTACACTGAGAAATTACAAAGTCATATCATGTAATCATAGCCTAAAGCAAGAAAATATTTCGCCGGGCAAGTAAGTACCCATACACAAAATAAAAAGAATCACTTTTTTGAAATACTGTTTTACAAACAAATTGGAACGTACTCACCAATCCTTATACAGCACTTACTACAATTGAATAGCCAAAAGCGGATTAGACAAGTGAATTTCTTATCCCACTTCTGATTTTAGGAACAAAGAGAAATTGTTAAAAAGAACAACTATAAACCTTTACAAATTATAATCTCATTAAAATAATTAAATAACAATCTAATACTTTAAACTTAAAATGACAACCATTAATTCCCGCCAATAGCAACCCCTTTTCTCTCCCGCCAAAACACAATATCCATCTAACCATAGAGTAATGTCATTTTTTTACTTGTCGAGCGGTAATGTTACTAAGAAGTGGCCAGCTATTCTTCTAATTCTTCTAACAGTATGTATATTTTACAAAAATGTATGTATGTTTATCGGTTGTCTAGTACCCATAGTACAAGCTTTACTTTGTTTGTGACTAGATGGCGTTGTATAAATGCGTGAGAAATATTTTTATAGCTAGAGGCAAACTAAGCGCAAACGGGCAGTCTATATTTCTTGATATAAGTTCGACGTGTGCATCTAAAATGAATGCAAGCAAAAATATTACTAACTAAACTTTGTCCATGTGGCGAAGCTAAGAACCTATATAAATTCATAAAAGTTTAAAATATTACCGGAGACATTCTTAAACTTATAATAGGGTTCCTTAGCAATGTTTAAAAATGTTTTATTCATTTAAAATAATCTATAAGTCTATTTATTCGCGTAGTAACGTACTTAAAATACCTTCTTGCTTACCTACTTTTATAGGTTTGATAAGAAGATGGTTGAAGTACATCGTGGAAGGAAAGTTATTCACTATAAACTATTAACATACTTAATTATTACCTTTGGGTATGTATCAAATGATAAAATAAATACTACGAAGCAACACACAGCATTAATAGTTTTGTAATAACTTAAAGATTTAATAGATTTTAACGTCTGTAGTTTGAATGTTAAAAAGGTTCTGAAGACAGGGAGTATTTACCAATGACGTAATTGTTAATACCTATGCAAATTCTAAAAGAAATAAAAACAGAAATACGGAACTCTCTACGTAGTGATGACGATCGCATCTGACCGTTTTGTTTTAATACAAGTCTTATTAACTACACTGATAGTAGTTGGTAAAGAAGTTTTATCTAAGAAAGCTCTTACGAGATGAACAAGCTAACTCAACTCGATGGCAAGTGCCCATAGAAACCCGCCGTATGTACGAAAGGAGTAGCAGGTGATCTGCTAATCCTGGAAACAGGAATGCTAAAGGTTTAAGGTAGTACCATAATAAAAAGGATTAAAGAACATTATACAAACGGGAGATTAACGCGCATCCTCATAACAGCCCGTTAATGTCCTACTCCAGGGACGGACCTCCTCCTGTGACTTTCCCTCCGTCACAGCAGGAGGCCCGTCCATGCAGTGAGGCATTAATGGGCTGTTATGAGGCTGCGCGTTACTAATACCTTGGCTTACTAATACCACGCTGGCAAGACGGATTGGTATAGGGTTTAATTTCAAGTTTTCCTTCTTTCTATGTAAATGTAATATTCACAGATAGTCCCTTAGTCGGTTTTACGACACCCATGGGATGAGATGGGGTGGTGACATATTGTATTCTTACTCCGTCACCACACGGATATCCTATTTAGGTTAATTTTACATGACGTTTCGGTACAGGTTGCACAGACACGGCCAGGTAAACAGCACGATACGCGTTAATCTCCCGTTTATATAATATTTTTTTATCTTTTTCAAACGTGATAGTTTAAAAGTTATAAGGATAAAATAAATAAAAAAGTAAAGAGTCTCTATCAACATCTCCGGAGACTCTCGCTTGGCAGTTGCTTGGTCCCTGTACCCGATGCTGGTGGGTCTACCCTTTTTTTATATTTTTATATGTTTTTATTTTTAGATTTAAAAAAAGTAAATTACTTAATCTGAAAAATGTAAATAAAGAAAATAAATAAAATATTCAGCACCTTAACCATGAAAAGACTCCATCAAGCAGCAATAGTCATACGCTTTTTTTGGGTATTTCTCCCCGTAGTAAGACTCTTAGCAGGAATTACCGTATTGCTATTATATAAGTAGTAGCCCATCCTAGCCTTGTAATACTCGTAGTTTACACCCTCTCTTACCTAGAGTTGTCGTTGTAAGTTACCTACTAAATCACTAACCCGATAAATATACTATTAAAGTACAGTATTTTCTTTAGAGATAAGCAATTATTATCACTATGCTCGGCGTCTCATTGAAGGATTAAATTCGAAACGAGGTTAGCCGACAAAGAACCAAAATTACCGACATAGCTCGTAGAATTAAAGCTGAAAGTGGCAATGGGCTGGTCATATTATGTCCAAGGACCGTCTGCCGTTGGAACAAACGTGTCCCAGAGTGGAGACCGCGGCTCGGCAAACGTGTTGGGACTTGGAAGCGCCTTTTGTCCAGCAGTGGACTGCAATAGGCAAGTTGATTACTTGAATGAAAGAAATATTAGAAAGCTAGTCAACCATTTTCGCGGAGCTCCAGTAAAACAATCCCTTTTTCTTAAACAATGCGATCTAAAGCTATAAATTAACCTATGACCTGTATTCCAATAACACGCATATTCCGTATTGGTAAGTGTTAATCAAGCAGACAAAAGCCAGAGTATAATAAACATAGATTTAGTCTGTAATATCACGCGTTACCATCTTCAGTAGAATGGCTCGCGGCGAAGGGTGATTACGGGTTAAATTATGTGTACATTCAATAACAATAGAGTTCAAAGCTATAACGGGTTAACTATTCACAAACTTTGAATAATAGTTCCACATTTTGTGATTAAGTTATTATACATAGAAGCTCGTGGTGACAAAATAAGAGGAGGTTGTTTCGTTACCAATTTCTTCCAATGGTTATCGTCAAGACAACAAACCAAAAGTTTTCTGATATTGCTATTGGACGAAAATAAATGCCTGTTACTATGTATGAGTTATTATTATAGAATTTTACAGCAAGTTTTTCTTCTGCAGTGCAAAGACGTAATGTAGTATGAATTTCCCCTTATTCCGCTTTTAAGCTTGGGTTTTTGAGGTGTTCCAGTTAGTGGAACAAACTCACAGTTAATCAAAAAAGTGTTTTAATTGAATTAGGTATCAAATCAAACATTCAATATTTTCGGATTTTCGTTAAATAGGTATCTAATGTTCAACAAAATAATGTGACAAAATAATTCTAATTAGGTATAATGTTGCTGTGGTAAATTTAGACGGGTAACACACGCGTGTCAGCGGTGAGCCGCAATTTAGCTGCGGCTTTGAATGCACAAGATATGTGGAAGTGGTTTAGATGTACGCGGTAATAATTATAATTAGATTACAATGCAGAAGCTTCATTAGATAATGCTAATTAAAAGACAAAATGGCTCCAACATTATTAAAAATAGAGAACACCCTTGATCAAGTAATACAGGATATTGGGAATAAAACAATGAAGAGACCTTTGAAGAGCTGTGAAAAGGAAGTCAGAAGCACCATCGAAAAATATTGGGATACCTCCTGCCTATTCACGTAGTGCCATACGACGACGGAGGATTGGATATTTTTTATATTTACTTTAAGATATTTTTTATAAACGTGATTTATAAAATTCATTCTTACCACTTACTAAAACACTTCCGTGTTTTAAGGAAAACAGTGTTTCAGTAAGTAGTACCTAAGGATGAGCTTTGCTAGGATGCGATGCATAATTAATAAGGGTATAGTAAAAGTGTACGGGAAATTTCGCTGATATAATATCTCTCCCAAATCAAATACAGGTCTCTGGGACTTGCTTGTGCCCCAGCATATGACTAGCATAGTTTTCTGTAAGCCAAGCTTTCCTCCGTCACTAGTGCAGGCTCGTCTTTCATCATCATCTCAGCCAATTGACGTCCACTGCTGGTCATAGGCCTCCTCCAAATATTGCCACCTTGTGCGGTCCTGCGCCTCCCTCATCCATCGTCCAAGGCCCGTCTTTACTAAAATTAAAATATATTTCTAAACAAACCACCCTCTCTCTTTCACTCCCATGCATCTATCTCAGTTTACTAATAAATGAATAAAATTATTACACGCGTTTGATGATCAACTTTATGTGTTAACTTTAAGGATGAGAAATTTTATTTACGACGAAGTTTCTCGAACAACTTTTCTCGAACGAGATCGTCTTTTTTTTTACAGAATGCTCGAAAATTATGGGACTAAGGTTCATTATGTTAATGTGTATTGGGGTATAAACAGCTGCTATTTTGATTCATGTATTACGTTTATGAGATTTTTGTTGGGTTACGATGTTATTTAGTTGTTGTTTTTTTCAATGTCTTTTAAAGGTAGAGTTTATAAATTTTTTACAAAAAACATAAAGTACCCACTAAATTAAATGAAGCTTATGAAATTTAAAACTATAAGTATGTAAAAAAGGGGTATCATAACAGCCCATTAAAGTCCCACTGCCGGGACGGGCCTTCTCCCGTGTCGGGGGGATACTTGGCCTAGTAATATAAAGTTTATTTTCTTTCTTTCTTTCTTAATACCACGCTGGCACAGGGTTTAATTTCAAGTTTTCCTTCTTTTTATTTCCCTTAGTCGGGTTTTTACGACACCCATGGGATGAGATGGGGTAGTGAAATATTGTACTCTTACTCCGTCACCACACGGAAAAATCTATCCGTGTTTATTCAGTGCACAGGTGTGGGTAGACTGGCTAATTGAAAGCTCTTTTAAGACTAAGTATCATGCGTTGCCTTCGTTTCTGGACTGTATTCTCGCTTTCCATCTGCATATCAACTATCGTACTTTTAGCTGTCAAATTGTGTTACCTATTGTGTGACAATTTGGCAACTAAAAGTTAACATAACCGAATTTTAACGATTTTAAGTAACGAGAATTGACATGCAGGTTAAACCCGATACAGTCATAGCGTGTCATAATAAATGAATAAAGAAGTAATTATTAACAGGAATGAAACTAATATTTAACTCCATTAACGAGAACACCAGCTTGATAATGCTGACAACATTATAATAAAACGATGAGTTCGAGGCACTTAACTGCTTCAGTAATCCTTTGCATATCGTTGAGCAAGTAACGTCGGAGTTGCTATTCTCTGTTAACTCGCACTCATTAACTACTGATATCGTTGGCTAACGAAAATTAAAAGCTAATTTACTCAGATTTGCTGAAACTGCTAATTATAAAATACTTTTATATTAGTACTTTGCTTTTTATAAAAAGAAACTAAACTTAACCAAACTTTTTAACCTGTGGATGAGGGAGGCACAGGATTGTACAAGGTAGCAATATTTGTAGGAGGCCTATGTCCAGCAGTGGACGTCAATTAGCTGATATGATGATGGTAATGAAGCGTCTGTTGGTAAGCTTAATGCTTGATTTTGTAGAAAAAATTTGAATTTTACTAAATTACAAAGCTCACAAGTTGTTTGAAGTTACAGGATTCCGGGATCGTTTATGGCCTGGACTGTACGCTTCTTCCTGTACACAGTTACAATAATAGACGAAGAAATATTTAAAAAATTCAAACGATATCCTCTTTTTTTAAGTTCATCATTAATTTTTATTTTCACTTAAGTACTGCATGAAAATATATTCCAATCAAAACAATTTCTCTTTATTTACAATTATTATTACACCAATTGAAATGAAATAAAGTCGACTGTCGTTTAAATAAAAATGATATTACTTAATAACATTTGATGCACTTTTCTGCTTTTATTATTGTCACTGAATTTTAATTATTGTTGTTTGCATTTATATGCATGAATAGGTAGGTATATAAAGGAAGGATCTGAAATGACTCATTTTCTAGATTCTCAGGCATGGTTGAGCCAAAAGTGATCTAGCTTGATGACCTCTGTGGCGCAGTAGGTATAATACATGGCTGCTACGCAGAGGTCTCGGGTTCGATTCCCGCTCAATGCAAATCTTTGTGTGCATGAACATGATTGTTTGCATTGGTTTGAGTGTTTACTATGTACAATATGTATGTATTTACAAAAAAAAAGTATTTAAGTATGTTCATCCGTTGTCTAGTACCCGTAGTACAAGGTTTGCTTAGATTGGGACTAGGTGGCGATGTGTGAATGTGTGAGGATTATCTACACACCTCAACAAAGTCTAGGGATATTTTGTATAAAGTTGTGAAACTCAAAAAAAATTGGTTTGTTTTTAATTCTTTTGATGAAAACTTACTTTGATAACCTTTTTTAACCATTCTAAATTTGAATTTGAAAAATAAAATTAAAAATAAAAGATCTACGCGGCCTAAACGTAGTCAAGTTCGAAAATTTCATTTTCCAACAGTAAGTTTTGACTGCATTTATGTGTATAATTTACGTTTTATGACAATTTAAACGTTTATTTCGAATAAATGATATTGTGTGCATCAAACAGTGGCGCCATTTCATTAGAAACAAAATGTTGTGGGCAGTAGGCATGCTCCCAGCTGCGGGTACTAAGCGAAGTATTGCTGAAGAGATTGGAACAATACAAAATATGAAATCAAGGTTATGGTCACGTTATCGTGCTACTGGTGAAGTGGCTGAAAGATACCACGGCAAAAAGTCTATCACCACTCAACGAAATTATCGATTTTTGCAAGTTCCCACGAAAAGACAGCCAAATGTTACTACCATGCAGCTGGTTTAGAGGCTCCAGCTCTTGGTGGAGCCTGGCCGGGTGACCAAACTGTCAGAAGAAGTCAGCATGAAGCTCTCCTTTATGCTTGCATACCGCGTTGTACCCCAGCACTACGCCGAGCGAATCGCGCACGACGACAAGAGTGGGCTCGTGAACATTTGCTCTATAAAGATAACCTGTTATCTGTAGTGGTGTTTACACATGAGTCCCGGTTCGGTTTCCACTCGGATTCACGTAGAGAACGTACTTGGCGAGTTCCTGGTTGTGAAAGCCGTCTACAACATCCTCAAGAAATCTATTCATGCCACGATAGAACAATTATGGTTTGGACGGGAATTTGTCTCGGTCGAAGAACAGAGCGCGTTTTGATCAGAAACAAACACGGCTGAAAAATAATTTAACGAGGTGCTAGTACTAATAATGTACCCCCGTAGACTACAATTGGGCCAAATGTTTAAGCTCATGGACGATAAAACCCGTCCGCATAAAGCGAGAGTGATGACAAGCTGGTTGCAGGAGCACGAAGTATCGATTTTATGCTGAACCACTCAATCGCCTAACCTTAAAACCATAAAATACGCGTAGGACATGTTCAAAAGAAGGGCTTTGATGAATTTACCTCCATAAAATTGCGACGGAAGGGCTACTTGTTTCGTATCCTAGTTGACCTGGAACAATATACCGCACCAAGACCTGGATAACTTAATCCAAGCATGAAAAACTACTTATTGCAGGACCGTTATTTACGGTTTTTTGAATGTACTGACTACTGATTACTCACATAACAGTTAAAAACTGATAACTTTTCGCTTATTTTCTCATTTGCTTAAGAAACACATTCATTTTTAGTTTTACTAATTTTCTAAGTTTTTTATTTATTTGTAAAAAAAAAAAAATATGCTAAAAATGTATTTTAATTTAATTTTGGATTGTAGCCTGATAAATTGCCTTTATAAAAATATAAATATGTTGTATGTTATCTCCAATAATTTTGGAGTTATACCAAATAAAATTGAGTAAATACCAAATATCCCTAGACTTTGTTGAGGTGTGTATTTATTTAGATATAATTAATATCTAGTAAAACACAAAAAAGCAGCAGCATGCCTGTGCCCTGGCATTGTGGAGTCTATTAGCAGAAGTTACCACTTACCATCACGTGGGCCGGCTGCCTTCATAGGACAATAAGCAGAACAAAAGATAAAAAAACAGGAAAACATTTTATATTTTATGTTATATTCTCTTTTTGCTCATAGATTCTTTCATAATAGTAAAACACCTAGCCAATATTTAAAGTAGTAAACGAGAAATATAGCAAAATAAAAACATAATTTTATTGTTATCATATTAAATGATACGCGCCATTGTATTGCGCGACTTAATGTTGAATTATGCAAGAGATTAGTGCTGTCCGCGTAAACCCTTTTTTGTTGAAAACAACATTGAGCATGGCTTTTTTTCTGCTCTTTAAAATCCCACTTAAGACGCACTGTTGTGATAAAGGTTAATGGCCTATTGATACCATACTGACTTGTTAACTTGATAGCACTTTGTACGTTAGATCTTGGATATTACTAAAGAACTTAGTAAGTCCATGGAAACATTTTTGTTCAAGAGTGATCCGGTTCCCAATGTTTTTCGGTAAAATACTTGCCATGCGTTGAAATACTGCCTGTCATCATAACAGCCCATTAATGTCCCACTGCAAAGACGGGGCTCCTCCTGTGACGGAGGGATAATTGGCCTACTAATACCACGCTAGCCAGACGGATTGGTATAGGGTTTAATTTCAAGGTTTCATTCTGTTTATTACGTAAAGATAATATTGACGGATAGTCCCTTAGTCGGTTTTTACGACACCCATGGGATGAGATGGGGTGGTGACATATTATATTCTTACTCCGTCACCACACGGAGAAAGAAGATTCAGGCCTTAATAAATCCTCTCTGTAACAACTAAGGAGAAAAGGTCGGGAACTCTACATGAATATCAGACACTTACAGACTAAACTCGTTTTAAGTGTCTTGTTACCATGAAGTTCCTATATCTCATAACCTATGAGACAAGATTGAAACTTTGTATGACAGTGGTTCAAGCAGGATAGTTTAAAGCGGTAAACATCACTACACTAATGAGTAAACTTCCTCTAAAAATAAGACTATAGAGTTCCTTCACCATAGACCTCGTAAAGTATGTCACGCAACAACCACCTTACTAAAGTTTAAAAAAAAAACTAGAAACAAAGCAAAACTTGTTTGTCTTCCTCACTAATGAATCACAGAAATGAGTCGTTCTCTATTTAAATTGTCAGAAACCCAACAAGTCCTATTCAATAGCAAACTGTAAACAAATTACTGGCGACTTCAAATTGATCAATAATGGTTAGTTTCGACTGTCGTTTAAATAGGTGTATTGTGGCCGAAACACAGGGAACAAATCTGTGTGTGTTCAACTAAAGCTATATATCAGAGGCCGCCGATATTTATAGCCTAGCAGTGGCGAAGGGTGGATTTTTATAAAAGGGAAGCCGAAGATTCCGTGGACTTTTGTTCTACTTTATATTACTATTATTCTGTAGTTCATAGGTATTCGTGAGAAAATGTTTCGATTTTACCTAGTTGTCCCGAACTCATAAACTTAAAATACGAAAATGTTTCTCTGTTTGGAAGACTTCTTTGATCAATTAGATTAATTGTTTATATTGCTATATCCTAAATGATTCTACATACCTACTTACTTACTTTTAGAATCTGAGAATACTGTCTGTAAGCCACTTACTTATACGTATCGAAATGAGATAATTGTATTAAAATGTTTCGTAAATCCACAGCGCCGGCGTTTCTTATATTTATAATTCAATTTCGAGAATGATGTTTTATCGCACATCACATAATAGGATAGTCAATATAATATAACACTATTAACCTGTCCCTTATAACAACAAACTATTAAATTTGCTGAAAACAATACAAACAAGTACTTACAAAAATATTCCATAGGATCCCAACGCACTACGACAAAAATAAAGTCAACCAATGCACAACACATAATACACAATCATAAATAATTAAACATACAAATTTTACTACTTTAAACAAGAAAGCGAATTTTATAACCTATTTGCAGAAAATAAATACAAATATCTGTTTTTTCTTCAAATGGTCCTATCGTTTACCGATGATTCTGCCAAAGTCAAGACGCAAGCCGTATAAAAATATAAAAACAAATAAATATAATTAAAAACTAAAAATTCAGAAGAAAGGCTGATTTCTATCAGATTTAAATAATTGATAAAAACAAAGGAATGTCAATGGCAAATTAAGTACTTAACGTGAAATGAAATGAAACTTCGTTACAATTGGTCGGTCCACTGGTTGCAATAGTGCTTTCTCGCTCTCGCAATGTTGTAGTTGTATCTTTTATCCTTGTCATAAGCCGATGGCCACCGGCTTATATGGTACCTTAGATCGACGAATACAAAGTGTCACGTGACCGTACGATTTCCGTACAGTCTGTTGTACTGGATTCCTAATTTCGCGACCGGCTTACTGCGCTCCGCGCATGCGCGCTTTAAGTACTCTCTGACTGAACCATAACAAGTTGTTAGTTGACAACCTTTAATTACAAGATGGCGTTATGAGTACGTAAATAATTATATTGAAAATTATTATTACTGTAATTATTATTGCGATTTACGTAAGAGAATACTTTTTTGTTTTATATTATTTTGTATTGAGTGGATGTTGCGTCATTGATTTATAATTGATTAATAGACAATGCTAAGCGGTTTTTGCAAAGGTAAGCCGGTAGGAATCGAGTTATATGGACACTTCGCCACTATAGCCTAGTTGTGAAGCTTAACACGTTCGTATGTTTACAGAAACAACGATAAATTCTTGAACAAATATCCCTCTATTTCAATTACATGTCAATACTCCTTTTTTTATTTATATAAGAGTTTTAATTAAAGGATATTAGTGCTTTTACCGCTTCGAACAACTGGGAGTTTTATAGCTTAAGTTTCGTTCAGAACAGCGGTCGCTCATGCAAATTGATTCTTGATTGTCGAGAGTTTTTGAATAAAGAATTTTATGATGATGAATTTCTGGCACGGTATTACATTCGCTTTAATTTTATAAGTGATTAATCACAGGTAAGTAAGTGTAAGTACACTCATTCAATAATTCTTGACATAATATATAAGTAACAGACTTCAATTTGTGCAAGCTTTTTTCATGTTAAAATTTAACCAGGAGGTTAATTACTCTCGTATTTATATTGGATAGAATTCTATTCGGGAAATTTTTATTTATTTATTTATTTAAACATTATAGGTGCATTATTCTTATAGGGTACGCCCTAATACAATAAAGTAGCTTTTAAGTACTTAAAATTTATAATTACCATAACCTATTTAATCTATTATCCATAATTAAAATCTTATATCTCATCTAATCTAAAGCCCGATTTACACATCGACAAGTACAGTAGCGAGTTAAGTAGTAGGTTGTTGATTCAGTTGATTTAAATAGATCTCCATAAGTATTTGGTAATTTTATTGGCAGTCAAATTATTTACAGAGGTAATCCTCTGTAAATAATTACAAGTAATAAAAAAATTCTAGTCAATCCTACGAGCTTCTGACGTCAGTTACTATGAAAATGCTTTGTTAAGGCCCTTTACGTGGCTTACTAGCGCCGCCAATAGAAAAAAAATCATAATTCGCAAATAAGATAAATAACGATAAATGTTGATAACAAAGTCTTGAGAAAATGCAATAAAGTATTTGAATAACACACTCTTTACGTTTGAAATGTTTTTCAATTAAATAAATATTGCATTATTAACAAAAACGGCCGTTTTTTTTTCGAATGCGAAATTTAACTAATTAAAAAACATTTAAAGTGTTGAGAGTGTGTTATACAAATACTTTATTGCCTTTTCTCAAGACTTTGTTATCAACATTTAACATTATTTATCTTATTTGCGAATTATGATTTTTTTCGCACGTAAATAATCCGTTACAGTATTTGGAGTGATTTTTATACGTTCACCAGCCCAGAAGACCGAAAAAGATGAATCATTATCACGCTTAAAGAACTAGAAAGCTAAAATATTTTAAAAGTAGTACAACGTAATGTCGGTAGAGGATAACAAAACTCCATCATTATTATTACATCTTTTTAGGAAATTGATGTCCAATGCTGGACATAGATTCCCTAATAAAGCCTCCTTGTGCGGCTGTGTGCCTTCTTTATACATCGATTTACCATCCTCCTTAATAGGTACTAGCTGACCCGTGCCCACTTCGTTGGACAGCGAAAAAAAACGTGTCATTTTTTAATTACTGCTCCACTCTTATTAGTCAAAGCGTGATAATATATATTTATGCAACTCCCCGCTAATGACACTCCCCGATAAATGGACTATTCAACACAGAAAGAATTTTCTAAATCGGTTCAGTAGATCCAGAGATTATCCCTACAACGTCACAAACACACAAACTTTACCTCATTATAATATTAGCATAGATTAACAAAACTTACAGGGACGTAATTGACATAGAGTCGAAAGGGTAGTTGCATAGCAATCAAAACTAACGCGCCTGTATGAAGATACGTGTGAGTGTACAAATAAAGCTGGTTTATAACGATCGTAGTTCGTTCCGTACTCTACTCCCAAGGGAGCAAGGAGTAAATGTTTGTATATGTATATATACCAATAATCCGTGTGGTGACGGAGTAAGAATACAATATGTCACCACCTCATCTCATCCCATGGGTGTCGTAAAAACCGACTTAGGGACTATACGTTAATATTATCTTTACGAAAAAAAAAAAAAAGGAAAACTTGAAATTAAACCCTATACCAATCCGTCTGGCCTGCGTGGTATTAGTAGGCCAAGTATCACTTCGTCACGGGAGGAGGCCCGTCCCTGCAGTGGGACATTACTAGGCTGTTATTTTGAAACAAAGTGTGAACAAAGCCTAATTCAACTATGTTGTCTTACCTGTCGATGACGACCGTATATATTACATTTTATGGCTCTATACATTTACAAACGGAAAATATTTGTGAGTGGCATACATTTTTATTGAACTTGTTTATTGTCAATCACTTTTTACATGTTTCAGCAAAATATATTTATTGGTTTTGTCTTCATAACAACCTCGTATGTAAGGGCTTACATTACACACTGCTTTGTTATGTAGGTTATTATCAATAATACCTAATTTTCTTTGATTTTATGCCAGCGCCCACACTAGGGATCGACCACTGTGTCGCAGGAACTTTTACATTCATGAAGTTAACGGACACATTAGGCTCAAAACAATATTTGTGGATTATACAAATAATTAACTTGCGAGGAAATCGAACCCTAGACCTCATGCACGGCAGCAGCATAAGGTTACACGCTTTGCCAACGAGGCAGTCAAAACGTGTCCGAATTTTGTGCAGCAAGTGCGCCTAAAGACGTTGAAAACTACTTCAACGGCATTAAAGAACAAGTTGGTTTTTGTATTAATAGTTAAAACCCAAGAAGTTCTAAAATATTTTGTTATAAAACATACACAGCTTGCTTCTCCAAATGCAATTTCAGTTTTTAAATCGCCCTCTGACTTCTATATTGCGGACCTTTTCATTACTGCTATAAAGCACTCCCACTTTTGCAAGCTTTTCAGTCAGGATCAACAACACCTGTTTGCAGAAAATTGAAAATTTAATGTCTGTTATTCGTCAATGAAATTAAGTTACATAAGTATATTAAGTAGAAATTTATTTAACCGGTCGCCTCTTATATCAACCATAAAAGAAGAAGGGTTCTGTGATTTTGCAAACTTAATACTGCAAACTAATAATATCACCACACGAATAAAGAATATTTCTTATTATATCATGATGTTTACTACTGATCATATCTGCTTAGTTTAATTCTAGATGGCGTTTTATTGTTATAGGAGAAAATACATTTAATTTATATCTCATAAGATACAATCATACCTAAACCAAAATCATTTATTGATTATAAAAAAACGAAATAAGACCAAAATTCATCTGATACAATAAATCAAATTACACCTCGCGAACCATACGACGATTTGCCCTATAAATAAAAGGAAGGTAATCTATTTGGGACTGTAAATTTATTATTCAATGCAAACGAAGTGCCCCGATAAAATAAAGTCTATTTTCTGCTAAATTTCAATAAAATCAATCGTAATTCATGAATTACGATGAACGTGCTAACAAACATGGAAGAAAAGAAAATTGTATCTGCCGAGGAATTATTTTTACTTTAGAAATTTATTTATCGATTTCAATAAGTATTTAAAAATAGACTATTCTTTCTGAGTATTCCTTTAATGTCTTACTGCAGGGACGTTCATCCTTCTCACCAAAAACGAATTAGACCTATCATCAGATCAACCACTTTCGTCAATGCAGGGACGAGTCAATTCCTGTGACGGAGGGAAACTTTGGCTACTTATATGACGTTGCCAGACGGATTGGTATAGTGTTTTGCGTTTAGCTTTCGTTCTGTTCTTTTTTAATCAGGAAAGAAATAAGTTTAGAGCTATCAGCTGTTGTTTATTGATCATGAATAAAATTACAAGCATTGATCGTCGCAAATGGTATGTGGTAGCAACAACTCGTTATATGAATTTATTGTGACCTATATGAATTGAAGATTAATAAGCATCTAGAGTAAGGCTTTCGTAAACCAAACTTTAAGTCAATTTTGAGCAACGTTGATATCTTTGGGATGGATCTCTATCTTTCCCCAGTACCTCAATACACATTAAATGAAATCAATTTGCTAGAAACGAAGCAGCTTAATGAAGCTAACCATACAAGAATACTTTACAAAGTAATCCTTAAGTGTTACACACATTATAATAACAATGGCGTATTGATTTACTGCGAAACTTTTAGTAAGGAACAAAACTTCTACTGAGTATAGGGAAATCAAGCTTTTAACTTCACCTTAGAAGAATTTCTCAACTATGTCTTACTACACACTCAAGTTTTTAAACGAGCATTTACTTAACAAAGTATTCCGCAGCGTGTGAATTTAAAACTGAAAAGTTGAGAATGTTTTAGTTAAATTTTGATACTGCAATCGTAGCAACCCATGGGATGAGATAAAGTGGTAACACAGTTTAAAGAATAACTTTAATAATATTAGCAAAGCAACTTCTTTATTTTATTTTCTTTATCAGTTATCTACTTCGCTCGACTTTGACCTTCTTCGATCTGTTTGTCAAACTCATTTGACGGAAAACGACCGATAAACGTAAAGGTAAGCGTACATTCAAGAAGAAACATTTTATACATAAAATAATAAGTCCATAATAATTATTGTTGCAGCTTCTTGTCCTACTAAAAGGGGCAGGCTTAAACCAAGAAACCTGGCCTACCATGCTTGACAGATGAATTGAAATAGAGTTTTATATTATACTTACTTTTTTGTTTTCTTTACCAGTGGTGACAACGTGTAAGTAATCTAAGGCAATATTGCATGGAGACTAAATACTACCAATCAATTCAGCTTATTGAAGTCCACGCATGGACATAGGCCACTAATTAATGATCGTTAAATAATGGTTGTGTACAAAAATGCTAATGTTGACACAATTTTCCAAAAATAAGTATTTTAATATCAAATCTAACAGTTTTGACATTCTATCACAAAGATAATACGCATACCTACGTACACGCGTACCCTAAAAAGTATCGTATTGGAAAATGTACTAACTTATGATGGATGGCACGCAAATAATTTGACAAAATTGTTACAAAAACGTACTTTTAAGAGTATAGACTATATTAACTTAATTTAATGATTAGCAGAAAACCTTCTCTAGTGACAGAGGGAAAATGGCCACACTAATTTGTATTAGGTAAGTATCTACCTACCTACTAATTATTTTTTATTTTGATGTTATCTGCAATCTTTAGGTAAGTATAATTAATGTATGAATGGATACAGTATGCCTTCCAAACTATGTTTTATAGTCGACCTACCTTACTGTGGTACAGAAACCTTTTCATACATGTCCACTTTTGAGAAGCCCTTTGCCCTATTCATGTTGTTTAAGCGGAGCTGTTTGAACACTTTTATCTGCTTCGGCGACCGCTCATACAGGCTCAATATTGCTTCTTTACTTATGTATCGAAACATGGTATATATAGTATACACTTGAGTTATAGTATTCGTGCCAGTCATTCTCTGAGTTTAAAAGTAGCTTATGTCATGTATGAGAATATTCAATTTACATCAGACATAGAAAGAAAGAAAGAAAATTAGTTTTTATTTGACATAAAGAACTTTTAACTTACCGAAACGCAAATCTTTAACAAAAACATATTTTATCAGTCAGAATACCTCTTTAATAGACCACTACCTAATATTCTGCTGCAGGGACGTTCCTCGAACATACATGGCTGCTACGCAGAGTTCTATGACTCGATTCCCATTCAAAGTAAATCTTTGTATACTCGAAAACGAAATGGCTTTATCAGTTTTGACAAAAAATTCTATCATAATTCAAATTCATTAAGATCGTTATTTAATGTTTATGCGTGAGCTTGACGTCATTGGTTGACCGTAATCAAAACTATGCTTAGATTAAAAGTGCAATCTATTTTAAACTTTCCCTTCAACGCAATAAATAATAATATCTACTAACACAATACAAATGTCACTATATTAAACTGTAGAGTTTGTGTGTGAAAAACCATGAAAAACCATTAAATAATTTAAAACTAAAGTCAACTCGTTACTTGTGACATTACAAGCTTGTCATTTCAGAAAAACTGAAAATGTAGAATTTAAATATTGGCTGGTAAGCCACCCAATTGTTGGCACCTTAAGAGTGGACTTCGCGTCAGACTAAAATATTATAAAATGATAAAATACTTTAATCTTTGCTTATACTTAATCATTATAATGTGATTGAATAGTATTAAATAAATATTATTGGCACTAATGCTAATAAAAGGATTCTGATAAATTTATTGTTGCTCTGTTGACACATGAAATAAATAAAATATGATAAATATATTAAATAAATAATATTTGAACTTTTATAATCATACTGAACTTGAATAATCTACAGTGTTTTCTTTCTTTTTACTCACTTTTAACCCATAAGTGCCAATAATTGTAGGACTTCTAACGATTAGGTGGTTTACCCTAATTTGTTTTATATTATAAAATTACGAAAACTTTAAATTGAAATATGTGCCAATGACGTCATGCAAGAAATGAAAGGGATGGACATATAAGGAAAAAAGAGAGAAATTCATTAGAATAAAACGTTTTACCGAAAATATGCTCTAGGATCAGTCAATAACGTTGACTTTACTATTTGTTTTTATAAATATCTAACGACTATTTGCTAATACAAGATAACTGATATGTCAAAGTAGCGTCATGCTTTAGCTGATGTTTTGTTATGCGATATGGAACCTAATAGTTTTATGACATGCAACTAACATTCACTCTAGAGGTGATAAAGCCATTTAGTTTTCGACCATACATTAAATGTTTGGATTGATCTGTATGATAAGTATGTATTTTCATGTGTACTTTTAATTTTTTTAAAATGAGTATAAGTATATTTCCGATGTCTAGAACTCAAAGTAAAAGTTTTCATCAATTTAGGGCTAGATAGCATTGTGTTAATAATGTTACAAAAACATTTTAAAATACAGACATCATAATTACTATAACTTCCAATAAGCTTACAATTACATAAAATTACCTCGAGGTTATTCATCGCGCCATGCTTAGTATTCCATCACAAATCAGAACGCGTCGAGAGCCCAAAATACTTCATTAGCCTACTCAACGCACTTCCCCTCTTATACCCTCAGTCGGGGGGGAGGGGGTTAGGTAGGGTGGCTTTTACAGGATAGCACTGATGAACAAGATAATCTGAATTTTGATTTGCAAATAAAATATTTGATTCATTAAGGGGTGTGGTGGGTTAATGGTAATTCTGCTTATTGTTGCATGCTGGTTAAAAAATTTTCTTGTTAATTATTTATTAAGTGACACCATCTTTATTACACAACACATACATACATAAACTCACGCCTTATCCCGGCCGGGGTAGGCAGAGACGACAGGACAACACATTTTAATAATACAATTATACTTAACCAAACTGGTCGGTGTTATATGCCTTCTCACGTGCATACAATTTTTACGATTGTAGGAGGAAATTGCGCTGAAAATAGTATATTTATATTCACATAATATTACAAATACAAATACAAATACAAATTCCTTTATTCACAATAAATAGGGTATAATGTACATACAATGTAGGTGACATAATGTGGTTAAAAACAGTGCTTTGCCTATTTAGCTGTCAATTGGAACAGCGTGTGATATAAAACTATATTAATAATAATGAACTTATAAACTAGACAACTACTAAAACTAAATGAAAATAATTTATTTAAGTACGTTGTTTCTTCTAATGAACTAGCAATAATTAATATATTAGACAAAATTGGAGGATCTGGACATAAGTACTGGAATGCTAAAATGCTTCTTCTATTTAAATGAATAATAAACATCGTAATCAAAAGGTTGCGAGTACAGGTTCCATTTAATTGAAATGTTTATATAAGTACCAGGAAATCATTATCCAAAATTTTATACTTTCAGCATAACCTTACAAAACGTATCGATTTCTAACAAGGTAGCTCATTATGAGACTAATGAACTGCCTTGTTAAATATCGATTACCAGAGATTATTTAACAAAAATTTAAAAACAGATTTAAAATAACAATCATTTTTTTTTTTATAATTTTTCAAATACTTTTTTATAGAAACCCAGCTCATAGCCATTTAAAATATTGATTTTCTTGCATTGTAACGAATATACATCCTCCTTAGGTACGTTTTATGGCACTTTCTTTTTTTTATTCCTGTCACTTTACTCGCCCATTCATTTCAAACTGCGTTCTAATTACAACGAACCAACAACGTCTATCAGAATTAAATTATGACAGACTGAGTGACTACGTTCATCATTCTATTTACACAGACAAGAACGTACACCGTTAATGAAAGCCGGACAATGATTCGACACTCGATATTCTCATAAATCATTAATTGTCATATTAATGATGACTTTCGAATAATTTATAAGGCGAGGTAGAGACTATAATTGGATCAGAATATTCAAATAAATGTTTATTTTAATTGAGTATATTTCGATCTTTATTAAATTGACTTTTGATCGAAAGTTTTTGAATAAAGGGTTATTTATTGTGATGTTCTCTAGATGTTTAATGTAATGTAAAAACCAGGTTATGGAATGAAGTACCTTCCGAGGTTTTCCCAAAGGAGCAATCCTAAAGCATAGGGTCCAACAAAAGAGGAATAAAAATGTTTTTACAGTGTCGTTAACGAACGAATGACAACTCTACTCCTCTAGGTGTTGCAAATGTTTAGAAGGTTACAATGACAGCAAACTTATTTGGCCTACATAAGTGAATATCCATGATAAAGGGAAGCGAGAGAAACTCTTTTCAAATGAACATTTCAGTATTTTTCTTGCTATAATTAAGACAGTTAACTCGTTTTTGTTTAAGTTACTAATATTTATCCATAATTTCAAAATCTGCCATATATGCGGGTCATATATGAGAAAACTAAAACGCGTATTTTCTACTCTTATAATCTAACCCCCTTACTCATAAACGCCTCTAAAATTTTAGTCAATTGATTAGCTTAAATTCTTACGGTTTTGTTTGGCATAAGGTTAATTTGCTAATAAAAATCTCGCTAAACAGTGGCTAAATTTAAGAGGCGTTTATGAGTAAGGGGGTTAGATCTTGTTCATAAATATGGTTGTAAAGATTGATTAAAATTATAAATAACATAAAAAAATAACATAAAGAATATATCTTTATCACAGAAATACGTTATACTACTTGCTAACACAGCCTTGAACTAAAACATCTACGATATGTTTTCTCTTGTGTACAAGATAATCTAGATAAATGCAACGATAGCACCTGGCCCACTCTTCTTCAGGCATTAAGCTTTCGTCGACGAAGCATCGATTTGCTCATGTAGATATATCAAATTTTTTTTAACCCTAGGTAAAGTTTTGAAGGATTGCTGTCGTTCTAAGATCGGGCAAAGAAAGGTTTTCCTTCTTCCTAAGTATTAAAATATGTTAAAGTATATAGGCTTATGTCTAACAGTCTCTTGGCAAAAATCTTATGATGATTTACTTCTACCACTTTAGTTAAATTGTGATTACAACACAATGAAAACAATCATTGTCAGCATTAAAAATTGGCATAAAATTAGGTTCTCCGACAGACATTGGAACATCATGTAAAAGTATCCAAAATGATAAATCCAAGATAAAAGAAATATCCGTCTCAATGTCATGGCCTTAACAAACATTTATTTGAAGCAAATAAAATAGTAGGTAGGCTGAGGTAGGCACACATCAAAATGCAAGAAGTGAGCTCTGTGTTTACAATCGAAGACGAGGTGATTCTAGTAGTCTATACTTTAGTACCTAATGTAAATGTTTATTTCTTTATGATAATGTGCAAAGGATCGATTTGTCATTAGTTCGGTAATTAGTAGATATATTCTTGACTAAGTCTTTGAAAAATATGTATTTTTTTAAGGCTGTATAAGTGCACCAATTCCTTCCGGAATTAAAAATATACTTAGTGTATAAAATGAGTGCCCGTTCGAACTAAATTAATATATAATTTACTTCAATTTCGACGGCTTCTATGGCGTAGTGGTTATACAACATGACTGCTACGCAGAGGTCTTGGGTTCGATTTCCGCTTAATGCAAATATTTGTGTGCATGAACATAATTATTTGCATTGGTCTGAGTGTTACTATGTATAATATGTATTTACAAAAAAAGTATATACGAGTAAGTATTAATATCCGTTGTTCTGTTACCCATAACACAAACAGGTTAAGCCTAGCTTACTTTGGGAACAGATGGCGCTGTGTAGAGATGTCCGTGATTATTTATTAATTTAATTAAATCATAATATTTGATGTATTTCTTTCGACTAATAAATCGAATAACTGCCGCCTTTTAACTGGTCTGCGAATTCAAAAAACATCGTGGACGTCTATTAAAATCCTCTGAGCTTTAAATGATCGAATTTCTGGTCGAAGTTCAGACAGCATAGTGAATACGTTACCGTATCTTTATTCGTACGATTTAAATTTATCGAGTGACAGGTAACTGCTGAATATTATAATTTACACCTATTTGAAAATGTTAATTTGATTTCCAACCTTCTTGTAAACTTAAGGAAATCAAGGACGGACATCATGACGGACTCTCAAGGCCAATATGTCGTACTCGAAATGAGACTACAACTACACATTCTTCATTCATTATCACGTGTATTTCGTCTCTTCGTTCGTCACTCTAAGAGTGAGAAACTTCTCATGTAAGTAGGTATAATCATCGTCATCGCCATAACAGCCCATTAATGTTCCACTGCAGGGACGGGCCTCCTCCCATGATGGAGGCATACTTGGCCTACTAATACCACGCTGGCCAGACGGATTGGTATAGGGTTTAATTTCAAGTTTTCCTTCTTTTTATTTCGTAAAGCTAATATTCACGGATAGTCCCTTCGTCGGTTTTTACGACACCCATGGGATGAGATGGGGTGGTGACGTATTGTATTCTTACTCCGTCACCACACGGACAAAGTACAATCATAATCATCATAATCAGGAACGGACGGAATAACGGAACTGTGACTTCACTGATGTGTGTGAATCGTCCTTTAATCATCCTCATTACTTAAAGAAATCAATAGAAGAAAACAATATATTACTGAGACAACTCTAGACGAAATCCTTATATTAGTATTGGTATAACAAACGTTTTATCGTAGAAACAAACGATTTCAGCGCGACGTTTAATTGAATTAATCTTGTCTCAGTTGGGGACAAAACATCCTTTATTTATTACAATATTCTGATATTTAGATAGTCCCTACATTAAATGGCGGAGTCGCAAAACGTTTCAAAGAATTTTAACAATGTTATGAAATAAACAAGATTAAGTTTAAGCCCTGATTTGATGGACAATAAGGCCAGAAGATTGTATTTAATTTGTGTAGTATGAGACAATTAATAATAAAATTAATACGTAATAAACTTTATCTCTCCGTGTGGTGACGGAGTAAGAATACAATATTATGTCACCACCCCTTCTCATCCCATGGGTTTCGTAAAAACCGACAATGGACTTCTTGCACGAACAACCGCTTAACACAGCGAGGGCTTTTACGGGAAACCTTCGGCGCAGGTGAAGGTACTACATATAATACATTATTTCGATTACAAACAAATATCTTTAAAACGTTATTATAGAATTCAATTCTACAATCTAATAACTGTATTGTCAAGCCGATTTCTATACGAAACAGCTTATACGTCAGAAAAGCTTGAACTAAAAATTGTAAGAGACCTATTGAACAATAAATATACTGGAAAACATACAATGAAGTTTTATTTTGTGTAAGTTTTGAAAAATCTTCGAAAATTAATGACTTATAAATGAACTAAATAATAACATTTATCAAGTGTAATGATTGATGTTTTTGGCTAGGTCATCCTGGCTGGCAGGAATTTTTACCAACGTTTTGAAGTTTTGGACCAACGCACTTTATACACTGCGTTCTAACGTACCTATTTCACCTATCGCCTTCATCCTTATTTGATAATACATATATTGTTATAACTTAGTGATTCTCAGCATTTTGTCAATAAATTTCAAAAACTACAAACACTCAATTTAGTTCTGATACAAAATGATAAGCGACGTGCTCTTGCTGTGCCGCTCTACAAGATCGTGAAAACTTGTCGGCATCAACTACAACGCGGGAAAAATGTATTCTGCCGAGCGTTTGCCGCCCAATGCTGAGACATATTTTTATAAGCTATCTTATTGTATTTCTGTACTTTTAAAACACTTAGGTAGGTACGTATATAAGTTCTAAGACATTTTCGAAAAGTTTGATGATAAAATTCTAAAAAGAAACCCTACAATTATAACTCAGATTAAGGTAGTAGGTTTATAAAGGTCTGTTTCTACATTAGCAAATGTAAGAATAATGAAATAGTTTCTTATATTTTAGTAGCATTACCGTATAAGTGACCGAAACTGAAGCAGAATATTTACTCATGAAACGCGATACCAATACATCCCAATTTCATAGAGAGGTCAGATCCATCTAATTGATTTCACGTAAACCTATCCCTTATAAATAATAAGTAATGGAAGCTGTTTTGCTCATAACTCTGTAATCGGGTTGCCGTAAACCACGAAATAAGGGTTTTAAATCATACAATTCCTGCTGGATCAACCTGGCTATTTTTAACGGATTTCAGTAATAAAATTCTTTGGTCACGCATCGTAATTTATCTTTCGTAACTAGTTACGAACATGGAATTGTTTTCTTTCTTTGGAAACCAGCTACGAATGTTTCCGTAGCTATTAATAATTATGTATTTTTGTAACCATGTTTCGTAACTAGACAAGAAAGAAATTTTTTACCTGTCTATTAATTGAGCAAAAATTGTCCACTTTTATAGCTGTCTTTCGTAACGTTAATGGAGAAAAAACACGAATTTTCATAACTACTTAATGTTTATCCAATAATATTAAGAGCGTTTATAGGGCTCACTAGCGCCGCCAATTGAAAAAAAATCATAATTCGCAAATAGGATAAATAATTTAAAGTGTTGATAACAAAGTCTTGAGAAAAGGTAATAAAGTATTTGTATATCACACTCGCAACACTTTAAATGTTTTTCAATTAAATAAATATTGCATTATAAACAAAAACGGCCGTTTTTTTTTTAATGCGAAATTTAACTAATAGAAAAACATTTAAAGTGTTGAGAGTGTGTTATATAAATACTTTATTGCCTTTTCTCAAGACTTTGTTATCAACATTTTACGTTATCTAACTTATTTGCGAATTATGATTTTTTTTCTATTGGCGGCGCTAGTGGACCGCGTAAAGGCCCTTAAGGAAAATGCATTTTTACACATAAAGCACATTTCAGTTTACATTTCGTAAAACAAATACAACGATATCAACAATTTGGTAAACGTCTCTCCATATTAATAGCAGTCACCAACCCTCACAAATTCGTTCCGTATTTATCATTAAACAAAAGAATTCAGAACAGAATATTTACTTTGACCGATGGCCGGTGGAATTTCTGTGTTGATCATCTCTCATACGACCGCATGACGATGTGTATTATACAGAACAACACGTCAACCTAGATAGACATGGACCTTAATTCTTTGTAATAAGACATATTTTAAAATTAAAGTATGTAGTCTGATGAAATTCGAGAAGTTGTAAAATTATTTACAAAAGAAAATTAAATGAAAATTTACACACACATTTTCAGAGAAAAGTATTGTTTTTCTAAGCAAAGTTAAAAAACTGAATTGATATTTTTTTTTCTACAAGTTTAAATGTACCTAAACCAAATGTCTTTATGCTACGTTTTAATATTATGTTTTATCATCCTAAGTAAGTACTAAAATGAAAAAAAAGGATGAAAAGACACAATTTTTTTTCTGTTACCGAACGATTCTTACGATGTGACACTATGATATTCTATTCATGATTTTTTTTTCTATCTAGTATTATTCGGATTGGTTTTTGCAATACTCGTAGTAGAAGCGAAAAGCCTTCAACTTTATCATATGTATTTAATAACATTCACAATAAAATGAATGAGGGAGGCACAGGACCGCGGTGGGTGGAAATGTCTGACGTCCATAGGCTGATATGATAATGATTATAAATAAGTTTGGTGTTTTCATTCTTCATTTCGAAACGATTTCAAACGTCTTCATATTTCATATTACTTTAAAAAATAATTAAACTTACGATTCCAATCCTCTTGCTTGTAGTACACAGTAATAGTTAATAGTTGCACCAAGCAGTTTCATTCTGTAGAAGCCGATTACGAGTTCTCGACGTTCATACAATGTCATCCAATAAGATTCTCCACTTGAATCTAACACGTGAGATCGTTTAGAACATTGTTACGATATAACATTACGAACATTTCGCTTCATACCCTAATATTTAATAAAGCCTACTCGAATGGAATTGCGATTTCAAAGGAGGATTACAAGTAATATTACGTTTCGTATTACAAAAGTTTTAGTATGTTTACTTTCATTGAATTATCTTAGTTTTTTTTGTGAATCTGTTGAGAGAATTTCAAGTGGGTTTTGTGGTGTATTTTATTTGTTTATGTATAGGTATTACTTAATATTACGGTTTGAGGTTGGTATAAAAATCATTTATAGGGCTACACAAATGACCAGTTTAGACAGCGAAAGAATTTAGCTTAGTAAGCAAATTAAGCTTTATAACGGTGGTTTAGAAATCAATTTTCGTAATTATGTTTAATTATATATGGTGTTGCAGTACAATGTGGTTTAGTAGGAATGCAATTTGTCATTCGTATAATTAACCATCAAAATGTTGAATTAGATAATTGATAGTAGGCATAGAATTGCTAATTAATATTATTACGCTCGGAATAATGTAAGAAAAACAATCAGTAAAAGATATAATATGGAGTTTTATGTCTTTGTCAAAAGCTTATTTTAATCGGTCACTAAAGGAGATAATATATTTCTTTAATGAAATATGGGTTTCTATGATATTGATGGTTATAGTAAATTATTTTTAATATCAAGGTCAGATCGAGTAGCCATTTTACCTTACCACCCAAGCTCTCGACATTGGCACACTACTGCTTGGACGTAAAGTAAGAGGCGGTACAAACCTAGGAAGGCTCTAGTTGACGAGCCTTACCATCAACAACCACAGAAAAATACAATAAATAAATAAATAATCCTCACACATTCACACATCGCCACCTAGTCCCAAACCCATCAAAGCTTGTACTATGGATACTAGACAACGGATAAACATACTTACTTAATTATTTTTTTGTAAATACTTACACATTATACATAGAAAACACTCAGACCAATGCAAACAATCATGTTCATGCACACAAAGATTTGCATTGAGCGGGAATCGAACCCGAGACCTCTGCGTATCAGCCATGTAATATCCCGACTGCGCCACAGAGGTCGTCAATACGTAGTAAAATACAATACATACAGAACGATGATCTAGTATTTAAAAGAACAAAAAAAGCTGTAGAGTATTTCTTAAAACAAACTACATCTATTTTTTTCGTTATCTACTTAACTTGTCTTCAATTGGAATTCCCATAGTAGTGATGTTAACGTCTTTTTCAGTTTCGAATTACAATTGTCGTCGACCGATGGTCTTACATTCTTATCGAAATTGTCGAGATACTCCGGAATCTCGTAATTAAGGTCTTGTTTTATGGGTAAAGAAGCTTTACACGACCATCTTGGTTGCCATTAAGGTAAAGCAAATGCACGGGAATAAAACTTATTGAGAAGTCATTTCATTATTGGTAATGCGCTTAGGTAATATTACTAGTAGTTAATACATGTATGTGTGGACTGAGGGCCCATTTTTTTTTTTGCGGTTTTTTGCCGCTTAATCAAGTGCATAGTTAAAGTTGTTAAAGAGTTTGTTAAACGATTATCAGAGTTTGTTAAGACTTCATTCAAAAGATATATCGCTTTAAGTGGGTCCCTCAGTTCAAACACAAAATCTCCCATAATTAGATAGGTAATGAATTAAACAACAATTTTTTGGTAAAAATCCTTAGTTAAACATGTATAAAAGTATAAAAAGCATTGAAAAGCCTAATATGAGTAGCTAATAAAAAATAACAAACGTTTTAAAAGGTCCCTGAGGGCCCACTTGAATTTATCTCATAATTAATCAATTATAGCATGAACATTAAATATTCCTAAGCCAACCATTTGTTAAAAGGGCAAGGATAAATTTAAAATCAAAGAAAGATCACAAACAGTGATAATTATTGTTATTTTTAAGTTTTTAAGTGGTCCCTCAGTCCACACACTATGCAATGCTAATTGTTAAATATATAATTAAATACAACAATTACGAAAATGGGGAGCCTTTCAGTGCATAGTTAATTTTGTATTTTATCGATCTGTATTTATCTTGCGTCTGGTTTATTTATATTTTTTGTCATTTTAACTGTTTTATTAATTTTCATACTAAGTCTGGTGTGGGGTGTCCACGTTTTAAGAAAACGGCTGTATATTTGTTTTTAATGTCATTTATTATTAATTTAGATATTTATTTATTTATAATTAGGATAACCCACGAAACATACACAAAGTCAATCAGAAATAATACAATATTTAAGTAGCTCAAGCAACAGTGCTGATTCCATTACAAGTTGCCACGGCAAGCAAAACATTACACAATATTAATATTAATCAATTAAATCTAAATTGCAATCATTTTTTAAATGTAAAAAATAAAACAATAAAATTTGCAATACAGTAAAATTAAAATGTAATAAAATTTTAAGTTTTAGACAAGTGACAGGTTATATTATTAATTAGCTACAATCGTAATACATATCTGTATGTCTATACATATAAATAAAATTGGAGTGTCTGTTTGTAACACGAAATCCACAGTTTTTAAGGTTCCGTACTCAAAGGGTAAAAACGGAACCCCAATTACTAAAGCTCCGCTGTCCGTCCGTCCATCTGTATGTCACGAGGCTGTATCTCATGAACCATGGCAGTTAGAAAGTTGAAACTTTCACAGATTATGTATTTTAGTTGCCGTTATAGCAATAAATACTAAAAACAAAATAAAATAAATATTTAAGGGTTATTTATTTTATATTGGAAAAATAAATTTGGACAGCTAAGTCACGTCGTAAAATTTTTAAAATAAAAAATAAATAAAATAAAATAAAATAGTTTTTATTTCGAACACAGGATTCATATCATGTTAGTAACAATACACTTAGGACTATGTTAGTAAAAAAAAAGTTTTAAAAGATGAGTCGTGAAGTCATCGCATTCTGGCGCGAAAATAAATAATAATATGGGTAGAATAATAATACAATTTTATTTTATTTTAATTTAATATTAATACTCGTAACTGAACGAATTCACGATAATCAACAAGCTGACAGTTTACCACAGATTTGAGAGTTCTACTTTCTTTTATATATGGTTCTTGTTTTTATGGATTTGAGAGTTACTATATAAATAAATAATTTAGAATAAAACTGTCAATATCTACTGCTATTATAAGAGGTCAGAGTGAAAGTAAAATAAAAAAAATATTTCAAAAGTTATGTAGACTAAATTATTATGTTTTTTAACATTTTTATCAATTTATTATTAACTGCAATACGGGACCATAAGAATTCTATGTCATAATTTTTGAAAATTTAAAGATTAGGTACTTCGTAATATATATTTTTTTAAATCATTAATTTAACAGGAACATGTATTTTTTTATTGTTTGTTTACGTTTGCATCAATATAAGGTACTTGCGGTAAATAAGGGCCACCTTAATCTAAACCTAAATAATTTCTATAAATAAAGGAATATAATAAAATATTTAATATCATGGTAATGTTTATTTCAATATCTGCATCAGAAAGTACTATTACAAGTATTTTCATCAATTAGGCATAGTAATCATGATTTTAAAAAACCCTCTCTTTGGCCCTTAATAAACGTCAGTAGTTTTATAAGGCTCAAATTTTAATTCAAATATTAAAAGAGTAATCAATTGAAAAAATATTGTTTCCGGTTTGATTTGACTTTAATTATCATTTGGCATTAAATCACGCTTTTAACATTACTTAATCAAAGGAAAAACTAGCAATGGCTCTTAATAAACTAACATAGCAAAAACATGTCATAAAAACCTTTATATATAACATATCGTCAAAATAATCACAGACGTAAACAATGAGTTTGTAACTTTTTAAATATTATCTATGGAAATTACAAAACTAAAACATTTTTTTTTTATAAATAAGTAGTACGGTATAAGACAGGCCATGTACGTGGCCCGTCTTATCCTTACTATATTGTTATCGAGATCAACAGCTTGGACACTTTTAAGTTAATTAAAGATATTAGGGATGATTTATGATACTAAAATAATAACAAATACATGCTTAATAATAATAACTATGGTACGTATTAAAATAACGAAGTCTATTGAAATTTGTTAAAATTAATTTACATTCTATATGTATAATAAGGGCCGGCCTATGTACCCGCCTCGAGCGTGGCCCGTATTAGCCCCTGATAATAGCATAATTGAAAACGGTAAAATGTATTGTATTTATTAACAAAAATGTATAACTTATCTCAACTAGCCCACACTATTTGTATAACATTCACAATTAATTAACAAGATTTGAACAAACGGCTGTATTTTAGGTAAAAAAAAAATAGTTTTGGCAAGATAAAATTATAGTGGAGCTGCGTTGTCTATCACTCTCAACTGACTCGTGGCTACTGGTAAGATTGATGATCGTGCGACGACGCGAGCTCGGATCTTAGCTTTCCTATTGGTCATTTTTAAGCATGTGTAAATGTAGGGTGCTGTGATCATTAAAAGTGTCATTTTCAAGCAACGGCTCTTGATACCCACCGGCTCTTGTTACCCGCAGGTACCTTATTTACTTTTATCTCACACTTTATGACTATGCAGAAACTTTAAAACGTAATGTAACATCATTAATGTATGTAATGGTTCTTGATTATCTCTTGACTGCATGGACACTCTATTTGTACGAAAAACATATTTTGTAAATTTTTCGTAAAAGAATTATAAAACCAGTGATAAGATAAATACAGATCGATAATATACAAAATTAACTATGCACTGAAAGGCTCCCCATTTTCGTAATTGTTGTATTTAATTATATATTTAACAATTAGCATTTGCATAGTGTGTGGACTGAGGGACCACTTAAAAACTTAAAAATAACAATAATTATCACTGTTTGTGATCTTTCTTTAATTTTAAATTTATCCTTGCCCTTTTAACAAATGGTTGGCTTAGGAATATTTAATGTTCATGCTATAATTGATTAATTATGAGATAAATTCAAGTGGGCCCTCAGGGACCTTTTAAAACGTTTGTTATTTTTTATTAGCTACTCATATTAGGCTTTTCAATGCTTTTTATACTTTTATACATGTTTAACTAAGGATTTTTACCAAAAAATTGTTGTTTAATTCATTACCTATCTAATTATGGGAGATTTTGTGTTTGAACTGAGGGACCCACTTAAAGCGATATATCTTTTGAATGAAGTCTTAACAAACTCTGATAATCGTTTAACAAACTCTTTAACAACTTTAACTATGCACTTTTGTTGATTAATCTACAAAAAGCCGCAGAAAAAAAAATGGGCCCTCAGTCCACACATACATGTTAATACTACTTCTTTTTTGTTTTCCTCGATATGGCGATTCATAGATTCCGCCAATAACCAGTAAAATACTTTCAGTAAGCGAACAAGGTAAATTTAATTTTGTCACAATATTGAAAATATTAATACTACTTTCTAGAAGCAATGTGTACAAAGTCACAGAAATGTATATACCTAACAGATTTCGAGGTACATTTCACATACACATTTTATTTACAACGTTGGACCACTCTGATTTTTGGTTGAAAAATATTGTTGTATTGAGTCAGGTTTATTTGAATCTTTTTTAAAAGTACGTACTACACTCACGTCTTTTTCCCATGATTGAATAGAATGGAATATATTCCATATTTGAATAGGTTGAATTTTAGATTATGAAACTTTCCTTTTTTTTTAAATATGTGGTGGTGATTATTTTGTCTATTCCAAATGGTATTATTGCATCTCTAAACTTTTTAATTTCAATAATTTAGAACCATTTATTTTTTATGAAGGAATAGAAAAAAGATCGTCTATTAGTTCTATATAAATTATGTACTATATCTCCGTATATGCCAATCCTATAAGGACAAGGAAGTTCGCAGATATTATCTCAACGAAAACATAAGAAAACTTAAATTAAAACGATCCTCTAATCCGAATGGCCAATGTGGTAGTCGACCAACTTTCGTGCCATCTGTTGATAAAGCGCGTCTCTTCTATAGAAGAACTACAGCATTTTTTTTATAGTTGTGCATGTGCATTTCTTTAAATAATAAGTTACTCTGTTATGGTTTTTCATTCTATAGGTGTAGCCTATTTGCATTCAAGTCTCTTACTTGCCAACAGGGAAGTTTCAACAACTAATCTATTATTCTTCTGATTAAGTTCGTGCGGGTTCTAAGATGATATTATAGATTTTGTTTTGGACCCACCGAATGAAATGCTTAAAGTTAATACAACTAATTTTACTGAGTATAAAAATTAATTTAAAAAAAAATATAAATTCTAGTCTTTTTCTTTGCTGGAGTAGCGCCCTACACCCATTGCAGGTAAACCCGACTTCGGTTCTGCACTTACTTCGATAAACCAAATTTGTGCGATGATTTTCTACATTCTATTTACTACACAACGCCATCTAGAATGAATAATAATAAACTTTAATTGTTATTATCAAACTTTAAAGTCCTAAAACTTAGTACATAGAATCAACAAAATAAGTAAGTTGATGTAAAGGCTGTATGAATTAACGAGTGAAGCAACTCATTGCAACATGGCGTCTGAAGTTGTTAATAACTTAATACTGTCAAGCGCTTGTATGCAGACAGTGATAGCGTGTTGTGACGACTTTAATGTTTTGACTTTTGGAAACATACAGTTAAACTATTATTATTTTGATTCTGTTTAATTTAGTAAATAATTAACGGAATATTAAAAGGGAAGAGTTTTTGAATTACTGGGTACCTAATATTGACAAAAGCAGATGATGCCTTAACACAGTGGAAAAACGACTTGATAAAGGTGCCACGCACGAGCTTAATGCATGACGAAGGCGCAAAATCACAAGAAGGCTTATATTATTTATTTATTACTAAAATAATTTATTTAACAAATTATCTGCCTAAATCATACTATCTATTATTATTCTAAGATAAAGAAAACAAACCATTATTTTAAAAAAGCTAGCTGTCATTTTCCCTTGAATCTAAACCTAGGGCCCGTCAACACACGTCTACCCTCATCACACCTTGTTACTATCCAATAACTGAACAACATTAGCCACTGTGCTAAGGTTTTTACCCTTTTCCAAATAAGTAGGTACATTAAGGTAGAGGTTTTACTCTAAATATTTAAAAATAGATATACCCGCCGTTGTTCCCGGGAGGAATTTGCCATCTTTGATTTTATTTTCCTCCTCTCACCCTACTACATCGCTGGCAAAGAAAGTCCCTCATAATGTTGCTTCAGAATGTCGCAATAACTTGATAGGGACGATTTTTAATAAACATTTTTTTTGCCAAGAAATACATGACTATGTTATGACTTTAACGCCTAGCAACTGGTTATAATTATTGTATGTACTATGCACTAATTGGTGATTGAAAGACAATTTTGCAATGAATTCTAATCTTGGTAGGGAAGTTTCTTTAATATTAAGTATAACTAGAGGAGACTCGTCTTTAAATTGAAAGCATTTCACGTTTCAGTAGTTTCGTTCCGCAGTAAGTTATTCATGAATAGAAGTTCAATTGCATATTTTCCATTTTTTTTTTATTCCTAAAGGTTTTTTTTGTATTTGAGATAATATTCTACTACGGTTAGTTGAATATTGAATTGAAATTTGATAGTTTACCATATAAAATTGAAGATTACCCAAATTGTAAATATGATACTATGAACAGTAAGGTCCAAAGTAACCCTTTTGCCTTTACCCTGCTCTAGAAACCTTATGGTTACAACATGAGATTTTTAAATAGAATAGAATATTATATTTTTCGAGATAACCGGTCCCTCAATGATAAATATAATATAACAGAGATCTATCAGTAAGGAGTGCAAAGTTTATGCTATTGCTGGTTGAGAATTCATTGAGGAACCTCTTTTAAACGTGTGTTAAAAAAGAATAACGACACTCCTGAATCAAACCCTTAAAACGTTAAACACGAGTCTACTAAGGTGTTGGTCGAGAATCTTAGTTCATCTATAATTAACTGACCTAAAATCCGTGTGGTGACGGAATAAGAATACAATATGTCACCACCCTATCTCATCCCAGGGGTGTCGTAAAAACCGACTAAGGGACTATCCGCTAATATTATCTTTACGAAATAAGAAAGAAGGAAAACTCGAAATTAAACCCTATACCAATCCGTCTGGTGAGCGTGGTATTAGTAGGCCAAGTATCCCTTCGTCACGGCAGGTCCTTGCAGTGGGACATTCATGGGCTGTTATGATGAACTGACCCAATTATCGGAATAATGACAATTGTGTCTACTTCCCACAGATAAGAAAATCTTGTGAGCTAAACGATATTTTGATTGTTTTCCGGCCTTATCAAGATTCTCGTCACGGGAGCTAATATCGACGGCCGATCATTGGCCAGCGCTCGGATCTGTCTATCGCGACACCAGGCTTGTTGCCTTCAACAGTCCTATCCATGATAATAGATCTATCCCAATATAGAGTGACGTGGCTATTTTCAACAACTGACTCGGGCTTAGTACCGTCACTGTGTTTCAGAGCAAACTGTTGGTAAATATTCGCCACCATAGAAGGTGCATAGTTCTCAACGTGGAAACAAGACGACTCTATTTAGAGATTATGTTTTTATGTCTAGGAGACTTCCCTGTTTCGGTGGTATTATTATTTTTTATCTCGTAAACTCGCATAGCGAACAGGATTCGAAATTTTTTCACCCCATTGCATTGGTTTGGTCTGTATAGGACAGAATTGCAATCTTTAACGTAATATTGATCATAAGTTTAAATTTTTACTAGACCGAGCTGATAAAATGTTCCACTGTAGGGACGAGCCTCCTCCTGTGATACAGTAAATCTCAGTCTGTTGACAGTATGCTATGCAGTCAGATTGCTCGAAGGTTTTGTGAAAATATTTTCATTGTTTTTATATAGAAAATATCTGAAAATATTTATCCAATCAGTTTGAATACGCATATTCGTATTCAAAAGCTTTAAAACACAATAGAGAACCGCTTTTGACACCTCTTTCCAATTCCATAATAATCGACAAAGCAAAACAAATATTATTATTTTTTCGACTAAAAAGCGTATAGTTTTTTTATTGGCAATTTTAAAACTAAAATATATTTATTATTCATGTAACAACACAGTGTGTTCGGAACCAATGAATTTGTATGACGTAGATAACGCTTTTTATTGTCACACAGTTAGTAAATAAATTCTCGCATCCACCAATCATGTAGCGGGATCACGTACCAGGCCGCTTCGATGAAAGGTATAATCCAATCAATTATAACGTCCGTGCTCCAATTCGGTACTGTAAATGCAAAAAGATTTAATCCTAACAAAACTTCTCTCTGTTTTGACTCAGACGCCATTACGTTTTTCTTTTTTTTTTGGAACGATGTTTTATTGGCGCTGTCTTTGAGTTGTACCTACGCGAATCTTAAGTATTTATTGTACGTCGTATTATCCGTCGTTGCCACGGATTAAGCTGAAATAGTTGAGTAATGAATATAATTTGTTAAGTACAAATGAGAAATACGAACAAATGAAACGACAACAATACTTTTTCAAGCTTTGTTACATTGGCTAATCATAATAGCAAGAATAATATTAAAGTCGTTACGTCGTCGTTCGTTTAAAAACAGATTTAAATTTAATTTTAGAAGAAAAAGTTTTTTTGAATAAAAACTCTTTGAATGTCAGCCAGTTTTGACACTATGCACAAATAGGTACAGAAGTCAATATAACTGTATTATTGATAACCTTAGTGGTTCAGCCCACTGCTAAGCAGAGAATTCGATTCCCGGGCAGTGCAAATTATAGTGTGAATGAACTTAAATGTTTGTATTGGTTTGCATGTTTTCTATCTACTTTTGTGTAAGCTTATGTGCCTAATTTAGTTGAGTAAATGTATAAGTGAAATTAATTGGCATTAAAAATTACGAATTAATGGTATATATCTGCATTCTGCCATAATAAGGCAAAGTCAACAACATAAGCACAACTGCAAACTTATTTACGAAAAGAAAAGAACACATTATCATGAGTTGGTCTTCGGTGTTTACTATATTTCAGGATTGCAGTTTAAACACCACTACAGTGCATGCAAAGATTATTTAATTAAAAACTGTATATAATATTAATAGGTTAGTTAAGTTTCGCGATTGTTACATAAATAAATAATAATTGTATTTACGTTGTGACTCTCTCGAGTAACGTTAAGTGGTCGTTGCCATGTCGCGACAGTGCTAGCGAGAATTACATTGTTTCGTGCTACACTCGTGTGATATAACAGAATAGTCAATGTCAAAGTAAAAAACGCTTTAATCCAAATCAATACAACCTTCGTTAATTATTTTTTGACGTCCTTTATACTACTTAATCTAAGTTTAAATACATTTCAAAGTTAAAAACTTTACCACCGCCTCCAAAGCGCTAGTAGAGAAGAAGCGGCGCAACACACATCAAAAACATAACATTTTTAAAACATTTATTTTTATTAAAAATTTTATGTTAAGTATTATTTACGAAGAAACAATTCATGGTTTTATACCTTAATTTGAAAAAAGTTAAAATTATAAGACCCTCTTGTAGATGTCATTTTGTTTCTTAGTTCTGCTATCCCTTAACATAAAAACATTGCCTTTTTCCTAAAACTGTATTTTCAATTATCAAATTATAATGCACTTCAGAACTAGACGGCGATTATTGAATAAAATACAAACAGTCGTAATATCTCAAATTTTCGAGACGAATTTAAGAGGTTGAGCTATCCAGACGAACGCTGAAGTATCCTTAGTAGGAACGCTATTACCTAGCTTAGAATCCTGCTTCGATATTAAATGTTTTATACTATTTTTCTGTTTGCTTTGATAAATTTAATTTAGCAAAAACTCTATATATTTTTCTCTTTTATAGATACTTAAATTATTATTTTAATTATTATTTTTTAATTATTATTTTACTTACTTATCTTTTATACTCCTTGTATTCGGATTAACAACTAGAGGACCTAGATGGCAAATTAATAAAATTAATTTTTACAAAAAAAAAGAACCGACTTCAAAGACATAAATTGCACTAAAAAGTAATAAATAATTACTTGTATTTTGATTTTACAACATTAAATCAGCCATTCTTTCTACTTAATTTTAATCTAAAGAATAGGTTCTTTTCATTATTGTAAAAGTATTAAGTTAAGGATATTTCTTGAATAGTCTGTAAATATATTTATTTGTAGATTCTTTAAAAGATAATCAAATAATGTAATATTATTGTTATTTTTGGAGTCGGTGTCAGCCACGATAGTTATTATTACACCATTTTTTATTTCTGACTGAAAACTTAAACAAATATTATGGCGTCGTGTTATACACAGACTAACAATTACTTAATATGATAAGAATAGTTGTTTAATATTTGTTTAATTTTTAAACTAATCCATAAACAATCAACAACTATAATGTCGAAGTCATATACCTATTATAATCATGGCATAATTCATGATCGTCATTCCGGTTGCTTAGGTATTATCGTACTTATTTCTTTGGCTGACACCGACTCCAAAAATAACAATAATATTACATTATTTGTAATAATTTGATTATCTTTTAAAGAATCTACAAATAAATATATATACAGACTATTGAAGAAATATCCTTAACTTAATACTTTTACAATAATGAAAAGAACCTATTCTTTAGATTTAAATTAAGTAGAAAGAATGGCTGATTTAATGTTGTAAAATCAAAATACAAGTAATTATTTATTACTTTTTAGTGCAATTTATGTCTTTGAAGTCGGTTCTTTTTTTTTGTAAAAATTAATTTTATTTTTAAATTTTTAGTGAATAGCAATTCTATAAAACCGTGTGGTGACGGAGTGAGAACACAATATGTCACCACCTCATCTCATCCCATGGGTGTCGTAAAAACCGACTAAGGGACTATCCGTGAATATTATCTTTGAGAAATAAAAAGAACCAATCCGCCTGGCCAGCGTGGTATTAGTAGGCCAAGTATCTCTCCGTCACAGGAGGAGGCCCGTCCCTGCAGTGGGACATTCCTTTGTCTGAATATGGGTAGACCTACGAAACGCGCTGCTTATATGAGACAGCGCTGATTGAATGAAACAAACGAAGAAAGGGAGAAACGCCTTTTAATGTAGGAAATCTACCTCCAATGTCATTTCAAAAGAGACTAGGGAACAACGTATAAATCAAGTTTCACAAAAAAGGACCGACATGCAAAAAGTTTTAAATAGAGAGAACATCGAAAAGCGTAGCCACCGTCTCGGCGTGGTTAATTGGTAATAATAATTAAGTAAATTAAAATTAAAATAAATCAATTAAATATAATAATTATTATTATCAATTTGTTATATCTAAAGAATAAGTTTAAAATAAATTAAATGCTATTCAACAATTTGTTTGTCTATTTATTATAATCCGTTATTAATTCCTATTTTAATTTTAAATAAGAACTTCATTCAAGTCTTAAACCATACCTGCGATTACATTCATAATGTTAGTGTTAAGTTTTTATCAATTTAATAAAATAAGCGAATAATACAAGGTAGCTGCTATATACCGTTGAGGAGTTCCCTCGACCCTCAATCTTCCTTATCATCAGATCATTTTTGTGTAAAGTTTTCATCAATACAATTAAAATAAGCCCAAACACAAGGTAGCTGCTATATACCGTTGAGGAGTTCCCTCGACCCTCAGTCTTCTTCATCATGAGATCATGTTTGTGTAAAGTTGTGTACAGTTTTCATCAATACGAATAAAATAAGCCCAAACACTAGGTAGCTGCTATATACCGTTGAGGAGTTGCCTCGACTCTCAATCTTCTTCATCATCAGATCATGTTTGTGTAAAGTTTTAAAGATTTTTCATCAATACAATTAAAATAAGCCTAAACACAAAGTAGCTGCTATATATGCCGATGAGGTGTTCCCTCGACTCTCTGTGGTCTCCAGGATCTGACCAGTTCTAACTCTTGACTATTTGGTAGTGACGTCAGAGTTGCACATTTATAACAAGATTTTACACAATGCGTCCCTACAATTTTCAAGAGATGCCCTCGATTTCTCTGGGATCCCGTCGTCCAGATCCAGATCTGGTGACAATGGGACCAAATGGGAAGCATACCCATACGAACAAAAAAAAATTTTTCAAATCGGTCTAGCCGTTTTCGAGAAATAAAAAAAAAAAAATACATCCGAATTGAGAACCTCCTCCGTTTTTTGAAGTCGGTTGAAAAGGAGGTGTAAAACCTTACTAGAAAAAAATAAAAAGAATAATGTGGTAATCAAGGCGTATGACGTCCACGAGACTATCAGAAGTCGATCGTAGCTTCTAATCAATATCAAGCTTAAAAAAATCCTATTTTTTTTTTATTCTGAATTTTACTGTGCAGTAAAAAGTAAGATTCATCCAAATACCATACCATAGTTACATACTTTTTTATATTATTATGAATGCTACTTCACCATTTTACGCTTTCTTTCAATGAAATTAATTAACCACGAACCCATTATTTTTTTCCTTTCCGCACTCCTTATCTTTTTAATTTGGTCTGAAGCAATTCTTTAAGTTTCCCAATAAATAACAACAAACGACACACGTAACGTGGGTCAACAAGACAGCCATGAAAGATATATTAAGGTGGGGCAAACAAAAATATTTGCAAACCTAATTACTAAAAGGAAATGTAGGTAATATTCCCAAAAGTTCCCGGAAAATACGGTACGTGCCGTCGACTGCACGCAACGAAAGGAGTTTTTCAAGGAAATGAGCCAACTTTGGTTAACCGGAGAGCTAATTCAACGCCTCAGAACCCACAAGTTTAACTTTTTACGTGTATTAGGTACTTCGTCATGTTATCCAAAGTACAACAAAGAATATCAACTGTGGTTTTTTTTCTAAGAATTTTTCGGTAAGTGAGACTTTGAAATTGTTTGTTTGTGTCTTGCTTGCGGTTTTGTTTTTATTTTTATAAATTTTCTGTGCTTTATTAAGGGAAAGTTGGTTAGTATCAATTTTTAATGTAGGTGTGGTAGCTTTTAATATCGCGTTGCATGGTTATAAATATGTACCCAAACAAAAGATTACGGTGCATGATATTTACCTTGATTTTGCGTGACGTTTCGGCACAGGTTGCACAGGCCGTCTAAGCCAACTGACATAATGACAGACTAGATATCATTTCAAACTATTGTGAGGATGAATGGATGTCTGTTACTCTTTCACGCAAAAACTACAGAATGGATTTTAATGAAATTTTACAGTATTATACCTTAAACATCAGAATAACATATAAGCTACAAATAATAAAGACTTTTAATCCCTAAGCCACCTTGCACGACAATAAAGTGATAAAAAACGGACTTAAATTAAAAGGTGTCACAAACCGATCTTAAAAATTTCTTAGGCAACAATTTGTTACAAAATTGTATATGAATAGTGTGAAATCTGAAAAAGAACATTAATTACTTTTTATCAAACACCACACGGGTGAAGCCGCGTGCGGAAACTAGTATTATCATGAACATGCAACACGATAGTTTAAAAGTTAAAATTAAAAAAGTAAGTAGTAAAATTAATTGTTAAATAATCGATATCAGGAAATATCTACTTCCCTACTATATCAGATACAAAAGATAACATACTAGATATTCAAATACGAATATTTTATGATACCCCGTCCAACTTTGCTTGCAACTCTTCGAGTAACGAACAAAACTGACAGGTTAACTTGTACGAAGTACTAAGATGTTTTGATGTTACTACTTATAAACTTGTCCCTTTGAAGGATTGACTTGAAACTTTGGGATCTTCTTTAATGGGCTTAATATAAACTATGAACACAACTTTGACCTCATACGAACACTGCATTAATTACTTATAATATTTAACTATTACTATTACTTTCAAACTATCGTATGAATTATCATAATATCAGCCAATTGACGTCTGCTCGACATAGGCCCCCTCCAATAATATAAACTTAGGCGCTTGTGTGCTTCCCTCATCCGTCGCATAGCATGGTTATATAAATAAATTATTATTATTGAACGTAAACGAGAGATTAATGCGATATGCTTTACTTTTATTAAGAAGGTTCGCAATTTTACTGTGTAAGTATTTTTTTTTAATGTTTTGGTACCTAAAAATCAGTCGTTTCTTGACCAAACTAATTAAAACTTTTTTTATTTAAAGGGTTTTCTTTTAAGTTAGTCCTATACTTAGATATTTTATCAAGATCGATTAAGAAAATAGGTATATATTTCATAAATATAGAATTTTATCGACAAAAGGATAATTTACTTACGATAACAAAATATGAAAAACTTAATATTAGACCAATTCGTTTAAACAGCGTGATAAATAGGCCAAGATTTCTTCCATCACTGAAGAAGGCCCGTATCAAGACATAATTGAGCAGTTATATAACCCATGTATTCTACTTAGTATCTACAATCAATCAACTAGCCTATTGCAGTCCACTGTTAGACATAGGCTTCTCCCAACACGCGCCATAGAACTCGGTCCGTGAACTTAGTACCTACGTATGAATTAAATTAGTTTAGAAAATTACAAAGTTAGTATCATTACAATATTGCTAATTGCATACGAGGAAACCTTCTTTGTCGTATGACATAGATAGGTAGGTAACAATACGCGTTTGCGTTTTGCGACAAACGCTTCGAAAAATGAAATGCGACTCTCATCATTTACCCGACCCATGCTTAACACCTGTAAGGAACAGGTTAGTATCCTATTTAGAGCTTCAAGCTTTGTTAATTTGTAGCTTGATTTTGTAGCTTTGCAGTATTCAATGACTCAGCGGATTACATAATTGTAATACAGCCTTAATTCATAACAAGGAACAAAATCACGAAAATATCTTTAAAATATTCCATAATTCCACAGATTCATTGCAATAAATTTATAAGGCAAACAAAATAATTTTAAAATAAATATATTTTATAACCGAAAGGGCGATCTAACGAACCATTACATTTTCTTACAACTTTCAACAAAAGTTACAGATTTAAAACACAATTTGTTGAAATTAATTGACTGTATAACATTTTAATAAAAGGCTAACAAGACTTTAAATGTTAAGATTTCTTAGCCACGTCAAAGTTTTGAATTTGGAACGACGCCATCTTAAAATACGTTGGACTTAGGAAGTTAGGATAAACAACTAAAGTTGTTTATTATAATTATGCATTGTGCATGTGTATTGTACAGATCTTTGCATTACTTTGCATAATTGTACATACCTAATGTACTCATATCATGTAATCTTTGCTTAGTCTACTTCTATAGAATAAAAACATATTTAAGTAGTTTATATTATAAACTACTTAAATATGTTTTGACTCATATCATGTAATCTTTGCTTAGTCTACTTCTATAGAATAAAAACATATTTAAGTAGTTTATATTATAAACTACTTAAATATGTTTTTATTCTATAGAAGTAGACTAAGCAAAGATTACATGATATGAGTACATTAGGTATGTACACTATGTACGCCGAGTCCCAGAAGACTTAGACAGAGCAGACTAGTTACGCAGAAAATCCGATGTAATAGGCAGAAAGCAAATACCTAGATGGAAGAGAGGGATAGAGTTGGGCTTGATGAAAACAGTTAAAATGCAAGTAGTATTTTGGCTGATAATGAAGATGGCACCACAAAATAAAAAAAAACTGGTTTACAAATGTAATGTAAAATTAAACTTTATTTTTACGTTTCTTGATGTATAATCCATAATAGCTTCCTCTATAAAAACCGTATTTAATCTTCTCAGAAATCGATAGAACGGAGGTATGATATAATAAACTACAAAATATTCTCATTATCCTCACCAGTTAATGTTTTCAACGCCTAATCGTAACAAATAAAACCAGATACAGGGTGCTAAGATATAAAATGTACAGTATGTTTGTAATTAATGAGCTTGAAAGACTTCAGTGCAACCTAACCCATTAATTGCGAGCCACTTGCTCGAACGTTCGTAGAGCTACTGTATCTCGTACCCGATATTAATATCCTAGGTAACAGGTACTTTAGGGAAGTAAAAGGTGATATATGATATCCGACTACAATAAATTGGGTACAATAAATATGTGTTATTTAGAAGCGATTAAGAATAAACATAACGCCATGTTGGTATTAAGGTACTGTAGATAACTTTTTTTTTGTTAATACACACATAGTATACTTACTTACCTTTATACATAAAACGCTGTTGTGTGATTATAAACTAAGAATACAAAATGAAGCAGTTTTTTTTTAAAGACAGCAACATGTTTGAAAATAATCGTATATTTCGAACCTGATCTCCGTGTAGTGACGGAGTAAGAATACAGTGTGTCACCACCCCATCTCATCCCATGGGTGTCTTATAGTTCGTCTAAAGGACTATTCGTGAATATGTATTATCTTTACGTAATTAAAAGAAGAAAAACTTGAAATTCAACCCTGTACCAATCTGTTTGGAAGCGTGGTATTAGTAGGCCAAGTATCTCCCCGTCACTGGAGGAGGCCCGTCCCTGCAGTGGGACATTGGTGGGCTGTTGAACCTGATATTACGCAAATACAGTCCATTAATGTAAGCAACAGAGTAATTAAAATAATTTTTAAATCTAAAAAAGTCAATTAATCCCTTGCATATGTACAACTCAAAGTACAGTAACAAAATCAAACAAACGAACAAATAAACAAAGTATAAAAGGAACGTTCAAATTCCGTATAAAGTTGCAAACGCTTTGCGCTTCAAACTCTTCACTTTAGTACATAGCAACGTTTGCGATCAAATAAAGAATAATCGGCTTTCATTAGAAGTCGGTACTGATTTCTCTGAGGAAGTGATCAGCTCAGGAACTGAAGATTTAAAACTGAGTTTTACAGTTTCGCTTCGTAAGCGATGTTGAATGTAAACTTTTTACTCTCATACACGAAGTCTGAATAACTAAACTATGCGGTATTTATGTTTTTATATTTAGGTATACGGAATGTTGCAGAAGCGTTTTCTAATTTGCATTTCGTCTGTTTTTAGGGATGCCTGATTAAAAATAGATTGAATGCACCGTGATTTTTTTAAGTTTTTTTAGGCATGGTGACTATTGGTGACTACATAAATATAAATATTCCTCACACATTCACACAATGCCATCTAGTCCCAAACTAAGCAAAGCTTGTACTATGGTACTAGACAACGGATAAACCCTACTTAATTATTATTTTCTAAATACTTACATATTATACATAGAAAACACTCAGACCAATGTAAACAATCATATTCATACACACAAAGATTTGCATTGAGCGGGAGCAGTCATGTTATATAACCAATACGCCATAGAGGTCGTCAGTAGCATTGTATTTTAAATTTACACGAAAAAGAAGAAGAGGTACCGTAGAATGGGGTTACTTTAATAAGCAATGTAGCCCCACATTGATCAGTCATTTATCTCTGAATGTGCTAAGAGAAGGATGACCGATTTATAGTATTAGCCCTTATCAGGACTGTCACATGTATGGCGTGCGTCATTTGCACGAAAATAACACTTTTATAATATAATTTGTCGAATTAATCATATTGTACATAAAGTAGTTTCTATAATGTAAGCGTTTTGGTGTAAACTGTAAGCTTATGCTATTTTTTTATAAATAAATAATTTATAACTATACTAATATTATAAAGAGGTAAAGTTTGTGTGTTTGTGACGTTGTAGGGGGTAATCTCTGGATCTAATGAACCGGTTTTAAAAATTCTTTCTGTGTTGAATAGTCCATCTATCGAGGAGTGTCATAGGCTATATAGTATCACGCACGCTATGACTAATAGGAGTGGAGCAGTAATGAAATATGTTAAAAAAACGGACGCGTTTTTTTCGCCGCTCAACGAAGTGGGCACGGGTCAGCTAGTAAAGTAATAAAGAAAATTGAGTAATCAATGTTACCCCAACGACATCAAAGTAACCCCTGTTTACCAGTATCTAATCAATTGTACCTACTGTTTTACCTCAGAATTAAATTAATTTACTCAACCTTTCATAGTTTCACATATCAAAATATGTTCAGATAAACCAATTATCTGAACAAATTTTTAATATTTATTTTAATAAAAAGTGTCGGCCATATACATTGTAGTGGATTCTCTAATAAATGCATGCATTAAACAATACTCGGCATTGCAGGTCATATTTTATAAAGTTAGTTGAATTTAGTTTGCATGTAATGTAAAAATATTTAATACTGCAAGATTTATATTTGCGTTTTGCTCTGTAAATGTAATATTAAATAGAATGCTGCTATTTATTAAGCTACCTATATACACGTTCGTTGGGTACACGTGAAGTCAAAATATACAAGTTAAACCTACATTTTATTCGAAAATGCATCTTAATAAATATAATGGCATAAGATAAACAGACCTGAAACTTTCATAGTTATAAGTAACAACGTTTATTTCTTTGTTTTTTGGAAGGAGTAATTTTAAATCACCAAACCTGCTTCGACCTCACTTGACCTCGCCAAACACCAAATTATTTAATTAAAAAAAAAAAGAAATTATCTTGAAACCTCAGACCAAATAAAAAATAAAGACGTAGCGCTGCGAACACTCGATTGAAGTATTCAAAACTACGCCTCGCTCTATGCGTACAAGTTCACACGCACACATTTACTACCCAAACTACGCCTTATCAGTCAGTTGGCGCTAGTTTGTCAATAGAGTATGACATATAAACATTTTTCATTATTTATTCTGAAAAATGCTGAAAAATGCCTAATTGTGACGTAAAAGGGTTCAAAATCAATTCTTCAAAAAATAAAAAGCAAGATGGAATCACAATTATACATAAGTAAATATAAAAACTCATAATTTTAATTATTAATATTATTGACTTATGATGACGGCCTGGAACACAAAACCTCAAAAAGTGTTGCCACTAGTAAGCGTCAGAATTTTCCCCGTTTATAGGGTAAGTACTTGTACAAGTAATAGAAAAAGTAACATTATGTAAATAAATAAAAAATAAAAGAAAAATATGGCAATGCATTTTCTCTTATATTCTCTTTTATCATAATAAAATATTTACAAGAAAATCCATTGCCGTATTTTTCCATCATCTTTTTTTGACAAGCCTCATGTCAGAGTCTCTTGTTTTAGAATAAAACTAAGTACTTATAGGAAAAAGGTTCGTTTTGCTTGTGCTCGGATTAGGATTGTTACCAAAATCGGTACCATATCAAGAATTGATCTAAATGCGGGAGTTGTTTAAAGAGAACATGTACATTTTTAAGGTTTCCTAGTCGAAATAAGATTATAGCAGAGAAGTGAAGTCATTCGACTTAGCCGGAATGATAAATCATGGAATCCTAAGGCGCGCAGCGTAGGACTTATATTATACAAAAAATGGACTTCGTCGTGTGCTTAAACATGGACATCCAAAGGATATTTCCAATATGTCTATTATTGATTATTTCATTTAGTAACAGAAAAAACAATACTGTAACATCCTTTCGTTTTTTGTTTATGTTTTTCCAGATTCCCTGAAATAGTTTAAAAATTGCTAGTGCGGTACTTTTATTTTTTAGTTATCCAAATTGATTATTATGTATATAAAAATGTTTGAGAAAGTTACACATATTATGTATAACTTTCTCAAACATTTTTGTAAAACTTGGTAATAGGGCTATGGGTCTTTAATTATAATTAAAGACCCATAGCCCTAATAATAATATTAATAATTATTAATGTCATGTTTTGGGCCTTTCTTATGTAAAGGTTTAATAAGGGCTACCCTGTCTGGAAACACTCCAGATTCTAACATACATGATTATTCATTTATTAAATGGTTTTGGAATAATAATTGTTTGATTTTTACCCAATCTTGTCGGAATTAACATGCTATTATACCACTTCTTAAAAGGAAAATACCTATATACAATTTTAAAATTAAACCTATCCATGAACTCAATCAGTCTGCCAGTTACTTAGACAAATATTAGGGTAATTAGATTTCACTGCATGGCAGCACTCCTTAAATGCACTCATGTTTATAAAACCTGCTTAATTTTTCTGTTGACAGCGCTACGTCTTTATTTTTTATTTAGTCTGAGCTTGAAACCTTTAAAGTACATTGTCAAATGATCGTTGTAGAAAAAAAAATTAAGCGAACTTTACTTTAAGGACCAATTCTTCTGGCCATGTCGGTATAATAATATGCCAATTTTGGCATCCTATTTTTAGACGAGATCCAGCAATGGGATGTACCTTCGCGAAGAATCAGGCAAAGCAATGTCCCACTGCAGAGACGAGCCTCCTCCCATGACGGAGGGATAATTGGCCTACTAATACCACGCTGGCCAGACGGATTATTGACGGCCTATTGATACCATACTGACTTGTTAACTTGATAGCACTTTGTACGTTAGATCTTGGATATTACTAAAGAACTTAGTAAGTCCATGGAAACATTTTTGTTCAAGAGTGATCCGGTTCCCAATGTTTTTCGGTAAAATACTTGCCATGCGTTGAAATACTGCCTGTCATCATAACAGCCCATTAATGTCCCACTGCAAGGACGGGGCTCCTCCTGTGACGGAGGGATAATTGGCCTACTAATACCACGCTAGCCAGACGGATTGGTATAGGGTTTAATTTCAAGTTTTCCTTCTTTTTATTTCGAAAAGATAATATTCACGGATAGTCCCTTAGTCGGTTTTTACGACACCCATGGGATGAGATGGGGTGGTGACATATTGTATTTTTACTCCGTCACCACACGGATCACAAAAATACGATCTAGGCTAAATATTTCAACCGTAAAAGAAAAATTTAAATTTCCAATATCATAGTACCGGTAGCCAATCTCGACTATTTTCCACCCGGATGACTATCACTCGAGATATCCGTCCTCATAACAAAACGACGTCTAGCTAGCTTAACCGCCTTCCATCGGAAATGACTCATTTTGCATACGGGAAAGTGTTAATTGATAGAGGATTTTAAAACGTCTATTTGCAAGTTAGTTTCTTTCTAACAATGATGTTTTATAATTTCTTTATATATTGTGGGAGATTGACGGAGTAAGAATATTATTATAATATGTCACCACTCCATCTCATCCCATGGGTGTCGTAAAGACTAAGGGACTATCCGTGAATATTATCTTTACGAAATAAAAAGAAGGAAAACTTGAAATTAAACCCTTTACCAATCCGTCTGGCCAGCGTGGTTTTAGTAGGCCAAGTATCCCTCCGTCACGGGAGGAGGCCCGTCCCTGCAGCGGGACATTAATGGTCTGTTATGGTTATGGTGAGAGATTGGTAACTTGTTGGTAAATGCTGGATCTTTAGTCTTAAACAGTCGGTGCACAAACAAAGTGTAAAAGCAACAACATTCCATTTAATGTAAGCGTTTATTTCTTAACACAATATTTATTTAAATAACAAAATCAATTTCTTTAAAATTACAGACAAATAAAAATGCCTGCAATGTGTTAAAATAAAACAGAAATTGCATTATTTAAAAGCTTCTCATTCTATACTAAATACCTACTTTGTTTTTACTATAACATAAACAACATTATTAATAGTTAGATAATAAGTTTGTACCAATAAAATCTATAAAAGGTATTCTCAGTAAGATGTAGCTACCAGCTTTTTGATAACATTAAATCGTGTACTTTGACTTCAAAAGATCTTTGTAGGTTCATATCCGTTTCACGTATAGTCTGAAAGACTCCGAGCGCTTTCCCTAATGGAACTTTGTGTTGTACTAAAGTTTGATCCACAAAAGGTCAACGAACAAAGAAACAAAGATGGTACCAGAAGCGCTCTTTGCGTTTTCTTTTTAATTTGTAAATAGACTGTAAAGTAGAAACTTTTTGGTCCAATGTGGCCGACTTTTTTCGACCAGCATTCGATGCACGGTTTGTTTGTTGTGAAAGCGTGTCTTTTCTTTTTACGAATACTTATTGCAGTTTAAGTTCTCGTTTTCTGTTTAAATCCCTTTGTGGATTTTATTGAGTTATCTCTCGGAGAAACAGCAATTATTTGATCAAGCAATAGGAGATCAATAAATAAATTTCAAAGTTCATACAAGTATAATGGAAAGATTTTTCTTGATCCGTATGGAATACCAGGAAGCTCATTAACTACGCAGCCTGTGGGCTTGCTGGCCAATCCCAATTCTGATGTCGGCGTTAGCTTACGGTGGCACGTTCTACTTACGATAGATAGCTGAACTCCAAGTTACACTTTTACTACACTGAACACTTCACTACTTTCGAAATAACACGAAGCTAGCTATACACGTATAGACCTCATTGCGGCAGTGTCGCCTCTATCGGCATTCGTGCTGGGCTTTGTTTATGAATCAAATTTAGAACTCCGACCTATATTTTTGCTATACACTCACTTTAATATTTACTGTAAGTTATGTTAACAAAACCAAAAATATATTTACTTGCTTTGCAGCTTCAAATTCTGTCCAGGGATTTTCGGTTCGTTTACATTTTCTATTCCAGCCAGTTAACAAATAGGAAGTGGTACATAATACATCTGAATTTCCGTGCAAGTTAGTTTGAATTTCCGTGCATTATCTAGGAGACGTAGGTACTACGTAGGCCTTAGCCGCAAGCAGGCATTGATAGACTTGAGTACCTGTGTATGCTACAGCTCCATTTCGCCCTACATTTACACGTTTGTAAGTAGGTACTGTACTATATGTCTCTTTTGCCAGTTTATACGTTAAATACTAAAAGTAACACATAATTTAACTTAATACGATGTCTACCCGTCAGGCTAGCATGGTGTATTTCATTTGACTCCATACTTATATGCTGTAATGAACTTTAATTACACGGGTTATAAAATATTATCTAATTAAAGTTTAGTACTTATTTATAATAAATAATCCTCACAGATTCACACATCGCCATCTAGTCCCAAACTAAGCAAAGCTTGTACTACGGGTACTAGACAACGGATAAACAGGCTTAAATACATTTTTTTTTTTGTAAATACATACATATTATTATATATAGAACACACTCAGACCTATTCAAACAATCATAGTTTAATACTTTAATAATAATAGTTTATTTTCAAAATAAAAATGACATAATTAGTTTGTAACGTTGGCACATGTACTAGTGAAATTACTGTATCACATGTGCCAGCGCCCTCCATTTAAAAGTACAGTAATATAAAAGCATACTTAATACTATTTAAATTACTTAATACAATACTATACGGTGTAATCGTGTCAGCGTGTGTGTGTTTGTGAGTAAGTATGTGTTTGTGAGTGAGTCTGTGTGTGTGTCTGTGTGTTTGTGCATGTCAACATAAGCATTTATTTATCATTTGGTATTTTTAAGAGATTTTCGGTCTGTTCATAGTCCATAGCTTTCAGCCACGTTGTTAGCGTTGTTTTTAATTTACGTTTTATTAAGGGATAGATGTTAATTGCTTTGTTGATTTTGTTGTACAGTCTGGAGCTGTGAATGTAATATGTTCTATCTGCAAGGGATGTTTTGTGTTTTACGATATCACAGATGCGGTCCTTCCTTCGTTTATCGTTACTTTTAAAAGGTAACGCAGCATGTTTCCGGATCGTCGTACGAAGCACAAAGAGCTGTCGTACCGAGAGGACAGAACATTCCTGGAACAAGGTAAACGTTGGATACCTGAATGGTTTTCGAAGAAGCACTTTAAGAACAGCTCTTTGTGCCCTCTCAACTTTAAGCATCTGTGTAGTACATGCGTTACCCCATATGGGGATGCAGTAGCTTATTACAGACTGTACAAGAGCCAAATATACCAACTTTAGCGTGTCTATGTCAGCAGAGGATCTCAACTTTTTTATGACGTACATTAATTTTCTGGTACGAGCCGACAGAGTAGCTATATGTTTATCCCATCTAAGATAGGAGTCTATATGTACACCCAGGTACTTAATACACGATGTATGTATCAGAGGAAGGCAGTCACAGTTTGCATTGCTCCGATCACAAGTATGACCCTTTATTTTTAGATCGTTGTGCGGTTATGAGGAAGATGTACACGAAAAGGTTATGTATTTCGTTTTCTCGACGTTTAGTGTGAGTAGGCTGGTGGTAAGCCATGACATATTTATCGAGAGGGCTTTTTCAGCATGACAGTAGGCTTGAATCCAGTCTTTCCCGTGGACTAATAAAACTGTGTCGTCTGCATAGGTGATTATTTTGCAGTGTGGGATAGGAAGCTGACTTAGCTGATTTACATAAAGATTAAATAGTGTCGGCCCCAAGACGCTTCCTTGGGGTACGCCATATGTAAGTGATTGTTCAGCACTAATGTGCTGACCACTTTTCACACACTGAGTACGATCACTCAGATAACTATGAAACAGGTCCAAAGCTGTGCCTCTAATTCCCACACCCTCCAACCTGTCTAAAAGGACCGGAATAGAAACGCTGTCAAAAGCCTTGGAAAGGTCCAGTGATATTGCTAATGATTTGTACTTTTTCTCAATCTGTTGGACAACTGAGTCTGTTAAGTCAATGATAGCATCCTCTGTAGACTTACCCTTAACAAAGCCATATTGATTGTGTGAAATAAGATTGTACTTCTCAAGGTACTCAACTAGTCTTTTGTTAATACATTTTTCAAAAACCTTCGACAGCGTGGTCAATACAGATATGGGTCTGTAATTGACAACTTGTTCTTTGTCCCTATTCTTATAGACAGGGTGGATAAGTGCTTTTTTAAACACTGTAGGAAAAGTTCCTGATGACAGAGAAAGGTTAAATATATGTAAAAGTGGTGGAATTAGGTACTGGCGAGTTGATTTTAGAAGAGATGCTGAGATGTTGTCGTATCCCACCGCACAATTGTCTCTTAGGCTCATTATTGTGGCATCCAATTCAAATTCAGTAATGTCCCTTATAGCCATAGAATTAAGTACGTTATGTTTAAGTGAGCAAGTTTCGGGAATAGGATTCACTGTATGATTATTAGAGTTTTGGATATTAGCAGCTAATGTTTTACCAACGTTAGCAAAATAATGATTGACCATATTCACAGACTCTATAGGATTATTGTTTAGGTTTAATAGTTCATTCGCATCTGATTTTACTTTGCCTGTGTCAGAAATGGATTTGATTACTTCCCATGTGGCCTTTGGGTTACCCCTGGCCACCCGAAATTGGGTTTCCTCATAATTACTTTTAAGTTTTTTTAACAGATTGTTACAAAAATTGCGATAGCGTTGATAAGTGGTTTTTATTACAATATTGTTTGGTGATCTATTAGATTCTTGATGTAGTGCATCTCTGTTTTTAATGCACTTCAAGAGGTCAGGGGTAATCCAGGGTTTTATGATGACTTTTTTGTGTGGTATCTTAATTAGCCTAGTATGCTTTTTAAGAATGTCTGCGATCATAGCGGTAAACAAATCAGCTGCACAGTCAGCATCTGTAAGCTCAAGTATGTTGGAAAAATTGAGGTTTTGCATGTCTGATATAACTGCGGACGTATTAGTGCGGTTAGTATATTTTGCATTTGTTTTAGTAACCCTATTAGAGTCAAGACACAACAATGTAGGTAAATGGTCAGTAATATATGTATTCAGGATCAGCGTCACCGCTTGTCTTGGTGTTCTTAGTATAACATGATCCAAGCAAGCAGCTCCACGCGTTGGTAACACATGAGCAGGCAGCATGCCGTGTGATGAGCATATGTTAAGATATTCTTCTGATTGACTATCCAGTTTTTCAAAGGTTATGTTGATATTTATGTCGCCAATAATAGCTAAAGTTTTAAAGGCTCGCAGGGAGTTAAGAGTTTCATTAAGGCTGATAAAAAAATTACTAGTATTTCTATACGATGGAGAGCAATACACAGCTATTACTGCTACGTCATCACTTGTACAAATCAGACAGTTTGCGTCCATAAAAACAGGCTGCCAGACACGATGTTTTAAGTTATTTCTGACGTAGACACATACACCTTCATTTTGGTTGAGGTAAGTAGAGTGGTAGTTAGTAAATCCCTCTAAGAATGGTATCGTAGATAGCCTGCTCAGCCAACACTCAGACAATACAACAATATCGCATGTAGTATCCCTTCTATCAATAAGTATCCTTAGTTCCTCGAAATTGCAACCGATACTGCGTATGTTCATGTGGAGAATATTTAGAGTTTTTCTGTTTTCAAATGTATATTGCGAGCATTGATCAGGCTCACACACTGATGATTTGGACACACTTATACTCTCCAACTCATCTGATATTTGAGTCAAATGATCCATGAGAATAGTAAAAACGCGGTAGGGGTAAACAAAATGATTTGACAGTGTTTGAACTGTGAATAAGTTAGAACTTGGTTGTGTTGACGTATTATGGGGAAGAATGAGTGCTGAGTGATTGTACGTGTATATTGTGGACGTGAGAGTTTGTGTAAATACTGTTTGTGAATGTGATATGTGTAATAATTAGTTACAATAATTGGGTTGATTAAATAACTAAGTAGAATGTGTGTAATGATTAGCTGAATCCTAAGGGTATGCGGGAAGGTTACATGAGCTTTTGTTTTACAAATTTTCAATAGTGTACTTCAAAGTATAATTATTTTAAAAATATTTATAACTAGGCAACTAAATAGCCTATTACAAGCAATAATTTGCAGTATACGCGTCTTACTAATAAACATTTACACACTCGTTATAACAAGGTTATAACAAAAACGTTACTAATAAACACACGTGTTATATGTGTCCGTTAAATTGATGTTTGTAAAAGTCCCCGCGACACAGGGCATGATCCCTAGTGCGGGAGTTGTCTATAAAAAAGAAAGAAAAGGAAAAGAAAAGAAACACTCTAGCTATACGCCTGTTATAGCGGTGGTGTAAGTTGTACGTCACTTTATACAACTGTTATTCAGTCGACAGACCTCGTATAACAAGTGCATCTCTCTTTGCCTGCCCTTATCCCATTTACTTGGGGTCGGCGCAAATGGTTTTCTCCTTCCATACTTTCCTGTCAGCCGTCATATCATTATTCACTCCCTTTTCTTTCATATCCTCTCTAACACAGTCCATCCATCTTTTCTTCGGCCTTCCTCTTCCTTTCCATCCATCAACATTTATATTCATTACTCTCCTAGTTACATGGTTTTCATCCCTTCTCATTACATGCCCATACCAAGATAAACGGTTTCCTTTCATCTTTTCAGTTACTGGCGTTACTTTCATACTTCCTCGAATATACTCATTTCTTACCTTATCCATCCTTGTCACACCACACATCCACCTTAACATTCTCATCTCAGCCACATGTACTCTTCTTTCATCCGCCTTCCTTGTGGCCCAACATTCCGACCCATACAAGACGACAGGTCTTATGACGGCTTTGTATATTTTTCCCTTCAGTTTAAGAGGCATCCGTGGGTCGCACGTTGTTCCTGTAACCTGTCGCCATTTCATCCAACCTGAGTTGATCCGGCGCGTAATTACTCTATCCATTTCCCCATCTCCTTGAATGAGTGACCCAAGGTACCGGAAATCGGAACAGATCGGTAAGGGTGTTCCGGCAAGAGTTATGGGTATGGGATCGGAGAGACCGCCGAAATCACAAAACATGTATTCAGTCTTGCTTCTGCTCAATTTCATGCCTACTTTCTCCAATCTTTCCCACCATACATTCAATCTGATCTGGACTTCAACGGCACTCTCGGCAATCAAAACAATGTCGTCGGCAAACAGCATACACCATGGAGCCTCTTCCTGTATATCCGACGTCAAAACATCCATTACTAACACGAAGAGGTAAGGGCTAAGAGCTGACCCTTGGTGTACACCTACATCCACATTGAAAGTGCAAGTATCGCCTACTGTGGTTCGGACTAGAGTACTACAACGCCTATACATTGCTCGGATCACTTGCACATATTTTGCAGGCACACATTTCTCCTTAAGGGCCCACCATACAACCTCACGGGGTATTCGATCAAATGCCTTCTCGAGATCGACGAAGACCATGTGCAAGTTCTTGTGTGCACTTCTATATTTTTCGCACAGCTGGCGTACAGCAAAAATGGCATCCGTCGTACCCCGACCAGGCATAAAACCGAATTGGTTTTCCGTAACATTACTCTCCTCTCTTATTCGTCTTTCAACAACTTTCTCCCAAGCTTTCATAGTGTGTGACATTAGCTTTATTCCTCTATAATTGTTGCAATCCAGGACATCACCTTTGTTTTTAAAAATGGGAACAAGTGTACTGTTACACCATTCCTCAGGGATTACCTCATCTAGCATCAACTTATTGAAGAACAAAGCCAACCACTTCCACCCAGCATCACGCAATAATTTCCACACCTCAATTGGAATTCCATCAGGACCCACTGCCTTTTTATTCTTCATACCACTTACAGCTATTTTAACTTCATTCTCACTTACTTCTCGCACAAGCCCTTCATTTACGGGTTTATACTCAAGCATACCGTTCCATTCGTTCTCTTCATTCATTAATTTTTCAAAATACTCTTTCCATCTATTTTTAATCTGATCTTCATCTGAAAGAATTGTTTCCAATTCATTTCTTACACACTTGACTCGACATACATCACGCGCTTTTCTCTCTCGCAACTTGTTTAGGCGATAAAGTTCTTTTTCGCCTTCTGGACTGTCTAAGGAATCATAGAGGTGTTGATGGGCCTTAGATTTCGCTATTGCTACGGCTTTCTTAGCTTTTTTCTTAAGTATATGATACTCATTCTTCTTTGCTGCTTTTAAACTTACATCCTCTTCATCCACACCCTGCCAATCCTTGAACTTTAGTTTCTTTTCCTTCAACACATTCTGTACTTCATCTGACCACCACCACGTATCTCTATCTATTATACCCCTTCCTTTTGATTCTCCTAAAATATCTTTTGCCGCACTTCTGATACACTCTGCCATCTCACTCCAACATTCATTCACGTTTCGCTCATTCATCTGTCCCATTTCTAACATTTTATTTATGACTCGTTCTCTAAATTTACTCGCACAATCACGCCTCTCTAACATATGCCATTTAATTCTTGGGAGAGGTCGCTCCTTTTTTTTGTTCAGCTTTATTTTGAGGGCTACTTCCATAATAAGGAGTCTATGCTGCGAGACCAAGTCTTCTCCCGGTAGCACAGTACAGTTTTTAATGTACTTGAGATTACTACGTCTAATAAGGAAATAATCTATCTGAGTGCTATGGTTGCCACTTTTGTAAGTGATTAGATGTTGGTCCTTACTTTTTTGAAACCAAGTATTTGCTATAGCCAGGTCAAATGCAGTAGAGGACTGAAGTAGCATTTCTCCCTCAATATTGCGATTACCATATCCCCATCCCCCATGTATTCTTTCATAACTTCCTTTCATTCTTCCTACGTGCCCGTTAAAGTCGCCTCCTACACATAATTCTTCATGCATTGGTATATTCATCATAATCGAATCAAAATCCTCCCAAAACTTTTCCTTCACACTCATATCACACCCTACCTGCGGTGCGTACGCGCTCACAATATTTAGTACCATACTTTCTATCACAACTTTTACAACTATCAATCTATCATTTAACCGTTTTACTTCCATTACACTCTCCTTTAGTTTACTATCTAACACTATACCCACGCCATTTCTTCTACCGTCACTTCCACAATAGTAAAACTTGTAACCCTCACCAATTTCTCTTGCTTTTGTGCCTTTCCATTTTGTTTCCTGTAGACACGCTACATTTATTCGTCTTCTTTTCAGTACATCACCTAACTCTCTGGCCCTTCCAGTCATCGTCCCAACATTCAAACTTGCATATCTCAATCTTACTTCCTTTCTTTCAGGCCGGACTAACCTCTTACGTTGCTCCCGCCCGGGTTGAAGCAACAACCCTTGCACATTTCCCACAGGGGCCGGGTGCTGCCCCCGCGCGTCGCCTGTGGGGTACGCCCTAATCCTATTGCACATTCTATCATACCTTTCCATTTGCTTTAAGTTTTGGCATAGTTTTAAAGCCGGCCGCCTGCCTGACACCAACCCTCCTTGGGAGATTTCGCTAGTGGTTTTCCCGCCACTGTACCGAGTGACCCAAGGTACTGCTGTTACGTGTACGGGTCTAAATTTTTCCTGAGTTACCGGGCTCTTACGGTAAAGATTTCTCGGGAAGGATTTGACAGTATACCCGAGGAAAAGTAAAGGGGGTCAGTACCTTTCACACTCCCTTAGTCGCCTTTTACGACACCCACGGGACGACATGGGATGGTGACATTCTACTCTGCCGGCACCACACGGCATCGTATAACAAGTGCATAACTTACAATATTGTGTTGATTTATCTCTAATTATGGATTATTTACATTATTTTGACATTTTAGACGAAATGGAGAGTGAAGAACCACCAAGAAAGTAAAAACTACTAATCTCGCTATAATCCGTTTATTTTAGATGATTGTGAGTTTAAAACCAAATAAAGATTTACGAAGGCGTATGCAAAGGAAGTGGTAGATTTAATCCGTGGTGAAGTGGAACAGAGTACTAGAGGTCGTGTCTTTTCAAGAGAACTTCAAGTTTGTACAGCATTAAGGACATGGGCGCGACAGAAAGTGGAAGATGATGCTGCAGACATTCACGGCAGGAGTCAACAATCCGTGACGAATGTATGCCGACACGAGTTGCTATTGCACTAGCAAGGAAAGCTTACCATTTTATTCATATGCCACGAACTCTTGAAGAGGAAGAGGAAGTCATAGCAGAATTTCGTAATATATGTGGCTTAAGAAACGTAACAGATGCTATTGCCTGATTGCACAGATATTAAGATCAAAAAGGTTGGTAGTGACAATACTATATCAATAGAAAAGGAGTGTCTTCAATAAACGTATAAGTGGTATGCGATTCCAGCCTATTAATAAAGGACATTGTAGTACTCTGGAGGGGAAGTACTCATGATTCCCGAATTTTCAGAGAAAGCCCAATACGGCAGAGATTTGAAAATGGAGAATTTAATGGTCGTTTTTGGGTGATGCAGGTTATGGACTAACAGGTTATTTGTTTACACCTGTACAAAATCCTGCTAATATTAAGCAGGAGGCCTACAATAAGATTCATATACTGACTAGAAACCCTGTAGAAAGATGCTTTGGTGAATGGAAACAGAGATTTCGATGCCTATTACACGGATTCAGTGTATCATTAGAAAATGTTAAACTGTATTTAGTTGCACTTGCAGTTCTGCACAATATTGCAATAAAAATAGGGCAAAATACAGAAATAATGGACATAACGCCCGGTGACCCCGTTTGGGACATAGACCACAAGAACTCAAAATAATGCAACTGGATAAGTTGCAAGGCAATTATTTATGAATTATGTTTTGTAATATAATTAATTATTTTAAATAAAATACATTTTAGTTATCAATTTTATTTATTTTCGCTGTACGTATTACATTTTCCAGTTCTAAATTTTTCATTTTTAACTGCTGCACTTTGCCTTGGAGTAAGTGTTCTTCTTCGGCCCACTCGTGGGACTGTGTGGTATCACATTAATCCATTTTTAAAGCTTGTTTTGTTATAAAATCACACCATACATTCGCCTATCGATATTGTCACTATTTAGTTTTCGAGGTCAACTAAATACCTTTTCTAATAAATCCCAATTTGCAAAAAGGCTTCCTCTTCTTTGCTATATATCTATAATCACTTGATTCCATTTAATGGTTATTTTTAGGAGATTGTAAATCAAAATAAACCGCGCAAACAGAATACGAAATGAAGTCTCAAATACTCAACCGTTTTGACATATTTTAAGAGACGTTCAAAAGTAATGTCAAAATCTGCTAATGTAAAAATATGTAAAAGTGTGTAAAATTATGCGTTTATTACGATTTCTAAGTCGAATTTCAACATTAGGGTATTATATTAATATTCCTTATGACATATTAATTTATTTAATATTTTTACAATAAGAATTAATAGGTAAAAATATGAAACTAATTTAATGACATTTTTTAATACATTACTTTTTAGAATGTTTCTGACAGTATTGCCAGTGGTCAGTGTCATAACTATTTAATAGTTACCCAATGCTTATACCTGGTTTATTAGTCAAGTAGTGTATAAACAGCTATTACGCTCCTATTCAATGAATAAGTATTCATGTGTATAACGACTGTATAAGAAAATTTGTATTAGTAAGACAGATAGGATACAGCATAAATGCAACAAGTGGTTTAGTTATCTCACTTAACAGTACAAATAACCTTATATATTCAGTAATAGGTAGAATTGCAGGATACAAAAAATACACAGCAACAATACTTTCAAATAGCAGACTATACATTTTACAATTATTAGATCGTATATTTACTAGGAATAATGAGATATATACAGTTAAATAACCAGTTAGTTTATTGCGTGTTATAATGTGGTGGGTCCATAAAGAATACATGTATATAATAATTTTATATAGCAAGCTGTGCATTATACAATTTTGAATCATGTTCATAGACACTAAGATTTGCAATAAGCGGGAATCGAACCCGAGACCTCTGCGTAGCAGCCGTGTAATATACCGACTGCGCCACAGAGGTCGTCATTCACGTAGTCGCTGTTTAGAACCTGTTACATAACAGTTTCTTACTTCGTCACCATATGAAAATATTCTTACAGCTATTGTATTATTATTGAGCCAAGTGATACTGTTAAAGCTGCTACTTAGCAGGCCTTGCAATCAAAGGGCAGGTGTCAGCTACCGGGCCGATAGTGTGGTTGGAGTGGATTAGGTAGTTAGGTCTGTGTAAGCTCTCTTATTGACCTCACACATTAAACTCTATTTGAAACTAAGTATATTGAAACTCCGTGTGGTGACGGAGTAAGCATACAATATGTCACCAACCCATCTTATCCCATTGGTGTCGTAAAAACCGACTAAGGGACTATTTGTGAATATTATCTTAACGAAATAAAAAGAAGGAAAACTTGAAATTAAACCCTATTCCAATCCGTTTGACCAGCGTGGTATTAGTAGGCCGAGTATCCCTCTGTCACAGGAGGAGGCCCGTCCCTGCAGTGGGACATTATTGGGCTGGTATGATGATAGATACAAGGTTCTTATTTAAAAGATTACATAGGTCACGACTTAGTAACACTAGAGGCAGTACGGTTTTTTTTAAGTTAAGGGTACCTTAGCCTTGTCCTTGCAGATGTCCAACTCTTAAATCGATATACCAGGATATGATTGTTGTCGTCCTGTCCATTAAAAACTCATTGTATGATATGCATAATGAAAGTACTTACCAAGATGGCGACAGGAATATTAATAACGGCCATATATTTTGATTATGTCGCCAAAAGTAATTGGATTTTCTTTTAACGGGATTACGTGACTTGTTTCAAACATGTTTTAATTACATTTTGCTTGTACAGACGATGGGCAGTGATAGTTGATATATTTATGTTTTTTTATTTTTTTATAATTCCATAAAATAGGGGTTCTCAATTAGGTTAGTTAATTTAATGTTTAGTACTGCATAATCCAGTATTTTCTAGGTCATTCGGCGCCGATCTGCCTCAGCGGCAACCCGGTTGTATATGCGGAGGTCTGCACGAGGTGGGGGGTTCGATTAACTAGCAGGACAAGTGCAGGAATGGTCTTTGTGTGAAAGGGCTCTGCTTTCAAGTCAATACAAGACTTCAGAATGAAAATACCAAAATTTCTTATAATAAATTCTTTATTTTCACAGATGAATAATCTCTAAAAGACTATGTCTTTTACATTCATTATAGAATTAGTAATATTTATATACTAGTTAATATGATACAATACTCGTAATATTAACGATATCATTGACAAAAGGCTAGTATCTATTTACTATGCTATACGAAACAAGAAAGTGCGTGACCGTACAGTCAAGTACAGTCTGCAAAAAAAAATTGTTGGCAAACGTGTTATTGAAGAAATAGATATATATATATTTTGGACAGATATAGATATTTTGGAAATATGGTTTAGCACATAAATTTTGAACTCTGATATTTGAAGAAGTCCTTATAACAGTCCGTATGAACATATTTTATTAAAATTCGATGATTTGAATACATCTAAACCTCGCTTTTGGTCGTATCCTAATAATGAAGCAGTACCTACTTGCTGGACTTGACAACGTTCAACTAAAGGCCAGCTACAAGTAGAACAATTATAATGATGTTTAAATAGAGAACAAAGTAATAAGTCACTAATTTATGTTTTAGGTACCGCGTGTGTAACATGCCTAATAGTTAGTCAGTTAGACACATTTGAGATGTACGTAGGAGTGACATCTCAAGGAAGAAAAGTTGTTTCATTAAGTTAGTTGTTACGTTCAGAATTGTTGACTGCGTTCTGAGAATTTTAAACCACGCGAAGCAAACTTGGTAGCGATGCAAGATTAATGTTATTTACTTAATGTGTTTGTCAATCTGTTTGTTGTTTGAACATCATGTGTAGCAATTTAGAAATGAGACAATTTGTAAACGTTTACCTACTTTATGGGGAAATAAGGTTTGTTAAATATTTGTTTTGGTTCGATGTACCTATTGTTAGTACTTTAGTTGGGACCCTATTTCTGTTACCTTAAGCTAAAGAGTAAAGTACTTAAAACTCTAGTCTAATTTTGGATGACTATTGAAAATAAGCCATTTAAGTAATGGCTTCTTTTAGCAGGTAGGTATATGGTGTGGGTATGTTTATGGCATGATTTTACGCATAGGCAACATAATTTCCGAGATTTTAATAAATATGTAATTTTTGTGAAAAAAGCTAGATGATATTAAATGCTACAGTTAATGCCAATATTTTCGCTCAGAACACAGTTTACATGATTTTATCGATGCCACTTTTTTTTCAAATAAATCGTGGAAAAGGATATCAAAATGTTTTAATGACAAAAATAACTCATTTTAAACCAAAGTTATACAGAATTAACACCGATTTTTAACGTTAATTTTCGAAGTTAACACAAAATATTTTCGTATAGCATAGCCAATAGACAATTTTCCGTATACCCACAAACAATGCTAGGCATTCTCATAAGTTATTCTACATAATGTAATGATATGTAGATATTTACATAATATCTTGATTTAATTATTATTATACATATTATTATATGAAGAGAAAATGGCTTTTTAATTAATTATTTGGTAAATTACTATGTATTTTCCGTGTGGTGACGGAGTAATAATACAATATGTCACCACCCCATCTCATCCCATGCGTGTCGTAAAAACCGACTAAGGGACTATCCGTGAATATTATCTTTACGAAATAAAAAGGAGGAAAACTTGAAATTAAACCCTATACCAATCCGTCTGGCCTGCGTGGTATTAGTAGGCCAAGTAGGCCATGGGAGGAGGCCCGTTCCTGCAGTGAGACATTAATGGGCTGTTATGATGATGATGATTTGGTAAATTTACATTATAAGTACAGTAGGTACAGACAAGACATAAAATGAATACGGTTTTATGACGTCATTGTGTAGGTACTCTGTTTTATTAAGTATCGGATTCATGTGTTTTTATAAACTAGTATTATTTCCAGACGACATTATTATGTTATTATTGGAAAATAACCGATTATTTAGATAAATATAATTAAATTATCATGCATAAATGACACTAACATTTTTGATCAAAATTTTTTTAAATATATAATTTTATGTTATACATAAAATTATATATTTAGCTTTAGTTTTAAAAAAATTTTGATCAAAAATCTAAATTTAAAATCTGGCAGTGCCGAGATAAGATTTATATTTAGAATGTCCAAAGACAAACAACAGACATAATAGTTATTTAATTAAGTTATCATTTTTATAATATACAATGTAGTTATAACATAAAAAGAAAATAACTATTATGTCTGTTGTTTGTCTTTGGACATTCTAAATATAAATCTTATCTCGGCACTGCCAGATTTTAAATTTAGATTTTTGATCAAAATTTTTTTTTTTCAAATTAAGTGGCCAGACTTAATAAGTATAAAGAAAGATTTATACAAGCAAAGCTACATAATTAAAAGCAAACAATATTTTTTACATAATTAAGTATTTTATTAGGCGCAGTCTACATTTTGCTGCAGCGATGTACACAAAATAAAATAAAAATAATTTTGAGTTTTATCTAATGCATCCTACTAAGGCTTATTGCCCATCTGGATCATAAGGCCTAAGCACAGTCATAGTACAAATATATTATTATACAGTATTTCGACTTCATATAAACGGACGAAACGCGAATTATACCTACACGCTACGATAGAGGTGGCTTTGCGGAGTGAACAGTCGCAGTCACAAGCGGGAAAGTAGGTAAATGTAATTAAAAAGCTGGAGGTGGAGCCCTATCGCATGTTTACGTACCGCGCAGCCATAGGCATTTATAATAAATATTCGGCCAAGATAGACTACTGCTTGTTCTGTGGCACAGTCATGGACACTAACATTTTTCCTTAATGACACGATGGAAAAGAAAACCCCACACGGAGAATCCGTAGATTGTTAAGAATCAGATCTTAACGTATTCTGTAATCATTTTTGGTTGAAATTTTCCTGGGTATAATAATAATATAATGCCAGTGCCTGGCAGTATAATTCAACAATACAGTCACGATAGGTACAGTCAGCTGCAAAGAAATCTAACCCCTTTAGCGCGCTGTTATATTCTTAAAGGGGGTTAGATTTCTTTGCAGCTGACCGTACAAGATAAAATTGTTATGGTACTTTTGCAAAATGCTTTCTGTATTGACAAATATGTATTGTGTAACGTTTAAGAACAATGTTAGGCTATAATTTATACAAAAATTAAGATATTTATTATCGTAGTGAGTTACAAATTTAATCTTATTATTTTTATTTATGTTTTTCATTTTATTATGTCTAGTAGGTAAGTTCGACTTGAAAAAAACGGATTGATATTTATTCATACAATAACTATTTCTTACATTTTACTAATGTTTATATTTTACCTAAGTATACGAGGAATGACTAAAATCATTATTTATTTAATAACAATTACTAAAATTATAACAAAAAGATAAAAACTTTCATTATTCTTACATAATTAAAAACGAATTTAATTAAATTCGTTACAATATACAATTAGTTTTAACAAAGTTTAAAAATAGGGTAAGTTGTCCAACAATGAACCATGTAAAATTTGAAGGCGCATAACTCTCTCGTTTAAGCTTCGAAATGATTCAAATTTTGTACAAAGATAGGTAATTTATCTAGCTTTAAAAGAGCATTGACAAATTTTCAATATTATTTATACTTTTAAAAATAAAAACATAAATATAAAAATAAATATTTGGATCAATGTGTACTCTAGGGTGTGCACATTGAACCGGGTTAATTTTAACATTGAACCACTTAATTTTGAAAAAGAAATGTTATCAATAATTAATTAAGGTAAAAGTAAAACGTCCATTTCTTATGTAATTAGTCTTTACTTGTAATAGAGTAGTCTTTAAATCATAATTTAGTATATACTTCTTGTTAGCAAGATCATCTTTACGTGTGTGTAAATACTGTGCTACATAGCGGCGCAAAGTAGGATATAATGCAGCTTTTCTGATGATTACACCTTCTCTATTTAATTTGAAAGCTCTTAACATATTGGAAGCAGTGTGGCCCCCTTTTTTCTTTGACTTAATTTCATCATCAACATAAATATCAGCCTATAGACTATTATTCTGCTGGACATAGGCCTCCTCCAAACGTTTCCACCCTGCGCGGTCTTATGCCTCCCTCTTCCATCGGCTTCCCGCCGTCCTAACCAGGTCGTCGGTCCATCGTGTAAGGGGTCTCCCCACCCTGACTTCCCTATTCTGACTTACTTTATTCCGTGCCATTCTGTAACAGATAGAAATATTGACCAAAGGAAGTAAATAAAGTAATATTAATAATGATAATATGAACAGCTAGATAAAAGAATATCATGTAGTTTGAAAGTTTCAATACATTATCTAACAACACTAGCAAAATGAACCACGTTTTGTTTAATGTGTACGCCAAGGCAATTCTTGGGGTACACAATCCGTGATTCATTGAGTACCACCTCAACATGGTTCAATGTGAGACATAGCACCTTTTTATAACTAACCTTAAAAATTTAAACTGAAAGAAATATAATTATGAAATAAATTACAGTGCATAGATAAGCTAAATAACTATATAATTCGGTGTAGAAATAAAATAGTCGATATTTCTTAAAGGAAAAATGCTAAAAAAGATAGTAAAATTTATTTAAAACTTACTTTTGTGACAGTTTTTTAAAAAAAGGTTCGCATACATACACCTCTCGCGCGATCTGCTCGCTAACTACTGAGCGGAAGAGACACGTCTGTACCTATCTTTTGCACAAATTAACACGATCTGGCCACGTCGAATTTTGGAAATATAGCGCTGGTTAAGTGTAGCTGCATGGTTCATTGTGAGACAGTCGACCCTACATGTTCTAAATACAAACTTATTATGTAATCAACTCATGCACATTTTTTTTTTAATTTTGTGGAACTTTTTTATTTACTTCCGTAATGTTGCCAATCATAAAAGTTGACATACAAACTCTTTCTTTAATATCACACAATATTGTGTTTTAATACAATAAATTCTAGAATTTTGAATATAACATAAATTAATAAAAATTACAATTACAGTTATTAACAATTTATAAATTCATTTTAGATTTATTAATTCAAAATAAACAAAAAAACTACGTAATATTTTTTTTTGAGCAACTTTAAATAAATTCCTTATGATTCCTAATATTTGTAATTTTTTTAAGTTACTCATTCCAATTAATAATTCAAAATGTTTCTTTTACATTATTAATATAATAATAATAATGACTATTATTATTTGGCAACAACTCAATGGAATTATTTACAATACACTCAGTGCTCATACTAGGCTACTTACGTAATTACAAATGGACGACAAAAAAGGCGTAAAACAATGAGATTACATACTATTACTATACAATAAATAGTATCTAAAGGTTTTTAACCAAGGAACTGCAGTATTCACCCGCATTCATCCCTAAAGTTCATTTCACATTGCATCAGTCACTGACAATATCATTACTGGCAATAATTTCACATCACTACACTAAATTCAAATTTTTGCATCGTTCCATAATTTAAGAAAAAAAAAATTACGTGGGAACTAAATTGCCAGATGTATAAAACACTAAATGTGCGAGGCTTGCTACACTGATTAGAAGAACACTGTGGGAAACTGGTGTTCCCTTTCCACGTATTGCGCACTCCTGCTCTTTGTATTCGAGGCAAAAGTTCTGAAAAAAAGATAAAACATGTTATGTATAGTATTCGTAACCTATTTTTTTTAACTAATTGGGTATGTATCTTAACCATTTTACTATGACACGACCTACAATCCTTTGTTCCTGATATTTGATGTTGCAGACGAGAATTCTCAACGCTCAAAGTGGGATTTCGGTGCATATCGTGCTTTACGTAATCTAGTGTATCTTTTTGTTTATCACTTATTAATTATTGTTTCGTGAGGTGACCGTGTGGTGACGGAGTAAGAATACAATATGTCACCACCCCATCTCATCCCATGGGTGTCGTAGGAACCGACTAAGCGACTATCTGTAAATATTATCTTAACGAAATAAAAAGAAGGAAAACTAGAAATCAAACCCTATACCAATCCGTTTGGGCAGCGTGTTATTAGTAGGCCAAGTATCCCTCCGTCACAGGAGAAGGCCCGTCCCTGCAGTGGGACATTAATGGGCTGTTATGACGATAAATCATTGTTTAATTAGTACTTATTTGTATAGAGTTAATAAATACATGAAATCATCCTCCCATCTCATAAAAACAAAAAAAAGAAAACTGGATATAATAATATAACGCAATCGCCGTCTGTCTAAAAATTTTCACTGTTACTGGAGGAATGGGGAATTAATTAGCTGTTATATTGATAATAGGATTACTTTTGTAATAATTTGTTTGCCATAATCTCTTTCATAAAGCTATTCTTGATTTTAAGTGTTCAAAGCAGCTAGTTTCACTATCACAATTTATCGAAACTGAGAATATCTCATTGATTACAAAGGACAACAAGTATCCAAGTGCGAAAACACATCTTCTGTTCTAAATTAAGCTTAACAAAATGTCTGTCCATTATTTGAGTAATATCGCAAGGGCTACAAGGGTACAGGATTCGCATTACAACGGTCCTCTAGGGTAGGGTACGATCACAAACCACCGCTCCGATGTCAAAAGCAACGTATTTACGAGTGAGACTAGTTCCAGTTACAAATGGTGTGAAACCGTATCGAAGGTGACACGTGAATTGAGCCTCTGTTTCTAAAAATAAGGTTGATTGGATTTTTAGCAAAAGGGAATGGTAGAATTTCAAATTAAATTCTAAACTAAATGCCTTCGTTTTTTAAACAAGCATTAGAAAAAGCATTAGAAATAGTCAGTAGTCAAGTAATATTATATTTTTGCGCATATTTAGGTACACAGCGCCATTTATCCCAAATTCAGAAAAGTTTGTACAATGGGCACTAGGCAACTAATTAATCTAGGAACACTCAGATCCAATCAAACCATCAAGTCATTGCACACAAGTTTTTACTTTTGAGAGGATAGAACCCGAAACTTCTTAGTCATGTAATATAACCACTAAGCCATTCATAGAACTTATGTGCAAGTGACACAAATTCTTATGCCGCCACCCTACGAAGAGGAGATATAAATATATTTGTGCGATCCATAGATTATTCAGTCAGGACCATAAATTCTGTCTGTCGAATGCAAATATGTAAAACACCCCACGACATTACACAGGGATTGGTTTCTAGTGAGAAAATTCTATTTTCAACTTACTAGTTAACAAAATTTACTACGAGGAGAATTAAAATTTCTTCGTAATTTATTTATTTTTAGAAATAATTCGAAACTTATAAGTAATTCTAATTTAAAAATATTTCTAAAACAGACTTTCTATTATAATTATAGAGTTTTAATAAAAATGCTTTAAGTTTACAAACTGAATAACTTTTAGAACATTCTGTTGAAGTAATTATAAACCTATTTGTTTAGGTTTAAAAACGACGAATGAATTAAAACTTGAATTTTTTATCTATACTTATAATAAAACTGTAGAGAGATCAATTCTGTACATTGAATATATGTTAAAAATTAATATTGGAGAATGAATGGTGATCGATACTAATGCCAAAAATGCAATCAATAAATTTTTTGTCTGTCTGTCTGTCTGTCTGTCTGTATGTGCACGCATGGGTCAAAAACTACTGAAGGGATTTTAACCAAACTTGGTACGATTGTAGTCCATACTCCTGGGCAGGTTATAGGCTGTATAACATAACGCTAAGACACATAGGAGCTAAACAGTGACGAAAAATTTGAAGTGAGTCGGTTGAAAAAACGCGCGTTCGAGCTCTTATCATCGCATACGTTGATCATACGCCAAAAATATGTATTACAAAAATAATGGTCTTCAAAAGATGTACAAAAAAGTCCTGAATAGTATATATCTATCTTTTATATATTAGCCACAATAACGTGTTTAATCGTTAGGGTTTTCTTCACAGTGTATTAAATACATAAATATATTGTAATTTGCATAGACATATCATTTTCAAACTCCCATATTTCAAAAGTACACTTTAATACCTTATTCATAATTTTTTTTATAGAAATCGGTTTATAAACACACAAGATATAGATGAAAGAAAATTTCCAAATGTCGCCGCGCCATTATGAGTACGGCTGTACGGTTGATTTTTGTTTAACGTCCGAAACGGCCAACCGGTGCATCTATATAATTTCATTCACATTGACTCTTAATGCGAACGGACGTGGTTCTTATTGACTCTTCTCGGAATAAGTGCGCTTTAGATATTAAAATAAATAGATACGTAGTTTTTAGGTATTAAGTTTAAAGTAGGTAATCTATCTATCTATACTATAATAAAACAATCGGAATCGGATAAGTAATACTCGAGATATCGCTAGATCTCTTTATTAGAACAGTCCAATACAAATCAGGGGTAATGAAAAATGGATTTGGTTCAATGTTGAATGAATTTAAATTTCGTTTCTTTTGTTCACGAGATGGCGTTAGCAGTAGTAATCATAAATTTTATTTTATTATTAAGTGCTATTTAATAAGTTATTCCTTTTAAATGTTAATAAAATTAACCATGAATCGTATGTGTAATATCAATTATAAGTCTTCACACTAGCCTTTAAATATATCAATTTAACGGACACAAAGAACACCCAGACTAAGGACAATAGTTTGTGTATCACAATTGTCCTCCATGGGACTCGAACCCGCGACCTCATGCACGCCAGCCATGTAATGCGACCGCCGCGCCACCGAGGCAGGTAATTCTGCTGCACCATAACGTGGCGTGCAAAATGTATTTATTCATAATTAATTAGCGATTATCCGTGTGGTGACGGAGCAAGAATACAATATGTCACCTCCCCATCTCATCCCATGGGTGGCGTAAAACTGACTAAGGGACTATCGGTGAATATTATCTTTACGAAATAAAAATGAAGGAAAACTTGAAATGAAACCCTGTACCAATCCGACTGGCCAACGTGGTATTAGTAGGCCAAGTATCCCTCCGTCACGGGAGGAGGCGCGTCCTTGCAGTGGGACATTAATGGGCTGTTATGATGAAATAAGCGATGTCATTTATTTTAACTTACCAATTTGACAACTGATGGCATTGTGCCTGTGACCTCATTTTCAGTATCGGTATTAAGATTTTCCTTGAAAGAATGACGTTCGCTCATGTCTTTCAGTATAAGTTTAGACACAGTCTTCATAGATCTGTCTTTGTAAAGGTCTGTTTTTGAAAAGGTTTTGGTTCGTTCGTTAATTTTACAATTCGTGTGTAGGTATATATGTTTGTTATAAGGTTTCAAAAACCATTTTTCAGTATTAAATCGAATTGCGAAGTAAGTAACATCCGCCACGCGAACGAAGTCGCGGGCACAGCAGCTAGTATAAAATAAAAACCTCTATCTGTTTCACTAAAATGCTGCTTTTTTCTATTCATGCGAGAGCAGACAAATATTAAATATTATAATAGCTTAAAATTATTATCCCACTTCCTCCAAAAAGGAGGGCAACTTAACTTTCTAACACTAGACTCTACCCTTAGTCCGAGTTTCGAATTTACAAACCAGGACAAAGAGCAATACTTATAACTATTAGCAATGGTTTTGGCGCTCTTTTCATACGTCACAACACAGTAATTAGTATGTAATAATTATAGTAATTACCTTAATAATATTAGACGCCATTCGTTTTAAAAAGGCACTGGTGAATAACGCTGCTTCATCACCACATGACCTCTGCACCGTCTGCTCCGAACACGCTAAATACTCTTGAAATGAACTGAAATTCAAACAAACTTATTAGCCACCATGCAAAACAAAATAACACTTACAATCTACAAAATAGGATCTAATATACAATGAGTTTATTTTCTAATTTGCATAAAAGTAGACTGATTAATATTTATAATCAAAATCTGGTAACAATATTAAAGTCTGGGTAGTAAAACTTTATGTGCTCATTTTGGTTATAATTCTGATTGAAAATGGTTAAGTTTTTCTTAGGGTTCTTTTGCGTTCCGTAGAATATTTTCTAATGTGATGGAATAATTAATGTACTGCAATTTGCCACAGCAATTAAATTAATTTTTGGGACTTTTTGTAATTAACCTATTTTTACTATGATCTTGTTGGTGTTGCTTAATTGTCCCTTGGGGCAATTCAATAAAATGCAACGTTAATTGCTTTCCCGAGTTTTGAGTAAGGGATCAAGTATTCATAGTATCACCGTGAGGTTGCCGTTCAGCCAACTGTTCTATGCATTATTTCAACTAGAGAAGGAAATAAAATCCTATAGCCGGCAGTATGGTCAACGTAGAATAAGTAGGACAAGATTCCCCTTTGTTTCGTAGTATGGGAAGTATATGAATTGACAATGATAATAGTTTACATGGATTGTTATTGCATATATTTATTTATAAATTGATCACTTTTTTTACATTTTAAAATAAAAATATAAAATCACCCCAATTTCCGGTCTTTTGGCAACATTTTAACGTTACACCGATCACTGATGACCACAGATATCTGAACAAAGAAATCAAATAGAAATAAAATAATAATATAATATAATATCTGAAATATCTTATATCTTTTATTTACATTTCTACGATGATGACAGACCGGTTCCAATGTATTAATAATCAATCGAAGTGATTATAATTATTGTACGTATCCTATTTTCCATATAATGTATAAGGTCTATTTGAACCCACATTTGGAAAGCATCCATGGGGTCGAAGCCAAGACATAGAGAGACACGTTAAGGGAAATTGAATGTGGTTAGATGTACAAGGCGGATAGGCACTACATAGGTATATATTCTACGTGTATATCCTATGAGCGCAATGGCGAAGTTAGTGGCTAACTAGAACACTAATTTCCGTATGCTCGTAGTGACAGCTCCTGTGTCTATGATTGGAATTTGGCGTTGTTTGATGTAGAACTTAGTAATTAATAATAATATTTCTCATATGTTCACACACTGCTCTGGTCCATCTGGTCAATACCTAAGCAGAGCGTTTACTTTAAGAGAAACAGCGGATAAACTTATACCTGTATAATTTTTAATTGTAAATACATATATTCTATACAATATTTTATTTTAGAGGATATCCATCTAGTGTTGGAAACTTAAAAATATCTTGTAAATACGGTTTGCCAAATAACAGTTAGGTACAGTGTTTCTCTTTCATCCCTAAAAAGCCAGTAGCCGGTTTTTGCGAAAGAATAAACTGGCGAAAAGTTTTTTTTGCGCGTCTTGAAAGCCTTTGGTAGGCCATGCCCGTCCTTTATAGAGAACCCTACGTAGAACACAAATGTTGACAACAGTGCCGGGGCATGCAATATCGGAAGGTTTTCAATTCCGGAACTGAGTTCCAATACTGGAGGTCTAATTCCGGAATTCCGGAGCTAGTTCCGGAACTGGTAATTTTTGGAATATGTTGAATTAAAAGAAGTGTATAATAATATCAGTTGTTTAATTATATTCACTAAGAATTTGAACATGTTTGGTAATTTTTCTCCTTTATATTTGTCATTCTAAGCCGTTAAATTAAGGCAAGACTTAACTTACTTATTGTTTTGATAATTACATTTTGCCAGCACAGAAAAACACTTCCATTCTCCACACTTGTTAGCAGAACACATAAAAATATATTTGTAAACTTCTGTCAGATAGTCGCCATCGCGTACATTAGAAAATTGGTCGAGAGATCTAATTCTTTAAAGAACTGCTATTGTGAAGTTCTGAAGACGATAAAAGATGCTACTGTGGAAAGTTGTATTGCCACCAACAAATAGTCGGACGGAAAGAGCCGAGCGTGTAGAAAGAGTAGAAATGAGCTCGCTCCTGCCTCGAAAACGGAGCGGAGTAAACACGATTTTAAAAACGCTGTTGGTAGAAACAAAAACCTATTTAATTTAAAAAGAGTACGTTCCGCTTTGTCATTTCTCTTTCGCGGTAGAAAACGTTAATGAGAACCGGAACAAACTTGCGTCAGATATCGAAAACATGCTTAGTTTCGAATTGTGGTCGGCTAAATTTAGTCCGATTCAACCCCTCAAAGACACAGGTTTGCGCGTTTACCGTTAAAAAATCTCTATTCTTCGTGGATATTGATTTCGAAGGCGCTCCTCTTGTTGCCAAGTCGTCTATTGAAATCCTAGGTGTCAGCATTTCTAGCGAAGTTCAGTTTCGCGATCATTTGGAGGTAAAGCTAAATTAGCTTCGCAAAAACTGGGTGTGCTCAATAGAGCGGGTCAGTGTTTTACGCCGAACCATCGCCTACAACTCTACAAGCCACATCTGGAGTACTGTTCCCATCTCTGGGCTGGAGCATCCCAGTCAACTCCTTCAATTGACCACATACAAAGAAGGGCGGCTCGAATTGTTGACGATCAGGTGCTCTCTAGTCGGCTCGATTCTTTGGCTTTGCGGAGAGATGTAGGGTCTCTGTGCATTCTCTACCGCATTTATCACTGGGATTGTTTTGAGGAGTTGTTCTGGACATTGCCCGCAGCTGAATTTCTCCACAGAACCACTCGCAATCGGCTGTCCTACCATCGTCATCACCTTGATGGTTAGCTGTCATCCACTGTGCAATTTTTGCGAAACTTCCTACCGCGAACAACTGTTTTGTGGAACAAGCTCGTTGCGACGATATTTCCGGACCGTTACGACTTGGGGAGCTTCAAGAAACGAGCGTACTTCCTTTTTAAAGGTCGGCAACGCATCTGTGATTCCTCTGGTGTTGCGGTTGTCCATGGGCGGCGGTGATCACTTACCATTCCCATAGTAGTCGACTTTTAGAGTTCTACACGACTTCGCAAGTTGTCTCAACTCATAGAGCTGTTATGTTCGTCTAGTTTAATTAAATTTAGCTGTAATAGCGTTGCATTATGGCACAGGCAACATTATGACAACTCACTAGCCAAATAATGGTATGTTATGCAGGTATTATTTAATAATATTAAAAAATGATGAATACCGGAATTCCGGTATTACTCCTCTCAATTCCGGAATTAAAAAATCAGTGAAATTGTTACGGAATTCCGGAGTTACGGAATTCCGGAACTCCGGAATTGCATGCCCTAGGCAGTGCCGACATTACTTGACCTGTGCCATCTAATGTAACTAGTTTTAGGCGTCATAAAACATAAACGAAATTTGCATAGCACATGAAGTTCCCACATTTGAGTCTATTCGTACCATACAAAATGTAACCGCTGACGATATTATAAAAATAACAGAAAACTTTATACTTTTGTAACTACAGTCTAACATGTTACAATGTAACCTAAATAACAATGTACGTAACCTACCAAATACTGTAATCCCTTGTAATAAGGAACACTTTCGAATGGTGATAATATATAGCTTGATTTGTCTCTGCGTACGAACCACCTATGAACTGAATTTACGTGAAAACTTACGTATCAACCATAATAAAACTAAAAGACATGAAAAGTGTTAAGCAAAAAATTACTTTGCAAAGAGACAGGTATGGATTTATAAAAATCTGTTAATGAAAGACCAAAAACTATTAAAATAAATTGATCACGACAAAAATAAGATCAAATCGGAATTTAGGCACTACAGCTTGAACTTCCAAGTCGAAGACCTAGAGGATGACCTAAGACTAGGTGGAGGGGTGTAGTGCTAAGGGATAAGAGGGAATGCGACGTAACTGGCGAAGATGTCGAGGATAGAGCGAGGTGGAGGAGCAATATAAGGAAAGCTGACCCCACCACCATTTGGGATACATAGCTAGGAAGAGAGAGAGACAAAAATAAGATCAAAGTAAATGAATTAATAGACTAATAAAATGTATAGAAGTTTGAATAGGTTACACGACTTTTCCTCTCGGTCACCAAGTACGAGTATATTCACAGAATGCATAGCGATCTGTCTCCTTAAGTTTTATGCAAAGAATATTTCGTACACCACTTCAAAGTTATAGCAATACTTGACGTTTCGGAACTGATTACACTGACCGTGGTCTTAATATTATATTCCTCACACATTCACACAACGCCATCTAGTCCCAAACTAAGCAAAGCTTGTACTATGGGTACTATACAACGGATAAACATACTTAAATACTTTTTTGTAAATACATACATAATATACATAGAAAACACCCAGACCAATGCAAATTATCATGTTCATGCACCGACCTCTGCGTAGCAGTCGTGTTATATTATAATAACCACTACGCCACACAGGTCTTTAGCAAGCCAAAACTCAAAATGCCTAATTGCATGGTAAGTTACTTGCAACGCACTTACATTACGTAAATAGAAAACAAATTAGTTATAATTAGAGAAATATTTATATCGAAAAATAGTATATAAATATTTATATTAGAAATATTTTATATGTCCTGATCGGTCAAAGCTCTCTGATCAAACACTTAAACGTGTATCTTTTATAAGATTAGATACGGTCATTTTGTCGCTAGCTCCCTAATCCCTCTAATGTTCCACAGCTTTCATGCTTTGAATAATTAATTCATTTAATTCAGAAACTGTACTTATATACAATTTTTACTCTACAAACATACAACATTTACATAAATTAAACATAAATTAAAATGTACAAAAGCGCGCAAAATACAAAGTAAAATAGCATAATGCAGAATTTCACTTATAAAATGTCAAAAGTTCCAATTTCAACGAAATGGCAAAGAAAGTCGCAGTCGTTCTTTTAAATTAGCTAAATTTTATAATATTTTGTTGGATAATTTCGTTCAACAAGAAATGAAATTATACCAGAATTATACAATGAATACTTTGTATCTAATTTAAAGTGTAAAATGTAACAAGTTAAAGAATGAGGTTATTACGATGTATTTTTATTTATTTATTTTATTTATCTCCACAAATTACATAATATTATTATAGTTATTTTAATCTATTTGCTGACACTTTACATTTATACATTTGTGATTGCCCGAAGCCTGTATTACAGAACTCCAGGCCCCCCAACGCATAATGTTATTACAGAGGTGGTCAACCGATGTATATGTCTCTGTATGGTGTAGTAAACAGTAGGTATAGTAAAGGAAAGTATAAATCCTACATAACGATAATATGGAAAAATACCTTGGTTTATGTATCCTTTTGGCCAAGATAGTATTAGTCCACCAAGTTTTATTATCAACGCATTTTGTTTCAATTAGTCAAGTAATTAGTAAGTTCTAAACTAACAAATAAAGTAAACGTTATTGGGAGACTGGAGTGGGTTAATAATAATAACCATGACAACCTATTCCTGATTGCATATCCACGAACATAGAGCTACGTAGCATTAGTGGGGTGTTCATAGACGAAACTAATTCAGCTTTGAGTATTAGCTAGTCCATAATTGTGTGATTTGTTACAGTCGATAGATAGACTAGGTAATTCGTTAATTGAAGGTAGGAATATTTTTAAATACCTACTAATAGTTCCTGTGGCCGAATGGACTAACATTTTATTCCCTACTCATGCCATGATGTTTCAACACAAGTCACACTGAGTAGTAGTTACACGCTAACTAAACTGGAATGATTTAGAGTAACCTTTTTATAAAAACCTTAATACATAATATAGTAGGAGAAGCTTAGTTATTAATATGTAGATAAGAATACTTTGCGTTGATTTTATACTTGTTCAAAGTTTCAGAGGGTATAAAAGCAGGTCAACGTGAAGTTTAACTTATGCATAGGAAATTTGCTTCCGAGTGTCCATTTTGCAAATATTATACTATGTTATATACTTACTGTATTATATGTAGGTATGTGGGGAAATATTTATATTCATTTTACTTTACCGGTTAGGTGAGGTCCAAGTATTTATTTTATTTTTATTAGGAAAACTTACAGTGCTACCTAACTAATATTATAAACTAATTAAAAACTATTCACCATTTAGATGTTTTCGCAGTTAAACATCTCGTATGTTACATTATAAGCATTTATATTATTAGTTAAACAATACTTACTACAAATTAAAATGTAGTAACCAAAAAAGTATACATATATGATATCTACACAGTTTGAGAACCAAACGAGGATTTTTTTAGGCTGTTAAGAAAAACGTGTGGTTTTGTGTTAAACAAATCAAACTCACAGTTAAACTGGGTCACTAGCTTGATGATCTCTAACAAAAAACGCATTCTGCCTATAGTTTGACGAGCTCTGGGGAACATCTACATAAGTTTGAAGTGTGGTCATCGTTTTAGGTAGGTACCCTAAGTGTGACTTTAGATAATAGATCGGGCGAATCAATTTTATTTTGGGGGATTTTAACTAAGCATCCAATATCTGAAAACTTTCTTCTTTCGCACAGTGGTAAAATATATTGGTTTACATTTTATAGACAAGCTGGAATTATTATTTAAGTAGCCTTTTCTAGTTTATTGATAATATTTGTGATACATGTCCTTATAAAATCTCATTAGTGTCCCAGGCCAGGGATGTTCTCTTCTCTAGAGATAGAAAAAGAAATTTGCTCGCCGGCCAAGCGGATAAGCTGTGCCCATAATCTGGTACCAAAGCCACATAAAATTCCTTAACTTATGTTAACCCTAAAAAAACAGAGGTCCAAACAATTTCTTGTAGGATCACTAAAACTAAACCCTTTTTTTCGCAAAACAATCTGTGACCCTCTGAAATATCCAAAGGTTTCCAGATCCACTTTATTATACTAAAATCCAAATACAATTTGCTGATTCTGAATGAATCTATAACACGCACCTTACCCTAAATAAATACGATCGGTAGCTCGGTATTGACATAATTGAAAAATGCTGATTGTGTAACCCGAGGAAAAAAATGGTGCTCTATTAAATAAGAATAATAAATGAATTCGAATATGAATTTGACGGCCTTTATAGCATAGTGGTTATAGTCCATGGCTGTTATACAAAGCTTCATTCCCAAATATTCGTGTACTCACTAACATGAATAATTATTTACATAAAACACTCCTAAATGAGTGTTTTATGTAGGTATTACAATATGTATGTCATCATCATCATCATTACAGTCAATGACCACTGCTGGTAGGCATCATAAAAATATTTCCACCTTTTGCGGTCCTGTACCTCTCTCATCCATGGTTTTCCCACCGTCCTGAAATGTCATGTTTAGCTGTTTTCTAATATCCCATAGTAAACACTTCGCTTAGTTGAAGACTAAATGGTGTTGAGTGAAATAATATGAAAACATTAATGGAAAATAAAATGATTGTAAACTTAAATACTGCTACAGTGACAGTAGACACAGTTCGCGCCCTGTTTTTTTTTTTTCAGAGTGGAAATAGCGCTGTTTTTGTTCATCTCTCCATTGTGTCAGTGCATGGCCAGCCATGTATAAATCCTCTGATACTGCACGAATATTTTAACTAGAAAAACTGACCAACGCACTAACGTTCTCAATGCAAATAATGTAATTTGCATATCAAACATTATGACGACGAGTTTATATACTAAAAAATGGTAAACTTCTTGAATGTTATAAGGGTTTAATCAACAATTTGACGACCTACGCAGAAGTCTGGGTTTTGGTACCCGCTCTTTGCAAATCTTTGTGTGCATGAACACGATTACTTGCATTGGTCTATCCTTACAAAAAAAGTATGTATATTTATCCGTTACTACAAGCTCTGACTAGTTGGAGACTACATAGCGTTTTGTGAATATGTAATGAGTATTAAAAACAATAATAACTAATTCCACAATTTGCAAAATTAGTGCTAATAATCAAAAAATAATTACCGAACTAGAAACCGTTTTTCTTTTCACCAATCAAAATGTTCGACGAAATTATAGATTCAATTGCTTGGAACGCTTACGATAAAGAAGTCATTAACACACAAAAAAACTCTTAAGTACACCACTTAATCCGTAAAGAATCTTAATCAGAGCCTAATGGCAACGAAGGGCGAACAAGAATGTCCACAGAAAAACTCCTTGAAACACGAGAAAATTATCTGAATTTACTTAAACCAGATAAAATTTATGAACGACAGATCATTTAGAATATGAGAAAAAAATATTGAATTGGCTTTTACTTTTTTTTTAAAGTCAACTTTTTGACAAGAGCCTTGATCAAGAATTTGACAAACATGAAATTTAAGGATACAAAGAACATGAAAACAGATACATAACAATAATTTAGAGATCACACAAATAATTATGTTGCTTGGGATTCAAAATCACGACCACGTTGCCACCGAGGGATTCATCATTAGAAAATATTGAATCATAATTGTCCATGTTTAAATTGACAAAATGTAAAAAGATTACTTATGAAGACTTGTCCAAAAAATGTTGATTACAAAGTAAACAGAGCAAGGGCGCGGCGATCCTAACGAACGTTGTTAATTTACATGTAAATTGGTGTAGATAAGTATTATTATCAGTGGAAATCACGGCTCAGACGAGTAATTAGTTAGTGGTACTGAAAGTCGGTTCGATTTGTTGAATATTTTACCAACGCAGACTATTCAATATTCAAGACTTCACCCGACTCTTTGAAGTAGGTAGCGCCTCTCTACGACTTCTCTTGATAACTTTCATGACAGTTTAATTTGCGGAACTCTAAATTGAATGACGTCATAACTATAGAGGGAGGCTAATTTGCTTCATTGCTTTCATTCTTGCAGTTGTTTATTTCATACGCCTTTTTAAATAAAATAGCAATACGATCTAATGAATAGAAAAGGAGGTCGATAGATGAGAGAAGGAGGCACGCGGTTGAAGTATTTGTAGAAGGTCTATTTCCACCTTTAGACGTATAATATATTGGCTGACATGATGATGATGACTAGATGGTAGATCTCTCCAGGGTGAGTTAAAATCGATTCCACCTCCTATCATTAATGGAAAATTATATTTAAGTTACTATATTTAAGTGGAGGGGTTCAGGAGCCAGCAAAATTACTGGGAGATATGGCTTAACAACTTCAGTCTAGGGTAGGTAAAAGCTTAGCTGTGCTCTGATACTGCTAACGGTCATGAGCGGCGATAAACAATTTAAAAAAAGCCAATAATAATAAATCATAGTAAAATATTTAAATATATTATTATGAAACCATTAAAAAGGTACATTAAAATATTTATCAAAAGGATTCACTGCCTCAGCAAAATAACTTTTCGGGCAAAATAATTTTGAATCAACTAAAATGAGAGGCACTTTACCCTGTAAGGCAGAAACAAATTTATCAGTATGTATTTTACAGTAAGTGGCCCAACTCAAATAGAAGCCTGGGATGTTCGAAAGTCAAGGAGATGGGCGTAACTAGACCATTATTGTAGTTGTACAGTTGGTTAGGGAATTAAGCGTTCTGAGAACTTTGGGTGCATAGTTATATAGTTTGTAGGTGTTGATTCTGACTTGACTTTCGATCTATGTACTGTGAAATTTGTATATTTTGAGTATAATTTTACCTATGTTACTGTTTTCTATAGGTACTAATATTATAAAGAGGTAAAGTTTGTGTTTTTATGATTGTGTGTTTGTGACGTTGTAGGGGGTAATCACTGGATCTACTAAACCGATTTTAAAAATTCTTTATGTGTTGAGTAGTCCATTTATTGGGGAGTGTCATAGCCTTTATGATCACAATGTCTACACTGTAAAATGACTTTGAAGCAAAATGCCTCAAATCAATATCTCAAGAAAAAAGTGTTTTGACTTATTTGCAATACATCTGTATTGTTTCTTGCCTATGCAGCATAACGTCTCAAAATTGAAAACGACTTTATAGTATAATACACAATACGCCATTAGGACTAAGAATCAAAACGACGATAAATCAAATAATCATTATTTTTATTTGTGAATTATTAATTTTATTATTTTTTATACTTTTATAATTTATTATAATTATTACTGCTTATTTATCCTAAAGTAGACGAGTAACAGGTTTGTTCAAATAAATGAAATAGTAGATAAACTCCGTTTTTAAACAGCCCTTTTTGCAGACGACACAGCTATTGAAGCCTCTGGCACCTCCCCCTCCCCCTCGATATTTAGGCGCCTGTAATCTGCGTCCAAAGCCCTTAGCGATTGGTTCCAGAAATGGAGGATAACAGTCAACCCCGAAAAGAGTCAACCGGTAATGTTTCACAAGAAACAAAGCCACAAGACCCTCTCGGCAGAGACATCAAAAGTCAAGATGTTTGGCTCCCTGATCCCTTGGGCGAGGGAAGTCAAATATCTTGGACTCATACTCGACAGTAAACTCTCCTTACGTCCCCACATAAACATGGTTTGCAAGCTGTGCTCGTTTGTGATGGGACGGCTGCACATGCTCCTCCGGAAGGAATCTAAGATGTCGATCCGAAACAAGGTTAGGTTATACACGACTTGTATTAGACACATTATGACGTATGCGTGCGCAGTTTTCGCCCACCTTAGGTCACACAGGGTCCATAGGTTACATACAAACGCTTCAGAATAGGTTAATGCGCAAAGCGACGGGAGCACCGTGGTTCATGCGTAACGAGGATCTTCACATAAAACTCGAGTTGCCGACTATCCAGCAACACATGGAACTCTGTTCCCGTCGCTACTTTGAAACGGCTGGCACTCACCCCAACCAAGTAGTGGTTGAGGCGTCCGGCTACATCCCGTCCTCGCCGCGCCGTCGAGGCCGGAATACGCGCCGCATTCGCTCCTAGAGGGCGTGCTTTCCGCACGTCCTGTTAGTCAGTGACAGTCCAGGCCGAGGTTCGTGCTCCACAGGGGGTGCATTTTCGGTTCATAAAACTACCTACTGAGATGTTTTGCATTTTAGGTATTTTGGATTTTAAGTCATCTTCACTTAAGACGTTTGTCTTTAAAGTCGCGTTACTTCGTAGTCATTTTACTACAAAGTCATTTTCATTTAAAGGTGTATTAGTACTAAGTCGTTATGATTTGAGGCATTTTGCTACTTAGTCAATGCACTTTATGCGTAATCCTTTAAAGTAATTTTACAGTGTAGACATTGTGATCAAAAAGGGTTTTTTCGCCGCCTAACGAAGTGAGCACGGGTCAGCTAGTATACAATAAACTATTTTTATTATTATTTACAATAACAGAATGGTTGGTTACAGGTACATTTGGTGATTATTGCCCAATGCATTTATAGAATAAAATGTTCAGGCTAATTTTGACTTATGTGTTTGAGCAATAAGAAATACTTTTTAATGTTTGTTACCTCAGAATGTAGTAATATTAAACAATTTAGGATTATGTAGGTAAATAAAAGAAGAAAAATTTGGTACAAAATCTTGACTTGACTTGACTTCTTCGTGAATGGCCTCATGTGTAACGTCACATATTTTGCCAGTGTCTTGTAAATCTTTATTATACTTTATTATAATTCTGGCCAGCATGTCATATAGTGTCATCTGTCATAATAGTTATGACGAAACCATGAATAATTAATTCATACTACAGAACTCATCACATCGGGTGTTTTTTTTTTCAGGGACAAAAGGTATTTTTAGACCTTGTTAACGATATCTAACTAATATTTGAAGTAGAATTCTTTGAATCAAAGACATTGTTAAAGAAATATAAAAATAACACCAGACAATACAATCTCTACCAAAATATAAATAGTCATAACAAAAACCAATCAAAGCAAAACAATTCCCGGTATTTTTAATGTCAAATATCATAAAACAAAAGACAGCGTTGCACGTAGTAAAAATGTTTTAAATTAAGAATGATAAAATTAAGTCTTTTTTATTTTTAATAATACCACAGAGTTTAAATGATAATCTCGTAATAATACTTAGGTACCTCAATCAATGTCTGAAATCTAACTCTGCCACAGAGTTCTTGGAACGTATTCAAAGGAACAAGTTAGTGGTGGAATAAATAATGAAAGAACGCAAATCGCTTGAAGATTAACTTTTATTTTAAAATCAGATTAAAAATAAAAGATAATGTTTAAAAAGCATTTATGTCTTTTTAATTATTTGCAACTGGCAACATTTCAATATGACGTGGATTGATCACAAGCAATGCATTTTTTTATCGATTATGATCAAAAAGGTTTTTGATTAAGTTTCTATAAGCATTTATTTCATCGTTAGGTTGTCTTAAAGTCTTACTATCGTGTTATGAGCAGATAAGTGTTCTTAACATTTAGCACAGTTGAGCACAATTTATTCTGGTTATCAGTTTTCAGTTGAGAGAAAGAAATTTAAGACCTTTTATACGTTTAGCTTAAATCAAGTTACCATTTTGAAATATAAATAACAATTTAGGTTCAAAACAAAAAAAAATGTACATCATCATTATAGCTGCAAACAGTGGTCCACTGCCTTACATACAAAACAGATAATTTAAAAAACATAATAATATTTAATACATACCAACAAACTGTCCTAAGATGTTCTTCATGACTGGTCGCCAGCGCTCTCTGATCAGTCTGATACTGATCTCCTTGCTGGTGATTACTTAAAGTAGTAAGAGTTACTTCATAATTCCTACTACAAACTTCATACTCCGACCTTACGTTCTTCACACAATCTGCGTGCTTTAGATACTCGTCTTGATACTTTCCTCTAGCACACAGTTCTTGGACTACGTCAGTGATGCCAGCGTATATTCTACGGAAGACCACCTGTTCGTGCTTCTCCATGCATACGTCTGTGTAGTTGTCTATACATTTGATGCCCATGCGGAGTTCGCTGCAACAAAAATATTTTTTTTTTATTTTCTGTTCGATGTAAGTACTTATTTTCTAAAAATCTCGCTTAGCATAAGTGATTATATTTTAAAATTTAACCCCTTTACTCATAAAAAAATTCTTTAATTTTAGTCAATTGATTAATTAGCCTAAGCTCTTACGTTGTTTGGTATAGGGTTGGTTTTCGTAATAAAAAATCTCGCTAAGCAGTGATTAAATTTAAGAGGCGTTTATAAGTATGGGGGTAAAACTTTAGTGAGAAAGATAAAGATAAGCCTGCTTTAGGAAAGTAACTGCTCAGTTACCAAGCTGACCAGACAAAATGACATTGATTTTTGTTACAAGTTTTCCTTCTTTCCTAGATTGACTGACTGTATTACTCAACCCCTTAATCGCCTTTAAAGAAGAATCCAAAATAAATAAGGGTAGTGAAACCCCGTTTACAGAGTCCTTCACCAAACTTACTCAACATCATCAAGACCAGTGCATATAATTAACCCATTCAACCAAAGTTGCATAATTACTAATTAAATCATATTATGAGAGAAAAGAAGATTCTGATGGTCATTGGTGATCAATCAATCAGTACGATAGCTACTTCATCACGAATATCCCTTGTGAATTAATAAATGAATTTATTTATATCTACGTGACTGTATTGTTAATTGAGAGGCCATTCATTGTTATGCGATTGACAGCCCTTTGTAATTTTTACCTACGAATTTTTAATTAATAATTTATCAATCGGAATAAAAATTACTTGTAATGTAAGTATTATTCAAGGCTTACAAATGTTTGTTTAATGTATGTGGCTTTTCTTTATTGCCACAACGCGTTGTGAGCATTTTCATCAGAAACCTGTCCGACGATGGTCAACACAATTATAGCTCAGAACGCGTCTTGGCTTTTCTTTATCGCCACAACGCGTTGTGCGCGTTTTCATTAGAACCATTACACGAATTTCGCGTCGTGGCTGTGTTACTGTAACCACAACGCGTTGTGAGCTTTAATTCCGCTCATTGAGCGTTTTTGATCTTTAAGCGTAACATATTATTATGCATTTAAGTAAAATTTTACTGTCTGTTTGTGGCTAACTACAGTTTCTAGCTAGCTTCATTAAATAAAATAAACTTGTCTTTCTGGTTTGTTCTCAGTTTTAATCTCCGAAACGACTAGACTTGCTGGCGAAAAGCCTACGAAACTTCGGAGATGGCACCCTAACCTTAAAATTTGGGTTACAAAAGTATTTTACAACATAAATTTCGATGAGATCCTTGTTAAATATTGTTCATAATCCAAACTATAGAGTATCAAAATAACTATAATGAGTTATTTTAAAAAGATTTATGAAAAAAATCTATACTTATAATAAAACTGTAGAGAGATCAATTCTGTACATTGAATATATGTTAAAAATTAATATTGGAGGATGAATGGTGATCGATACTAATACCAAAAATGCAATCAATAAATTTTTTGTCTGTCTGTCTGTCTGTCTGTCTGTCTGTCTGTATGTGCACGCATGGGTCAAAAACTACTGAAGGGATTTTAACGAAACTTGGTACGATTGTAGTCCATACTCCTGGGCAGGTTATAGGCTGTATAACATAACGCTAAGACACATAGGAGCTGAGCAGTGACGAAAAATTTGAAGTGAGTCGGTTGAAAAAACGCGCGTTCGAGCTCTTATCATCGCATACGTTGATCATACGCCAAAAATATGTATTACAAAAATAATGGTCCTCAAAAGTAAAATGACAGCGCTGCTAATGAATTTATTAAAGAAATAAGAAATGGATCAAAAATTCTACAAAATCCGGGTGAAATAGCTGAGGCATTTAATACGTATTTGATAGATGATACAAACGTGCAAAAGGATAGTATTAAAAATACAAATAGTTTTTCAGCAAAAAGTAGCATGGTTCTATTTAATTACGAAGATGTAGAGATAAAAAATATTATATTATCATTGAATAACACATGGTCAGTGGGATATGATGACATTCCTACCCACGTTATTAAGCAGTGTGTAAATGTCCTCGTCCCTATACTAAAATATTTAATTAACCTATCTTTCGAACAAGGTCAATTTCCAGACAGACTTAAAAAGTCAATAGTTAAACCTATGTATAAAAAAGGAAACAAATTAGAAATTACAAACTATAGGCCCATAACCCTTGTTCCGGTAATATCAAAAATATTCGAAAAGGCTATGAAAAAACGTCTTATGTCATATATAGATAAATTCCAATTACTTAACTCTGAACAATACGGATTCCAAAGAGGAAAATCGACTACTCTAGCGACTTTTAGCTTAGTAAATAATATACTTATTAATGTCGATAAAAATAAGCCTACAACTGTAATCTTTTTTGATATGTCAAAAGCATTTGACTTTGTCTGTCACAAAATTCTTTTAGAAAAACTAGACAACTACGGTGTGAGAGGACAAACTCTAAGTTGGCTTACTAGCTATCTACAAGACCGAGAACAGTGTGTACAAATAGCTTATTTAGATACTAAAGCAGTTGTAACAAAGGAACATTCAAATTACATCATAAATAGATCGGGTGTTCCACAAGGGAGCGTGCTTGGGCCTCTCTTATTCCTGCTCTATATTAATGATTTACCCGATGTCACGCAACATAAATGTGTACTCTATGCTGATGACGTATCTATTATTTTGACGTATAAATCTGACATCGACATTAATAATACTATTAAATCTATAATTACATGGCTAAATGACAATAACTTACAAGTAAATTTGACGAAAACGCAATACATACAGTTTCAAAACTATCATACAATACCAATTCAAAGAACACTTCTCTATAACGATATAACAATAAATGAAACATCACATACAAAATTTTTAGGGATCGAAATTGACAAACATTGTAACTGGAAAAAACATACTGATACTGTAAGCAATAAAATAAATAGTTTCGTATACGTTTTAAATAGATTAAGATCTACGGCAACATTGCAGACGGTACTCTTAGCATACCATGGATATGTAAGTGCGATACTTAGGTATGGTCTAATTATATGGGGTAACTCTACTGATGTACAACGGGTATTTCTATCTCAAAAAAGATGCATCAGGGCTATTGTCGGTATTCCCCCGTTTGAATCTTGTAAACCTTACTTTAAAGAGTTAAAAATATTGCCATTGCCTGGAATGTATATTTTTGAAATATGCATGTTTGTAAAAATGAACACACATATTTTTGTAAAAGCCAAAGACGTCTATCCTCGAAACACAAGGCGTGGAGAGCGGCTAGTATTAAAAGAAGCGCCAAAAACAAGTACATATCAAAAAAATTGCTATTGCATGTGTATAAAAATCTTTAATAAATTGCCAAATGATTTACAAGCACTTCCGCTGCCAATATTTAAGAATCAACTTAAAATGTTAATTCTGGATAAAATGATTTATTCAGTTAATGAATGGATATAAATTGTTTCTCTTGTTTTTATTTTTTTTATTTTTATTATTTTATTTAAATTTTTATTATTAATTTGTTGAATTTAATTGTATAGTTTGACATATTGACTGTTTTGTACTATTATAATAGCATGCGGAATTGACTTCGTTATTAAACATATTAGGTTAAGTAGCACGATTGACATTATAGTAAATTGACATTATATTGTCTAAACATAACGTAGTCATGTAAATAATTTCACCTACTAAAATGTTGCACGCCATTGTTATGGCAAAATGTGCCTGAACGAACACAATGTACCTATCACCTCTTGTACCACATTTTTGAGCAATAAACGATTTTATTATTATTATTTTATTATTATTATTAAAGATGTACAAAAAAGTCCTGAATAGTATATATCTATCTTATTAGCCACAATAACGTGTTTAATCGTTAGGGTTTTCTTCAAAGTGTATTAAATACATAAATATATTGTAATTTGCATAGACATATCATTTTCAAACTCCCATATTTCAAAAGTACACTTTAATACCTTATTCATAATTTTTTTTATAGAAATCGGTTTATAAACACAAGATATAGATGAAAGAAAATTTCCAAATGTCGCCGCGCCATTATGAGTACGGCTGTACGGTTGATTTTTGTTTAACGTCCGAAACGGCCAACCGGTGCATCTATATAATTTTATTCACATTGACTCTTAATGCGAACGGACGTGGTTCTTATTGACTCTTCTCGGAATAAGTGCGCTTTAGATATTAAAATAAATAGATACGTAGTTTTTAGGTATTAAGTTTAAAGTAGGTAATCTATCTATCTATACTATAATAAAACAATCGGAATCGGATAAGTAATACTCGAGATATCGCTAGATCTCTTTATTAGAACAGTCCAATACAAATCAGGGGTAATGAAAAATGGATTTGGTTCAATGTTGAATGAATTTAAATTTCGTTTCTTTTGTTCACGAGATGGCGTTACCAGTAGTAATCATAAAATAAATGAGTTTTTAAATAATCTATAACTATTTTATTATTAAGTGCTATTAATAAGTTATTCCTTTTAAATGTTAATAAAATTAACCATGAATCGTATGTGTAATATCAATTATAAGTCTTCACACTAGCCTTTAAAAATATCAATTTAACGGACACAAAGAACATCCAGACTAAGGACAATAGTTTGTGTATCACAATTGTCCTCCATGGGAATCGAACCCGCGACCTTATGCACGCCAGCCATGTAATGCGACCGCCGCGCCACCGAGGCAGGTAATTCTGCCGCACCATAACGTGGCGTGCAAATGTATTCATTCATAATTAATTAGCGATTATCCGTGTGGTGACGGAGCAAGAATACAATATGTCACCTCCCCATCTCATCCCATGGGTGGCGTAAAACCGACTAAGGGACTATCGGTGAATATTATCTTTACGAAATAAAAATGAAGGAAAACTTGAAATTAAACCCTGTACCAATCCGACTGGCCAACGTGGTATTAGTAGGCCAAGTATCCCTCCGTCACGGGAGGAGGCGCGTCCTTGCAGTGGGACATTAATGGGCTGTTATGATGAAATAAGCGATGTCATTTATTTTAACTTACCAATTTGACAACAGATGGCATTGTGCCTGTGACCTCATTTTCAGTATCGGTATTAAGATTTTCCTTGAAAGAATGACGTTCGCTCATGTCTTTCAGTATAAGTTTAGACACAGTCTTCATAGATCTGTCTTTGTAAAGGTCTGTTTTTGAAAAGGTTTTGGTTCGTTCGTTAATTTTACAATTCGTGTGTAGGTATATATGTTTGTTATAAGGTTTCAAAAACCATTTTCAATATTAAATCGAATTGCGAAGTAAGTAACATCCGCCACGCGAACGAAATCGCGGGCACAGCAGCTAACAGCATGTCAATTCTCGTACCTTAAAATCGTTAAAAATTGGGTGAAGTTAACTTTTAGTTGTCAATTTGTCACACAATAGGTAAGACAATTTGACAACTAAAAGTTAACTTAGCCGAGTTTTTAACGATTTTAAAGTACGAGAATTGACATGCTGACTAAAAACCCAGCCGGACAATTATTGCAATCGGGAAAAAAAATGAACCCTATAATATATTTTTCGAAGTTGTCACCAAAAAGACAACCAGAAAGAAGCTTAGCCTACTAATGCCTTACTAGTCAGACTGATTGATATATTATGGTTTGTTTCATTCAAGCCTTTGTGAAAAACAGTACTAGGTACAATTTTCAATTTCCTTATAGTTTTAATGGGGCGTTTTGGGAGAGGCCTATGTCCAGCAGTATACTGCAATATGGATAATAAACTGATTGATTAGTGCTTTTTACATGATTCAAGGAAAAAGAAAAGGTGACATTTTATATTCATAGTCCATCTATCTACACAAAAATTTCCTTATTGTAATACACTTTAATGGTTTTCAAAACGGTATTTACGATTGATTTTTCACTTCAATAAACGTATTTTCTATTGTGACGTAACGTTAAAATCGAACTATTTTAGTCGTTCTATTAACAGCACTATCGCAAAAGGTAATACCTGATACTGAATGTTGCTTTGTTCCTAGTTACAACTTCATAATAGCCTATTATTGTACCTTTGCACGGATAGCACTACTACATTTACGGAACATAACTCGGCCTAGTAATACTACGTTGCTTGTTCAGGTGAATTGGCATGGAGTTCGGTGTTACATTTTATTCCTTCCATTTTTGAAAATCGACCGGTTTTCGAAACGCATGGCTAGGCAACGATTGGAGATAAAGAAAACATTTAAAAAGCAAAGTTGTAGAAAATTTTATTAGGTTTCCTTATGTCGTACAACAAAAATTTGTACGAGCACCGTTTTCGAAATTTAGGCCAAAAACAAAAAACGGGACCTTCTTTCACAGCAGCCCGCCCCCCTCGCCTCGTTGACTTTTTAGTATGTTTGGCCTCCTAACTTGTCCAAACAAAGTTCCTAAGTCAAACTTTCTGCTTTCGACTTTTCCATCTAGACACTTATTTTGAGCACTCATTTCCTGAACTAATAAAATAATTAAGTACCACTATCAGTATTAGACTTAGCTAAGAACCATCTCCAAACTAATAGGCCTAATATCCTAACATGCCTAGTAACAAACTTGCACCTACAACCGTGTCTGAGTAGTCATGATGAAGTTATCATACAGGAGTTCAAAAAATAAAAACTATACACGATATATTTTCCTTTACCACAACAATAATGTCACGTAAATAGAAAATTAGTAAATGTGACAGCAGAAGACCAATGCACGTAATTTTGTTACCTTCAAATGCAATTTCGGAAGGTATATTATATAGAAGTAACCACGAATTCTCAATGTCTATGAATAGATATATTTTGGCTTGACATAGAATTTATGGTTACAGAAATGGTTCTTCGGGAACGGTTATAAAAAGGAGAATAGACCTGATTGATTATTATTGATCAATTTATAAACATAATAGTTAAGTAGACGTTCTTGATAAAGAAATCTGATTATTGAAATACCGAGGACAGTCGTATATAAATTTCTGTGGTTTTCAATTTGAAAAACTAGTGCAGGAGTTGTCTTTTAACATATAAATATATAATAAAAAGAAGAAAATACATACTAAATAAGAAGATTACAATCACTGATATTTCTCAAATTGATCCCTTACTGGAACTCTTTGCGAAATATGTACTGCATATACAGGCAGTTAGCTTCTCTTAAGAATTCTTTAAATTTTAATGAATATTCCGAACCAACAACTCCCATGTCCAGAAAGCAAACGCAACTGAACTATGACGAACATTTCAAGATCAGTGCAAATAGCCCTCAACTGTTCACCGACTGACATTCTGCGCAGTACGTTCTAACATAATAATAACCCAAGTATATGTATATATCATTTATATCAAGAGTAAACAACGTTACGTAGGATACAAGTAAAGCTGGAATACATCCAAAACCGATACAGAAACACGACTAGACAAGTTTGTATCGAAAACATTAGCGTCAGTATTAGGTAATATCGAGTAATTTCTATGTTTGTCGAATGTACCGCAATAAAGTGCTTCATTGGCTATTCAGTTACTGTATGAAATGCTGAGTGAAGTAGGACAACTAGTTTCAAATTGCTATTTACCGCAAACAAGAGCACTAAATTAAGATGAGCTAACTGCGTGCAGAGCAAGCTATTTCATCTGAAGTTTAGTCCTAGAGGCAGCGTGAAACTCTTAAACAAAACTTGTTCTAGTTCAGTTAAACGTTAAGGAAAGATCTTTTCACTGCGATACCGAGTTTAGAGGCATATGAATAATTGCGTCTCTTTGCTAAATGAATGCTTCTTTAATTGAGTTTATTTGTTTTCTTTTCTGTTTTTGGTTCATCATCATCATAACAGCCTGTTAATGTCCCACTGCAGGGACGGGCCTCCTCCCGTAACGGAGGGATACTTGGCCTACTAATACCACGCTGGCCAGACGGATTGGTATAGGGTTTAATTTCAAGTTATCCTTCTTTTTATTTCGTAAAGATAATATTCACGGATAGGTGCTATTAGGTTTAGCTGCTGTGGTACAATAAAAAATTGTTATGACGACGATGCCTATTTTTTAACTTACTTATTACAGCAAATTCTTGGTTATCAAGCAATGACAAATCTACAAACTTCGATTAGTATTTTCGTTGTTTGATTGGTTGAAGAGCTAAGACTTTAGATCGTTATCTATAGGTACTTCTATATAAATATTTTATAGAGGTAAAGTTTGTGTGTTTGTGACGTTGTAGGGGGTAATCCCTGAATCTAATGAAACGATTTTTAAAATTATTACTGTCATAAATAGTCCATTTATCGGGGAGTGTCATAGGCTATATAGTATCACTCTATGACTAATAGGAGTAAAGCAGTAATGAAATATGTTTAAAAAAGCGACGCGTTTTTTTCGCCGCCCAACGAAGTGGGCACGGGTCAGCTAGTTAATTATACTTCAATACTATGATATTGATTACGAAAATAGAGGTATATAATATCAAAACGCAATGGTTGTGACTTTGGATTGAAGTTGTAACTATTACGTCGATATTAATTAAGTTAATGGTACGTGGGTTTGTGTATTGTGCAGTGTTTTAAAATTCCTAACAATTTATCTACCGGTTTCTCTTAGTGTTCGTTACTAAATGGAATCGAAAACAAAGCTCGGCTGCATATTATCTGACGGAATGATCTGTCTGTAAAGAAGTTTCTTATTTTTACAATGAGCTGGTTCTCAACTCTCTTGTTTTTCTTGTGTACGGAACTAGCTCGTTTGTTACACGTAACTTGTTCCTTAGTGTAAGGAATTTAATAAATACTTTCATTCTAATTATTGATAATCTACAATGATGGAACTGCTTGATAAAGCTATTCTTAAGTATTTCTAATTAAAAATTAAAAATAAATAATTATTCACACAAATTTACACAACGTCATCTAGTCCCAAACTAAGCAGAGCTTGTACTGTGGGTACTAGACAAAGGATAAACATACTTATTTACTTTTTTTGTAAATACATACATATATCATTTATAGAAAACACCCAGGCCAATGCAAACAATCATGTGCATGCACACAAAGATTTGCATTGAGCGGGAATCAAACCCGAGAATTCAATTTTATATGTTGTTTTAAAAGAAGACAACACTCGCACGGGATTATGCCTTATGTCGCGGGGCAGGCAGGACTTTACAAACATTAATTTAACTTAATGCTCTGAACAATAATTTGTATTATGTAACGTAATGTGTGTGGACCACGAATAGAAATTTCATCAACATTGGCTAAGTAATTTGAATTTTATTAAAAAAATAAAGAATATGAGTGCATATAATAAATTCATAAATTATAAATATAATTCATTCATATAAATAAATTATTATAATTACGTAATTATTATACTTAATCGGTATTAGGGCTCTTTTGGAGCTGGTTTTTTAATTATTCTGTTTCAGTGTTTAATTGTGCTGTTTTAGTCTATACTAATAATAATTGTAAAGAGGTAAAGTTTGTAAGTTTGTGAAGTTGTAGGGGGTAATCTCTGGATCTACTAAACCGATTTTAAAAATTCTTTTTTTTTTAATAGTCCATTTATTGGGGAGTGTCATAGGCTAATAGTATCACGCTATGACTAACAGGAGTAGAGCAGTAATAAAATGTGTTTAAGAAAAGGACGCTTTTTATTTCGCCGCACAACGAAGCTAGTACCATAAATACTATATAGTTTCGCTTCAGTCACCGCAGCAAGCTATTTACCTTTATTTGCTTGACGTTTTGGCACAGGTTACACTGGCCATGGTCTCGGCTTCAGACTATGAATAATTATTATTCATAACTATTCAACGGACAGTTATGTTTTGTAGTTTTGGCAGTAAATTAGAAACAAGTTATAAATGTTTTTAACTGTATTGTCAGCGTGTGGAAGTAAATACTTACATGCAGCTTTTATCCAGTTCTTCTCTAGTAAGTGCAAACGAAATTTCTGGGGAACTAAGTACAGGTAGAGCCATAGCACATCTCTGTAGTAAATCCTCTTCGCGGTTGCAACGCTCTTTGAGTGCACCTGTTAAAAAGAAAACAAAATTGGTTAAAAAATGGTCGCCTCTGTTTGAACTTCGAATACTGAGTAACAATGACTTTGCAAAAAAGTTTTTATTCATAGTTTGGTTCATTGTGATTTATGTTAGATCCTGTGGAATTCGGTAGGTAGTTAATCTTTTACTGTTGACATAATTTTTTTAAGGTTACAATAATATACTTATCACAATTTAATTTATCCATTTCATGCTATGGGGTATAGGTATAGGTAGACGTATGCGATGCGCCCACGATCGGGCGACACATTATCTCAATGGGGGTAGCAATTTTAAACGCAATATATTTTTTATTAAATTAGTCTGTTTACCGTTTTTGTCAAAGTTTCAGACTTTTGGGACGCCAATAAAATGAAAGTGTGTACCGTAATCAGATAAATGAATTACTATAATCTTACATTGGGTACTATTGGTCAACAATTAATCTACCTATCGACGTCCCCGGGCAATAACCCAGTAATAGTATATTACTGGAAATTTTTTTTATTTGATATTTAGCATCTGTAGGTTAGAACTCATGTATGTAATTTTTTATAGATTTTTTCTGCGGTTAATTACGAAAATATGATCAATGACAGTTTTATTGCATGGAACTTTCATCGCATTTTTATACGGCAAAAATCAATTAATACAATATAACTTTATAAATTTTATAACTGTTATTTGGTATTATAGTAATACTGGAAAATAATTCTTGTAAAGTTTTGGTTATCGCGATTACAAGTTTATTGCCGTGAAATATGAGGCAGATGTTTTCGGTAATGGTTGGTAGCAGTATTTATACGAATTGAAATACACGATAAAACGTTTGTACTGGCTCATCACGAACACTTTTTGACCTGTATCGCACATTACGTAGGCGATTTGAAAATTATTTTGATGAAAAATTTTATTATGTTAAACTTTATTAACGATTCTAAATTTGAATTAAAAAAAACTATATACAAAAGATTTTACGCGGTATAATGACCCAAGTAGACTGTTATTTTTCGTGTCAAATTTAAGTTATTAAACTTAATTGTTATAAAACAATTTAAGGATTAATTTGATTAAATGTTATTGTCATCTGCTGGTCATAGGCCTCCTCCACTTATTGCCACCTTGTGCGGTGCTGTGCCATCGGGAAACCGATGGATGAGGGATCATCCATCGGTTTCCCGCCGTCCTAATTAGGTCGTCGGTCTACCGTGTGAGTGGTCTCTCCATCCTGCGCTTTCAGTACGCGGTCGCCACGCCAGAACCTTTCTGCTCCAAGTGCTCCAACAGCTGTAGGCCGGGCAATTTTGAGCGCTATGTCGGTCACTTTGGTTCTCTTGCGTATCTCCTCATTTCTGATTAAATAACAATTGCCCTGTGAGTGACCATGAGCCTTCCGAGAAGGCCCGTAGTTAGCGACCACGTCTCTGATCCGTAAGGTTTGGCTGATATGATAAAATGTTATTGTGTGCATCAAGCAGCGGCGCTATTTAATCAGAGAGGAAATGTTAAGAGTAGTAGGCTAGGTATGCTCCTGTCTGCGGCTACTGAGAAGAGTATTTATTGGACAAGAGACGACTATAGTGGGCTCGTAAACATTTGCTCTGGAAAGATTAGCTGTTCCGGTGGTCGGTAATGGTGTTTACAGATGAGTCCCTGTTCGATTTTCACTCGGATTCACGTAGAGAATGTGTTTCGCGAGTTCCTAGTCGTGTTAGCTATCTGCAACATCCTCAGGAAGTCTTTATAAACCACGACAGAGGTATAATATTTTTGTATAACCTGCCGCAGCGTATGCTTGTAGTATATTATATAGTATAGTTTTTTTACCGAACCGGCTTGTTCGGAAGGCTGGAAGTCATCCAGTCTGCGTTCGAGACCTTTCGTGATAACTTTTAGGTACGATTTGTAGACGTTAGGCAGAATAAAGAGTCATGGGTCTGTAATTCTAATGAGCCTAAACGAGTTCTGCGCCGGCCTTCAGTAATAAAACCTTGTCGTCCTTAAGTTGTCGGAGAGTATTATTAATCTAACGCAAATTGACGACCGTGATTTTGTCAGTAGGGTGTCGAGTTAACTTAACTTTTGGATCGCATCCTAGATAATTAACAGGTGTAAATATCTTCTAACATCTCAAAATTCTCGGCAAACCGTTTCATTTGATATACCCATATTGCAGAAGAGTATAAAAAAATATTTCGACATGTTAGAATATTTTTTAAATTATTCTCGATGGGATCTTTTATTTGATACCCATAATATGGGTACCCTTTTTTACTCATATTATGAGTAAATATAGTATAGAGTACTGCTATGTATGGCATTAGAATGTGGCAAAAAAATGCTGTATAGAAATTGGTAGTTGTTTGTTGTTAAAATAATTAATTACAATATCGAACTACTCTGATGTGTGCTACGGGGAGAATAAAAATAGGTACACAACTGAAGGAATAGTACACCATAACAGAAATCGAGCAATCTGATGATTCAGACATCAAAAAATTAGTTACTCCTATCCATTGGCGTCGGAATTCATATGGAAATGTTATTCGTTGATCTGATTTCATGTACCGCCTACACAACCAGGTAAGATTTATTTTAAATACGATTTTGATAAAGAATATTTGGAGTTAGACACCTAACACATAACTCAAATTAGACTACGGGAACGAAAATCTAAACCAGGCTCACCAATTGAAGATATTGTGCTAGAACCGGCTTATCATCAACCTTTTCCAATTAGCAATGGACTCCATACAGATTTACATTCCTTGTGCAAGAGTGGAGGAATTCCAAGACACTACTATATTTTTTACAAATCACTGACGTATTCTCAAGATAATAAATTAGCAACTTACTTACTGAAGAAACGTCGGTTAATGAAGATTGACAACATTCAATTTTAATTTCATATTTTTAATGCCATATTATATTTTTTATTTGATTTTACTAACTATAACTAATACAGAAAACTGTTTGTATTATTATGTTTGATGTGTATTGGTTTTTTTTTAAAACCGCCATAATTTTGTGGTTATGTGTAGTTTTGTTTCAAAAAAGACTTGTCAAAATATATCAGTATACATAAGATACAGTTTAAATACAAAAAGTTTATTGCGGTACTAGATATTTACTGTTTAGAGACGCTTTAGATTTCACGGCAATAAGCCAGTAATAGAACGTTACCATTTCTATGTTCATTGAAAAAGTTGGTTAGAGAACACAGTAAATAGTCATTATTGTACTATTAAATTTGAAAAAAATACCGCAATAATCTTGTAAGTTGATATTACTAGCTTCATCTTTATTATTTTAAACGGTAAGATACAATTACTGTTAAAGCGTTACAAAAACATTTTATGTAACAGTTACTTTTATGTATTACATAAACCTTTGAATATATAATGTAACTGTAATACTGTAAATTGATTCTTTAAAAAATTAGCTTTCATTTGATACATTGAACATGGTATAATAATGTTTTGTTAAAGAGATATGGTTAAAAATCACTAAATATTTTTTCCTGTAAAATTTGATTTTTGCGATTACGTGGTTATTGCCCGGGGACGTCGCTATATACTTATTGTAATTAAAATATTGATTGTAAGACAAATATTATGTAAAGCTGGAAATATTTGAATTTGAAATAAATAAACACATATTAAAGGCTTTAACTAGGTGGTTAAAACTAAAAATATTTTTAAAAAAAAGTGCAATATCTTTGGGTACAAATGTAGGTACAATAAATAATAACACAATACTTAAAATAGTAAAATCCTGGAAGTATTTTTAATAACCGAAATCTTCGCAGGTCAGAAATGAAAACGATATCAGAGCAGGTAATAGGTATCACGTCGCGATATCTGTTGCTCCCATGAGTACTATAAACCCCGAATGGGTATTACACCTCGTTACTGAAATCTACGATCGCAATCGTTATGTTTTTTATTGTATTAGTTTCTTTATTTTATTCCGTGTATTAATATAGTAAATAGTAGTATGATAGACTAAAAATTCCTAGTATAAAGGTGTGTCCATACATTAAGCGGCAATCGAGCGCGGCTGCCGCGCGCGGCAACCCTGTATTACCCGCCGCGCGCGAACGTTATTATTGTTCATTCGCCTGCGATTATATGTGGAACGAATGCCGCGTGTTGCTGCCGCGCTCTTGCTGCTCAATGTTTGGACACACCTTTACTGACACGTCATCTCAGCACAATGTCAAACAGTGTTTTTTTTATGTTATTAATATCAAATTTTCTATCATCATCATTATATCAGCCTATGTATGTCCACTGCAGGGTAAATATTTAGAGCTTGTTCGGCCCTGATCCTCCCCCATCCATCGGCTATTACAGCATACCTCAGGTCTTAGTGAGTACAAGTTTCAAGTACTTATATCATAACAACCTATGAATGACCTACACCTAAAACAGAAACTTAACCTACTGTTACCATAGGCTGCCAGGCAGATTCATAACAGCTCGTTAATGTCCCACTGCAGGGACAGGCCTCCTGCAGTGACGGAGGGATACTTGGCCTAGTTAGTAATCCCACGCTGGAAAAACGGATAGGTTAGGTTTTATTTAGGTTTATAGGTTTAATTTCAAGTTTTCCTTTTTTTTTATCACGTAACGATAATATTCACGGGTAGTCCCTTAGTCGGCTTTTACGACACCCATGGGATGAGATGGAGTGGTGACACACTGTATTCTTACTCCGTCACCACACGGACATAATGGTCTTAGTTATATGTAAACATTTCCTAATATGAGCAAACTTTCGTTTTGTCAGCATAATACCAACTCTTACATGTTTTCGTTATAATTATCTTCTATACGGTTAAGAGAAAACTTTAATTTAACTTTCCTTAAATACTCTTTGAAGTCTAGAAAGTTATAATTTGGTGTCTGTACAAGGGTTTCTAATAAGGTACTCGCAAATATCTTTAAAATATAAGATCTTATAAAATAAGTACAATTAACTATGAACTTAACAAATAATCAGAACTAAATTGTGTTTTTTTTTATCTTTATTAGCCTGAGATGTGTTATCAGAAGAATCCAGATTAGAATAAAGCATAATCTTCTTGATGTTGTTCGAATGGTGTTTTTACCACTTCTTCAGGTAATCTTGAAGTTATGATAAAGTACAGTGAAAGAATAAACTGACATAAGGTTTTGTCAATAATGACATAGGTTTTTGATAGAAAACTCTGCAAATTGAAAGCATAGAGCGATAATCGAAGCTGAGACCTCTGCGCAGCAGCCATGTAATATACCATGTATTATCTTCTATACGGTTAAGAGAAAACTTTAATTTAACTTTCCTTAAATACTCTTTGAAGTCTAGAAAGTTATAATTTGGTGTGTGTACAAGGGTTTCTAATAAGGTACTTGCAAATATCTTTAAAATGTGAGATCGTATAAAATACAACTAACTACAATAATTCGAAGAAATAAGAACAACTTAAATGTGTTTTCAGAAGACTCCAGATTAGAATAAAGTATAATCTTCGCGATGTTGTTCAATTGGTGTTTTTACCACTTCATCGGGTATCTTGAAGTTACGATAAAATACGGTGAAATAATAAACCCACATAAGGTTTTGTCAATAATGACATAGGTTTTTGATATCAAAAAAGCCTATTAAATAACTAATCCCACTGTAATGACAAAGATCAGGAAGATGCTCAATCAGTAACATAGGAAAACTGTGCAAATTGAAAGCCGAATAAATAAAGAAATAGTGTGTTTACGTGATATGTCAATTTTATAATGTACCTTCATAGAGTATAAGGATTTATGTACAGGATACAATTTTCCACTGTACTGTGACGTCACTAAGCGGAAATTTTACTCTTAGAAAAAATGTTTAAACCAACTTTATGAAGCTTAAATCACTGAACTAATTAGTGTTAGCGTAAGCTACTTTTTTTACTTGAAGTTTTCACACTCAAATCTTTCGTCCGCCGGCAATTACAAAAAGGTTTGTTGTTGAAAAACAAATTCTGAGTTAAAGTGAGTTAAGTTCTACATTTTGTTTGTTGTTCTTTCTATATGAAATTGACGTATAATGAAGAACAGGAAATAACTGGTTTAAAGCAGTATCTTAAGATACACGGTAACCACTGCATTTTGTATTGTTGGTCGTAAAACAGCTGTGTTCATAGTTTAACTTTTTACGATTTTTAAACGCATTTTGTTCTTTGTTTATGACAGCTTCGAAAGTATGTGCATATGCGCATACCTTATCTTTAAAAAAGCATACCTTTTCAGTTATTTAACTTTTATACTCAGAGAAAAATAGATGAGATCGCTCTAGCTCTTGAGAGGCTCAAGAAAACTCTTTTGGAATTGACGAACTTGGACTAAGGGAACTGCCTGCCCGGGTCATTACTACCTCCCTTTATCGATGACAAGAAGAAAGTTACTCTGCTTTTCAATTGTGAGATTACTAAAGGCAGTAGCCCCGATTCATGTCATGGAGCACAATGCGTTGATTACTGAAAGTTCCTTGGTATCAAGTGATTCAAGTGGCCGTTATAATTTGTTTTTGTATTTAAAAATATAAACAAAATATATAAAGCCTTCTTCATCAACAGCAATAAATCACCATACGTCAATCTCATCTGGATAAAAACAATCCTATTTCGATCCCACAAAATAAATGTTTACTTTCAAATGAATTATGAGAAAATTTTACGGTCAAAAAGGTACCCATATCAAAAACTTTATTTGACCGTTCTATACCCTACAGTTTGGAACTACTGAGAGTTAGGCATGATGTAGGGGATCCAGTGATGAACGATAGTTCTATTACAGTGAACGGTATCTACTGAATACTAAACGGAATCCTAAGCGTCGCCTATTCAGAATGTCATCTATCTAAGTCGACAACTTAAGAACAGGTAATTGCTGAAAAACGTGGTAATAAATTGTTGATTTGACGAGAACCAGAGTGATCTAAATGACATTTTTTTTTGTAAAACTTATAATATTGCCTTTTATTAATAACTCACATTGTTAAAAACAGTTATTTTTAAATTTACAACTCCTTAAAATTATATAGAACTAATAACAAAAGGCTTACAGATTTCCATTATTAACGCGTAACGCGTTTCCTTAATTATCTCGGAATAAATTTGTGCTCTAGAACCATAGTGGTTCTGGTATCCCCATTTGGTCTTGATTTTACCAGACGTGCAACTTTTGGAGTTCATCATTTTCTGGCAAGGACACTGTGCACATAGTTAATTTAAAAATGTATTTTTTGTGATAAATTGTGTGCACAGTCATTGTACCTATAAGCTGTATAATAACAATGTTTCTATGTCTCCCTATACCTTCCCCCATCCAGACTCAACCAAATACGTTGGTTGCCGTCACGCCATCATTTAATTTGTCTAATTACTAAGAATTAGTCGAAAGTAATTGAATGATTTAACAAATCATTTGTCATAGGACAAAATAAATGATATTTTGATAAGCAATTATGTAAATTAAAAATGGTACGATTTTGTTTCGAATTGAATTAAGAAAACATTAACAAATTAACTTTGAATTAAAACAGTGACGATGGTAAATTAGTTTAACTGTCATTATGTCAAATAATTTATATGTGTAAATTTTAAATGGCATTCAATACATAGTTAACTTTTTAAATCTTATAATATTAATACTTCTTCTAATAATACTCATCTTAAATTAGTTAAGTACAGACTTTATTTTTTTCCGGTTGGAACTAAACCCTGAATAGCTAAAGATAGAAGAGCAGAAACTCTACAAGAATAATGGCACAGATAAAACAGTGCTGGTGATATGAAGACTCTTTTTGACTCAATCCGCCCTTGGTGTTTGATAGCCTTGGCTCATAGAAAGTATCGAGAAGTCTTCCAGAGACCTATATTTTTATTAAGAAAGATAGTTCGAAGTGATAAGCGACGTCCCATTAATTAAAGGGGCGTTTGTTTAAGCTTTAAACTAAGAGAAATAAGACTTAAATTAAAATTTCTACAATTGTATTTTATTACTAGCAGGTCTATATCAGTATTTGTCCCATATTTTGGAAAGTATTTATTATCTATTAGCGTAGTATTCTGCGCATGAGCGAGTCACCCACGCGCGATCGTGTTTCACGTGGCGTTCACGCAATCAGCTGTTTACTTATACACATGTGGCTAGATAGGAATATTTTGCTTAGCTCACTATATTCGATACTATGTGCATTGATTACTACAATGTATTTTATTTCCTTGTATTGTGTATGATAGGAAAACATTAGGGATTTATCAGCTTTAAAATTAGTAGGGATGTAATCTTAATGTATGAATATTATACATTATTAATGTAAATTTTTTGACTAATTTAGTTAAAATATCTATAACATTTTCATATAAATATTGGCAATGGCCTCGGACGTCATCCATACAACGTGTTCAACCTGTCAAACTGCTAGTTATTTTTACCAGTACCTTTCTTAGCAGTATGCATTCCGATGTTATGGTGGGGAGCCGAGCCCACCACGCCGCTTCATCCTATTGGCTGGCCGATATCGTACGATATTTTTACATGTGTGCGTTTCGTATACAAACACGTACGCCTCCACACTATTAACACTCAATCGAAGCATAATCGGAGACCAATTTAAGATGTATAGGACAAACGACTGATTGAATTGCTCAGATGCCATAGGAAGTTTCATTGTTGCCTTGACAGGGCCAAGTAGTTGTTCCATTTATTATGATTTGCCGTCATTATTAAAGCTAATGTAGCAATTGTTAGATATTTAGCTGATGTAGATAACATAGTTTTTATATTCTTTCACGGTTGTGTGCATCGTCTATGCGTCTGTTTGCACACGTAAACAAATATTTCCACGACGATTATTTAAGTCAGTGTTATAATGATTTCAGTTCGAGATTCATTTAGAACTCATCTGGTTGTAGGTCACGTCTTCGTATTAGACAGGAATAAATATCTATAGAGAATACATTTTGTGGGCGTTTTTTATTGCATGACGGCTAAAAAACCAAAATATTTTAACGACAACATAGTAGGTAGGTATATCAATAACAGTAATTTCATAGCAGGGAGTCCGGGTTCTGATTCAAGTTGTTTTCAACGTGATATAAAATAGGTGACAGATCTATATTTTAAGATCTATGAGTGAATGTTTGTCTTCGTTCGCTTCTGCTAAAAAAAATCGGAACGTATTCATTCAGTCCCTTTCGGCGCTGACCGTACCGTGCGTCGTCTCGTCTACCTACTTATCGTCATTTATAAGGTTCAATAAGCAACAAAAGGTCCTTTCTGCGCATCTTATGACGTCATGCTACAAATATTCATAAGTTATTAGACTTGTTGAGATTAGAAACAGAAGGTATTGCAAAGTTTATCTAGCTATGTTATAATTTACTAATGAATTTAGCTTCAAATGAGTACAGTTTAGGTTTGCTATTAAAATAAAAAGATAATTTGAGATTTATTTTCTTCAAATAGCTATCGAATAAAAAAATCATTTTTGTTGATATCTACCATTATCATTTTAATTGTAACAATTTAATTATAATATTAAATCGTCTAGTTATTTAATCGTTGTGGCCTTGAAAAACAAATTATCCATTGTTTTTCGATTTATTTCCATATTATGTTATACCAAAGAACGCAATTTAATACTAGTAGTACCTAGTCGCAAATTTTATTAATATGTTTAACATTAAAATGCTAATTTGACATACTTAAGTGTGTAAAAATATTGTAGTGCGTAAATACTTATTATAGTAAGTTAAGTCTTGCCTTAATTTAACGGCTTAGAATGACAATAATAAAGGAGAAAAATTACCAAACATGTTCAAATTCTTAGTGAATATAATTAAACAACTGATATTATTATACACTTCTTTTAATTCAACATATTCCAAAAATTACCAGTTCCGGAACTAGCTCCGGAATTCCGGAATTAGACCTCCAGCATTGGAACTCAGTTCCGGAAATATTTTGTCCGCGTGGTGACGGAGTAAGAATACAATATGTCACCACCCCATCTCATCCCATTGGTGTCGTAAAAACCGACTAAGGGACTAACCGTAAATATTATATTTACGAAGTAAAAAGAAGGAAAACTTGAAATTAAACCCTATACCAATCCGTCTGGCCAGCGTGGTATTAGTAGGCCAAGTATCCCTCCGTCACGGGAAGAGGCCCGTCCCTGCAGTGGGACATTAATGGGCTGATGATGAAGTACTTATTATTCATTATGTTATTTACTAGACTAGTAGCAGTGGGTTCGGCAGTTTTTGGCTGTCCTGTGCGTTGTCATGGTTTTGAGATAAATCAGATCGCTAAACATTTTTTGTACGATTCATAAATTTGTACCTAAATATTTTTCGTGTCCAGTAAAAGCCAAAGAGCGAAAGGGACATGGGCGGGAGTTCATTACTCACAAAAAACCTCATCGGCATAAAAGCTACTTAACATAAAGAATTCGCTGATAATATATCTAGAAAGTACGAAAACAAGAGAAGGAAATCTACTAAAACTTATAAGAAAATCAATCCGTCTGGCAAGGCGATTAGGCCAAGATTCTGTCCGTCACTGGAGGAGGGCCATCCTTGCAGTGGGACATTAATAGGCTGTTAGGTTGATGTTTAATAAGAAAGTAGCCACATAAGAAAACCCAAAAACTAATTCCAAAACCATCTTTTATGAACAAGGTAGTTAACGTTTTATCATAACAATAATCTTTTCCATAATATCTTAAGATATTCGTACAAGATGAGACTTTATTCAAAAGTTGTTAAATTAGTTGAAAACCGTGGAAGGTAAGCTGATAATGAAAATTTTGATTCTTATCATTTATAAAGGCTCGCGTTTACTACGCGTTTTCACTATCAGTGAGTGATAATGACATTGATAAGAATATCAAATAGTTTACTTTACAACTAACTTACTTCGCATTTCATTGAATTATTATTTATTTATTTATTACAGTTTTCCTCTTGTTTTTTTTTTCAATAAATAATGGCCTTAACTGGTTTAGATTAGCCAAGAATATTTACGTGCACTATTTTTATTTGATACAAAAAGTGATTTATTAAATTATTCTAGATTTAATTAATCCTATTTTTTCCATAGCATACCTATACAAAAAAAACATAGCAGGTACTCTCAGATTTTTTTAGACTAGTTGAAATAGTGAGAAATATTATATTAAGTACCTTAAAAAATGTTGTGACGGAGTCTCCAGGTGGTGACATATTGTAATATGTCACCACCCCATCTCATCCAATGGGTGTCGTAAAAACCGACTAAGGGACTATCCGTGAATATTATCTTTACAAAGTAAAAAGAAGGAAAACTTGAAATTAAACCCTATACTAATCCGTCTGGCCAGCGTGGTATTAGTAGGCCAAGTATCCCTCCGTCACGGGAGGAGGCCCGTCCCTGCAGTGGGACATTAATGGGCTGGTATGATGATGACCTAAAAATAGAGTGGTCAGGCTATTTATTTTTAGTCCTTCCTATACGGATACAAGAAAACTAGTACCTACCATTATAAACAACACCAATTTAGCTGTCATTGTGTATGTTGTTTTATGTTTAGTTATTATGTTATGCATTTGACCATGACTGTGTTAGGTCACGTTAGTAGAATACCGACTCATTCGAAATGATTACGCTACCTTCTTCCTCAATAGAAATTTATCAACAAACTAAACAATAACAGGTTAGTTAAACTACGATAGTTTGTTTATTATTGTATAGTATTTTATAAACAACTTACATTCAATATACCAACAAACAAATGTTTGTAACTATAGGTATACTTTATGATCATCATAACAATCTATTACGGAAACAACTGCAGTAACTACCCCTCTAGCAAGAAACGAAAATGTTGGTATTTAGCCACTAATGCTACACTGGCTAGAAGAGAAAGAAATAAAGTTCTATCTCATGATTGGCATAATGCTTTAAAGAGCAATTTGAACCCATCCCTTCGTCTTTATCCAACGACAACCTCCTCTACGGACCTCCTATACACAAGACGCCGCCGACACAAGATAGCCGATTTGGTCTCACCTTAATACCCTTCGTTGTCCATTCCTGGACTGTATTCCCGCTTTCGATACAGTCATATTATATGTCATATGTCCTACATATAAATTAAAAACAAAGTGAAATATCTTATGATAAATCATTCATGTTATTAATGAAAGTCACGATTATCTAAGGCATACATAAAATTATCGATAAACTATGTACTTAATAAGTTATCTACAAATAATTACTGTAACTACATTTCTCATCATTTGATTACATGTCACATCTACTTAATAATTGTAATACAATCTGGGGTTATCTATAATATGATAATGTATTAATGTATTATTATTATGCATAAAGTAATGTACCTAAATGAAAGTAACTGTAACTTATTGCGTGATTAACCCAATAGTCAATTAAGGGAAAATTTGCACGAAAATAAAAGAAGGATATCTTGAGACAAAACTCTAAAAAAATTACTTAGGCCTTAGGCATTAAAGTAGGCTAAGTTTTTTTGTGTGATGGTGAGGAGGCCCGTGCCGATTACATGTTTATTCCGATGATAAACGTATTTTATATTTACTTTTAAGTAACGTATCGATATACGGTATCTTGATACCGATGGCGTGATCGGTCCCTTTATCAATCGTCTGTACTAACCGAGGTACACAGTGACTTTTTATTGAGGAAGTTGGAACCGCGATCGCTTCTATTTTTGATAAGGAAAAGAGAATATGACTGTATAGAAGCTGATAGAAAATACAAAAACTATTTTTCCATCTGTGAGATTAGTAGTGTTCCTCAATGTTCCTCGAAGCTGAAGGTAAATTGATATTTTATGGAGTAATGACGTTTCGTCAGCTCAGCTCTGGCTAGGATTCGAAACCGAGACACAGTGCACGGTAGTCGCCTAGCATAACCATCAAGTCTCAGAATAGACAACAAAATTTAATCAGCATGTCAATTCTCGTAAAAATCGATTAAGGTAACTTTTAGTTGTCAAATTGTCACGGAATAGGTAGGAGAATTTGACAACTAAAAGTTAACTTAACCGATTTTTTAACGATTTTAAGGACCGAGAATTGACATGCAATTCGATATAGAGAAATAAATGTGATCTTAGAAAAGATAGATAGATAAAAGTATTTACGTTGTGTTTGACGAATGAATAAGACGCAATAACAATATACGTAGATCGTTAACTGGACTAAGAAAAACTGTTTTATTGATTTGTTTGCTAACATCATACATTATTACCTATAACAAATATATTAAATGTTTACTTCTGCAATAACTGATTGATAGTTACATAATTGAAAACACGAACGACACTTCTGTAAGTACTTGAGCAAACATCTTAGGAACACAAAATAGTACTTAGGTACTTGTAAAATACATTGTTGATACAGATTTTTAAACGCTGTAACTTATTACAGGCATGAAGTGAGGACTTATCATTTTTATGTCTCTTTCAACCCTGAGACTGACAGAATCATGGATGTTGTTTGAGCCAAAGTAGGAAACAAATCAAAACAACGTCAAAATAAAATTAAGTAAACCCTTTTTGTTATTTAAATATTGATTTATTTGCAAACTTTTCGCTTCTAGTAAGAGCATGATAAAAAAAACTATAAAACTCTGAACTCGATGCTACAATGTAGACAATGGTAAATGCCTTACTCCGAATGCCAGATAAAACATAACGGAAATAGAGGCCGAACAAAAATAGCTAAAAAAATAATACCAAAAGAGGCAAAGAAATACCTATCTCTCGTTCATTATGTAAGTAAATTGTTAAAAGCTTTGGTGAGCGAAAAAATAGGTCAATCGAATGATAATCCTACACTTTTCCTTTATCACAATTATCGGATTATTACCAAGGAAATCACGCTTAATACATTATTTATCTTACTTAAGTATTTTAATAACTAATTGGCCTTTCATATCATTAATTCAATTACTTCCACGTAGTTTTATCGCGAGAATATTTGTGTTTAAGTATCGGTTCATTGTGATAAAAGATATTACTGTAGTTTACGTAGTACCGCAGTGCAGTGGGAATTCTGGTGTCAACATTGTTAGTAGCTATCTGTCAGTGTGGTACAAGATCACACACAGCTTGTTGTAGAAATTGTAACTGTGCAAACCCTTAATCAACCCGTTCCGTTTGGACAGCGTGTCGCCGTCGCCGTCGTCGTAGTCAATTTTGCGGAAGCAGACATCGAATACAACCAAACTGAGAACCTCTTCTTATTTCAAATTATCAAAGACGTAAAAGAAATGTTGATGACGAAAACTATTTGGCGCCGTTGAAAATAATATTATCAACGACAAGAAACCGCTAAAATTTTATATCTAGACATACGACAGCCTTATCAAATTTAATCAGTTTCTACGTAACAAACAAATACATTACACATATTTTTATCAGTGATACTAAACCTAATAAACAACACACCTTTTACATTTACGATATATTCATGACTTGGTACAGTCAAAGACAGAAATAGAAACTGAGTCTAATGCTATTACCAAAAGACATCCATTGCTGGTCATTGGACTCCTCCAACTGTTTGCACTGCGATAGCGATCTTTGGCCTCCTTCAGCATTGATCAGGTCGTCCGCACACAAGGTGAAGGGATTTCCCACTCTGCGTGTTTCGGCGTCTCTGCGTCGTTTTGCCATTCCAGATCTTTTATTTTGAGGTATCTACTGCTTACATGGAGGCAACCAGCCATGCAGTCCCTTTTTTAAACCAAAAATCAGATCTAGTTGCTTCAGTAAGAAAATAATCACTGTTCTTAAATGATCTTAGATCCATTGCGCAAGAGACAGTTTCGATAGTTTATATTCTCACTTGGTATTTCAAACTAACACTGTCATCAGATGACAAATGTCGCTTTAAATGAACTACTTTCCAAATCGTACTAAATTGACATTAATTTCAATTGCCGACAGTAGTCGAGACACCACATCTTAACAACGTAATTTATGTATCTCAAATTTACCGTCATATTTATAAAATATATGGTATCATTCTAAATCTCTCCCTTTCAAAATTACGTGGAGAAATGTAAGGAATATTACGGAAACATATCAATGTCAGAGTACATAAAGAAACGAACGATCGGGAAGCAAATCGTCTATTCGCTGATGTCTCCCCGTCTCACCGGTCATTTGTCATAGCGCTCAGATGGGGTAACTTTTTGTTCAGACCGCTGACTTCATCCAAACTTTGTAAGGAAAACGGCCCGTATTATCAGCGCTAGACACTAATGCGCTCCCATTCTTACCGCTAATCGTCTCATTTGAGAATAATAAATTCTCTAAATTGCAATTACAGCTGAATCATCATTTATCTCTGTAGATTGACATGACGTAGACATCAAACATTATTGTTATATGTAATTAGTTCTGAACATGAATTACGTTGTTAACATGCGTATATGTTTACATATTATTTTACATATAACATACCGGATTTACACCTAAAATGTTTAAGCCAACCTCTTGTGGGTAATAAATTTGGATAAAACAATTTCGCCTGACTGAAATCGCACCCCAAAACTATACGGTTTACCTCATAAATTCTGATTAGCCTTCACGTGCCAAAAGAATCAATAAAATAATTTTATTTGTTCTGTACATAAATTAGATTTAAATATAATTAAATCTATCGATAATTTCAATGACGCTTAATCCAGAAATAATCATTTCTCTGCAATTTAACATAGAAGTACACAAACATAGAAAAAGAATTAAAGCTAGCTAATATCCAAATGTCAATAAACACTAAAAAGAATAGATTTAAAATCTAAACCTATTCTTCCAACGTACCTACTACTTATTGTTACTGAGAAATCGATATAAACATTTCTGGTTCAGATAATAAAAGCGTAAAACAAAAATGAACTACAGTTCGATACCAATTTACAATGTCTAAAAAAACTTCTTTTAATATGTTACTGCCTTATTACAAAATACGGTCTAACTATAAACCACGATTTATTACGTCACAAAACCACTGTTTTTGAAATTTGTTATTGCAAAATCAGTCTTAATGCTAAAGCGTTAAAACTGATTTTGTATTAACGGATACAAAATCATAAATTTGTTGATACAAAATCAGTTTTAACAGTTTAGCGTTAAGACTGATTTTGCAATAACAAATTTCAAAAACAGTGGTTTTGTGACGTAATAAATCGTGGTTTATAGTTAGACCGTATTTTGTAATAAGGCCGTTAGAGTTTTGCAGACATCATATTTTACTGGAAATTTCTCGACTCATTGATAACTATGTAGGTACCTATGATTCACAATGGAATAACAGCTTATTGTATAATGTAAGCATGGCTATAACTGTGTCGTGGCTGATAAGGCATATGTAATGTTACGAACCCATAATATGGGACTCGGAAAAGGGACCTCGTTGTCACCAAACTTAAATTTAAAACCACGTTTAAGAAATTACGGACCAAAATACTTCTAGCAATATTAAACCGAAAATGGTAAACAAGTTCGAAGCTAGCAAAATTCAAGTTATAATATTAACATAATAAAATTAATATTAAAAGGAGTCTTGTCTTAAAACTGAATTAAAATTTTAATGAAAATCGAAATCTGTTGAGTGAGAGGTACCCCATCCCGGAGTTAAGAACTAACTTGTGTTGAAGTTGCAATGCCCACTAGCTGGCAGGAAAGGCATATAAACTAGGTCGAATAAGTCTTTCTTTAGCCCAAAACAAAGCGGATACATCATTCTGCATTCACTTCAAAACAGTATAAAAATAAATGAAAAGGTTTTATTTTGCGCGATGATTTTGTACAGCAACATCAAAACTGATTACTTGACACTTTTTTCGCTTGAAGCATTGTTAATAAAAAGTTGGAAGTAAAAATATTAAAGACTAAAATGTATTGTCGCCTTTCAACTCATGATGATCAAAATGTATAAAGCCTTCCAAGTAGTTTCAAGCATCAAGTGGCTTCATAGTAGCATATTCGTACATTTTAGATGTAGAAGTAAAAGATAAATAAGTGATATGAAATATCTGTTTTTCATAAACATTTTAGGAGTATAGAACGGTTTTACTTTGGAACTTGTTCGTAGAATTTGGATATTATGAAAACGGTTGAATATGGTTAATACCTTTGACATGAGATGTTTGAATGACATCAAATACTAGGTGTTTTGGTATAAGGGGGCTTATTATCTTTTCAAAGTATGTGTCTATAAAGGACAAGTTTACAGACTCTACCTGAGAAGGATTACTCGTATTTGGTATAAAGACCCTAATCCTATAAGTATTTATGATAATGATTTACGTGGACTCGTATTACAATAATAAAATGTATGGAAACTTAGGTATTGTTGCTCTAAATATGTATTCAATTTTCGAACGTTAATACTTTATATATCGCTCATAGATTTGACGGTATTTCAAAAGGCTTGCAGAAGTCATAGTTATGGGAAAGTATCCTAACAACGAGAGGGTCAGACTGTACAATAATTTCAACATTAAATATGCATTTTATAATTTTATCAACAGCACGAAGATTTTCAATAACCTCTTCACTTTTTTTATTTTAATAACAAAATTACCTTAACTTAAACCTAACTTTTGGGTTTGATGGCTTTAGCTCTTCGTACCTATATCATACCCAATAATTGAACACCACGATTTTAAATAACCACATACTAAATCGAATATTCAATATAACGTTTCAAAATTTTGTTTGATTACATAAAGGCTTTCGGGGCGCCAAATTGACCGAATTCATGCCGGGGGCCGGGTGTAATTTTCCTTTCGCACGAGCCAAAATCGTATATTGATATTGATACCTAATGTGTATCTAACCTATTTTAACAATTCAACACACAACGTGCAATCCAATTGTACGTATTTTTTTTATTATGTGAGATAAGCTTTATTAAAAAATGTAAATTAAATGAAAACTTTTTGTTGTTTCAATGGTTTTGTGTTACTATGTAGTGTATTATATTATTTGGGATTTATTAGAACAGCATTATAATATAAATAAAATAAAAAATCATTTATTGCTTTTAAGACACATACAAAAAAAAGAAAATACGACAATTAACAAAAGAAATAATATTAAAAGCAATTGGAGAAGGCTCAGCTTGTGCTGCACAGAGTGGTTACTCTGGGCAGCGCTGATTTTCAGCTACCCCGTTTCACGGTATTGGCGACATAGTAACGCTAACGACCACGTAAAAACATAAATTACGAAACTAAAAAAAGAGACAAAATCATTATGTGCCCACTGCAGCGATACGCAAGCATGTTTTGTAGGAGTGATATTTTAATGTGACTTTTTGTCATTGTCCTGTAGCTATATATATACATTCATAAGACTAGGTTTGCTGTTACATACATACACTTTAATTTGATTTATATGATAGTATAGATTTTATTTAGGAGGCATGACATCGACGCACGTATGAATACCATCGGTTGTTCCTGTTTAGTCTAAAATAATACCTAAATGGTTGGTAATAATTGATTGGTAAATGCCATAATAACAAGTATAATATATGTTGCTGTTCATATTAACACAAATATACTTAGTCTTATTTGAATAGAACTCTAATAATCAATATCAATTCGGTTTAGACCAGTTAGACTAGTTTAAAACCAATAGCTATAGGTATTGAAAAACGTTGACAGATGTACAGATGGGTTTAAGTTTTATTAAATTGAATATCCTTTAATCGGCTTTTACTATTAAAATCCACGGGACGAGGGTGGTGTCATTTTGTGTTCTGATAAATGTCACCACACGGAATTCATCAGTAGGTAGTGATGGTCCGATAAAATGACTGGTCATTTATTTATGATTTTGTTATCTATACCTACTTCTATACTAATACATATTATAAAGTGGTAAAGTTTGTGTGTTTCTGACGTTGTAGGGGGTAATCTCAGGATCTAATGAACCGATTTTAAAAATTCTTTCTGTGTTGAATAGTCCATTTATCGGGGAGTGTCATAGGCTATAATATAGTATCACGCTATGACTAATAGGAGTGGGGCAGTAATAAAATACCTATGTTTAAAAAAGGGACGCGTATTTTTCTCTGCCCTACGAAGTGGGCAGCTAGTATCTGATATGTTCCTACCGTGTAAGTATGTGTAGAATAAATTATACACATTCATACAACGCTATCTTGTTCCAAAATAAGCAGAGCTTGTTCGATAGATACCATATATTATTCATAGAAAACACCCAGACCAATGCAAACATTTGTTAAATTACAAAGATTTGCTTTCCGAGGGAATCGAACCCATAATCTCTTCATAGCAGCAATAATATAACAATAAATACAACCACTAAGCCAAAAAGATCGTTAATATAAAAAACATTACTACATTTATTTAAAACTTAATGCAAGCAGAATTTGCATAATCGTATTTCGAGTTTACTATTAGGGGCGTATAGTATTTACACGAACGAATGATCGAGTATTTCAAATAGGTCATCATCGATATTCATCACAGAGCTATTGAATCGAACAGAGGATAATTGCGAGCCAGTAGTGTACCTACTGTCTGATAATAAAATTGAATAAAATTTATTGAATAAAATATAAGATTAATGGAATATTAAAGTGAATGTATACAGGTTGAAGAACGGAACGAATCGATTTTATAGATAAAAAGGTAAAGAACTATTGCAGAATTGTGCTTTTAAAACTAAGAATGAAAACTTTAGTTCGGTGTCGTTATAAGGTTGAGAAACTGACTCTAAAACAAGTGACTTGGTAGTTCTGAGGTTACAAAGGGTTTTGGAGTAGGTTAAAATTAAAATATCTGTACTCCATTCCACTGATAATAGAATAAGAATAAGTAGATACAAAATGTAACAACCCAATCTCATTCCAAAGCTGACATAAAAGTAGGCTTACGAATAATACAATAAAAACTTGTGACCCTCCTCCGAAAATTCAGATGCAACTGTGTTCCATGACATGACAATCGGTAGAGAGAGATTGGACCCAATCATTGAGTTTAGGTTCCGCCGTTGCAACTGCCGCCGGACCATAAGGGTTACTGACTATTCGATGTTTGGTACAGGCAATCGCAACAAGAATACACACCAATCAGAGCCCCGAACACCAATACGATAAACGATATAACTTACAGTAAAACCAAACTTAAACTAGACACATTGTACCTACTATTTAAATAACTAATAATTGATGTACCTACATTGTATAGTACAAATCAACTCATTCGACAAATCAATGTCTATGAAGTGTTTTAACCGTTTATTTACACAACTATTAATTGTTTCGTGTTACGTAGTTTATACATGTTTGTTTTAGCAAGGCCATCTTTTTAATCATTATACATATTTAATGTGTGACTTTCTTTGATTTAGTGTACTTAATTACTCTTGGGTTCTAAAACAGGTAAATTTAGGACTACTATTCAAAGGTAAACCCGTAGGGAAAATTACTGAGATTTTAAATCACCGCATTTTTTTCATCTCGTGGTCATCTTAAAATTTGACTGTATTATCTCAATTTGAGCAAAGCGTGAAATAGTTGCCCCTGAACGATACCATATTAGCTAACAGATGTCCACAGTAGCTAGGCATAGCTTCTCCTCAATTTTGTGCGATCATGTGCCTCTTTCGTCCATTGGTTTCCCGCCGCTCTGACTGTTCTAGAATTGCCCTAATCGGTGTGGTAGGAAACCACTGTCGTTTTGAGTTTCCTCAATACTAATTCATAGTGGACGTGAACAGAAAAAGTTACAATGACTTGAATAAATGCTGTAGTTGCTCAAAAACATTAGTTTAAATTTTTCATTTTATAATTCCGATAACAGATACAATATGTTTTTCGAGTGTATCAATGAGAACGATAAAAGCGTCACAGAACGTAGGCGTTTGGACTCGAGCCCATAGACACTATCAGCGCCCCGCCCAGCTCTAATATAAATAACAAAAAAAAAGCAGCCAGAGCTAAAAGTAGTTCCAATGAACTTGCTAGTGTTAATTAATTTAGCATTACTGTATTTATTTGTGACGTCACACTTACATTTTATGTAAATCAGAAATTGTCTTTTTCGGGTATCCGGTTCATTTAGATAGGTGATAAACAAATGGTATCGGTAGAAATGGTGATCTAAAAATTACTGTCTTGAACCAGGATATGACTGAGTTCATTGAATTCGCGACCTAGGTCATGCTGCTGTTCCTTTAACGTGTGGAAAAAACCACGACACTGAAGGCTGCTTATGTTATGGCTGTTCTTCCTAGCTGTCATATTTTGCCGTGAACTAGGCCCCTAAAATTCCTTCGTCGAATATTATTCATCAATGCTACTACGACCCTATAAGCAGGTACGGGGCGGTCGGTTCTGAGCAGCAGAAGCAAACACTAGGAAGTGACAAGTAGGGTAATTTGTTCCTATGCTAGGGAATGTTGCGCCTTCTTCTGGACTATTAGCTAGCATAATAACATAACTCAACACCAGGCTTTGAGTGCAGACGTTAGGTAATGGTCTAAATGGAGTGAGTAGAATACTCACTAATACAAAGTTTAAGAGTTTCGCATTGGATGTACTTATCTCATTTTTGATCATAATTCGACAAAGGGTCCAGCAACCAAGGGTTCAAATTAAATACAATGTATCGGAAAATGGGGCGTGCAAACAAAATCCTTAAGCTGATACAAAACCCGGACATAGCACTATTATAACATACATAGTTATAGATATAGTTTAATTTATTTTTAGCATAAAAAACTACTATACTGTTACTGATTGCTTGGGTCAAATCTTTAAATATGATGAAAATACATGGTCTATATTTTGTATAGATAATTTACGGCGATGTGAATTAGATATTTTAGGCAATATCCGTATAGTGACGGACTAAAAATAGATACCAGATGTCTCTATCCTATCTTGTCCCGAGGGGATCATTGAAAGCAAAGCTTGAACTAGGGGACAGAACGGATAAATATACTACTATAGTACCTACCTATATTTTTTTTTATTTCCAAAATACCTAATATACAAAGAAAACATCCAGATTATTAATAATTGAGATTTACATTGAGCGGGAATCAAACCCTAAAACTGCAGCAGCCATTACTAAATTACGTCATAGAGGTCGTCTATAAATAATTGTGACAACGACTTCAAGACCGGCGCCGGCGAAGTGAAAGAAAAACAAGATCATGACTTTATTATTTACCTGTTAGGATTTTTAATCCAGCATTATTGGACGATGTTTTTTGGAAAAGACAATATCCTTCTTGGAATACCTACAAAATATCACCATTACGAAACTAATCTCATATTTACGGTGTCATAAAGCCAGATAATTGAAGGAAAAGCTTTGTAATTTATTAGTATTAATTATTCCTTCGCCATAGAATCTGGCGAAACTCTATAATCTGTGTGAAGTCATGGAGTGGGCCTGTCAGGTTCAAGCTTCCCTCTATCTATACTACTATACTAATATTATAAAGAGGTAAAGTTTGTGTGTTTGTGACGTTGTAGGGGGTAATCTCTGAATCTACTGAACCGATTTAAAAAAATATTTCTGTATTGAATAGTCCATTTATCTAGGAGTGTCGTAGGCTATATTGTATCACGCTATCATTAATAGGAGTGGAGCAGTAATGAAATCCATACTAATATTATAAATGCGAAAGTAACTCTGTCTGTCTGTCTGTCTGTCTGTCTGTCTGTCTGTCTGTCTGTCTGTCTGTCTGTCTGTCTGTCTGTTACTCTTTCACGCCTAAACGGCTGAACGGATTTCGATGAAATTTGGTACAGACAATCTTTAGACCCTGAGAAAGAACATAGGCTACTTTTTATTAGCAGTCATATTATATTTTGATTTCATAGAATTTTGGCGGGAAAGCTGTGTCACGTGACCTGTGACGTCATAGGTCACGTGACCTGTGACGTCATAGGTCACGTGACCCGTGACGTCATAGAATTTTGACAGATGAGTCGTGACGTCACAGAATTTTGGCGGGAAAATATTTTTTGACAGTTGAGTCGTGACGTCATTGAATTTTTGACAGATGAGTCGTGACGTCACAGAATTTTTGACAGATGATTTGTGACGTCATATTATTTTGGCGGGAAAATATTTGATACCTCTGTCACTTTTGACAGCTGTCAATTTTGACAGATAGGCGTGACGTCATAGAATTTTTGACAGATGAGTCGTGACGTTACAGAATTTTGGCAGGAAAATATATTTTGATAGCTAAGTCGTGACGTCATTGAATTTTGGCGGGAAAAATAGTATTTAAACAGCTGAATCCTGACGTTATCACAATTTGGCGGGAAAATAAATAGGTTTGTACAGGACCCTCGGTGCGTGAGTCAGACTCGCACTTGACCGGTTTTTTAGCTGTGGGTCTGATATATCTAGAGAGCTTAAATTCGTAATTGTCAACTTATTTCATCATAACAGCCCATTAATGTCCCACTACAGGGACGGGCCTCCTTCCTTGACGGAGGGATACTTGGCCTACTAATACCACGCTTGCAGACGGATTGGTATAGGGTTTAATTTCAAGTTTTCCTTCTTTTTATTTAGTGAAGATAATATTCACCTTATTTGTTAGGCACTAAAGTGACACACCTTTGCTTATTCTATCCTACTAATATTATAAATGCAAAAGTTTGTGAGGATGGATGGATGTTTGTTACCCTTTCATGCAAAAACTACTAAATGGATTTTGATGAAATTTGGAATATAGGTAGTTAATGGTGTAAAATAACAATTAAGCGGGTAATACCGCGGGCATCAGCTAGTATGTTTATAAAAATGACGCGTTTTTTCGCCGCATAACCAAATGGGCACGGGTCGGCTAGTCGTGAATAACCGTAGAAAACCCTTACAGACATCGAGATTTTTACTGCGTTGATTCTTGACTTCAACTATGATGAATCAATAAAAACTTGCCCGTATTTTAAATGCTTTTGACGACTTAGCCGCGTCCTTAGAAATTGTTTTGAATGAAAAACACGTAAACTGCGTTGATTCTTGACTTCAACTATGATGAATCAATAAAAACTTGCCCGTATTTTAAATGCTTTTGACGACTTAGCCGCGTCCTTAGAAATTGTTTTGAATGAAAAACACGTAAACAAATCAACGAACCTAGTATTTTTTTATGTAACGATGTAAAGAGTTACTTGGAACATATCCAAAAGCGCCCGTTTTATTTGAACGTAAGCGTATTAAATTAATATTATATTTCCTTATTCAGTATCGCAATGGGGAGAATATGAATTCTAAGTAAGGGTGTTCCATGTGGCTGAAATTACTGTATTATTTGATATTCTCTTTACTGAGAACGTTACTGCTTAATTTGGCAGTATTAGTGTTTACAAAGATAATGTAACTCTAACTAGTTAGCATCATAACAATTTTGTTTGTAAATTAATCTAATTTACTTAATATTTTATTATCATTTTCAATATGGAATCCCATTACCGTCAATTATATTCCTTAAAAATCCTTTTATTGGGAGAGTTTTCTACAAAGACGAAGGGAAATTTCTACTATACTATTACATAGTAGGTAGGTATAGGGTTTTATGTTAACTTTTCCTAATTTTTCGCAAAGTTGCATTGCAATGTAGCTTTATCTTTAGTGAAAGATAATAACTTAAGCGTGTGGTGTTATGTACCTACTGTTAGTTTAAGTTGGTTATAAATAAATAAATATAGATGAGGTGGTGACTTTAAGGTACTAAATTTAATAATTTAGTACACATATTTAAGGTACAAAATGTTACCTTCTCATCGAATTCAACAGGTCTCAAAAGTAACTTATTATCGAATAATTAAATTTCACTAACTTATCTGTTTCCGTGGCGTCGCAAATATCAACAACGAGAGAAACTGTACAAGCAAAGGCGTGGAAAATGTATAACCAAGCAGGTCATTGTATTAGTAGGGGAACAGCAATTTCTTATACAAATCAATCAACTAGCCTATTGCAGTCCACTGCTGACATAGGCCTCTTCTCTTTCTTATACAATTTGTTGTAAGTAATTCATTTTGATAAAATTACATTAAAATTGTTACTTTATAATAAATACCGGTTGCGAACAGGTGTCAATACATAACACCATTTAAAATAGTCATCAGGATTGCTTTAATAAAGTATTTTGCTACCCATAGACACCTTACGATAAGATCTCTTTTTTTACTTAGTAGGTAGTTATTCAAATGATACAATAAAAATTAGCTACGCTGTCTCGTTTTACTGTACCTACACATTGACTCCATTCTTAACCTTGAAACAATGCAAAACGTAATCACTAATAACAGGTTATTTATTAATTGAAAGCCGCATTTATACTGTTGCATCGGTAATACACACATGTATTAAAATAGGTACATTTTCTTCTATTAATTCCGAAACTACTGAGTTGTAAAGCAACATACCTAATTGTTCGAATTTATTAGATTTTTTTTTTAAATGTTATACCTAAAGTTACAAATTAAAAATACTTAGTTAAATTAATAGGTACTGTTATTATAATTCTTACCAGTAACACTTAGTGACACAATTATCAGCAGACAGCATACTTCATAAAAGTTGAACATCTTAGAACACATTTTGGTAGTCTTATTATTTACAAAATTTATATCAACTATTACACATAACTTTATAAAACAATTTATATTCACTATACAATAATTCAAGAAGTTGCAATTTTTGTGAAAAAGAAAACACTTTACAGAATACTTCAAACGCTTTAACTAATTGTAATGTTTTCGTATTTAAATACGTAGGTTTTAAGCTTTCGGAGCGACGCGTCCTCTTTGCACAAGAGTTTATGCTCAACTGTCTTCGTGTGATCAACTGTTTTGTAATTTGTTGTCTTTGTGTGCCGTATGGTTACTTGTCTCACACATGAGTATCACGTAAGCGTGTGTGTGACGAAAAGATTGAATGATTTTAGACCACGCGGGAAATGATCGAATGAAAAGACTGAACGGTATGGTACTGAGCAACTTTGGCTTACAAACTTTTTATTTTATCTTGCATTTTAAGTTCTATAATCGAAAGAGATATTAGTCTAAACATAGTAGTTTTAAAATAAATAATAATCATTACACTTCATTTTATTCTATTTTTGTTTTGTAGCCTCGATACAGGCATTGCCTAGTGTGGCTACCATTAAAAATGTATTTAGTTATAAGTGGACTGCAAATAAAAACTTATTATTATTATTATTATTATCTAAAATACGGCTTTGACCAATAAATAAAAAAACATCACGTCAAATTCTTGTGAATGACAGTGATGACATGACAAAGATTTACTGTCAGAAGCAGTCAAAGTGTCAACTGACTGTCTGTCATTAATTTAGTTGAAGTTCAGATTTCGTAATTTTGTTAAAGAAATGAAATGAAGCTTTATATTTTAGCTTACAGATATTATATGAAATAAATATGTTGTCTGAAATAAAGTTATTGCGAAGGCTAAAAATTTAGAAATATACGTTGTATTTCTACATCGGCAAGTGTGTCTTGAAACCTAACCTATGATGGCTAACAAAATTTTAGGAAACATCGGCAGAAGAAAATCTCCGTTTATGTTATTTAGACGGTGGCAAAGTTCTGAAAATGAAAAACGTTTAGCAGTCTATGACCCATTCGATGCTCTTCCTAAAAAGAATAAGAAAACTTATTTAGAAGTTATTAAAATGTTTGAAGGCCAGGACAATAGACGTCGCGGTCATGTAGAATTTATTTACGCTGCTTTGGGTAGGATGGAAGAATTTGGAGTTCAAAAAGACCTTGAAGTGTATAAATCATTAGTAGATGTATTGCCGAAAGGGAAATTTATACCTGAGAACATATTTCAAGCTGAATTCATGCATTATCCTAAGCAGCAACAGTGTGCTGTAGACCTGCTGGAACAAATGGAAGATAACAGTATTTATCGTTTATATTTGCTTAATTAAACATTTTATTTTGCTGATTAATGTATTTATTAGGATAGTTTAATTAATAGTGTTTTCTTTGAAAGTACAGAAGTAATACCAGATACGGAAATGGAACAGATGCTTCTTAATGTATTTGGCAGAAGAGGTATACCGCTCCGCAAATTCTGGCGCTTGATGTATTGGATGCCAAAGTTCAAAAATCTTAGCCCTTGGTATTTGCCAGACAAGGTGCCAGGAGACACAATGAAGCTGGCTAAGTTAGCTATTCAAAGGATAACTTCTGTTGATCCTGACACAAAAGTTGAAGTAATGCAGGTAAACTCTTTTAGTTCTCCTATTATTTATTTAAAAAACAGTACTAGCCCATTTATTATTAAAACAATTACAAAAACTTAGTGATATTGTATGACCATTGTCCTAATAGGAATAGACAATTAATGTTAATAGTAACATGTTTGCTACAGGGCTAACATGATAAAATAATAGCATATCCTTCAAATTACTTTTGTGGGACACTATGTTAACTCATAAGGATATTATATACCGATTTATCATAACAGCCCATTAATGTACCAATGCAGGGATGGGGCTCCTCCCGTGACAGAGGGATACTTGGCCTACTAATACCACGCTGGTCAGACGGATTGGTAGGGTTTAATTTTAAGTTTTCCTTCTTTTTATTTCGTAACACTAATATTTACGAATAGTCCCTTAGTCGGTTTTTAAGACACCCATGGGATGAGATGAGGTGGTGACATATTGAATTCTTACTCTGTCGCCACACGGAGATTTTCAATAAAGAATGATAAATATGAGCCAGTTGCATCACTATTATACTAAAATGTAAGTTTTGTTAGACAGAAGAAATTGAAGCTTGTTTGGATAAAACATGGGTTGTCAGCGCACAAAGTGAAGCACAGAAAGTATTGTTAGCTGAGCAACCTTCAAAGGAACCATTGGTGGTCAAAGGACCATTTGATGTTTACTTGAAAGACCAAGTTGTCAGCTACTTCATGTTAATAGGAAAGATAAGAGCTGAACTTAAAGATGATTCTGACCCAGATGGTAATTACTTTTTATTCTTTGTAATCTTTAACCTTGGTTTTCTTATTCCTACTTAAGTTATGTTCCCTTTACTGCAATGATTATTATTAATGTTTAGATTTTGATTAAACATCAGCTAAAAACAATAAGATTACAAAGCTTTCTGTAACGGATAATAATAAATGTTTAGCTGGCTATGGTGAGTTTTGAGATTACATCTATGATTTATTTGTAATTTTATTGTAAGAAAGCCCTGAAATAATGTCAACACAATATTAGGTTTAGTAAGAGCTCCAAGTATGCATCTTTGAAACCCCTTCATTACCTAATAAAATGCATTTCTCTGTTTCCATAAAGTAATCTCTGTTTCCATAAAATATACCACCTATGTATATTTGCAGATGTGTCCAATATAACAAAACCACCCGGTATACCAGGTTATGTGGCAAGGACTTTGTTACCAGCTGTTATACGGTCAACTGTACATGAGCAAGATGATGGCACCGTAGTTGCTGTTTGTGCTACAGGTAAAATATCGAATAACAATAATTATATTCTAAGTTATTGGGGGTTGGTTTCCACACTTAGTCCCTGAGGTGGACCATTGTACGTGAGGCAATAATTATATTTGATCACTATCTTCCCATCTCATCCCATGGGTGTCGTAAAAATCGACTAAGGGACTAACCGTGAATATTATCTTAACAAAATAAAAAGAAGGAAAACTTGAAGTTAAACCCTATACCAATCCATCTGGCCAGCATGGTATTAGTAGGCCAAGTATCCCTTCATCATGGGAGGAGGTCTGTCCCTGTAGCGGGACATTAATGGGCTGTTATGATGATGATGACTATCTGCCAGATTGGGTAAATCTGGTTTCCCTTGGCAGTGTAGTGAGACGAAAAGCACAATTTGAATCCCATTTAGAACAACTATTTTGTGACCACACATTTGCTAGTAGACCCAGCTTATAGCAAAGGATTGTTATGAGTGTAATATTGTTGCTTTACAAAAGACATTTAATTGTAGAGATTCTACTGACTAAGGTATTTGTTGGCGAGACTGTGGGTATAATTTATATTTTTTTCAGGGACATCTTCAAGAGACTCCTTATTATCTTGGATCAGACTTTTAGAGAAACATGGTAACCCTGTATTATCAAATCTACCAGTCATGTTTACACTCACAGCCCCAACTACAGATGTGGCTGTTCCAGAAACCCAACCAGCAACCCAAGATGATACCAAAAGTACAAAAAATAATGCATCTTTGTGAATTTTGTAAATATGCTTGACTTAATTATTATTATGTAGTAAAATTGTTTTGTTTATATGGATTAGTTTTATTCACAAGACTTTACCTTAGTGCCCAGTTATGGCTAACGCAGAGTAGGACGGCATGGCAAAGTATTTTAATTTTTACTAATGGAAATTCAACCGTACTGTTACAGAAATACGACATAAATTGCTATGCTTTAAAATGATGCCGCGGCATTGAAAAATCCCTTTCGATGCCGCGGTTGAATTTCCATTAGTAAAAATTAAAATACTTTGCCATGCCGTCCTACTCTGCGTTAGCCATTAGACTGCCAGTCTTTTAAGTGACATTGGATTTAGTTCTCAAGTTGTGTGCTGGTCATATTACATTGAATACATTTTATTATGATGGGGATTGGTCAAAATGATTGGATGAAAGAATTAAATGGCATAAATGAATAGATAAAAATATTTAACAGTTAAGGAGAGGCTAAAAGATGATGATTAGGCATCAGGAATTGAAGTGAATAATTATAATAAAAACACTTTTCTGAATTCCCTGTTTGTTTATTATTATATTTTTTGTTCACAATACAATACAATGTTTTCTATTTAGCACATATAGGTAGGGTTCCATTTTTAATGGCTTGTGTTGTTTATATTCTCAAATTGTTTCATAAAATAGCAAAGAATATACCATTATTATTATTATTTCAGAAACCTAACCATTTTTGTTACTTATTTTGTGTCACATGCACAAAAAAAAAAGAATTCATATAATTAATGAACAGTTGCAAGTTTTTGTGTACTGGTATAATATAATTTCGTAAAGTTTTATATTAATGTTTTCAAGGTAACCTATGTACAAATATATAGACAACATCTTACTTCCAGCTCATTGTTATTTTACTTTTAATATCACAATCAAATAAAACCCTTCTTACACAAACATCATTAACTTTGATAAAACAAACAAAACCATTTTGATGTGATTCTGTATGGATATTAACTGAGCATAAATTGACCAAAGAAGGTATTTATCTACAGCTGTAAACATTTAAGGATACTCACAAAATAACAGCAGAAACAAAGAACTTGAATAATATCATTAGAAACAGACTTCATATAGAGAAAAAGATAGACATTTACACAATTCAGATATCAGCCTTATAAAATATACCACAGTACTATTTACAATATATACAGAAACTTGTAACTGGTAATATACCAGTAATACTTCATGTCCATTCATAATCCTCGTCATACTCAAATGATATTGTTCCCCACTGTCAGGTGATATTGTGCCAGTCAGCTTGTGGTAAAAGGTATGTCTCATTGTCACTTCGGATTACAGATACACCAGCTCCGTAATACGGTATCACGTAAGCTGAACCATCTGATGGGCCAACAACCTGCAATTAAAACAATAAAATTATAAGTAACGTCTCAGTTTCTCAAATTACCTTCTATACTTAGTCACATAAACTGCCTCTGCTGGCATGCATGAGATTCCTGTTATGAATCCCAAGCAGGACAATTCATTCCACAATTCACTGGAAATCTATAGTGACAGAAGCCAAGACACATTTTGGTTTGTTGCGCCAACGGAGTAAGTAAGTAATCAACTAACTATTGTTTTGAGTCTAGATGTTCTTTGACGATCATGTCCTGTATCATAGGGATTATGATCCCTAGTGCGGGATTAGCCCTTTTTTAAATTAAAAGAAAAGAAAAACTCATGACAGTAAGTACTTCACCTGAGCAGCTATGAGTATAATATCCAACAGTTGTCCAAGAAACATGAATCCCAAAGTGCAGAGTTTAGCAAGTCCAATTCCAGGATATCCCAAATAGAACCGATCAAGGCCAAACATACCCAAGAAAACAGAGAGCAGTAAGGCTATCTCTAATGAATATCCATTCCTGTAAAAGCATTTATGTAAATTAGTTACAACAAGATACTACTTGCTAATCACAATTGTTAGAATAGCAACATACAGCCCAACTAAGCACAAAAGCGGTATCTCAGTGAAAGCTAGTTACGAGATAATCAAAGTTTTGTAAAAATAGCTTCCTTAGTAATGTAGGGATAAAGTGAAATGGAGATACAGTAGAACCTCGATAACTCAAACCTCGGTAACTCAAAAACCTCTATAACTTAAAAAAATAATATGTTCCCTTCCCTTCAGAGCCCAAAACCTCTATAACTCAAAATTCGCAACCTCGATAAGTCAAATAAGTAATCTCTGTATTGGCCCTCAGTAACTAAAAAACATGTTTCCACAACCTCTATAACATAAAATTGTTTATCAATGAGTCATTTTGAATGAGTGTGCAAAACAAAAGTTTTCGGTATTTATGGCTTGCACGTGTTCACTACATAATTAAATTGATAACGTAAACAATACATTATGTCACCTATTGTTTGCTTCTTCGAAATTCTTTAAAGCTTTGCGGCGGCGTAGATTAGCTTTAAGACAAAGGCTTACTTAAATCATTTAGTTTTTGATCATTGTGCAAAACAAAAGTTTTCGGTATTTAAGGCTTGCACGTGTTCACTACATAATTAAATTGATAACGTAAACAATACATAGTCACCTATTCTTTGCTTCTTCGAAATTCTTTAAAGCATGCGCTGGCGGAAAGTAGGAACAAGGGGTCATACATACACATGTACATACCTACCACTATACATATTAACCTAAACCCTTGGTAACTAAAAACTCGATAACTAAAAACCTCGATAACGCAAAATATTTTGTGTTTCCCTTGGACTTTTACTTATCGAGGTTCTACTGTATTATTGTATTTCTTTTAAATAAAATACCGTTATTAGACTTAGTTCAATAGATGCATATGTTTTTAAGTAATCCAATGCCATAAAAAATAAATTTACGATTTTTTTTGAGAGACCGCTTTTGCGCTTAGTAGTGCAGCATATCCCATAGGAAATACCAAACTACATCAGGGATAAAACCCAGGCTAGGAAAATCATTGTAAAAGATAATGAAACCACAAAACATAAAGGTACTGCATTACATTATCCAAGCAATCAATGTTTTCCTATTAAAAAACAAAACGTAATTTGTTTTAATAACCACACTATAGTAGGAATTTTAATTCGATTCCTGATTTGACATTAGCTACTGTCATTTTGTGAAATAATGATACCACATATAATAGTGTAGTGATGAACACAAAAATCGATAAACAATAAGTGTGTGTGCCAGCAGTTTGCCAATTAAAGACTAAATTATTGATTTTTATTTAAATAAATACATAATTATTCATAATAATAATTTATTAATTAGTAATCGCTGCTCTATTTTATAAAAAGTTAAAATTTATGTTTTTATATTAAAAACAAAACTTATTGAGCCTAGATAGATTTTAGTATTGGCAGCCTGTGTGCGCTCGTGCAGCTATCGTCATTTTGTTTATAGTGTCATTCGGCTTCATTCTCCCAGCCTGACTGCACGAATACCTATCTTATTTCATTGCGAATCGATATTAGTTTTTTTGTCAACTATTTGTTTTGGTTTTCCATCAAAATGGATCCTCAGCCAAGTACATCACAAAAAGACGTGGATGTTTTCTTGTCCCCAAGAAAAAAACGTCCACGAAAAGCTTTCACTGTTACTGAAAAAGTAATGATCCGCAACGCCTACAAATACGTGAAAAATGAAATTTCTTCGCAATTGGAGGCCTTTCAAGTTGTGGAAGAAAATGAATGTATGAGCAAAGTTGCTGACATATTGGGAATAACCTCACGCTCTGTTTGTAACGTTTTGAAGGAAGTAAATAAAGGTGCGCCGCCAACTCCTCCTAAAAAATCTGGACCAAAGCGAAGTTTTAAAGATAAAATTGATGAATTTACATTCTCTGCAATACGAAGAATTGTTCATCAGTTCTTTTACCGAAATGAACCTCCAACCATTTCAAAGGTTAGTCAATCAGTCACACTGTATTATTTTAAACCTAAGTACATCTTTTATATATCGTCAGCTTAAAGGTAAAACCGACTAAATGCCGATTTTTGCAAAATAGAGTTAAATATACCATTTTTCTTAGAAAATCGTGCTCTTTCTAATGGTAAAACCCAATTTACAATATTATCCGTAGATAAAAAGATAGTGAGTGGAAATAACCACTAAAATAGGACTTTTCATAAAAATTGATACGAAAAAGCAATTATTGCAACATATTCGACGACTTTTATTATACATCTTCGAATAAAACATATTATTCTAATATATCTCTTTTTTATTCTTAAAGTTTCTTTAGTTCTAATTTTATTAATCTACAAGTAAAAGATACTATCTAGATTTAGTTAGTATTGACTTTGGTGACAATTTGTAAACAAAACTCAAAAATAGAGCTAATACCTACTTTAGCAGTATAGTACTTTTTACTCGACGATTATTAAAATTAAGCTTTAATAATAATAGAATAGCAATTTACATTAACCTATGTTATCAGTTTTTTCCATAAGAATTGAGTAATTTTTATGTACGAAATAATCTAGTTGAAAAACCAACTAATACTATCTATTCGTTAATAAATTAACGCAATTATTGCAATATTTAATTCGTCGCGTACGCATACTCAGTCGTTTTTTACAGTGTTTTACGGAACATACAGCAGTATATTCTATGACAGAATAGCTTAAAATTTTTCGTAGGGCAAGATCTGCAAAGACAACAAAGAATAGGACTAACAATTATTTCAGACCAAGACACCAGAAGGGATTTATTCCCGGAATATCTGGATGTCTGGAATATAATAATTCTTTAGTAGCAGAGAGTCTAAAAGATGCTAGAGCAAATGAAAGGCAAATAACAGTTTGTTGGATAGATTTAGAAAACGCAATCGGCTTAGTATAGCACGAGCTTATGTTATGCACTGCAATGGTATAACTTTCCGCTCAAAATTTGTAATTGCAACGAAGGACGGACATACAAAGTCCCTTAACTACAACGTGGGCCTGTTCCAGGGTTGCTGCTTATCCTCTATAGTATTTAACACAGTACTAAATATACTAATAGATAAAATAACAATCAACATTGTTTGTGTTTAGGTAGGCGGGATACGAGATATACTTCATATGACCCCGGGCTCGCTATAGGCGGGGAAAACGTTTCAATAATATCAGAAACCGTGCCTTTTAAATTTCTTGGGAGAAAGATAAACGATAAAGGTCGCTCTCCAGTACTAGACGATGTCGTCAATAGTTTCATAAACGACATTGAAAAAGGTAGACCATCAACCGATAAATAACGTAAAAAAAGTCTGGATATACGACAACTATTTAACATCACGTCTCAATTGGCCTTTCCTCGTGTATGATTTAAACCAGAACCTCTTGAAAGAACTAGATGCTAAAGTGACGAAAACATTGAAATCGTGGCTAGGATTAGTTTAATCTTCAAGCAGACTCTTCCGCTCTGTATCGAGACACAAGTAACTTTGGGATGAAACTAAAAAAAAACATCAGAACTCTACAAACATCTAATAGTCACTAAAATGCAAGTCTTATCAACATCTAAAGACAAAATTGTTTACAATTTCGTCTTATATCCATCCCAACTGATAAAAATTCGTCTGTCACCAGCATTACTTAAATTCTACGTCAACGCCTTCCAATTGACTCTCCCCGATCAAAGCAATCTTGTAAGATGGGGAAAAACCACGGACAAAAATACACGGAATGGGGCAAAGAAATTGATGCGGCAAGACACTTATTGGTAGGCTGCGAACTGCTTTTGGATAGGGGTCATTATTCGCAAAGTCACGACAAAGTACTAGGGATCAGTGAGTCTGTCAATTGCTAGAGCTAGAAAAGGACTGACTACAAATGTAAGACAAAACATTCAATTTGTTAAGGAAGGCCTACTAAAAAGGCCACCTACAAGCCTTTTTCGGTCCTGAGTTCAGCAGACGATTGGAGACTACTGGTTGACACGTGTGAAACACACTACAAAATCCCGGAGGATATCTGCGTGTTGCCGTTGACACCAGACATATTCCTCAACTTAAAATTGAAAAAGGGTGTAGTACTTATTGAGCTCACGGTACAGTGGGAAACTAACATCCCTGAAGACCACGCAATTAAGACAAACAAATACTTTGACTTGACAAATAAGATAACCAGAAATGGCTATAGGGTGTGCACGTATTTCAAGAAATAGGTGCGAGGGGTATACCAGCTAAATCCCTCTACAACCTATTAAAAGATATAGGACTGCCGAGAAATTCAGTAAGCTCTCTACTATTACGTATGTCCAAAACGGCATTGTTAGGTTCCTACCAAATTTGGATAGATAGAAGACGGAACATAGCGGACAGTGAAGGTGACCCCTAACGCGTTGTAAGGGGGCCTCCTTAAACCTACATTTGGGTCGTAAGTTCCAGACGCTGTTGTGTAAGTGCTCCGTCCTCTATCACGCGATGGACCCGGCACCCGCACGGAGAATCCATGGAATGCTTAGATCAGGTCTTATCCTTTTTTTTAAATTTTAATCCTGTTTTTTTATTTCTTTTAGTAGTTACAATAAATTTTAGTAGGTAGGACATTTCAAATACCAAAACACTAGCAGCGACCATTGCCGAAATAGTTGTAAATTTAAAGGTTTGTTAAGTAATTAGCAACATCATTTGAACTATGACTAATTAATGTACGGGTAAAACCAACTAAAATTTTAGTTTTTTTCAATTCATTTGATTTATATAGGTTTTACAGGTGTAACTCAATATGAACCATAAAATAGTTACTTTAACTCATTATGCACGATAGATAATGCTTTGATAGCAGCCAGATTTTATGCAATATTGATGATTTAAGTGTATACAGGTAAAACCAACTAAATGGGGGGGTTACACGACATTTTTTCTTTCGTGTCATGTTATTATAGCCTCGAGAAACACAACAATTAGTGATATAGAAAGTCAAGTAAGTAGTCTACATATAATTGCTGATGAAATTTACACGAATGTACATTTGATAGGACATTTTCTTTATGCAATCTTCAAAATGCGATATCTCATTTTGTTGATTTGGTCATTTAGTCGGTTTTAGCTTTAAGGTGACGATATATACCTAAGTAATGATTCCAAGCTATTATAAAATTTACTATTTTAGATTTTACAAGTGATGAACGATGATCCAGAAATACCCAATATTTCCAAAGACACCCTCAGAAAAATTTTGAAACATCTTAATTTTAAATTTGTTTCACGGTCACGCAAGAGCACACTTATTGATCGAAATGATATAATAACTTGGCGACAGCGTTACTTGCGATCTATATGTCAGTTTCGACGAGAAGGGAGACATATATATTATCAAGATGAAACTTGGGTTAACGCAGGTACGGCTAACATTTATACACAAAATGAATTTATATACATTTTACATTTTAATAGTAATATTGAATGTTAATGTACTATATTTACTTTAAGGTCATACTGTAAAAAAAACTTGGGTGGACATGAAAGTCACATCATCTCGACAAGCGTTTTTGGAGGGACTGACCACTGGATTAAAAAATCCATCTGGAAAAGGCAAACGTCTCATAATTAGCCATATAGGTAGTGAAGAAGGCTTCCTAGAAGAGGGGCTCATGATTTTTGAAGCAAAGAAAAATTGTGAAGATTACCATGATGAGATGAATGCAGTTTGTTTTGAGGAGTGGTTCGCTGGAGTCTTACCAAAATTAAGACCAAACTCAATTGTGGTGATGGATAATGCACCTTACCACTCCCGAAAATTGGAAACGGCACCAAAAATGAGCTGGAAAAAAGCTGAAATTCAAGATTGGCTTTTAAATAAAAATATTTATTACGAACCAGATATGGTTAAAGCTACGCTTTTAGAACTGATTCCACATAACGAGTCTTTTAATAAGTACGCTGTAGATGAAATTGCAGCACAACATGGGATCACTGTTTTAAGACTTCCCCCTTACCATTGCGAGCTAAACCCTATCGAATTGATATGGGCGCAGGTAAAGGGGCATGTAGCTCAAAATAATAAAAACTTCAAATTGACAGACGTGAGAACTTTATTTCAGGAAGGCATTCAAAAAATTACGGCTACCGAATGGTCTAAATGCGTATCCCATATTGTCAAAGAAGAGCAAAAAATGTGTAGGCTAGATACTTTAATTGACAATATCACAGACACATTTATAATAAATGTTACAGAAAGTGACAGCGATAGCGAAAGCGATGACGGCGACAATTTATAAAAATATTTACAATATTTTTTTTATGTACAGTTAAGGTAATTATTGGTTCGTCACCTTAAGGCCTATTTTCGTGTGCTTATGCAGTATGTACTACGTATATGTATACTGATTTGATAAAGCAGAGTATCACAGTCTGCTTTACCGATTGAGTAGTACATTATTATTAAATATTGCAGTCAATAAAAAAGTCAATGGTCGGCTGTCACTAGTGGGGATGACAATACAATATCGGTTACCTAGGATACAAAATTAGTCCTTCGTGAATGCTCGTGAATCGGAAATAATATTTAATACTATTTATTTCATATTTAATTTTTATATTCTGTGGTTATAGGCATAATAAATTATTATTTCAACAATATTTATGTGACTCATAAAATGGCTGTAATTTCGTAAGTATAAGAGCACTATTTTTTTCCTTTTCGCACTATTTATAACTATTTCAGAACCATTTTTTGGCATTCATGAAATATCAAGATTTTATTGTGAGTATGCTGGGCTAAGACACCATGATCACAGTTTTTATTCATTTCACACACAATTACCTATAAAAGAAAAGTCTCAGATCGTTAATTAATCGTCAAAACTAAAAATACCACTAATTTTAAACGAGAAGAATCGATCCGGAAATATTTCATTTCCATATCGAATAATTTCGCAACGTCACTATTTAATACTTGTCATAACGTTGCTACACTGAAATTGTCAAATCTGGAATCGAATTAAAATTCGTAGTATAGGTAAGCTACAAATATGCTAAAATTAGTAAATAATTATTTAATGAAATTATAAACTTACGTCCATTTACATGGCAATTTCCTTTTGAAAGTGGAATTATTTGTCTCATTGCATATAATGCCATCAGCAGCAATACATAGTACTGAAAATCCAAAACAATTTATAAACATAAGTAGGTGCAAGTCATGTAGTCTCATCTTCTCTTAGTTGACCTGGCAATTTGCTACACTTTTTAAAAGTATTATAATATGGAAGTGTGCCAAAAAGTAACAATATAATTAATTTACTAGAATTATTCATAAAACATTATAGGTTCCTCATTAGATTTAAACAAGTTGTGACATATAAAAGATAAAAACACCACTTCTCTTTTAAAGCCATTGTCAGCATTATAACTATATATATATACTATTATTATGTTAAATTATTGACACATCCATAATTAAGATAGTATTGATAAACAAATTGCTAGCTAAAGTTACCTTCTGCTTCTCCTTCTGAAGGATTTTCCTTTCCTTTTACACATCCTCGAAATTGTTGAGTATCTGGGTCAATCTGATCTATTGTAGGATCTGGACAAATGTATTGACCTAACCGTAGCGTACTACAGTCCACTGTTATTAGTTTATCACTCTTTACATCATCTGAAGCACTAACTCTCGAATACAGGAACAAAAAACATATTTGCACTAAGAATATGGGAGACATGTCTATTAACCTGAAACGAGGTTATTCTATAGGGGAGGTATTTATGAAGGTTGGTTCAAGTCTTCATTTTAACACTGCATTAAACACATAATTTATGTTTATCTACTATACCACAGTTTTAAAACATCATTAGACCTTCTGTTCAGTGTTCTGTTCTGTTTTTTTAATACAATGGCCCCCATCGTTCCCCGATGATTCTGCCAACGTCAAGGTGGAGAGAATAAAAGTATAAAAAAGAAAAATGCCCGGTCCCTAATAAAAACTGAAAATACAAAGGTTAGTCTGATTTCTATTACTAAAACAAAAAATAAATTTAATTAAAATGAAGCTTGGTAAGTCATCAGTAGAAAGTTAAATTATTCTAAGTAAAATAAATCATCTATATACATACCTAAGTGAAAAACATAAAAATATATTTTAAATCATGCAAATTCATTATAATAATATCTTATTAATGGATATGAATCTATATAAGACGTCAATAAGTGGGGTGTGAGCTAGGGATAGAAGAAAAGGAATGTTTACTGGGCGGGGTATACAGTTAGGCAATAAGTCATAAAGAGGAACAGAAAGGTTAGGACAGAAGAAAAACAAGTGCTCGAGAGTGCCGTCGTCCAAGCCACAATCGCAGATAGAATGATCTCTAATGTGCATCTTCGCTAAAAAGACCGGTGTACAAACAAACCCCAAACGAAGTCGAATTATTATTGAAGTGGCAAATTTGTTTACATTTCTTCGCACACTAACGGTTTTAATGGAATAAGAGGTTGAATAATTCCATAAAATCGACCTTTCACCAGCTTGCTGGACTGCCACTCTTCATTCCATGAACATAATAAAGAAGTTTTGGCTAGGGGACGTAGATCACGAGCAAAACAGTAATTGTAATTGTTACTGCCACAATGAATGGCCATTTTGGCACAGGAATCGGCAGTTTCATTTCCAAGAATACCAACATGACTTGGAATCCAGGCTAAAACCACATCTACGCCAGATACATGACATCTGTGTAAAGCTTCTTTAATTTTCAGCGTGATTACACAATGATCCCGCGATCTAAATGGAAAACTTAGCAAATCTTTTAAACAAGACAACGAGTCAGTAAAGATTATGGATCTATTCAGATTATGAGATTCCACATACAGCCTCCAAGAGAGCTATTGATTCTGCTGTAAAGATTGAATTAAAAGAAGGAGATTTAAAATTAAGAATGATTCTAAATTTAGGAATCCAGACTGCTGACCCGACAGGCGTGTCATTATGTAATGATTTAGAAGCATCAGTGTAAATTGTAAGCCAGTCGCGCCAATTATTGGCTAAAATTTTCTCAAAATGTTTGTTAGCATCGATATCATATTTCTCTATGCCTAAGGACAAAATAATGGATGGACGAAATGAAAGAGAGAGGTAATCACTTTCAAATATGGGATGAGATGAGGACTGATAAACTGAACAAGGAAGTTCTTTGAGTTTTTTAAATGAAATTATAAGCAGAGGCGGGTCCTTATGTAACCAATATGGAGAATTTGGTAGAATATTCAGAAGAGAATTGAGAACAGGAATAAGAGGGTGAGACTTTATTTGAATTACTTTATATAAGAACCTATCAGCAAGGTATTGACGTCGAAGATGGAGAGGAGCCTCCAAGCATTCAACCTGTAGAGCATTTATAGGAGAACAATTCATAGCACCTGTAATAATTCTTAAACATTTCGACTGGATTCTATCCAACCTGGCCATAGCAGTTTTATTGCATGGTTCAAGTAGGAACCCTCCGTAATCAAAATGGCTACGAACAATAGAATCGTAAACTAGTTTTTGACAAGAAGGATGAGAACCCCACCGGACTCCAGAAAGAGCCCTCATGACATTCACTCCTTTTTCACATTTCTGCTCAATATATGCCAGGTGAGGGATACCTGTTAACTTGGAATCTAGAATAAGTCCCAAGAATTTGACAGAATCCTTTAAGGGAATAGTCTCTTCACCAACACGGATTTCTAAAGGTGGCACATTACGTTTGCGAGAGAAAATAACAGCATTGCATTTAGGCACAGAGAGAGAGAGATTATGATCAGATAGCCATTGATTTAGGTAAAACAAAGCCGAATTAATACAAGATGAAGCTTCAGAAAAAGAAGGAGAAACGGTGAATAATGCTACGTCATCGGCAAATTGTAAAATCTTACAAAAAGGGGAAACACATAAATCTAAGTCAGAAGTATAAATATTGTAAAGAAGAGGACTAAGCACCGAGCCTTGCGGAAGGCCCTTCCACACAGCCCGAGGAGGAAGAAGAATAGAATGATAACGAACAGATACATAGCGACATACTAACATATTAAAGATAATATTAGTCAACCTTTCAGAAACACCTAGTTGAAGCATTTTCTCCCTAAGTAAAGAAAGTTTGACATTATCATATGCAGCCGAGATATCTAAGAATGCCCCAATAACATGCTCATTTTTAGTAAAAGCAAGCCTGACCTCAGACGTAAAAATACTAAGGTTATCCAAAGCACTCTTACCCTTTCTAAAGCCAAATTGATTCTTTGCCAGCAAATTATTTCTTTCCATAAACCACTCTAAACGGTTTTTAATTAAATTCTCCATTATTTTAGCCAAAACAGAGGATAAAGCAATAGGTCGATAAGAAGTAGGGTCATTTGGGTCTTTACCAGGCTTGAGGATAGGAACAACTAACTGTGTTTTCCAAGATTTAGGGATGATTCCTGAAGAAAAAATGGTATTGAGAATAGTAAGAAAAAATGATTTACATAGTTTAGAAGATTTGCAAATGAAGGAGTAGGGGATGCCATCTACACCAGGGGAAGAATCATGTAGGTGGTCAAGTGCACTGGAAAGTTCGCTAAAGGAGAAAGGGTCATTCATCCAATCTTCTCCAGGAGAATGACAAGAGATCATAGATGGAAAACAGTCCAATTCTGGAACAAATGGAGGGGCTAAATTAGCATGGAAATCATACAGCCATAAATTGGGGTCGTTAGAGGAAATATTATAGTCTGTAAGACTTCCACGATAGGCTTTAATGCTTTTCCAAACTTGTGATATGTTGGTACGCGGCGATAAAGACTCACAAAATCTACGCCATCCTTGATGTTTTTTTTGTGCTAGAAGACGACAAGTTCTCGCAGCTGTTTGTTTAAAAAGAAGGAAATCTGACATTAACAAGGATGAGGCAAATTTATTTTCTGCCTCTTTCCTTTGCCGTACACTATCAGTACATTCAGCATCCCACCATGGAGGTGACGGAACCAGTTTACAAGAAGGTTTTTTTGTTGGGATAGACATATCAGCAGCTTTAATAAGGGATGACACAAATTCGTCATATACTACAAGAAAATTAGAAGAGTTAACAAGGGAAAGATTATTAATTTCTAAATCCAACTGAGAACAAAATTTGTTCCAGTCTGCCCTTGGTGTACAGTACTTAAAAAGTGGTACTGTAGAGGTAGAAGACGATTTGGATGACTGGTGAGAAGAAACTAAAATAGGAAAGTGATCGCTTCCAAAGCAATTGGGCAAGACCGTCCAAGATAGAAGAGAAACGAGAGAAGGAGAGGAGAGAGTAAGATCTGGGGAACTGGAATTTTGCAAAGGAGAAACCCTGCGAGTTGCGGACCCATCGTTTAGAACACACAGATTTCTTTGGTCTAAAAGATCCAAAAGAGCAAAGGAATAGGAGTCATTGATAGGAGAACCCCACAGAGTGTGGCGGCAGTTAAAGTCTCCTAACATAATAATAGGAGCTGGAATAGATGATAAAATAGAGTTAAGATTAGATATAATGTCATAATTAGGACGAGGAATGTAAACGGAAACAAAGGATATGTTCTTTGCTCTCAAAGCAACAATGTGTAAATCAGAATTATGTTGAGGAATAGAGATTTGAGAAAATGTTACATTTCTATTGATAAACAAAGCACAACCAGCCCAACCATCGCCTCTGTCATCCCGGAGGCAAGAGAAACCTGAAATCCTAAAGGAAGAGTCAGGTTTAAGCCACGTCTCCGACACAGCAAAGACCATAGGTTTGTAGCGGTTAATCAAATAGATCATGTCATGTTTTTTGCTTCGTATACTTCTACAGTTCCACTGAAGAATCTGTAGATCCATTGGAAGCATTGTTGCGGGTAAGGACAGAAAGTAATTGTTCAACTAGAACTGAGACATTGTTCGGTAAGGAGTCGGAAAATTTAGAAAGCATGTTAATTAGAGAGCAAAGAAGCAATTCAACGAGATTATCGTTTGGAGTTAATAACGGAGTTGTCTCGAGAGACGATAAAAGTGCACACCCATTAGGCTGTGAAGAAGACGGAGTATTTGTAATAGCGTTATGAGCATGCAGATCGTATGACTTGCCTAAGGCAGGCTTAGGTCGGGGAGCTATATAATTAGTTTTTTTATATGAAGAAGAAGTTGATGGAAGGAGAGTTGGATTATTGCTACTATTAAAAATATTACCAGGAGAAGAACTTACTTTGGTGGACTTTGAGGCTATCTCTGAATAAAGGCGTCGAACACGAGGAAATCTAACTGATGCCTCCATATAACTAATGCTCTCTTGAGACATTACCAATTTTATTTGTTTTTGTCTGTCGTGTTCCGGGCATTTTATATCTGTGGCTTTATGGTCGCCACGGCACAAAAGGCAAGAAGCGTCTTTCTCCAAAACGCTACAGGAATCGCCTGAATGCGATTGAGCACACTTATAACAACGCGACTGCGATCTACATTGTTGGGAAACGTGGCCAAAACGACAGCAATTTCGGCACTGTATTGTTGGTAGTAAATATAGAGAAACTGGAAGACAAGCATTGAAACAAAAAATTTTTTCAGGCAGAGTCTGGCCTAGAAAAGTAAGAACTACTGAGTTAGAAGGAATCCACTCTACAGTATTGTCCTTCTTAGTTTTTATGTTTAGCCGTCTGGCTTTAATAACTTGTCCACAATTACTAGGAGTGTGGATTCCCTCTACGAGTTCTTGTAACGACCAGTCGGTCGGGATATCCCTAACCACACCCATTCGTAGGGTTTGAAATTTCGGAATGTGCAATAAAGTTGTGAGTATTTAATGTCTCTAAACTAACGAAGGAATTTGCACTCGTTGCAGATTTGAACTCTACGCTAATTCTATTACGTCCGATATTTTTAATACCGCCTTCTTTAATTCCAGATATTTTATTCGTGTGTAAAAAGTGCGCGAATTTTAGAATTTTAAAAGAATATCCTGACGTAGACTCAGGTTCCTTTCTAGAAACAAATACTGTAAAAGGTCCCTTGTCCTTATCAGAATATTTAATTCTTGAATCTGATTCAAAACCAGGCATACAATAAACTGATTGAATCGATTCTGCCGGGGATCTAGTTTTTTTCAAATCATCTTTTATTAAATTAGATTCGGCAGGCCGTTTATTAGGTCGTAAAAGTGGAATTTTGTCGGGAGGTTTCCCTCCACCCCCATCCGGGGGAACATCAATAGTCATTTCCATTACGGAAATGACTATTGAAAATAACAAGTGCTACTATCTACAAAATTATCTAAAAAACTATCTAGAAATACCTTAACCAAGCTTCATTCACCTCAGATATTATATTAAATTAAAATATAAACCTTAATATAAACCAGAATTAACAATATTTGAAATAAAAATTTTAACAAAAAAAACAATGACGTCTCTCAACCAAGCGCCCGCCAAAAAAAAACCATTCGACCTTTACCTTTTCCTGTCCATGTCAATGTCAGTCAAATTTTTGAAGATTAGTTTTTTTTTTAATTAGGTACAAGACCTTTTACGCCAAGTCATTTACATTTCTTCGCAAACGCAAAAAAAAATTAAAACAATTATTGTTTAAATATTACCTATTTTCGCTGTACATTTCACAGATTTTTTAGCAAGAATTTTGCTAAAATAATAAATTATTGGGTAAAAACATATGATTTTAAAAAAGTATCAAAGCGTTATCTGGTTCATAAAAGTTGTAGAAACAATGATGAAAAGTACGCTCTTAGGCCAACTAATTAGGCCGGTCTGAAGTTAGCTATCTGAGAAGTTCTTGCTGGTAGGCAAACAAAAACACCCGTTTTCCTCGCCACCCACCATTTAGTTCATTTACTCACTCACTTCAAGCCGGCCGAGTTATTTAGCGCTTACCGTAAAAAATTGTCACTGTTATAAAAATTAGATCAATTATTCAGTGCCAGCAGCACACGTGACTTTGGAAATAATTCATAAATTAATATAAGGCTGGTCTCCACGACACAGGGAATCCTAGTGTGGAGACCAGAGATAATGTATCTCTTTATGTGCATTCTTCACATTAATTTACATTTATAAATATAAAAATAAAAACATTTAAAATTATAAAAAAAGGTAGACCCTCCAGCATCGGGTACAAGGACCAAGCTACCGGTGGTTAGGACTCCAGAGATAGGAACTTCCTCACACACAATACGTGCCGTGTCGAGCAGTACTGCCTTCTGCATCAGACCTATGATCCAACTGCCAAGCGAGAGTCTCCGAAGATGTTGATAGAGACTCTTTGGAATAAGTCCATTCACCAAAAGTACTATCGAAACAATGATCGCCGAATCAACACTCCACATGTCGACAACCTCGTGAGCCAAGTCCAAATATTTTGTCTGTTTGTCTTTTTCGGCTTTCACAAGATTCTCGTCATGAGGAATGGTGACATTCATTATCATTTCACGGCGCTCTGACCGATCTTTCACCACAATATCTGGCTTATTGGCAACAATAGTCCAAAGGGGCAAAGACACTTTGTGTTCTTATTCGGTCATCTAGGGCATATGGGAACCAATCATTAGATAAAATGAAATTATGAGAATTCTATTATAAGTAGGTACTTATACCTGGATAATAATTGACTACATAATTGAAAATTAAGTAGATATTTATATTTGCGTAAGAATAAAGTTCTAAAATTGATAATCAATTTTCTCATAGAAAAATACTTACCTACTTAATAAGTATACTAAGTACCTACAGGTTCCTAAACCATTTTTTACTATGAAGTGCCTTGAAACACGAACACTATAAAACAATTTTTAAAATTCATATTATTTGAAATTGAATTGTACGAGCGTGAAACATGCTCTCATGTTGACAGAGTGCTTTTATGTCGATAGATACTTGAATTTATTTTGTACCCCTTTTTGTTACAGCGTTTATTAATTGGATTTTACTGGTGCATTTATTGGGTTTCGTGACCAAAGGGTGCAAACGTAATTGGAGCTTTAGTCAAGAGAAATGGATGTACTTAGATGTGTCCATAGTAGGTACCTATCACGGAGACGATCGATGGTGTAGTAATTAGTGTATCTTGATCTGTTCTTGCTGGAAGTCGCGATGTTGATTCCCGCAGTAGACAAACATTTAGTTTGATGTGTGTTTTTGTTTCATTAATTATCAAGTTGCAGAAACAAGAAAAATACTCAAGGGGATTGTACCTATGTAAATTTATAAATATGACGACCTTGTGACCTAATGATTAATAGGTATACTTAGCACATGAAATGCTAAGTAAACGTCTCGGGTTCGCTTCCAGCTGAATCCAAAACTTTGTGTGTATAAATAAACATGAATGTTTGCATATCGGTATTTATTACCTACCCCTATACTTGGAACAAGCTAGTTTGGGACCTGATGGCGTCAAAACTATTTAGAAAATCAATTTAATCTTTCTGTGGTGCAATCAAACCGTTGTTATTATCTTATGGTAGCAAAAAGAATGCAATTCTAAACTCTTCATCATAACAGCCCATTAATGTCCCACTGCAGGGACGGGCCTTTTCCCGTGACGGAGGGGTACTTGGCCTACTAATACCACGCTGGCCAAACGGATTGGTATAGGGTTTAATTTCAAGTTTCCCTTCTTTTTATTTTGTAAAGATAATATTGACGGATAATCTCTTAGTCGATTTTTACGACACCTATGGGATAAGATGGGGTGGAGACATATTGTAGGTATTCTTACTCCGTCACCACACGGAAAACTCTTACAAGCATATTATTTCAATTCACACCATTTTAAGTACGATACTAACATAATTTTCTAATTAAAAAACCGACTTCAACAGGAGTCGGTTAAAAACCATGCTGATAACAATTTCTAAGATTAGTATTAAATAAATTTCTGCAGTCGTCTTCATCATAAGATCATGTTTGTGTAAAGTTTTCATTAATAAGAATAAAATAAGCCCAAACACTAGGTAGCTGCTATATACCGTTGAGAAGTTTCCTCGACCCTCAGTCGTCTTCATCATCAGATCATGTTTGTGTAAAGTTGTGTAAAGTTTCTATCAATACAATTAAAATAAGCCCAAACACAAGGTTGCTGCTATATGCCGTTGAGGTGTTCCCTCGATTCTCGGTGGTCTCCAGGATCTGACCAGTTCTAACTCTTGATTATTTGGTAGTGACGTCAGAGATGCACATGTATGACAAGATTTTACACAATGCGTCCCTACAATTTTCAAGAGATACCCTCGATTTCTCTGGGATCCCGTCATCCAGATCTGGTGACAATGGGACCAAATGGGAAGCATACCCATACGAACAAAAAAAAAATTTTTCAAATCAGTCCAGCCGTTTTCGAGAAATCAGGTAACAAACACAAAAAAAAATACAACCGAATTGAGAACCTCCTCCTTTTTTTGAAGTCGGTTAAAAATCAATGATTTTATCAGTCGCTCATTAGTAGAAGAAGCGGCATACAGAACTTTTCCGAACGTCCAAGTTTATAAAAAGTTGGTACGATTTCATTATAGATTCAGATAACTCTCTAACAAACCATGAGATTTGTGCAGTTCGAGTTAAAAGTCGTCTACACTAACGAATCAACTTTAACAAGACTCTTGTTGCTTGTGACGAAGTTTTCATATTTTAGTTCAGGTTAAAGAATATTTCCGTAAATATTATATTTACGAAATAAAAAGGAAAACTTGAAATTAAACCCTATACCAATCCGTCTTGTCAGCGTGGTATTAGTAGGCCAAGTATCCCTCCGTCACGGGAGGAGGCCCGTCCCTGCAGTGGGACATTAAGGGCTGTTATGATGAAAGAATATTTACTTAGTTATGTAAAGCTTAAAAGAAAATGTCATAAAACGGGTTCTCGGGTACATCATTTGCCTTATTATCTGTAAGATATCGGGTTTACCAAATACCTATAGTGTGATGATGACGAATTAATTTTCATATAAATAACGTCGAATCGGACGAAATAACTCTTATGTTGTTTCATGTCGACCTTTCCTGGACAGTCCCCTTTGCATAGTGCAGTTCCCTTGTGGAAAAAAGTTGATTCCTACAAACTGAAATACATACATAAGCTAAATCAATTAAATGTCCCACTGTGGAGACAGGCCTCCTTCAGTAATGGAGCAGGTTTTGGCTTATGAATACCGAGAGCAAGTTCGATTCGTCGGATTAATTTCATTCAGAGTCTCAGAATATTTAAGATTTTACTAATTGTAATAAATTACATCCTCAGGATAAAACACAACCACAAAAATAAACAAATTTACAATCATAACATTATTTATTACATAATCATACACAATATCGTTAACATTGATTTCACTTTAAGACAATATAATTACAATTAATGTTAGTAAAAGTCTCTGTTTTATTGTTTGTAACGAGACGCACGCTCCTTGTAATATTGTCATCAGCCGCGCCAACCAGTGAATGACGGAGACCTGTAAAATGTATACGAGATTTAGTACTTATAATAAGCTAGCTGATGCCCGCGGCTTCACCCGAGTGGTATAGGAAGCCTAAATGTTATTCTACACCCTAAACTACCTATATTCCAAATTTCATCAAAATCCGTTCACTAGTTTTTGCGTGAAAGAGTAACAAACATTCATCCATCCTCACAAACGTTCGCATTTATAATATTAGTAGGGTGCAAACATTTTTTCTATCACACGAAAAGTACGAGAAAGATTTGGCTAAAGAGATGATACCTATATGGCTTTTCATATCTCTAAATTTCTAAGATTCAGTTTATTATCCGGGATTAGTACGTCAGGTAGTCAATCTTAGGAATAATAATTGTAAGCATGTTCCTGTTTTAGTACTTTACGAGGAGTAGGTAGTTATGATTGAAGAACATTTTTACTATTTAGAAAAAAAAACACATGCAATTAAGCGAAATCAACCCGAGACTGAAGAAGATTATATCATGTTGTCAATGTATAAGGCAGGTAAAAATGAATTTTTAAATTGACAATTTTCTCACTTGTAACTGAAATCTGTGTTATTGTAACAATATTAACGGGTATTATTATGTTATTATTATGAGTCTGCTCGTGACCATGGCAAGTGTAACCTGGCCGAAACGTCGACAGCTCAAGGTAAATAATTAAAGTATTTACCTAAAATCTTACATTAGCTGTTTACACGACCACTTTGCGGCAGTTAAAGCTATTGCAGGTATACTTACGTGTTGAAGCTAGGTGCAGGTTGCTGTTGTTGTCCAGACTGCTGCGCTAAGTTACCAAACGTCAACGTGTTCTGGTTTGCTAAGCTCTCGAACGTGGCGTTTGATTGAGTCGACGTGAAGGCTGGAGCTAAACAAAACATTGGTTTATTAGATTGAGTATAAGTATTTTTTTGAATGCAGTTAGTTTAGCATTAGAGTGGCCTCGCACAGGTAGTTCGACAAACGTATTCAGAGGACAGCCGACAAGCCCAACAACGCGGCGAAAGCGTCGCGTCCTTAGTCAAAGGTAAATGATATATACAAACGCCTACGTCGGACAAACGCCAGTGTGAAACTGCTCTTAGTTAGATAGATAGATTATTAGATTAGATATTGTCAAAGAAGAGCAAAAAATGTGTAGGCTAGATACTTTAATTGACAATATCACAGACACATTTATAATAAATGTTACAGAAAGTGACAGCGATAGCGAAAGCGATGACGGCGACAATTTATAAAAATATTTACAATATTTTTTTTATGTACAGTTAAGGTAATTATTGGTTCGTCACCTTAAGGCCTATTTTCGTGTGCTTATGCAGTATGTACTACGTATATGTATACTGATTTGATAAAGCAGAGTATCACAGTCTGCTTTACCGATTGAGTAGTACATTATTATTAAATATTGCAGTCAATAAAAAAGTCAATGGTCGGCTGTCACTAGTGGGGATGACAATACAATATCGGTTACCTAGGATACAAAATTAGTCCTTCGTGAATGCTCGTGAATCGGAAATAATATTTAATACTATTTATTTCATATTTAATTTTTATATTCTGTGGTTATAGGCATAATAAATTATTATTTCAACAATATTTATGTGACTCATAAAATGGCTGTAATTTCGTAAGTATAAGAGCACTATTTTTTTCCTTTTCGCACTATTTATAACTATTTCAGAACCATTTTTTGGCATTCATGAAATATCAAGATTTTATTGTGAGTATGCTGGGCTAAGACACCATGATCACAGTTTTTATTCATTTCACACACAATTACCTATAAAAGAAAAGTCTCAGATCGTTAATTAATCGTCAAAACTAAAAATACCACTAATTTTAAACGAGAAGAATCGATCCGGAAATATTTCATTTCCATATCGAATAATTTCGCAACGTCACTATTTAATACTTGTCATAACGTTGCTACACTGAAATTGTCAAATCTGGAATCGAATTAAAATTCGTAGTATAGGTAAGCTACAAATATGCTAAAATTAGTAAATAATTATTTAATGAAATTATAAACTTACGTCCATTTACATGGCAATTTCCTTTTGAAAGTGGAATTATTTGTCTCATTGCATATAATGCCATCAGCAGCAATACATAGTACTGAAAATCCAAAACAATTTATAAACATAAGTAGGTGCAAGTCATGTAGTCTCATCTTCTCTTAGTTGACCTGGCAATTTGCTACACTTTTTAAAAGTATTATAATATGGAAGTGTGCCAAAAAGTAACAATATAATTAATTTACTAGAATTATTCATAAAACATTATAGGTTCCTCATTAGATTTAAACAAGTTGTGACATATAAAAGATAAAAACACCACTTCTCTTTTAAAGCCATTGTCAGCATTATAACTATATATATATACTATTATTATGTTAAATTATTGACACATCCATAATTAAGATAGTATTGATAAACAAATTGCTAGCTAAAGTTACCTTCTGCTTCTCCTTCTGAAGGATTTTCCTTTCCTTTTACACATCCTCGAAATTGTTGAGTATCTGGGTCAATCTGATCTATTGTAGGATCTGGACAAATGTATTGACCTAACCGTAGCGTACTACAGTCCACTGTTATTAGTTTATCACTCTTTACATCATCTGAAGCACTAACTCTCGAATACAGGAACAAAAAACATATTTGCACTAAGAATATGGGAGACATGTCTATTAACCTGAAACGAGGTTATTCTATAGGGGAGGTATTTATGAAGGTTGGTTCAAGTCTTCATTTTAACACTGCATTAAACACATAATTTATGTTTATCTACTATACCACAGTTTTAAAACATCATTAGACCTTCTGTTCAGTGTTCTGTTCTGTTTTTTTAATACAATGGCCCCCATCGTTCCCCGATGATTCTGCCAACGTCAAGGTGGAGAGAATAAAAGTATAAAAAAGAAAAATGCCCGGTCCCTAATAAAAACTGAAAATACAAAGGTTAGTCTGATTTCTATTACTAAAACAAAAAATAAATTTAATTAAAATGAAGCTTGGTAAGTCATCAGTAGAAAGTTAAATTATTCTAAGTAAAATAAATCATCTATATACATACCTAAGTGAAAAACATAAAAATATATTTTAAATCATGCAAATTCATTATAATAATATCTTATTAATGGATATGAATCTATATAAGACGTCAATAAGTGGGGTGTGAGCTAGGGATAGAAGAAAAGGAATGTTTACTGGGCGGGGTATACAGTTAGGCAATAAGTCATAAAGAGGAACAGAAAGGTTAGGACAGAAGAAAAACAAGTGCTCGAGAGTGCCGTCGTCCAAGCCACAATCGCAGATAGAATGATCTCTAATGTGCATCTTCGCTAAAAAGACCGGTGTACAAACAAACCCCAAACGAAGTCGAATTATTATTGAAGTGGCAAATTTGTTTACATTTCTTCGCACACTAACGGTTTTAATGGAATAAGAGGTTGAATAATTCCATAAAATCGACCTTTCACCAGCTTGCTGGACTGCCACTCTTCATTCCATGAACATAATAAAGAAGTTTTGGCTAGGGGACGTAGATCACGAGCAAAACAGTAATTGTAATTGTTACTGCCACAATGAATGGCCATTTTGGCACAGGAATCGGCAGTTTCATTTCCAAGAATACCAACATGACTTGGAATCCAGGCTAAAACCACATCTACGCCAGATACATGACATCTGTGTAAAGCTTCTTTAATTTTCAGCGTGATTACACAATGATCCCGCGATCTAAATGGAAAACTTAGCAAATCTTTTAAACAAGACAACGAGTCAGTAAAGATTATGGATCTATTCAGATTATGAGATTCCACATACAGCCTCCAAGAGAGCTATTGATTCTGCTGTAAAGATTGAATTAAAAGAAGGAGATTTAAAATTAAGAATGATTCTAAATTTAGGAATCCAGACTGCTGACCCGACAGGCGTGTCATTATGTAATGATTTAGAAGCATCAGTGTAAATTGTAAGCCAGTCGCGCCAATTATTGGCTAAAATTTTCTCAAAATGTTTGTTAGCATCGATATCATATTTCTCTATGCCTAAGGACAAAATAATGGATGGACGAAATGAAAGAGAGAGGTAATCACTTTCAAATATGGGATGAGATGAGGACTGATAAACTGAACAAGGAAGTTCTTTGAGTTTTTTAAATGAAATTATAAGCAGAGGCGGGTCCTTATGTAACCAATATGGAGAATTTGGTAGAATATTCAGAAGAGAATTGAGAACAGGAATAAGAGGGTGAGACTTTATTTGAATTACTTTATATAAGAACCTATCAGCAAGGTATTGACGTCGAAGATGGAGAGGAGCCTCCAAGCATTCAACCTGTAGAGCATTTATAGGAGAACAATTCATAGCACCTGTAATAATTCTTAAACATTTCGACTGGATTCTATCCAACCTGGCCATAGCAGTTTTATTGCATGGTTCAAGTAGGAACCCTCCGTAATCAAAATGGCTACGAACAATAGAATCGTAAACTAGTTTTTGACAAGAAGGATGAGAACCCCACCGGACTCCAGAAAGAGCCCTCATGACATTCACTCCTTTTTCACATTTCTGCTCAATATATGCCAGGTGAGGGATACCTGTTAACTTGGAATCTAGAATAAGTCCCAAGAATTTGACAGAATCCTTTAAGGGAATAGTCTCTTCACCAACACGGATTTCTAAAGGTGGCACATTACGTTTGCGAGAGAAAATAACAGCATTGCATTTAGGCACAGAGAGAGAGAGATTATGATCAGATAGCCATTGATTTAGGTAAAACAAAGCCGAATTAATACAAGATGAAGCTTCAGAAAAAGAAGGAGAAACGGTGAATAATGCTACGTCATCGGCAAATTGTAAAATCTTACAAAAAGGGGAAACACATAAATCTAAGTCAGAAGTATAAATATTGTAAAGAAGAGGACTAAGCACCGAGCCTTGCGGAAGGCCCTTCCACACAGCCCGAGGAGGAAGAAGAATAGAATGATAACGAACAGATACATAGCGACATACTAACATATTAAAGATAATATTAGTCAACCTTTCAGAAACACCTAGTTGAAGCATTTTCTCCCTAAGTAAAGAAAGTTTGACATTATCATATGCAGCCGAGATATCTAAGAATGCCCCAATAACATGCTCATTTTTAGTAAAAGCAAGCCTGACCTCAGACGTAAAAATACTAAGGTTATCCAAAGCACTCTTACCCTTTCTAAAGCCAAATTGATTCTTTGCCAGCAAATTATTTCTTTCCATAAACCACTCTAAACGGTTTTTAATTAAATTCTCCATTATTTTAGCCAAAACAGAGGATAAAGCAATAGGTCGATAAGAAGTAGGGTCATTTGGGTCTTTACCAGGCTTGAGGATAGGAACAACTAACTGTGTTTTCCAAGATTTAGGGATGATTCCTGAAGAAAAAATGGTATTGAGAATAGTAAGAAAAAATGATTTACATAGTTTAGAAGATTTGCAAATGAAGGAGTAGGGGATGCCATCTACACCAGGGGAAGAATCATGTAGGTGGTCAAGTGCACTGGAAAGTTCGCTAAAGGAGAAAGGGTCATTCATCCAATCTTCTCCAGGAGAATGACAAGAGATCATAGATGGAAAACAGTCCAATTCTGGAACAAATGGAGGGGCTAAATTAGCATGGAAATCATACAGCCATAAATTGGGGTCGTTAGAGGAAATATTATAGTCTGTAAGACTTCCACGATAGGCTTTAATGCTTTTCCAAACTTGTGATATGTTGGTACGCGGCGATAAAGACTCACAAAATCTACGCCATCCTTGATGTTTTTTTTGTGCTAGAAGACGACAAGTTCTCGCAGCTGTTTGTTTAAAAAGAAGGAAATCTGACATTAACAAGGATGAGGCAAATTTATTTTCTGCCTCTTTCCTTTGCCGTACACTATCAGTACATTCAGCATCCCACCATGGAGGTGACGGAACCAGTTTACAAGAAGGTTTTTTTGTTGGGATAGACATATCAGCAGCTTTAATAAGGGATGACACAAATTCGTCATATACTACAAGAAAATTAGAAGAGTTAACAAGGGAAAGATTATTAATTTCTAAATCCAACTGAGAACAAAATTTGTTCCAGTCTGCCCTTGGTGTACAGTACTTAAAAAGTGGTACTGTAGAGGTAGAAGACGATTTGGATGACTGGTGAGAAGAAACTAAAATAGGAAAGTGATCGCTTCCAAAGCAATTGGGCAAGACCGTCCAAGATAGAAGAGAAACGAGAGAAGGAGAGGAGAGAGTAAGATCTGGGGAACTGGAATTTTGCAAAGGAGAAACCCTGCGAGTTGCGGACCCATCGTTTAGAACACACAGATTTCTTTGGTCTAAAAGATCCAAAAGAGCAAAGGAATAGGAGTCATTGATAGGAGAACCCCACAGAGTGTGGCGGCAGTTAAAGTCTCCTAACATAATAATAGGAGCTGGAATAGATGATAAAATAGAGTTAAGATTAGATATAATGTCATAATTAGGACGAGGAATGTAAACGGAAACAAAGGATATGTTCTTTGCTCTCAAAGCAACAATGTGTAAATCAGAATTATGTTGAGGAATAGAGATTTGAGAAAATGTTACATTTCTATTGATAAACAAAGCACAACCAGCCCAACCATCGCCTCTGTCATCCCGGAGGCAAGAGAAACCTGAAATCCTAAAGGAAGAGTCAGGTTTAAGCCACGTCTCCGACACAGCAAAGACCATAGGTTTGTAGCGGTTAATCAAATAGATCATGTCATGTTTTTTGCTTCGTATACTTCTACAGTTCCACTGAAGAATCTGTAGATCCATTGGAAGCATTGTTGCGGGTAAGGACAGAAAGTAATTGTTCAACTAGAACTGAGACATTGTTCGGTAAGGAGTCGGAAAATTTAGAAAGCATGTTAATTAGAGAGCAAAGAAGCAATTCAACGAGATTATCGTTTGGAGTTAATAACGGAGTTGTCTCGAGAGACGATAAAAGTGCACACCCATTAGGCTGTGAAGAAGACGGAGTATTTGTAATAGCGTTATGAGCATGCAGATCGTATGACTTGCCTAAGGCAGGCTTAGGTCGGGGAGCTATATAATTAGTTTTTTTATATGAAGAAGAAGTTGATGGAAGGAGAGTTGGATTATTGCTACTATTAAAAATATTACCAGGAGAAGAACTTACTTTGGTGGACTTTGAGGCTATCTCTGAATAAAGGCGTCGAACACGAGGAAATCTAACTGATGCCTCCATATAACTAATGCTCTCTTGAGACATTACCAATTTTATTTGTTTTTGTCTGTCGTGTTCCGGGCATTTTATATCTGTGGCTTTATGGTCGCCACGGCACAAAAGGCAAGAAGCGTCTTTCTCCAAAACGCTACAGGAATCGCCTGAATGCGATTGAGCACACTTATAACAACGCGACTGCGATCTACATTGTTGGGAAACGTGGCCAAAACGACAGCAATTTCGGCACTGTATTGTTGGTAGTAAATATAGAGAAACTGGAAGACAAGCATTGAAACAAAAAATTTTTTCAGGCAGAGTCTGGCCTAGAAAAGTAAGAACTACTGAGTTAGAAGGAATCCACTCTACAGTATTGTCCTTCTTAGTTTTTATGTTTAGCCGTCTGGCTTTAATAACTTGTCCACAATTACTAGGAGTGTGGATTCCCTCTACGAGTTCTTGTAACGACCAGTCGGTCGGGATATCCCTAACCACACCCATTCGTAGGGTTTGAAATTTCGGAATGTGCAATAAAGTTGTGAGTATTTAATGTCTCTAAACTAACGAAGGAATTTGCACTCGTTGCAGATTTGAACTCTACGCTAATTCTATTACGTCCGATATTTTTAATACCGCCTTCTTTAATTCCAGATATTTTATTCGTGTGTAAAAAGTGCGCGAATTTTAGAATTTTAAAAGAATATCCTGACGTAGACTCAGGTTCCTTTCTAGAAACAAATACTGTAAAAGGTCCCTTGTCCTTATCAGAATATTTAATTCTTGAATCTGATTCAAAACCAGGCATACAATAAACTGATTGAATCGATTCTGCCGGGGATCTAGTTTTTTTCAAATCATCTTTTATTAAATTAGATTCGGCAGGCCGTTTATTAGGTCGTAAAAGTGGAATTTTGTCGGGAGGTTTCCCTCCACCCCCATCCGGGGGAACATCAATAGTCATTTCCATTACGGAAATGACTATTGAAAATAACAAGTGCTACTATCTACAAAATTATCTAAAAAACTATCTAGAAATACCTTAACCAAGCTTCATTCACCTCAGATATTATATTAAATTAAAATATAAACCTTAATATAAACCAGAATTAACAATATTTGAAATAAAAATTTTAACAAAAAAAACAATGACGTCTCTCAACCAAGCGCCCGCCAAAAAAAAACCATTCGACCTTTACCTTTTCCTGTCCATGTCAATGTCAGTCAAATTTTTGAAGATTAGTTTTTTTTTTAATTAGGTACAAGACCTTTTACGCCAAGTCATTTACATTTCTTCGCAAACGCAAAAAAAAATTAAAACAATTATTGTTTAAATATTACCTATTTTCGCTGTACATTTCACAGATTTTTTAGCAAGAATTTTGCTAAAATAATAAATTATTGGGTAAAAACATATGATTTTAAAAAAGTATCAAAGCGTTATCTGGTTCATAAAAGTTGTAGAAACAATGATGAAAAGTACGCTCTTAGGCCAACTAATTAGGCCGGTCTGAAGTTAGCTATCTGAGAAGTTCTTGCTGGTAGGCAAACAAAAACACCCGTTTTCCTCGCCACCCACCATTTAGTTCATTTACTCACTCACTTCAAGCCGGCCGAGTTATTTAGCGCTTACCGTAAAAAATTGTCACTGTTATAAAAATTAGATCAATTATTCAGTGCCAGCAGCACACGTGACTTTGGAAATAATTCATAAATTAATATAAGGCTGGTCTCCACGACACAGGGAATCCTAGTGTGGAGACCAGAGATAATGTATCTCTTTATGTGCATTCTTCACATTAATTTACATTTATAAATATAAAAATAAAAACATTTAAAATTATAAAAAAAGGTAGACCCTCCAGCATCGGGTACAAGGACCAAGCTACCGGTGGTTAGGACTCCAGAGATAGGAACTTCCTCACACACAATACGTGCCGTGTCGAGCAGTACTGCCTTCTGCATCAGACCTATGATCCAACTGCCAAGCGAGAGTCTCCGAAGATGTTGATAGAGACTCTTTGGAATAAGTCCATTCACCAAAAGTACTATCGAAACAATGATCGCCGAATCAACACTCCACATGTCGACAACCTCGTGAGCCAAGTCCAAATATTTTGTCTGTTTGTCTTTTTCGGCTTTCACAAGATTCTCGTCATGAGGAATGGTGACATTCATTATCATTTCACGGCGCTCTGACCGATCTTTCACCACAATATCTGGCTTATTGGCAACAATAGTCCAAAGGGGCAAAGACACTTTGTGTTCTTATTCGGTCATCTAGGGCATATGGGAACCAATCATTAGATAAAATGAAATTATGAGAATTCTATTATAAGTAGGTACTTATACCTGGATAATAATTGACTACATAATTGAAAATTAAGTAGATATTTATATTTGCGTAAGAATAAAGTTCTAAAATTGATAATCAATTTTCTCATAGAAAAATACTTACCTACTTAATAAGTATACTAAGTACCTACAGGTTCCTAAACCATTTTTTACTATGAAGTGCCTTGAAACACGAACACTATAAAACAATTTTTAAAATTCATATTATTTGAAATTGAATTGTACGAGCGTGAAACATGCTCTCATGTTGACAGAGTGCTTTTATGTCGATAGATACTTGAATTTATTTTGTACCCCTTTTTGTTACAGCGTTTATTAATTGGATTTTACTGGTGCATTTATTGGGTTTCGTGACCAAAGGGTGCAAACGTAATTGGAGCTTTAGTCAAGAGAAATGGATGTACTTAGATGTGTCCATAGTAGGTACCTATCACGGAGACGATCGATGGTGTAGTAATTAGTGTATCTTGATCTGTTCTTGCTGGAAGTCGCGATGTTGATTCCCGCAGTAGACAAACATTTAGTTTGATGTGTGTTTTTGTTTCATTAATTATCAAGTTGCAGAAACAAGAAAAATACTCAAGGGGATTGTACCTATGTAAATTTATAAATATGACGACCTTGTGACCTAATGATTAATAGGTATACTTAGCACATGAAATGCTAAGTAAACGTCTCGGGTTCGCTTCCAGCTGAATCCAAAACTTTGTGTGTATAAATAAACATGAATGTTTGCATATCGGTATTTATTACCTACCCCTATACTTGGAACAAGCTAGTTTGGGACCTGATGGCGTCAAAACTATTTAGAAAATCAATTTAATCTTTCTGTGGTGCAATCAAACCGTTGTTATTATCTTATGGTAGCAAAAAGAATGCAATTCTAAACTCTTCATCATAACAGCCCATTAATGTCCCACTGCAGGGACGGGCCTTTTCCCGTGACGGAGGGGTACTTGGCCTACTAATACCACGCTGGCCAAACGGATTGGTATAGGGTTTAATTTCAAGTTTCCCTTCTTTTTATTTTGTAAAGATAATATTGACGGATAATCTCTTAGTCGATTTTTACGACACCTATGGGATAAGATGGGGTGGAGACATATTGTAGGTATTCTTACTCCGTCACCACACGGAAAACTCTTACAAGCATATTATTTCAATTCACACCATTTTAAGTACGATACTAACATAATTTTCTAATTAAAAAACCGACTTCAACAGGAGTCGGTTAAAAACCATGCTGATAACAATTTCTAAGATTAGTATTAAATAAATTTCTGCAGTCGTCTTCATCATAAGATCATGTTTGTGTAAAGTTTTCATTAATAAGAATAAAATAAGCCCAAACACTAGGTAGCTGCTATATACCGTTGAGAAGTTTCCTCGACCCTCAGTCGTCTTCATCATCAGATCATGTTTGTGTAAAGTTGTGTAAAGTTTCTATCAATACAATTAAAATAAGCCCAAACACAAGGTTGCTGCTATATGCCGTTGAGGTGTTCCCTCGATTCTCGGTGGTCTCCAGGATCTGACCAGTTCTAACTCTTGATTATTTGGTAGTGACGTCAGAGATGCACATGTATGACAAGATTTTACACAATGCGTCCCTACAATTTTCAAGAGATACCCTCGATTTCTCTGGGATCCCGTCATCCAGATCTGGTGACAATGGGACCAAATGGGAAGCATACCCATACGAACAAAAAAAAAATTTTTCAAATCAGTCCAGCCGTTTTCGAGAAATCAGGTAACAAACACAAAAAAAAATACAACCGAATTGAGAACCTCCTCCTTTTTTTGAAGTCGGTTAAAAATCAATGATTTTATCAGTCGCTCATTAGTAGAAGAAGCGGCATACAGAACTTTTCCGAACGTCCAAGTTTATAAAAAGTTGGTACGATTTCATTATAGATTCAGATAACTCTCTAACAAACCATGAGATTTGTGCAGTTCGAGTTAAAAGTCGTCTACACTAACGAATCAACTTTAACAAGACTCTTGTTGCTTGTGACGAAGTTTTCATATTTTAGTTCAGGTTAAAGAATATTTCCGTAAATATTATATTTACGAAATAAAAAGGAAAACTTGAAATTAAACCCTATACCAATCCGTCTTGTCAGCGTGGTATTAGTAGGCCAAGTATCCCTCCGTCACGGGAGGAGGCCCGTCCCTGCAGTGGGACATTAAGGGCTGTTATGATGAAAGAATATTTACTTAGTTATGTAAAGCTTAAAAGAAAATGTCATAAAACGGGTTCTCGGGTACATCATTTGCCTTATTATCTGTAAGATATCGGGTTTACCAAATACCTATAGTGTGATGATGACGAATTAATTTTCATATAAATAACGTCGAATCGGACGAAATAACTCTTATGTTGTTTCATGTCGACCTTTCCTGGACAGTCCCCTTTGCATAGTGCAGTTCCCTTGTGGAAAAAAGTTGATTCCTACAAACTGAAATACATACATAAGCTAAATCAATTAAATGTCCCACTGTGGAGACAGGCCTCCTTCAGTAATGGAGCAGGTTTTGGCTTATGAATACCGAGAGCAAGTTCGATTCGTCGGATTAATTTCATTCAGAGTCTCAGAATATTTAAGATTTTACTAATTGTAATAAATTACATCCTCAGGATAAAACACAACCACAAAAATAAACAAATTTACAATCATAACATTATTTATTACATAATCATACACAATATCGTTAACATTGATTTCACTTTAAGACAATATAATTACAATTAATGTTAGTAAAAGTCTCTGTTTTATTGTTTGTAACGAGACGCACGCTCCTTGTAATATTGTCATCAGCCGCGCCAACCAGTGAATGACGGAGACCTGTAAAATGTATACGAGATTTAGTACTTATAATAAGCTAGCTGATGCCCGCGGCTTCACCCGAGTGGTATAGGAAGCCTAAATGTTATTCTACACCCTAAACTACCTATATTCCAAATTTCATCAAAATCCGTTCACTAGTTTTTGCGTGAAAGAGTAACAAACATTCATCCATCCTCACAAACGTTCGCATTTATAATATTAGTAGGGTGCAAACATTTTTTCTATCACACGAAAAGTACGAGAAAGATTTGGCTAAAGAGATGATACCTATATGGCTTTTCATATCTCTAAATTTCTAAGATTCAGTTTATTATCCGGGATTAGTACGTCAGGTAGTCAATCTTAGGAATAATAATTGTAAGCATGTTCCTGTTTTAGTACTTTACGAGGAGTAGGTAGTTATGATTGAAGAACATTTTTACTATTTAGAAAAAAAAACACATGCAATTAAGCGAAATCAACCCGAGACTGAAGAAGATTATATCATGTTGTCAATGTATAAGGCAGGTAAAAATGAATTTTTAAATTGACAATTTTCTCACTTGTAACTGAAATCTGTGTTATTGTAACAATATTAACGGGTATTATTATGTTATTATTATGAGTCTGCTCGTGACCATGGCAAGTGTAACCTGGCCGAAACGTCGACAGCTCAAGGTAAATAATTAAAGTATTTACCTAAAATCTTACATTAGCTGTTTACACGACCACTTTGCGGCAGTTAAAGCTATTGCAGGTATACTTACGTGTTGAAGCTAGGTGCAGGTTGCTGTTGTTGTCCAGACTGCTGCGCTAAGTTACCAAACGTCAACGTGTTCTGGTTTGCTAAGCTCTCGAACGTGGCGTTTGATTGAGTCGACGTGAAGGCTGGAGCTAAACAAAACATTGGTTTATTAGATTGAGTATAAGTATTTTTTTGAATGCAGTTAGTTTAGCATTAGAGTGGCCTCGCACAGGTAGTTCGACAAACGTATTCAGAGGACAGCCGACAAGCCCAACAACGCGGCGAAAGCGTCGCGTCCTTAGTCAAAGGTAAATGATATATACAAACGCCTACGTCGGACAAACGCCAGTGTGAAACTGCTCTTAGTTATACAAGGTAGAGCTAATAATAAAAAATCATCTCAGCGTAAAGATGTCAACTGCTTGACATAGGCTATCTCCAAACGTCTTCAGCTTCCTCTCCCCTGTGCCTCCCTCATCCATATCCTGCAACCTTTGTCAGATCGTCGGAACACCATGTGAAGGGTCTCCCCACCCTGTGCTTTTTGGCACGTGGTAGCCATTTAAAAACCTTTACTCTTCAACAGTCTTCAATTCTGCGAGCTACGTGGACATTCACTTAACAGAGGCAATCCTAAATGACTCTTGCTTTTTGATCTTCTCTTTGATCTCATAGGGAAATCACAAGCATATCAATCTCAATAAAAAAAAAAGAATTACTAACCTGGTGCACCACCACCAAACATATTACCAGGCGAAGTCCCTCCAAAGGCGGGCGATCCACCGAACGTAGCACCGCCACCGAAGGCAGCCGGGGCACCGAAGCCACTGGACGGACTCTTGTTAAAGCCGCCACCGAATGATGATCCGAATCCACCTATGGGTGAACCGAACGATGCTGAAGATCCAAAGGCTGGCTTCGCTTCACCAAAGCCAGGTGAACCGCCAAAGGCTGTTTAAGTTGAACATTGTATTAAGGAATACTTAATTTGGCTTAGATATTCTATATATGTACATGATTTTGTGGTTTTTAAGTGTGCGGTCACTACAAAGTTTTACAAAGAATCTACCAAAGAAAGATAAAATTGATGCACAACCCTGTACTAGTCTGAATGGCTAGTGTATTAGGTTCTCAAGTTTCCCCATTTGATGTTATGGGCTGGTATGAGTCGATCAGTCCTCATGAGGCAATTATTACTTAGTTAGTGTAAGCCTCTTTTATCTAGCGGAATAGCCTTTTTTCATGACTTCCACATTTTTGGTCCGAGCTATTTCTGTGCCCTTTCCAGCTCATCTCTATAACATAGCCTATCGCGATTCCTAAGTTTGCATAATTATAAAAATATTATTCAAAGAAGGTACCAATTATTGCATAAAACAGTACCTGTACCAGTTTGCTGTTGTGGTGTACCAAACACGCTTTGCTGTGGACTTCCGAATGCTTGCGAGGCCGGTGAAGGCGTACTGAAACTGCCACCGGTTGTACCGCCGAAGATTGATGATGCTTGTGTAGTGGCTTGTTGACCTATACATAATATTTACTTTTGTATTTAACTTGACCACACAGTTGGCACAAGAAAGGGTGTGAACGTAACCTTTAAATCTATTAATATTCGAAATTTTACTTGACCCAAACCATTATACTTTTGTGGTTTGCACGTCAGTTGTCGTAGTTAATGTTGAGTGATGTATGTCCGAGTGGTGACGGAGTAAGAATACGATATGTCACTACCCCATCTCATCCCATGGGTGTCGTAGGAACCGACTAAGGGACTATCCGTTAATATAATCTTGACGAAATAAAAAGAAGGAAAACTTGAAATTAAACCCTATACCAATCCGTCTGGCTAGCGTGATATTAGTAGGGCAAGTATCCCTCCATCGCGGGAAAAGGTCCGTCCCTGCAGTGGGACATTAATGGGGTGTTATATATGAATGATGTATCTGTCATGTCATTTACTCTTTATAAATGTTCATCAATTAAACTTTATTTTATAAAACGCCAATCATGTTTCCTACGATGTATTTTCATGCTTATTAGGTATTCTTAGATCTTGAGTAAATCACTTAGTGAATTTCTAGAAACTAGAGGGATAAGGTTATATTCTCGTGACATTCAGGGTTCAATTAAAAATTATCATTATTCAGAAAGGGCGTGTTCAAAAGCAGATAAAGATCATTTGCTATACTTAAGTGACAACGATATTTGGCCTTTGTGCACCAAATTATCACGAGCGACAAAAAAAAAACAGGTTTAATTAAAGATCGTCTTACCAAATCCTCCGCCTGTAGTTCCACTGTTATCAGTCGACCAGAAATTATTAGCAGGTTTCTGTCCAAACGATGTCGCACCACCTCCTCCGAATATGGACGCGGCTGTTGGGTTTGGCTGACCAAAGGCTGTTTTACTTCCGAAAACGTTAGCATTGTTGTTGCTGCCAAACATTGAGCCTGATGGACTGTGAAGGAGATATTGTTTAAGATGTAATGGAAAAGAGTAATATAAATGAAATTAACAGAGAACCTAACTAAATTTAGCTAAGAAAATAGTATTTATACAATGGAATACAAAATTTGTACTATTTTGGCATAAAATGGGATCTTATAAAAGAATGGTCATATTACGACTAAAACTGTAACTTGCAGCTGCATTGAACGTTTTTGACAATTTAGCTGTTCGGAGATGGTGCGATGACAACTCCAGTTCTAAAGTTCGAATCCTGTGTCGTGGCGTCTTTGCCTGATATAAAATTAATGGACACAAAGTGCACCCAGGCTCAAGAAAATAATAAGTAAATTATACAAATCTTGCGTAGATTACAACCCCCAAGCTTGTCTTAAACTTACCTACTTAAAAGTATACAAATAATAACGATTAAAAAACTAAACTAAATTAAGCCCATACCTTCCAAATATACTGCCACCACTGCCCTGCGTCGGAGCACTAGTAGTAGATATACTTGCTGAAGCAAACATACTAGCTTCCGCCCCTCCAAACAGAGAACCGCCTTGCGTTGTCGTAGGGGGAGGACTACCGAATACTGAGGACTGGCCTTGGCCATTGCCAAACACTGAAGCTTGGGTTGTTGGTGTAGGTGAGCCGAATACTAAAACAAAAATAAACAACATAAAAATTTACAACTAGCGCAATCTTACTAGGCCGGTTTGAAGTTAGCTGTCAATTAAATTCGCGCATGTTTACAGGAACTTAGAAAACACCCGTTCCTCTTTTATTCTGATTTTTGAAGAAACGACAGTATAACAGTCAGGTATTTTTGGTTCCCTTCTTTTACGGCAAAACTGCAACGTATGTAATGACTAATTGGTTTAGCACTACGAAGCTTTACAGCAAATACTTAGAATACTGTCTCATCACTCTGTCGAGTAAGCACCATGTATTATAATGTTTAAATTTAAACACAAATCATAAGAACGAAAATGAACAAATCATGAGTACACACAAAAATATGTAATACAAACCTGAAGTCTGTGTAGTTGCTGTAGGCGTAGCTCCAAATACAGATGCCGGAGTAGAAGCTGCAGCCGCGCCAAATATCGAAGAAGCTTGGGTCGAAGCACCAAACACCGAAGCTTGGTTAGCATTCCCTGCTGGAGCAAACACCGATCCACCGGAAGTTCCAAACATTGAAGATTGCGTAGTAGCCGTATTCGAACCAAACACAGATGTCTGAGTAGTTGGTGTAAACGCACTCGGCGTAGAAGTTGTAGCAACAGAACTAAATATAGAAGCTTGAGTAGTAGCTGTAGTAGAACTAAACAAAGAGGGTGCTGTTGTCGTAGCACCAAATACTGACGACGGAGATGCAGTTGAACCGAAAACTGAAGCAGTTGATGACCCGAATACAGGTGCGGCTGATTGAGTTGTAGTTGAAGTGGCAAATACAGAAGATCCGAATATTGATCCGGATGGTGTTGTAGTAGTTGCAGATCCGAATACGGATGAAGGAGTGCTAGATGGTGAAGCTGGAGTTGGGGTACTGAATATTGTTGGTTTAGATGCAGTTGTTGATGCTGGTTGGACAGTTGCTTGTGAAGACCCAAATATGGATCCTTGCGTTGCTGTTTCAAATACAGAAGCAGTTGTAGCCGCTGAAGCGAATATAGAAGACGCTTGTGAAGCACTATTAGGTTGTGAAGCGACAGCAGCTCCAAATATAGAAGCCGCTGAAGGAGAAGAGTTAAGAGAAAATATTGAAGCAATTGATTCGCTGGATGATACATCGGTTGATACTGGTGTTAATGGCTCATCTTTTACCGTAGCTACGTCGGGTTTCGATGGCGGCTGAGTTGCTTTAGATGCTGAAAATAGGAAAACAGAAAAATGTATAAAAATATTACAGGATTGCAATAATATTTGAGTAGTAACATTCAAGTTATAAGAAATATTATAACTTAATATTTAAGGCTTTATTAGATTGCCTTTTTTAAGTCAAGGAAAATCAATACTTAAGAACTATTTTACCTGATGGAATAGAAGCATTTCCAACAGCGAATATCGAAGAAGCACTAGAAGTAGGACTGACAGGCTTCTCAATTTCTGCTTTACTATCTGTCTTCGTTTCCAGTGGTTTAGATTCACCTAAAAAGTAAAAATTAGTTAAAAGAAAAGTATTTAATTTAAAAATATGTCCAAAGAATAAATTAGTGTTAATAAAAGTCGAAAAGTTTGTGTGCAAGCAACCGCCAGATTCGCAGAACGGGTTAAGCCGTTAAAAGAATCTATAAGAAACTAACAACTACTCACTTCAAAATTGTCTACAAGTTTTCATAGTTACATTAACATTGTTACTGTAATAAGGACCTTTTTATAACTAAACAAATAACCAAGAATTATACTCTAGCACACAACCATCAATCAGAATTAGTTTAAAAAGAAGAAAGACAATGAAAAAAATTGGTACTCGATGCGGGACTCCAACCCGCATCTCTAGAGTATACGGGTCCAGCGCCATGACCAACTAGGCCACCCGAGCATCCGTCTCGACTACCAAATTTAACCGTTGCTTTATACGGCGCCGGGCCGCAACTTAGAACTCAACTGTACAATGCCATCTAGGCGCGACAGCCGCAAATTTTTAATGTTGCAATTAAAGAGTTTACGTAATGGCTTTAAGTTTTTTTTATTAAATTACATATATTTTTTTTCCTTTAAAGCTTAGGTATAACTAGAAAAATCCGAAAATAAGTTTTTTGTTAATCAGAATTAGTTTGTTAATATCTAATGCTATAATAATACAGAACATGTGAATGACTTACTTGCAGCAGGCGACGAACTAGCAGCTTGAGGTGCTACTCCAAATATAGACGCAGTTTTATTAGTCTGTATAGCTAAAGGCTTCGGCAATTCCTTTTTATCAGCAACTGTTTTTACTTGATTATCTTCCTTCGGTAAATTTTCCTTTTCCACAGGCTTTGGTACAGCCTTATCGACTTTAACTTCTTGTGTAGTTTTTAATACATCAGGTACGATCGAACTTGGTACAGGCGTAGATGGCTTCATAGCGAAAAGATTTGTCATAGGTTTGTCTGGTTTAGGTTTAAGTGTTAAAGTTTTGGTCTCCGTAGCTTCTGGTTCCCCTGTTTCGCTAGATTTGACGCTAGAAAATAACGGAGTAGGGATTTTAGGCTCTTGAATGAAGCTCTGTGGTTTTGGGTCGGTTACTAAAGCTTGAGGTTTCGGTGTTTCAAATATTGGCGATTTAGTTTCTTGGGCAAATAATGGTTTAGGTTCTTGGGCAAATGTTGGTTTAGATTCTTGGCCAATTGTTGGTTTGGTTTCTGTTGCAAATGCCGGTGGTTGGAATTTACTGAACATGTTGTTAATGTCTGATATTGGTTTAGCTGTGAAGGTTGTTCGAGCTACAGGAGGTATTGTTGGTGGTGATGTTGTTGCTGTTGTGAAAGAAAAATGCCGATTAATTACATAGTCAAACTGACAGACGGCTTGTAACTCGAATCTTATATAAAACACCTTATTGTATCTCGTAAACCTATACATATGCACGGTACTAAAATGGGAGTAAAAATAAATATACTGCAAGAAAACTCTAGTTGCATGACAACTTAGTCGCGTATCGAAATGCATCGCAATGGAACGTAGAAATATTAACCAATAAGATTACACAAAATCTTCGCTTCTAGAGTTTGGCACGCTGCCACGCTCCGCTCCAATGGACAGGTAGCCTAAACGTTATATCTCTTTACACAGAAGGATCATTCTCTTCAGCTTAAAAACAACATACTTTTATAACCCAATAAGATAGCATTTCACTAACTGAATCTACCCCTATTTATCGGTTCTCAATTTTTTTACTAAGATTTTATGTTATTTGTGTAGAATGTTGCTGTGGAAGTAAGCAGACATTGTAACTACCTAGTGGTCCATTGAGGAACGACGGCGTAACCAAAATTGACGTGCTATCTTATTGGGTTATAAAAGTATGTTGTTTTTAAGCTGAAGAGAAGATGATCCTTCTGTGTATAGAGATATAACGTTAAGGCGGTTCTACAACAATATACTAACTAAATCTACCCCTATTTATCAATAGGAACAATATTTAAATGATACTTACAGGCAAAAGAAGAAGGCGAACAAATCTTTTGTCCCATAAACACATTGCCGTCACTTTTAGCTTCTAACGCTTTAGCTTCTAAGCTCGCCTGTTTGTTTTGTAACAGATCTTTGAGTACACTCCGTGGGTTCCGTGCCTCGGGAGCCTGTATTGTTACTGGATAGTACTGGGGTTGTGGCACTTGTATAGGCTTTGCTGGTTCTGGCTTCGGTTCTAGAAATTTGAAAGAAAGAAATAATTTTTTTTTACTCATTTTAATTTGAAAATACTTTTGATTATACTGGTTTTTCAATCAGGTTCGATATAGCAATATGACTATATCGAACATGATGAAAAGCGCGAATACAGCCCAGAAATGAAGGCAACTAGAAGAGAAAAGAAAAAAAAAACAACCATAGAGTCATTATTACTCAGAACTTTACTCTTTGTGTTGTCATTACCTTGCCAGTCTGGCTCAATGCCTCTTTACAGTACATTTGAAGGACCCAATAACAAACGATGGAGAAAATAATTCGATTTTAGACACAGAGCAAGATCCCTAGAGCGGGAGTTGTCTTATAATAGAAATAGAATATAGGTACTTGCCATCAGTAAACAAGGTCCTTGCAACATTTATTAATCCAGGAACAGGTGCTTTCATTCCTCCCACAGGCGTGAATGAAGGAATACTTATGGGTGAAGGTTTTTGTTCTTGTTTCGGTTCCATTTTAATTTCTAGTTTAGGTAAGCCTACTGGATGCGGTTGTGCGACTGTAATGAATTTGTAATAATTATTTGTTGTTTGTCCGTGTGGTGACGGAGAGAGGTAAGAATACAATATGTCACCTCCCCATCTCATCCTATGAGTGTCGTAAAAACCGACTAAGGGACATCCTGTAAATATTATTTTGACGAAGTAAAAAGAAGAAAACTTGAAATTAAACCCTATACCAATTCGTCTGGCCAGCGTCGTATTAGTAGGCCAAGTATCCCTCCGTCACGGGAGGAGGCCCGTCTCTGCAGTGGGACATTAATGGACTGTTGTGATGATGATTTGTATTTAATTAAGATGATTTTGGAGTATTTTCTCTCTGTTTTAAGGCGCCAGAAGACAAAGCGGCCCAAAATTTGATTTTTGACTTTGCACAGAACTTAGTTTAGTTTACAGCACTGCTTATATAGAGATTAGTTTAGTGTATTATAATTAGGTTTTCCTTCATTATTTTTTGTAGCAGACATCTGACCGTCTCCTTGCCTTATAGGACACCTAAAACGTTGGTCTATTTATAGCATTATTCATGCTTTGTAAGACGTCTAAAGATATCAAACAAATCGGATTCGATGACTAACATTTTCCAGTTTTTAAGTTTATTTAAATAATTGTCACCAAACTTAGGAACCTGTGACAGTAAAAAAAACACTAACCTGGCTTCACTTGAGGTTGTACAACGGGTGCAACCGGAGGACTCGACACAGATAACGAATGGCTCTTCTCTCTCAAACTCTTCTCATAATTCAGTTTCATAGTAGCCAAATGTTCTCTCATTTCTATATTCACTGGTTTTATTTTAACTGTTTTATGGTTAGATAGCATATCTCTTAATGCATCTAGTTTTTGTGAAGATAGCAAAGGTTCCTTGACTTTTTCCGGTTCAATACTCATGTTTAAAATGTTCTTTGTTAGTTTTGATAGGGGATCTCTGGAAAGTAAATGTATAGTCGAGAACTAAATGGTTTTATCACCTCTAGAGTTAATGTTAGTTGCATGTCATAAAACTATTAGGTTCAATATCGCACAACAAAACATCAGCTAAGGCATGGCGCTACTTTGACATATCAGTTCTCTTGTATTAGCAAATAGTCGTTAAATATTTATAAAAACAAATAGTAAAGTCAACGTTATTGACTGGTACTAGAGCATATTTTCGGTAAAACTTTTTATTCCAATGAATTTCTCTCTTTTTTCCTTCTATGTTCATTCCTATCATTTCTTGCATGACGTCATTGGCGCATATTTCAATTTAAAGTTTTCGTAATTTTATAATATAAAACAAATTAAGGTAAACCACCTAGTCGTTAGAAGTCCTACAATTATTGGCACTTATGAGTTAAAAGTGAGTAAAAAGAAAGAAAACACTATAGATTATTCAAGTTCAAATATTATTTATTTCATATTTTTACTATATTTTATTTATTTCATGTCTCAACATAGCAATAATAAATTTATCAGAATCCTTTTATTGGCATTAGTGCCAATAATATTTATTTAATACTATTCAATCACATAATAATGATTAAGTATAAGCAAAGATTAAAGTATTTTATCATTTTATGATATTTTATATTTTAATTTAACACCGAAGTCCACTCTTAAAGTGCCAACAATTGGGTGGCTTACCAACCAATATTTAAATTCTACATTTTCAGTTTTTCAGAAATGACATGCTTGTAATGTCACAAGTAACAAGTTGACTTTAGTTTTAAATTATTTAATGGTTTTTCACATACAAACTCTACAGTTTAATATAGTGACATTTGTATTGTGTTAGTAGATATTATTATTTATTGCGTTGAAGTGAAAGTTTAAAATAGATTGCACCTTTAATCTAAGCATAGTTTTGATTACGGTAAACCAATGACGTCAAGCTCACGCATAGACATTAAATAATAATCTTAATGAATTTGAATTATGATAGAATTTTTTGTCAAAACTGATAAAGCCATTTCGTTTTCGATGTTACAATGTTTATTTAGTGTGTGGTGATGGTGTAATCTATAATATGAACTCATAATTTTGACTGCCTCGGTAGAAAGAAGGTCGCAATAGCGGCTGGAGTGCCCAAGGTCGTGGCTTCGAATCATTTGGAGGATGATTGTTTGTGCTATCCACAAAGTATTTTATGTCTTTTAAAGTAAGCGCGACACATGGCACTAAGGCCCGGATTCCTCTGTCGCTGACGTCGGTCGCGTACCGTCAGTCGCGTAGCGCGCTGACCATCAGCGCCAATGAAAACATCCGTATTGCGATACTGACCACTCCACGGTACAGGCGTCTCCAAGTGGATTTGTGAAGCCGAGTTTGAATTTGGGATATTATTATGAACCCGTTTATATTGTTTAGTTGCTGCAGCATACTTAAGCAAGCGGAGACTGCGTCAATACAGAAAAAAAAATATCACATTCACCCTAGGAGGATAGGAGGACAAATGATAAATTTTGCTCTGGCATCGCGATCTTTGTAACGTTCATTCGATAAATCCCACAATGCAGGACGTAGGCGCACCTCGGCAATCACACGTTAAGTATCAATGTTCATGGTGGCGGGCGACTGTACGCGCTCTTGCCGACGGTCAGGAACAGAGTAAGGATGCTCATAGAGTTCTATAGCGCGTCAGTCGACCGACGAACGCGGCACTGACGAGCGAGACCGACGCGCGCCATCAGCGGCGCGTAGCAACTCGCGCGCCGCTGATGTCAGCGTCACAGTGCGGTGCTTCATAGAACACAACGTATATTCGTACGCGCGACCGACGTCAGCGACCGACATCAGCGACAGAGGAATTCGGGCCTAACACTAGTCCGGCAGTTGTCTTTTTTCAAAAAGAGGTAAACGAGAACTTGTGATATAATAAAATGTACCTTATTTCTTTAATGAAATGATTGAAAAAGAGCTTGTTCAAAAGACAAACATTAAAGAAACAACGTGGTAATCGTGAACAAGTGATATGATAAAATAAACTTTACTTCTACCACAATAAGTCTAAAAATAGTATAAAAACATGAACTTACTTAGTTTTAAAAGGCGTGCTTCTCAAAAGCGAAGTAGACTTGAACATAGGCGTGACCTCGCATTCCTTCAGCGTATTCCTCAATGTACGTAACACAGCTTGTTGACGACTTAAAATCTCTTGCTGTTTTACTAAAGGTTGGTATACATCGTCGAGAATTGGACGTATCATGCGATGTCCGGGCCTGCAAAAAATGATATCCTTGAGTTATAATAAATAGTTATGAGGTTATATTATAACCATTCGCAACAAGGCTATCTAATCGCAAATTAAGGACCTTTACGTGGCTCACTACCACCGCCATAAAAGAAAAATCATAATTCGCAAATAGGATCAATAATGCAAAATGTTGGTAACGAAGTCTTGAGAAAAGGCAATAAAGTATTTGTATAACACACTCTCAACACTTAAATTGTTTTTCAATTAGATAAATATTGCATTATAAACACGATGATCGATACTAATTAGATATTTAAGTAAAATTACGACAACTTATATTATTTCTATTCATCTTAGGTAAGTAATTTATTTAATGTATTAGAAAAAATTGTTGTAACTTTGCTTCATTTTGAATACACCTTTACGCTCGAGATGCGTTGATGACTTACTATTTTCTTAGCGCGGTTATGGATTATACATACTTGTTAAAATGTGGGTCCCTCGCTAGAGCCTCATTCCACTTATAGTCAAGCGCCTTCTGAGCTTGCTCCAATTGATTTTGTACGTAGTAAGCTAGTTTCTTAACTGATGCTACACGTTTTGTTGTCAAAGGATCTGCCTGTGTCCATTGGTGAGTATCTTTTGCTCTAGAAGATAGAAAAAGTATATTATAATTTTACACTATGGTACCGTGTGGTGACGGAGTAAGAATACAATATGTCACCACCCCATCTCATCCCATGGGTGTCGTAAAAACCGACTAAGGGACTAACCGTAAATATTATATTTACGAAGTATCTATCATTATTATCGGTTGTCATTATTTACCGGGCTCTAGGTAAACGGCTGCTACGTAGAGGTCCTAAATTCTATTTGCAGTTAATTCAATTAGCTGTAATGTGAACACACAAGTGAAAAATCAGAATAGTTGTAACAATTTATACAAACAAAAAAAAACATGAATATAAATGACAACTATTTCAGGATATTACATGAGGTTGTGGTTTGGAATCCCACGAATGTCAATTATTAGTCCAATCCATCAATTATTGTTTTTGGCCCGTATTCTTTGTGTTCGTTAATTTTCATGTCTCTCAAAATCCCCACGACACTGGACATTTAGTGTAGGAGTAAAAAAAGAGAGTAAGAATAATATAATTACTCAGCATGAGTCCTCGCTTCAGCAACCACAGCGCAAGCCCTCACTAGCTCAAGTTTCAAATGTACGATAGCACTTCGCAGATCTTCCAACGAACATTCCTTTTTCAATTGTTCACTATCTAACGAAGTAGGCGTGAAGTTAGCTGTAATTGAATCTATGTCGCGTTGTAACTGTAAAAAAAATATAAAATTATTCAAAGAAAGTGTTACCAATTGGGTCTAGTAATTTACGAGCTATATAAATAATAAATAATCCTCACACATTCACAACAACGTCATCTAGTCCCAAACTAAGCAGAGAAAAAAAAAGAAAGAAAATCCATTTATTTTGGCATAGCCACACTTCAGAGCTTGTACTATGGGTACTAGACAACGGATAAACATACTTAAATACTTCTTTTTTTTGTAAATACATACATATTATACATAGAAACACTCAGACCAATGCAAACAATCATGTTCATGCACACAAAGATTTGCATTGAGCTATATATGCTACAACTCTACAGTTTTACACTCTTTGATTATCGATTGATTATGATTTGGCGTTGTCTGATTGGTTACTAAAGTGTCAAATTTGACAGTAAACCCCGATTTACACATCGATAAGTACAGTAGCGAGTTAAGTAGTAAGTTGTTGATTAAGTTTTTTTCAATAGATCTCCATCCTATTTTTTGGCTAGTTAAGTTTGCGAGACGCGAGAGAGGGGGCTACTTCGTACTAAACTCACCAAAAATAGGATGGAGATCTATTTAAATCAACTTAATCAACAATTTACTACTTAACTCGCTACTGTACTTGTCGATGTGTAAATCGGGCTTAATAGATGTGGTCGTGGACTACTAAGCAAATTAGAATGGGCATTTTTGTATGGAAGCCGTCCCCACCCTTGTAACACTTACACCTATACATCAAATGAAAGTACTTGAAAAGTGAAGCATTTTATTGTATGAAACTAATCTGTCAGTCATGGGAGAACAGAGTTATTGAGGATAAGAGAATAAATAATAAACGATAATATTACATACTTTATGTTAATATTTACTTTAAAAGCACGATAAAGTCAAAGGCTATCTTACTAGTAGACGGACCATACATCTAGACCATCCTACATCATCCAGAAAATCATCCACACCATTTTCCTGACTTTCGGATAGCTAGCCTTGCTAAACTAAACATTCAGAGAACCATTTAAGAAATGTTCTTTATCCAGCAACCATTGCAGAAATAGTAAACGACTTTATGTTCCTCAGGCTCAGCAACGGCTCGATTAAGACTAATAGGTCTATAACCAGCTGGTTCGAATTTCTTTTGTCGGATTTCGGTATTCCGATAACCACGGCGTCTTTCCACTGTTGTGGGAAGACACAGTTTGATATAGCGACATTGAAGATGCATGTTAAGGATCAAGAGACGTTCGGGGAATAAATTGATGACTATATTTGTTATTCTTTTTGAGCCGGGTGCTTTTTTAGGGGCGAGAAGTTTATATGTCGGTATGGTGACGGACTAAGAATACATGATGTCACCATCCCCTTTCGTCCCGCGGGTGTCGTAAAAGCCGACTAAGGGAATCCTTACGCAGATGTTATCACTGCTAGAGAAGGAAAACTTGAAATAAACCCTTTAACAACCCGTCTGGCCAGCGTGGTAAAGTAGGCCAAATAACCCTCCAAAATGAAAATTAAAACACACCAATATAAACGGCCCCCAGTCCCCGGTCGCTCCGCTATTCCTGGTTAAGGTAGCGGCCATGGCAACGGCGGAGTAGGGTGTGCAAAGAATCTCCGGGGGAAGTCAGGCTACCAACACAACCTAGCTTTGGCCCTGGCAACATACAACGCGCGCACACGGCGGACCGACGAGAAGGTCGTAGAACTGGATGAAGAATTGAGAAGGTTACGGTGGGACACTGTCGGCTTATCTGAAGTCCGAAGACAGGGGAGGACTCGATAACCATGATAAATTAAGTCTGGTAACCTGCTCTATTTCCGGGAGAGCGATCAACAGTACTAGGGAGATGTCGGGTTTTTACATCCACAAGTCTCTCATGAACAACGTGGTGAAGATCGAGAGTGCCCTAGAAGCCTCTGCGAAGTTGGGCCCTAGAAGTGGAAATGAGTGAAGAGTGAGGTTCCTTGGATATGGACAAAGAAATCCACGGGGCCAAATGCTTGCGGACTTCTTGGAGAAGGAGGGACTTTTTATGATGAACTCCTTCTTCAAGAAGCGTTACTGCCGCAAGTGGACTAGTCCTGATGGTGTCACTAAAAATGAAATTGACGTCATCATGTCGACAAAACGCCTTATATTTAATGATGTCTCAGTGATCAATTAGGTGAAAACCGGAAGCGATCACCGGATGGTGAGAGGCTAATTAAATATCAATCCTAAGCTGGAAAGAAGTCGGCTGATGAAGACTACGCTCCGACTTACACCAGTCTATATCCCCGAGAACTTCCAACTCATATTACAGAACCGATTTGAGAGCCCCAGCGAAGCATTACATTGGAAGTTGTTGCCGTGTCAGGTCTTTATACCCAACTTATCTTTCTAATACATCCAACTATGCATACGAACACAGCGCTCAGAATTGCCCGGTTAAAGTGGCGGTGGGCAGGGGACGTAGCACGGAGAACCGACAGCCGTTGGGGTTGAAAGGTTCTGGAATGGCGACCGCCTATCAGAAAGCGCAGGGTGGAGAGACCCCCCACCACGACTTAGTTAGGACGGCGGCAAACCGATGGATGAGGGTGCCAAATTCGCCATGTTTGGAGGAGGCCTATGTTCAGTAGTGGACATCAATTGGCTGATATGACGTACGAGTTTTTATATTTATAAAAGCTGTATGTTTTTTATTTAAAAAGCGAAATTCATGGTTTTCTGGATGATGTAGGATGTTCTAGATGTATGGTCCGGTTGCTAGTAAGATAGCCTTTGACTTTATCGTGCTTATATAGTAAACATTAGCTTAAAGTATGTAATATTATCGTTTATTATTTTTATTCTCTTCTCCTCAATAACTCTGTTCTCCCATGACTTACAGACTTGCTGTCATTCAATAAAATGCTTAACTTTTCAAGGGCTTTCATTTGACGTATAGATGAAAGTGTTACAAGGGTGGGGACGTTCCGCCCATTCTTCTTTATATCCAGGAAAATTTCACAACAAAATCATATACCAAGCGTTCTAGCCAGTCATGTTTTATCTAGCCGTTTTAACTTCGAAAGCGCATCCCTGCAATGGGACATTGACAGGCTAATGTAATAATATTAAAGGTAAGATACTTATTAAATGATTTATCTAAATACCTTTTATATGAAAATCATAATAAGTTCCTCTTACCACTGTTTGATTGAGAAGACCATTTAGGATCTATAATGATTTAAAATAAATTAAATAAATTCTTACTTTAGTAATAAGTGAAGTTTTAAAACTAAAATAGTTCATTCATTACTTTTATATGGGCAAAAGCATACGGCTCGTGCAATCTTACTTGCCCAACTTGAAGTCTTACTTTTAGAGATGTTCGAAAATGTACAGGAACTAAGAAAACAGCCGCTCCCCGCCATTTAGTCCAAAAAATTACATCTGCGCAGCTATTTGCAACAACTTCAAGCCGGCCAACTTAGATTGAGCATACTGTGTATAAGGTTACTGGGCGTTTAAATAAATCTTACTAACCTACTACTAATCCTATTATAAATGCGCAAGTTTGAGAAGATGTATGGATGGATGTTTGCTACTCTTTCACGCAAAAACTACTAAACAGATTTTGATAAAATTTGGTATAGGTATAGGTAGTTTAGGGTGTAGAATAACCTTTAGGCTACCTATACCACGCGGATGAAGCCGCGGGCATTAGCTAATAAGATATACAAGTTCAATACCTTGGCTTGAGTTTCTCTAGTTTTAACCATAAACTTATAAAGCTCAGTCTGAAAGTCATTCACTTCTTTTACAAGCATATTCTTTAGTTCTTGATTGGCTTTCCTTTCATTTATCTTTTCTTGTTCCGCTTTTAGTGCGGCGTTCTCTTGTGCCTGTTGAGCTGTCTGTGGTTTAGGTACCACGGGTTGTGGTGTTTGAGTCTGGAAAATATTATTTGGTGAATTAATTGTGTAGAGTTCAACATTATTTTAAGTATAAAAAGTAGTTTTCACTTGTGACAGCAGTGGAATATTTTGGATTAAGTATACAAGTATCTCCGTGTGGTGACGGAGTAAGAATACAATATGTCACCACCCCATCTCATCCCATGGGTGTCGTAAAAACCGACTAAGGGACTATTCGTGAATATTATCTTTACGAAATAAAAATAAGGAAAACTTGAAATTAAACCCTATAAAAATCCGTCTGGTATTAGTAGGCCAAGTATTCCTCCGTCACGGGAGGAGGTGCAGTGGGACATTAAAGGGCTTTTATGATGAAGTATAGAAGCAGTCATCTTTTTTTTCCGTGGGAAACATTTTTACGTTTTAGAGGACGTCAGACCCTAAAAGCATGTAATACGGTGTACCGTGTACCGACTAAAATTTACGATATTCCTCTCATACTCGTGAATGACCAGAGCCCTGTTTCTCAAAAATTACAAATTACAATTCTACAAGTTTACATTTCCTGTCAGTATTCTAAAAAAACATATTATTTTTGACTTGTAATATCATTGCCATTGAGAAACAAAATTAAATACCCTTGTAAAATTTTAGTCTTAAATGTAAGCATGTAGAATTGTAACTAGTAATTTTCGAGGCAAGAAGGCAAGAAAACTGACATTACTCAAGCCGTCCAGGCATGCGCTGGACCTCGACTGCGGGCGACGAAAACGAGCAGTAGCTTGAAAATCACTTCCTAACCATGGGTTTATATATTTTTTTTTCTCCACATGGTACTTTCAAAGTTAAATAGGTTATTAATGTTTTTTTTTATATCTCATCATACATGGGGAAGTGATAAAATGTAAAAACAGTATATAAATTTCTTACCGTAACTGCAGGCATGGGAGCAGGTTTGGTTTGAGTTTGTGCTACGGGTGTTGGTTTAGCTTCTAAAGCTTGTTTTATTTCCGAATACACTGGTGGGGCTGGAATAAAACAGACAGTGTTAAAAAAGTTTTAACTGTAGTAGTGCTATTCTGACAATAATTAAATAAATATCAATTTCTCACACATTCACACAACGCCATCTAGTCCGAAACTAAGCAAAGCTTGTACTATGGGTACTAGCCAACGGATAACTTACACACTTAAATAATTTTTTTTGTATACATACATACATATTATGCATAGAAAACACCCAGACCAATGCAAACAATCATGTTCATGCACACGAAGATTTGTATTGAGCGGGAATCGAACCCGAGACCTCTGCGTAATAGTCATGTTATATAACCACTACGCCACAGAGGTTGTCATTTCGTCGTCAACTAGTCTACATGTGTGACATTGTAGTCATCAATGATTATGCATTTAATTATGGCTCAATGCATGCATATAATAAGTATATACATGTTTTATAAATAAAATTAAACTGTGTGTTTGTAACAGCAAAACCACGAAAAATGGCAATGCGTATGTACACCGTGTGTGTATGTAAACGGCATTTACTACCCATGAATACCGTAATACCTATGTTTACATACAGTACGTGCCAACTTATCTGACCAGCTTAAAGTTAGCTATCAAAGAAGTTCGTGCATGTACGGTCACGAGCAATATGGGTACACATTTTGTAAAACAGTTATCTAAAGTTCTCCCAAACCAAAATAAAAATTCGAAGATTAGTTCAAAACTGTACGGAACCTCTTCTAAATACGAAATACTTTTGGTATTATAATATTTAGATAAATGTGCAGATAGTTTAAAAAATATGACAATGTGTAAATATTACTGCTCGTAACTGTACAGGAACAAAGAAAACACTCGATCCTCAACCTGTTAATTGCAAAACTTACATCTGCGCAGCGCGCAACTTCAAGTCGGCCGAGTAAGTTGGAGCGTATTGTTCTTTGTCACCATCGCAACTTAGTCTTATCTACTATACGTACCTTGTGCGTAAGGCTGAGCAACAGGTGTTTGTGAATAACTAGGAGGCTTAGGAATATTGATAACACTGGCGCTGTACTGCGGTGGCGGTGCGGGTTGCTGCGGTTGTGGCGTTGGTGCTAGCTGCACCGGTGGTTGCGGCTGTGGATTAAAGTTATAGTTTTTAATATGATTATTCTTTTATGGTATGTTATCCGTGTGGTGACGGAGTAAGAATACAACATGTCACCACCCCATCTCATCACATAGGTGTCGTAAAAACCGACTAAGGGACTATTTGTGAATATTATCTTAACGAAATAAAAAGAAGGAAAACTTGAAATTAAACCCTATACTAATCCGTTTGGCCAGCGTGGTATTAGTAGGTCAAAAAAAACCTCCGTCACAGGAGGAGGCCCGTCCCTGCAGTGGGACATTAATGGGCCGGTATGATGATGATTATCTTACCTTGACTTGTACAGATGCAGGGACAGGCGCTTGAACTGGCTGGGCAGGAGCTGGTGCCTCTCCAGGGATCTGACTGAAGATCAATGAACGTTAAAATGGTATTAAATGCCGCCAAAATTCAACAAATCAACAATTTTCAAATCTATATGCCAATTATTCACTGAGAGATTAATAGAAATCATCTTCATTCAAGTCTTTTTAGGGATAGCATGCTGTGACTGACCGAAATAAAAGCAGGATGCACCGTGGATAGCAGTCGTAGTGGTAAGATCGCGAGTTCGTCACTCTATCACCGACCTCTGTGGCTTAGTGGTTATATAACATGACTGCTACGCAGGGTGTCGGGTTCGATTCCCGCTCAATGCAAATCTTTGTGTGCATGAACATGATAGTTTGCATTGGTCTGGGTGTTTTGTATGTATAATGTGTATGTATTTACAAAAAAAAAGTATTTAAGTATGTTTATCCGTTGTCTAGTACCCATAGTACAAGCTCTGCTTAGTTTGGGACTAGATGGTGTTGTGTGAAAGTGTGAGGAATATATTTATTTATTTATATATTTATTTACCTAGACATAACATGAGCTGGCAATATTAATTGTTGAGGCGGCGTACAAACTTGAGGTGCTTCATTATTCATGTTTATTATGTTGAATATAGTCAGCAAGCCCGTGTGAGTTAAAACATGTAGCAGCGGCATGAAAGGCAGTGTCTGGTTTTCTCCTGTAAATATTAAAAACTTATTATACCCTTTCCACTATATTTAAGGACATTTGACAGGTTGACGTTAGTGACGTTCAGCAGTATCTCGAATGTAATGCCATTCGATTGTAAGCGATTTCGTGATTTTTCAAATTACTTTATTTTACACATTTGGATCCTTACATCAACTTACATTATCATTTTATTTATGTTTCTTCCTTTATCTATGTTAAGAGAATTAGCCTATAGCTTAAAATGATAAAGTTATAGTTAGCTTAGGTATTATTTAAAATACATAATTTATCGTGACACACTCGCGGGTTATAGCTAATCTAAAATATCATATTACATTTTATAAACGTATTAAGAAGAGTTCCGGTTTATTCATAGCATTTATTTCTACCGATTATTTGTAATTTGTTTCATAATGGGGGTAATCGTTATGAGTGTCCATCACTAAGTAACCATGATAACTGAAAAAAACATGGGTACGTCCATGAAATACAATATTATTTGTTTGAAAAATAAGCAGAAATATTACGAAACTTCATGGACGTGAACTGTCAAAAAGCTAAACTTACGTTGGAAGGGGTATAGTAGAGTATAAGTCTAGAGGAATCTAACTGCAAAAACGGCAAATATTAGACCCATGCTTTTAATTCAAGTAGACCAATAAATAGGTCAAGCTTTGTGTCAATATCTACTTACACGATAGGAACACACACAAACATAATTACTTACATGTAAGGGTCCTCGCCCACGGCGACTTTTTAAAGCGATGCATCGCCACTAAAGCTAGTTGCATTTGCAACGCGCTATTGTATCGCGACTACATCGATGTAAAGATGACAAAAAGTGTCTCTTAGGGTCATTACCCTAAGAGTTAAGTTTATTTAAGAGAAATTAACAAGTGGCCTGTCCCGCCTGTAGACACAATAGTAAAACAATGGATATGTATCATATATGATACATGGGACAAGAAACAGGTTAACAATGTTCAAATTCGTAAGCCATACATACCCCATGGTAGTTGATGTATAGCACAAGTGTCGATGCAGACGCCAATCGGGAAATTTTCTATTTTCTTATCCGTTAGTGGTAATTCTGGTCTAACATCATCACTCTGGAAAATAATAAAATGAAACATACTACACTGGGTGTACATGTAAATGGCGCATAAATTTTAACACAACATAGGGCATAACTTTACACCATTTAGGAGATAAATATTTATTACCATTTCAATTTATAAGTTTTAACTATTTTCGTTATAAAATAATATAAGTAAATCATACGATAATACTTATTTACAGTACCCGGCCGTTTATTTATTTATTTATTTAACACTTTAAATACATTTGTATAAAGGCGGACTTAATGCCTAAGGCATTTTCTTCCAGTCAACCTTGGGTGATGCAGAGATAGATGTGGTAGGTGTTAAAACAGATTAAAGAAAGAAATATAAAAATGAAGTATGATGTAATATAAACTAAATACTTAAAATATATAAATAATAAACATACTAACTAATGAGTACACAAATAAACAACTTATAAATATATATACAATATACAAATACTTAAATGATAAATTTATATATAAATATATAGAGTCCAATGACATACTAGCTAAACAATAATTTTGCTATGGTTTGCTTAACAAGAGTTGACGAACTTTATTCTTAAATACTTGCCGACTTGTGGACATCCTGATATCGAGAGGCAGGGCATTCCAAAGGAGAATAGATTGGATAGGGAAAGAAGAATGAATGAAGTCAGTGTTGTGAGAGGGACATAATAGAACAAGATTATTAGAAGATCGCAGATTACGGTCGTGAGTAGAACAGAGGTACTGAAAGTAGTTAGTTAAATAGGCCGGGGGAGTAGGAGAAGTAAGAAAAGAGTAGAGAGTAGTGCAACCATTGCAGCTCAGAGCGAGAAGCAGACACATGGTCGTACTTACGAAGATTGTATATGAAACGAATGCAGTTATTGAGAAGCCGGTCGAGTTTGTTGAGAAGGTCTGCATTCAGGTCATAGTAGCACACATCACCATAGTCAATAATAGGGAAAATCAAAGACTGCACAAGCATTACCTTGGTTTTCGTGGGAAGAAAGTTTTTTAAGCGGTAAAAGGCTCGCAGGATACCAGTGACTTTTCTACACAAATTTGTTACTTGAGTATGCCAGCTCAGAGTCGTGTCGATGTACAATCCAAGATCTTTTACAGATGCACATAGATCTATTACTGTTCCATTTAATTTAATGGGCGGGAGAGACGATACGTCAGTTCTGGCTAACATGCGCTGACTTCCGACAACGATGGCCTGACATTTGTTTGGGTTAACCGATAATCCGTACTCCTGTGACCAGTTTTGTATGTGTTCAAGGTCTCGGTTAATCTTGTTGACGGCAGATGGTAGAGAATCAACGTCGGCCTGTGCGTAAATCTGCAGGTCATCGGCATACAGGTGATACGAACATTGAAGATTATACATTATTATACATTGAATTTATATCGCACATCAAACTGTGGAAAGAGACAATTGGTCAATTCCGGCTTCGTAGAGCGTCGTCTCTGTCGCACACTATCAAATCTGTTATCTTAACAGTTGCTAATAGATACCAGACTGTTTGTATTTCGTGCGACAGAGATGATGCGCTACAAAGCCGAAATTGGCCTATTGTCTCTTTACAAAAGTCGATGTGCAATATTTACGGCCGGGTACTGTATATTATTTGTGTCTCATTTATGTAAAAAAGACAGATGAATACTACAAAAAAAATCAGTAATAAATAAATAATACTTTGGTACTTACTTGACACCACTGAATCCATGGATCTCCTTCCTTTTTAGAACCCAGTGTTGCTATTTCCATACTGTTAGATGATGATGCCATTATTATTGACCTGAAAATTTTCAGTAGAAAAGGTTTACACAAATGGTCATATTATTACGACAACTATAATTTTTCTAAATAGATGTATTAATTAACTAATAATCTTTTCTCATTGTATGACTTTATTTTTTAACTAGCTGACCCGTGCCCACTTCATTGGGCAGCGATAAAAACGCGTTTAAACATATTTCATTACTGCTCCACTCCTATTAGTCATCATAGCGTGATACTATATAGCCTATGACACTCCCCGATAAATGGACTATTCAACACAGAAATAATTTTTAAAATCGCTTCATTAGATCTAGAGATTACCCCCTTACAAAGTCACAAACACACAAACTATACCTCTTTATAATATTAGTATAGATAACGTTTATTTTATAAATACATACTACTTTCGCGCTGATATGAAATTAACTAATACAAAGCACATCCAAATTCAAGACCACAATTTGTGTATCACTCAAATAGTTACCTTTCCTGCGATCAGAAACCGCGACCTATCACAGGACATTTTTGGACACAGAGAAAGTTAAACCACAGTACATTATTTACTTACCATTGAGGTAAACTTTGCAGGTAATAGTACCATGGCCTGTTAGATCCCATACTGTAGCATATATCTTCGTAGTTCAGACAGTGCGCCGGTGCCCCTTTCGGCGTGTTGATTATGGTAACAACTAGAAATAAAACAAGTTAAATTAGGATTAGGCAATAATTAGTAGTAAGATATTATCTATAGCATTCATTTTAAGCCACAATTATAATAATAATATGTTGTTCTGTAGTTTATGGATTAATAGATTTCATTTTATATATTTATTTATATTTTGACGTTAACTTAATGGTGGCACGTTTTACGATAGATCGGTAAAATCGAAGTAACACTTACTACATTCGAAATAAAACTTGGTTTGCACTCTACACCTTTTATTATGGTAGTCTAATAGCAATTAACTCAAAAATAAGCTATCCTAGCTCGGATGTAAACGGATCACGTTGGAGTGTTATAAAGTCGGTATTTATCACGGATGGCGTATATTTGTATGAAAGAAAATGGATGAAAATTATTAGCTTTTACAAATCTCGAATTTGACTCCCAGTCATTGGTCTTTTCTATGTAACCTACCTATAAAAGACACATATTTAGAAACTTACAGTATAAGTATGTTTGATTGTAGTCTAGTCTATAAAATACCAAGCCGTTTTGTTTAGGACTAAATAACAATGGACCAATATGGTCTTTTTTACTCCACACTTTTACTGTAACTTTAATTCTAGATAAAATTAATATGTCAGAAACAGTACTTAATTTGATTCATAAACAAAGCGCAGCACGAATGCCGGTAGAGGCGACACTGTCGCAATGACGTGTATAGCTAGCTTCGTCCTACAACGGAGCGTAGGTGGGGCGCGCCGGAGGGAGACGCCAGTCAGTTACAGTTTGACTTCGGTCGTGATCAATGCTCCTTACTAGGAACCGTTACCCGTTTTGTTTGAGTAGTGTTATTTCGAATATAGTGTAGTGTTCAGTGTAGTTAAAGTGTTACGTGTATTAAAAGTGTTACTTCGAGTTGACCGATCTATCGTAGAACGTGCCATCATAAGCTAACGCCGACAAATATATGAAGAACTTTACATACACGGCCGACTATTATCCAGTGCATTCTTATAAACAACAGCAAACATGAAGGTTGATATCCAGTAAACAGCCAGTGACTCGATAGGTGCACCTCCTTCGATTAACTTTGGTGCAGGAATATTCTTAGCCGGTGTTAGATCCGGTTTGTACTGTGTGAGAGTACCGTCGTTGTTTCCCGTTACTAGTTGTTTGCCTTTTGGACTCCAGCAGAGACATCTGTAAATACACAAAAATTGGTGTTAAAATGGTAAAAACTGACGATGAAAACATAAGTCTCAGAAAATTGAAACTTATGTTTTCATCGTCAGTTTTAAGGGCTTATTAAATGAAAGATGACTTAGGAACAGCCTTGACATTTCTTATTATTTTTTATACAGTTCGAAAACAAGGAGACTTACAATTTTGTTGCTGACGGGCTCTGTGGTGTAGTGGTTATACAACATGACTGCTACACAGAGGTCTCCGGTTCGATTCCCGCTCAATACAAATATTTGTGTGCATGAACATGATTATTTGCATTGGTCTGAGTGTTTCTATGTATAATATGTATGTATTTACAAAAAAAAGTATATAAGTATTAATATCCGTTGTTCTGTTACTTTGGAACAGGTGGCGCTGTGTAGAGATGTCCGTGAATATTTATTTTTTACCTGTTTTAATTTTAATGACATAGTTGCAAGTTATTCCCTGATCAAAATTGAATTAATCATTTGGTTTATAATCATCATCATCATCATCATCTAAGGCAATTGATGTCCACTGCTGGACATAGGCCTCCTCCAAATACTGCCACCTTGTGCGGTCCTGCGCCTCCCTCATCCATCGGCTTCCAGGATTTCCAAAGAATGGCGCCTTTAAAAATAATATTTAACAACAAACCTTGCATTTGACTGCACTTTCTTCACTTGTGGTCCAGCTCCAAAATTAGCCATCAGAAGTGTGCCATCATAGAATACTACAGCCAGATTATCCGGTATTATTGGATTCCATTGTAGTCCAGACACAAATGTAGATGGATTAACTTCAGTCCTTATGTCTAATGATGATGGATTCTGGAAAAAGCAAAAACAAATTAACTTACCATAGTAATTTTTTTTGAGTTTTAAGTAAGTGGAGCGCGTTGTGGACTGACTTTCGACAGTACTATACTACGACATGTAGCGTACTTCAAAAACCATAGATCGACAAGTCATTGCTTTGATGGACAATTATTAGATAAGATGCTTCTTTGAATTACCTCTACTTCAACAGACAATTATTCCAACAAGCAATACTTGGTAAGACACATATAAGTCTAATCCACATAATACAGGTTGCAGAGTATGATTTTGGTACAGTACAGTATACTCGGAATCATCTCATAGCAGCCCATTAATGTCCCACTGCAGGGATGGGCCTCCTCTCATGCCGGAGGGATACTTGGCCTACTAATACCATGCTGGCCAAACGGATTGGTATAGGGTTTAATTTCGAGTTTCCCTTCTTTTTATTATGTAAAGATAATATTCACAGATAGTCCCTTAGTCGGTGACACACTGTATTCTTACTCCGTCATGAGTTTATTATAACGTATAAGTGTTCTAAATTGGAATAGGTCAGAATATAGTAAAAGAAATAATGTATACTTACAGCATTTTGAAAATTAGAGACTTTATAAACAGATATCAACTGTCCACCGGTAACAGCTAATAGTTCTTGATCACAGCTCACAGACACATGAGTAGGTTGCTCTTGAAGCTTTATTTTTATATGCTGTGGCTCACAATCTTTGTCTATTAAATCTCTCAAATGGTATACTGTTGAAAATGAAATATATATAATTTAAATTATACACTGAACTTTGAAGAATCTCTGAGACAAAAGGCCAAAATTAGTTGGAGTACAAAAGAGCAATTTGGAAGTATACCCCTCACCCTTTTGGGTCACAATGGGTCAGTTTATTTAGGTAATGAAACCAATACCAAAAGCATTTGGTTCTATGTTTTTATTTAGGCCATAAGCTGACACAAAAAGCATGCAAGATGTTAAACGGAAAAGCTTATTTTAAATTAAACAAGAAAAATAAGTAAAAAGCAAACAATAAAAAGCTGTTATTCTTAATCCTCATCCTCTATTTGGAATTGGGTAATAAGCAAACTCTTCAGTTTTATATTGGTACCAATTGAATAATACATACCAGTTAAGATTCCATCAGGTGTTCCAATAAATACCAAACCATACTTGCTGCAACTTGCTACTAAGTTGTACCCTCTGTTCGGTAGAGGACTAACGGTGTTGAACACTTTGATCTTACGTTGCAATTTATACAGAAGGCTCTGAAATAATATTTGTAGTATGCATGTTTAGATATAGTTATAAAGTAGGTTTTGTTGATTTGTGATGGAGAAATACTGCTTTACTAATACAACACTGGCTAGACCAATTAAAATAAGGTTATAATATGTTAACTTAATTTTATTTTTACAGTGATAATATTTATATGCAAACTTTCCCTTAACCCCGCATTAGTAACCATCACCAGAACAGATCTTTAAGTTATGATTCAAGCTTGAAAACATTAAACAACACACAATACTGGATAACTTTCTTTACCTAACCTCTTCAGCTAAAAACAAACAACAGTAGATACAATAGATTATATTCGTAGTAGGTTTTACTGCATAAATCCTCATTATATTTTGATGTAATATGTAAATAACGTGGTGTTCGATATTATTATAATAGTAATAGAAGCTTTGTTGTTCTAGTTAGATTAAGGTTATTTGGCAGATAACAAGGCTCAGAAATATACTGTATTATCTATCAATTATACGAAGACCTAGACACTGTAATAACTAAATTGAAAAAAGTTGATGAAGTTAACTATAAGTTTCAAGTTTACCTGATGAACTTTACTTACCGGTTCGTCAGTTGAATTCGGTCCATATGAACTTTCCATTTTGATGTCCACACAGAATTAACTTATGTAATTTACATGCACAGAAATGGTATACAATTAATTATCTAGTAAATACAAATTAATATTAAACTTTTAAGTAAAGATATGAATTTTACAAATACGATGAACTGAAATATTAGACGTGAAAACGTCCAATGACATTTTGTGATTTGACATAAAATCTTTTTAATAATGTCTTCGACGTTTACCGATGATTCTGCCAATATCAAGAGTAAAAAGTTTAAAAAAAAATGTCGAGTCCTTAACTATAAGAAAATGAGGTTTATTTCCGTTAGCTAAAATTAAACCAAGTTCTAAAATATAAATGAAGATTTTAAGCATCATCAGTAAAATGACCCACACCTATTGATAAACGAGACATTATAAAAGTGTAAAATAAAAATAATATCATAAATTAAATAAACATTTATTTTGTTAAAACAATTTCGCAACCAAGGTTTTGTGGAAAAAAAATGTGAACAGATCTTAGCAGTGTCTTTCATTTAGTTTGCTAGATTGCCACTGTTTACTCCATGAACAACATAATAAAGAAGTTATAGCAAGGAGGGTTAGATGAAGAGAAAAACAGTCTGTGATTAGAATTAGTCTACCACTGTGAATGGGCTGGTCCAAGAATCAGAAGTTATGTTTCCGAAAATGCCAACATGATCTGAAATCCTTAGCAAATGAAGCCACGCTGTTGCCACGGAGAGTCTGTTCCCACTTTATGTCTATCAAACAAGACCTGAAGTTTTGTTTGTGAGATTAAGAATTTATTTCATTCGAGATATTTATCTTTGTAGATTTATACAGCCTCCAAGAGACCGATTAATTCTGCTTTAAAGATTGACAGTTTGAAAATTGAATTGAATTTGTAGCTGCCGTGGCCTGCTACAGATTAATCCATAGAAATAGTGATTAGCTCTGAAAAGAGCTGTTTTAAACATGACTTTAATACAGATTAAGTCAATAGAAACAGTGAGTAGCTCTGATAAGAGCTGTTTTGATAATGACTTTTCAATCACTTCTTAACATAGAAAAGTGAAGTAGTTCTGAAAAGAACTGTTTGATAATGACTTTCAGATTATTATAACATAGAAATAATAATCAGTTCTAATAAGAACCGTTGTGTACGACTTCTGCACACGTAACAACGATTTTCATTATTCAAGCTAATATTTATCTTCACTCACGTCGTCGCCCAAACATACGCAGCCAACCAGAATGATCTTCAACAATAATTCAAGACTTCGAGTTGATAACAATCTTCACACACGCCGCACGCGCCGAACCATACGCGAGATCGACGTCCGTCCCTCTTCAACGCCGCGCCTGAGTGAAAGAACGAGTACGAGCGACGGGTCTAGAGATGTGTAACTCAGGAGTGAATCATAAAAAAGATGTATATCCTTACAAAAGATGTATTCACTCACTAACTCACCTGTTTTTCAATTAGGTACATCTTTAAATCATTACCGTTATGGTTCCTTTTTGTTTAATTGTTTAAAGAGATGTAGATTAAGGATGTAGATTGAGGATGTAGATGGAGGATGTAGATGGAGGATGTAGATGGAGGATGTAGAGAATGATTTGATTTTGATGGATGAATAAGATTTACTGTTGAACTTTGACGTGCATAGGAAACTACTTCGTTTGCGTTTGTTATAAAGTGCAAAATCAAATCTCACTGCTGATGAACTTCGTTGGATTGTTTAAAGAGATGTAGATTGAGGATGTAGATGGAGGATGTAGAGAATGATTTGATTTTGATGGATGAATAAGATTTACTGTTGAACTTTGACGTCCATAGGAAACTACTTCGTTTGTGTTTGTTATAAAGTGCAAAATCAAATGTCACTGCTGATGAACTTCGTTGATTTGTTTACATATTTTTTTAAATGAGGGCCCTGTTGTTTTAATTTCAAATATAGAATATATTATCACATTATTTTTTTTTACCTATCACATTCATCATTGGACATTTTTAAATTTATTTATTATAATTCAATTTAATTCAAAATGGTAACTACTATAACTATAATTTATTATCGGTATTATTGTTTATGTTATGTTATCAGGTAACAAAAGACTTTGAAGTGCCGAACAGGTCGGTTAAGCTTTTGTTATCCTTAATTGCATTGAACACGTGCAGAATGACACATTGTTTTCTCGAAATCTGAACTCGGTAAACAAACTAAATAATAACAAACAAGCTAAAATGTTTCTTATCTACATTGTGTTAAGAGTTATAGATTTAAACATTCATAATGCATCTTTGTTCGGCTGTCACTATAGTTACAAAGATTTAAAGGAGTTGAAGATTTAAAAGATGGATATAACTCTTTAGGACCAAAAGATTTATAAATCCCTGATCAGTTCAAAGATTTAAATTGCGCATCGCTAGACGGGTCGTATTTATAACTTACGCACGGAGGCCAGACTGGCCGGTAGGACGGAGCTCGGCGGCGCGCCTCGACATTTCGCGCCATCGCCGCTACGCGTCGCATCCATCGCATGGCGTGATTACAATCTGAGTTGTGATTGGTTATACATTTTTTATATTTTGTAAATATTTATTTTTCTTATATTTTATTGGTTTTACATGTTTACACACTTTTGTATATAAGGCGACGATTTTTATTAAACCACACGCATTCTACTTCAAGCAATCGAGAGTTTTATTTATACCTCAAGAACCTCCAAATCCTTACAGGAAGCTCTGAACCAGCATAGTCAGACCATCCTGTAAAGTGGTGACCCCGAAGAAAGAATTTCTGCAGCAAGCGCTCAAAATAATTCCTGCTCAGAAAAAATCCTCATTATCAGCGTGTCATTATGGAAGGCGAATCAAGCTCAAGCTCAACGAAAACCGAAGCAGCTGGCATCTCTCTCACCATGCGCATCCCACCATTCTGGCGCGATCGACCACGACTATGGTTCATCAGCTTCGAAGCAGCCACGAACGACCTCAAGAAAGGCCAAGCTCAGCTCGCCCAGATGGTCATAGCACAGCTCGAAAGACAGGATATCGAGCAAATCATGGACCTCCTTTATAACCCGCCGGAAAAAGAGCAATACAACGCCATAAAGGAGAGACTCATATCTTCGTACGAGGAATCTGACAGCCGGCAATTTCAAAAGCTCCTGTCAGACATGGAGCTAGGAGACCAGAAGCCCACACAATTACTTCGTCGCAAGCGGAATCTCGCCAGAGACAAAGTCCCCGACGACACCCTGCGTCTCATGTGGACCAACCACCTACCAGCCCACGTTCGTTCAGTCCTCGCCGTCAGCGAGTCATTCAGTACGAAGACACAGCTTGAAGAATTAGCCCTACTAGCCGACAAGATGCTAGAACAATCACGGGAAGCCGCGGCCATACATCCGTCAACAAGCGTCGCAGATAATTTCATTCAACAAACCGTACCACAGCCACAGTGTGATACACAGGTACTTATTAATGAAATAAGAAAACTATCTCTAGAAGTCGCCGAGTTAAAGAAAAATCAACATCATTACCAAGATCATCGACGTAGTCGCTTTACATCTCATCGTCAACGCAGTCGGTCACGTGATCATTTTAAACCGTCGCTGTCGTCAGCATCACCATCACCTGTCTGCTATAATCACAGAAGATTTAAAGATCAAGCAAGACTGTGTACCGCACCGTGTAGCTACAAACAACAGGAAAACTAGAAAGAACGTTGGCTGAGGCGGACACCCACGTTCAAGAACAGTCTTCCCGCCTTTTTGTCACAGACGTAACATCGAAATTATGTTTCTTAGTCGACACGGGTGCCAACATATCCGTGCTACCAAGAAGCAAAGGAGAAGTCGAGAAGCCATTACCTTTTATACTGTACGCGGCGAACAATACAACTATAGCTACGTACGGTGAAAAAACACTTACACTAAACTTCAACCTTCGTCGACCATACAAGTGGAAGTTCATAGTAGCGGACGTCACAAAACCCATACTCGGAGCCGATTTCCTCAAGCATCATCAACTAATCGTCGATTTAAAAAACAAAAGATTAATCGACGGCGTTACTAACCTAAAAGTTAACGCTCAGCTGCGCGTATCTAATGTACCTACAGTTCGCAGTATTAATATGTCACAATCTTACCACGACATATTAGCACAATTTCCTGGCATTACAAGATTAACATCCATGAAACTAAGCTCCGATATACACGTCCAGCATTACATAGAAACGGAAGGCCCACCAGTACACTGCAGAGCTCGACCCATCCCACCTCATCGTTACGAGACAGTGAAGAAAGAGTTTGAAAATATGATCGAACAAGGCTTATGCAGACCTAGTAAAAGCCCGTGGTCATCACCTCTGCACATCGTCCCCAAGGCCAACGGAGACATCAGAGTCTGTGGTGACTACCGCCGGTTAAATGCGATAACAAAACCTGACCGCTACCCGGTACCACGAGTCAAAGATTTTACTCACCATTTATCCGGCAAGACTATATTCTCTACTATCGACTTAAACCGCGCTTACCAACAACTAAGTGTAAGACAAGAAGATATAGAGAAGACAGCCATCATCACGCCGATGGGTTTGTTCGAGTTTCCACGCATGTGCCCTGGTTTGAAGAATGCAGGTCAAACATTCGAACGTTATATCCACGAAGTACTAAGAGGACTAGAATTCGTTTACCCGTTCATCGATGACATTTTAGTTGCAAGCCTAAACGAAACCGAACACCGAGAACACCTACGAATTGTACTGAAGAGATTGGAAGACAACGGCATCACAATAAATCCCGCTAAATGCAACTTCGGGCAGTCTAAAGTACAATTTCTCGGCCACACTGTGTCTCAAGAAGGTATCCAGCCACCGGAAAGCAAAATAAAAGCCATTACAGAGTACCCTAAACCAAACACGATAGAAGAATTAAGAAGATTCCTAGGAATGTTAAACTTCTATCGTGATCACATTCCTAACGCAGCATCCGTACAAGCTCCATTAAATGCATATCTACATAATGTTAAGAAGAAGGACAAAACACAAATTACGTGGACAGAACAAGCTACTCAGTCATTCGAGCAATGTAAAGCGAGCATTATCAACGCAGCTTTACTTGCTCACCCATCACACCACGCAACGCTAGCCCTCTTCACAGACGCATCCGATCACTCAGCCGGAGCCGCACTACAACAGTACATCGACGAAACATGGCAACCGCTCGGCTATTATTCAAAAAAATTTACCGACGCACAGAAGAAATATTCTACCTACGATCGTGAATTACTATCAATATACCTATCTATAAAACATTTTCGTAAAACATTTGAAGGAAGAAATCTTATCATATTCACCGACCACAAGCCATTAACATTCGCTATGTCAAAAATTTCATCGAATAATGAAACTCCACGGCGCACGAGACAACTTTTGTTTATCAGCGAGTTTACTACGGACATAAGGTCAAGGGGGGGAATACCGGCATATTTCATTTTTTTTAAATTTTGTTTGACCGTCTAGGAGTACTTATTGAACCTAACTTACTTTTTTGTAACGTATGTCATAAAGGATATTCTTCTTTACAAATTCCATTAATCATCAATACCCTAATATAATCCATTGCGAAATTAAAGACAATTTTATAAAATTTAGTCTGTTGACGAACTTTCCCGATTTTTTGGGGTAAGTCCGTCATATAGTTGTTTTTTAGTGAAATTTAATGTTTTATCGAGTACGTTTATGATATGAATACGTAAAAATGTATGCTTATCAAAAGTAAATTCTCAAATCTTAGATATAAGGTACGATTTCCATTGAATTGCAGTAAAATCATAAAACGGGGTAATGCCGTCATATTGATTAGGCCAGGGGTTGTAAACATATTAAACATACCTACCCACTAGGCAGGTAAGGCTGTTAGAATGTCAATGTGTAGATAAGTAAAACAATATTTAATATAATTAAATGGGTTTATTTTAAAATATTTGTACTGAATCAGTCTTTAAGAATAAGTATCCATAAGCACAATTTATTGATGTAGTCGGTAAAATCACAGTAAGTATTTAAACGAAAGTAATTAAACATATAACTGTTGATATCGTTTGAAATCAACTAACAAAATGTATTGACTACAGAGTATATAATTGCTTACTGCTCGCACCGCATCTTCTAGCTTTTCTTTTGGATATAATGCTTTATCGGTTTTCCTTTTATAATTCCGCACCATTTTGATGTTTACCTAAAAATAAAAATAACACACTAAGTGATGAAGAATATTAGTACTCGTAAATCAAATTGGTTGTTACTGCAACCACAAACTACCCATTTGATTCACCGCTTAAGGAAAAGTAGACTTAAATAGTGAGGTCTAGTAATAAAAGTCTAGTAAAGACTTTTTTTTACTTACCAACGTTAATGTTTAGTCAAATATTACTAAACAAACTTATGGATTAGTGGTAGGTAAAATAACACCTACAAACAGTTGTCTACTGGAAAAAAAATACACTACAACAAAAGGTTTACTATATCTGGAACGGGGCAATACCGGCATATGACGGCATTTCCCTAAACCAGTATACGCCATTACCCCAACATTACTTTTTGAGGTTGAGTGTTATTTGCCGGCTAATATTTCTCGAAAAATTGCACATATTCACTTGAAAACATATGAAACTATAAATTTAGAACACAATGTAGCCACTTACCGTAAAAACACCTGTGAATTTCTTGTTTTCCACACCGAATTTTGTTAAAACTTATGATATCACTTACTTGACTACCGCCATAACTGACACTAAAATTTTTGAACTATTTTTTTACTGCTGTGAGAGTCGTAACGACATCTGTAATTTGATGGCAGAACCAGCAAGAGACACTGTTTTACCCACATACACTATAACTGCTATAGGTGGTTAAAAAAGCGCGCAAACGAGACGTGGACGGACTTAACCCGCTGCCGGAATTCCCCCCCTTGACCTTACGTCACGTGAGCGGTAAACAAAATATTGTAGCCGACGCACTGAGCCGCATAGAAACAATAACATGCCCACGCTCGATTAACTACAGCGACATAGCAACAGCGCAAGAAAACGACAGCAACATACAATTATTATTACAAAACACTAATATCAAGCTTAAGAAGATTTCATTACCTAACACCGATATCAAGTTATTCTGCGAGACATCTACATCTTATATACGTCCTTATATACCAGAAGAATATCGACGTCAAGTTTTTAACAGCGTGCATAACATCAGTCACCCTGGTATACGCACTACTCGAAAGCTTATCACACAAAAATTCTTTTGGCCGTCAATGAATATAGACGCTAATCAATGGACTCGTAACTGCATAGAATGTCAAAGGAGCAAGACGCAACGCCATTCATTAACAAACATCGCAACTTTCCCGCCAACTGATCGCTTTCAACACGTACACATTGACATTGTCGGTCCGCTACCTACAACCGCTCGAGGTCATCGCTACCTAGTTACGATGGTCGATCGTGTTACTAGATGGCCCGAAGCTATACCTACGGACGAAATATCAGCTGTTCGTATCGCCGAAATTTTCTACAAGCATTGGATTGCACGATTCGGTTGTCCTACTACATTGACAAGCGATCAAGGTCGTCAGTTCGAATGAACTTTTTCAAAATTTAATGAAGACAATGCGGCCCTGTTACGACAAAACACTGCAACCCGGGTTACAGCGTTTTGTCGTAACATGATTTAAAATAATCTGCTGCATGTTAACTTGCTACTAGTTCAATCAAAATTTCAATATCACTTTTTCTAACTAAAATATTCTTAATAACATTTTACTGCAACCCAAAATTTAAACTAAAAATCTTGACAAAACGCTGCATACTAGACTGCAGTGTTCTACCGAAATCGTAGCGAGCGGCGAACCTCTTATTATTTCAACAAACCGCTGCAAACTCGGATTGCCGCGTTTTGTCAAAATAATATACGATAACTTACTAAATAATTGATTTGAAGTTAATTACACAGTTTAACTTACAAATGGTTTTTGGTTTCGGTTTTTCGGTACGTTTGGAAATTGGCTTATTTACTGTAGATATGCAGAAATGTATTACCATGCCAAAATTTTATATTATATTATGTAATAAAGATTTCTTCTTTAGCAGAAAATTAAATTTGGTTAATGAAACCTTTGGCAGAATAGGTAAAGGAAATAAAGTGGTGACGACTATATTGTGGCACGAAGGCGAATCTGGACGTAAAGCATTTGACTAGGCAACAGTATGTTTTATTCATAAAAAAAACTCTGTAGAGATTATAAAGGGGTAGTTTTATACGCAGACAATTGCAACACCCAAACATTTGACATGATCTTGGTATTGTCCATGTTTATTTTAAGACCCACTTGTTGAGAGACTCTGAGGTCCCCGAGCATTGTGTTTAGGTCTTCCACAGTCTCGGCCATGACCACAATGACATCGGCATTTGTAGACGTGTCTCAGAAGACTGATGTGTCTGTAATTCTGAAGAAGCGTTCTATCGCCGTTTTTCATGATCAGTACCACCACACCTCTCTCTCCTACGCCTTTGGCGTTTTTCCAGGTGGTTGTGTTGGAGTGTATAACTGCCCGAAAAATTTCCAAATCTCTTCTAGAAGTTCAGGCTTTGATGACATTATTCTGCCACACCGAGTGAGCCACCTTGAGCCTAGATAGTTGGCTCTTGCAAACACTTTTGAGTCCTTGTTTCGCTCAATGGTTTCTTTAATACAAACTATATTAAAATTCCGAAAGTCGCTAGTTAGTGACTTTGAGATCTGCCGATAGAGCCGCCTATACTGTTCAGCGTCGTCTGGAGACAGCAGTGCCATCTTAGGCCTTTGTTCCAGGAGCGACAGAGTGTGGTCGAAGATCTTTTTTGATCTTCTCCGGTGCTGGGTTTTTCATGCACCGAAACGAATGTACGGAGAGCTTCCACAAACCGTTCGTGATATTCATCCAAACCCACGCTCTCGCTGAGCCTATTGAAGTGGTTGTGCCTCTCACCATCCAGTGATCACTACCAGTTTTCACCGAATTGATCACTGTTTTGTCGACATGATGAAGTCTATCTCAGTTTTTGTGACACCAGCTGGGTCCACTTACGGTAGTTACGCTTCTTGAAGAAGAGGTTCATCATAATAAGTCCCTCCCTCTCCATGAAGTTCGCAAGCATTTGGCCCTGTGGATTTCTTTGCCCATACCCAAAAAACCTACTCTCAACTCATTTCCACTTCTAAAGCCCAGCTTCGCGTTAAAGTCCCCCATGACAATGGTGTAATGGGTCTTAAAGGTATGTATGTATGGCTTAGGAAATATCCTTATACATTTCTTCCACCTCATTGTCGGCATGAGCTGATGTGGGATCGTAAACTGGTTTACGATACTACTTCAGCTTTCATACCTTCAACATACCAGCATTACCTTCAACGAATATCGTTTGGTAATTCTGCCAAAAAGGTACGCTACCCTTGAAGACACACTTTCGATCTTCACCACGTTATTTACGATTACGATTTATGGACGAAAAGCCCAACACCACCCTGGAACTGTTGGTCGCCCCCCGGAAATAGCAGGTTACCGGACTTCAGGATTATCGAATCCTCCCCTTGTCTCCGAACTTCCGATAAGCCGACGATATCCCACCGTAACCTGCTCAATTCTTCCTCCAGTTCTACGACCTTCTCATCGGTACGCAGTGTGGTGTGTTGTATATTGCCAGGGCCAAAGGTCGGTTGTTTTGGTAGCCTGACCTCCCCCGGAGATTCTTCGCTCCCCCTACTTTTTGTGTGTTATCATTTTGAGGGGTTTGTTGGCCTATTAAGAAGAACACAACAAAAGGTATTTCTCAAAAAAATAAAGATGATTTAAAAGATTTATTAAAATTTATGGCCACGTCCAGGCACCACTTTTATTATAATTTAACAGTCAATGTTAACATAACTAAAGATTTAGATGAGACTTCAGAAATATTTTAATTTGAAACACCAGTAAGCTCAGTGTTTTTATTTAAATTTTATCCTAACTTATTATATTCTTCCTATACTTATCACAACAAAACGCGGTAAGCTCAGGTTGCATCGTTATATGACAATACTGTCGCTTACTGGCCAATACATGTTATCGTAACAAATCAATTTTTCTTAAATTGTGAGGTTTCTAATCAAAATTTGATAATGTTATGTTCTAATGAAAGTTAGCAAACACTATTAACAATAATTTTAAAAAAAAATCAAACGCCTATCTATATTTGATGTAATTTGGTAACGAGTTGAATATTAAAACTTAAAACCGCGTTTTCTGAAACTTGGCACTTCTAAGTTTACAGCATTTTGTCGTAACAGGGCCGAATGGGTATTAAGAAGAATAGAACTACACCGTATCATCCTCAGAGTAACGGAATCGTCGAACGTTGGCATCGCTCTCTCAAGACATCATTACGAGCAAAACTGTCTGACACAAGTACATGGATCGACGAGTTACCTACAGTACTACTTGGCTTACGCGCCGCCTTACGCACCGATACAGGCGTGAGCGCCGCCGAACTTACCTACGGATACAACTTACGTCTTCCCTGTGATTTCTTCGATACAAATACCTCCACACCTTCGACTATGGATTATACTTACGTAGAAAATTTACGAAGAATTATTCGAGATAATAAACCTCAACCTGTTACCATTCACCACAGTAATAATAGAAAAGTTTTTGTGCACCGTGACTTACTAAACTGCAGTCACGTGTTTGTAAGAGTGGATGCAGTTAAGAAACCTCTTCAACCTCCGTACGATGGACCTTACAGAGTTATAAGCCGCACCGACAAGACCTACTGTATACAATTACCTGGTCGGCAAGCCACTATTTCTATTGATCGACTGAAGCCTGCTTACATCACAACAGAACCACAAGATACCAGTTTACCATTACCTTCAAGCACAACCGTTACCTTTACCAACGTTACCAAGCAACCTGTTACCTTTACCAACGTTACCAAGCAACCTGTACCAGTACCTGCAAGGAGTTTAACGCCGCGACCTTTGCAAGCAAATACGACGCGCTCCGGTCGCACTATCAAACTGCCGGTACGCTTTCGCTAGAAGGGGAGTACTGTAGCTGCCGTGGCCTGCTACAGATTAATCCATAGAAATAGTGATTAGCTCTGAAAAGAGCTGTTTTAAACATGACTTTAATACAGATTAAGTCAATAGAAACAGTGAGTAGCTCTGATAAGAGCTGTTTTGATAATGACTTTTCAATCACTTCTTAACATAGAAAAGTGAAGTAGTTCTGAAAAGAACTGTTTGATAATGACTTTCAGATTATTATAACATAGAAATAATAATCAGTTCTAATAAGAACCGTTGTGTACGACTTCTGCACACGTAACAACGTTTTTCATTATTCAAGCTAATATTTATCTTCACTCACGTCGTCGCCCAAACATACGCAGCCAACCAGAATGATCTTCAACAATAATTCAAGACTTCGAGTTGATAACAATCTTCACACACGCCGCACGCGCCGAACCATACGCGAGATCGACGTCCGTCCCTCTTCAACGCCGCGCCTGAGTGAAAGAACGAGTACTTTTTTTTTTTTTTTTTTTTTTGTGAGGACGAGTAGTCGGTCTCAGACGACCATTACTACTTTACGCGGGCTGTGGTGGGGCGGATGGCCCTCAACCTAAAGAAAGAACGAGTACGAGCGACGGGTCGTATTTATAACTTACGCACGGAGGCCAGACTGGCCGGTAGGACGGAGCTCGGCGGCGCGCCTCAACATTTCGCGCCATCGCCGCTACGCGTCGCATCCATCGCATGGCGTGATTACAATCTGAGTTGTGATTGGTTATACATTTTTTATATTTTGTAAATATTTATTTTTCTTATATTTTATTGGTTTTACATGTTTACACACTTTTGTATATAAGGCGACGATTTTTATTAAGCCACACGCATTCTACTTCAAGCAATCGAGAGTTTTATTTATACCTCAAGAACCTCCAAATCCTTACAGGAAGCTCTGAACCTGCATAGTCAGACCATCTTGTAAAAATTGAATTGGAAGTTGTAACGTTATGGTCGAATAACTTGTAATAAGAATACTTAACTGATATTGAATGATGAAGATTGGTTTGTTATTCAAGGTAACGTCAAAATGGTCGCTGGATAACTTTGCTGGTCAGTCACGGTCCGTTTTCGCGGATACTGCCTGCACGACTCGTGTACCTATCGCGGTGTCCTGCGTGGGCGACGAATGCGACGCGATGCTACACGAGACCAGTGTCCTACGTGATTTTAGTCATTACCTTTCAAATCATGAAAAAGTACGGTACAATTTTGCTTTGAAATTTTGCAAATTCGTGGTAACTCGTCTGGTTGCTCTCAAAAGAAGCACGCATTACGTCGTGTCTCGTCGCAGACTGTCATAATATAGAGCAGAAGTAGGGAATGCTGTTGAGTTGATCGTGTACGTCGTGTTCGCAGTGGCGCGTCGCGTCGTATTCGTCGCTCACGCAGGACACAGCGTAATGCTTCGGTTCTTGCTGTCCTGGCCTTTAATGGGTTAAGAGGAATACCGTGGGATTAAGTCAGTAAATCATATCATAAGTTCGGGACTCTATAACATCTACTCGGTAACAGGTTGGTATTTAATTGTGTCTCACGATTAAAAAGTGGTGTTATACATTGTATTTCTTTTTAATTTATCTAAACCTTAATATAAAATAGCGTTTTAAGGCAGACTTCATGCCTAAGGAATTCTCGTCCAGTCAAGCTTAGATTCTGCAGAGATTAATATGGCAGGTGATGAAACAATAATTACTTATAAATAATAATAAATGAAACTATTAAAATATTGTTAATAAAGTTTATTTATTTACCTATTTATTAACCAACTTAGGCTAACAGTAACAATCCACACGCTTATAGGTAAGTACACTAATTACAACTAATAGGTACTTAAGTACCTATAACTTAAAGTTACATTTAAACTTAACAAAACATGAAACAATAACTTCAAGTTAAAATTAAACAGATAGATAGTGATTGTAAAAAAAAATAAGAATGTGTAATAAAAAAATATCGAAAATAACGTACGTACAGTGTACCTAAAGACCATGGAAATAAAAATGTCTAGTTGATTACAATTTTGAAACTCAGAGGCTTTACAGGGGGGCTCTATCAAAAGCGTCATCATCATAATAGCCCATTAGTGTCCCATTGCAGGGACGGGCCCCCTCCCGTGACGGAGGTATACTTGGCCTACTGCTTAATACCACGCTGGCCAGACGGATTGGTATAGGGTTTAATTTCAAGTTTTCCTTCTTTGTATTTCGTACAGATAATATTCACGGATAATCCCTGAATCGGTTTTGACGACACCCATGGGATGAGATGGGGTGGTGACTTATTGTATTCTTACTCCGTCACCACACGGAGGTCACTATCAAAAGCGTATGAGGCGGTTATTCAAAAGGAAGCAGAATAAGCAAATTAAAATTTGGCCTCGAATTTTGTTTTTTCTCCTGTCTATAGTTCTTTTTGATAATACGGTATCTACTTACTGTTTACAAAACGGCATTGTTAGGTTCCTACCAAATTTGGATAGGTATAAGTCAAAGTCAAAGTCAAATAGCTTTATTCACTTAGGTTACAAAGTAACACATGCAAATCGTTATACATGTAGTAGAATAGTATAGAGAAAAATGTCTGCCAAACTACTACCACTTTCGCAGACGACTATAGTAGAGCTCTGAGAAGAATGTGGCCAAGAAACTCAGGCCACTCTTTTCAAAAATAATAATTTGACTTTGTTACAATTACCAACAGCAGCGTGAAGAATGATGTGTGCAAGCAAATCTTACATGCATAGCAATTTAAAGTTTAATTGATAAAAAAAATTTCATTGTTAATAAATTGATTTAAAAAAGCTTTAATTGCATGGCACGTTCATCAGTCATCTCGTCACTGCGATATCCGACAGAAATTAACACACAAGCATTTGTGTCGTCAAGTTGATTTTGTTAATCTTTAAGTAGTTGAGAATGGAATAGAATACCATTTAGATAATATAATTAAATACATTTACAAATGCAAGGGAAGTATTTCTATCGTTACAATAACAAATAAAACTGTAAAAGAAAGTAATAAGGTAGTAACATAACATCCGCACAACTACCTAGGTTAAGCCACAATCTACACCATGGAACAAGCAACATGAAATCACGATAATTGAAATCTAAGCCCATGAGTTTTTGTCATTAATATAATCGTTTATTGTATAATAGCCTTTCGATAATAGCTGATTTTTTACAAATGCTTTAAAGTTTAGTAAAGGTAGATCCATTACATGCTTAGGCAGTTTATTGAATAAACGTATACCGAGTCCCGCAAAAGTGTTATGTACCTTATGTAGGCGATGTTGTGGACCTATCAACTTATGCCTATTCCTCGTACCAATGCTATGAATGTCGCCATTTCTATCATACTGTTCAATATTTTGCTTAATATATATTATATTCGCATATATATATTGTGAAGCAACTGTTAAAATACCTATTTCCTTAAAACGATCTCTCAATGAAACATTCGATTCAAGATTGTAAATAGCTCGAACTGCACGCTTCTGAAGAATAAAAATAGATTCGATGTCTGCAGCCCTACCCCACAAAAGAACACCATAGGACATTAAGCTGTGAAAGTAACTAAAGTATACCAATCTTGCTGTCTCTATATTCGTTAGCTGCCTCACTTTTTTAACTGCATAAGCAGCTGAACTTAGTTTTCCTGCTAGAGCTAATATATGAGCACCCCATTGCAGCTTACTATCCAACGTTATTCCTAAAAATACAGTAGTGTCTACAAAACGAAGGACCTCACCGTTTAAAATCAGATTATTACTAAGGCTTTTAACATTGGGCATAGAGAATTTTAAGCATTTTGTTTTGGCAGCATTTAAAAGCAAATTGTTAGCAGTAAACCAGTTCAGGACTTGTGCGAGAGATTCGTTAACTTCATCTAAATTAGTTTGGAGAGGAATTTAAGGAGGTTGTTGTATGAATAGGAACATTGACAAAGAAATTATTAAAAGCATGTGCAATGTCAGCATTATTGGTGAGAACCTTATCTTGAGTTTTTAGTACATAATTAGTATCACGAATTTTCATCCGGCCGGTCTCTGCATTAATAATGTCCCATGTACTTTTAATTTTGTTGTTTGATTCCTTTATCTTATTACTCAAATAAGAAGACTTTGCTATGGCACAAGCCCTCTTAAAAGTTTTCGAGTAGTTCCTGACATATTGAATGAAATCTGGTTGAGTATTATATTGTTTCATACCATACAATTCATACAAGCGAGCTCTACTTTTATATATACCTGTTGTTGCCCAATCACAGAATTTAGTTTTAGAGTTACTAACAAAAGTCTTAGTTTTAAAAATATTATCATATTCAAGCTTGATAATGTCTAATAAATCTTTATAAATATCATCTGGGCTATACTGATTAAGATTAATTCTAGTCACTTTGATTGCAACATTATCACTAAATTGATTCAGGCGGTTTATGGTAATTGGCCTGCATGTGATTTTGTTCTCTGTGGGAGTAGTAATAGATGGAAATACTACCCTTTGCCCACAGTGGTCAGATGTTAAATCACTTAAGATATCCTTATTAACATATTCACAGTTGCAAAATACATTATCTAAGCATGTAGCAGAATGAGATGTAATCCTAGTGGCTTCTTTAAATAAAAACTGTAAATTATAAGACTGAAACAAACAAATTAATCTAGCACTAGTTGAAGATTTTTCAAGTAGATTTACATTAAAGTCCCCGCATACTATAATAAATTTATTTCCTGAGCATAGTCTTTCTAACAATTTCTCCATAACACCCTCGAATAGACTATAATCACTCTGCGGTGGTCGGTACACACAAGCTACGACATGTTGCTCAAGCTCCACACAAGAGATTTCGACTGTGCGCTCGATAGAAAGATTTGCTATGTCTTTTCTTTCTTTAAATTCAACTTTATTACTTATAAATATTAGAGAGCCACCGCGTATAGCCTTCTTTCTTACAAATGCACTTGCCAATGTAAAGTGTGCATTATTAAATAATAATTCATGTGACTGTAACCAATGCTCGGTAACACAAAAGATTTGTACATTATGTTTGTTTAAAAACAGTTCTATTTCTAGTTCTTTGCCAGATAGACCTTGTATGTTTTGATGAACTAAACAAAGATTAAGGCTACCCTTTGTCTTATCTAATAGTTTAAACTATTAGATGGTTTAATAAATGTATTAGTAGTGGACCTACTATCTCCTACCAAACTAATGAGTACTCTATTAGTACTTGTACCTATACCTATATTAAATGCTAATAAATTAGCAAGTTGTTTTCTATAATAAAAAGAAAGATACATGGTATCTTTTGTTAAGTAAAAACTGTTCCTAATAAAAATATTAGAGTCAAAAAATAAAATGTCACAGTAGTGACGTGTACTATTATATAATAGTAAATTTAATTTACCTATATGCCTATTTTGTTCTTGAGTAAGTGTATAAGAATATGGGAATGCACACATAATAAATTTGCAACCTACTGATGCCTGGATTTGTAATACCAGTTCTACTAATATAATTACATCCTTCTTGGTAATAGAAAGGCCATTTCCAAGTAATATGACAACTGTAGACTCTTCGTTAAGTTGTAACTTTTTCAGATTATTCATTATAATACTTAAACTAGCTCCAGGTGAACAAACATTAACAACGGGGCAATCTATGTAAGTCTTAATTAAACTACCCAAACCAACACCCAGTTTGTCCGAGACAATAAATGTATTTTTACTTTTACATAATTTTGAAGACTTTGTTAACATTTTAGTAGTTTTAGAACACCCTGTTTGTATATTAGGTGAGTGTTCAGAACCACCATTGCTGGTACATTGCATACTGTGATTATTACTAATAAGAGAATTGACTTTCTCTAAATTTTCTTTGCCAATTCTTGCTATTTCATCATATTTGGAAATATAATCATTAGTTATTTGTTGATTTTCTAATGTAATCCTATGTAGCTCTGCTTGTGAACTGTTTAGTTTTGTGTTTAGTTCACTAACCTGTAAATCATATTGAATCTGGTTACTTATTAATTTGCTATGGCACTTTTCTAAGTCCAGCATTGACATATTAATTTGCCTACTAAGGTCAACATTAGTAGCCTGCAGTTCCTTTACTTTATGGGACTTGTTAAGAGCAGATTTGAGTTGTTTAACCAATTTATTTAACTTATAATATTTTTTACTTTTCCTTCTGGAATCAAATTTTACTGTGCACCTATTTACCTTTGTTACATCACCTAGGAGCTCTGAAAAATGATTCTGAGTGGCAGTACTATTTAGTGTCTGTATTTTTTCTTCTAGATAAATGATTTTGCTATGCGCTTTATTCAGATCTTTCTCTAACTGTGTATTGCGACTCAGAACCTCCTCATACATAATGTTGCAATCAGCAAAGGAAGCAACTTCTTCAGCAAATCGATCCCGCTGATCTAACACATCCATATATTGGACATCCCGTATAGGGGACGGAACATAGCAGACAGTGAAGGTAACCGCCAGCGCGATGTAAGGGGGCCTCCCTAAACCTACATCTGGGTCGTAAGTCCCAGACGCTGTGTAAAAGATAAAGATGCAAGTGTTCCGTCCTCTATCACGCGCTGGACCCGGCACGCGTACGGAGAATCCATGGAATGCTAAAATTAGGTCTTATCAGGTTAGTTAAACTTAAACTAGACTAAAACTTCGTCAGTGTAGATTAAATAACGAGATAATTTTATACTTACTTAAATATTAACGTGTCTAATTAGCTAATTCAAAAGAGATGGATTTAAAAAACTGTACAGCCTAGGAATTTTATACATTATTATAATCTTTTATCATTAAGTAAGCATTGAAACAACGATTATCATAACCGTAAAAGATAAGTAGCTAACCAATTTCGAGACCTTCATTCGGGAAAATTAAGAAACTTTTTCACAAGCCAACAGTGTGTTTTCTCAGAAAGTGGCAATTTAAAAAGATTATAGTATATCATATATCTCCAGGACTCAACTTTATATATTTCTTTTGGATTATCTTCTTTTAGAGCTTTCACCAATGTCTCAATAATACTTTCATCTCTCATGGAGTCGTATTTAGTATCGAGAGCTGTCACTGCCTTTAGATAATTAGAAAGAGAGTCGATTCTGTTTCCGTGGAAGGATTTTTGTTCTTCATTTAAGTTTTTCAGCATCTCGTTTCCGTGAATTATTTGATTTGAAATTATTCTGCTAGACGTGACGAAACCGCCTGAAAAAATAGTAAAATAAAATTAGATAAGTGCCTACTAATATCACGCTGGCCAGACGGATTGGTATACAGTTTAATTTCAAGTTTTTCTTCTTTTTATTTCGTAAAGATTATATTTACAGATAGTCCCATAGTCGGTTTTTACGACACCCGTGGGATGCGATGGGGTGATGACATATTGTTCTTATATTCTTACTCTGACACCACACGGAGAACTTGAACATATCCTCCTTTCAAAGAAAAATGGTCAATAATAGCCGAGTTCTATGTAACAAACATAAAAATAAAATAATCCTCCTAGTTTTAGAGTCTGTTAAAAGTTATTGATGTCCATTAAGGAGAATACTATAGGGCTATTTAAAGTGACGCAATGGCGTGTTGCCAATATTTTGTGCTTGGAACTGCGTTTAATTCTGGGGTAGGTATATACGTAGCTACGTATATTATGTAGGCGAAATGTTATAGAATAATGACTGCAATAATAGGCCAGTTTTAATATCGAATCAAAATTATTATAAATAAATATTTAGTATTTTTATTGGTAAGTAAACTTTTAAGCAGTTAAAAAAAAACAACTGTCGTTTTTTTAATTAGGTAAGCTCTGTGGCCCCGGGGACTTTTACAAACTTTAAATTATCGCAAACTAAGCTCAAGACCATGGATCACATAAATACATGTCGTACGTAGGATAAGTAATCGGACTTAATGCATGAAACACAACAAATTGTCTGATCCAGAAATGGTTATCATCAACGATCGTCTTAAGCTTGGATCTTTTTGTGTCCGTTAAATTTTTGTTTGTAAAATTCGTCGCAACACATTCACGGACATCTCTACACAGCGCCATTTGTTCCCAAAGTAAGCTCGGCATAACCTGCTTGTGTTATGGGTAACAGAACAAAGGATATTAATACTTATATAAGTACTTTTTTTTGTAAATACTTACATATTATTTTAAGTAAACGACGATTTCAAACAATTTGTAATAAATTTTATGAAATAAAGTATTTTGAAATTTGAAAAAAAAAATTGAAAATATTATATTTACATAGAAACACTCAGACCAATGCAAACAATCATGTTCATGCACACAAATATTTGCATTTAGCGGGAATCGAGCCCGAGACCTCTGCGTAGCAGTCATGTTATATAACCACTACGCAACAGGGATTGATACTAAGAGTGTTCCTCTTATGTCCACATGGAAAAAATGTTTAAAATTAACAATTCATTAAGACAAAACTAATAACAATTACTAACCAGGAACAAAAGCAATAGCACTCATTCCATGTTTCATATGTTCCATTCTCAAAGCTTTAGTCCATGCTATCAAGGCCGCTTTACTGGCACTGTACGCAGCGAAGCCTGGCAACGGATGTAAACCGCAGTGACTGGCCACGTTGATTATACGAGGTTTTGATGAGCATGAGTTCTGTAATGTGAAATGTATACATTTGGTTATCATTTGCGAGAATTACGAGTGTTTGTGTTGGTTTGTTTGAAGTATTAAATAAATACAGAAGTAAATATTAAATTAAATGAATATAATAATAATTAAAAAACGCCATCTAGTCACAAACTAAGCAAAGCTTGTACTATAATATAGTACAAGCTTTGACAAGCTCCGTTGTCTAGTACATATTATGTACTAGACAACGGATAAACCTAGGTACTTAAATACTCTTTTTTTTTGTAAATACATACATATTATACATATAATGCGCTTAAAGAATGGATATTATTATGTTTTTATGTTTAAAGTAGTATACTGTTTTGTTGGTAAAGTTGTTTTGTATCCGACTGCCATACGCGGTCTCGGATTCGAATTCCTTGCACGATGAACTTTGTACTCCTTAATTTCATGTACTTATGTAAAAATCCCGCGACACAGGACTCGATAAATCGCGAAAAGCGGCCTGTAAAATAGTGGGACTGTAAGTAATAAAAAGTACTTAAAAACAGTTTGCATTTTGTGCTAAATAATTTATAGATACATTTACCTATATCAAACAGCTTTCAACTCAATAACGAAGTTGTTTCCAAAAATCAAAAAACATAATCTCAAAGTATCCAGGCTTACATTTTCAATTAAAAACGTTTAAAGGAAAAGGAGGAAGACAAAGATTGATGTTTTCCCTAAGGGCCGATACTCTGGGGTTCATATCTATATAAAAAATGTTTACGAAGTTAATTTCATTTGTATCAAGAATACTGTTTCATTGTTTACGTAGATATCACACGGTTATATCGGAGATATCAAATTATCTATCATTGTTCTTATTGTTTTAGGGAGGTTGGAATAATATGAATGATAATATGAATGTATTGCTATAGAGATTTTTGAGATGTTTGGAGGAGATATATAGTATAAAACAGTGGATCGGACTCATAGTCGTACCTACATTCATCAAAGAAAATATTTAAATGGTAATTGTTTAGAATAGAGATATAGGTAGTATTCTAGACTAATTCACAATTCACACGATGCGATCTAAGCCCACTAGGGCATGCAATACCGGTTTACCGGTTTTGATTTTTACCGGTAAACCGTACTTTTTGGCTGCCGGTAAATTACCGGTATTAGAAACCAAAACCGGTATTTTACCGTTTTGATTGTGTGGATCAATATTCACTATTATTAGTCTGTGCACAAAAATTTTATCAACTGCAATTTATCAAAAACAATTTAATCCAATAGACACATCGTAAATGAAAGTCCTAGACGACTGATGATTACTGGGGCATGCAGTATTAGTTTATATCGACAACCCGTCAATTTTGAAAACTGGTAAATTAATATTATTTATAACATTGTAATGTTTTTCAAAACCAGTTTTTACCATTCAAAATTGGCATCTTATAATCTTGTTTCCACATTCAGCGTAAAAAAAGCTTTCAAAAGCACATATTGACATCAAGTGTGATATTTCATTAAATGCGGAAGATATTTATTTTATTGAAAATGTTTTCAACTGCTTAGATCTCTTCAAAAACACACTGGAAATTATTTGTAGACGTGACGCAACGTTGTTGTCTGTTTATGCTGCATTTAATTTCACTCTAAATGCATTGAAAGAGTTTAACAACCCACTGGCACGCAGTTTGGCAGAGGCTTTGTCGAAAAGACTGAAAGAAAGAAGACTCATCGAAGCATCCCTTCTCTTATACCTCCACAATCCTGCCACTTCGTCATGAATGAAGACTACGACAGTGACACCTTTCCCAAACCATCATGCGAGGAGACTATGAATACGAGTATACTATACTAATAGAATTGATTAAAAGACTTGAGTCCGACCTAAGTGTAGAGCCAGAAAGGAGCAGTGCTGAGGAAGGTATACACATGGTATTGGAGGAAAATGAGATTGTAGTAGAAAGCGCTACTACGAGTATGAACAAATGCAAAAAGCGGTTGATGCAACTTTAAATACAGGAACTTCAACGGCTACCACAATGAAGCAAAGGGATATCAAACTTTTAATGCAATTTGAAATGGCTCTTTTTGACAACAACTGAGATAAAGGAAAGTAAGTACTTGACCAAAGTCTATAACTATGGTTCCTACAGTAGAAGCTAAACGCATTTTGTTCACAAAATAATAAATAAAAGATTATGTACTAAAATATATTGTTTTATTTCATTTTGTAACTACTTTGAAGTCAATTTAATAGCTAATGTTGAAATACATTATATACTAAGTAAATAAAGAGCTGAAAAGTCTTTTTTTAAACATCTCACCCAAAATTAGCTTTTTTACCGGTAATACCGGTTTACCGGTAATACCGGTTGACCGGTAAAAAAAATACCAAAACCGGTAAATTTACCGGTAACCAAAATGGCCGGTAATTGCAAGCCCTAAAGCCCACTCTAAACTGAGTTTTTACTAGACAACGGATAAACATACTACCTATACTTTTTTGTTGTTAATACAATTATTTTTATACAGAGAAAACAGTAAGTAAGTACAGTACCCGGCCGTTTATATTACACATCGACACTCACGTCTCTTTACAAAAGTCGATGTGTAATATTTACGGCCGGGTACTGTACAGTCACGAGCAATAATATGTACACATTTTCGCATTTTGTAAACCAGTTATCTAAAGTTCTGCCAATCCAAAATTGAAAATTCGAAGATTAATTCAAAACTGTACGGAACCTCTTCTAAATTACGAATTCATTTTGATATTGTAATGTCTAGATAAACGTGCAGATAGTTTAGAAAATTTGAAAATGTGTACATATTATTGCTCGTGACTGTACCTGAAGTGCAATCCAAACTTTCATATTAATGCATACGATTTTCATAGAATCGAACACGTGACTTCTTCGTAGCTGTCATGGACATTTTTTTTACCACTTTGTAATATAATCAGATAAAATATTTTGTATTTTTTATTATTTTTCATAAATGTTTTTAATATGATGTGGTATAGTGCTTTTAAAAAATAAATACCTTAATAAAAAGAGGTCGCCAAGAATAACTAAAATTATTAATACCTCTAAAGCCGATTTTCTAAGATCAGGCAAGAACGCAGATGTGACTTTCATAGCTCCCAGTAAGTTGACGTTGATCGTCTTCTCAATCATAGCAGGAGTTTGCCACTCGTAGTCACCTATAGTCATCGTACCAGCATTGTTTACTACCGCATGTAGCCCTGAAATATAAGTTGTATTTGTATATTTATACTGAAATTCCGTGTGGTGACGCAGGAATACAATATGTCACCACCCCATCCCATGGGTGTCGTAAAAACCGACTAAGCGACTATCCGTGAATATTATCTGTACGAAATAGAAAGCAGGAAAACTTGAAATTAAACCCTATACCAATCCGTCTGGCCCGTCGTATTAGTAGGCCAAGTATCCCTCCGTCACGGGAGGAGGCCTGTCCCTGCAGTGGGACATTAATGGGCTGTTATGATAATGTTAATATATTCCTCACAAACATTAGGTAATCATCACACCACGATATTGAGGTCCAATTAAGATTAAAATTTGGTTGAAGTTTGTACCAAACTGTAAATATATCTACGCTGCTAATACTATAAAACGTAAAATGTAGTAGGATTTTGTATCATAACATAATTATTAAGGTGGCAATATTTAGAGGAGGCCTATGTCCAGCAGTGGACGTCAATTGGCTGAAATGATGATAATAATTGGGTCAATCTCCAAATCGGGCGTATTCGTGTGATCGCTCTGGTGCTTTTTAGATCGTGATATATTTTGGTAATTATGTATCTCATTGAAAATAATGATATTAAAATACTACATTTTTACTATTGGCCTTCATTTTTGACAAACAGTTATGGAAATATTTAAGTTCAAACATTTTCGCGTCCAGAGCAATCATGATAGGCGCTAGAGCAATCATAAATGGTGAAACAAAAATAATAAAATTGATAATATATTATTTATTTAGTCATTTTTAGTCTTGCATGTTACAAGATTTTATGATTTTATGTTTAGGGGATGTATCTAGAGCTTTTTGAGAGCTCATCAGTTGGAAACTTGTTCATTTTAAGGCAGCGTACCGATTTTGAAACAACGGAACCCTTATAGGATCACTTCGTTGTCCGTCTCTCTGTCTGTCTGTCTGTCAAGACCATTTATCTCAGGAACGCGTGGAGGTATCAAGCTAAAATTTTCAACAAATATTATTAGTGATGAGACATTCTATGACGTCACATAGAATTTTTGACAGATAAGTAAGTCGTGACGTCACATAATTTTGGCAGGAAAATATTTTTAGACAGCTGAGTCGTGACGTCATTGAATTTTTGACAGATGTGTCGTGACATTACAGAATTTTTGACAGATGAGTCGTGACGTCATTTCTCACATTCACATCTGATGTGTCGTGAAATCACAGAATTTTTGACAGATGAGTCGTGACGTCATAGAATTTTGGCGGGAAAAATAATATTTAGACAGCTGAGTCCTAACGTCATCACAATTTGGCGAGAAAGTAAATAGGTTTGTACGGAACCCTCGGTGCGCGAGTGAGACTCGCACTTGACCGGTTTTATAAGGGTTCCGTATCGATTTTGGAAAAACGGAACCCTTTGTTGTCCGTCTCTCTATCAAGACCATTTATCTCAGGAACGCGTAGAGGTATCAAGCTGAAATTTTTACCAAATACTAAAGGTCTGTTGCCTTTTAGTGCTGTAAAAAAATCAAACTTCTAATCTAACGAAATCGAGACATATAGCCGTTTATGTCGCAAATTTTGGATGAGCAAAGGGCAAAAAGCTACAGGGTACTTTTAGTCTACATACAAACTTGAAATTTGGCATGAAGCAAGGTCTTATAGTGCATGTAAAGGAAAACTTCTGAAAACTTGAAATTTTGACTTCCATCATATTATATTTTGATAATTTCGTCATAGTCATAATAATTTTGACAGCTGAGTCACATGACTAGTGACGCTATAGAATTTTGGTCACGTGACACGTGACGTCATAGAATTTTGACAGATAAGTCGTGACGTCATAGAATATTGGCGGGAAAATATTTTGCAGGGGAGTCGTGACGTTATAGAATTTTTGAAAGATGAGTCGTGACATTTGTCGTTGTAACAATCTGGTATTATTACTTAAAGTAGTTTTATAACGTACAATTATTGCAAAATATCATCGCTCTGGTCTTTTGGACAGAGCAATCATAGCCATAGCGATCAAAAAAAGTCATAAAAGCATTAATGTAGCCCAAAATAAAAACAGTAGAAAGTTGTGTTTACGTCTCATAAAGAACATCATTACTATCACTTAATTCACTTAATAAGCACATTTACAACCTTACTACTTAATTTATAAAACATGCCATATCAATCATCAAATTCGAGAACCAAACCCAGATAAATCATAAACTTACCCTCGTAATGTTGGAGTGGGGGACCGTGGCAGAAATGTATGTTCCTCAGCGGTTAGACCTGAACAGCCACTACCCAGGGGGAGGGGAATAGAGTTTCTATTTCGTAAAACGAGAGATGAGCGCGATGTTTTACTCCAGCGCAGAGCGATGAGATAAAATGCCAGGTCATGACGATAAATTTAAATTGTGCCAAAAATATTGTTAATATAATTTTAAAAAAAATATTACAAGGAAGATTAACTTTTTGTTATGTTATATAAAATAACATCGGACATATGAACCTTCTCAATAAAAAGTTACACAATGTTTTCTCATTCATTCGGGAGTTAGGTCAACCCAGAGCAATCAGGATTTTAGGGTTTATGATTTTTTTTTAAATATTTCTAATAAACTAATTCATAATTTCAGCCCTGCACCACATAGATTAGACACCAAAGTGTACATAAAAAAATGTAAAGAAAACGTTTATCGATTTCAAAATGGGTTTCTCCAGTCCGACACGATAAAAAATGCCTCTGGAGATCTACCCAATTATTATAAAGAACATAAAAAATGTCATTCTTATTATTCCGATAATGTTTATGTTAAAGGTTTCACTTCTCGAACGGGAGAACGATATAATTATGTTTTTATATTAAAAAAAATATAGCACTCAGCAAGTTTTAAACTTTGTTAAGCGAAATGCATAAAGTAATGCATGCAGTAACCGCTAAAAAATAAATGGCACACTCTGTTTTATTTCCCAGCACCTTAGAGGTTGTCCAGCCGCCAAGTTTACATCAAAGGAGTTACCTACGTGTGTTATACGGCAGAAAAATATTCTCTATACAAACATGTTCTTATTTCAAAACGTAGTGAGAATTATTTTAATCATACAATAAGTACCTTTTTAAAATGTTTTAAGTTCTGAGGTAACAAAAACAAATAAAAACTACTCAATTGAAAACCTCCTTGTTTTTAAAGAGACCGTTATAGACAAATGTATAAATAAAACATCTAATATTATTATTCGAAATTCAAATCAGGCACTAAACAACTACCATAGTTAGGATCAACATAATTTATGGATACGTTAAATTGCTTCGATGGCGTGGCTGACGTTGTACGCAGCTGTCGTTGACCTGGTCGCGGGTTCCGATCCCACACTTGAACAATTGAGTACCTAATCTACAAATGTTTACCCTGAGCCTACATGTTTAAAAATAAATCAATAAACTGTACCGGTGGTAAATCTGGTATGTCAGCGGCTACCATACGCGAAGTTACTGTGAATCCCACGCTATTACTTATTTGCGCGACTTTTGCCTTAAGCATAGATGCACTTCTTTGCAAGACAGGGGTCGATCCCTGGTGCGAAAGTTGTATAAAAAATAAGGAGTATAATACTTACTATAATTTGGATTGTCGGTCAACAAACGATGAACATACTCCCGAAAGCCTGCAACACTTTCGTTGTCAGTCACGTCGAGTTTACAGGGATGTGCACATAACTTCTTCAGACTTTCTGCAGCTTGAGTATCAGGACCTCTATGCATGCCAGCTATTGTTATGATACCTTCACGGGCTGATCTTGCTGCTATGGCCCATCCAAGACCGCTGTCACATCCCGTTATAGCCACCACGCGCGTTATCGACATTTTAGATTTTTCTTCTTTAGTTTACTTTGTGGAACTGGAAAATTATGAACAGTACGTAAGTAAATAATTTAAAAGAAAACGAATTGATTACGTGGTAAAAAAAAAATATATTGAATACTTTTACAACGTTTTATTTGTTTTAATTAAGTATTTACACGGTGGACGCTTTTCGAGCGAAACGCCGGGAACCGAACCGGGACGGCTAGAGGAGGTACGTAATGCCTGTGGTGCTCTTGCCGTTGTGGCTTTTATTTGTGACAGAGCAACACTGTTGATTTCCTGTCACTTTATAAAAGTATTTTACAATGTTTCTTTGATATGTTTATCGCATAAACAACCTGTTACCTTTTCAGAATACTTATTATAATAACAAAGCGCGAAAGTAAATAAACTAACTTAGATAATATTGTTTCGTGTAATGATAACGAACTGTCCGACCAAGATCAAGGTTAAAGCAGGACTGAATTCAAAGAGATCGTCTACAATAAGTTTGCATATAAAACGGTCTCGTATTTCGTTGCATATTTACTATGAATATCATTTTATTATCGTCACTGTCTTCGCGTCGACGGAATTCTTTTACATAGGCATCACATCAAACTATACTTTTTATTTAAAATTGTGTTTTATTACAAGCGAATAAGGTGTAAAGATGTCTAGGTTTTATGTGTTGTTGTGTGTTGTGTAGATGTAGACTACGTTTGAGTTGTGCTTTAAGATATTTTTACATGTTTATTTTTACTACCTTTAACCACAGTATAAATATTTAAATTATATGTATTTGTACCTACTGTGCTTAAACTGTGTTTCTACGTATCTTTCTACTACAGGTACACCATGTCACTAACCCAGTTCAGATAACTACTATAACAGTCGTAAAGGTAATAATTAGTCTATATATTTATTTCTAACATAATGTAAATAAACACTATTTACTTTAAATTAAAGATCAATATAAATATAACAATTATGTAAATGTACCAATTTGTTGTACACTTTGGTTTTAGTTGCTTATTTTTAAACTAAGTTTTGTAATCACAAAAATATTGATAACCTTTAATTATTTCAAAAAGATATTTTATATTATACTTATTCGGAGTATAGATAGTAACTTCACTTATTTAAATTAAATAACTAGTCTCTAATTACTACAAAAGTTATACTTCTAGCATTTCAATAAAAAAGGAATACAGCAATATAGTACAACATATAAACAAATCTTATTTACCTCTAGAATGTCACTTTTATTTTATCCTATATTCAAACTTTAAAAAAATTTATTAAACATTTTCAAAGTAGGGTTACTTTGAAAATGTTTAATATTTTTTAAAAGTCTGAATACCTTTTTACTTACATACATCAATGTTAAAATGTTACGAATTCGTCATACATTAGGGTCGTAGACAATGATTTTATACCTCTTTTTTAATAGAACATCATTGCTTATACTTACCTACTTAGACTTAGCATGTAGGTAAATGCAATTTAAACCTTATTTTAATCAGCTCTAAAGAAAGGAGTTTCACAGAACAAACAGAAAAAGTTATATTAAGACTACAGTAACACACATTTAAAAACATACACACGAATTGAAAACCATCTCTTCGTTTTGAAATCGGTTAAAAATTCGTACAGTTACGTACAAAAATGTCGTACATTTGGATAAAGAGACGCCAATAAAAGTGGATCGTTTCAGCACGAATACCCGCCTGAGAGATTAGACCTATTGAACGGAAACAATCTTGTATTTCTGCTTGACTTAATTCGGATAGGATCTGGCGGGCTAAGCCTGTTTCACCAAATACACCACAAATAATATTGCTTCTAACTAATCAAACAGTCGGAGTGACAGTTGTAAATTAATTAAGTTTGAAAATAGAATTCTTTAAATATTGTAAAGGTTCGTTACTTTTAGTAAGTATTTTTTTTTTTATAAAGATAAATCTTGCCGTGCATCGAGGGGACTTTTACTGACATGTAATTAATGAACACAAGGTACATCCAGTACATTACATAACCAGGTACACACAAATATTTATGTTTTTTAAAGTTTGTAAAAGTTCCTGCGACTGGCTTGAAAACCCCTTACCGACTCGTAGTCACACCAAGCTTGTCACACCAGTGTGACAAACAGTAATCTTTTTCTTGTTTGTCACACTACTGATTTTGACACACCTTTTAATTTATTTATTTCTAAACTAGTGATGTCCATGTTACAGTACTAAGTTTTTTATATTAAAATCATCAAAGTATGTACCTACATACTTTGATGATTTTGAGTGGCAAGCAGACGATAGAATTTAATGAATAAAAAACGTTTTGTGTATTATTGGTCTTTTTCTGGCACTTTCTGAACACACTAGTAGGTACTAGTGTGTTCAGAATACTTAGATTTCGCCGTTTCCAGAAAAGCAGACGATAGAATTTAATGAATAAAAAACGTTTTGTGTATTATTGGTCTTGAACTTGTACTTATTAATAATTGTCGGCAAACGATTTTACTATGTAGGCACTGCACTAGCAATTATGTTATACATGATGTTGAAAAATCAGTAGTGTGACTAACAAGAAAAAGATTACTGTTTGTCACACTGGTGTGACAACCTTGGTGTGACTACGAGTCGGTAAGGTGAAAACCCTTATGTATATTCAATATTGTAATACCATGCCACTAAAATCATGTTTCCAAATCATTAAAATATGCGTTTGTACGCACATTCAAAATAACTTATTAAAAAAAGTTATGAAAAATTCGTGTGGTGACGGAGTAAGAATACAATATGTCACCACCCCATCTCATCCTATGGGTGTCGTAGAAACCGATTAAGGGACTATCTGTGAATATTACCTTTACACAGAAAGAAGGAAAACTTGAAATTAAACCCTATACCAATCCGTTTGGCCAGCGTGGTATTAGTAGGCCAAGTATCCCTCCGTCACGGGAGGAGGCCCGTCCCTGCAGTGGGACATTTATGGGCTGTTATGATTATGATGAAAAATTACATCGAGCAATTAAAAAGACTAATATTGCTCAGTGGATTGCGACATAATGTAGGTATAATATATGTTATAAGTAACAATGTGATATTGGAAAATAAAAACAGCCATAAATCCTTTTTGGTCGGCGTTTCGAGTGAGATCAGAATATGTATTGGCAAATAACAAAATATGTCTGTACCAAAGGGACACGCTAATTGTGACGCTGTTTACCAGCTCACAATTCTTTATTTGTTGCATTGATTTTACATAAATTTACCACCCGCTGGGACGATCGACATAGATTGTGAACGTACCGCGATATTGGGATTCAGGGATCACTGACGAAATCGCTGATAAATTGTCTTCGCCCCTTTTTTTGTGAGACATTCGGGCCCTGTCAAAAGTCACCGAGCTAGCTTTATATGGCAATCTTGTTTTATGAATTTTGGGCAGATAGCCACCTTAATTTGAAATTGATATAAGAAGGAGAAACAAAGAGATGGACAGAGAAACTTTATCATTTTCTGTTGCAAGTTTAGAATAATGGTCTGCGTTTTTTAATAATATGAAATATTTCATTCACATCATTTTAAAATTTGGAAATTTCAAAATAAATTTATTGTTTATTTATTTATCCTGTTATCAAAATAACGTAACTTAAACCTATTTCATTATATTATGTAAAATTTAGGAGTGTACTTATAATAATATATTAGGTATGGTTGTTGCATTTTAATGATATAATCCAAACTTAATATATTATTTTTTTCTGTAACATGAAGTACCTACTGTTTAGAACAAAACCTACTAGATTTAACCCTTAGTTATCTATCGTTATAATTACAAATTCCACAGTCAAGTCCATCCCCAAGGAAAGTTATTTTCATTTAACTTGATAGGCCTCAATTTTTACCACACTTTTCTTTTGTTTTGCTGAAACAAAAATATCCTTCCACAAGTGTCTTGCGGTGAATAGCGGTCATCCGACCGCCACTTTTGAAGAGAAGTGTACTCTGGGGAAATCTGTACGCCCTCGGCGCAGGCCTGATAATAGTGTTTGTACATTTGAGTGTTCTTCTCTCTTCACCCGGATTGTGTTCCACAATACTTAATAGCATAGGGAAAGCGAAGCGTGCCTGTAAGTGTCTCGCGTGGATGTATAAGAGCTATTTTGTGGTCGTTAATTGAATATCGAATTTAAGGGAAATATAATACCGTTCATTTCTTGGCTAGTTGGTATAGGTGCAGTCTATGCGACTGTAGTTGTCGCAGAATCTATTCTTACACACGTCGTCGCAATTAACAGCCTTTTTGAGTATATTAATAATATATTTATCTTAGCAATTGATAGGTTGTGTATATTTCGCGTCTAACAAATACAACAAAAATAGGTACAGATTACATACATATCTAATAATTTCTAAGAAACAAAAATCATATCAAGAAACTTTTCTTACTTTTCGCTTTTTGTTAAGAAAATTATATTATATTAGGCAACAAATTTCCTCGCGTTATACTGATTTTTGTGTCGTGGCAACATGGAGTTTTCCCACAATTCATCATCATTCGTCAAAGGCAGGGCTTGCCGCCTGTTTCTACTAAATACGTACTTGGGAAATGATTAAGCTGCAAATATTACGTCGTAAACTTTCTTCAACGTTATGTATTTCCGTCAAATTAGAAAATATATATTTTTTACAGTACTTTTACTAGAAGAATAAAAATACTTATTTTATGTAGGTAAGGTTTGCTACTATTTTTAAACTCTTTTTAGGTATTAGCAGCTGGTATTAGTAATTGCAGTATTCAGACATCACCAAACTATGGATTAAAATTAGTAATATTGGGACATTTATTAAAATATGTATGGCAACATCTGGCTAGACATGTGAAAACGTTTTACAGTTTTCAAAAACTTTAGTGTATTTTGAATAAATGAATTGAATGTTATTTTATTTTTTTGAAGTTTTAATAAAACGGATAAATATTAATATTATCAATGTAGTAGATTTTTTTTTATGTTAAAGACGTTTTTAGTACCTACTCACTTTAGTACTTACACAAGATTACAGCAATCCTAGTTAATATTCTGTGACCTTACCTATTCCTCGTATTAATACAACACTAAATAAATAGTAAATACACCAACAGAGTATAAGATTTAGTAACTTTTCCCTTCAATCATTGCCATATGTTCAACGCCAATAACGTAATATGAGGGAAAATATCTTAATTTATTATTATTTACTTCGTAATACACAATAGACCTAATTAAGAGGCAACCTGTGAAGGAGGTCTTAACTAACATCGAGCTTGAAATAACATTACTTAACTAATTAGGATGTTATCCGCGTGGTGACGGAGTAAGAATACAATATGCCACCACCCCATCTCATGCCATGGGTGTCGTAAAAACCGACTAAGGGACTATTCGTGAATATTATCGTTACAAAATAAAAAGAAGGAAAACTTGAAGTTTAACCCTGTACCAATCCGTCTGGCCAGCGTGGTATTAGTGGTCAAGTATCCCTCCGTCACGGGAGGAGGCCTGTCCCTGCAGTGGGACATTAGTGGGCTGTTATGATGATTTACGATGTACTGGTTCGATGGGACGACTCTCAAGTAATGCCAGTCTGTTCCCTCTTACTTTATTGGTGAAAGAGGATCACCATAGGTTTTAGTCGGTAAAGTGCATTGACTATGGTCAATAGAAACCAGTTACATATTAAAATAACAGCATACCGGGTCCTCTTACACACGGAAACTTCAATTCCACTAACGGCAATTCGGTATGTAAAGTTTTTTTTGGTATTTTTTTTTATATTTTTATTTTAAAGGTTTATTAATTATAATCAACTAATTTGAGTATTTTTGCTTTTTTACCTATAGTTTATTTGTAGTAAACAGTTAAAGTAAGTAATTCGACCGCATGTATGACGTCAAATTAGTTGTTTTAATTATTGAGTAATGAAATCAGAAACAAACTTCTGTTTTTTTTAGACAAAAATCATAATTTAGACAAAAAAATGAAAGACAAAGTAATTTATGTATAATTGTAATTAAAAATAAACACAATCAATCGATTTTATTACTTATTGATCTAAAATCTCTAAATGACATTCGACATAGGTTAACTTTTACTTTACATACCGAATTCTGTTTGTAACGTAGAAAGAAAACTAAATTAAAAGAAAAACTTTTTTATTTTATAACCTTACGTAACGTTAAGTTTTTCATTTAAAACCATTTTGCTTTTGAATACACAATTCTGCAATCGACTCTGAATATGAAGGCAATTTGCCCGCCAACAAAGCAACCCTGCTATTGCCACCGAAACAGCAACAAAATATTGCCACCACAGCCGGTAGCCGTATTTTTCACTTCATAAAAGTTTATTTGTGCTCGATAGCATGCAAAATCTAGCTCCCGTGAAACTCAAATCCCGCATTCCAGAAATATTATGGTACATTTAACCCATTTATTGCTGGCATAAGAAGGATCCGGTACTCGAAAATCTTTCTCTATGTGGAGAGTGAATTAGATTTTTATTCGTTATTTTACCTTTGGTTGAGTAAGAATATTTTTGGTGTACCATTTAAGTTGTAAAAGATTAAACGGATTAAACGCAAATTTTAGAATAAAATATTAAGATTGAATGAGACAAAGAGACCTCTAAGTAGTAGCCGCGCACTTAACCACCGACGCGACGCCATAGTCCATAGTGATCGAAAGCCGTAGATAGTTAAATAATAATTGTGTTAGTTAAATATTCAGAATAAAAAACAAAAAGAAAACTCAATGTTTTTTTGATTAAAAATACTTTATTTAAATATTAAAACATAAACACACACCAGTAACAAAGTTAAATCTATACATCTTTAACATTACTGTTTATCCAGTCAAGGTAATGATATACATTAGTATAGAGAGAAGGCACTGACGTCCCGCAGGGGGAATCTGCCCTCTTCCCACTTACAACTCCCACTATCTGATACTTTCCTCCATAAACGGTCATAAGTGGTCCACCAGAATCTCCTTTACACGTATCTTCGCCTGTGTAACCCGCTGCACAGAGATTGCGCCTTGAAAGGCCAGGATAGAACTTAGTACATTTTTCTTGAGGTACTAAGTTGACGATAGTGGATTGTTTGATATCGGATCTGTAGCGACCGTTTCGACCCCAGCCGGCGACTGCGAGGCGGAGGTTAGAGAAAGTCGGGGTATCAATGTCTATTGATGGCAGGCATATCGGTCTTATGTAATCTGCAAATGAGAATTTGATTATGAGTTTTATTGGTTCTGTTGAAAATTTTAAGTTTGCTTAGTTTTGTTGAAAGGTGTTTGTTTAAAATGTGGTGATGTAAAAAGTTTATTAAATGTCACCACTTCATCGTGCAAGCTTGTTTTGATAAATGTTATCGCCTCATTATTATCATCATCATTACAGCCCATTAATGTCCCACTGCAGGGACGGGTCTCCTCCCATGACGGAGGGATACTTGGCCTACTAATACCACGCGGGCCAGACAGATTGGTGTAGGGTTTAATTTCAAGTTTTCCTTCATTTTATTTCGTATTGTTAATATTCAAGGATAGTCCCTTAGTCGGTTTTACGACACCCATGGGATGAGATGGGGTGGTGACATATTGTATTCTTACTCCGTCCCCACACGGAGAATATCCTACTAGGGATCAAACCCCGTATCGCAGGGACTTTTTACAGTGTAAAGTACCATATTATTTTGATTTTTTTAATAATATTAGCGTGGTATTTTTTATATTTTAGTAAGTTTTATAAGTTTAGTTTATGCTTAACACTTGAAGTAATCAATATAAAAACAAGTATACAGTAGAGCTAGAAAAAGCCGTTTCACACAACGTAATTTTATATGGTTTCATTATTGTATGTAATTTTCTTGAAGTAGGTGCATAAAAAAGAAAGTAATTTTCTTTGTTTATAAAATAAAGAAAAACGGAAGAATCGGCCATTATATTAGCTGGTATTTTTTTTTATTCATTATCATATCAGCCAACAGACGCGGAACCAGTACTCATTGCCCGATATGGCCGATATGGTCATGGGTTCTGTGTGTTAAGTGCCTTGATCACTGCCATTTCAAGTGGCCAATTGCGGATTTCTTTATTTCTGATTTAATCACAGGGAAACCCGGGTTACTGTTAGTCTTCTGATAAGGCTCATGCTAGTTATGCCTACGTCTCTGCTCCGTACGGTATTGGCAACACACTCTGAGATCTTTATAATTTATATTTTATTTATGAAGATATTACAAACAAAATCAGGCATTATAATTAAGAAATTTTAATTAGGACTGTCTTAAGTAGAATTCCTTAACTCGGTATGATTTAATAGCCGTTTAAGTCATAAGTAAGCTTTGAATCCTGCATACGTGCATCCAATTAGTAGGGGTGGATAATACATGTGCATCTCATTTACACTCATTGCTATGAAGTAGGATAGAGTGGGATGCCGTAAAGCCGTGACGTACAGTTAATGCAATTTAATGCGTCGAGTCTCGTCTCGGCTTACACGAGGTTTGTATTCTAGATAATAAGCTTTGAGCTGCATGTGTTATGATGTTATCTCAGATATACTCTATTTATTTTGGAATAAATTCGAGTTCAAGCTGTTTTTATAAATATTTTATAGAGGATCGACTGAATTCAAATCATTTGATTGGACTAGGCTTTTTAAAAGTAACGGATAAATACAGTGAAGGAGCAAATAATCAACCTAGATCAGAATAGTCTTTTAAGCAGCTCTTTTTCTCCATTTATGTAGAGATAATATCAAGCGAACTTTTCGTCACACAATGGGTTAGGGCGGTAACAGCACGACTTCTTAGGGTCATAGCACATATAACGTAACGTAAGCGGAACGTCACCGTATCAACTCGAGTCGTTCAGTATTCTTTGTATGAAACCCCTTACTGCACCGCACACTAATCGGATACGTAACGTAATCGGATTTTTGACGTTTGACACCGAGAAAAAAGGCGAGGCGATGCCGATCCGTTAACGTTACGTTATAATATGTGCTATGACCCTTATTCTTCGGAGATCATGTAGTCAAGGCATTGTGAGTGTACACTGTACAGAAACTGGATGCGTAAGATTAAGACAACAACGGATCGTTGTCATAAAGTGTCTTAACCCCGTTGCCACACCTTCTTCGAACTTTTACGAGAATCCGAAAAGAAGAAAGACAATGGAAAAATTTATACTTGAGGCGGGACTCGAACCCGCGTCTCTGGACTATACGCATCTAGCGCCATGGCCATCTAGCCTCCACAAACTCATATATACACAAGTGGAAAAGCAACTAAGTAATGCTCAACACGGTTTGAGACGCCATTGGTCCGTTGAAACAAACTTGTTGACCTTGACTGAATATATTTCAGCCCAACTTGACGTACGACAGCAAGTAGATGTATTATACTTCGATTTTCGAAAGGCTTTCGACCGGGTCAACAATGACATTCTGCTTACGAAGCTAAACGCTATAGGCTTTTGCCCTAACCTTCTGCGTCTGTTGGCCGATTACCTCCGCGACCGCCAGCAGTATGTGAGACATGGGATTTATGAATCTGGCACTTATCACACCCGTTCTGGCGTAAGCCAAGGTTCAATTCCTGGGCCCTTACTATTTCTTTTAATGATCAACGATCTTCCAGATGTTCCTCAATATGCTAAATGTCTCTTGTATGCAGATGACTTAAAACTCTACGCTTGCGTTAATGCTATATCAGATTGTGAAGCTATTCAGAAAGATATAGACCTGGTTTATGATTGGAGTGTTTCCAATAAAATGGAGTTCAACTCCTCTAAGTGTTCCGTCATGAGTTTTAGTAGAAAACAGCATCCAATTACCTTCGATTACAAATTACAAGGCCTGACCGTAACTAGATCGTCAACCACAAAGGACTTGGGAGTTGTTTTCGACCGGAAGCTGACATTCCACGATCATATTACGACAGTTGCAAAGGAATCCTTTAAAAGGGCTTGGATGTGTCCTGGGAAACACACGAGATTTCCAAAATAAGCACGTCATAACACTCCTCTACAGCACGCTTGTCAGAAGTAAGTTAGAAGCGAGTTCCTGTATCTGGAATCCACACGAGGCTTCATACGCTCTACTACTCGAAAAGGTACAGAAAAAATTCTTGAGATTTCTGTATAAATCCTCTCTAGGTCATTATCCGTATTTGTATCCTACCAAATATTTGACAGGGTGTTTAGGGTATAATACATTAGAAACTAGGAGAGCATATGATCAGCTGATCATTATGCTGAAAATATGTAGAGGCATAACTGATGCTCCCGATCTCCACAATGAGCTGATTCGTTTATACGTTCCGAACAACTACCTCCGCGCTCGTAATCACCGTCTACTCTCAGTGCCCGCATGCCGTACCGTAGCCCACGCATCGTCTCCTATCCCTCGCGTCCTTTCAGCGCTCAATAACCTCATGGAAGCTTTCCCTGATTGTGACTTATTCGCAGATGAGTCTAATATTGTAAATAAAGTATGTTTAAGTTTTTGTGAAAGTTTATAAATAGTTATTTAATTGTTTCTTTTCTTATATATTTTATTTTGTAAATGTTTTAATATTCCTGTTTTTCTTTAGTTATTTTATCGTTTGTTTTACTGTTTTTATAGTGTATTTCTGTGGTGTATGTTAATGTAATTGGTTTGTAAAACCGTGTTAACATTAATTAAATAAATAAAAATGGCCTCGAGGGCCACCCGAGTACCCGAGTAGTATTTTTACGAGAATTCCCTTTCATATTTTCATTAACGCAGCCTTTAATAAATATACTTAAGGTAAATTATAAGTAGCAAGACAAATAAGTAAAATGAATTACCGGTGTAAGGTGCGTTCTTTTCGAGCTTAATCAATGCGATGTCATTCTTCAGCTGCGTATCTTCGTATTCAGGATGCAGTGATACGTCATAAGCTTTCATAACAACATTTTCGACACACTTTTGCCCTTGACCCAGCACAAATTTACAGTCTTTTGGGAATGTCGACTTGTCATATTCAGCGAGGTTTACTTCTATGCTGGAATAAAGAATAAGTTCTATTAGGTACATATTTTTCTGCTCAATAAATCATATCCGCCAAAGAAGCGGCGGAAAAGGAGACCTGTCTTAACCCGCAAATCTTGGCGCCAACAGCTGGCGCTTTGAAGTCTTCAGTTACCTTTAAGAGCTTGCAGGCTTTATGCTGTGGCCAGTTTACGCCAACGATAGCAAGCCACAGCGTGAGGGCAGTGTAACTGCTAGGGTCCAGATTTAGAACCATCTCTTATAGGAGCGGTGATAAATGTAGGTGGCCCCCACAACCTTGGTTCCTTATTAGACTTTTGGAAAAAGGAGAAATAAAAACAAATCTGTTGTATACAGAATACCACTTTGCCTGGTAGTTGGTCTTTATAGGCTTCTATAGCGTAACCAAACTCAGAAGGTACAAACCTAGAGCATTTCCCCTACAAAAAAAAAGATAGCAATAACGATTGATTTAGGTACTTACTCAACAATCTTTCCACCTTCATCATAAACACAATGTCCAGCAGTCAGCACATATCTTTGACTAATAAGTGTGCCTCCACAGTTAAACGCTGCTCTCTTGGTGCCGTAATCAAAGGTCACTTTCAACAGCACTGTCCAGGGAAACTGCTCCAGTTCTGTCTCTCGACCACCTTTGGAAAAGACAGGATTATTAATGGATGTTCAAATGGTTTACAGGTTTGGAACTACGCGGTTAGTTTACACAATGACCTCTGTGGCGTTGGGTTACTGTACATGTCTATTACGCAAAGGTCTTGTTGTCTTCTCTCGGTCAATGGAAAAAGTATAAAAGTTTCTAGTTTTTCTAGTACAGTCAGCATCAAATAGAGCTGATTGATGATATGATGATTACAACAACTTGAACGCTATGTCTGCGAACATAAAATTGAATTTATATTCTTCACATTATTTTGAGTACCTACTCTGAAAGCACATATTATTATCTATTTGGTGCTGACTGTACCTATTCTAGGATACTGCACGGGTCTTATGACCCAAAGGAAAATCTGTCATATAATTAAGTCTGGCTTAAGTGCTATTAGTAGGCCTCGTTTCTTTACTGGAGGACGCCCACCGTTATCATGACACTATGACTATCATTTAACGTCCCAATACAAGGAAGAGAAAATAAGAAGGAAAATCCTTCCTAACCAAAAGAACATAAATTGGCCTATTATAATATTGTATGCAAATTAAAACTTTTTACCTTACAATTGAAATTAAAATATTAATTTCAAAGAAACAACACAAGCTACGAATGACATTAGAAACTCCATACTTGTTGAGTAAAATACATTTTGTACATTAAATGTCAGAGTATAATAGCCAGTTAATTAAAATGTCTATTACACGATTCTGTTAATTAGTGGTAGGCTTGTATAACCTCATATTTGTACGAGATAACGATGTGTATTTGTTATTTTGTGTTACATTAAGAAAAGCTTGACAGGGAAAGCGTAAGGCGTGTAATTGATGGAAAATGTCTCGGTAGCATAGTGGGTCATGTATGTGGGTGTCGTAAGAGAGGTCGTGGGTTTCATTCAATCCTACAGAAGATTATTGTGCGATACTCAAATAAATGTATTAAGTTTGCCGACCTCTGTGGTGTAGTGGTTATATAACATGACTGCTACGCAGAGGTCTCGGGTTCGATTCCCGCTCAATGCAAATCTTTGTGTGCATGAACATGATTGTTTGCGTTGGTCTGGGTGTTTTCTATGAATAATATGTATATATTTACAAAAAAAATATTTAATAAGTATGTTTACCCGTTGTCTAGTACCCATAGACACAAGCTTTGCTTAGTTTGGGACTAGATGCCGTTGTGTGAATGTGTGAGGAATATTTATTTATTTATTTATATTAACTACTTTGTGTCCGTTTATTTTAAGTCTGTAAAAGCTCTTATGACAGATGCATCGATTCCTAGATTCCTCCTATCAATAATTATCGGTCAATCATTGGATATGGACCCTTATTATTTATCTGTTAAGTTCATGTCACGGCATTCGACAGCTTTGTCTTTGATACAATAACAGACGGATGTATGACTAAAAATAAATATTCGTTGTTACGAGTATAATATTAGATTATTTCTTTATAAATATATATTACATGAAAGATAATATATCTAAAAATAAATTAAAACAATGATTCTAAGCTTTCCTCCCACACCTTTTGTGGTTAATAGAAACTTGGTTTTTGTGTAAGCCTACTCTAGAGTATGATTGCTTCGCCCCGGGTGTAAAGTTGATGTCATTTGAAACAGGATCAAACATTCGTTGAGCACAAATTAATTTGAGCTTATATAAAACCGAAAGAAAAAGTCGGTTAAATTACGTGAAATAAATACTTTAAAAGCAGAACTCTTTTCTGTTTTCTTTCGTTTAAAAAGACAACACCTGCACTAGGGATCACTTGCCAGTGTCGCGCGAATCAAATTCGGGACCTCGTGCTTGCAACCCTTACACGACCGTTTGTCTCCCTTAGAGGTAATCTATTTTCTATTTTTCTATTTTAAAAAAGACAACTCCCGCACTAAGGATCATGCCCTGTGTCGCGGGGACCTTTTACAAACATCAATTAACGGACACAAAGAACACCCAGACCAGGACAATAATTTGTGGATCTCACAAATTATTGTCCTGCGTGGGGATCGAACCCACAACCTCTTGCACGGCAGCCGCTTGCGCTACCGTCGCGCCACCGAGGTCGTCAACCTAATCTGATGAACCGTTGTAAGAAGCATCTTAAATCTTTCTCACACTATATATATAATTAAACATCGACTTTGTTGATTAAAACTTCGTCTTCCGTTGCCGTCTTTATTATTCCCTCTGGTATAAAACAAATCTTATATACCTCTAGTGTTGCAGTAAACCTATAAGTAGTTATTCTTATTAAAAAACTTCTAGATATTTACATCGACTTACAGACTATTTAACCTTGTTAGTATTATAAATGAGTATTTTAAACCTCTACATCATGTGGTGACGGAGTGAGAATACTATGTCACCACCCCATCGCATTCCATGGGTGTCGTAAAAACCGACTAAGGGACTATCCGTGAATATTATCTTTACGAAATAAAAAGAAGGAAAATTTGAAATTAAACCCTATACCAACCCGTTTGGTTAGCGTGGAATTAGTAGGTCAAGTATCCCTCCGTCACTGGAGGAGGTCCGTCCTTGAAGTGGGACATTAATAGGCTGTTATGATGAGTATACCTCTACAAATCTTTCTGTGCAATAACCACTGGTAATAAAAATGTTATCTGAAGAAGTAGACGTAGGGTGGAAAGCCCCTTCACACGGTGAAAGATAACCTAGTTAGGAAAGCACGAGACCGATGAATTAGGGGGTTATGTCCGTGGGGTGACGGTGTCCGTGTGGTTACGGAGTAAGAATACAATATGTCACCACCCTCTTCTGCGAATCTCATCCCATGGGTGTCGTAAAAACCGAGTAAACGTAAATAATATCTTTACGAAGTAAAAAGAAGGAAAACTTGAAATTAAACTCTATACCAACCCGTCTGGCCAGCGTGGAATTAGTAGGCCAAGAATCCCTCCGTCATGGGAGAAGGCCCGTTCCTGCAGTGGCACATTAATGGGCTGTTATGATGAGGACCGCGCAAGGTGTTAATGGAAATATTTGATGGAGCTCTATGTCCAACAGTGAAGAAATCTTTTGACTGATATGAATAGAAATGTTAGTTAAAAAAAAATATAAAAAAGTGCATTCTAACTTACCAGCAATACGATCACCAATAGTGATATTTACTTGAGCATCGTCTACTGAACGTCTTTTCCTAGACCATGAAGGATATGTGTTGTAAGTGCCTTGTGCGTTAGGTTGCCTGTATCCGTTATTTGTATTCGAAGTAGGAGGTGGCCGTGGTTGGTGTCCTGTGCATATGAAAGAAAAGTTGTGCAAATGACTGTGCGAAAGACTGTGCAAATTAGCGGAGAAAGAAATATAGTCCAAGATCCAGAATGGCAGAAAAATATCAAAGTTAAAAGTGAGTTTAAGTCACTATACCGTACTTCTATCTTTCAATACAGTCTAGGTGGACAGCTTGTAATAGGATTCCCTGAATAAAATGAAAGTATTTTCTAGTTAGAACAGTTTTAGCAATATTTGATATTTTTCTGACCAATGAGTATGGGTAATAGTTAAGCTCCGAAGGCTAGCTAAAACCAGAATCTAATTCTAAACTTTTAGACTATAAAATCTAAAAGAAACGTTTTAAAATAAGACATTACTTTGCTCAACAAAAACAATATGGTAATGTTATGTAGTCTTTAGAATTATTTAAAAAAAATCTTTTACAAATCACACACAATTTAATGATAATCGTGCGCTTTAAGGGATTTACATGCCGTTATTTAGAATGAAACCTTTTTACCATTGAAACGAATAGTAGACAGAAATTGGCGAATATTCAGAGTATGGACAAATAAGTTTACATTTCGATCTAAATTAAACCAATCTAATAAGGAATTAGTACAAAAACTAGCCTACCTAGTTAGTGTGCATAATCTTCATTATTACAGAAAAAATCAAATTACAAGCCAAAACAGTAACTAAACTACAAAGAAAATAGCAAATGAGAGAGGCAATTCTTAATTAATTTTACAACACCTTTAAAAACCGTTGAAATAAATTCAACAAACGTGACGTTGTTTTCTTGAGGTAAAAATGTTGAAACTCACCGATAATCCTGTCAGCATCAGTCGCCTCGCGTCCACAACATCCTGTTTTGGGATCCTGTGGAAAGCTTGTTACAGCACATTGAGCATTTTGGTTATCACCCGGTCTGTTTGCATTGTAATATGGACTTGAAGTTACGTAAGGATTGTTATTATCATTGAAATAGTTCTTAGGTGCTGTTTGTTTATCGTATGTATAAGGTCGATTCCCTTGATTTCCATTATATCGTCCGTTATAATCTCCATTATTGTAATCGCCTGAATTGTAGTCGTTATTTTGTGGTCTGTTTCTTGGATAGGTATTTCTGTTTGGATAGTATCCGTTTTGGTTGCCGTAGTCGTTGAAGTCAGCATGTCTGTCGTTTACTGTTGGGTCTGTGGTTACGGCTGGAACAACTGTGGTAAGGATTACGCTGCCAAGACCAATGCCGTTAGAACAACACACCTGCAAAGTAAATAGGCAGCGTTAACTAAATAGTTAACAATGTAATAGGTCGGGGTAAAAGTCTTTTCGCGTAACGTAGGTATAAACTTATTATAAAATTTCTTTGACTGTACTACTTGTGTCTGGCTGGTTTTGGTAACATTAAAAAGGTTACATTGTAAAGAAAAGAAAAAAATAAAAAAACGTTGTTTCCCGCTATTTTTCATTTGTTTTTCTCTCCGTAAAAAGTGAATGTAATGAAGAAATTCGATACATTTTAAAATCTATATATATAAAAGAAAGTCGTGTTAGTTACACCACTTATAACTCAAGAACGGCAGAACAGATTTGGCTGAAAATTGGTAGGGAGGTAGCTTAGAGCCAGGAGAAGGACATAGGATACTTTTTAGGGTTCCGTAACGATTTTGAAAAAAACGGATTTAAGTCGTGACGTCATAGAATTTTTGACAGATGAGTCGTGACGTCACATAATTTTTAACAAATGAGTTGTGACGTAATAGTAATTTTGGCGGAAAAATATTTAAGGCACCTGTCACTTTGACAGCTGTCACTTTTGACAGATGGGCGTGACGTCATAGAATTTTTGACAGATGAGTCGTGACGTCACAGAAATTTGGCTGGAAATATTTTTTGACAGCAGAGTCGTGACGTCATTGAATTTCTGACAGATGAGTCGTGACGTCACAGAGTTTTTGACAGATGAGTTATGACGTCATAGTATGTTGGCGGGAAAATATTTTTTGACAGCGGAGTCGTGCCGACATTGGCGCTATGTGAAGAAACTGCAACTGACAACAAACATGAAAGTTACATTGCATAATGATACATCTGCTGAATATTTCTCGGAGCAATTGCTGACTATTGGTAATGGTCAAGTACCTGTCGATGAATCGAGCGGCTTAATATCATTTTCAAATAATTTCTGTAATTTAGTCTCATCAAAAGACGAACTTATCAACAATGTATTTCCAGAAAGTATTTCTAACTACAAAAATAATGAATGGTTGAGTGAGCGAGCAATTTTAGGGGCTAAGAATAAAGATCTAGATGTCCTAAACTACATAATTCAAAATAAGATCATTGGAACAATGCATTCATTCAAATCTATTGACTGCGTCACAAATGAAGATGAAGCCACCAACTATCCAATTGAATTTTTAAACTCTTTGGACGTGCCTGGCTTACCACCGCACAATTTACGCCTAAAGGTTGGCTCCATAGTAATCATGCTTCGAAACATAAACCAGCCAAAACTGTGCAACGGTACGCGTGTGGTGATTAGAAAATTGATGAACAACCGATATGCCGTTTGAATTTCAAAGACTTCAATTACGATACGTCTTGCATTTGCCATGACTATCAACAAATCACAAGCCCAATCCTTAAAAGTTTGTGGTTTAAATCTAGAACATTTATGTTTTTTTCCATGGTCAATTATACGTGGCATGATCACGGGTCGGACGGAAGACCATCTGCGTTGTTTGCTTTTGCGCCTGATAATAAAACAAAAAATGTCGTGTATCACAAGGTACTTAAATGAAGAGCAACATATGTACTAAAATACAGAAATAATTTATGAATGATTAATTTAATGTATCTGAATGTTAATTAATTAAATGCATATGTAATATGAATGAATAATTAAATACCTATAGTATTTAATTTTTTTTGTTTTTTTTTTTTTACAATTAAAGAAAACGTCTGCTTATTTATTGCGATTAAGGCGGAACAAAGTTCGACGGGTCAGCTAGTTTTATTATAAAAAAGGCAAAAATGCAACTCAAGCAGTGAAAAAAATTTGTGATGTTTATGGACCTGATGCAGTGTCAGTAAGAGTAGCACAAATTTGGTTCAAACGTTTTCAGTCCGGAAATTTTGATGTTAAAGATGCACCTCGCTCTGGTCGCCCTGTTACGAATAAAATGGACGCCATTTTTGAAAGAGTGGAGCAAGATCGGCATATTAGTAGTTACGATGTAGCTGAAGAACTGGGAATTGACCACAAAACAGTTTTGACCCATTTGAAGAAAGCTGATTATACAAAAAAGCTCGATATTTGGGTGCCACACGAGCTCACTCAAAGAAACTTAATGAACCGTGTACTCATTTGCGATTCATTATTGAGACGTAATGAAACCGAGCCGTTTTTGAAGAGATTGATAACTGGCGATGAAAAGTGGATCACGTACGACAAGAACGTGCGAAAAAGGTCGTGGTCGAAAGTTGGCCAGGCTTTACAGACTGTGGCCAAACCTGGCCTAACACGAAATAAGGTGATGCTGTGTGTATGGTGGGATTGGAAGGGCATTGTTCATTATGAGCTTTTACCGCCCGGCAAAACCATCGATTCTGATCTTTACTGCCAGCAACTGATGAGATTAAAGGAAGCAGTCGAGAGAAAACGGCCGGAATTGATCAACAGGAAGGGTGTGGTCTTTCATCACGATAACGCTAGACCACACACATCTTTAGCCACTCAGCAAAAATTAAGAGAGTTCGACTGGGAGGTCCTAGTGCATCCACCATATAGCCCTGACCTTGCGCCTTCAGATTTTCACCTGTTTCGGTCTCTTCAGAATTCTTTAGGTTCTGTAAGGTTGACCTCAAGAGAGGACTGCCAAAACTATTTGTCCCGTTTTTTTGATCAGAAGTCCCAAAGTTTCTACAGTAACGGGATAATGTCTCTGCCCACAAAATGGCAGAAAGTTGTTCAACAAAACGGTACATATATATTGTAAATAAATGTAAATAAACTTTGAAAAAAATGTCTTGACTTTTCATACAAAAATACGAAAAGACTTTTTCCCCAACCTAATATAACACAGTACTCTTCTTACGTAAACGTAACGTACGTCTTTAAAATATAATTTATCTATCAAATAAATGTATAATAAAACTTCTAGACCATAGGTATGGAACCCACAAGCTTTAGATAAATAAATCAAACACCTAAATATATGTTTTCCATTTTCTGATTATTCCTAGTGATACATACTTAAATTATTGTTAACATGCATAGCAATAGTTTGTTACAGGTAACTCTGATAACGGGATACAGATATATTATTCTGATTTAAATCTGTTTATCTACCTTATGTATATTTTATGATGACAGTGAAATAGGATTAAATTAAAATTCTTGACTAAAATTAACCAGCTTCCATATGACCGTAAGCATAACTTAAGGTAAGTATTTACATAGACAATGGATTCTTTACATCCCTTAAGTGACGCGTTTGCGCACACTGCAGCACACCTCTCATTACAGAAAGCGCATGTATACGGTTCTATGTTTAAATACAGCTTTGAGCGTCTTTTACGACACCCTCAGATATGATTTTAGTCTGTCAAAAATAGTGACTCATCATACGGACAATTACCATTGGCTTATATTATATGCAGTTCGAAAACAACATTTTACCCCAAAATGACTATTTAAAAAAAAAAGTTGAAACAATGAAGTAGAAAATAAATAATTTCTTTAATATTTAAAAATTAAATTGCATATTATTATTAAGTACGTCGAAAATTAAAGCTCAATAGGTAATTACGTAACACGATAATAAATATATGAAACAGTTTTATCGCATCGAGTTTTCGCTTCGAGTATTAATAATGACATATTTGGTGATTAATGAACTTATAATGATGAAGTAAATTGTTGCAGTATTTTAAAACAAATTATCAATATCATTTAACAATAATGTTGTAATTAATTGAAATGGCTCGTTTGATAACAAGTGTTATGCTTGCGTAACTCTAATGGGACTGCCTAATCACTAAACAGAAATAGGCAGAGAAATTCATCTACGTACAGTTCGATTCAGACACAATTAGAATACTTTGATTGTATTGACGATTTGGCGTAGTGGTTATATAACATGACTGCTACGCAGAGGTCTCGGGTTTGATTCCCGCTTAATTCAAATATTTGTGTGGTTCATGCACGTGATTGTTTGCATTGGTCTGGGTGTTTTCTATTATAATACATGTATTTACAAAAAAAAAGTATTTAAGTATGTTTGTCCATTGCCTATTACCCATAGTACAGGCTGTACAGGGTGCCCAAAGACAACGCACACGATATTTCGTAAGATTCAAAAGTAAAATAACAGGCGCGAGCGCGAAGCTCGTGGTATTTTTTATAACAAAAAATGAAACATTCTTATTTTTATTTCAGTTTTCATAATGATTTGAACTTGTTACTACAAACCAGTGGGTAATTAGCCCAGACCAAATTAGACATGACCGAGCCCAAAGATTTCAGGCATTAAAAAAAATTATAACAGACTTAAAATCATCTTCTTGATTTTAGTTGTTGGTTTGGTTAAAAACTCGGAATCCCTCTACGTGTAGTACTTGGTAAGTTTCTTCCAATCAAAAAAAAAAGAGAAAAAAAGTAAAAAAGAAAAGGAAAAGAAGAGACTTTCTAATGAAAGAAAACTTATGGTCTTAAGGCATGATACTAGCACAATAAGATGACATTTTATACATACATAGTCTCCTTTCGCTATCGGTGCAAATCCAAAAAGTTTGCTCTGTTCTGTGTCGTCAGGAGATGCACAAGGGAATTTGACTAGCCAAGCACTTTGTTCATCTGCACTCAACTGCCCATATGCTGTACATTTATCCTTTTGTACACAATTTGCACAATCTAGAAGAAACATTTATGCTTGTTAAGATAATCAGTAAAATTTAATGTAAAAAAATGTGAAAACAAATTGAATTGAAAATATTATGTGCTCCGACACAACAAAAATCACATAACGTTAAAGTTAAATGTAAAATTACAAAATTTAAAAATAACATAGAAAAAGTATCACACAAAACCCAACATCAAAACAACAAAACTTAGTATCAAAATGAATACATTTTATCTTGATATGAACATAAAAATTCAAACAGAAATGAAAACAGACAAAGAAAATTTACCTTCAGAGGAAGCTACTGTTATCAACGATATTATTAAACCGATAGCAAATAAATCCATTTTAAATTTCTTACGAGATGTTACAACACAGAATGTCCAGACATAACTAAACACAATTCATGATAGCACCCTAATAACTGCAACAAAGCTATTTTAACTTCTATACAAATGCCCAACTAATTACCAAGCATGGAGGAAATCTGGTTGTGGGTATTAACTACTAATTGCATCTATGATTGGACTAATAGTTTTGTTAAGTACATTGAATGAGACAATAATTATGAAATTACCACGTTCTAAGAATGTGTACTACGCTTTCGTCTGTATTGTTTGTTGAAGGATGAATCAGAAGGAAAATTTTACGGTAGAGTTTTCCTTTAAGGAAATTTGTAGGGCTTACTATGGTATGCGTAGTTGTTTGTATTGTAGTAATTGTTTTAGGCCCTGCGCAGACGACAGACTATCCGTGACGCACTTTTTATTTTGTGAAAATAGAACCTATGCAATTATAAGCAGTAAGGCACAGGACGCTCAAAAAGTCCGGCGCACAAAAGACTCAAACATATGCCAGACATGTATGGCAGACTTTTTGTGCGCCGCAGAGTCGATCGCACAAAAAGTGTGCCATCTGCGCAGGGCCTTACAGGAACTGTGAAAACAATTGTCATTTTTACCGAAGATGTCGTGTATTATGATTATTGATTCGTGATTTATTTAGCAATAGCCTTTTTTTCTTGGTTTATTTATACCACGCAAATCAGTTCTTTTTTACTACGCTAACCAGAGATTTTCTTTATCAATGATGTTATAGTTTTACGATTACCATGTGGAAAAAAGGCTGAATGTAATGTAGAGAGCTATATGTTAGTTAAATCGGATACGAAGTAGATATGTTAAATAGAATACTTCGGTCATAATTATTAGAAGTTCTGCGAATGTCGAAGAGAAACTGGGCCTACGTATGCTTAGTTGACGGGCATAATATGGCTATACGTCTAATTTTTTTTTAATGATTTCGTAGAGTGAAATATTTGAAGTACATTAAGCAATTTTATTATCTATGGATTATAGAGAATAACTAGGACATTGACCCAAAATAAAACCGTACATTGTCTTCAATTAATATATTTTTTTTGTAGAAGACAATTTACGGGTATTATTTAAGTCAGCGCCCTATATATCGCTGGATAATAGAGATAGATCCTTTCGTGGAGCTCCCGAGTTCCTTTTACGTTAGACCGATGGATTAAGTAAATTACCTTTTATTCATCGATACACAAATATGCATTATATAAAATACCAAATTTAGTTGAGACCAAATCTACTTAGTTTCATGCTTCTCACACTCACAAAACTGCTCTAAGGGCAATTAAGGCATACAATATTTGGGTAGTTAATCAAGTTTTCAAATTACGATGGTTTGGTAAAAACCACTACCTAAATGACACCTGGCATAATTATAGTAATTAATATATTCTAGTAATAGTACCTAATGAGATAAAGTGTCTAAGCAGTTAAGATATCAGACTTGTAATAGAACGATGTTAGAACGCTTCTCATTATTTGCTTTTGATTATTTCTAACTAGCTTTTGCCCGCGGCTTTGCTCGCGTTAAATTCGGGGTAGCACTGTTCGCCTTTCCTGGACACAGAAGAAAAAAAAAGTAGCCTATGTTACTCTCCATCCCTTCAACTATCTCCACTTATAAAAACACGTCAATTTGTCGCTCCGTTTTGTCGTGAAAGGAAGACAAACAGACAGACACACTTTCCACATTTATAATATTAGTATGGATGATGAAACCATTTTTTTTTGGTTGGATGACTAAGAAGAATCAGGAAGAAATATATAGCTACAATTTTCAGAAAAATTTACAACTTTTAATGCAGTTCCTGTATGTAGGTTGTTATATAACGTATTATATGAACTATTGTGACTTTCTGTAAAACATACAAATGCACACACTCATTTACATGCACGCAAAGAACAGCATTGAGCGGGAATTGAACGCGTGACGTATTATTTAAATATTAAGACACATCTCCTGTTTATAAGGGGGAAAAAAGTAAAGGAAATACTCGCACTTATCCCCTACTACCTAATAGGTAGGTATATAAATTATATCTCATTCTCCTATTACGACACCTTAGGGATAAAAGAGGGCGTTCTATTCTTAATTAACACCGCGCAGTTGTGTATTTTATCATAGTAATGTAATAAAGATAGACTGTTTGTTTATGAGGTCTGAAACCAAATTGTCTGAAAGAAGGTGCTCTAAAATTATTTGTTAATGTTTTTCCGTTTACGAATTACGTTATTAGAGTCATTTAGATTAAATTAAGTACATTACATTTAATTATGTGTACCTACGAAAAATTCACAAGATTTCTTTTCCTACTATTTTGTGCTTAAAACAAGGTGACAGGTCTAATAGCTTATAAGTCTTACTAAGGACCGATTCCTGTGTTGAGGGGACTTTTACAGAATTTTATTAATTGTTTAATTAACGTATACAAAGAATGCCCAGATTCAAGTCAGTAATTTGTGATTCTTGCTTGAAATAATTGCCCAGCATGGAATTATGGTGTACGGAACCTCGTGTACGGCACCCACGTGTACGACCGCTTTCCCACCTAGATAGTTAAGTCGTCTTTTAAAGCCCGATTTACACATCGACAAGTAGGTACAGTAGCGAGTTAAATAGTAAGTTGATTTGAATAGATCTCTATCCTATTTTTTGGCGAGTTAAGTACGAATTAGCCCCCTCTCTCGCGTTTCGCCAACTTAACTGGCCAAAAAATAGGATGAAGATCTATTTAAAATCAACCTAATCAACAACTTACTACTTAACTTGCTACTGTACTTGTCGATGTGTAAATCGGGCTTTAGCTAATATCAACTTCTTTTTGTCTGTCGGGGTCTTTCTTAGTCGTCCTTTATGATATTTATTTATCTGATTTATAATGCATCTTGCACGTGATCATAGACAGATAAATAAATAACCTATATTGATAAAGTATAACCCTTATATAAATGTATAACCCTTTAAATAATATTGTATTTACGTTCAATCATAATACATTACGGTACTAACTGTATGAAGAAAATGTTATTACGTCAGAGCACTTAAAAGGTTTGAAAATCAATCACCAATGTTTTTGAAGTAATAATCGGAGTAAGTTCAATTTCTAATAAGCCGTAAGGAAAACTTGAGAGAGAAAAAGTTCCTTTTCATATTTTTTATTGGCATTTGCTTTACTGAAATTAAATTTAGTAAAGGCGTTGTTGTCTAGCCGTGTCCGTGAATACTAAAGAGTGATAATAAAAAAAAATATAAGATACTAAATGTAGAAAAGTCCACTGAAGTTTTGCTTCTATCATGCCCTACGGAATTCATGAAATTCGCAAAGTGAATTGAAAAGCGGTGGTAATTGGTCAGGCGTTTCGAGCAGCGAAAACGGAATCGAGGGGTCTACCGTGTGACGGAAATTCAATTAGCGCGGAAATACACGCTCTTTAACATAGTGAATCAAACGGTTGAATATTTGCCCTCTGTGGACTACTGCTATCAGACACAACACCGTGTTCTTGTGTGCTCTTTTTTGGATATGGGTGTTTAACGTCGGATCAGAAATAAACGGCATGTTTTCTGAACTTCCCTTTTGATTTTTTAGATGGCAACGTTGTTTTTGGGGGATTGATTTCTAAATTTTATTTGTTTTTTAAACTTCCACCACGTGTTTAGTTTTTAGTTGCTCCACAGTAGTGAAAAAACATAAACAGAGCTTGTAATTTGAATACCAGACAAGTGTCAGTAGGTATTCTATCGTGAGACATACACAGTCTGTGTGCCTTTACCTAATTATGTGTACTGTAGCAATTCCTTTGCGTCTCTCTTAACAACTTAATAAAATACTTCTTGCTATCTTTTTATTTAAATTAATTCGTAACTACCATGTTCTTAAACACAAGTAGTTGACTTTTCAGAAACTGAAGAGATTTTCTGAGTACCTGGCGTTATATGCTAACTATATAAATATACACCTAATCATCATAACATTATTACAGACGAATTAACATATCTAAACTTATAATATTAGTCTCTCTAACTCTTTAAAAATACAGTCTGTAAAACTTTTAAAAATAACAAGCTACTAGAAATAGTTGACACCCGCACAACGTCCTTTCAACAATCTTGACAACGGAACAGTTAACTTTGGAAGCCGCGATGTCCGTACACAACACAATAGAACATAAAGCAACCCTTCCAATATAACAGTAAATACACGGAACCCTCCAGGGAACTTCCCTCACAACATCGACCCATTAGATCTAAGTGGCACTTGTCGAGCTAAACGCAACCTGAAGTTAATTGAGAGAAAATTGAAACCAGATATTTGCTGAGTGGCATCAAACTCGCACATTCTTTGAAATATAATTGTTATCGCGAACAAAAATAGATATTATATCGATACTTCACTTATTACTTGTCGAAAGTTATCATTTTGTTGTTTGTTTGTCGAAAAGTTAATGGACGCACAGAAACAATTTTCTATGTTACTTAGCGCAATGCTATGTAACTAAAGACAATAAGATTTTAATATTGTAGCAGTGGTTTAATTTTCATTTAATTGGTTTAAAGTTATCTTTTTTCTAGAAATTTTCTTTGTTGCTCAGAACTTTGCCTGACGCAGAATTAAATAACTGAAAGCTAATATAAATCCGTATCTTCGACTTTTGATGTATTAATACATATTTGGGTGGCAGCAAGACGCTTAGTCGGAGTCCTTGTCACCAATGACCTAATGAGGCGAGGCACCTACAACCTGGTGAGGCAGACAACCCGAGTTGAAACATTTTCGTTTTATTCTTCTTCTTCTTCGTGTCGACTGGCAAAAAACTCAGACAGTTCCAGCCCAGAATTAAGTATTATTATGAATGAAGTCTTATTGTTTGTAGAGTAAACGTGGTTATTGTAAACTTTTCTAATTGTAGCTTCCAATATTAGGAAGCTGGGAACCTGAGTTAAAGTGTATGCCGAGTTCTGCTTAAAAACTTGGTATTTGTAAGTCGTAATCTTGAGTTGCTAAAGTTACAGCCTATGTAAACATTATTACAATGCTTGGCCTCAATTTTGTACATTTTGTTCGCTAATTTCTTCAAATTATACAGACCACGTTTCGTAATACAAACTTTTTGGATCGTATCCAGGGTGTTTAGTGTCTAAATTAAATTGGCTCCTTGTTCGGTTGTCCCTTTAAGCTGAGCACTGAAGTTTGGCCTTGTTTTATTTCTACAATACTTATTGCAAGTTTTCTTGTTTGAAATAATATGAGCTGGAATGAAAAATTGCTCATAATACTTGAATGTTCGTGTAAGAAAATTCTTTAATTTGTTATACTTTTCACATAGCATTTATCTATATTAAACAAACATATTATTATACTATCTTCTAAAGAAGCTACAACCTACAATTTTTAAAATGATCCCTCTTTTTATTCGTTTGCCCATATTCTGCTTTTCTTCGTTTAGCATTCATATTTCATACATGCCCGTTAGTTCCGAGTGCTGCGCACTTTCCCTTTTGAAAGAAGCCAAGAATTACCTGTCTTTCTAAAAAAAGGTTCCCAATTCGTTTGGCATATTTTAACAAAGTTTGTTACCTACCTAAAAACTCAACAACAACTTATTCTGATAATAATGTCCCATAGAAATTAAATCAAAATTCATATTTGATTAAAAAAACATGCAGTTTTTGACAATCATTTACGTTGAATCGTTTGTAATTAGCAACAATGTAATATTGATGAGGTTGATCTTTTTGTGAGTCGGCGTGGATTCATTGTCGGTATTTCCATGACTTCTAATTGGGAAAACGTTACGTATAATGATAAGATTTTCTCGGGTCGATGATCCCTGTTGCTAAGGAAACTCATTTTATTGGGTTACATTTTCCTCTATGTTGTGCGTATAATATCGTCAAATTAGCTACAAGCCTGCATCGGGACTTCCAAGTTGAGGACAACCATAAATAATTTTATGTCGTTCTGTTTTCTTTCGTTAAGTGAGTAAAGTTGGCTTCATTTTCTTTTTAATTGGCGAAACCTGTGCAACTTCGTTTTTCTCTAATATTTAATATTTCAGTAATTATTTTTAATATTAGTATTTAGTATGCTTATAATTTATAAATATAGATATTATATAAAATTATACTATTAAGGAATATTGTTCCTGTGATTGGAGTAAAACGCAGATTTTAAACTATTTATAGGTACTTATGTATACGTGTTTCTCGTCAAGTCTACGTTTTCCCCTGTAGTAAAAGGTAAAAGAGTAGCTATGAGTTGGCTTAGTTGTTTTATTACATGACTAATACGCAAAGGTTTTGGATTCGATTTCTGCTCAATGTAAATTTGAGTGGGAATAAACATGAATGTTTAGTGTGACCTGGAGGTATTTGGGTTCCTATAATTATATTATTATTAAACAAAAAAGTATATAACAACCACAGTTACAAGTAGGTATCCTATAGTAAAAACATTATTAGTAAGGGAATAGTTGGCGTTGTGTTTATAAAATGCGCACGCAAAAAGTACTAAGTAAACTGATCTAGCATTTGTATAAGTACCTACTTAAACAAACTTGTTTTAAATTACTTGTTAATTGACATGTAATTGACACTAGTGTCATTATAGATAATAGTGTTTGTTGTATTGTTTTTTATTTCGTTATTATCAGATAGGTAACGGGAAAAAATATGATTTAAACTTTTATAAACTAGTCAACCGCATTTGGGATCCTGTTTGCATTTTAGACAGAATTTATTATTTTTATTTAGTTAAAACTTTATGTATCTATAATAATGCATAAAGCGGACTTAATCCTAAAGGCGTTTCTTACCAGTCAACCTTAGAATAATGCAGATACAGAGTACCTAAAGCAAAGAAGAACAAGGTTTCATATTATGTTTATTTGGCTAACATAATGGGCCCGATGAACTACAAAGTTTAAAAGTGTAATAAGATGACGGTCCCAGTAAGAACCGCATCAGACGGGTTAGAAGAAGTACCAGAAGTATCCCTTCGTCACGGGAGCAGGCCCGTCCCTGCAGTAGGACATTAATGGATCAGGCGGGTTGAGAACAAGTAAAATATTAAAAGATATCCTAGTAATTCTTTTTTACACCTTTTTTATCTATAGTGTGTCAAGTGATACATAAGAAACACGTTATTAAAACATGTACAGTCACGAGCAATAATATGTACACATTTTCAAATTTTCTAAACTATCTGCACGTTTATCTAGACATTACAATATCAAAATGAATTCGTAATTTAGAAGAGGTTCCGTACAGTTTTGAATTAATCTTCGAATTTTCAATTTTGGATTGGCAGAACTTTAGATAACTGGTTTACAAAATGCGAAAATGTGTACATATTATTGCTCGTGACTGTACCTGTAAAAGACAATAAAGAGGATTAAATAGTTTCATAAATGACAAAACATTTCTTCACTTTATGATCTTCTACCACGATTGACGTGAAACTTTAATCATCTTTCTTACTGCATCCCTAAGGGTCCCCATATATTAAACAAAGTTTAACCACAGACCCTTTTTAGACCGGTTAAATCCGGGACGGAAAACGTGTTACCGAGAGAAGTAAAAAGACTAAAATGTAAATGTTTGGTATGTGTTTAGATGGCAGGTTTTTATTTGTGTCTAACGCGTTTGGTTTTAAGAAAAGTTTAGGCTATTTTTTACTTAATTAAAAAATAAGTAGAGTAATGTTGACAATTACTTTTATTTTTTTGAAAAATTAGCAAGCAGAATTAGTTGGTTACCGCCGCTTATGTCACCGATGCCTGCAATGTAAGAAGAAACACGGAAAAGTCACTGTCTATCTTAGGACACAGTACACCCCTTTAATTTTACTAGCTATTGCACCCTCCCTCTTAAACGCAGTAACATTTGCAAACAATTGCTTGATAGTAAATTCTGCATCCACAGCAATGGTTAAATTCCTACCAATAGCGAAACTTAACAAATTTTATTTTTGCCTTGTTTAAAGTAACCTTAAACACATTTGCCGCCAGTACAAAACCCAATTGATATTTTCTTTATACACATTATTTTTAATAATAAATCATTACAAATAATAGTATTGTACACAGAGTGAATAAATGACACACATTGCCTCACAGCACGTGTTGTCACATCAATCATGGGTCTTACAGGCGACGCGACTGACAACTAGGGGTGGTTACCCTACGTCAAACATTTTCTATTAAGAGCATGAGTCGTATGACGTGGCCTTAGTACACAGTCCATAGCCCTGTAATTTCAGTAGCTACTGTACGTTTCCTTGTAAATGCTGTAACATTTTGACAATATTTAAAGGTAGACTGCCATAGCGGTGGTTAAATTTCTACCAAAAGCAAAACTTAAAAAACAAATAATTGTCTTGTTTATAAAAGTAACCTTAAACACATTTGCCGCCAGTACAAAACCCAATTGATATTTTCTTTATACACATTATTTTTAATAATAAATCATTACAAATAATGGTTTTGTACACAGAGTGAATAAATGACACACATTGCCTCACAGCACGTGTTGTCACATCAATCATGGGTCTTACAGGCGACGCGACTGACAACTAGGGGTGGTTACCCTACGTCAAACATTTTCTATTAAGAGCAAGAGTCGTATGACACTGTAATTTCAGTAGCTACTGTACGTTTCCTTGTAAACACTGTAACATTTTGACAATATTTAAAGGTAGACTGCCATAGCGGTTGATAAATTCCTGCCAAAAGCAAAACTTAAAACAAATTTTATTTTTTTCTTGTTTATAAAAGTAACCTTAAACACATTTGCCGCCAGTACAAAACCCAATTGATATTTTCTTTATACACATTATTTTTAATAATAAATCATTACAAATAATGGTATTGTATACAGAGTGAATAAATGACACACATTGCCTCACAGCACGTGTTGTCACATCGATCATGGGTCTTACAGGCGACGTGACTGACAACTAGGGGTGGTTACCCTACGTCAAACATTTTCTATTAAGAGCATGAGTCGCATTACGTGGCTTGAGTTAAGATGTTCTACCATTTTATATTAATATTTTTGAATATCTGTAATATTTCTAATACAGGTTTTTAAGTAAAGTTAAGACTGAAGTAAATTTTTTACGTGTATTCCAATTGTACTTATACTGACAAATATATGACGTAGAGGAGATTTATACAAATAAGAGCCTTCAATAATAAATTGCCTTCTCAATTATGTCATAATCATATTATTATTATCAGGTAAAATAAGTACTGACTGCTTGGACATTAAACTCCTCTAAACGTTGCCTCGAATGTTCCTGTTTAAAATTGTTGTTGTTGAATGTTCCTACTTTTAAACACTTTTTAAAAGGTTGTAGGTCCAACTTCACACGTTGGACCTACAACCTTTTAAAAAGTGTTCTGTGTGGTTCTGTCCACTCAACATGTATCGCTTATCTGCTTTTTGCCACTTTAAACGATCAATGCTGACGGCTATATCGAGCACTTTGGTTCTTCTGCAGTTCTCCATATTTATTATTCAACTACGCAAGAAAACACCAACAATAGCTTTTTCCATTATTCCCATAACTCTTTTAATTACCTCATAAAGAAAAATAATATCAATATTTTACTTAAATTGATTCCCCAAATATCCATAGGAATGAGTTGCTATAGTTTATGATATTGGACGAAAGCCAGAGGGTTATAATTTAGTTATGGCTGCGTTCACCGTTAATCACTGTGGTCAACGACGTTCCGGTGTACTCTAGATTGATCACAGTTTAAATAGAGGGTAGTCAGTACATTTTCTTAATAAGGTCGTTTAAATGATTAAGAGTTGGATATAGGCACTGCTCAGAATTTAAAACCTGACTGTTATTAATATATGGAAACTTTGATGGGATCAAATTTTCTTGAGACTATTTTACAATTTTATAAGTAACCCTTTAAAATATCACTGCTGGCATATCTATTCTTTAATGATAGAAGGAAATATGCCCAAATAAATATTATGATGACCAAGTGGGTTATATGTTTTAGATAGTAAATCGGCCAGGGAGTGAAGACAACATACGACTCGATTCGATATCAGAGACTCATTTCACGCCATTATTCACACTTTTCATCAATTCAACTGGTTCAATTGGATTCAATTTATTTGTATTATTTAGAAAATTATATTAATTAGGTATTTTAACAAATTTAACAACCCAAATTACGAATTAATGTTATTGACTTTTAATGATTTAATATTCATTAATAATTGAAATAATTTCGGTAATTTACCTATTATAACAGTGTACCGAAAACAGTGGTTGTTTGGTTGGTTATTGCTTTATTCACATTTAAACATGAGAAATGTAAGATAGATTGAATCATTCAGGCAGGAAGCTGTAATTAAAATTAACATTAATTAAAATAAATCTAACGCGAGGGCAAAATACCTATTTTTAGATACAGATACTATAGGTACTACAACCTTATCTTGTCTATCTCAATTCTCAATACAAAGGACGACAAACGATACCATCATAAAGCCTATTAATGTCCCACTGCATGGCCGGGCCTCCTCCCGTGACGGAGGAATACTTTGGCCTACTAATACCACGCTGGCCAGACGGATTGGTAAAGGGTTTAATTTAAGGTTTTCCTTCTTTTTATATCGTAAAGATAATATTCACGGATATCCCTTAGTCGGTTTTTACGACACCCATGGGATAAGATGGGGTGGTGACATATTGTATTCTTACTCCGTCACGACACGGAGAAACAAACAATATAGTAAACATAAATACAAATTCATACTATACATAGTTGTTTTCGTTTAATTTTACATAATGCGATTTAGGTTAATCTAGTACTGCATAGTAATATGATAATACGTGCTTTGTTAGTTAATTGTTGGCAGGATGGGGACCTTGGGAACTATGTGCAAAGAGATTTGCTTAAGCTATTTTCATATATGATAGCGTGCACCCTTGCTTTTTGATTTGTTGTTTTAACTAGCTTGTGCATGTTTCATAATATTATCGTGTGGTGACTGGAAGAATGTATGGTGCTACTATACCATAATATTATCTTTTGGATGTCGTGAAAGGTCTCTAACTTAAATACTTGGCGTAAAAGTCCAATTTATCTATACTAAGTAATACAAGTATACTTTAGGATGAAGTTTGAACAATAAAAGAAAATACATGTCATTGTCCTGTTTTAATACCCTGGGGCCTGGCGTCATATAATTAAATAAATACGTATCAGAAAATAAAAATTATAGTCAGCCATCTAATGAAATATATAATAACGTTTAATAATTATTAAAACATGTCTTTTATTTTTATTAAAATAATAACTTTAAAAAATAATAATTTCCTATTTAAAAAAAATGATCTGGGCCCCAGGATGTTAAGATTCTTAAAACGCCTTAAACATTCCAACAGTTGGCATATAAATATGGTCGTAGTCAGAATTGTTGACTTCAACTATGAACCTACTATCCTTAATAAAAAAATCGATCCCAACAAACTAACATTTTTAAAAATGAATTTCCTACAGGGTATTCATATTTTAAACAGAAATCAACATATAAAACAGCAATTATTCTGTAAAAGCTAAATTGCTGATAACGAATGAAATATTCCCGAAAATAATTACTCATACCTTGATAAAAACATCCCCAACTAATTATACCGAAGTGGATAATGTTACCCGCACCGCTGAACATTTCCAAAAGCGATGACTTTAAGTACTGCGATAACCGAGAAAAAAAGTTTCGTAAACCGGGTAAAAAAAAATATGATTCCTTCTCGGAGTAAATTTTTCGGTTGGACGCCCCTTACCTTGCTTGCTATTTGAGTAGCCTAATTTTTCTTGTAGTCTGATCTCAGTTACTGGTTGAAGTAATTATTTTATTATTCATTTTGAAAATGCATTGGTAGGGTAAAATCCCGAGTAGTATTTTCTAGTTAATAACAATGTGCACTTTTCTCTAGAGATGTAAGGATGAACTTAATTTTTATGAACGAAATTTGGTGTGGTGACTAAAAACTGTGACAGCAAATGAATAGGAAACATAAACGGATACATAATCATAATTAGGAGAGAAATTGCATTTATCTTGAATTGTTGTAGGATTTACAAGTAGATATACCGTAGTTATCATCATCCAAATATATGAACGAAGTTTGCAAATTCAGTTTTGGTATTTGGTGCGACGCCGTCGCATCCGTCACCGCAAAGCCGATTTATTTGTCTTAATTCGGAAACAGCCCAATATTCATTTCCCGTAGCAAACTCTACAGTCCGGGGCAGTGGTCCAACTGCTCTGTCCAACTAGTTGGACCACGGGTCTTTACTAGGGGCAGTTGTCCAACTTTCAAAATAGTTGGACTACTGCACCTTTTGAGAGTTCCGTGGTCCAATTGATTTAAAAAATAACTTGCCAACTCTAAAAACCTCAACTGCATCTTTATGTGTGTATGGTACCAACCATCTAGTCTACGGTTATATTGAACCTCTTTGCAGTAAATAGGTAGGTACTGGCTGGTTTTTATCAATTATAGTACAATGCATTTATATTTATAGATTATAGCAGTTCATAAGTGTTACATTGTGACCTAAATGAATAAACGCTATCGATTTTGTTTTTTTTGATTTTGAGTCAAACACCCGACTTTAATTTAATATTTTTTTAAATAATTAAGCTGTATTCTATGGCACCTATGACAACTGTCATCCGTTATCTGTCACCCGTGATCTCTGTCATATTTTAGTTGTCAACTGACAACTGCTATCTGTCACTGTCACTTAGTGTTCTCTTTTCGAAAAAAAGATCCCCACGGGAACATGCTACGCTACCAGGATAAAAAGTAGCCTATGTCCGATTTCATCCCACCTATCTCCATTCCAAATTTCATCCAAATCGGTCCAGCCTTTTTCCCGTGATTGAGTAACAAGCACACTAACATCAAACATCCAAGCATCCTCACAAACTTTCACATTTATAACATTAGTTATTTAACAAACTTTACTGACACAATTATGACAAATGCATTGTACTATAATTGATAAAAACCAGCCAGTACCTACCTATTTACTGCAAAGAGGTTCAATATAACCGTAGACTAGATGGTTGGTACCATACACACATAAAGATGCAGTTGAGGTTTTTAGAGTTGGCAAGTTATTTTTTAAATCAATTGGACCACGGAACTCTCAAAAGTAGCAGTAGTCCAACTATTTTGAAAGTTGGACAACTGCCCCTAGTAAAGACCCGTGGTCCAACTAGTTGGACAGAGCAGTTGGACCACTGCCCCGGACTGGTTTTCTAACGTATTTGAGTGATTGCCGGTTTAGGAGCTTCGTTTGAAGAAACCTTGCTTTTAGAGGAAATTGCTTTAGGGACATACATACCTATTACAACGTTGAAATAAAAATAAGTGACTGGCTCTCGCGGCTTTGAACGGTAACGCTGCTTATTCAGTGACTTTTTTGTTTTTTGGCTTTATTTATAAGTATAACTTAAATTACTGTCTGCGCTCTTTTTGTATTGTGTACAGTCTAAATAATATATTTAGTCTCACAAGCCAATAACATAAAGAAAAAGGAAGGATGTAAGCAATTTTTTTTCCGTCATTGGAGTGTGATGTACCTATATAATGTGCTTGGGCAGGAATTCATAGGTAATACATAACATATTATAGAACTCTAATATACATAATAATGATCTAACATAACAAACGAAAATGTAACAATGAGCTTGGAAGTAGAACTCGGAGCCATGTCCGCTGTCCTATTACTGTATTGTTACTGTACTGTATAGTGAAAGCTTTAAGTACCTACTCTTGTGTTGTTACTGATGTCCATAAGAAATAGTGTAAGTATCATTATGTTTGCTATAAAGTTTTAATGAAAAAATTAATACATTTCTGTGTCAAAATGACCATTATTTATAAACGTATAAATATGTAGTTATAATCGTTCCCTCATAAAACATAATCCAAACAAGCATGAATTCATAAAACAAAATCTAAAACTCAAAAAGTTTTTATCGAAGTTTAAAATTATGCCGAAATTGCGTCCCGATTTGTAAACAAGAATGTTTTAATGAAATCAAATTGGATCCTTTTATGCGCATATTTATGGTTCGCATTTAAAATATAAATCCAGCTGTGTTGGGTGCCTGGCCCGGCGACGACATATTGCGTCCGACATACGATTTGGAAAAAAAAAAACTCTATGCACGCAAAAAGTCACTTTTATTCCCTCTGTTCACTGTTCACTTCATAATCCGTATTTTGTTCGGATACAGTTCGATGTTCAAACTTTTTCATAAAATAAAAAAAAACTGTTTGAATGCTGGCTGTTTATTACAAAATTGATTGAACCTTTGTCACACGTGTTGTAACCTAAAAGGATAGCGAAATCTCCTATGAAAAGTACTTACTAACCCTAAGATGATTTGTGGTCACAAAACCTGGGATTTAAAGAGGGAAACTACCCATTATACCTTTAATAACTCATATTAATAACAAGGTAGGACAATAATTCAAATAACGTGACTATTTTTTAAAACGAATCCCTGTGCCCCTCATTTTCACACATCATAAAGCAGGCTCGTAATTTTCAAACACTCATTCCAGTCTGAAAAGCCTGTTTAACTCCGACGAAGGAAAAGCTAGAAAATGTACAACGTACAAATAGTAAAGTATTGTTCAGCTTTCTCGTTTTGAGTGTTTGTGACGTCATAGAACAATGATCTTTTGACCGGCAGCCAGGTGCGAACAGCCACTGCGACTCTTTAAAGTGCCTGTTTAAAACATGCACAAAATTAGACTTCCAACGCGCGTAGTTATAATGGGGAGACGCTGTAAGAGCTGAGGAGAAATTCTCTTAGAACTGTTTATTTTTCTACCTTGCTAATAAATTTTGCTCTTTATAATACTGAATTTTCATATTGCTAGCAGAGAGGGAAATATAATAAACGCGTTGTCGACTAAATCACAGTTTTATTTAGTTCTTTATTAAGCTCACGATATTAAAATAAACATTTCAAAGAGGACAGTTTTATAGGTTTAATTTATTTGATATTTGGAGGGTCACACAAAACGCCTTACGTGAGGGTAACGGAGGCTTTTACTTTTATGTTGTCGAGTTATAAGGAAAAATAAAACCGGCCAAGTGCGAGTCTGACTCGCGCACCGAGGGTTCCGTACAAACCTATTTATTTTCCCGCCAAATTGTGATAACGTCAGGAGTCAGCTGTTTAAATACTATTTTTCCCGCCAAAATTCAATGACGGCACGTCTCAGCTGTCAAAAAATATTTTCCCGCCAAAATACTATGACGGCACGACTCAGCTGTCAAAAAATATTTTCCCGCCAAAATACTATGACGTCACAACTCATCTGTCAAAAATTCAATGACGTCACGACTTAGCTGTCAAAATATATTTTCGCGCCAAAATTTTGTGACGTCACGACTCATCTGTCAAAAATTCTATGACGTCAGGCCTATCTGTCAGCATTGACAGCTGTCAAAAGTAACAGAGGTCTAAAATATTTTTCCGCCAAAATAATATGACGTCACAAATCATTTGTCAAAAATTCTGTGACGTCACGACTCATCTGTCAAAAATTAATAAACGTCACGGTTCAGCTGTCAAAAAATATTTTCCCGCCAAAATTCTGTGACGTCACGAATCATCTGTCAAAAATTCTGTGACGTCACGACTCATCTGTCAAAAATTCAAAAACGTCACGGCTCAGTTGTCAAAATATATTTTCCCGCCAAAATATATGACGTCACGACTCAGCGTTCAAAAATTCAATGACGTCACGACTCAACTGTCAAAAAATATTTTCCCGCCAAAATTCTGTGACGTCACGACTCATCTGTCAAAATTCTATGACGTCACGGGTCACGTGACCAAAATGCTATGACGTCACATGTCACGTGACTCAGCTTTCCCGCCAAAATTCTATGAAATCAAAATATTATATGATTGAAGTAAAAATTTAAGATTATCGGAATTTTCCCATTACATGTACAATAAAGACCTTGCTTCATGCCAAATTTCAAGTTTGTAGGTAGACTGGAAGTACCCTGTAGGTTTTTGCCTTTACCCCTCTAAATTTGAGACAAAAACGGCTATATCTCTTGATTGCGTTGGATTAGCAGTTTGATTTTTTTACGGCACTAAGAGGCAACAAACCTTAGTATTTGGTGAAAACAGCTTGATACCTCCACGCGTTCCTGAGATAAATGGTCTTGACAGACAGACGGACAGACGGACAGACGGACAACTAAGTGATCCTATAAGGGTTCCGTTTTTTCAAAACTGGTACGGAACCCTAAAAAGTCGTAGATAAACAAAAGGGCCGGTGCAGGTTAACATTTTTGCTTCCATAATAATCCATTTGGCTATGCACTCTCTTCAGTAAATAAAGGAGATTACACTCTTCTTGCGGTTATAAAATGGGTTTAATAAAACATTATGCGTCCCTACCGCCGTTATTTGTGGTTGCACTCCACAAGGGTGGGGTAATAAGGTAAGAACACACCAGCGACGCAATTATGCTCCTCGAGTTACGATGTGGCAGATACTTTACGTTTGTGGTTATTTGGGAGACAGATTCTGGAAATGCTTGGAGTTATGTCGATAAGTTGGATGTAGTATGATGTGTACATGGCTTAATAGTTATAGGGGAGCGAACTTTGTCTCTACTATATTTGCAAATCTTTAATATTAAATGAACAGTCGGAGGGGAGTTCGGTAATATTTCGTTATCTGTGCTCCACAGACTAGTACTTATTTATTCTGTGCTTTATCACCGTGATAGTTATTTTAAATTAATTGTGTAAGTTTTTGTGAGGCATTTATGATGTTTTATTGCGGGGTTTGTTATTAATTACGTAATATATTAAATTTAAAATATGGCTGGGGATTATATTAGATAAGACACCTTTCTGTGCTTTCTTTTGCTTTGAAAGCACCTTTTTTCTATTACTTTAATAGGGTAACGTAAGCTGAATTTTAACTATATTTTTTATGACTTTTAATAGTAAAAATTTCGAGAGTTAGGGTGTTGTTTGGTTTATACAATGAGGTTCTTTGAGATTTTAAGAATCTCACTCTGATCAAACAAAATATTTCACTAAAAAGTTATTTTTGCCATGTTTAGTTATGCTTTGGCATTGCTTATATCCATGACGTGGTTACCAGAATCAATCAGTATGTCGCTTTTTCTAGGACACTTTACGCAATAAAGGTAAATTAACCAATTTTATTTTTTTCGCTTAGAAAATACGTCAATCTTATTGTTATAATCAAAAGAGATCAACTTTTGTGATCAACACCGAAGCACTTCATAAGCAAAAAAAAAAACAAATCATTTTGAGTAAATACGAGAACGAAATTCGTTGACATTTGAAGTGTTTTGATTAAATGACAAGAAAAATGCAGTAATTGTTCGGGGTCGTTATCCCCCGAACTTCTGGGTTTACAAGCGGTGCCCGCGGTCCGTTGTCGTAATCAAAATGTTCCCTTTACATCAACTTAAAGTGCATGGAAGTGGTTAAGTGTAACTTACGAATTGCTTCAAAGATGTTAATCTTGACAAGGAAAAGTGGGCAAAAGTAACGGTAAGTAACTGAAAAGGCTTTCAATTTTTGCTTATTTGATTACTAGCTTAAACACAATTAGGAAACTGTTGAAGAGTGTAATGTGTATTGCTATCTTCAATTTGCTTAGGACATAGTACTTACCTAAGTCTGAATCTTCTTGTTGTAGCTGACTTCACATTTTTAGTAGCGGCAGTTAATATTCATCATTTATTGTCAAATGTTCTTTTAACAAATGTTGGCTTGCTTTAGCTATGGAACATTTTGTTCATCTTAAATAGATAAATATTCTATTTTTATATTCTATAAGAAAGATTACGGTACGTCAAGTGCCTGCTGAAAGCATACGGTTGATTTTTCAAGGTGCGGGTTGCTACATTTTTATTATAAGGCGTTCCTAATACAATTACAACATATTATTATCATGCTCGTAAATTTCTGTCGTATCATTAAGTTGGTTTTCCTGTTTTGGATAAGATATAGAGAAAGATAAATATGCCATCTTTACAAATTAGGCTATCAGATATCCCAAAGAATAATCTTAGTAATATACCTACTGTAAAGTTAAGCAAGTACCAATATCTAATTTAAACCTACACATAGGTACTCATATTATAAGAATTATAATAAGCTAAATACTATTTTATTATACCAAAACCTACCTAAGCGTAATTATGATAGATGTATGACATCACTTCTCTCTAAAATAAAAAGGCAATGAATTACATTTATAAGTAAAAGCTTAGCGATACTTACGGCCACGTAAATGCTGTTAACGTGGCGCCGTAAAGGCCATTAACACCAATTTTATTTCGATGTATTTATCGGGAAATACAAAGTCGCATTATTATGTAGGCTTACACAAAACTGGAGTTATATCAACATTTCTGTTTTCTTATAAGTGGTAGGTATGTTTATAAATAAATTAAGCTTTGTTTTGTACCTACAAGACAGTCATAATAAATTACTTATTAATAGGTATAATTCGCCCGTGTGGTGACTGTGGTGACGGAGTAAGAATACAATATGTCACCACCCCATCTTATCCCATGGGTGTCACAATACATAGCGGATTTCTTATAACCACAAATATATAAAATAAATCAATAATCCTCAAACATTCACACATCGCCACCTAGTCCCAAACTAAGCAAAGCTTGTACTACCCATAGTAAAAAGACAGAAAAAAGTAACTAAAGAATGTTATGATAGTTACTTGGTCAATGCAGAAAACCTAATTAAGAAAAATAGTAAGTTTTTTTGGACTTATGTCAAGACCAAGAAGTCATCCAATGACCTTCCTCAGAGCTTACATCTTGATCAGGTCACCTCAAGTGACGGTGGTGTGATATGTGAGCTTTTTAATAACCACTTCAATTCTGCCTTTGAGAGGCATGATCAACCTATGACGTCACCCATTGCATCTGGTGAAAACCCTAACAATCTAAATATTAGTAGCTTATATATTCCTTTTGACACTATTGTGAAATATTTGGAAACCCTTGATGCTAGCAAAGGTAGTGGTCCTGACGGCATACCTCCATTATTTTTGATAAATTGCTGCTATAATATTGCAATTCCATTGTACATTCTGTTCAATAGGTCTCTGAAATTAGGTATGATGCCGCAGACATGGAAGCGTTCATATGTGGTACCGATTTTTAAAAGTGGTGACAAACACGACATTAAGAATTACCGTCCCATTTCTAAACTAAGTGTTGTTCCCAAATTATTTGAGAAAATTATTTGTGATATAATCACTCCTATCATCAAGCCTATAATTATACCTGAGCAGCATGGGTTTATTAGTAAAAAGTCTACAGAGACTAATCTTTGTGAATTTCTCGATTTTGTGACTACTGCCATGGATGCTGGTGATCAGGTGGATGTAGTTTATACCGACTATTCTAAAGCTTTTGACAAGATCAGTCATAAAATACTTCTGGACAAACTGGAATTCATCGGTATACACGGTGATCTACTTAGGTGGCTGGCATCATATCTGAGAGATCGTAGTCAGGCTACTACTATTAAGGGATTTTGCTCTTCTTTCATGCCCGTAACATCTGGCGTTCCTCAGGGGAGCCATCTCGGTCCTCTCCTATTTAATATCTATATTAATGATGTCATTAGTGTTTTTAAAAGATCTAACTTTATAATGTATGCTGATGATTGTAAAATATTTAAAATTGTTAAGAGAGCGGAGGACTGTTTAGAGTTGCAACATGACATTAATAATTTGTGTCAATACTGTGTCAGTAACTCATTATTCTTAAATGTAAATAAATGTAAAGTCGTCACATTTTCGAGAAAAAAAAAACCTATAAACTTTAGCTATGCGATAAATAGCGAGCTTGTAGCGAGAGTTTCCGAGGTGCGTGACCTTGGTGTGTTACTTGACGCAAAACTCATTTTCGACTCTCACATATCTGCCATTACCGACAAAGCCTATCGTATGTTAGGATTCATTATGCGCATAGGCCGAGATTTTAAAAATATGACAACTTTAATACTACTTTTTAAAACCCTAGTTAGACCTTTACTTGAATATGCTTCAGTGGCATGGAACCCTCAATACAACATTTATATTGAACATCTTCAGGGTATACAAAATAAATTTTCTGGACATCTTACATGGAGATTCAACCTTAACCCTCACTATGATATTGGCCTTCAATCCTTGTTCGAACGTCGTGCGGAGCGTGATCTGGTATTCTTGTACAAGATTATTACAAACCAGTTAGACTCAACCTATCTACTAAACAAAATAAACTTCGTCTGCCCTCGTGTTGGTTCGCGAGGGAAGTCTCTCTTCTATTGTAGTTTCTCACGAACTAATCATTGTAAGAATTTATTTATAAAAAGAGCTTGTAGATTGTATAATAATTTAGTTTCATCAAATAATAATATAGATATATTTCTCTTTTCTCTGGAAGAATTTAAGATATGTGTCAGGAATTTAAAATAGCATTTACTTACTTAAAATAGCATTTAATAATGCGTATATCTGTATGTTCATAGTCAAATATGTGTGGTTATGAAGTTTTAAGCCTGAAGTTATTCTTAAGATTTTATTAGTCTTAAGTTATTATTAGTCTTTAGTTATTATTAAGTTTTTTGTATTGTAATTAGTGGAAACTGTTCTATGGATTTAGATTTAACTATGTGTAATAACTATTTATACTGTAAATATCTGTTTGTTTCCCAAATAAAATAAAATAAAATAAAAATAAAAGTACAAGCTAATACCCATATTAGACAACGGATAAACATACTTAATTTTTTTTTTGTTAATTCATACATATTATACATAGAAAATACTCAGACCAATGCAAACAATCATTTTCATGCACACAAAGATTTGCATTGAGCGGGAAATGGGAGTCGAACCCGAGACCTCTGCGTAGTAGTAGTCGTCAGATCATGTATATAAGTAGGTTAGTTATAACTAGTTAATTACCTAACGCTTAGTATTGTGGAGTAATCCTGTCATTAACGATTACCTTCATGTATATAATTATATCTGGACATGAACGGTAATACTACATAATTATTGCTCTAATTAGATATAATTGAGCTGTGTAGTTGTGTCTTACTAAATAAGCCTCATCAAGTAGCTTGAAGTGAGGAAGGTTCTATTTGGAGTCCCTGTATGGTTTGGAAACAAGTAGTACCTAAGTAAGATAGATAGGTACTATATTTTGTGGAAAATGAAAATTATCTTCGTCTAACTATTACTATTAACTGAATCCAGTTTTATGTGGTTCAAATTTTTTATGTTGTTTCTCAACGGTAGATAAGGATTGTCATTAAAAGCATTTCGTAATGGAATTTTAACTAATATTAACCTTTACGTAAAAAAACCACTGAATGGTATCCCTTTAAAAAAAATGGGCTGACTTAGCTTGCATGTTGCATGTCTTGCACGTACAATGTAAATTGTTTGACTTTTTATATAATTATTAACAGCAAATAGCAATTATAAATTCTGGTCAGCCGAATAAACTAGAAGTTTTCCGACTAAGCATTATCTAAAAATACAGAACAAATTAAAAATAATTCTAAGAAAAGAGCTACTTATTTATAAGTTACAGCAAAACGGTAAATATTTTATACTGGCAAATGTAACTTATTTGGCAGGTCACTTCTAGTATTCTCTATCCTTTGTAAAAGAGACATTTACAGTAGTAAGTTTGGTGAGATGGATGGATCCATTTGAAAGCACAGGGCTAATTGTAAGTTGAGGAAAGTCATCGCAAGTTGAACGCTGATTTAGTTCGTGTAATTGATACTACCAAGTTCCTACGATTCCGGACACAGATTGGTAAACAAAAATGCCATGGTTTAAGAACGAATTTAAGTATTACTTAGTTTTGTATTTTCTATTGTAATTATGTAACATTGGTGAGTTTTTGCACCACTTTGTGTTAAAAAAACAACGTAATATGGTCATGTAGGTTCTATATTGCCTCTTTCGGTACCAGATCTGGCTACCATGAATATTTCCTTTTACTTGCACGCTGACGTTTCCTACTATTGAAGAAATACAAGCAATGTGACTCTTGACTTAATGTGATACTGATAAGCATCCCCATTGTTCGAAATTTAAAATTAATATAAGAAACACACACTTGCCTAAACATAACCGTACCATACATAAAACATAAGTTAATTAAATGATGTTATATCATAAAATATAATTATCAAATGCTCTAAATTAAATGTAAACAATCTAAGGTCACCATTTCGGCGACATTTGTCTCCGTTACATGAATGTTTTGGAAGTGTTAGAGGGTGCTCGGGTAGTTCCGTCGTCAGGACCTCTGCTTAGAGTCTCTATAAGATTTATGTTTTGACCCTTGTAATAAACAACGCCCAGTTAGACCTATATTTAGTGACAATTACAACAAATCTTACGAAACGAGAATCTTAGAGTCGTTGGCATTGCTTTTATCATATAAATATTTATAAAATTGATAACTCATTTACTGGTGAGTGGAATATCGCGAAATGTAGCTTTAAACTGAACGGGTTTTGTATGGTAAAATAAGGGTTAGTAAAATAAATACTAGACAAAATTTTATTAATAAAAATACCCACAAAGCTTAGGTATAACTACAAACAAAAGTTATAAATGTACCTAGTTGAAATATTCATGGACATCTCTACACAGCGCCATCTCATTGCTCACAAAGATTTGCATTGAGCGAGAATCGAACCCGAGACCTAAGCGTAGCAGACATATCATATAACCACAACGCCACAGAGGTGAAAATAACCAAAGCTAAAAGTGTTTGAATCTACGTCAGTAGGTTGCCCTGCCTAGTTTCAAAATTTACCTCTGTATTCAGTATTTTCATTTTATATTTTGTTTACAAAAATATTTAACGTTAACCAAATAATAGTAAAATGCTTCAACGGACCGTAAACTTAAAAATCAATTCACATAAACTTGAAATCCAATTTATTTTGATTCTATTCAAAGTTTGCTGCGGCACCATACGTTCAAATATCATTAGTTTAGCTCGGTACGTGACAACGAACATTTGTTCACTATTCTACAGGGAATTTTACATAATATAAAATGGTGTATTATACCTATATACCATGAAATATTTATCAAATTAAATAACCAGAAAATCACTGAACTTTTAAACTATTTTTGGATTTGCCAATTGTAGATTAAAAGATTATTCCAATGATCCAATGATAGTTGAATATTTGGCATCGGTTGGAGTGTGGTTTTTCTTAGTACAACGATCGACCAGGGTCGGACAGGACATACGTGCCCGCCCATTTAATCTCAAGGCATGGTTTCCCAACAAAAAAAGGTTAGTTACATTTCATCATCATAGGTTTAGTAGTTTGTGCATACCCTGGTTGTTGTATTCTATCGTATCATATCGTATGCCTATGATTAATGAATGAATATTCTTTAATTTTATTATCTCAGGATTTAAAGCATAACAAGAACGTATCGAGGTAGGAGCTGTTTGAGGTAGATATTGACTACTAGGGATACATTTTATTATTTTTTGCTGATAATTATACTACACTACACACAGGAAAAACTGCGGGATTAGCTAGTTAATTAATCATCATCATCATAACAGCCCATTAATGTCCCACTGCAGGGTCGGGCCTCCTCCCATGACGGAGGGATACTTGGCCTACTAATACCACGCTGTCCAGACGAATTGGTGTAGGGTTTAATTTCAAGTTGTTGTTCTGTCTGTGTTTTTTATTTCACAAAGATAATATTCACGGGTAGGTTCTTAGTCGGTTTTTACGACACCCGTGGGATGAGATGAGGTAGTGACGTATTATAATCTTACTCCGTCACCAAACGGAGAGTTAATTATTAACAAAACTATTGGGTTTTACGAATTAATTTATTTAGCAGTCTTTGTATAATTAGTCTGCAGGAAGCTCTCATAAAATGAAACCTTTAGTGAATAACGAGACCCTGGAGAAATTATGGTCGCGGTATTCCTAAAATTTGTTGCTTATATTTCAAATACTAGTTAAGAATAATTATAAACTAAAAAAGAGATGAAAAGAGGTAACGGGAAAGTTTACTGGATTAAAATAATATTATAAGTTTATTGATAATAATGATAATAATCTATTACAATAATGTTATCTTAGTGAAAACAAAATAAGGGAGACGACTTAAAACCTACCTCAAACCATCTAGCCAGCGACATATTAGCAGAACCAATTTTTCATCAGACACCGGAGTAAGCCCGTTCTTGAAATATGACATTAATGCACAGCAGCGCTGAAAAAATAGCTTATCTGACAAGCTAAAAACTACAGATTGATAGTACAGATAAAATTAGCTCGTGTAGCGATCGAGCAAAACCACAGAGTAAACACGTAGTTACCCCAACAGGATAAAGTTGTTGTCGGCGCGTGTGAAGTCAGAAAGTTCGCTTCATCCGTTGTTAACCTTAACTATTCTATGATGCATAGTTTTGTATACTTGTACTGTACGCGTTCCTGGTGTTATGGTACACCTCGTGTTGGGAATTAGGGCGTGTGATATTTAGATATTTGGTATTGTGAGAGACCTGAAATATGTGTTGTTTAGATATTAGGGTTGCTTGGAGTGTTAACATTGCGGATTGTATATTTTTCTTTCAAGAACTTTTGATTATTATGCTTTTAAGTTTTGATACTGATTATAATATGGTTGAGTCGGAGATTTTAATTTTTAATAGTGTTGCATGAGGCAACACTTTTAGTCAGATTGCTAGTACAGATTAATTAGCTCGTGTAGCGATCGAGTAAAACCACAGTGTAAACACGAAGTCAGAAAGTTTGCTTCATCAGTTGCTAACCTTAACTATTCTATGATGCATAGCTCTGTATTTTGCCCTCTTTCACAATACAAAATATTCGGACCATAGTGCGTATCGCTAAACGGTCTCTTTTGAATTGGTTGTTTGACACCAAGATCACAACATGGTAATTTTTAAAGTACTTACTTAATATAAGCAAAAGTTAATTTGGGCAAAAGCAATGCCTATAAAGTCCCTAAGAGTGATATTTAAACTTGCATTTACGAAGCGAAGCATCGTTTACAAGTGTACAAAGCAGCGTAACGAGCGGATTGACTCGCGACTTCACTAAGTTTAATCTTCGGGGAAAATAGTGCAACCCTTTAACTTGTAACGTCTGGCGTGTTTGCTGTTTGACTTTGAATACAGCTTCCGATACGATTAGATGTCTATTTATTTTGTTTGGATTCGTTTATTTTGATAATTTCTTACTTAAATATTTAAATAGAGAGATGGTTCAGGGTTATTTGGCTCAATGATCTAGATGATTGCAATGTCTGTTTTTAACAAAAATATTTGAAAATCGATTTTTCTTAGATTCGCTTATTGGTACCTACACTACCTACTACTAAAAGATAGAAAAAATTTAAAACTAAAACAGGACCTACTTTTAAAAGTACTTTATGGAAGCAAAAGTTAATTTGTACAAAGGCAATAGCAATAGTAATGTTATAAAAGATAATATTGTAAGTTGCATTTACGAAGCGAAGCATCGTTTACAAGTGTACGAAGCAGCGTAACGAGCAGATTGACTCGCGACTTCACTAAGTTTAATCTTCGGGGAAAATAGTGCAACCCTTTAACTTGTAACGTCTGGCGTGTTCGCTGTTTGACTTTGAATACAGCTTCCGATACGATTAGACGTCCGTTTATTCATGTTGATAGAATTTTAATTAAAAACAAAAAAAAAACTATCTCGTAAGTAAAATTAAAAAAATACTATCTAGTGAGACGTTTTATGATCATATGGCTGTTGAGTGAGCCATATAATCATAAAACGTCTTACTTGATGGTACTAGTTGATCTAGTCGATTATTTGGACCATGGTGTAAACGCAACACGGTCTCTTTTGAGTTGGCTGTTTGACACCAAGATCACAACATGGTAATTTTTAAAGTACTTAATATTAGCAAAAGTTAATATGAGCAAAAGCAATGCCTATAAAGTCCCAAAGAGTGATATTTTAACTCGCATTTACGAATCGAAGCATCATTTACAAGTCTACGAAGCAACGTAACGAGCAGATTGACTCGCAACTTCACTAAGTTTAATCTTCGGGGAAAATAGTGCAACCCTTTAACTTGTAACGTCTGGCGTGTTTGCTGTTTGACTTTGAATACAGCTTCCGATACGATTAGATGTTGATTTATTTTGTTTGGATTTGTTTATTTTGATAGATTTTAACTGTTAAGGATGGTTAAGAATGATTTGACTCAACGATCTTGGCGATTGCAATGTCTGAATTTACCTAAGATTTTAGAGAATTGGATCGAAATCGATTTCGTTTTAATTAGTTCGTTTCGTTAAAATTCTACTTAAAACAGGACTCAAATAATAACGGGTTTTTACTTTTGTGCCCCACATTAAGCAGCAAGGCATTTTAAACAAAAAGGTTTTAGAGAAGTACTTTGAATCAAACATTTAGGCAAAAAAAAATGTGTTTTTATTATTACTACTAATACAGAATAATGGTAACTAGTCTCATTTTCCATAACCAAGCTGTAAAATTTAATTTCATCTCATTTTAGTTTCCCCCTCATCCCTCACCACAAAAACTAAACAGACGATTTTCTTAACGGCAACGTCTCTATTAGGCCTATTTACTATAAATATAGAGTAATCATATAGTACTAGCTGACCCGTCCCCACTTCGTTAGGCCGCTAAAAAAACGCGTCACTTTTTTAAACATATTTCATTACTGCTCCACTCCTGTAAGTCATAGCGTATTACTATATAGCCTATGACACTCCCCGATAAATGGACTATTCAACACAGAAATAATTTTCAAAATCGGTTTAGTAGATCCAGAGATTACCCCCTACAACGTCACAAACATACAAACTTTACCTCTTTATAATATTACTATAGATTTCAAAATAAATAAAAGACAAAAATAAATACCTACGCGAATTTCGTATAATAACATACTTACTCATAAATGCGGTTGATAAAATTATTACGCTACATTTTGCTTCGGAATGTTTTTGATAGGTTAAAAATGACTGCAAATAACAGTAAATAAACAGTAGATTTACCTTCCCGTATCAATTTGTGTTACAATATTGACTTAAACATCAAAACTCAAAAGCTTCCTCAAAAAGATACACAAAAAAGTTCTTTTGATAAATTATGTATCTACTCAACATTGACATCAAATTTCGTATGTCTTTGGTAAATATTCAGAATTTAGTAAACATTTAAGTGATGCGATTTGTTTCCACAAATTCTTAACTAGCGGTTGACATCGACGTAAGCCCGATTTACACATCGACAATTACAGTAGCGAGTTAAGTAGTAAGTTGATTTAAATCTCCATACTATAGGATATCGCCAAAAAATAGGTTTTTGGCGAGTTAAGTTGGCGAGACGCGAGATAGGTTTTTGGCGAGTTAAGTTGGCGAGACGCGAGAGAGGGGGCTACTTCGTACTTACGAGTAACTTGCCAAAAAATAGGATGAAGATCTATTCAAATCAACTTAATCAACAACTTACTACTGAACTCGCTACTGTACTTGTCGATGTGTGAATCGGGCTTACGTAATTTGTGGAAACAAATCGCATCACTTAAATGTTTACTAAATTCTGAATATTTACCAAAGACATACGAAATTTGATGTCAAAGAGTAGTTCAATGGTATCGCCGAAGGGATTAGAAGGGTTTGAATATCACAGTTCGTTCGGAATTTCTCTGATCTCGATATATACAAGAACTGTGTCACTGAAACTGTTATCTAGAATTTATTATGAAATTCTTTAGGTGTACGCGTGTACGTATAATGTTGGAAAGGGAAAATCAGTGAACACAAAACCTAAGTCTTATTGCGATGTTAGAAATGTAGATCGTGTTTTGTTTGAAATGTGATACCGCAGACTGGGAGGTTTTGTTTAGGCTTTTGCTATGTGACATTGAGAAAATAGATTTTGAGCTTTATCTTCTTTGATCTTTTGTTGTAAAAGTAAATTAGTAAAAAAACGCATAAAAGTGATAATAATTAATTAACGGCCTCTGTGGCGTAGTGGTTATACAACATGACTGCTACGCAGAGGTCTCGAGTTTGATTTCCGCTCAATGCAAATATTTGTGTGCATGATCATGATTATTTGCATTGGTCTGAGTGTTTCTGTATTTACAAAAAGAAAAGTATATTAATATCCGTTGTTATGTTACCCATAACACAAGCAGGTTAAGCCTAGCTTTCTTTGGGAACAGATAGCGCTGTGTAGAGATATCCGTGAAAAAAAAAATGAATTCCATTTGTTAAAACATAGTAGTTACTGATCAAAATAATGTCAAATTATTTTATAACGTAATGATTGTCTCATATACAAACAAACAACAAACACTCTAAAGTTAGTTTTTATTTAAAGTAAAAATCAAAATAAAACACAAAAGCTATTTTAAAAGCCATCACGACTTTATGCGACACATAATAAATACGAAGGAAATCGTTTTATACCTCCTCTTGGCGAGGTAGAAAGGAAATTATGAACTAAACAGATTACCTACCTAATTTCCCGACAACACCTACTCACTATTTCCTGTATGGTTGAAAATAAGACTTCTAAAGGCTGTTTTGAATGTATGAGATATTGTTGTACTGGTATGGTGTATTTATTTATTCATTTAATCCACAAAACATGTTACAATTTTTGATAGTTAGCAGCACTGATGATGCCAACAATGAAATTGAATACAAATTAAAGTTTACAAATATTGACATTTCTTATAGTGTCCACTTCATCACCTACATACTTTTAATTATTTTTCTCTAAATACATACAAAGTTTATATAAAAAATCCACATTTCTGCAAAAACACAATGATTTACATTGAGCGGAAAACGAACCCGAAGCCGCTATTATCAAAACATTATTTCAAATATGAATACCTGCACAAACTCATGGTTTCACAGTAACAAAACACACTCGTATTAATTAGACAGCATGTCCTTAGAGATCGTGTCAACTCGCAATCTAGCGCTGCATCCAGCGTAATTAAAGCGATGAATTAAACACTACGCTGTCGGATCAGCTTTCAAAATGATTCCCAAACACTCTGTGCAAAGGCTTCCTGATGAGGAAAACAAGCAGCGCTTGAAGCTTGAAGACGTTAATTCGTTATCTAATTAGAGAAATGGCTCCCGGTCGGTAGTACTGGTGAACTGTCTACGCTTGCTAATGAACCAATAAGACTGAATATTAATACTTAAATGTAGTGCTTCGTGTTCATGGATTGTGTTTCATCTTGGAAATTATTCGTTTAACATCATTATTATTATATCTTAACTGAGAATGTATTGTCCAATGTTGGGACCAGATGACGTTATACTTTTAGTTAATAAATACATTATTATACAAACAAAAAACCTAGAACTATACAAACATTTATTTACCTACAGGGATACAAAGATTAGAAGAGAATCGAACCCGAGACTTCTGCATAGCAGCCTAGACTATGTTAGTTACGTTATTACTACGTTAAACATTTCGTATACTTACTTACATTTTATATTTAAATAAACATAATATAGGTATAATATACCCAACAGTGTCGTACTTATTCCCACTAGTTGTCTCACAAAACAAGAAGTTTCTAGCCACTAGATTCAAGCCAGAATGTTAGATTGTCTAACCACTGAAACATTCCTGGGAATAGTAAGTTATCTTTACTAAGTAAATCAATTAGACGTAAGTTTGTTCCTAGTTCATAGAAATACTTAGTTTTTCTTAACTTTTTTACTGAAATGATACAAGGTAGCGTTTGATTTGGTCAGCAAGTTAAGGCCTCGTGTAGCCTAATGGTCAAGGTCTTTAAGTCGAATACTCAGAAGACAGTTAAAAACTCTGCCTTTTGCGATTTATTTTAAAAGTCAAAAGTTTCCATGATCTGACGACTGAACTATTTCGCAAAGATTGTCCATTTTGACACCCATTTAGTGACTGTTAGCAAAGAACATTGTAAAGCGTTAGCTATATTATAAACTACATTTACTTTTTTTTTGTAAATCCATACTTAAGTAAGTACAAAATACGCCAATAAAGAAATATCCAGACCTAATCAAATACTTAGCTCTGTTCATGCACAAACATGTTTTGTGCAGGGATTGAAACCAAACTGACAGGCAGCTGTGATATTTACTACATCATTATTACTTTTATTATTTATGCTTTAATAAAAAAAATGAAAGATAAAACTTCAATAAAGATATATTATAAATCTCCGCATGTGAGCAGTGTCTAGACACGGCTGAGTGTCGGTATATACCGTGATGCGGATTTGTCGCATGAACACGGCTTCTTAGTACACGTCGCGACGCCTCGTAATCTCACTCACGGCAGAACTGACTGTTACAGTTTGATGTCTCAAGCATTATAGAAATAAATAAATTAATAATCCTCACACATTCACACATCACCAACTAGTCCCAAACTAAGCAAAGCTTGTATTATGCGTACTAAACAACGGATAAACATAGTTAAATACTTTTTTTTTGTAAATACATACTTAATATTACATACATAGAAAACACTCAGACCAATGCAAACAACCATGTTTATGCACACTAAGATTTGCATTGAGCGGGAATCGAACCCAAGACCTCTGCTTAGCAGCCATGTAATATACCGACTGCGCCACAGAGGTCGTCATACTACTCGTACTTCTAGCACCTAAAATATAAAGCGCTTTATAGTTTTTATAGGTTCTGCGATTATGATTACTTATACCTGAATCTCAGAGGCAACAACGCAGCGTTTTTTACAGCTTTATGTCCCGTACCAGATATTAAACGAGCGGCCTACCAGATATTAAACGGAAACCGTTGAGTAATACTAGAACGCAGTTTAACAGTTGCTACCATTTTCCATGTAGATCAAAAGACGATTAAAGTATCTGATCATAGAATGTAGTATACCGTACATTCAAATAAGGAATTTCAATCTTTAATATGACCTCTTAGTGGACCACATAATGTTCGGGTAAAGTCTGTCCAACAACAGATGTTTTGAAGTGGTTAGGTTTACTCCATTTCCATATACTTTTAGATTCTCATAGTAAAATTTGAGATTAACCATAAACTTGATGTCTGTTCTATAAAAGCAAATCGTAGATCGGAGTTTATCGGCGACGAACAAACACTTTTATTGGAACGCAAAGGATCTTTGCAGACGCTATGTACAGTCAGCTGCAAAGAAATCTAACCCCTTTAGCGCGCTGTTATATTCTGAAAGGGGGTTAGATTTCTTTGCAGCTGACCGTACGTATGCGTCAATTCGTCGTATTTTGTGCCCTCTAGACTTGTTTTATTGCTAGGAGAGATTTTAGTATGTGTAATGAATAATTAAGAATGGGTTGAAATTTGTTTGTTTATTTATATTTATTACAATATAAAACACTTACTACTTTTTTATGTCTCTATGTTTTTTAGGTTTACGCCTTTTCTTGACGTTTCCAACACGTTTTACTAGCTTATATTGATTTAAACGTTTGATTCAAATACTTATATCGTATTTATACTATTGTCAATGTAGAGTAAGATATAGAGATTTTTATAAACGCACTAATACTATATTTAAGACAATCATAGAAAATAAATAACTTGCGTTGATATCGAAGTACTTTTAATAGCTTTCGTGTTTTTAGCGTTAGCTATAATGTGTATAATGCAATCATAACACTCTGGAAACACGAGACTAATATCGTTTTCACACCATCCTTGAAAGCACAGCAAATATAACAGCTATCTGAAACGTCAAGCAACAAAGATTGGTAGCTAAGTTAATTTCTCCCTCTCATATATGCTTAGCCTCCCACTTGCAAAGAAAAAGTACTTCTAAATCCTATACTGTGTAAACGTATTGTGTGAGATATCTCTAAGAAAAGTCCCGTTGTATTAGAAGACTTGTTGATACTCGTTTCCAAACGTTTTGATATTTTTCATTCTGTCCTTACCGTCAGGTGTGTCTGACGATGATTTATGTCCCGAATGAAATGGAAGAATTGAATGAATTTTGGCTTGATTCCGACGAAATTTATTTCTTTCAACGTGTTAATAAATTATGACAGATATATTTTTATTACTTAGATGATTTTCCTCTTTTGAGTTACAGGCTTTTGGTTGTAAGCGGGAATAACAGGTTATTGTCTGTGTGATAAAAATATGCTTTGTGGAATAATGTTTTCAAAATTTGAGATGTAAGCAATTGAAAAGCAGAAAAAAGTTAACTAGATATTTTGTAGAGTTCTTTTGGCTTAGTATATGTTTTGTAAGAATTCTGACGTGATTTTTTGCAAGAGTTAAATATGGAACATCCATAGTGAGGGAGGTAATGATATTAGGGGTAGTTAGCTACGGTGTTAACAACAAATAATGGAGTTCCCGAAACTAAAGAAAAGTGTGATGATATCATGAAAACGAAAACAAAAGAATGAAAACTTGACAGAATAAAAACAATGGAGAGACTGATCGTATAACAATCACTGCCTATATTTGAAATCAGAACAATTAAAGAATAAGTAAAAAACTCCTTTTATATTTCAGTAGACAAAGTAAAATTTAAAAAAAGAACGAGTCCCTTTGCTAATATAGAATAAGTTCCGTATACACACTTATCTCTGCTAGCAATCTTAATTATAACAGTACTTGTAAAAACGAAATGCATTCACGGCTCGAATTAAAAGCGAAAATGGAATTTTTAAACCGTCCTTTTGTGTTAAAAGAGATGAAAAGCATGTCGTTATGAAGCAGTTTAAAATAGCTAATTATGTTGAGAAAAACTCGGCTACGAAGTAGGTACTCTTAGAACTTCTTGGCGTGCGTTTAACTGTCACCATTAAAATTTAAGTAGGTAGGTACGTCTCGAGAATCATACGGAATACGAATAGGCACACCTTATTTTAAATCTTACATACCTATTTCAATCAACTAATGTGATATTATATTACATAAATCTTCAAATAAAATAAAATCTTTAAATAAAAATTTGAATGTTAAAGAAAAACATTATTTCCAGAGTAGGCAGCGGTCCATAACAATGTTAAGTAAATTGAAATTATACACGTTTGAACACGTTCTATGTAAAATAAATAGCAGCATATAGGTACCTCCGTGTGGTGACGGTGTAAGAATACAATATGTCACCACCCCATCTCGATCCATGGGTGTCGTAAAAACGGTGAATATTATCTTTACGAAATAAAACCCTATACCAATCCGTCTGGCCAGCGTGGTATTAGTAGGCCAAGTATCCCTCCGTCCCGGGAGGAGGCCCGTCCCTGCAGTGGGACATTAATGGGCTGTTATGATGATCATAATAAAAGTTCTGCAAACCAAGTTTGAATTGCACAAATTAATTATAGTTTATTATTAATTAATTACTGTCACATAAGTCCCATATATCAACCATCTTTCAGATTGTCCCCTAACAAAACATTTTATTCACTCTTAAACGACCAGATTATCCAGACCCCTGCATTTCTTTCTCAGTAACTATTAATCAAGAGGCAGGTGAGGTCACAAAGAATGGCTACAATGTATTAGAAGTAAGACATTGCGCCGGTGGTTAATGGTCTTACTCTAAATTGCAGCCTGTTGTCTCAGACTTTAATTCAAGTTGTGCAATTACTTTTTATTTTCATTTCGTTATATTTCACCATAAACATGAATATAAAAGTGAGTCATAAAATAATTTATGGGGCGAAATATTCTCATATATTCCCTTTAGTGACAAAAAAATAAATATATAATGGCATGGGCGTGTTTGGAACGTTATTGGTACTAATTTATTTGATTAACGTTGAACAGTGTGCTGTAGAAACTATAAAAAGCCATTGTTTGATTGAAATGGTATTATTTGTTGAATAAAACTGGACTGTTAACTAAAGTAGTGTAGCATGCACCTACTTTTACGTTATTTTTGTTGTTACGACGTGGCGGGCTAAATACAATAAAATTCTATGGATTTCATCGAAATAAGTCTCTAAGTAATTTGGTTTCTTAACAACTGACCTGCGCTACTTTTCTTTTCTTTTAATTGGCCTACCAGATTGACTCTATGGTGCCTGATGTTAAGTATCCATTAGAGTCCAAGAATGGCGAGCACCATGCCAGCTACAATATTTGTAGAGGCATGAATGTCTCCACTATGGCGGCTTCAGAAGATGCTTTTTCACGCCTCGCTTAAAGGAAACAAGATCGTAGTTTGAAGGAAATATGTGGGCTGGCAAAGAGTTCCACTGTTTGGTGGTTTTGCACATGTACGAAGTGCTGAACCGCTTTGTTCGGACTTGTATGGTTTCTACAGTGTAGCGGTGGCACTTAAGTTAGACTATGAAATACCTACAAAAATTACTCTATACTGTTATTCTTTATCCTAAGTTTTTTTAAACTTATCTTTTGAACCAAGATCTGCTCTTATGAGTATAATAAACTACTCCAGAACTTCTTGCTCCAAAAGCTTCAGCCGAAACCTGATGAAATATAAAAAAAAGCTTATTATTCAATGATCTGAAAACACTCATTTGGTTGACCAAATTCAACATTATTCGATTGAATTACCAAACTCCTTGGTTATTTCAAGCGGAAAATAAAAATGATACGTTTATTGTATATGGGGGTTTATATTATATTTTTATCAAACCTTTTTTGTTACAGTAACAATATTGACATGTTTAGTCATCCGTATGCCATTGAATGCTTGCTTTTTACCATGATTATTTTAACTCCTTTTATTAAAATCAAGTTATAAATATAGAAAATTATCACCCTCTAGTTTTGTACTAACCATAGCTTAAACTATTGAATACGAAATCTGACGAATTCATCAAATTAAATGAGGGAATTTCTGTTAATAAATGTATATAAGTACGTAGGTATATTACCTTATTTGAAGCCTATGTAGTGAATGTCTTTTAGCTGATTTGATATAAATGTGTATAAGTAGATATAATGTCTTGGTACCATTATTGTGTTAGTTTATATTGGGAGTAGTCCTTCCCACTTTCCCGTCTCTATGACGCCTGTAAGCCAGGGCCAACACCATGAACCTGCAAAAGCACCGAGTGTGACAGTTTATAAGACCAGAAACAACCTACACCTTTTTAGAACCTACAAGAAAAATGGGATGAAATATTGAAAGATAAATGAAAAGAAAACTTTCAAAAAGACTAGGCCTAAATAGAATGAGAAAACACCACGGTGTCATCATATTTAATTTATTATTATTACGCTATGACTATTTAGTATGCGTTATGCCACAGACTAAAGTAAACATTTATATTCATACGCATAAAGATTTGCGGTAAGTATAAACCACATCCAAGCACAACCACAAACTTACGGAGAATCGTGGGTGTATGTGTAAGGTTATATTTAGTATCAGTAACGTTAACACTGTTCTCCGTGCGGTGACGGAGTAAGAATACAACATGTCACCACCCCATTTCATCCCATAGGTGTCGTAAAAACCGACTGAGGGACTATCCATGAATATTATCTTAACGAAATAAAAAGAAGGAAAACTTGAAATTAAACCATATACCAACCCGCCTTGTCAGCGCGGTAATAGTAGGCCAAGTATTCATCCGTCACGGAAGGAGGCCCGTCCCTACAGTGGGACATTAATGAGCTGTTATGATGAATGTTAACACTGAAATTGCCAAATTTTAATTAATATAGGGTAATTAGTATTATGAGACTAAGAATAGAAACTAGTAGTTGTGACCTCATTTCAGCTCGAAGAAGGCGTAAAGGCCAACTAAGGCGTAAAGGCCAACTAAGGCGTAAAAACTAACGACGCATATTCATTGAAACACATGGACAACTTACGTAGATTAATCATTATACAAGTAAAAGATTCCTCCATGTGGTGACGGAGTAAGAATACAGTATGTCACCACCCCATCTCATCCTGGGTGTCGTAAAAACCGACTAAGGGAATATCCGTGAATATTATCTTTACGAAGTAAAAAGAAGGAAAACTTGAAATTAAACCTTATACCAATCCGTCTGGCCAGCGTGGTATTTGTAGGTCAAGTATCCTTCCGTCACGAAAGGAGGCCCGTCCCTGCCGGGGCATTAACGGGCTGTTATGAAGTAAAAGATTTGCTTACTTTGTTACTAGATGACATTTATTTTGCGAGCGTTTAAGAATACTTATTAATATACTAAACATACATACCCAATATCAAAACACACATTCTCTCACAAAGTCACAAACAGTCACAAAATCCGTTAAGTAAGAGACGTATAAAAGCCCATAAACATTTGGGTAGTAATTAAACAGCGTCTTAGCTCTTAATGCTTATATTGCTACTGTTTGCTTTACAAAACTCTATCATAACATCGTGGACGTCATTATCCAAGAGTGGAAGCTCTCGTTATATTTTACGAGCGGCCTGGCGACTGTAAACTGCCCCTTAAATGCACCGACTCGGCTAAATACACGTTGATATAAAGTTTAACGCTGAAACCGATTGTCTTTGTAACTGTACTAAACTTTCACTGGAAGTTTGAGGTTGTGAAATTTAGTGGTGGTTTTTCTTAGATTAATCTTGATTCTTATATTTCGATAAGGTTACTGATTAATGTAATGTAAGTTATGTAGGTACCTGTGTTTTGAGAAAGCTCCATTAACAGGACCTATTTGCGTGGGGAAAAACTAGGAATACATTGTAACATCACCTAATCTAAAGGCAAAGTACGCTGATTTCAGCTTTATGAAAACAAAAGAAAGAATATATAAAATCTATCTGTCTATACACTATGATTTTAGTAAGGGAAATTTCTGTACATCCTTGCACTGGGGCAATTCTAAACGTTTTAAATTACTTTGAAAAATTGGTTATGTAAGTACTTAAAATCAGAGCTTTCAAAGTTGAGATCTAAAATCTCGTAAGCTTTGATATAACATACAGTACATCGACTTTTAAAAACACAGAACTGTTCAAACACCACTAAAACTTCGATGTACCTCAAAAAGCTTTTGCATTATCTGTGTGCGGAGTAAATACCACCCAATGGATGTTTGAATCAAGTGTATTGCCAAGTTTGCTGAATAAAAATATGATAGATTGTGCAGAATATATACTTAGTTTTGCAACTGAGCGCTTCGAAAATGTTTAAACGAGTGCTTATGTTTTAGAAGGGGTTTTGGTGTGGTTCTAGTTTTCGATGATTTTGTATAATATTTTGGTTTCGATTTACATAATGCAAAAGTTTGGATGCATGAGCATTGTCTGCATTAGTTTGATTGTTCTTGTGACTTGAGAGGGATTTCGTTTAACTCTCAAACACCTTAAAATATATTTTCTTTATAAATTTTGGCCTAATAATCAGAATGAATTAATTGACCAAATTGAGCTAACCAGATCATAGCAAAGTCAAGAAACTCTTAAAAAATCATTTTAAAAATCGACCGTACATTTGATATGACGTTGTTCTCACTGCTGAAACAAGGCCTACTTAGTCCACGGACACTTTTCTCCCGAAGGGTACGTATACTTCAACTTTATTGACATTTACTTTCGCAGTGTAAACATAGCGACAGCCGTTGTCTGTCTCGTCCTGACTTACCGCATAATGCACCATTTCCTCCGAGCGCGTTAGAGAACATTTCACATTTACCAAACGAAATTGAGCCTTGTAAACAGTTCTTTAATTTCATTTTTGCATGGCAACCGAGCGCAGTCCATCGGCTGACGCGACTTACGGTCGCCTTTTTCCCTTTCAGGCAAAAATAAATCATATGAACTATACACAAGTCTGAATTTCTTTTGGTCAACGTGAAATGTTCTCAGATGCGCTCATTTCAGTGGCAATTGTATATAATGCCCTCCAAACCGCCTACTTATAGAAGCGAAGTATTGTATATTACCAATTCATTCCTTCAATATCTGGGTACATAAATGATAGGGTAAGTTAAGTATACCCTATATTGAGTTTCGAGGGACATAAAGAGGGTTCTATTGTTAAATTTCAGTTTCCTTTTTAAAGAAACAACAAACAATATTATATTAGAAGGTACGGTAAAAAATGAACATAGTCTCGATATTAAAACGAGTTGATATCTGTCTCACATACGTGTACCGTTTTATAATTAAGTGCAATAACAAAACGCCTAACCTTTAAATGAAGCATAGTTGATGGAACTTCTCATACCAACGTGTGGTTACTTTTGTATCAGAAAGTAAAGTTTTCCTTTATAAATCACTGAAATAAAACCCGTCCTGGAGATAGCTTAAGGGGGTCGTTTACTGAACTAGTGAAAAGTGGTGAATAACAACTTACTTGATGAATAGCAATGAAGAAAAATTTCAAGATTGGTATAATTTACATCTTTAATTATTACAAAAGAAAAGTAATTCTATTTTTTTTAGAGTTTCTGTTTGGTGCTTATACAATTTGTAAAATTGTAATACCGCAAATAACAAAAACCGCGACTTGACGTGGAGTTGCGGAAAACAGCCCGCTATACCATACCATAACAACATATGTTTTTTTTTAAATTGTCATTCAACAGCTAGTCAAAGTCAAGGTTACAACAATTTCATTCCATTTTAATTCTCAAAACTTATTTACCTTAATAGGAGCAAGGGTTTTGATGTTCGATAAACATCCATACTCGTACTCAAATACATTGAGTTCCTTTCTCTTTAGAGTCTGTGACAACAAATTAAGATCTTTCCAATTTTATTCGGGTGGGTGTTATTCTAAACAAGTTTTCATTACAGAGCTGTGCCTACCTAGATATAAAATCTGTGAGTTATTACAATAAACTAAAACCAGAATAGTGTCTGTATTTACAATATGAGAATTGCACCTGCGACATGTTGATTTATGCTTTTGTGTGTTCGTATTATTTATAATGTGTAAGAGGAAAGTTCTTGCAATGGCTAAGAGAAAGATAGGAATTATTCTGCAGAACTAAAACACTTAACGCAAGAAATGAAGGACATACTGAAAAGCTACTCTTGTAAGTTACCATACAAGATAATAGAGTGAGTCTCATAGAAGCACCCCGAGGTAACAAACGACAAGATGAATATATTCTTGCTGCTTTTTCATACCCAATGATGATGTTATCTAATTTAGGATATAGGAGTTCCCTAGAACAGGGTTTTCTTTAGGAGACCATTACCTAAGAGATATCATAGGCCACTTGCGTATTTTTACAATTAGTTAGACAAAATTTGTAAACAAATCGCTACCACAATACTGTTTTTAATAATAATAATATTATGTTTGATTCTAAAAAATTCCATTTTGTAACAAAAACTTTATCATTTTTACCGCCTTATGAAACTAATTAAAATTTTCATTTCACTTAAAACTTGCCAGCGAACGGCTCCTGATTCGCAACTTTCCCTTGAATTGATAAAAAAAAACTTTCTGTTGATCCTTCGTATTATTCCAATGGCTGCGAAGATTTCCTCGGTAACTTGGAATTTTATAGAAGGCGGGCTAAAACAATGTGTTGGGGATTCGGGATCAAACTTGTTGGAGACGGTGGCTAATGCAATATGTATCAGCTCTCAAGTGCAGACCAACACTATCCGAAGGCCAAAGTATTCTGTGGGAAGTAACTGCTTTTTATTTATCTCAAGTATTTCAAGCGTCATATATCTATTGAATTTATCAGATACGAGGAAAAATGTTCACGCTGAAAAATGTATCGCTAAAAATGTGCTGATTTATTTTGTTGTTTATATAGTGAGCTGTATTAAAATCGTATAGTTTTGAGGTTCTTTATGCAAGTTGTTATGCTTAGTATTTTGTTGCATAGATAATTTGTTTTGATTTGGCTTTGGATAAAAGCAATCATGTCATGCGTGTAATGAAAAAAAAAACACTTACTTTCCTTGATATGACTTTTTAACAATATATTAAGTGTTCTTTTGTAAACTACACAGAACTTTTTTTATGAAATCTAGAAAAGGGGTTACATATCATTTTTTTATAAACAGAAAATAACACTCTGCAATTATGCAAATTCTTGCACACAATAATTGACATGACGCAAAAGCAATGCGCATAACATTCTTTGTTAGTTTAGTATATAAGTTATCCTATACCTTAATTATTATGCAAAATTGGTTTTCTGCTTCTACTTTACTATGCTCGAGAAGCTGAATAAAGCAAAAAGAATAGGTTGTTATGATACTCAATACTTTCTTTAGTTTGACAAGGTGGTATCTTAGTTAAAGTATTATTGTTAACCTCTTGGAGCACAGTCATCAATTGCTTTGCGAGTTAGCGACAGGTTTGTAAAAGATGGCTAAATATAAGTAAGTTAGATTAACTTTATCAGACTTTGTCTTATTCATCATCATCATCATAACATCCCATTAATATCCCACTGCAGGGACGGGCCTCCTCCCGTGAAGCAGGGATACTTGGCCTACTAATACCACGGTGGTCAGACGTATTGGTATAGGGTTTAATTTCAAGTTTTCTTTCTTTTTATTTCGTACAGATAACATATTTACGGATAGTCCCTTAGTCGGTTTTTAGGACACCCGTGGGATGAGATGGGGTGGTGACATATTGTGTTCTTACTTCGTCACCACACGGAATTGTCTTATTACTTAAACAGAATCAGAAAGCAATATTTCAACAACAGCTTGAAAGATTACTCAGCCTTCTAATGCAGTAAGTACCTCCGTGCAATGTGTTTGGCTCAGTAACAAAGAGAAGCGCTATAAAATGCCAATGTCAATTGCAACTTATGCACTTTTTCACAAGTCTAGACACATTAAGCCTTTTGTTGCATTTTCAATGTAATGTGCTAGAATCTGGGCTAGTATTTTATGGGGCTGTGCTATGGACATAACAGTTTTAATAGTATTTAGGTCATGGAAAATTTAAAAGGCCTTTTTAGAAAATGTTTTTTGGATATTCAGGTAACACAAATATAATATTTTGTGTTCTTTTATTAGAATGGTGGTATTTTATATTTTTAAAACGTCAAACAGTATTTTATGTTCATAAGTAAATGCAATTTATAATCAAAATTTGAAAGAATTCACTAACAAAATAATTGTTGTTAATTTAACGTCTCTTTGTCAACAAAGAGATTAAAACAAACTGAAGCAAAATGTCGTTCATTATTTAAAGATAAATTAGGCCAACGGAACTAAAACAACGATCTAGGCCTGTGCTGGTTGGCATCGAAATGTGATAGAGGCACGGAGGCTTGCCAAATTGCCCTGTTCGCTTATCATCTGGCTTATGTATAGGAGCATTCTGTTACATTTTAAATTTGAATATAGACGAGATTTTGAGGCAATGACCTAATTTAGGAATGTCTTGATCGGGATTATTTAAATGTGGCCATGTTTTTTTAGGCTTGTTTCTGTGTGAAGCGTGTACTTTGAATAATTTTATTTAAGAAAATGTAGTTTTTATTATGTTACATAACAGTTTATAGTTCATAATAGGGAACTGTGTTTTTATTCTTAATTAATAATTAGAAAGCTATGAGGACTATGACTACTAGATAAACTGTATACTACTACTACTTTATTTATGGGTCGTTATTTTATTATTAGGGTAGTTGCACGTATATCAAAACGTAAAGAGATCGGCATCGTGCAGTATTATTTGTATGAAACTCCTTACTGCAACGCACACTTATCGGAATCGTGTAACGTAATCGGATTTTTGACGTTCGACACTAAGGAAAAGGCGAGGCGGTGCCGATCTGTTTACGTTTTGATGCGCTACGACCCTTATACATAGAATCCTATTTGACTTTGACAACTTAATTACTTTCAGGATGCTGTAAAGATAAGACAGTCTGGTGTCTCCATGCAATTTTAGTTTCTGAACACTTGGAAAACCAGAAAAATACCAAACTTCAAAGTAACAAAAACAAACTAATTCAGGAAACGTTAGCAATTGGAGTCGTTCAATTTATAAAAGATTCGTATTTAAAGTTTGGGCAATGTCCAAGTTGAACGTGTCCGGTTCATAGCAATAGAAAAGCTTGGTAGTACATTTTACTACGTAAATATTGAAATGCAGAAACCTGGGGGTTGGGGAACCTCTGGTGTATATTATGTAAGTATTTACAAAAAAATTAAAAAGTTTTCTAGTACCCATAGTACAAGCTTTGCTTAGTTTGGGACTAGATGGCGTTGTGTGAATGTGTGACGAGTACTTGTTTATTTATTAGTACGATTTAGTGAATTTTAAAAATATGTAGATACCTAAAAGCGTTCAATGTTCTTTTATTTTTCCAATCAATTCTTTTATACAGGATGTTTTTTGAGTCATCGGCAATAATTAAGGAGGTGACTCTGTACGTGATTCTAATCCGAATTATGTAGTAAAATTAGGTACTTAATTTTTGACGAAAAAATCCCAAAAATGAACTAAGTGTGGACACGTTCCCGCTGCGCTAAAATATTGTTCAAGATTCGGTGCATTGTCCCGCGCCGCGCGTCGTAGGTATCAGCTGGCGAACCGATCGCTCGCTGCGTCCGCGCGGTGTCCATGATTATTGAAATTCATGGCTAAGCTTTACACGTCGTTTACTATGTAGGAATTTAATGTTTATTTATTTTGTATTTTTTTCCCTTCATTAAATAACGTTATCTATCACGCCCTAAAGTATTGCCTATGTCTCACTTTACATACTGTATACATAATATGTTAAAAATGAAATAGCTAAAATAAATTAACAGCACGATATTAGTACCTATGTCGCCTTAAAAGGACTACAGGCAATAATCGACATGTCTGCCCTTTTTCACATAGGTACTTCATGACATAAAAAGGGCAGACGAGGCGCGCAGCACTCGGAAACGTAAAGCCCGATTTACACATCGACAAGTACAGTAGCCAGTTAAGTAATAAGTTGTTGATTAAGTTGATTTGAATACATCTCGAGTTAAGTTGGCGAGACGCTTCTTCGTACTTTACTCACCAAAAAATAAGATGGAGATCTATTTAATTCAACTTAATCAACAAATTATTACTTAACTCGCTACTGTACTTGTCGATGTGTACGAGGGCGGGTCAATAAGTCCGTGACTTTTAGCATAAAACACAGCTTTTTAGTTAAAAACTTATTTTATTATTCAACGTAGTCTCCTTCGAGATCTATACACTCAGCCCAACGTTTCTCCAATTATTTTATGCCTTCCAAAAATTGTATTTTGTCGAGGTCTTCAAAATAGGCATTTGTGTGTAAAGTGACTTCGTTATTGGTGGCAAATCTCTTTCCGCCGAGCCAGTTCTTCAAATTTGGGAACGAAAAATAATCAAACGGAACTAGATCTAGTGAATAGGCCGGATGAGAGAGCAACTCGTTACCAAATTTATGAAGTTTTACCATGAAAACTGCACATGTGTGCACCCGAGCATTGCCCCGGTGGAAAAGGTCTTTTTTCTTGGCCAAGTGCGGTCGCTTTTCTTTCAATGCCTCATCAAATCGACCCAATAAGTTGCTGTAATATTCACCATTGATTGTTTTTTCCTTTTTGAAGGTAGTCAATGTGGATAAAACCGCGTACATCCCACAAAACAGTCGCCATGACTTTTTTGGCTGACAAACCCACCTTTGCCTTCTTTGGCGCCGATTCACCCCGAGAAACCCACTATTTTGACTGTTGTTTGGTATCCGGTATGTTGTGGTGGATCTACGGTTACAAAACGGCGCAAAATTTCGTTCACATTGCAATTGAACAAAGCCAAACATTCCTGCGAAATTGTCACACGTTTGCATTTGTCGTCAATTGTGAGCAAATGCGGCACCCATCTTGCTGAAAGCTTTCTCATACCCAAATTATGATTCAAAATAGAAACCACTGAGCCATATCAGATGCCTGTGGCTTCCGCAATCTCTTTCACTTTCAATCGCTGATCGACTAAAACTGTATCGTGATTTTTTTTAATTGTTTCGGATGTGGAGACCTCAACTGGGCGTCCAGAACGTTCGGCATCTTATGTGCTTGTACAGCTAAATCATAAAATTGATTTTTACAAAAAAAAAAAACCGACTTCAAAAACACAAATTGCACTAAAAAGTAAAAAATAATTAGTTGTATTTCGGTTTTACAACATTAAATCAGCCATTCCTTCTACTGAATTTTAATCTAAAGAATAGGTTATTTTAAATTATTGTAAAAAGTATTGTTTAAGATATTTCTTGAAGAGTCTGTAAATATATTGATTTGTAGATTCTTTAAAAGATAATCAAATTATTACAAATAATGTTATATTATTGTTATTTTTGGAGTCGGTGTCAGCCACGATAGTTTATATACCTACCATTTTTTATTTCTGACTTAATATTTAAACAAACATTATGGCGTCATGTTACACACAGGCTAAAGACTAACAATTACTTAAAATTCGCATTAGAAAATGAAACGGCCGTTTTTGTTTTAAATGCAATATTTATCTAATTAAAAACCATTTAAAGTGATTCGAGTGTGTTAGAAAAGGCCATAAAGTTTTGTATAACTATATCATACTTATTGCGTTGGCTGACACCGACTCCAAAAATAACAATAATATAACATTATTTGTAATAATTTGATTATCTTTTAAAGAATCTACAAATCAATATATTTACAGACTCTTCAAGAAATATCTTAAACAATACTTTTTACAATAATTAAAATAACCTATTCTTTAGATTAAAATTCAGTAGAAGGAATGGCTGATTTAATGTTGTAAAACCGAAATACAACTAATTATTTTTTACTTTTTAGTGCAATTTGTGTTTTTGAAGTCGGTTTTTTTTTTTTGTAAAAATCAATTTTATTTTCAAATTTTTAGTGAATACCAATTCTATAAATCCGTGTGGTGATGGAGTGAGAATGCATGTCACCACCTTATCTCAACCCATGGGTGTCGTAAAAACCAACTTAGGGACTATCCGTGAATATTATCTTTGAGAAATAAAAAGAAGGAAAACTTGAAATTAAACCCTATACCAATCCGTCTGGCCAGTGTGGTATTAGTAGGCTAAATATCCCTCCGTCAGTGGAGGAGGCCCGTCCCTGCAGTGGGACATTATTTTGTCTAAATATGGGTAGACCTACGAAACGCGCTGCTCATGAGACAGCGCTGATTGTATGAGACTGTAGAGGTGATAAAGAAAACGTGACGGTTATTTACAAGACTATTTACTTAATGACACAGAATGAAAGAGAATACAGAGTTATTAAGTTAGTTAAGTTCACAGCACTGAAGTTAAGTTAAGTTATACAAGAATAAAAAACAAGATGTAGATTAGCTAGACGTAGCTTAGACTACGAGTATATAGGAGTAGAAAACAAGATGTAAATTAGAATCTAGAGATCGAGTTAATTGCGTACGCATGAAGTGCGGGCGAACGTGCATTCGCCGTCGGTCTACGTCTCGCACTGTCGCTCGCTCGCGACTGAGCGGTAGCGGGCGGACCGGTCACCGTCGGGTCGCGGGGAGTGCAGCGCGGGCGCCGCCGCGGTATGTTCATTGGTGCGCGTCACAGGTCACAAGACTTGACGCGCCCGCCACGGGTTCGATTCGATGACAACCGAAGAAAGGAAGAAACGCCATTCTCGAAGTAGGAAATCTACCTCCAATGCCATTTCAAAAGAGACTAGTGAACAACGTAAGAATCAGCTTTCACAAAAAAGGACCTACATGAAAAACGTTTTAAATAGGGAGAACATCGAAAAGCGTAGCCACACCGTCTCTGCGTGGTTAATTAGTAATAAAAATTATTAATTTATTGTGCGACATGCACACTAAATTGATAATTTAAATAAATTGACATAAAAATAAATCAAATAAATACTTATAATAGTTATTATTATCAATTTGTTGTACCTAAAGAATAAGTTTAAAATAAATGAAATGCAATTCAAAAATTTGTTTATAGTCTATTTATAATCCGGTATTAATTCCTATTTTAAATTCAAATAAGAACTTCATTATTAAGTCTTAAACCATACCTTCAATTACAGTCATAATGTTAGTGTAAAGTTTTCATCAATACGAATAAAATAAGCCCAAACACTAGGTAGCTGCTATTTACTATTAAAAAGTTCCCTTGACCCTCAATCTTCTTCATCATTAGATTATGTTTGTGTACAGTTGTGTAAAGCTTTTATCAATGCGAATAAAATAAGCCCAAACACTAGGTAGCTGCTATATACCGTTAAAAAGTTTCCTCGACCCTCAGTCTTCTTCATCATCAGATTATGTTTGTGTCAAGTTTTGTAAAGTTTTCATCAATACGAATAAAATAAGCCCAAACACTAGGTAGCTGCTATATACCGTTGAGGAGTTGCCTCGACCCTCAATCTTCTTCATCATCAGATCATGTTTGTGTAAAGTTTTGTAAAGTGTTCATCAATACAATTAAAATAAGCCCAAACACAAGGTAGCTGCTATATGCCGTTAAGGTGTTCCCTCGACTCTCTCTGGTCTCCAGGATCTGACCAGTTCAAATTCTTGACTATTTGGTAGTGACGTCAAAGATGCACATGTATGACAAGATTTTACACAATGCGTCTCTACAATTTTCAAGAGATGCCCTCGATTTCTCTGGGATCCCCTCATCCAGATCCAGATCTGGTGACAATGGGACCAAATGGGAAGCATACCAATACGAACAAAAAAAAAATTTTTCAAATCGGTCTAGCCGTTTTCGAGAAATCAGGTAACAAACACAAAAAAAAAAAAAAAAATAAAAAAAAAAAAAAAAATACAACCGAATTGAGAACCTCCTCCTTTTTGAAGTCGGTTGAAAATTCAGTAAACCACTTTTTACCATAGAAATGGATGGTGCAGAGTCGTCATAATATTTATCAAGCTTAGATTTGGTTTACGTAGTAGATTTTTTTCGCAAAAAATGATGATTTATGAGCACACGAAATTCACTTTTTTTCATTTTCTTCTTAGTCAACGTGGTAGTCTGATATAAACGGCTGTCAAAAACAAACTAAATGTCAAATCTTGTTTAATTTTTGTCAAGAGTCAATTGACAGATGACTCTTGACAGGAGCAGTGTTGCTATTTCAATTAAGAGGCGGGAAACCCAAAAAGTCACGGACTTATTGACCCGCCCTGGTATATCGCGCTTTAGGTGTAAAGTACACCTATTATAATGATCGCGGATCATGGCGTTCCAAATTCTCTGCCTACCGCAATGAGAACAAGATGTAGATTGATTTAATATGTATCAATTTTAAAAGACATAGTATTCATGTTCATGAAAACAAAAAATTGTATTGATTAGAATCAAACCCGATCCATCTGCGTAGATATAGACTAAAACCACTAAGCCATTAACATCCGTTTTACTTTCAGCTGTAGCAAAGTCATCACGCTTTAGCCTGTCTATCAAAAGACAGAACGCAAAGATGTTAAAACTAAAAGCATGCAAAAATATCGTTGACTAAACGATTGGCAAAAATATATTGTACTGTATGTAAAAAGAAATATAAAAGATTACATACATCAAAAACTAAAACTAAAATCTCTTTTTCAACCGACTTCAAAAAGGAGGAGGTTCTCAATTCGGTTGTATTTTTTTTTTTATTTTTATTTTTTGTGTTTGTTACCTGATTTCTCGAAAACGGCTAGACCGATTTAAAAAATTTTTTTTTTGTTCGTATCGGTATGCTTCCCATTTGGTCCCATTGTCACCAGATCTGGATCTGGATGAGAGGCTCCTAGAGATATCGAGGGCATCTCTTGAAAATTGTAGGGACGCATTATGTAAAATCTTGTCATACATGTGCATCTTTGACGTCACTACCAAATAGTCAAGAATTAGAACTGGTCAGATCCTGGAGACCAGAGAGAGTCGAGGGAACACCTTAACGGCATATAGCAGCTACCTTGTGTTTGGGCTTATTTTAATTGTATTGATGAATACTTTACAAAACTTTACACAAACATGATCTGATGATGAAGAAGATTGAGGGTCGAGGCAACTCCTCAACGGTATATAGCAGCTACCTAGTGTTTGGGCTTACTTTATTCGTATTGATGAAAACTTTACAAAACTTGACACAAACATCATCTGATGATGAAGAAGACTGAGGGTCGAGGAAACTTTTTAACGGTATATAGCAGCTACCTAGTGTTTGGGCTTATTTTATTCGTATTGATGAAAACTTTACACTAACATTATGACTGTAATTGAAGGTATGGTTTAAGACTTAATAATGAAGTTCTTATTTGAATTTAAAATAGGAATTAATACCGGATTATAAACAGACTATAAACAAATTTTTGAATTGCATTTCATTTATTTTAAACTTATTGTTTAGGTACAACAAATTGATAATAATAACTATTATATTTATTTTTATGTCAATTTATTTAAATTATCAATTTAGTGTGCATGTCGCACAATAAATTAATAATTTTTATTACTAATTAACCACGCCGAGACGGTGTGGCTACGCTTTTCGATGTTCTCCCTATTTAAAACTTTTTTCATGTAGGTCCTTTTTTGTGAAAGCTGATTCTTACGTTGTTTACTAGTCTCTTTTGAAATGGCATTGGAGGTAGATTTCCTACTTCGAGAATGGCGTTTCTTCCTTTCTTCGGTTGTCATCGAATCGAACCCGAGGCGGGCGCGTCAAGTCTTGTGACCTGTGACGCGCACCAATGAACATACCGCGCCGGCGCCCGCGCTGCACTCCCCGCGCGCCTCGCGACCCGACGGTGACCGGTCCGCCCGCTACCGCTCAGTCGCAAGCGACCAGTGCGAGACGTAGACCGACGGCCAATGCACGTTCGCCCGCACTTCATGCGTACGCAATTAACTCGATCTCTAGATTCTAATTTACATCTTGTTTTCTACTCCTATATCCTCGTAGTCTAAGCTACGTCTAGCTAATCTACATCTTGTTTTTTATTCTTGTATAACTTAACTTAACTTCAGTGCTGTGAACTTAACTAACTTAATAACTCTGTATTCTCTTTCATTCTGTGTCATTAAGTAAATAGTCTTGTAAATAACCGTCACGTTTTCTTTATCACCTCTACAGTCTCATACAATCAGCGCTGTCTCATGAGCAGCGCGTTTCGTAGGTCTACCCATATGCAGACAAAATAATGTCCCACTGCAGGGACGGGCCTCCTCTACTGACGGAGGGATATTTAGCCTACTAATACCACGCTGGCCAGACGAATTGGTATAGGGTTTAATTTCAAGTTTTCCTTCTTTTTATTTCTCAAAGATAATATTTACGGATAGTCCCTAAGTTGGTTTTTACGACAGTTTTGGGTTGAGATAAGGTGGTGACATGCATTCTCACTCCGTCACCACACGGATTTATAGAATTGGTATTCACTAAAAATTTGAAAATAAAATTGATTTTTACAAAAAAAAAACCGACTTCAAAAACACAAATTGCACTAAAAAGTAAAAAATAATTAGTTGTATTTTGGTCTTACAACATTAAATCAGCCATTCCTTCTACTTAATTTTAATCTAAAGAATAGGTTCTTTTAATTATTGTAAAAAGTATTGTTTAAGATATTTCTTGAAGAGTCTGTAAATAAATTGATTTGTAGATTCTTTAAAAGATAATCAAATTATTACAAGTAATGTAATATTATTGTTATTTTTGGAGTCGGTGTCAGCCAACGCAATAAGTACGATAAAGTTATACAAAACTTTATCTAACACATTCGAATCACTTTAAATGGTTTTTAATTAGATAAATATTGCATTTAAAACAAAAACGGCCGTTTCATTTTCTAATGCGAATTTTAAGTAATTGTTAGTCTTTAGCCTGTGTGTAACACGACGCCATAATGTTTGTTTAAATATTTTTTTTTAAATCTTTATTTACGGAGCTTTGTCATAATATGACTATGTCGCTCCATCATAGTCACCCTTATATTACATAGAATTCTTATATATATTGTACAGAGTTTTAGCTTCATCAGACATAGGGTATGATAAGACACTATTACACAAACCCATGTTATATGTGTTAGGTATAAAGACAGATTGTCTAAACTGAGAGCTGCGGACACATTCCATTAGAATGTGTTGCACGTCTTCTATAACATTGCACGTTTCACAATTGGGTGCTGGAGATATACCCATCAGAAAAGTAAATTTTCTTGATGGTATGTGTCCAGCTCTCAGCCTCATAGCTATTACACAGTTATGTCTACTGAGTGAACAGTAATTGATCCAAGGAATCATAAGTGGTTCTGGTTGGATTGTTTTATACCAGATACCTTTTTCTATTGACCTCTTATCAAAATATACTTTCCAACACTTAAAACAATAATCTCTAATCCTATATAAACAATTTGAAAAATAAGGTTTGATTGAAACTGGAATACCATGACGACTGGCCTCTTTGGCCATTAAGTCAACTTTCTCGTTACCCATTATACCTACGTGGGACGGAATCCACTGGATAATAATAGTCTTATTCATTCGTTCCAACTCCAAAATATGGTTAATAATTGTATAAGCTATCGTTATTCCTCGAACTGTCGAGGTACAACGAGCTATATGAAACAGAGAACTTTTGGAGTCAGTAAGAATAACAAAACGGTTGTGGTTAATAGAAAAAAGGTAAGACAAAGCCTCATTAATAGCCAATAATTCGGCATACATGATAGATACATCTGGATTAATTTGGAAGCCTACATGAATGTCTTGTTGAATATCAAGAAATGCTGCTCCACAAGCACCCTCTTCCCTCGATCCATCAGTGAATATAAAATAAAAATCGCGAAATTCCTTATTCAAATAGTGGGTGGTAATATCTTTCAGGTCAGAGGTTGAATACAAACGTTTGGGTTTATTAATTAAATCTATGTTAAATCTAATGTTTTTTGAAATATCTATATAACTCATCCAAATATCACTAGTAAACATTTCTAGGTTTTGACTACAGTTGATTTGGGTCTCCTTCAATTCTTCATGCATAAAAACTAAAATAGGCTTATTTCTACGTTTCCAAGAATTTATACAGTTTGTTAGGCTCTCTAATATATTAATAATATTACTACTGCAAGATAATGATTTACTTCGCAATAAAAACTTACCACCTAAGTAACATCGACGAACATGTAAGGGTGGCAACCCTAATTCACTACCCATAACGTGTATAGGTGTAGTTTTAATAAATCCCCCGATAATACGCATTGCCTGATTTTGATGTTTTTCTAATTTATTTAAATGAGATTCACTACTGTCACCGTACAAGAAACTTGCGTAGTCCAGACGGCTTCTTAAAAGAGATATGTATATTTTTCTTAAACACTTAGGATGAATACCCCAACTAGTACCCGCTAAAAATTTAAATATACTAAGTAATTTGTTAGTTTTTTCTATAATTTCGTTAATGTGTTTTGACCACCGCAGTGAACGATCAAGCCACAGCCCTAAATATTTAACATTTTCTACAGTTTAAATATTAAGTCAGAAATAAAAAATGGTAGGTATATAAACTATCGTGGCTGACACCGACTCCAAAAATAACAATAATATTACATTACTTGTAATAATTTGATTATCTTTTAAAGAATCTACAAATCAATTTATTTACAGACTCTTCAAGAAATATCTTAAACAATACTTTTTACAATAATTAAAAGAACCTATTCTTTAGATTAAAATTAAGTAGAAGGAATGGCTGATTTAATGTTGTAAGACCAAAATACAACTAATTATTTTTTACTTTTTAGTGCAATTTGTGTTTTTGAAGTCGGTTTTTTTTTTGTAAAAATCAATTTTATATTTTCGGTTTTTGTCAATTAGTAAAACCGTGTTATTGGCTTTTATTCATATAAAATATTGTAACGTTTTTCTATCATACGGATTAAATTCTCCTGCGGCTCGTCAGCGATGCGTAGTAGGCTATGCATTTAAAAGTCGATGCATATTTTTTACAAATTGTTGGATATTTCCGTGCCACAGCGCTTAAGGGAGTCGATGACTTGGAAAGCATTGGTCTTCCCGCTCGATTTCCACTGCAAATTGATTTTTATGTGGCTGAGAACGCTTTCTAGCTGTTTGTTTGTTGTGTTAGTATTGGTATTTGTTTTAAAGATGGTTACTATTGTCTACGTTTGAATTCATAATACACTAAGAAGTATTTATATGTATTGGTATGTGCATGTATTGTGAGGGAATTTAACAAACATCAATATGAAAATGATTTGTGGTTTTTACAAGTAGCTGCCCTACAAGGGATTCGAACCCACAACCTCGTGTACCAACTGGATCCTCGAACTCACGCCACAGACGTAGTGTTTCATGTAAATAATTTTAAACTTAATTTAATGAAAATTTGCTATTAGATTGTATTTTGTTTTCTTTACACAGTATGCTTGGGTAGGACTTACCTACCCAAAAAACCCTACATAACAATAAAATATAAATAAATACCGATGACCTGCAGCTCCAGTACATCGATAAACAAACCCAACGTACAAACAGATGATGCGTAAAATACCTTCCCATTACGGTACTCAACTAAAAAAGGTTAATTAGTACCTTCGCAATGTTACCAAGAAAATAAGTACAAACCAGTAGTAAATTAAAACTAGAAAAAAACCCTCTTCTATGTTTACTTACATATTATATTCTAACAAAGAGTTCACCTTTAAGTCTGAATTGCTAGCTCTTTTTAAAGGGAACTTGGGTCGGGCTTCCGTTGCACGGAAAATAATCGCAGTCGCTTTTTGAGCCTTACTGAGCTTGCTTACAAAGAAAAACGTAAGCTCGCCTCTTAGTATCAAACGTAGGCATTTATGTACCTCTTTTAATACACGAATACCTACCTATGTAGAGTAACATATGTGTTATAAGCCTTTGAAGATTGCTTGCCGTATTTTCTTCAATGTTATGAATGAGGTTTAATTTATATGTAAGTGGGAATTCTAATTTGTTTGCTAAGAATGTTCTTATGCCAGTTTAGATTTGTGTGGTTTCTTTTTGTGTTTGATGTTTAATTGTTCGGCATTTGGTTTTAATTTGATAATGTTGATTAGTTTTAGAAATAGTTTTATGGGTAGATAAGGATTTTAATTTTTAAATAAAACCTTTTACACACAGTGACACTGCATTAATGACCTGATAGTAATTTTTAAAGTACCTATAAAAAAAACATAATTCTACGTATTGTAATGAGAAACTCATAGACTAATTCAAAGCCAGCCATGTTTTTACACAAATGTTACACATGCATGGAACGAAACTGCGATCTCTAACGTAGCAGGTAGACTACCTGAATAGCATATTATATTTACGGACATCTCTACACAGCTCCTTTTGTTTTCTAAGTAAGCTAGGCTTAACCTGCTTGTGTTATGGGTAATAGAACCACGGATATTAGTAGTACTTATATCCTTTTTTTGTAAATACATACATAAATATTATACATAGAAGCACTCAGACCAATGCAAATAATCAGGTTCATGCACAAAAATATTTGCATTGAGCGGGAATCGCACCTGAAACCTCTGCGTAGCAGTCATGTTATATAACCACGAGGTCGTAGTATGGATTCTTATTATATTTACTTATGTACCTAATGTTTCTAAATCCTCATCACACACCTAAATACGCAGACGGATAAATCAAACGTTTACTAAGCCAATAACGTATATCAATTTTCCTACCTATTCTCGATTTACTAGGTAGACGGATTGTTCTATCAACGTCACTTTGACAGCTGATCGATTTATGACAGTCAATCCCTTACTCCGGGGAGGAAATTAACCACGTGGTATGAGAGTGCCTGGACGCCATGATCAAAGGTTGAGCTGTCAATTAGTTACTTAACAAAATACTTCTGATTATACTGTAGAAGGGATTCTATAGCAAGCATTCGAATGTCTGGCGTTAGTACTTGTTATAAATAAGTCCTTACTCTTTTTTTTGTTAAATTAAGAAGAACTTAAATTACACAAACACCTAATAAAGCTAAAGCTTCCAATATAATGATTGTAGTAAATATCAAAGGATTACTTAAATCTTGGCCCTTTTCAAGGTACACTGTAAGGCCCTGTATCACTTTCCATTCTCGTACCAAGACTGAAACTCAAAAAGAATCTGGCACCGTACCACTCGTCCTACCATTTTTCTGGTCAGATAATTACCTACTACTAGAAGGCTGTGTCAGTGGAATTATCACAGTAATTCATCATTAGCGTAGGTATTTTAAGTTCTGCCTTATTTCTGGCATTCAATTTTATGAACCTATTTTCTAAATAAGCCTAGTATGCCTAGTTATAAACTAGATTTTCATGAAGCAATAACATAAAATTTTCTTGTACCGAGTGTCTTGAATTATCAACAGACATTTCATAACAGGATTACTTTATATTACAGAGTAAGATTAAAAAAATAAATCTTGACTCTGTAGACGGTTTTGACAAAGTATCTAAAAGAGTTAGGCCATTTTGTAGCGTAAATGGGGTCGCCTCGGCTATTGAAGATTATATTTGGCATCGTTATGATATAGCTGTGAGCTAAGTATTTCTACCCAGATATTTATTATTCTTTCCTATATTACTGTGTATCATAAATAATAATGATAATTAGCTGAATTTTTTTAGCATAACGCTTGTATAACGTTTAGTGACATGGAAATATTCCAAACTTATAAACCCTTCTCATCTTCTATCGGTGTGAGCATTACCAATAAATTGTTCGTGTGGTGACAGCGTAAGAATACTAAAATTATCACAACGTCATCTTATAGGCTATTATGTGGCAAAGATAGTCCATGCTAAAGTGATATTATGTCTACGTAAAAAAAACCTGAAATTTAACTTTATATACCAATCCGTCTGACTACAAGTGGTATAAGTAGGTCAAATTTTAACAGCTAAAGTGAACAGCCTGTATCTATGTTTTTCGTAATGAATTCGCTGAGCCAGATTTTTAGATATTGACTGCAGAATGCATAGCGACAGATTGACCAATGAATCTTTGTAGACTAGTGACATCGATAAATATGTGCACAATTCAAGCCAAGACTTCGTTTCGCGCCTTTAGAATACACAGACAAAAGCAAGACACTGTAAAAAACATTTCTCCAGAATTGTAACAATCCTATTCTACTAATATTATAAATGCGAAAGTTTGTGGGGATGGATAGATGGATCGATGGATGTTTGTTACTCTTTCACGCAAAAACTACTGAACGGATTTTGATGAAATTTGGAATATAGGTAGTTAAGGGTGTATAATAACATTTAGGCTACCTATACAACGCGGGTGAAGCCGCGGGCATCAGCTAGTTATACATAAAGTCAAGCCTTCTTCCCATGGGGGAAGGTAGAGACTATTTAATGCCAAGTACTATTACTAACCTGCTTTGCTTCATTTACACTCTTACAAATATTCATACATACCTTTGCTCCGTATGGTGACGGAGTAAGAATGCAATATGTCACCACCACATCTCATCCCATGGGTGTCGTAAAAACCGACTAAGGGACTATCCGTAAATCTTATCTTTACGAAATAAAAAGAAGGAAAACTAGAAATGAAACCCTATACCAATCCGTCTGGCCAGCCAAGTATCCCTCCGTCACGGGAGGAGGCCCGTCCCTGCAGTGGGACATTAAAGGGCTGTTATGATGATACTTTTGATGCCGAATACTTCTTACCTGCCTTTTCTGAAAGGTGTTACTAATGTTCCTATAGGTCTTTCTAGGGGGTAGTTCAACATAGTCGCTCTTACTCATAAACGCCTCTTAAATTTTAGTCAATTGATTAGATTAAATTCATACGATTTTACTTAGAAAAATCTCGCTAAACATTGATTAAATATAAGAGGCATTTATGAGTAAGGGGGAGTTGTTTAAAATAACATTGTAAAAATAAAATAGGTTCACAATGTAGCCAATATATTTTATTCACGTTCCTCCTTTTCTATATCATGCCGACTATCCAATATGGAAGCTTTAAAAATAGATTCATGCCATCGCCTGAAAACCTTATTCGGATAATTGAGGATAGCCGAGTGTGTCCTTTGAAATATAACATATCGGGGGAATATTTCTCGGCTAGACAGCATCGGCGCGTCATTTCCGACGGTCCCCACAGGAGTCGGAAAAGGCAATAAATCATCGGTCATTGTCGCGCGAGGGCAATTGAAGTTGATTTTTTCTTTTGCAGCTATATTTGCTTGACTCTATTTGTGTTTTGATATTTTGAATAACTTGTTAGTGGAGAGCATCAAGATGGCGGGATCAAGTCTCCGATTCAAAAAATAGCACTTAAAGGTTTTTGTACTACAATGTAGGTACTAATTGTACCCTAAACCACACATTTGTACCTCTTAGGGTAAAGGAAGTATGCCTTATCTTACCTGGACCCGCTACTTTGATGTCAAAGTGCCGAATAAAAATTAACCGATTAAAACATTGGTCCCCCCGCTTTGATGTTTTATGTTATAGCTGAAAAAATATGAAAATCGTTAGATCTTGAGTAAAATCAAATGTGTATGTTTAGTACGACCTAAGTACAAAAACATATATAATATTTATATGTATAATCCGTACTATACCGTACGTATAATGTAAGTACTTCGATTATACATATGAATATTATATATGTTTTTGTACTCAGGTCGTACTAAACATACACATTTGATTTTGTTGATGTTCTAACGATTTTCATATGTTTTCAGTTATAACATGAAACATCAAAGTAGCGGGACCAATGTTTTAATCGGTTAACTTTTATTTAGCACTAACAATTGTAATGAAAATTGAGTACATTTAAGTACATATATAGTACTAAACCTTCGTGTGTGAATTTCCAGCCTCTGAGCAACGGTGCAGAAGGTCCAGCCACTTTGACATCAAAGTAGCGGGTCCAGGTAAGTTTAGGCATACTTCCTTTATCCTAAGAGGTACAAATGTGTGGTTTAGGGTACAATTTGTACATATGTAGTACAAAAACCTGTAAGTGCTATATTTTGAATTGGAGACTTGATCCCGCCATCTTGATGCTCTCTGTTAGGAGAGCATCAAGATGAGTAAAATGTGGTAAGTATTAACCAAAACTTATATTATTGCTTGGTATTCACCGGAAGGCGCAGGGTGGGGAGACCCCTCACACGGTGGACTGACGACCTGGTTAGTACGACGGGAAGCCTTGACCAGGTATGCCTCGCTGGCCTCGGGGAAACCGATGGATGAGGGATGCACAAGACCGCGTAGGGTGAAAACGTTTGGAGGAGGCTTATGTCAAGCAGTGGACGTCCACACGCTGATATGGAATATTTTTTACATTTATCATCATTACAAAACACTACGCCAATAAATTTGCTGCTGTCTAATAGCTCCAAATTCTGTATAAAACAAGAAAGTAACGTAAGGTAACTTGTCCTATAAATGACACTGTACAAAGGGGTCTTGGTTTGTTTAGAGCTTTTCGTCTCTAAAGATGATAACCTGGATGGTGGTGACATTTTGTGTTATTCGTCCATCACCAAATGGATAGCTTAAAAACCTGACTACTAAAGTCAGGTTTTTGGTCTGATTGCTTAGGAAATGTTATTGTAATTCAAGTCTTATTTTTCCATTTTTTATGTTGGTAGGTAAATAAGGTAAATAAAAAACATGTTTAGATTATTGTAAAAAATTGTGATATATTTCTTTGTTAGACTATGAATATTTAACTGTACAAAATACATGGTGTTTCTAATTTACAATTAATATTAATTAACAAAATAATATAATTATATTATATTATACCCATATAAAACATTATTCAATGGCCGGCGACGAACGATCGTTGGTTAATGCTTTCCTTAATTTCACTGTTGCGAATTGTTGTGGTCTGTAAGTCGAATCAAAGCATTAATAACAATACACTAATGAGTAAATACAACTAATGCTCCAGTTACGATTTTTGTTTTTGTGCCCTATGCCTATTTAAGTTCTATAAATTCTAGATGCATTAAAATATTGTGGTCTAATTAACAGCTCTTTGATTTAATATTTGTTTAGGTAATGCAAAGATTTTTCTGGTTCAATTTAGTATAGAAGTTAGTATGATATACTGTTTTTTATAAACATTACAAATAATGCTAAAAAACTAGGCTATATAGTTTGAGTACAACCAATTTGACTTAATGTATATGTAAGTAATAACATTTATTAGATAACGTCGGCCATTTTATAAATTCTTCTTAATCTATACATATTTTAAAAACAAAAAGAGTTTTAAATTAACATGTAACTAATAATGGCTAGCATCAAAAGATAACAAAGTAACAAAATAAAAAAGAGCAAAAACGTACAAAAAAAATTAAAAAGCTCGTGTCTAATTTAAATACATTTTCACAAACCTCAAGAAATCTACTTATAAACTGCCGTTTCACGTCCCCAAAGATCATACCACGGTCCAAACGTATGACCTTCTTCTGGTAATTCATTTCCATCAGCAGATCTTTTCAGTAATTTGGTTCGTGGCAGGAGTTGCGGTCTCTGTTGTTTCAAGGCTTCATTAAACTTCTGGTCGTCGGATTCGCTGTACGGTCCTTCACTACGACGGTCAATAAAACGCCTAGCTTCAAGCCTTGCTTCTTCCTGGCGGATCTTAGATTTTTCAGCTTTCTTTGAATCAGTTTCATAGTCATAGCGAGATGTTCTTCGCTCTTGGTCGCTGAAGTAAGAAATGTTGGATTCATAGTATCTCTCTTCTCTGCGTCCGTTATGCGGTAGTGAGCTGTCGTCATAACTTCTGTTTTGTAAAGTTCTGGTTCTTCTGGCGTCTCTTGATTTTGTGTCTGTAAACTCTTTTCGTGGATGTCGGCGGTCTAGTGAGTAGTCAATTCTTGGTTCACGATTTTGTTCAAACGATCTGCCATCCTTCTTTTGACTTCTTGATTCTATTTGTTGATGCTCTCTTTTTTGATTTTTTACATTCTCGAAATTGTTTGCTTGATGGTTTTTGTCTTCGTTGCTTAGGCGCTTCTTATACTTTAAGGTTCCTTCATCAGCACCATTATAAATGTCTTCATTACGAATATCATTGTTGTTTCGTTCAATAGGGTTACCGTACCTATCGGTATGTTCGTTGTCTTTGTACTTTAATGTTTCAGATGAAGCTGAGAAAGTTTTTATTTCTTTTGAATTGTCTTTGAAAGTTATGAATTCCATAGTTTTTGGTGGACTTCGTTCATGGGGAGAGCTTTTACCTTTTTCTGGTGCCATTGTATGGCGCATATGAGGTTTAACAGGTGTTACCTCAATTTCTTCAAACTCTGGCATGTATGCATTTTCTTTGCGTTTTTTAACTTCTTCGTCAATCCTTTGTGTCTGCCGACGTCTATCCTGTTCTTGCTGCTTTCTCGAAGTCATATGGTCATCTACTATTATACAGTCATACGGATCTGTACTAGAAGCAACAGAATTAACGTCAGAGCTGCTATCATTATCATACTTTTGTAAGATTTCTCTGCGTTTTACAGTTTTCATCACAAAACCTTCGCCATTTTCATCATTGTAGAAACTGTTTTCAAAATTTGTTTTTATAGTACTCGTGTTAGTTAAGTCGGAATGTCTTGATTCGTTGCGTGGTGTAAATTCTTCTTGTTTTTCTTCCACTATAGATTTTTCAGAAAAACTCTTTTTATTCATAGTTTGAGTATGTTGGTACCCATCCATGGTCTTACGATTGTTTTCATTTCGTTCTTCATTTTGAATCGAGCCCAAACTCTTAGCTTGGCGTATTCCATTAACTTTCATTTCTTTTCTGTCAATCGTTTCTTTTGGCCGGGGTGGCAGACCATTTTCAGTAGGTAAGATTTTCTCAGAGCTGTTTTGTTTACGTAAATCGGGTACTTCAGGTGCCGGTCTTAATTCCTTCTTTAACGTTTTAAAGAGTCTCACTTTGTATTCAGGCACAGTGTCTACTATGTCACGATGTTGCCAGAGCGACATGCCTTCCATAATTTCTTCTGCAGTGGTACGGCCAAATTTCCAAAATGATTTGGTGCGTTTTATTTTCTGGGAGCCCTTATCCATATCCAACATGTGTCTTAGCATCAATTGTTGATCATCTGTTAAGTACCCATTTGCAGTATTGTGGGATTTCTGGGGACCTCGTTTCAAACTTTGAGTTTTGAGTAAGTAAGCTCTATGGTCGTTGGCGTGTTGAGCAGATTTACTATAAAAAATAAATAAAAAGAAAAATATACTAGCTTTCTACATAAACGCAAAAAAAAACAAGCAAATTAAAACAATGAACATAAAGAGCTTCAGTAACTTAAACAAATAGTTACCTTATGGGTACGCGCAGGCGTTGCGCTTCTTCATCGCTGTAGTCTACGTCTGGTTGGGGCGGGGGCTCGTTGGAGAAACCAGAATCATTTGAGCTGTGCAGTGAAACGTTTCCTACTGCACCAACAGCTGACACTACAGTTTTAGCTGGTCCAGCTTTGTTTTGAGCAACCTGAATAAAACGGTTGGATTAATTACAAATAAATAACGACTTACCTAAAAAATCAAAATAATGACATTCTTAAAACAATAAAGAGGGAACTAACATTATATTAGAATTTGACGGAGAAAATACCAATAAAACATGATCTCATGAAAACAATATGTTATTAATTCATTTTAAATGATATATACCTGACCGCGCAAAGGCAGAGTTTGAGGTCCAAAGCTTCTAGTTTCAATAACAGCATGAGTTGTAAAGCTGGCAGATGATGTTGAATTCTTTATTGGTCCAGTAATGACTGGAGCAGTTGGCGTAGAAGCATGGAATGTAGCACTTGCTGAAGTGCTAAGGGCGCTTGGTGAAGGCGCTGGCAGAGTTGGCGGTAAGCCTGGCGAACCACTTCCAAGGCGACCCTAGTAAATATTCAGTAAGTTTTGTTAGTAAAGCTGGTTACGATCTTTTGAAGCTATTGCTAGATGAAAAACAGGCAGCAGAGTATTATGCCGAATAAATGATGAAACAACCAGATCTCATCCTATCTGGACAGAGATGTCTAGATGACATCTTTGCTAGATCATTTTTCGTTTGTTTACTTAACATAGACAATATAAACAAAGATAATGCCCAGTAGTACCGTGGTCTGTTGTTATGATAGAGGTAAAATGGTCCAGCCAGTTTTTTGTTTAGGTTTCTGATTTTTCTTTAATATTCTCTCCAATAAGAGAGTTCTTCTCTCACTTTGAATCAATAATATCTAAGAATAATTAAATCTATTTAGTAAACATTTCTGTGTTTTTCAATGTCTGTTAAGGTTTAGAAATAAATCAGTGATATTCGTTAGTAAGATATATGCAATGTGAATTAACAGCAAATGATTTTGTTTTAGTGTTAGTCGATTGTTTTCTTCCTTAAAAATAGAATAGAGATTCTTACCTTGGTAACATGGTGAGCGGTGACCGTATCACCAAACATGCGCGTAGGTGGATGGTGAGCGTGTACTGCCCCTGTAGGCGTGGTCTGAGCATGTGCGATGGGGGCTGGTGGAGGAGCCTCGCTTGGTGTTTGCACGCAGCTCCATCGAGCTGGTGAACTGCTGCTACAACAAAGAAAACGTTTTTTTATAATACTTAATAACTTAGCTTAGTTCAAAGATATTGGAGTATTACAGGCTGTGATTACATTTATATTCTTTTAAGTTAGTTTGATCCTCTTGGTCTGACCTTCCAAATGTGGGAAAAAGATACTTAAATCGTTTCTTTATGTACCTTGAGCAAGTTTATAACCTTATTATAGCTTTAAACCTGATGTAATAAGAATGGAGAACTAAAAGAAGTAATTGATGATTCTCTGAGTATCAATATGACATGTGTTTGGTCCCAAAGGACAAGATAATAGATGTTCCATTGTTTGTTGAACAGCACCCCACATACCTACAATGGAACATCTATTCTATCTATATCTAACACGCAAAGAAGAAGAATATGACATAAAATAAACTTTTAATCAAATAACACATTTTTGATTTAGTACTAAACACTTTTTGTGGCCTGTGTATTAGTCTTGGCGCTTTGTATTTATGTTAAACGGCCTGACGCAGACACTAATACCTAAAAGTTCTTAAAAATAATAACAAATTACATACCCATTTTCATCATTAGCGATAGGTTCTGTATAAGCCAATGGGAACCATCCAGCTTGATGTGAACGCAGATTCTCTCCGTACTGCCACCCCTTAGTTCGTTCACCAAGTAGTGCAAGTACGTCTCCTTGTTGGAAGCTCAGCTGGTTGTCTCCTGCGGCAGCGTAGGCGTATAACGCACGGGCTAGTGGTGGATCTCTGGTCGTGCATGTTGGTGGTGCCAGTGAAGATGGACGGGTGTTCGTTCGTGTGTCTGTCACTGCAGATATGTGAAAATTTAAATAAAGTCCTAGGAAACGAATCTAGCATTAAGCCTATTTACTTCTCCTGTATAATTAATTTCTTCTTGAGAATGTCGTAAAGCGTAAAGTTTATAAATCTACATACATGCATCATTTTTGCAATACACACCCTACAACGTACTGTTTTTTTATGTTAATAAAATACAAGCCCGCTACTATCAATAATTATTGTTTTACGTAGGCGTAAAACATGTACTCTTTCATTGATTTTCTTATTTCTTTAGGGTTTTTATCCAGAATATGGCAAGCCTTCTTTAAAACTTATATCACGGTAATCCCATGTTATTATCTTGTGCAATAACGTATCACTGATTTCTTTATTTTCTTTCTTAAATACCATAAAACATACAGCATATATGATAAGACTAACTTACTTTGGTCATCATTATTGGAGCTAGCTTGAAGATTGAAATCAGATTTTGCTCTTGACAGTCCCTGTGCAGGGGACCCAAGGTCTCCCATGGACCTCACATCAAGACACGAAGCATCCACAGAACGTGTTTTACGTAAAGCTGATCCAACTGAAGCGCGGTCATCATCATCGCCAACACGAGGACTGGCGTAAACGTCTTCGTCAGCCCAGAAGGAGACTTGCTGTGTACAGAAACAGATACAGAAACTTTAAAAGCCTTCTAAAGACAAAAATATATGAAGCTGTAAAACGTCACCTTGTTTCATTAAGGTGGTAATATTTAGCTGTTATACAGCTATTAACTTATTCGACAGTGTATGTATTGGTATGTATACATTTCCAATTACTTATTTATGACATTTTGACATTATACGAGTACTTAGAAGACTTTTTACATTGATGTAATGCAAGTAAATACTTAGCTTATAAATAAAATAATTTTACGTTAGTTGAGACAGATTTTTACGAGAACACAAAAAAAACAGGAGAAAATTTTATTAAAGTTGTGAAAATATTTCTAACTTCCTTTTATCCCGTACTTTAGTGAGGCGCCTTCATAAATGGCGTACAAATTTTTAATGTTGCCGGACCTGGGACTTCTAATTGACACCTTTGTGTGTGGAATAGGATGTTACTTTAAAAATTTGCAATTTAATATTAAGGTTTTGTTAGCTTTATTCACGTAAAAGTGGTATAAATATCACCCTTTTAATTAACTAATGGTTTTTACCCATCCAGGTTTGTAAATTTAGGATTTTATATTACTTGACTTTTACAGTATCTAACAAAATAATGTAATATTATTACCGACTATTGCAGTTGGCGCAAGAAGATTAAACTAATTTCTCTTACCGACTCATATGTATGAGTATCACTTATATTAATTAACTGAATCTAATCTACCTACAATGTATCTGCTGCACTTTTGCAGTTTGTCTTGAAAGTTTGTCAAGAATGAAAAGAAAAAGAGTTTAAGCCAAGGAAGTATAGAGTAATAAAGAGTAATATAATCATCATAACAGCCCATTAATGTCCCACTGCAAAGACGGGCCTCGTCCCGTGACGGAGGGATACTTGGCCTACTAATACCACGCTGGCCAGACTGATTGGTATAGGGTTTAATTTCAAGTTTTCCTTCTTTTTTTATTTCGTAAAGATAATATTCACTGAGAGTCCCTTAGTCGGTTTTTACGACACCCATGGGATGAGATGGGGAGGTGACATATTGTATTCTTACTCCGTCACCACACGGATAAGAGTAACATAATAAACAGGTACAAATGGTAGTAACTTGTTTACAAATTCTCCTACGTGTACCAAATTATTCTACTAAAAATTTTTTTTTAATAATATTAAAGTATCTATAGTATCCATACTTACCCTCATTCGGCTAACAAACATGGCTTCAACATTAGGTGGCAGGTATTCCCTAGTACGGGAGACTTCCAGCCATTCTTCCAGTCCTGAGTTGTAGGCGGCCGCTCCAGCAGTGTGGTAGGCCAGCCAGTGTTTCGCGAGAGAACATTGTCGTTCAAGGACGAAGCCGTAGCGGCGGCGTTCTTGGGTCATTGCCTAGTAAAAATCATAGTGTAAGAAACACATTTCAAGTGTTCGTTCTGCGATATTTATTTTAAACTCGTTTAGACTTTTTTGCAATTTTTTTTTATACAAAAACACGGCAATATGACTATATCGAACCTGATGGAAAAGGCGAGTACAGTCTACAAACGAAGCGAACGGATCATAATCTAAAAATAACTTCAATCCGTCGTCATCATTTTGCCGGTTTCGCCAAATGCTTCTTCACACTGCGTTTGAAGGACCCAATATCATACGATGCCGATGGAGGAAATACGCAATTGTTCTACTAAAATTATATTTTAGCTGGTAACAGGACTTTGGTACTAATTTATAATAATAAAGAAACGTGAAATTTTCATACTCGGTAGAATCACTTGATACTATTAATTTAATAACACCATTAAAACAGTGTTTTTTCTGCAAATAAACTGATTCTTATTCTTATTTGGATGCGACAGCAAGTGAAGTGCCTCCTTGCTTGACTGTGATACAAAAATTTCGTGAGTTCTTTTACTCTCTATTAAAGTGTACTTAGATAAAGCGGTCATTTGTAGCTAACGTATGGAGATTACATCAGCCAATAATCTGTTCAGCAGAAGTATTATTCACTTTTAAGAATTAAAAAAATGATTATTCACTGTTATTATTATTCGGGTCAGGAACAGTGATTTTAATTAATAATCTCTTTTGATGAAATCAAAAATTCATATTAAATGATCATCCTATATAAAACAAAAAGTAGCCAAAGCTTTTTGAAAAGTTCAATAACTTTTTTAATTAACTTACATTTTTCAAGCTCTGTTCACAGAATGCGTCCAGTTTGGTTTTCTCTTCCTCCAAAATCTGCATATTCTGTAAATAATAATACAATGTGAATAATTCGTTACATTTTAATATCGCTGTATTTTTGAACTCTGTTACTGATGAAAATTGATTAATAGGATTTACATGTCATCTGTACTGAAAGCAAACATGTTCGAGTAGAAAATTCAATTTCATCTTATTTCGTTTTACATGGCAATGTTTCAAGAGAAAAATACTACGAAACACTTGAGACTTCGTAAAATGTTAAATAATTTCTTTTAGAATCTGAATTTTTATTTCAAACAACATGTTATTTATAACCTGAAATGATCTGTTAGAATTTATACGGACATTATTATTAAATTATTTCATTGCTTTGAAATATTTTTGCTTATATTTTAAGCCCACATAAACTCCGCATTGCAGAAACCAGCCTGCTTCATATAAAGAAAGAAGAAAGTTGCCCTACAGATAATACGATAGCCAGACGGGTCGATATGTGGTCTTTGTGTCTGTGATAAGTGTTTCTTCTTTGCTTGAGATATTGGTTGTTAAGTAAAGTATGAGACCCGAAAATGTCGATTAATCTCATAGTAGATTTTAGGCCTTTTCATAGAGAAGTCCTTTAAATATACCGCAGGGAAACGTGGCCAGCCTTAAAAGTGATCAAGCTCTTTGTCGCGGGGAATTTTTCTGTACATTTTAACGTACTACCAGGTCACATTATTTCGAGACCTGGCGTCGATAACGTCATGTCGTCGCGTCGGACGAATCACTGATGCGGCCGTGGCGAGCGCGGGGGTTGAAAGGAGAACGGGATGCAAATTCGCAATCCAGCGAGGTCTCTAGATAATGTGACCGTGTAGAACATAAATAGACCTCTAGGAGCTTAGTTATAATTTATGGATCCCAAAAATACCTTACGTGGATTCTTATTACCTTCATCTCTTTGTCCATAGCCGATCCAACTTTGGTAACATTGGGTTTCTTTTTGCGTTGTTTCTTTATTGTAGCTGCAGCCTTACTGTAGCTCTCTGAGCGCAGCTTGTGTTGTTGTAGAAACCTTTTTTGCTCTGACTGAAATATATACAATTGGTTTATACATTGTCTTAATATGTACTACAATACAGTTGACATATTGTCTTATTAGGTTCTAAGATACAGTTGACCTACCTAAACAAGTCCAAAGACCAAAACAGGTCTTGAATATTTAAGTACTACTAATGCGGATTTACTCGAGACTCAAATAATTAGCCCTCTTCTTATCCTATTATTTATTATCTGCATGTCAGTTAAGTTAACTTTAGTTGCCAAATTGTCTTACCTATTGTGTGACAATTTGAGAACTAAATTTAACTTAACCGAATTTTTAATGATTTTAAGGTACGAGCATTGCCATGCTGATTTAACAAGAAGTCAAAATGGAAAGGCATTATATCTTTATCGTCGTAAAAAGGATAATAGTGGTAGATCTGTTGAATGTCGAGGAATGTCGAGAAAATACATGAGGTTTTTTTTCCTTTCGTTTGATCAACAAGCATTAGATTCTGAGTTAAACAAACAAGAACATAAGAAAGGTCAAACACATATCAATAAAAAATCTGTAAATTGCATTAGCGAAACAGGGTAACATAACAGTTTTTTTTAATTTTCTACATTTAATGGCATACTAAGATTAAAAAAGAGTCCAAGATTACAGTTTAAATATATCTGATTGTATCCAAAATAAAATATTATATATGAAAAAACATTTTATTTAAAAGTAAATTTTCCAATTTAAGAAAGTCTTAAAGAATGTTGGTGTCATCGTACTACTTACAAAATGGGAGTGTCAAAGAGAAATTTTGCCTCAAGTGTGGACTGAGTTCACGCCTACAAATGGCCGTCTCTTTATAACTAATGACTTTGTTATAACTCATTTACACGTAAATGATTAAAAACGTCTTGTATAAGATAACATAATTATAATTAATACGTCCCTTTCCAAGATAAGTCCCCTGAGATCTTTTATGGAGATAAAATTATTGAATACAAAGTACATCTAGACTTGAAATGATTATTTGTGGATCATACATACACAACCATACCCACGATCAGAAAATGCCTGAGTTAGCGACAAGCAGTGAATTTTTTATAATTAATTTACTTTTCCCTACTTTAGAAACCATATTATTAAAGATTTTTTAGCTGTTGTTTAATGTACTACTAAGCCTTCCATGATTATGTTAAGTTACGTTTATTTTGAAACGTAATTTAACTATTCAAAATAACGCAACCTCCAGACAAATCGACGATCTAGACAAGGTACAATAAAACTAAAATATAGAAGTACCAATCTTACAATAATCCATCGAAAAAGTTTTTTAATAGAAAGTCTTATCTTACAGACACGATGCTAAGCTTATTTGAACTCGAAGGGATGTTCCCTTTATCCTGTAAACAATCCGTTGAAACTTGGAACTATTCACATAAAAGATTATTAAAGGAAAAATAACCTTATTTACACTAACCTGTACTACTTTTGTATCTTTCTCGAGATTAGTTTCCAAGGGGACCAGCAGATCGACGTAGAACGCCTTTAACTGGAACAAACAAATAAGTTGTAGGTACATTATTGAAAACGGTCGTTGAGGGTTGGTCTCTGTTATGAGAGCTTACACGGTTGAGTGCATTGAACTTTGACCTCTGGGTGATATTTTTTGTACACCTGTTACATTTCTTAGACCGATGCCTCGAATTTTGCGGGTAGCGGGGCGGCGGCAGCGCGGCGGCTCTGGTGCATCATAAGCGTACATTTATATGAAGCTGTTCTTGAAATCAGCGGCGCAGGAGCGGGGCGATGCGAACAACGACAGCCCGCCGACGCTGCCGCCCTGCTGCCCGCTAAATTCGAGGCAGCGGCCTTATAGGTCATTGATGAAATGAAGTCACTCGCCTGACCTTTGTCCTTACCACACTTAAACACAATAATATTTGTACATTACTGTTTGGATGTTGACAGGACGGTTACAGCAATGGTACATTTATTCTGAATTGTAAACATATTCAAAGTTCTTATCATATGTTTACTTAAAAGATCTCTGAGTCGGACTGGATGCGGAAGGCGCAGGACCGTGTTCTGTGGCGCGTGTTGGGAGAGGCCTATGTCCAGTAGTGGACTGCGATAGGCTAGTTGATTGATTGATATGTTTACTTGATGTCTTATTTAGTAAATATTTCTCTTTCTTTCTTTCTTTGCCAACATGTTACAACTTTAAAAGGTAAATTTTATTATAAATACTTACAATATTCATTTGTTGATCTTGTATTTCTCTGTACACTTCAACCACTTTCATTAAGGCAGTACCTGAAATAAATACTTATTGTTGTATTATCGTTAATTTACACATTAAAATTCTGATCACAAATCTTATTTTCTTCTAAATCTTCTTAAAGACTTCAAGCTAATTTTACCTTGAAGTATTAAGTAAATATTCTGTTCGTATCGTATTTATTTTACTTTTAAAAATATTTTATAAAGCAGCTTAGAAATTCCCTACAAGTATCTTGATTAAGCATTTAATCTGCAGTAGAAGTTAGTAAGTACTTGATATGCACCGGTACATAATCTGCACCTTCACCACAATTCAACACATACTTTGAATTAACAGACATAAAGATTTTCTAGGCCCAAGACAATAACGGATAAAAAATCATCTTGCGTGGGCTTCGAACCGCAACTTTGGCACAGCAGCCACAAACTCGACCGTTTTGCTACCAAGTTATGATTGTTGTAGCTGTGAGAGGAAAGGCTACAAAACCAATTTAAAACTGAATATCCCTCTATAAGATCTCATCTTTGTGACACAAAATTACTTTAAAGGGCCCACCGACAATTATTCGTCATCATAACTTGATTTCACTCACAGTTAATGAGCACGAGTAAAACCTGCACAGCGTGAGGCACTGTAGGTTAGTAGTAATCATTTTAGCTTTAAATATAGAGATAAGTAATTAATCATTAGCTGTTTTTTCCTACTTGTTATTTTATTAAGTATGTTATTAGTACGAAATCAAAACATCTAATAAACATATGAACGAAATAAATCTTATTGACTCCGTATCTAGAGCGTTGATGGCTATAATAATACACACATCAAAAAAGTCTAAGCAACATGCATGATATTACAAATTTACCATTTATATTAATTAATTTCTAAGTATTTACTCACTCAAAGTGTATAGGTAAGTAAACTTTTTTGTTATTGATGACATACTGGCTGGTTGTAAAAAAAAAATTTCGATTATGTTTTGTTTTTTTTCATAAAATTCAAATGACTGCGAATTTGTTTGAATTTGAGTGCATGTTAATTGCTACGTTTTAGTCTTGATTTTATAATTTTACCAACCATTTAAATACAGTTGGCGACAAAATTGAATTGTTAGATATTCTTTACGTCATGGAGCGACGTCATTTGACGGCAGATGAAATGCAAAGAGCTGTAGGGATGTTGCAAGCGGGAAGTAATCAATCTCAGGTATCTCGACATTTTGGTATTCATAGAAGTGTTATTTGTCGTCTTTGGCAGCGCTACAATAATACAGGGGAACCCGCTGAACAGCATCCAGGCCGTAAAAGGAGTACAACCACTCGGCAAGACCGGTACATACAACTGACTGCAAGACGCCAGCCGATGTTAACCGCTCGAGAGATAAGTTTGAGGCTACAAAATTCAAGTGGTGTTGATGTAAGTCCCCAAACTGTGCGAAATCGACTGCATGAGTACGGCCTACGAGCTCGACGCCCTATCAGGTGCCCACCGATACGTCACGGGAATCGCGCTCGTCGAAATGAATGGTGTAGAGAACGCATAACATGGACCCAGGAACAATGGGATAAAATTATGTTTTCCGATGAGTCGCGATTCGGGTTTAGGCCTGATACAAGAAGGGTGCGAGTGTACCGTCGACCCGGAAATACTGAAAGACTCAGGTGCGTTCAGGAAGTTCATCCATACAGCGGCTCAACAGTTATGGTATGGGCGGGTATTATGAAGAACAGGCGAACTGAGCTCGTTTTTGTAAATGGAAACATGAACGCTGAAAATTACGTTGAGGATATTCTCAGACCTTATGTCCATCCATTTGCACAAACCTTTGGCTCCGATTTTACGTTAATGCATGACAATGCGCGTTCACATACAGCTCGGCGAACCAGTGAATACTTGGCAACGGAGAACATCCAGGTATTGCCCTGGCCTGCACAATCGCCAGACCTCAACCCCATCGAGCACGCATGGGACATGCTCCAGAGACGTGTTTTGAAGGACTTGGACGGAGTGACAACAACCCAACAGCTGAAGGATTTGCTACAATTCCATTGGGAGCGAATACCGCAAGATGACATAAACAGTCTCATTAATTCAATGAATAATCGTTGCCGACAAGTTCTGAATAGCAGAGGAGGCCATACTTTGTATTAAATTGTCCTATTCTTTCACAATAAATTCATTTTCTTAAGAAATTTCAATTTGTAAAAAAAAAGTTTAGTTTCTTATGTACCTGTATATTCTAATATTGTTAATTTCTGTTATTAAAAGAACTTATAAAGAAAACAGCTGTTATTTTTACATCATAGAACCCTAAAAATATTATTTCAAAAATAAAATACAACGTTATAATTAAAATAAATGGTAAAATAAATTAATATAAATGGTAAATTTGTAATATCATGCATGTTGCTTAGACTTTTTTGATGTGTGTAGTAACGGAATTTTGTTTATGTGAATAATTTACAGTAATTACATATTTTTTAATATAAACACCAAATTGCTGCGAATTTGTTTAGTATTATATCCGTTATATATTTCAAAAAAATATATCTAATTTAGTTTATTAGTTGTCAAAGAACATAAGTACTGTATCTGTGATTCCTCTGGTGTTGCGGGTGTCAATGGGCGATGGTGATCAACTTACCATCAGGTGACCTGCTGGCTCGTTTGCCTCCCATTATACAAGTACTAGCTCACCTTAATTTGGGATTAGATGACGTTGAGAGAATTTGCGAGAAAGAATCTAATATTAATTGATTCATAGAAGCGAAATTGCATATTGGTATCAACACTTTGATTATGGTGTCAGTTTTTTAATTAGTAGTAGTATATAACATTTCCATAAAGTAAATAAAAACATCGCCACCTGAACTATCAGCATAAACATAAAACAAAAAATTTAAGATATTTTTTTTTTTAGTTTCCTTACCAATATCAGCGCATCCACCCCACGTGCCTTGCTGCGCTTGCCTGCCGAGTTTCCCGACTGCCTCCACGTATAGCCGAGATGCCGCTGCCGCACCTGTGATAAGAATAAAGAAATACATTGAGATGCTATTTTATTTATTTTTATGTTGTAATTTATTTCGGTTATCGTAAGGAGGGTGGTGGCTTGGTATATGTTTATTTTTGTTGATAACGTTGTTTGGGGAATGTGCATAAAAGGTAGGAGGAAAATTTTGTAGTTTTACTGCTGTAAGGGGGTATTTTTACACCGTGTATAGGAATTGTGTGCTGATAACATGAATGTATTTTTTGGTAATTTTTTTTATTTCTGTTTATTATTTTAAAAAGACAACATCTTTGTAGGAAGTATCTTGAGTTCATATTCTTCATCGGACATGATAGTTTGTGCTTAAATATTAAATAAAATGTCTCTAGCCTAATTGTGCATGTAATTAATTTAAAAACGAGATCCTATTACAAAATTTATATATCCAAAATTAAAGTTTAACTATTGTTCTGATCGATGTTACCAACATCACAATTACTAAAGTTACAACAAAATCCTTGTAGTAGATAATGAACAGCAAAAGGAATGGAGCAGAACTGGAAATACACAGAGAGTTTGTTAGTTCGGGGAGGCAATTATTTTCTCAATGCAACATCTGTGAACTTGCAAGCTGGGATTTAAAAATCGAATTCGTATTGCAGCTGACTCAAAATTGAATTCAATCAAGTGCATATGGTTAATTAAATTGTAAGTTGTTATTCGTTTGTTTCAATAAGTTTTCTGTTTTTTTATACCTGCATTTGGGACTATTCATCATAACAGCTTATTAATGTCCCACTGCAGGGATGGGTGGAGGCCCGTGTGCATTAACTTGAATGTATGCATTGGTCTGGTTTTCTATGCATAACACGTATGTATTTTCAAAAAATAAGCGTAAAAGTATGTTATATCCGTTTTTTTCTAGTATTCAATTTTTTTCCTAGTTTGTGTCTAGATGACGTTGTGTAAAAGTGTGAAGAATATTCTTATTTATTTTTTTAAGCTTCTAACTTTGCTATATTCTAGAATCAGCTGTTTATCTATTTGGTCATCTCCATTTACGTAAATGATTAAGTATCTGTCTAGTGAGTAAGCTTCTTAAGTAGTGAAAGTATTAATTTCATATTCAATTATGGAACATCATCACTATACTAGTCTGTAGTTTTTTCTGTCTTTCCATATGTAACGAGTAACGTTTATTATTTATTAATATTATGTAAGCATGTTATGTTTTATGGGATTTAATTTAGTTTTTTTTTAACGAAGTTTAATTGGTTAAAAAACATTTGGAAGATGATAAAACAGTTGCTTTACTTATAAAATATACGTAAGCTAAGCTCAAACTTCTTCGAATTAAATTTTAAAAATCTTATCCACGTCAAATAATACTACTTAACCTAAGTTTAGGCGCAGGACCGTGTTCTGTGGCGCTTGTTGAGAGAAGCCTATGTCCAACGGTGGACTGCGATAGGTTAGTTAATTAATTGATGGATTGAACCTAAATTTAGATATACGAGTATGTTAAAGTTTAGATAACTTTTTTCAAAGCGCTGCGCTAGTAGAGAAGAAGTGGCGTAACAACTCTACCTACTGCTGCTTTTTTAAGACGTCAATTATTATTTATAATTTTATAAATAATATTTAACAAAAAAGTTATATATTTTTTATTGTATAGTTTCAATATTATTCAAAACAAAGATTTCTCATTTTAATTTTTTAATTCACAATATGTACAATGTTTGTTTTTAATTTAGAGTTTGTCATTATTTTAGTTTGTTTTTTTATTTGCATGCCGTGGTTCTCTGTTATTAAAGGAATGCACGCAATGTTCCTGTAGCTCTTATATTAATTTCTAATGTTTTATTGGCTTTGTTAGAGACCCAATAAATAAATAAATAAATAACAAATATTTGTTTTCTTGCATCACACACATCGTTTTATTCTGAATTCAGGACATATTTTAATTTAAGTAAAAAGATTAAGGTATAAACATAACTCCAGAGCGATTATGTATAATATAGGGTGAGGTATTACGGGATTAATCGCGGTCGTTCCAGTATTAAAACAATATTCTACTGGATTTGAACTTATGTACCTTTGTGATACTGTACCCAATTTACTTGAGTTTAATTAAAAATAACGCTTGTTATAATTTTAATTCTACGTTAGGTTCACAGAAAAAAAATTTTTTTGACACATTCACACAAAGTTATCTATTCCCAAACTAAGAAGAGCTTAGACTAAGGATACTAGACAAGACGGATGAACTTACTGAAATATTCTATTTTGTAAGTAAATACATACATATTCTACATAGAAAACCCCCTGACCTATGCAAACAATCATTTTCATGCACACGAAAATTTGCATTGACCGGGTAACGAATCCAAGACCATTGTGTAGCAGTCATGTATGGTCGAAAACTAAATGGCTTTATCACCTCTAGAGTTAATGTTAGTTGCATGTCATAAAACTATTAGGTTCAATATCGCACAACAAAACATCAGCTAAATCATGACGCTACTTTGACATATCAGTTCTTTTGTATTAGCAAATAGTCTTTAGATATTTATAAAAACAAATAGTAAAGTCAACGTTATTGACTGTTACTAGAGTATATTTTCGGTAAAACGTTAATTCTAATGAATTTCTCTCTTTTTTCCTTCTATGTCCATCCCTATCATTTTTTGCATGACGTCATTGGTGCATATTTCAATTAAAAGTTTTCGTAATTTTATAATGTAAAACAAATTAGGGTAAACCACCTAATCGTTAGAAGTCCTACAATTATTGGCACTTAAGAGTTAAAAGTGAGTAAAAAGAAAGAAAACACTATAGATTATCCAAGTTCAGTATGATTATTCAAGTTCAAATATTATTTATTTAATATTTTTATAATATTTTATTTATTTCATTTGACACAGCAACAATAAATTTATCAGAATCCTTTTATTGGCATTAGTGCCAATAATATTTATTTAAGTAATACTATTCAATCACATAATAATGATTAAGTATATAAGCACAGATTAAAGTATTTTATAATTTTATGATATTTTATATTTTACTCTGACACGAAGTCCACTCTTAAGGTGCCAACAATTGGGTGGCTTACCAGCCAATATTTAAATTCTAAATTTTCAGTTTTTCTGAAATGACAAGCTTGTAATGTCACAAGTAACAAGTTGACTTTAGTTTTAAATTATTTAATGGTTTTTAATGGTTTTTCCCATACAAACTCTACAGTTTAATATAGTGACATTTGTATTGTGTTAGTAGATATTATTATTTATTGCGTTGAAGTGAAAGTTTAAAATAGATTGCACTTTTAATCTAAGCATAGTTTTGATTACGGTTAACCAATGACGTCAAGCTCACGCATAAACATTAAATAACGATCTTAGTGAATTTGAATTATGATAGAATTTTTTGTCAAAACTGATAAAGCCATTTCGTTTTCGAGTATACCTATTATAACCACTACGCCTCAGAAGTTGTCAAAATTATGCCTATTACATTTATCTACTTTACTTACCTATAATTTCTTTAACACTAACAATATTTATTTCATTATCAACATCATATTCAGCCAATTGACGTCCACTGCTAGACATAGGCCTCCTCCAAAAAATATGGCCACCTTTTTCGGTCCCTCCCTCATCCATCGATTTCCCTTCCCCCTTACTAGGTCCTGTTATATATTACGAGTATTATATTAATTATTGACGACGTCTGTGGCGTAGCGGTTATATAACATGACTGTTAAGCAGAGATCTCGGGTTCGATTCCCGCTCAATGCAAATATTTGTGTGCATGAACATGATTATTTGGATTGTCCTCAGTGTTTTCATGTATAATATTATGTATGTAGTTACAAAAAAACCAAGTATTTTAGTACTAATATCCGTTGTTCTGTTACCCATAACACAAGCAGGTTAAGCCTAGCTTACTTTGGGAACAGATGGCGCTGTGTAGAGATGTCCGTGAATACTATGCGTTTCAAATAAGAATAGGACTGTCAAAGCGCCGTCTTGTTTCGCATTTCTAACGGACTTCATAAATGTCATGTACGGTAGGAAAAAAATTAACACAAAATTTTATTAATTTTTACTTCAATATGTTATATAAATTTTAAAATAAATTAAATTTTAATTGGAATTCAATTCTTCCACTCTACTTATGGCATCATAGCTACGTTCTTCATCCGAATCAGATTCTATGTGAAGCAAAATGCAAAATTTTCAATAAAACCGTTTTTTTTCGTAAGGTTTTTTGTGTTATTGTTTCAATGTAACAAACAAATAAAACGGTAGAAAACGAAGAAACATTTTTTTCGTTGAATAAAACAATCTGTTTCTTTCGGAATTTTCATCGCTAAATATTTTTATTTAAATTATTTTACGAATTTTTTTGTTAGTCGTACTAAAATGACAGTTGCCACATGAAGTTGGCTGCAAGTGCGATCCTATTCTTATTTGAAACGCATAGTATTTATTTATAATTATTAGAAGGTATTTTTTTATTAGAAGTAAAATACTAGACGTACAAAATCACACAAACCCTAAGTCCACAAGCTCTGTAATTAGTAGATAAGTATTTAAGGCTAACTGTTTTACTCAAAGTGCCATTGGACTATCTAGTCCCATCTAAATTACTGTCCGACTACTATTTACTATTACTTCGCTTAAATAAATATGCCATTAACGTACTGTTTGTTAGCAAATAACTGTACTCGTCGAATACAAATTGGTTTAATTCCTTTGAACAATACACACGTTCATTTAAGTGGAAAATATAACAGCAATTACTACTATCATATTTTTAATGTTTTGTGTGAAAAAAAAACCGGTAAAATCACATTCTATTTTGAAGAATATTTTAAAACGAAGAATACCGTTTGTTTGCTTCATTTACTTTAGGGTTAAGTCGTTTGGGCAAAAACGTTCTATAATGGCGACCGCACTTCGGAAGGCACAGGGTGAGGAGACCCCTCACACGGTGGACCGACGACCTGGTTAGGACAGTGGGTAGCCGATGGATGAGGGAGGCATAAGATCGCGCAGGGTGGAAACGTTTAGAGGAGGCCTATGTCCAACAGTGGACGTCCATAGGCTGATACGGAAGTCAAGGTTTTTACAGTTTGAATGATCGAATAACCGCATGACGCATACACGAATCCATTGTACGAATAATTTAATCGGCCTTATTACAAAATACGGTCTAACTATAAACCACGATTTATTACGTCACAAAACCACTGTTTTTGAAATTTGTTATTGCAAAATCAGTCTTAACGCTAAAGTATTAAAACTGATTTTGTATTAACGAATACAAAATCATAAATTTGTTAATACAAAATTAGTTTTAACACTTTAGCGTTAAGACTGATTTTGCAATAACAAATTTCAAAAACAGTGGTTTTGTGACGTAATAAATCGTGGCTTATAGTTAGACCGTATTTTGTAATAAGGCCGAATAAGTTTATTGCAACAGATTTGTGCTTATTGTTTAGAGGCTGTATTTCCTGAGACTAGCATCCTTAACCAAGCAAAAACAATGTTTTAAAGTTGTCGTTTTAAAGTATTTTTTTTTAAATAAGTTATAGTTAATGGTAGATTGGTTCTTACATATTTTATATTCCGTCCTTATATCATATTTGGTTAAATATTACAATTACTGGATTGCCACTCCTTCTGAACATGACTTCTAGAAAAACTTTTGCTAAAAACGGTTACCTAAAAAACTTTAAATATCCAAGTATGTCAATGAAATCTTGTCCTTAATATAACCAAAAGTCATTTACCTAGAATAATGAATAGTAAAGTAGTTGAGTATACTAGGTATTTAGCACAAGTAAAAACCATTAAATACTGCATTTTTTGTACTTAAACTATTCGTGAATTAGGTACCTACAGCATTTTTGTCTCACAAAATGTTCGTCTTAGAATAAAGCTTGAAAGTGTTTTCAGATTAATTAAAAGTCCATTTAACCTATAAGGTCGTCGTAATTTCCAATCGGAGTATTATTAGAGGATATTAAATATTAATATTCATTTTACTTAACAGTAATAACACAGAAGATAATTTATGTAATAAAAATGTTATTGCAAACTAAATTAACTTTCAAATTTTTCATTCTGCTTTTCCATAATTACCCATAATTGTTGGGTGAGGCCAACACTAGCGTAGGGACAGGCTTTCTCTATTGTTGTATGGAAAAGAAATACCAAAAGATACTGGCCAGATGTTTACACAAGTTTTTCTTCATCTATCAGTCGGCTAGTTTGACACTCGCAGAATGAAACGGGGTGATGTCATATATTTTTAAATAGCTTCTCCCCGCGGCTTCGCTCGCGTTAAATTCGGGGTAGCAGTGAGGGGTTAGAAAGGGGCAAAAAGTAGCCCATGTTACTCTCCATCCCTTCAACGATCTCCATTAAATAAAACACGCCAATTTGTCGATCCGTTTTGCCGTGAAAGAAAGACAAACAGACATACACACTTTCCCATTTATAATATTAGTATGGATACTTCACTTCATTTGTAGTAGTAGATATAATTCCTCGTTGCCAATTCATCATCACCATTATGTAACCATAAGAACTTCAGACTTTTAGAAACAGACTGCTCATGTCTTTTTTGCCTTTAGGTTGGTTTATTTATCACTAATTACTTGTTCGATTCCTGGGCCTATAAAGTGAATTGTAAGCTGACTCGGCTACAAAGCAAAGATTACTCCCTATCTTTTGAATTTCAGTATCCAGATAAATCCGTTTTGATTTCTAGGTTTATTGGCATCCGAAAGTAAAACTTTATTTCAGGCTTCATTTACAGTTTACTATCAGGTGAGCAAAGTCAATTTGTCAGACGTTAAATGAACAAAATCCCTTACCTTAGTTCAACAAACTATCAAAATTGCTTACACGGCATAGTAAGGAACCTTTAAAAAAGGTCGCCTCAAACAAAACACGTCAATAAAACAGCTCTAGTGTAGCAAGACTACGCCTTCTTGATACTTGTTCATCCTAATTCAGTTTTTTTATTAACCCTTTTATATCTCTGATTTATAATCAAAACTTAACAACAAAAGGGGGAAACGGGGACAAAGTGTAAGAAAGCAACTGAAATAAATAAACAGGTCACTCATTATTCTCATGAAGGGTAAAATAGGGTAATATTAACCACAAAACATCTAAATAAAATACATACAGAGGCCTCGCAGTACATCGCGGGGAATGATCAAGTTTATTGCTGCTAGTGCCGCCGACTATAATACTCAAGATAAGCCAGGAGAGACAATTTGGCACAAGCCACGCCCTAGTTCCGCAGCCAAGCAAGCGGGGAACACCGAGGTTTTGCATATATATGTGGCCATTTGGCTTACACTACATAAATTAATTGTATACGTTTCACTGAATACACATCATTGAAGATTTATTAGTCTTGTGACATGGGTTTCACTTTCCCATGATTATAACTAAGTAGCTTGGATCTTATGTGAATTAAGGTTACATCCCTTAAAGATCACAATGTGGTAAAGATTAAAATCTCGTTGGGTAACTTTAGTATGAGCTAATTTCGTTACTAATGTTAATTGGATGAAGGGAAAGTATATCTTCATAACAGCCCATTAATATCCCACTGCAGGGACAGGCCTCCTCCCATGACGGAGGTATACTTGGCCTACTAATACCACACTGGCCAGACGGATTGGTATACTTAGTATGAGATTTTTTCTTTAATTTCTGTATTTTTTTCTGTTTAATGTGTTATGTTGTTGAGATGGACTTACAAAATAATTAAAACGTTATCCGAAAATTAAAACACAAAGATGGTACTCACCATGCAAAGCTTTTAAGTAAGCCTTTCCGGCCGTTATCATTTGACGAGCACCTGGATTAAATTTGTCCAAGATGTTCTGAAACAATACAAACATCATGTTTACTCTAAATTTTAATATAAAATTTAAAACAAAAACATAAAGTGCAGGAAAATGATTATGATTAATTCGATGACAGGAAAGTAGAAAAAGACATCTGCATTTTACCGATGAAGTAAATGTTCCTTTTGCGTATTTTTTATAAAATCGAATAAGTAGCAGTTGACTCGGTTTAATATAAATCATTTATTTGCACGTAGTAGTAAATTATTTAATGTTGTTATATCTTCTTCAAAATTACATAATAATATATGAAAAATCTGCTAAAGCAGAAATGATTGTTAGTACTTACTCCGAAAAAACGGAGTTTCAAAGTTCCGTCTAGCTGGTTTAAGAAGCTCAGTTTGTCAACATAGGTTACGTAGTTAGTTATTTGCAGAGCTAGTGTGCTTGTATCGTTATGTCAAGAATAAACGCAAATGTTGCTAACATTATGACATGATGAAGCAGCCTTCACGTGACTATTTAGTAATCGTGACTGTTGATGATTCGACACATTGTTTGTTCATGCAATATTATCTCACTTTTGCATGACATATTAACTACAATTATCTCTGACTATGTTTTACTTTTTAACTCTGACACTATAGTTCCAATTCGTTCCTAAATATTATAATTTATTAAACAAATAAATTAAAAATCTAAGTGGATACATGAACATATAATTTTAACGTAGGTTTTTAAAAGTATTTATTTTTTAATTGTTTAAAAGGAAAGGATAATAAAAACCCAAAGAATACTAAACTTAATAATAAACTGCGTTATTCGTATAAGTAAATACAGAGATCATTATCACAAGAAAATAACGTACAATGCTAGACATAGACCTATATTTTTGGTTTTTTCTTACCTGTTCCAACTGCTTCAACTGCGCACAATCTCGTGCTTTCGTCTTACATACACCTCTGCCAACTTTCATCAAGTCAGTTGTCCACATTACTGTCAACGTGGTACTACTCGTAGTACAATAATAAGTTAAATTCCCTCTGTCATAACAATGGATTTGTCTAAAGTATAATGTCAACTTATCTTTGTTTCATTGTCATAGAAATGAAATATTTGCGAACTTTTCCATCGTTCTACGACACAAACGGTCACACATTCATGTATTCATCATCATAATTCAACATTATTGTTCCGTAGAAACTTGGACAATATTCTTTCTTAACACTTATTTAACAATATAAGAAAATGCCACAATCAATTGCATAACAATGAATAGATTGATTGATTGCACTTCATTAAGTTAGGTAACAGATTTTATTTTCACAAACAGCCATTGTGTTTTTAAATTAGTCTGTGTTGACAGCCTTTTTACTTAGTGCGGCGATTCGAAAGTTTAATTTCCTTGTTTATAATGTCATAATAAATTAAGGAGAGGGTTTCAGTAAACAAAGTGTCCGTTGACAAGAGAATAGGTTGAAGTAAATTTTACTTTTCGTTAGACATTGTTATTTATAACAATTTGTAAATGTTTATATTGTTTTTAATTAATAAGCTTGTTGTTCTAAATGTTATGTAGAAAAGATGGGTTTACTTTTTGGAAAAACATCGTATTATTGTCACATTTATAAGCTGCTAATGTGTAGGAATTTTGTGTTGTGTTTACTTGTGATTGCAATTTAAATCTAATCATTTCTTGTGTACATACCTAACCTAATCTGCCAAAGTATAGGTTTGTATTTGTTACTTGACAATCTCTGTGGTGAATAGAATTCAGCTCAATGCAAATCTTTGTGGGCGTGAATATGAATGGTTAGTATTGATAAGAGTAGTTACTCTACTACCTATACAGTATTTATAATGAAAAGTAAAATGATATGCTTCACTTATTTACACACCACCACCTAGTACGTACGCCAAACTAAGCTAGCTTATAATATGCGTAATAGACAACACGGATAAATAAAATTATTTCTATTTTATGGAGTAGTATTTACGCTATAATAAACTTTATGACAGCGGGTGCTAGAGGCCATGGATTTTAAAATGTCAACGAAACGTTTTACCTATGCGATAATTGTAAACAGTGACTAATACCTATAAAACGTAAAAATACTTATGCAAACATAATTATGAACTTAAACCGTTAATAGAAAGTTGTCTTATTGAGAGGTCAACTATTGAACAGAACATACAATAAAATGAATGAATAGTATTTCCTACCAACATACATAATGTTAAAGTAAGAATAGTGTTAAAGAATATGGGAGAGTTTGAACTTTCTGGTAGCAAGGTCGAAGATAGAGCGAAGTGAGAAAATAAAACAAAGAAGGCTGACAATATAGCCAGGTCCCAGTCATTGTCAAAATGAAACCTAAAAATAACGAATTAAAGTCCTAAATTCCGTTTTTTTTTGCCTTAAATTTTTTGCAAATTTCGAAACGTATACAAAAAGCATCCAGGCTCGGGACAATAACTGGTACATCTTACTTACAATTGTCCTATTTGGGGATCGAATCAGTGATCTTGTGGCACAGCTTTATAATGTACTAGCTGACCCTGCCGAAACGCGTCTCTTTTTTAAACATATTTCATTACTGCTCCACTCTTATTATTCATAGCGTGATACTATATAGCCTATGACACTCCCCGATAAATGGACTATTCAACACAGAAAGAATTTTTAAAATCGGTTCAGTTGATCCAGAGATTAATCCCTACAACGTCACAAACACACAAACTTTACCTCTTTATAATGTTAGTATAGTATAGATTTATTTACATTTAAAATAAATTTCAATATTCTTGATGGCATATCATTAAAACGTAATCGAATGCATGTAGTACTTGATGAGAAGTACTTATCATTCGTACCTTGTTGAAAATGAGGTCTTAGACCGTAAATAGTCTTTGAAGCTGGAATGTGGCCTCTCAAGGATGCTGCTTTACCGGCCTCGTTACAGAGGTGTGGCGCGCTTGTAGGTACACGACGGCATTCCTTTATAAGTAAAATGCTTTACGCCACTTCTTCGAGTGAAGCGTTGAAAATAAAAATCATTCGTAATTTCGCATGAGAGCGTACTTAAAATACTTTTGGATTTAAACGGCATGTGTAGGATTTATAATTTTGTTTTTATTAAAATAATTTTGTAAGCTGGGTTTTGTAGGATTTAATGTGAAGATTATATTCTGGTTTGGATTACGAGAGATTACTTTGGTACTATGTAATGTTGATTGTTGACATACATGACATGTAGGTACGTACTTATTTTAATTGGAAAAAGAATTTATATAGTGGATCAGCAGTGGACTGCTTTTGACTGAGATGATAGTGATAGATTTATGAGCTTTTATATAGCTGGTGGGAAGACGGTGCTCGCATATTATTATTGCATCCAAAGACACTAATTAGCAGAAGTTAAAACTAAAATATTGAACATCACATTTAATGTAACTTTTAGATAAAACATATTATGCATATATAAAAACGTTTAATCACAATTTAGCTTTTTAAATGGAAACCCGTATTGTTAATAGTTAACCTCTTAAAATAGTTACGGGCAAAAACATACTATGAAAGGTATTTCTATTTTATAACATTGTTCGATATACTAATAATATTTTTATAAGTCTATTATAATTTGATTTGTGCTTTATTGTTGTTGGCAGCTTTTAATAAAATGTTTCTGTCATTTCAAGTGAAATTAGTTAGTTATGATTATATCGTTTTTAGTAATATTTTTTTAATAACGTTGTAAGTTACTTTGATTGTTATAATTTACTTATTGTATTTGATTTATTGCTGATATAACGTGTTATAATAAACGCTTAAATAGTTGTGTTACGGCTTGAATTTAATTTAAATTTTAGTCAATTGATTAGATTAAATTCCTACGTTTTTGTTTGGTATAAGGTTGGTTTTACTGATAAAAATCTCGCTAAACAGTGATTAAATTTAAGAGTATCTTAAGAGTAATCTTTTACTATATATATGTACGCTTTATAAAGAGCCAGCTATGCTTTTATAACGTCCACAAGAAGAGTTAGATTAGTGGCACCGAGTGTACATACTCTGTAAATACACTCGGAGTCCATATGGACATAACTACAATTTAATAGACAATTTTGTAGCTACTACAATTAAAATAATTTTATCAACAACAAAAACTAAAGAATTTTATAAATGATTAAATATCTAATGTAAATGAATATGTGGCTAATGACATCATCTGTCTAACTCGAGTTTATTATGATAGATGACAACAAAGTGCAGTCATAATAACTAAGGATTATTGCATATTTCAACCTTGAATATAAAGAATACACACATTCGAAGTCGATAAAGAAGTTATTTACTTAAAATTTAACTAAAGCCCTATTTACACATCGACAAGTACAGTAGCGAGTTAAGATGATACATTGATAAAATGCACTATCTTTCATCAACTACTACAGGACTATGAAAAGACCTATTGATCTAGAATTTTAATATAGGTAAATTGATACCTTTAACTAGGTTTTTGTAATTACCAAAACGCGATAGCTTGATTTTGGCTCGATCATATTTATTTTTGAAAACACCTCTACAAAAACAGTTTTTTACATATTACACGGAAAGTACACTATCATTATGCTTAGGAATTACTCAAATACATTCGTAACATCAATATTAGTATTACTGTAGAATATCATTACATAACTACAACCAATAATTTTTAATGAATCAAATAAGATTTTAGCAATTTCTAAGCGCTCCGGATCGTTGCGGGCGCATCGCAATTTCAGACCTTATACCGATTAGTTAACGATCGATACAGAATGAGTACGGTCGACGATTCAGTCGGGCGATGGCCCTCTTCGACGCCGGACCTGTGCATGTCGACTCACCGTTCGTACTAAATTTTATCGCGTAATTTTTTATCGTAGGTAAAATATATAGGTTAGGTTTAAAATATTTATACCTAAGTTTTTTATTAATACTTTGTTCTCTTTTATAAGTAAATAATAGTATTATTTTATAATAGTTATTTCGATAACATTGGTTCGTAAAATATTTTTGTAGTTATGTCTTTTATAAAACTTAGGTAAAGTTCGCCATAACTCAACTAAGTACCTAGTTACTGTTGACCCTTTTGATAATGCAAGCGTTTGTTTATATAAGCGATTTTAGACTATATGCTCAAGTGTAATAAGTTTTATAACCGTTTTCGTCAAGATCACGTAATTGAAACGGCCTCAGTGGCGCGGGCAGTGCGGCGCGGTCGCGGTAGTGGCTTGCGTGCACGAGGTCGCGGGCTCGAATCCAAGCAAAAAAGTTGTTTGAGCGATTCACAAATTACTGTCCTGAGTTCGGATGTTCTTTGTAAAAGTCTCCGCGACAGTACCTAGGAGTTGTGTGAAACTGAAAAAATCAAAGAAATAATATTACTCACCTATTTTATTTGCAAGCTTAGGTAGGTAGGTACTTACTGATAAGATCTAAATAATACTTTTTACTTTGGCGGAAACTTTTACAAACATGAAACAAACGAACACAAAGAACGTCCAGACTCAGGACAGTTGTTTGTGGATCACACAAAAAAATTGTCTTACGTGAGATTTGAACTCTCATGCACTCCACCGCGGGAACGTTTACAAACATGAAATAAACGAACACAAAGAACGTCCAGACTCAGGACAGTTGCTTGTGGATCACACAAAAAATTTTCTTACGTGAGATTTGAACTCATGCATTCCACCGCGGGAACGTTTACAAACATGAAACAAACGAACACAAAGAACGTCCAGACTCAGGACAGTTGTTTGTGGATCACACAAAAAATTTTCTTACGTGATATTTGAACTCTCATGCACTCCACCGCGGGAACGTTTACAAACATGAAATAAACGAACACAAAGAACGTCCAGACTCAGGACAGTTGTTTGTGGATCACACAAAAAATTTTCTTACGTGAGATTTGAACTCATGCATTCCACCGCGGGAACGTTTACAAACATGAAACAAACGAACACAAAGAACGTCCAGACTCAGGACAATTGTTTGTGGATCACACAAAAAAATTGTCTTACGTGAGATTTGAACTCTCATGCACTCCACTGCGGGAACGTTTACAAACATGAAACAAACGAACACAAAGAACGTCCAGACTCAGGACCGTTGTTTGTGGATCACACAAAAAAACTGTCTGCCTTAGGCAGTGGCGGGCGCAGTAATCGGTAATCGTAAGTCAGCATGAAGAGTCCACCAGAAGGGCGAGACGAGACGAGAATTGAAATCGCACCGAACTCTTTCCACCAAAAATTGACATCGCGACATGCGTGTTTCTTGTTAATGTATTTTGAACTCTATTAAAGAAATAATACGGTTCATTTTTACACAATCAAAAAGTAGCAACAAACAACAATAGGTCTATCGCGAGAAGCGAGTGTTTTTATTACAAAGTTAATATATACTCTATTTCCTAAGCAATACGGTTCATTTTTACATAAAGATTTCAATTTTTGCCTCGTTTCGCCCCTCTGGTGGAAAATCACCTAGAGTTCAAATCTCACGTAAGACAATTTTATTTGTTCCATCCACTAATTATTGTCCTGAGTCTGGATGTTCTTTGTGTCAGCTAAGTAAATGTTTGTAAATACCCCGCGACACAGGACAATACATAGTGGGGCTATTGTATTTTTTTTAAAGTTCTATTGTTTTGCGTGAGATTCAAACTCGCGACCTCGTGCACTGCGACCGCTACCCCGAGGCGGTCAAATTATTTTTGTGTTCCCCAAATCATTGTCCTGAATCTGGATGCGCTTTGTGCCTTCATAATACCTTGCGCGGGTGTAAATTAAAAAAAAATAGGGGCTACATGTATAAACATAATAGACCGGTAGATAGGTTTTTCTGTAACAGAATTTTCTGTTACCTACCGCGGACTGACGTCACAGTATAACCAGTAGTCAAACTGGGCCGAATATTTATTATAAATGGGTGCGCGGTACATAAACAATAGTAAACATGCGATCTACTTTGTGTTTCCATTTAGTTTTGTAATTGTAAATTAATACTTTTTATTTTTCTATTTTATATTTAAATAAATAGGAAGTGTTCTGTAAAAAACGTGTTGTTTTATGATTGATACATTTAATTTAAAGAAACATGTATATGTTTGTATTTATATCCACCATGTTTGTGATATAAATAAAATACTAAATTATAATATTAAGAAGGTACTTAACAAGTCATTCAGTAAAGTAGGTACAGTACCGGGCCGTTTATATTGCATATCAACCTATAGAAAAATACAATCGGTCAATTTCGTCCGGGTACTGTATTTATTATATTGGCCATGTTTGTTTGAAATTGAATTTATCGATAACCAAAACCAAACTTTAAACAGGTCTATTAGATCTATTCTAACGTCAAAATAAAGGCATCGAGGTCACTTTATGGATGGGTGACCAATCCATTCAAAAAATGACATCGATGTCATTGCTTAAATTTACCTAGATCAAAGTGAAAGACACGCATGGGGGATTACATAAAGGGGGGCTAAATTTTCATTATTATTGACCTAAGTACAACAAACCGTTTTCGTGATAAAAAAAATACTATATTATAATATTAAATACCAAATAAGTGCATATGCACCGCAGTCAGGTTGTGAGGAGAGCGTAAAAGAGAAATTTTGGGAGGACTTTGACTGCTTGATGATGAATGTGCAGGACAGTGAGGAAGTTTATATAGGTGGTGATTTTAATGGACACGTAGGAAGAGAGAGTGTTGGATATGAGAGAGTGCATGGTGGTTGGGGATTCGGTAACCGAAACGCAGACGGCGAGACACTGCTACAAGCTGCCTGTGCCTTCGACCTGGCTATAACAAACACGTGGTTTAAGAAAAAAGAGGAACATCTTATAACATACAAAAGTGGCCACCACGCGACACAGATAGACTATTTCCTAATAAAGCGAAGGAGTCTATGCTGTGTCAAAAATTGCAAAGTGCTGCCAGGCGAAGCTCTAGTTACCCAACACAGGCTGATTGTTTTGGAGGTCAAACTAAGTGTCTCGCCTAAAAACAGGAAAAACCGCCCCCCTCCAAAGACACGATGGCGTATGTTAGAGAAGGAAGAATGTGCTAGTATGTTTAGAAGTCAAGTTGTGGACAAGATGACGGAAATGAGTGAGATGGAAGGAAAATCTGTAAATAAATGCTGGAGTGAGATGGCAAAGTGCATAAGAGAAGTCGCAAAAGATGTGTGTGGAGAGTCGAAAGGTAAAGGTCTGATAGATAGGGATACATGGTGGTGGAATGAAAAGGTACAAAACGCCCTAAGAGAGAAAAAGTTGGCGTTTAAAGAATGGCAGGGTGTAGAAATTTTGAATGCAAGTTTGAAAGATGACAAAAAGGAAGTTTACAATGAATGCAAGAAGAGGGCAAAGAAGGTGGTAGCAGTTGCCAGGGCTAGGGCGCAGGAGAGGTTATACGAGAACCTGGATAGCCCTATTGGCCAAAAAGAACTCTACCGAATAACGAAAGTGAGAGAAAGGCGAGCGAGAGATGTAATACATATGAAATGTATGAAAGATGAGTCTGGTAAGGTATTGTGTAAAGATGATGACATAAAAGAGCGATGGAAGGTGTATTTTGAAAAGCTTATGAACGAAGAGAATGATTGGAATGGTATACTCGAAGAGGCACATGTAAATAAGGGATTGGTAAGAGAAATTAGCGTGGATGAAGTTATAACAGCAGTTAAAAGTATGAAAGATGGAAAGGCTTTGGGACCAGATGAAATACCAGTTGAAGTATGGAAGGTGTTAAAGTATGAAGGATGTATGTGGCTGACTTCGTTTTTCAATAAGTTGTTACATGAAGAAGACATCCCACAAGAATGGTGTACTAGCTCGCTTGTACCCATCTTCAAAAATAAAGGGGATGTCCAGGATTGTAACAACTATAGAGGAATTAAGCTCATGTCACATACTATGAAAGTATGGGAAAAGGTGATAGAGAAAAGATTGAGAGAAGAGAGTGAGATTACCCAAAACCAGTTTGGGTTCATGCCAGGTCGAGGGACAACGGACGCCATCTTTGCACTCCGCCAATTGTGCGAGAAGTACAGACGTGTCCACAAGAACTTGCACATGGTGTTCATTGACCTCGAAAAAGCGTATGATAGGGTGCCTCGAGAAGTGTTGTGGTGGGCCGTGAAAGAGAAAGGTTTACCTGGGAAGTATGTAGAGTTAATTCGTGCTATGTACAGGCAAGCCAGTACTTACGTCCGATCGTCTGCTGGCAACTCCGACCAGTTCAGTGTGGCGGTAGGCTTGCACCAAGGGTCGGCTTTAAGTCCTTACCTCTTCCTACTGATTATGGACGCCTTGACGGCGGACATACAGGAAGAGGCACCCTGGTGCATGCTGTTTGCCGATGACATTGTTCTGGTTGGGGAGGATGGACCTGAGATCCAGAGCAGATAGGAGTGTTGGCAACAGAAACTGGAGAGTGTTGGCTTGAAAATCAGCAGAACCAAGACAGAATACATGTTCTGCGATTTCGGCGGTCTCTCCAGTCCTGAAGCCATAGCGCTTGATGGAGTGCGCCTTCCAGTCTGCTCCGACTTCCGGTATCTCGGTTCGTGCATCCAAAGCGATGGCGAAGTAGATCGGGCGGTCAAGCACCGAATTAACATAGGATGGATGAAATGGCGGCAGGTCACGGGAACCATCTGTGACCCCCACATTCCCCTTAAATTTAAGGGGAAGATCTATAAGACCATGATTAGACCTGCCGTCTTGTATGGATCAGAGAGTTGGCCCACAAAAGGGATGAATGAAAGACAATTGCATGTAGCAGAGATGAGAATGTTAAGAGGAATGTGTGGTGTTACGAGAGCGGATAGAGTTAGAAATGAGTATGTAAGAGGAAGTTTGAAAGTGGCACCGGTAGCAGAAAAACTACGCGGCAGCCGGCTGTCATGGTATGGGCATGTTATGCGGAGGAATGAGAGTCATGTGGTGAGGAAGGTGTTGGACATGTGTGTGGATGGATATAGGGGAAGAGGACGACCAAAGAAACGATGGATGGATTGTGTGAAAGACGATATGGCTGCGAAGAGTGTTACTTGTGAGATGACGTCTGATAGGAAAGTATGGAAGAAGAAGACATGCTGCGCCGACCCCAAATAAAATTGGGATAAGGGCAGGGGAATGATGATGAATATTAAATACCTAAGTCATTTAGTAAGGTAGGTATTTATATCAGCCATGTTTGTTTGAAATTGACATATGAATAATAGTTTCAATTTATAACACACAGTCCGCTCGTTACTGCGGCACAGTAGCGACTGTTCCCTCCGCGATCGTGAGCGTGTAGGTATAAACTCACGTTTCGTCCGTTTCTATGAAGTTGAAATACTGTATATATTTGTACTATGGCACAGAGCGATAACGTGTGCTTGAGGGCCGGTGGGACGACGACGGCGCACACGGCGCGGCGGCGCGTGATCGAGAGTATATCCGTCTCATTCGCGCGCCGAGGGGCGCGCCCCTCTGGCCACGGCCGAATTCAACTCGAAAATTTTCAAAGTAGCGTCTTAAGTAGTAAGTTGTTGATTGTGTTAATATGAATAAATACTAAGTAGCCCCCTCTCTCGCGTCTCGCCAACTTAACTCGCCAAAAAATAGGATGGAGATCTATTTAAATCAACATTATCAACAACTTACTACTTAACTCGCTACTTTACTTGTCAATGTGTAAATCGGGCTTAACTACGTAGTGTAAACGATAATATTTTTAAGCAGGAAGGGGTCATTGCGACAAGCGCAATGCCGTCTTTTCTCTTAATATAAACGTAAATTATTGCTCTGTTTTAGCATCACTTTGAGCTATAATCTGTTTAGACTATAAAATATATGTTCCTATAAAAGCGACGTTTAAATCTTCTAAAAGAAGTGTTAATAAAGTAATCTGTGGAGACGTTGTGGATTGTACAATTGTCATATAATATGTTTACTGAATTTTGTTACCATGTATTGTACGATTGTTTGTTTTCCAAAATAAAATAATAAATACCAAACCCACTAAGCATAGCTAACCAATGTTTTACTTTTAATTTAATTTATATAATTCTACTTTTTCTTATTTTGAAATGGTTTTAAAATTTTAAATACCAGCTTAATATAAAATTAACAGAGATTATTACGAAATGAATGCAATCTGAATTACAATATTAATTTATTTTTCCCTTAGCAGCGTAATTATTATGAGATATACCTACCAGCAATTGTAGACCAATATTTCCAATGAAATAGATTACATTAAAATTTAACATTAATTATTATGCTAACATTTATTTTATGAATTAGTATAGGTAATAATACATGTAAACAATTACACGGAACAATGGAAATGATACAAAATAAATCTGTTCTACATTAGCATTTAATTAACATCGGTACGATACTTTGTCAATATTTATATTTCTATGGTTTGTGGTTATTTGTATTCACAAAAACTTTAATGAGTAAATACATACATATTGCCATATTCCCATTAGGGTAAACTACTAGGTAAAATAAGAGACTAATAGGTAAAATAAGTAATACTACTACTAAGGTGTCACTAAATAAAATATTATGACGTGCTCGTCTAAATTGTATTAGGTATGAGTATAACTAGGTATGGAAAATATGTGACACAATCGTAAATAAGTCAAAAGTTAAAAAGGTAGTATCAAAGGTTAGGTGATAATGAAATTAGTACCCTGTTAACACAAGCTCATTATCATTTAGGACATAATTAGGGTATACTTTGTTGATACAGTGTATTTAGAAGCAGAATAAGGTGTTTATCATACAAGTATAATTAGGTAGTAATTTTAACAGACATCTTCTGCGCAACTAGTGATCGAGACAGAAATGAGTAAGCTTAGTACATTAAATGTTAACAGACGTCTTGTTAATAAGCTTTCTATGCAACGAATAAACAAATAAAAAAATCATTGTACCCTAATTTTAAGATGCCTACGAAGAAGATACTATAATTTGAAGTTTACAATCCAATTACATAACAATCCCATGTCACATCAACCGTTCAAATACATTGGCGGTCAATTTAGAATCACATCACAAACAAGAACAAAATGAATTAAACATAAACACTCCTTGAACAAATACTGCACATAAAAATTTTGAGGTCGTAAAACACATTAGCACGTATTCAGACCCACGCCAACAACGGATATTGGTGTAAAAGGAAAATGCATTGGCTTTTTGTAATAGGCCCATAACCTGAGGATTAGGGGCGGTCGCTTTCCCCGGTATACTCGGCCATTTTCTGTTCCACGCACCTACTTATACCCTAACATGCTTACGATGGAGAATCTTTAACGTTTGGGGTCGCCTCACTATGCGTAAGTAAGCGTATATTAAGGAGCATTTAAGCTTAAATTAATATGTAGTAAGGAGCAAAGAATAGTTTGTTGGGCATGTGTTTAATACTAATAGGGTGCGTCAACGATTGTCTCAGACAACGCGAATGATAATAATCGAGATTGGTATCATTGTATTTTTTTTGCTTTAGTTTGATAATATAACTTTGTTTAGGTGTCAGGTAAGGTACGAGTACAATAGCTAGTGAAATTACAGGGCAAAGAGACTTCATAGCTTATGCACAGGATAGGCCGGGCTTGGCTGTGCATTCCTGATGTCCATAAGATAAGCAGTGGTTGCCATTTACCGTCACGAGCCTCGCTTGCATATCTGAAACCTTAGAGCTATAAAAATATGCAAACACATTTTGTGAGATCATGCTATGTATCGCGACGACCTCTGTGGCGTAGTGTTTACAACATGACTGATACGCAGAGGTCTCATGTTTGATTCCCGCTCAATGCAAATATTTGTGTGCATGAATATGATTATTTACATTGGTATGAGTGTTGCTATGTAAAATGTATGTATTTACAAAAAAAGGTGTAAAAGTATTAATATCCGTTATTCTGTTACCCATAACAATAGCAGGTTAAGCTTAGCTTACTTTGGGAACAGATGGCGCTTTTATTATTTATTTACTACTATCGCAAAGACATTAATAAACGTTTAGTCAATAATCCAGGCGTGGGACTGACATTAGTAAGTCGCAAATAAACTTGTCCTGCATGGGACCTCCTTACAAGCATTCGAAACCTCGTGCAAAGCAGTCACGATACCAAGACATTTTCCTATGACAGTTGTAATCCGATAATTGTACTTTCAACATCTCATGTTTAAAATTCTAAACAAGCTGTTCAGATAAGTAATATATTTATATCGCAGGTGTTTGAAGTCATAGATTGCCAACATTCCTTGACTTTCTAAATTAAAATATTTTCTCCTACTAATGTTGGTGTAAATTCCATTCAAAATGAATTCCTCTTAGTCTTATTAAAGTAGAATTCGTTCGACCCTTAGACGGGATCTGAATATTATCTGTTTTATCAAATCACCTTGTCTTTGCAACGTTAGGGATAAGGGATTTCTGTGTTCAAATATTTTGTTAGATGATTTAACATTGGCTGACCCAACGGCTACTTATTGAAATACTAGCTGATGCCCTCGGCTTCACCCTCGTGGTATAGGTAGCTTAAATGTTATACTACACGCGCATTAGATACCATTAGTGGCAATCAGCCGGCTGACCGTGGGTTTAAATACGGCCCAAGAAAGTTGTTACGTAACGTATGTCTTAAGCGCCGATTACACTACCCTACATGTAGTGCACTACATCTTGTAGGAGACTACATGATGTAGGGCGGTCGGGACTCGCCAATCTCCGATATGTAGTGTCGTAACAGCCTACATGTGATTACACTAGACAACATGTAGTGCCCTACAAGATGTAGTGTCCTACATGTAGGGTAGTGTAATCGGCGCTTTAAGTCTTTGTCTAAGTTCGATCGGTAGTGCAGTCTATTAAAAAGAAAACAAAAATATGGGGTACTGACATCGTGTAGGTCATTCTAAGTCATCACCACTCCGATTTAAGTTGTATGACTTTAATAAAGAAGGAATTCATTTAACTAAACAGCAAGCCAAAAGTAGATTTACTATACTTTCAAATCTAATATTTAACCATATAAACCCAAGTTATGCTACAAAATGTTTATTTATTCTTTTACCTTTTCTTGTATTATTTTGTTAAGGACCCACAGATCCCTTCACCTTTACCTCTCGCCTTACATTTTCTTATTGAAAGCTTATTCAACGGTAAAACCTTTCTGTATATATTGTACGCCTCGTTTACTGCTTATAAGGTTAATTTTAGGGTTAAGTATTTATTTATTTTTATGGTCAACATAATCTTGTGTGATTGTAATGTTAATATTGTTTGCTTTGACCATAAGACCGCACACGTAGAAGTCGGTTATTGCAATGAAAAATGAATTGCCACGATGAAATTGCCAAGTACAACCATATCATTAGAAACTGTCTAATAATTATTTACTTTTATCACCATAATTTTAAAAATAGGACAGTATTTATTTAATTATTTTTTCTACATAACATGACGAAGTTTTTACTTATTTCACGTCAATTTTATTTTACGCTACGCGCTAAGCGTTAACCGCTTCGCTATCAGACAAAAACGGGGCAACAAACTCCACTGCGGCATTTCCGAATCATCAATTTACAATAAGTAATTCCTTGAAACCATAACATCTTAGAGAATATGTGACGTTTTTCTACATAATGATCCTTTTTCAGAAAAAGGGACAATTTTATTAACAGCGTGATACTACATTTTCAAATATTGCTTTCCAAGAACGGTCTGTTCCTTGTCGTCAGTTCTGTATTAACATAACACAATATTCAAAGTTTATTGATTCACTTCTACATTTACTTTTGAAACGAGATAATATTTAACAGTGGGGTGTCTGACTAAGAATAAACACTTAACGCCTTAAATAAAGTTATCAGTACCGATCTTCACGGTCGTTCAATACACAACGATCACTGTATAATATACGGCTTCTTGGCTGGGGCGGATGGGAAGCAATTTTTCACCGGATTCAAACGTACCTTTTTAAAATACCGAACAGGCTAGTAGGCGCAATTATTGCTGGTGTCAAGAGCGTAAATCCTGAGGGAGATTCCGTATACAAGAGACGGCCAAGGGTGAAAAATAGATTCGCACTTAGAAAAATTAAGCAAGCCGTGAAGGGGAGTTGTGAAATATTTTAGGGTGATAATTTATAGTTCATACGTTCTTTGTAACATTAATTACGTTTGGAAACATGTTGGCTTTATCTATAATGGGTTTTTGTAGTGGTCTGTAGATTTACTGTCGGATAGGATAGTTAAAATAACTAGGGTGTCATTTATCAAGTGAAATCTCTTTGCGGTTATGTCACGTCTCCGTCAGAAAAAGATGATGTTCTAGTGACGTAGGTAAAATACGCATATTGTATCGTAAGCTTGCTATTCTAATGTTATACTCGGACTTTATCCCATCCTCTTTATTTGTGAGGCACGTAGCACACGACATTTGGTAGAAAATTGCTTTGGGCGGACTTCGTGACGTTGCCGGCTTCCCTACCTTTTTCGGGGGCTAATGTCCACGCGTGGCCTATTATGTTTTTATTGTGTCTAGAGAATATTGGACATTTATATTCATATACCATTTTACGATAGTACAACGAGGTATGTAACTGGTCGAGCCATTTGTAAAATACGTTATATTGTATAGATACCTACTCGTTTCTTTAGATGTGAAAATCTATGCGAATATATTCATTAATGTAGAAAGAAATTCATATTAGTGGTTTACATATGTCCCACTGTAGGGACAGGCCTACTGCTTGTATGGATAGTAGTGTATGTATACTTTCAACCCTGACTTTTTGGTATGGGTAACAAGGTAGTAGTAAGTAGGAATCACTTGAAAAAGAATAAACGCCACAACGAATAACATAGCATCGAAGTCATGCGATCTGGAATAACGTACTTATAATTCACTACTAAGAAGGTTACCCAGTTTACCAATCAGTGGTGATGGATTATAACCATCAGTGGTGGTGGAGTATAACTATAACTACTAACACATAATCATTTTAATGAAATAATAAATATGACGTTTTACGAAAACAATTCCCAGGAGACTTAAATTAGTCGCCGTACATGTACATATAAATCCAATTAAATTTCATAATTCACCCGAGCAACGTTCTGGAATACTTTATGAATTGAATTACTGACTTTCATGACATATTACATCCCGGTGGTCTGTTTAATACTTTTGAGAATTATCAAAATGATAAATCCGTTTTTACTGTAACGATAAAACAGGATATATACAGAAGTCAGTATTAAGTCAATGAATAAAATATTCCTTACACATTTACACAACGCCATCTAGTCCTAAACTAAGCAAAGCTGCTTGTACTATGGGTACTAGACAACTTTTGTTCTGTAAATACATACATAATATTATACATAGAAAACAGCCAGACCAATGCAAACATTAATGTTTATGCACACAAAGATTTGCATTGAGCGGGAATCGAACCCGAGACCTCTGCATAGCAGTCCTGGTATATAACCACTACGCCAAAGAGGTCGTCATAGAATATAACTATAACAACGTATTACTTATAGAAAAACAATTATAAAATTGTGAAACACAGTATTTTTTCATCCTGCTTGATTCATTCTCACCAATTTGCTGATTTCCGGCAAGTGGTGTTCCAAGGCTGCTACATAAAGGTCTTGGGTTTTATTCCTCCTCAATGTTAACCTTTGCGTGCAAAAACATCAATGTGTGCAGTGGTCTTTGATTGACTTGATTAACTTTGAAACGTTTTTTTTAAATACAGTAAATAATTATTTAAAACATCATTTATAGTTGTTTTCTGAGTATATCTATTCTTCTGATATATTAATTTAAAACCGTACGGTTTTAAGCATAAATAACATAAGGTTCCTGGAACACGTAGCGACCGGTAGGATTAAAATAGTATTTCTGCTTATTTCGTTGATGGAATTGGCAATGATATTTATAGATTCAACCACAGTACAAACTGGAAATACTCTCTCTATATTTAATATGAGATAAATATGAAGGTAATCCTATTTATATTGTTTAAAACATCACACAGATTTTTGTTATAAGTGGCAATTGAACAAGGGACTTATCTATGGACTATAATCACCACGTCACACACTGCATCGCAATGTATAGTATTGTATCGTGATTTGTTTTAATCATAAAGTGTATTATTTACCTAAATATGAAGAGATAATGGGGTACGTTGACAATAGTGTTATTACCTTAGAATTACTTTTAATCATTACAGACAAAAAAAAACAAAAAGACACACCTACAGCTGTTCAAAACTAAAATAGATCCTCCATTAAACAGTAAACCTTTTATTTAAACTTTATACTGAACACACATGTCGTTAAACATAAACTTTCCGAGTAAGGTTTATACTCTTTATAATATATTTCGGTAAACAAACAACATGCAAGTTGTGAAGGCAGACGTCGAGATGTTTGCTCAGAACACTTGTTGCCACTAGACGGGACAGGGACATGAATATGTTGTTCACAACATGCCTGCAAGCGAACTTTGTTCTTAAAATAAAAAAAGAACAACAACTTTTATCTACCAACCGTGAAGCTTTAAGACTGCAAAGTTAACTCGTCTACGAAATGCAACGTTGAAAATAAATTCAACAAAAAAGAGCTCTGTTACTGAGCAAAACACATGATACAATTTTTGTTTTAAAACAGTATGTTGGAATACTGAATGAAAGGCATTGATTCTCTACATAGAAGTTACTCAGTTAAACAATGAGACTAATTAATAAATTCTTTCGTTTGCAAATTCATTGGCAAATTAACAACAATTTAAAATTCATTGCAATCGGACGGATAACAGTTAAATTCCAATCTAAGCCCAGCCCTGGACGGTAGACTTCTTAACGTAATCACGAGCGTGCAATTTGTTACGGATTCAACAATGCACCTCTTAAGTTCTTTGCCGGGACAAAATAAAAGAGTTCCTTTAAGTTCGCTAAATGAAGTCGACTACAAAAGGCAGAGCTTGGCGTAATTCAAATGAACGCGAGCGGTCGCCGTTCCTGGCTTTGATTCCGTACTTTTGCAAAAGTTTAATTTTTGCCAAGTTTCACTCGCAGGACTTGGTAAATACTTTTTAGATTTTCGTTCGTAACTTCACCATCTGATTCAATCGTTTCTTTTAAAGTGTTAATGTCAATAGTGGTCATCAATCACGATTTGTTTGACTCTGTAATAACAAACTTTTCTGTGAATTTCAAATCACAATAGAACTAAAATTAGCATTGTTCTAAATCGATAAATAAAATGACGGAAATATCTTAATAGATGTATTGATATAAGTTGTAAGTAAGGTCGACAAGCAAGTTAATGTTAGGTATTTATGTATGTAGAGCGTCCAGACGTATTGAGCATGGTAGAGGCCATTGTTTGTAGTCATTATTATGTTGATGTATTTGTTTGCCATTCACCATCGTATAATGCGACAATTAGAACAAACGCAAGGTCGAGCTTCGTGTTATATTGTGAGATCTTGGTACATTACATTCCTGACGTAGCGTTCCACTAACCTGTGGAACTTGTCTCTACCTTGAACTTACTGTTGTTATAACTAGTCAATTCCTTGTTTTTTTTATTGCGTTGAAGATAATATCCTCTATAATAATATTGCGATGAAGGTTTTATATTTTTTCCGATATTGAAGTATGTACTTACAAATATAGCATTATCGCACTACTTAAAGGAGGTGTTTAAGCTTTGCTTTGCATAAATAAAATGCGTCTACTTAGCTGTGCTTGCAAATGTTGAATTCTGGCATTTAGCATCAAATCAATAAAAAATACAAAGGAAGATAATTACATTAGATTGTAGCTAAACTATAAGCCCTTTCAGTGATCTAGTTGTACTTACCCTAGTTTTAAGAATTAAAGGTTTGGTTGTAGGGATATATAAATCCGTGTGGTGACGGAGTAAGAATACAATGGTGTCGTAAAAACCGACTAAGGGACTATCCGTGAATATTATCTTTACGTAATAAAAAGAAGGAAAACTTGAAACTAAACCCTATACCAATCCGTCTGGCCAGCGTGGTATTAGTAGGCCAAGTATCCCTTCGTCACGGGAGGAGGCCCGTCCCTGCAGTGGGACATTAATGGGCTGTTATGATGATGATGATGACATTGTTATGTACCTATTGTCTTCTCTCTATCCTAAATCTACGCATAGAAAACTGCCTTATCTGAGTAAATCATTGACACAGGTGCAAAACGACCGAGAGCTACAATTGAATGAACATGATTGTTTGCATAGGTCTGGGTGTTTTCTATGTATAATAAGTATGTACCTATTTAAAAAAAAACGTATTTGAGTATGTTTATCCGTTGTCTAGCACCCATAGCACAAAGCTTTGCTTAGTTTGGGACTAGATGGGGTTGTGTGAATGTGTGAGGAATTTAATTATTCTACAGCAGATACCAGAAAGCGTCCAGTAAGAAAATATTTTTGAAAATTCCTTCCCCAAAGAGAATAAAACATTCTAAGTTTTGAAAAGATAATTTTGTTAAAATCCTGTTTTCCCCCGAGTAGCTATTAATATTTAACATTTAAACTGCACAAAAATCTTTCTAAATGTTGAAATGGTAGTAAGTTTTCTTGGATTTATTTAGTTTCATGACCATTCGCGTGACTTTGTAAAGAGATTAATTTTAATAAATAAACGTTAAGCGAGTTTAAATTTGTCCTCCTTGACATCTTTTGCTAAGTTTAATAAAGCTTTCTTAGCGTAATGTAATTTTATATTAGTTATTTGATCTTTTCTCGCTTATATATTTTCGTGTTGGTAAGAATAAAAATGGCAAAATCATTCTATCTCACATAATGATTGTCGTAAAAGCTAAGCTACTAGAGAAATTTTGCAGAAGTTAGTACTATAATTAAAAAAAACCATAAATAAAATCCTGTACTAATCAGGCAACTGTAGGTACAGCTTCGTGAGGTATTTACACGTCAAGATTTTTTCTGTCATTAAAGTAGAGCGAAGCAGAGAGCTCTCCGTGTGGTGACGGAGTAAGAATACAGTGTGTCACCACCCCATCACATCCCATGGGTGTCGTAAAAACCGACTAAGGGACTATCCATGAATATTAGCTTTACGTAATAAAAAGAAGGAAAACTTGAAAGTAAACCCCAAACTAATCCGTTTGGCCAGCGTGGTATTAGTAGGTCAAAGAATCCCTCCGTCACTGTAAGAAGCCCGTCCCTGCAGTGGGACATTAATGGGCTGTTATGATGAAAGTAGAGCCTTTCTTGCAGTAAGAAAACAAAAACAAACAGATATTAAAATAGCTTCTTCATTAAATCATTTTCCAGAGTAGTCACAGTTTAAACCCACAGTTAGTTTACAGTAGAATTCACTGAATGCAGTTTGATTGCTAAAGAAACTTTGAGGTTCATCCAAATAACCTAGTTGCTTGAAATTGTTAAATTTCAGACCACTTTCGACTACTTGAGAACTAGTCATACTAGTTAGTTGAGTAAGTTTTGACTACGTAGCTTCTTGCTTGCAATTTTCAACGACTTGATTCACAAATACAATTGTTGTTATTCATTCACAATTTTCACACAATAGAACAAATCAATTTTATTGTGTTCAACAAATGCTGTGTATAAATGGACCACTGCAAGGACGTGGTTCCTGCATGTTTATCAAGAAACTTACATGGTTATCAAATTTTTTTTTTTTTTTAAAAGACAAATCCCGCACAGGGCGTCGAGCCCTGTGTATGCTGCCAGGGCTTTCATAGGAATCAAATTAACGAAATCAAATTGCGTGCCATTTAAAGCCGCGATCTCGGGCAATACATGTAGAATTTAAAAGAATATTAAGCAAACAACTCAAGAATTTAAAATACTTAGTTCCTCTAATAATAGTAGACATGATCAAAAATAACTCCGTCTCAAAGATTAGGTTCATACAAAAGTTGATTAGTCTATTTAGTTCTAATACAACCTGTAGTACAATATTTACCAACATATAATAATATTACCCGTACACAATCGCATAGTTTCTTCATTACGATACGCCTTCGTATGAATACCTGTTATCGAGTATCAAATATCAGCTTCGTAATTGAACTCATACTGTGTTGTAGGCGTTACGTAATCTCTGGAGTAGCTTTAAGTTAAATGTTTATAAGCGATTTTCTTGTATTGGTTTATACTTTGTAAGTTATTGACATTCTTAGTAAAAAGTATCGATATAGAAGATTCAAAGAAAAGAAGAAAAAAAACAGCACATACTGTATCCTACGATTAAAAAACAAAAACATAAATAGATTTAAAAAAAAAATTGGCGTGGGGCTATGACTCCACGTTTATTCGTTGGTATGATAAAGATGTTGATGCGAGTTATGTAGATATTCTCCTATGCGTTAGCCCATGATGTCCCACTGCAGGGACGGGACTCCTCCCGTGACGGCTGACCAGATGGATTGGTATAGGGTTTGATTTCAAGTTTTCCTTCTTTTTACTTCGTAAATATAATATTTACGGTTAGTCTATTAGTCGGTTTTTACGACACCTATGGGTGGTGACATATTGTATTCTTACTCCGTCACCACACGATTATGCCTTACCTTGTGTTAAATTTAATGGGTCTTTCTAATGAATACCCTGAATAGGTTTATCAATAGGTACCTACTTTATAAAAGCCGTAAATGCACTTGTCAAGATGATCAGTGATTGCTTTTAGCGGTATGTTCTTTAATGGTTACGCCTTCAATCTATCGCCTTGTATCCATTAGATAAAGACAAGTTTACAATCAATGTAGAATAAACCAGATCCTATTGATCGAGCCTTAACCGTCCGGTTATGTATATAATTATTTATGCGTGTTCCTTAGCTAGAGAGCTTTTAACTTAAACGGTTATTTAAATAAACAGGCTGTATCTAAATTTACGCGTTATAGGTTAATATTTATGACAATATTATTAAAAAATATATATGTACAGTCAGCCCCAAAAGTCGCTAACCACATTTTAAATTCCAAAACTGCTGAACACTAAACATGTCATAAGTCAGTGTCGCAACAAGAGTACAGAATAAGCTTTACATACGAAACGACCATATCACGCTGAACACGGTTATTACAAAAGTAGCTGAACCCTAGTATTTTTAAAAGTAACTGAACGCCTAAGATTCCAAAAATGTGTCAAAACATTGAGTTAAACCGCGCTACAATGCAGGGTATGTGCCGTGCTCTAGTTATGAAGAAGCCTATAAATGTTTGCACGATCCTATAGCGCTAAGGAAAATTCTATGAAGTTCTAAAACACGTTATTATTACGATTAATTATTTCAATTACGAATCAAAGTTTCGTTGTATAACTAAGCAAGAGAAAGTACTGTATCGTGAGGGTTTTACAAACATCCATGCACAATTCATAGTCATTTGTAAGTTGTATAATCTCATCTATAGCATTGTATTCGAATCCACGACCTTCGTGCACGGTAGTCAAAAGCGGGACAGCTACACTACCAGAAATAAACTAACACGGCTGGCTTGAAGTTATTGCTAATAGTTGCGCAGAAGTCAGTTTTGGAACCAAATAAATAATAATAAATAAATAATAATCCTCACACAATCATACAACGCCATCTAGTCCCAAACTAAGCAGAGCTTGTACTATGGGTACTAGACAACGGAAAAACATACTTAAATACTTTTTTTTTGTAAATACATACATTGTACATAGAAACACTCAGACCAATACAAAGTATCATGTTCGTACACACAAAGATTTGCATTGAGCGGGAATAGAACCAGAAACCTCTGCGTAGCAGTCTTGTTATATAACTACTACGCCACAAAGGTCATCTGAAATGGCGAAGAGCGTACGGAGTGGGTATATTCATTGTTCCTCTACATGCGCGAATTTCTCTGATAGCTAACTACATGCCGGTCCAGTTAGTAGGCGTTTATTGTACGTCTAAGCACAATGACATAGGTCCACATATACTGACGAATGTTCTAGCGCGGCAGATAGACAAAATTTGTTCTTGCGCGGCGTTCTTTGAGATCCAGGTGAATGGGCGTACTACCGCATTCCGCTTATAGTCGGCTTTGCAATCATTTTCTTTATGCAATTCATTCTGATGAAAACACGGAAGAGTATCTAAGTATATGAGTAAGTAATAAACTGTGATAATCATAGTTTTATTACTAATTAAGTATAATATGTGAAGATGGATTAGCAATATTATATAACATGACACACACTGTATGTATATTTACAACATCATTATTCAAGTAAGTATGTAGTAAAAATACACTTTCTTCTATCAATATTCGTGTTTTTATAGCATGACTTTTTTGCTAAAAATTTTTTGCGACATTTTTGTAAATTATGTAAATTTTGCGACAAGTGATGACATCTAATTTGGTGTTATTTCCTAATTTGTTTTGTAAGTACTATTAATTTGTTTAGGTGCAAGTGATACTTGTATGCCTGTCTTGGCAGACTATAAGATTTAATTATAATACTTACCAGAAGACATTTTAAATAAATTTACCACGTTTATGCTATAAATATTTGATTGACAAATGAGCGGCTTAAGTTGCCTTGATATGCAACGACTTCGTGCGTCATCGCGAAGCAGGTGTAGCCTATAGCACAGTACAACCAGTAGTCTATCTCGGCCGAATATTTATTATAAATGCCTACAGCTGCGCGGTACGTAAACATGCGATAGGGCTGCCCACCTCCACATTTACCTACTTCCCGCTCGTTACTGCGGCAAAGTCGCGACTGTTCACTGCGCAAAGCCACCTCTATCGTGAGCGTGTAGGTATAACTCGCGTTTCGTCCGTTTCTATGAAGTCGGAATACTGTATATATTTGTACTATGCTTATAGCATAACATCAACGCAATACTCAACGCTCTAATAAGCTATTACTCTCATTCTTATCAGTGCTTTAATATCTTAACAATAACTCTAGTAATGAGAAGTACATAGTTTGATACAGTACATTATGAAAATCCTACTAATGTTATAAATGCGCAAGTTTGTGAGGATGTATGTATAGATGGATCGATGGATGGATATCTGTTACTCTTTTACGCAAAAACTACTGAATGGATTTTGATGAAATTGGGAATATATGTAATTTGGGGTGAAGAATAACGTTCAAGCTACTTATACAACGTTGTTGAAGTCGCGAGCATCAGCTAGTAATTACTATAAACACTAATAGGTGGAAATGGAACCCGCAACCTCGGACACGGTTGTCAAAATCGTGACCGCTGCGCCATCAAGGAAGGAAATTAAATATTAAATAAGCACTTTAAATATCAATACGTTTTGAATAGCTTTCAAGATGTATTAACCTATTCCCTACTTTACCTACCTACTTATTTTCTCTTAGCTCTAGCCTTTCATGCCTTTTACGTCCTTTCACTAATATACGAGCTATTTAGCATTAGTTTTAATTAAGCATTATAGTTATAAAAAGATTTCTAAGAAGGGTTATAAAGTGATTTCCTTCGAACGCATATTTCGTTCGCTGAGCCATCGTAATGTAAGCTATTCAAAACATAAAATGAGAAACATTTTATATTAAATATTACACTAATAACCAGTACTTAATTATTCGAGCTTTTCAATGAAACTTTGATTAAAATTATTTAATGAAATTGTTGCTGAAAGGAGTATAAATAGTTTTCGTTTTAAAATCTCGGTATTATAATGAAATGTTAAATAGGTATGCTGTCAAGAAACTTAATAAATTATTTGCCAGTACTACATTACTTACTACTAGTACGAAGTGGATAAAGAGAATGTTTATCATACATTCATACTAGTTATAACATGGACTGCAAACGGCCTTTAGGTAGCGTGGTTTTAGTAGGTCAAGTATCCCTCTGTCCTGGAAGGAGGCCCGTCCCTGCAGTGGGACATTAATGGGCTGTTATGATGAAACGGCCTTTCAGTGTTATTTAGTTAAGTAATTATTGGATATATTTATGTGATAGATTAATGATTTATATTTAATGTAGCAATGTAATTTAAACTCCTACAGAAAAAAAAACGAGTATGGAGTATTTTTTAATAGAGTATAATATGGGATGTATAGATTGAAGATGCGGGCTTAAGTCTCTTTTTCAAAACTCGAGGACTCTTTGTAGTATCTATCATTGACTTACCTACAAAGGCACTGAGCTTTTAAATTAGGATTTAAGAAAGTGCATAATATGACTTTATTGTATTTCACAAGGAATTGTTTAAAAATAACGTTGTATAAAAAAAACATTATTATTAACTGACTATCCCTGCCGTCGACATCTGGAGACGGATAAGAAATTTGCATGACAGACTCCTCTAAAAAGTTTTTTGAAGGCCAATATCTGTTTAATATGATTTGAGCAGCGTGATGGATTATGGTCTTACTCATCCCTTCATTTTGATGCCTTTAAACCCCAGCTGATTTTATTAATCGATCACTAGCAAGTATAAACCAACGATGCTAAGCTGTTTTCTGAAGATAGCTGTTTTACTACAATACTTTTAGTTTGTTTACCTATTGTTTTAGTAAGTTAATTGCTTAATTTATGTTCTACTGCTAATTCTGCAGGAACTGTAGTAACGTAAACTAAGTCTACGAACACCACGCTGGCTTTATGTCTATTGTTCCTTCTTTAATATTGTCACCTTCTTTTGTTTTTCTTCTTTAATATTGTCCTTGTTTTTCTTCTATCAAAATATTTACGAGATTTACTCCACAGAGTAATTTTTTTAAGAGCAAGGGATAATACACGATGGTACAATAATGAATTTTTATGAGGTCAATAGAAGAACTTAATAGTTTTATAGTCAATTTAGTCTGTATTTCTGATGGCTCTTGATATCGCACAGTTGAAAATAAATGTAACCTTTTAAGGATTTATTAAAAGTAAACCTTGAGAAAGACTACAATAATTAATGTCGTGTTAGTTACAAAATTAACAATATTAAGTTTGAAGTATACCTAATTTTTACAGAATCATAATTCATATAAAGATTTAGAGGCACGAAGCACAAAATGGCCATGTGCTTAAAATTTAATTACGTAAGTGTAAAAGAACAAACAAAACGCATCAGGTTATTGCAATGCCTTGACATTTCACGCCTTTGCATACATTACATACATATAAATTACTTACATAAATATAAAACTTAGGTGTAGCTCGACAATCATCAATGTCCCTGCAGTGGGACATTAATGGGCTGTTATGATGCCTCCCCCCATGACGGAGGGATAATTGGCCTACTAATACCACGCTGGCCAGACGGATTGGTATAGGGTTTAATTTCAAGATTTCCTTCTTTTTATTTCGTAAAAATATTATTCACGGATAGTCCCTTAGTCGGTTTTTACAACACCCACGATGAGATGGGGTGGTGATATATTGTATTCTTACTCCGTCACCACACGGACAAGTATAATAGTATACATTTATTAATATTTTACAGATTAAGTCCTGCTATAAAGATTAAGTTAGCCGCATTTCAACAAGCACTTGCCCAAGAAGCAATAAACAACAGGTCTTACTTCAGACAAGTTATTTATCTTTATAATCTATGCTTTAAACCTAGTTTATAATAACATTCTAGGTCGCAATACCTACTAGTTCTACAGAATAAGTCCTATTAATGTTACAAATCTCCGTGTAGTGACGGAGTAAGAATACAATACGTCACCACCCATCTCTACGATCCGTGAATATTATCTTTTACGAAATAAAAAGAAGGAAAACTTTAAATTAAACCCTATACCAACCCATCTGGCCAGCGTAGTATTAATAGGCCTAGTTTCCCTCCGTCACGGGAAGAGGCCCGTCCCTGCAGTGGGACATTAATGGGGGGTTATGATGAATATTATAAACACGAAAGTTTGTAAGTATGGGTGGATGTTGATTACCTTTTCACGTAAAAACTACTGAATAGATTTAAATGAAACTTTACAATAATTATAGCATAAACATCAGAAAACATTTTGTAATTTAAGTTAATCCTGCGCAGACGAAGTCACGGGCATGAGCTAGTATAAATAAAATAATTTACACTGGATCAATTCGTCGTTTGTGGTTTATAATGAAACAGCCACAACGAATTTCAATGTGGTTGGCAATAATTTGTGGTTCTTGTAACGGAATGTTCGGAAATTTTAATGTTATCTGTGTGTAGGTTTTTATTTTTTATATTTATTTTTTTATTTATGGTTTGGACTATGGCAACGCTTTATTTATTTATAAAACTCTTCACAGCTGACAATAATAATTTACAATATAAAATTAGAACAATAACTACGCATTTATAGGTAATTCAGTAATAATTAATAATTAGTATTATTTTTAACTTTAGGCGCGGGACACACAGAACAGACGTAAGACAAGGACGCGTCGCGGACCCGTTGCAGACATCGCGCCATCCAATAGAGAGTGGACGTGTAACGTCGTCGTCGGCACGTCCCGTCTTTTCAGTATGTTTTACGTCGCGACGGCTGCATACATTTTGTATGAAAGTAGATTAAACGGGCGTCGCGACTGCGACGGGTCCGTGTCTTACATCTGTTCTGTGTGGCCGGCGCCTTATAGGTTTTAGGGCGCGATGTTACAACATTCAGTGCTTAGTATGCTGACTGTTCTATTATGGTAACTTTAAAGGATTTAACATAGTTTCTAATAATAACCTAAATTAAAGATAATAAAACAGCAATAGTCTAGTAAATCTATAGCCCAAAATCTGATTGTAGTAGATACCTATGTTTTATAAAATAAAGTTTTAAATTATTTAAAACTGTAAATTTAAGTTTATTTTTATTTCTTGCAGCATTTGTACTTAATGAATGTGTCTCAAATAGTTTCTCATCTGTATAAGCTCGAGAACAATTTAGATAAAAAAGTAGTTAGTCCTTTAGATGTTGTATGAGACGCACACACACTTCATCATAACAGCCCATTAATGTCCCACTGCAGAGACCTTCTCCTCACGTGACGGAGGGATACTTGGCTTACTAATACCACGCTGGCCAGACGAATTGGTATAGGGTTGAATTTCAAGTCTTCCTTCTTCCCATGTACAGGTAATATTCACAAATAGTCCCTTAGTCGGTTTCTACGACACACATGGGATGAGATGGGGTGGTGACATATATTTATTGTATTTTTTTTACTCCGTCACCACATGGATAATGGTATTAAGTGTCTCTGTCTCGTACACTTACACTTAATAGCATATTTAAACATTATTTCATTAAACGGATATAAAACAAATCAAAGCTTTTGACCTTCAAAGTTTATCCTCAACCATCTCTCTCTGTATCAGTTTTGTATGACGTCATTTGTTAGGTCGTGTGAAACGTTTTGATCATTCAATGTTGAGCGTGCATTCAGATTCGATTACTACCGTGTACCTACGTTATTAGATCAGCAGGTACTGTTTATACAACCTTTTTAATTCTGTTAATTTTTTCAGATTGTACGTCGTTTTTAATTTGATTGAGTGTGTTTTTTGAAGATTTTAATTTTGATTCTCAAAAAAGAAAGCTTTAAGGTTCGATAAGATTTATTGGATCGACTGGTACAGGTATAATATATGACCTTTTAGATTTTACGCCAATTTTAATTAGACTAAATGTATGTTTTTAGATTTTTATTTCCATTCTCGAGAAAAAAAAATAGTTCGATAAGAAATACAACGACTGCTATTTGAATAAATTATTAGTGCATAATGTAAATTATATACCAACTGAATACTAATAATTAATTCAAATATATTACATCATCTTTTAATTGCTTGATAGGTGCGAGGGGTACACCTGTTAAATCCCTCTACAACCTATTAAAAGGACTGCCGAGAACTTCAGTAAGCTCTCTACTATCACGTATATCCAAAACGGCATTGTTAGGGGATAGGTAGAGGACGGAACATAGCAGACAGTGAAGGTGACCGCTAACGCGTTGTAAGGGGGTCCTTAAACCTACATCTGGGTCGTAAGTCCCAGGCGCTGTTATGCAAGTGTTCCATCCTCTATCACGCGATGGACTCGGCACCCGCACGGAGAATACATGGGATGCTAAAATTACGTCATATAAAGTGCTTTTATAAATTTTTAATGTAGTCATCGAGCCACTCAAGGATAAAAAAAAATAGGTATAATAACAAAAAAATCTAGAGAGAAGAGGTAGGTGAGGTAGGCTCAGAGTAGAAAGACTATGCACTATGATGCGTCTAAAGGGCGCAACTATGGTTTTAAGATGACTCAAAGCCACAGTTGGGAAGGAAACATATTATTATGTTTATTGTATGACCAATAAACATTTTGTTTCTTTTAATCACAAGAGCAAACTTTCTTTGACCTGGCTGGTAAGAAACAAAAAAAGATTTTATTTTTAAATAGAGCCCTACACCACAATCATTGCTTTTTAGTGAGCAAAGAGTTTAGCTACCTAGACCTACAGTACCTAACTGAGTTATGTAGCTGCCAGCAAGGCTACTACAACTCAAAACGAAAGATATTTTTTTATTCTAAGTTTAAAAATGAGACATGTCATCAAAAATCCTAAGTAACGTGAGGATGAGGATGTTTCAAACAAGTTTTAAAAACGAGTTATTCAATTTCTCTTCAACCGGTAGGTATCCACCGCATAAAATTGATGATTGCTTACTTACAAATGGCGCATAAGCAGTTATAAATAATATCGTAATATTTAGCAAAACTGAATATAGAAGAAATAAACATGAAATAACTAAAAACAGTCTATGCACAACCATAACCATAAAGAATCCTTTAATTTCAGAAACTCTTTTCATACAAATTCATAGACAAAACTAAACTCCTTTATGTAACAGAAAAACATAGATAATGTTTAGCCTCCTTAACGTCTTGAGTGCGCATTACGCAGACTAATCTGAGTAGTCACGAATTTCAACGCTCGCAGCCGCATTCCTTGCATACAATGCCAGCATATACACAACAAGCTAACAAAGTGTTTACGGCAAATATTTACAACACTAACGTGGTACATACAAAACACACATACAAAGACAGCTATTTATGTGATCCACATGATCATCTTGAGTTTAGATTTGATGACTCATCATTCCCCTGCCCTTATCCCAATTTTATTTGGAGTCGGCGCAGCATGTTTTCTTCTTCCGTACTTTCCTCTCGGACATCATCTCGCAAGTAACACTCTTCCCAGCCATATTCGACATTCACACAATCCATCCATCGTTTCTTTGATCGTCCTCTTCCCCTATATCCATCCACATACAGTCATGTTCAACACTTTCCTCACGTTAGATTTGATGACTGAGGAACGTCAATCAGATCACGTCTACATACAAAAAGTACCGCTAATACGAGTAGAAGTCAGTATTCGTAGCTATAAAGTTTCGTCAAACAATATTTTATGATTCGACGAAACGTGCTGTTTGCGAATAGTGATTTCTATTATCCATACTTTCTATATGGAGTCGTTGTGTTTCTTTTTGACGATTCAGGTCCTATAAAGATTGCTTGATAATACGAACGCCTTAAAGTAGCTCAAAAAAAAATACAACCGAATTGAGAACCTCCTCCTTTTTTTGAAGTCGATTAATATAATAAAAAATAATAGAAGTAAAAAGTGTATTGCATACCTAGACAAGAACAATTGCGTTCTAAATTTTAAATTAGGAATTAATATGCTACTGTGGTATTCTAAGAAGTATTATGACCGCATTCGGTTTGTAGCCAGCCAGTGTTTTGTGTAATAGTTTTAAAGATACAAAGAGTATGATAGTTCCTATGTTGCTTTTTAGCGTGAGAAACTTTTCAAAGTCTGTCTTCCTGCCTTTGACCCTGACAGAAAGATAGAAAAGACTTTTGATTTGGTAAGTAATAGCTATGGTATTTTTGCCTCACTCTTATTGGCAGGACGATTTGCAGCAAAGTTTTAATCATACAATATAAAATTAAATTGTTTTATCAGGCATTATACTGACTGTGCTAGTTCAATATGAGCATTTCATAGGTATTTAAAAAAAATTACCCTTACAATTAAATGGTAAGCAATCATAACTTTAGATCAAAATCAAACAAAGCTTAAATAAAGAAAGTTTTCTTTTAACAAAACTTTAATATAATTCAAAGTGGAGGATTTGGTCTGCGTTTGAAACCGAATGAATTCCAACGCCCGTTGAGGAAGAGTTTCACCATAATGAAATTCTTCAAATATCACCCCTCACCCTATAAGGATTAAAATTCATGTAATTGCGTGTGCGGTTTTCTATGCGCAGTGCATACGATTCCAAGAATTTTGAAAAATATTAAAGGGAAAACGTTATACTAGTTGGAAAAGCGTTTTTAAAACGTAGTAGGATTACGTTTTGTTTTATTCTGTTTGTGCTTGTAACGATTAAACGCTTTGTACGCGCTTTTTAGCTTTACTGAGCTTTTGTTTAACATAAGTTTAAACTATGTTTTAAAATCATCACTGTATACTATATTATTTTCTATGTATTCTTTGTTTGTATTTACTAAAAGCAGTATTTATACATTTTATTTTATTATCCGTTATCTTACACCTAAGTATAACCTCATCTACTCGTAAGTTTGGAACTAGGTACATGGTATTCAGTGAATGGAGAAAGAGTATTATTATTATCGAGGGATTTTATACGTTTTAAAAATATAACTTTAATATAAAAATAGTTTACAAGTTATTAATTCATATTGGCTCCTGTAACATTTTTTTTAATAAAAACTAACTCTAATAGATGCTCAAAGATCCCATTTATTATCGCGCCGCCATCGTTCGTCGCGATCGCCATTATTTTATTTTATTATAAAAAATATAACACCATTTATTCTATTTTTAAACAAACATAGACCGTCAATGATGTGTCTAAATTGAAATTTCGAACACACATGGCACGGTCGAGTAACTGTACCCGGGCCGGTCATTACATCGCAGGGCACGTTCGGTTTACAACCTGTCGTGCAAATATTTATCCACATTGGATTTACGTGTTAACCGCCCGGAATTGTAATCAGCTTTGATTGGGAACGCTGCTGATGCTGCGAACGATCAGACTAATGATATTGCTATTTACACCGCATGAAAGGTTGTTTCATATCTGATGTTATGCTGTTTGGTTTATGTTATGGCGTTTGACAGTCGGTACAGATTAATAAACAGCCAGTATCTTTTTTAATTTTTAAAGTTACGAATGAGTATCTAAATGTGTGTTTTTTTTTGCTTTCCTGTTAGTCCGTTCGTTTATTGGTTATATTTAAAAACAATACTTTTACTGGAAATGTTGTATTCCTTTGTCATGCTAAATTTTAACCGAATGTGCTTCGGAATTGGAATGCCGAGTTCCTATCCTATATATTGTAGCCTGTGTTTAATCATAAATAAATAAAAAGGTTGGTAATCGAATTTAAAACTTTCACCAGAACAAAAACAAGAATATTCCAAGCATAAAGTTCAAGCCATAGATTCATTTTTTTTAATTGAATAAAACGAAGGAATACGAATAAGAGGATAATTTAATTACGGGGAAATCGAGATAGCTTCGCTTGGTTGTTACAGATAAAAAAAAACTTTAACTTATTCATTTTAGTTGGTGTTTCTCTCAGGATTTGTAGTTTAATAAGGTAGTAGTTTAACTTCAGAAGTAATTGTATTGTATTTAGACTTTTGTATGAGCTTCGTAAATGTAAGGAGGGATAATTGTCTGAAACAGTCATGCTGGTTAGATGGGTTCAAATTTTCCTTTTTTGTGATTTTTTACCTCACTTCTGTCGAGTTACGACATCCTTTAGCTAAACAATAAAATCAATGATGATTTTAAAGGAGTGACAACATCTTGCATTAGTACAAATGTTACAAGCATAAGCTCCCAATCAAAAAGAATTAGTGACGAAAAGTCAATTTATCTACTGGCTGAATTGCCTTTTCGTAAAAGCTAATCGACAAAACATAGATATATTCCAAATTCAAACCAATTACTTGGTTCCTATTCCACTTAGAAAGTAATACGAGACAATGGACAAAGTATCTAATTGTTACACAAGCGACATCGATACAAATTCGTGAAGGGACTACACGAGTACTTGCGCTATTCTCATTTCAGTTCTACAACTTTCCGCATTAAAACGTACAGATACGAATAATAAATAGCACAATCCTACTAACTGCTAAACAAATGTACGCTTGCGTTCACGTGACGTCATAATCAGTTAGAACGCTCTTGTTTTGTTTCTACAACAATTACGAAATTTTGTGTACTTAGGGAGCAACTAATTTCTTCTAAGAGACGAGAAACAGACCCCGCGACGTTATAGAATGTAGGCAATTAGATAAAAGAGACGGCACAGAGATGTCAGCAAGGGAAAGTCGAGTAATATAATTATTATATAGAAATGGGACGATAACGTTGCACAGTGCGATTGAGACGCCGCGGGCGGAACGCTCGGCTCACCGAATAATTGCGATAATTAAAATCCGTTAGCTACATGCTTTGTACACATCGAAATAATTGTTAGTCTCAGTTACAAGCTCGAAGATATCTGATAACTTAAGCTGTTGCATTTACTGAATACAAAGGTTACACGACCGTGTTAAAATATTTCATCAACTATAGACCAAACCACGGAGGTCAAACTTTATTTTGAAAGGTCTATGACAGACGACAATAATTTCGAAATTGGAATGGCAATATTTCAATTTAGCTAATTGCCAACATAAATAATTCTCAATTGTTACCATTTGATAAAATAATTAGATTTACCAAATGTAATGTAATTACTTCGTACCATTACAGTACTGATAAAACAATTACGCATACTGAAACGCTTCAAACGTCATTTTGTATTTCACCACGGAGGTAGCGAGGCAATAAGCATTAATGTAATTTGTGCAAATATGAAAACGGCAGAGTTTGCCCTTATTAGTACAACGTCGCAAGTTGTGCGAAGCGTCTTTCTCTTTCTACGTAATACGCAAAGACATTATTACATTCGATTTGAACATCATCTGCTACTTCCCTTTACAGATACGTATTTCCAACGAAAATGTTTGCCAGATTTCGCGAAAAAGAAATATTCTTTAGATATCGAAACGTTTTACAAAATTGAGACTCTTGAAAACCGTATTTTCTTGTGTAGTACCTACAATTAACTAATACAAACTTCACTTTTATAGTAGGTATTTCCTTGCTGAATAAAACATCTTCATTTACCTGTAACAAACAACAATAAAATTAGTTTACAGTATCTCACAGAAAAACATATCCCGTAACACCACAACAGGAGCTCTTTGTATGTATTTAATTAATGGTTGTATTCCACAAGGATTAAAGAAGTAACAAGTAAGATTACCTCATCTAACTCGGCTTATAAAATGACAATCAAAATACCGAAATGTTCAGTAACAAATCGTTTTAATTTAAAATTTATAATGTTGACGCAATTTTTAACAAGATTAAAAAGGCCTGTGTTGAAAGTTAAGCGGATTGGGAGACATAATTCATGTCTGTTTACAAGGTACAGTTGGGTACCCACTGATAATGTGAAGAGCAGATCTGTCATGGTTCTGACAATTACCCTCTGTACTGGTTACGTGGCTAATTTGTAAGCCGTTTTACGTGTCAATGCTTGATTTTTTTCGGTCGAATAATTGAATAATACTGCCCTTTTTGGCTTTTTTGATAATAAATAGAGTTACAATAAATAAATTCAGGAGCTATGTAATATAGCAAGTAACTGCAATGTCGTACGAACTTTTATTTTTATCAAACTTTGTACTTATAAATAAATATTTATTTACCATAAAATATAGCATCCCAAACAAGGTGTCGCCATGCATCTCAACCGGTCAATATTATTTTTGGTTAAGAAGAAAAATTCGACACAACACTTTGATATAAAAAGACCTTCTCCTTTACTGGTACAGTCACGAGCAATAATATGTACACATTTTCGCATTTTGTAAACCAGTTATCTAAAGTTCTGCCAATCCAAAATTGAAAATTCGAAGATTAATTCAAAACTGTACGGAACCTCTTCTAAATTACGAATTCATTTTGATATTGTAATGTCTAGATAAACGTGCAGATAGTTTAGAAAATTTGAAAATGTGTACATATTATTGCTCGTGACTGTACACTCATAAGTCATTAAGCTGCTTTTATAAGTAACCTAAATAACAACATTTCAAAAAGGCCGATTAAAAAAAAGGATACACAAGATTATCAGTTTAAAACTAGTTAATCGCGTTATAAAAATGCACGTTAATTAAAACCTACGTTATCCTACATGTGCACATACAGATTTTAAATTTTCCCGGCATCCTATTAAACCATTAAAGTATGCTTCTACCTCGGGTAAGAGGGAAAAACAAAGTTTATTTTTATACAAAAAGGAAAGCAAAGTAGACAGGCGTTTATAAAATAAATTTTCATTGTATTTTCTTGGGGTGGTGCAGGTAGGCGGGGCCATTTTCCATTGTTGCTTAATCTTCCAAGGAATCGTGCTTGATGCCTTTTAAACATCTGCTGTTTTGTTACCTTTGATTTTGATCTCTTAGTAAAAATGCATTTGTCGTGAATCAAAATGAAGGAATAATTGTATTTTGAAAAGAACGTAAAGACAATGGAAACAATTTGAGGGTCGAGATAGAATCCAAACCTTTGTCTTTGAGTATTTCCTTCAGACGCCATGACTAGTAGACTATCTGAGTCCTAATCATTTGACTAAATTTGTTCATTCCAAGAGTCATTTTCACTTAACTGTGATAGCGCCATCTAAGCTAAATAGCAGTAATGCCGCATATATTCTATATGTCTACCAAAAAAGAAGGAAAGCTTAACATATACGACTTTGAGGAATTTGACGACCTCTGTGGCGTAGTCGGTATATAACAGGGCTGCTACGCAGAGGACTCGCGTTCGATTCACACTCAATGAAAATCTTTGTGTGCATGAACATGATTTTTCGCATTGGTCTGGGTGTTTTCTATGTGTTTATCAGTTGTCTAGTATCCATAATATAAGCTCTGCTTAGTTTGGGTCTAGGTGGCGATGTGTGAATGTGTGAGGATTATATTTATTTTATTTATGTCTACCATAAAAGTAGGAAAGCTTAACATAAAACTCAATACTATCCTTTACTAATCCGTCTGGTCAACATATTAGGACAAGTCTGAATGAATGAAACCCGTTCTTGGAACGGGATCTTAATAGGCTGTTAGCTGTTATAAAGTAGAATAACACTATCATGGTTACATCTTAACTTACTAAGTTTGTTTCAAAATAGTGTGCGGAATATGTACGATTTCTTTACGTGTTACGAATAGTAAATACTGACTGAACTTTTATTCCGTATCTAAGTATAGTAAGTTTCGACACAGTGCAGTGACGCTATTTTGATTTACTGGTTTGGAGTTACGTGTTTTTTTTTGGTAAAACTGTTTGTCTATTATAGAGCGTTTTATTTTTCCTCTATTGTGGATAGTTTCATCATAACAGCCCGTTAATGTCCCACTGCAGGGACGGACCTCCTCCCGTAATGGAGTGATACTTGGCCTACTAATACCACGCTGGCCAGACGAATTGGTATAGGACTTAATTTCAAGTTTTCCTTCTTTTTATTTCGTAAAGATAGTTCACGGATAGTCCCTTAGTCGGTTTTTACGACACCCATGGGATGAGATGGGTGGTGACATATTGTATTCTTACTCCGTCACCACACGGGCATGTGTGTGGATTTGTGAATTGTATATTTAAGGGCAAAAATTGACAACAAAGACATGTTCACAAAGTGAATAAGCCCTTTTCTGTCCAATAAAGATTTAAAAAAAATAAATATTGACAACAAAGATTTTGGGAGTAATAACATTTATAATGACGTAATATTTTCTAATTAAAGTCTCCAAAATCAGAGCATTTATACCGATTAAAGTAAATAATTTCTTTTATTTGGAGCTTGATTTTAGTTAATATTTCATTATTGTGCGAAATATTATGTAGACAATTAAATAGTACCTACAACCTCAAATATAAAAGTACCTTTTTGTATAATAAACACCTACAAAATATTAGGCACCAAACTAAATAAAATACTCATTTTCTTGTTTGGTTAATAACATCTTGAGCTAAATATCATTTTATTTTATTTTGAATTCTTTTTGTGAAGTGGCGGGCGGCTCTCAGTACCTCTAATAACTGTCATACAGATTTAATATCACATCTTCCATTTTGTATGGGTTCTGCCGAGAGGCAATTTCCTTCCTAAAATTGTATTTGGACGAATACGCGTAAACTTAATACATATGCGACCCGAAAGACAAATTTTATTTATATTTTCTCCGCACCATAGATTCGGCTATGTGCTTCTGTGTTTTATGACATGTTTTATATTGATAGCTTTACGTTGTAACACATAAAAAAGGTGTCGAGTTTGTATACTCCAAAATAAACAAGATAGGAAATATAAACATCTTTTTTACACAAAAAAGTAAATCCAATTTGTGCTAGTGAATTTACATAACTATGACACTAAGCTCGTGTCCCTGGGTAGGAGTGCTTGTTCTTCAGTTGACTTAAGCAATATAAAATACCTATGTTTATCCTAGGTTCTACAGTTACAGAGGAAATACAAATAAGTACTAAGCAAAAAACTAGCTTAGTAGTTATTCAATTTTTTAATTTCAATTTTTTATTTGTCTCCACAAATTACATATTATTACGTATTGTTCCTATAATCTATTTTGCTGGAGATCTAGAGATCTGGAGTTCGGCTTTTATGTATTCTTACTTCGTTATTACACTGAAATTTATTAGATTATTCCCATGAGGGTGGGCTAAAACTAGTAAGCGCCTTGTACTACTATCCTTACAAACCCGTATTGTCTGATTTTCTTTGTATTCATTTATCCATATATTCATAAAAGCCAATCGGTTCCGAGTGCTATGCACTTTTTACATTTCTAAACGATATCACCAATTACAATTGCCATAAATCAATTTGTTTATCATATAAAAATAGAAGTAGCATAAATAAATATAATTTACTTAACAAAACTCAAAGAACAAGATCAGTAAAATCTAACTCTTATACAGACATAACTTGCATAGAGCGGAAAGGCTGTACAGTGAGTAAAGGAATCGTTTAGTGACTTGACTTCCATTCACCTTTATGAAAGACTTGTGTGACCACTAGTACCTTATAAAATAAGTTGTAAAGGCCATTAGAGTCAGAAATGACCGTTCTCAATAAAATGATTGGTTCAAGGATAATCTTGAATAAAAATGCAGTGTCATTAAAATATGATTCGGTTTTACGACTTCCTGCAGTACCTATTTATTAGTGTACGTTATTTTATTTATCAAAATGCAATCAATGAGTGGTTAGTAGTGTATTTTACAATTACGAAGGTTATTGTTTTTATAATTACATAAACTTTTAATAGCAATTCAGGCTTTTTTATTGCGGTATAGGCTATATTGGTTTATAATGACTTTATTATTTTAAGCTATGATAATATTTGATCAAAATATATCTTTAAGATTTTTATTTCCTTTTTCCTTCTACTCTATATTACGTAGGTAAAAGTCTAGGGCTTGCCGGGTTAATGCAAAACTTTGTGTGCATGAACATGAATGGTCAATGGGCTGGGTGATTTCTGTTTGCGATATGTATATTTACGAAATAAAAGTATGTATATTTTTATCTATTATGTAATATAGTAGGTAAAAGCTCAGATTAGTTTGGGACTACCTAAATGGCGTATGTGATATCATACTTAATCGACATTTCCTATCTATCTCATTGGCTAGATTATGTAATACTTGTATTTGAACGGAATAAAAGTTCAGTAAATGTAGAGTCCTCTTCTGAGGACACATAAAAAGGGAAGAAAAACTTACCACACTTTTAAATCTTATGACAGAACCTTCACAATAGAAACAGATTTACTTAACTAGTCCCTATCAAAATCCCTGTGATCGGTCTACCTAACTAATAGACCTTTTTCCCTAAATAGTCTCGCGTCGTTATTCAATCTAACTTCCTTAACCAATGGAAGGAAACTCACGAAATAACACGAAAGGGTGAAACGTTCAACTTTCTCCTATCAGTTTTATTCGAGAATATAACTAGTCATCGTTATGTTGCATTGAAGTTCCTAGACATATGTTTAGCCTAATCGATCTCTGTTGCGTAATTGTAATAGATCATGACCGATTCCCACAGGTTTTGGACTCGACTCCCGCTCAATGCAATCCTTTAAAAAAACCTGTGATCGTTCTACCTAACAAATCGACCTCTTTCTGTAAGTAGGCCCGCGTCGTTATTCAATCTAACTTCCTTAGCCAATATGAAGGAAACTCACGAAATAACACGAAAGGGTGAAACGTTCAACTTTCTGCTATCAGTTTTATTCGAAGAGAATATAAACTATAGAAAACATGTGATCATCTGAGTAATCCAAAAAAAAAAAGAAGATATTATATAAGAACAGAAGATCCGTAAGTGCAAACGAGATAGATATAGAGAAATGATAGGCTATAAGACTTAGATAATAATGCGATATATACTCATCGTTATATTGCATTGATGATATTATACATAGTTTGTTTTAGCTTAATCATGTTATTTAATGTTATTAGAAAATGTATTTATCTTATTGTTATGTTTAGTAAAAGTATTTTATTTTGTTTATAATTCGAAACGCTTGTATTCATTGATGATTTAGTAAAATAAAACAAAAGATAGATACAGAATTCAGTCTTTATTCAAAGTTAGCGATAGACACAGTTTTTTGACAACTAACAGATTGTCTAGTACCCATAAAACAAGTTGCGATAAGTAGGTATAGCACGGATGCTATTGTGAGAGAAATGCTATTACTATGTTATGTAGTAAGAAATGGAAGACTCAAAATAACCTAAGTGAGTTAAATAGACTGGCCCCGGTTTCCGAATGTCTGATCAAGTAAAAATCAACTAATCAAGTGTCAAAACTCTTGTCAATATCATTTTTAGGAACTAAAATTTGACACCTGACACTTGATTTGTTGATTTTTAGTTGATCAGTGATTCAGAAACCGGAGGTGGGTTTCTCAATATCAAAGAAGCAGTGTCTTTGCAGTACATAATAGATATGTTCTTTTGTTTAAAAAGCTACATAGACATAACACAAACAGTGACATAGGTATGATACAATACAACCCAACTAAATAAAAGGGTTAGTTTACATTCAGCGTACGTATGTTTTACTTAATAGTATACTTCCGAGTGAATTACACGGAGCGTGCGTCAAGTATGGCAAGCTAGGTGAGTGGTAGCATGAGTACCGTCTGCTAACATCCCACGGGACAGTTCCCGGCGTCCTAGCCATTCTTATTCAAATAAGTGGGGGCAGCGATTTGCCCTCGGGAACTGTGACACTGCAGCGGTTTCCATAAGAGCACGCCCCCGTCCGTACAAATGTTTGAACAGAATAATACTACTAAATCAGAAAGGTAGGGAGACTACTTATTTTGCTTCACAATTTATGTACGTATATTTTTGGAAGCCTTTGTAAGCTGGATATATTCTCGTGTTATTGTAGTACTCTTTTCGTAAAGTTTTAAAGCTTATTCACGCATTTCGTAGAATAAGGGGAAGTAAAGCTAATTAATGGAGTTTTGTAAACTTTATATCTGCGACACAAAAACCCTATTCCTATTTTTAGGTTGTGGTTTTTTTAAGTGATTAGTATGTCAAGTATTTATGCATCGATGTTGTTGTCTGTGACAGGTGTGAAGAGCTGAACAGATTGCAAAAGATATTTGTGTCGTGTGTGAAATTAAAAAGCTTTTGTTAAATAGTAAGCAAACAAAAACTACAAAAAGAAATTTCGCAAATGCTAATAAAATAACCCACTTTTCAGAGCTCTCACATTAGCACCTATCTTTCTATTTTGTTAAAATGACAATAAAGAATAAACATTAAATTTAACGTTTACTATGTTTTTATCTAAGTAATAACTTCCTGTAACATCACACTTTGTGTACCGAAGGTGTATGCAGTCATTTGTGATACTTCTTAAGTCCTGTCATTTTCCTGTTTTATAATTTATTTTTTTATTTAAAAAAAGACAACTTCCTCGGGTGCCGCGGGCACTTTTTGCAAACATCAATTTAACTTACATAAATAACATGGGAACAACACGGGAATCGAACCCGTGAATAAAGGAAAAAAATTGAATCTTACTTCACGTCTCATATTAGTAATTTAAGGTAATAAACCTTAAACATCTTAACGCTTCTCAGAGCTAGTAAATGTAGGCAGTGTTGCAGTTATCCCACCCACAATCAAGCGGCATATTAATGTCCCACACAAATTGTACATTGATTGTAATTCAATACGAAAATCTTTAATTACGAAATAATTTAATAGTCTTAATCATATTTTGACATAACGGCATATACGAGTAAAAGCAAATTTAACTAAACTTAAAAAAATACATTTCTTAGACACACAATTAGATTGACACCTTCGTCGCCGACAATAACCACAAAAAACATAGCTGGTAGAAAAAAAGACAAGGTGACTCCTTTTAAACTTAGAACAGGAAGCAGACAACTATTTAAAACTAAAACTACACCTTCCAAATACAAACAATACGATCACATAACGAACACGTGATCCCTACAAAAATAAACCTAATAATTAATATAAAATATAGCACATAAAAACAAATGAAGCTATTACAGCGTTCATTGTGTACCATATTACATTATCCTCGAAGGGTAAGGCGGGTTCCATACGAAGATCCTTTCATTGACCGGGGGAAATCACGCAATACATGGAAACGAAGCTACGAACAAACAAACACAGTGTAACGACGAAAATTTACATCGGCAGGGTTTAATGTCGCGAGGCAATCTCATTCTGGGGAGGAAACGGGGCTATAGCGACCAGTGAACTTTGATCTCGAAGAATATAATATCTCTAAGTAACTAATACGGTGATGAGGCTCATGTAATAATGGCCTGGCATGATCAGTTACGATGATCCTAGCGATATCGCCGCAGAGACAAATGCGTATCTCGGAAGCGGTTTCTCTGCTTATAACTTACTAAGTAGCAAGTTTTTCTTATAACTCTTTGTATTACGAAAAATCCTGTTATATCTTTTTATGTTATTTTTTGTTGTTGCAATCATAGACAAGTTTATTATTCTTTTTAGTGCCGACAGCTTATAGAGCGTAGATTTTAAATTGGCAAAGAGACCTTGTAACGTTTTCTTAAAATTAAAAGTGATTTTTTTACGAATAAATTTTTAAAGAAAGTACTAAGATTATAACGGTTGATGAGGTTAATGTTTTATGTAAATATTTTGCTACAGAATGTGAGTTTTTAACGGCATTACTTTACATAATGCTTTATCTTTAGTAAAAAACTTTACAAAATGACTTTGGTCGAAGTTATTAAAGTTCTCTTTAAAACTAAAGATTATGTATTTATGTACACTTACATGTATGTATTTATGAAGGTAATGTAAATACATTATGATATTTACTCATGACATTTTTCATGTTGTGGTAGACTAACCCCCGGTTTCTGAATGTTCAACTAATCAAGTGTCAAAACTATCATTTTCAGGAACTAAAATGACAGTTTTGACACTTGATTAGTTGATTTTGACTTGATCAGTCATTCAGAAACCGGGGGTAAGGGTCTAGGGTATCACCACCATCGAGACATGGTGTGATAAGAATACTGATGCCGTGAAAGACGATTTAGCTATCAATATTAACACCTTAGTCGGTAAACTTGACAGAAACTCAAATTAACATTCTGGCATAGCATTCTAGCGTGGCATTAGTAAGCCATAGGTAGTCCTCATTATATCGATTTGACTTATACCATTTAGCACACAAACAGTTTCCTCTTAGGACAGTCTTCTTAGAACACTAAAACATTGTTATTAAAGTATTGGTCACGTTCACAGACAACCTAGAAGCTGTGATAATATTTTAATAATATATTTTATTTAACATTTACCACAAATACCATTGATTAAGATATCATAAACTATAAATAAAGTTGTCAGAAATTTAGCTTTAAGCGGGACTTAAAGCCCACGCATTCTTGGAGCTGTCCTCTAGCGTCCTAGTGACACGGAATTCGTTTAAAAATATCTGAACCACTTTTTTATACAATAAGGTGACGTCAACAAACAAGTTATTGGCCTGATAGGATTCCTATGTCAATAGGTCTAGCCTGTATTGTATTAGAAGGCCAAGTTTTTATCTGTTAATAGAGGAGATCCCTGACAAAGTATAAAATGTCGCCTTTTTAATATTGATGTGCCCGACATGGTGCATACGGAATGAAATGTACTATGTACCTTAAATCAATATAATATATGTATGTACCTAACTATGGAATGCAATAAAGAATTTGAGTATGAGTTTGAGATCCGTTCGGTAGTAGGACCTTGAGGTGGACATGAACTGTATTGGTGATAATCTTGCATTATATTAGGTAACAAAAGCCAAATTGCTTTTATTAAAAAAAAAGTATTTAAGTATGTTTACCCGTTGTCTAGTACCCATAGTACAGGCTCTGCTTAGTTTGGGACTAGTTGGCGTAGTGTGAAAGTGTGAGGAATATTTATATATTTATTGTATACTCATACATCTTTATAGTTCCAAAATTAAGCAAAGCTTGTACTAGGTGTACTAAATAAGTGATAACCATCCTTATACTGAAGAATTAGAATAATTATTTCTGACATATACTCGTATGAGTAGAAATAAAACATAATAATCTGCTGACTTTGTACCAGGAATGAATACTAACTTATTACGTAATATATTTAATTAAAAAAAAATCTGATAATCCGTTTGTTATCAAGTTAATCTTTATAAAATGAAGGTAAATAATAACCCTTTTTATTTTTTTTCTTATTTATAATATTACATAATAATTTTTTCCCTACTTTATCCTTCCTTGAGCTTAATGAAAACAAAGGATAATACCTACTTAATCTAAATCTGTTAATGGGAAATATTTATTGTTATTGTAAGCTTTTATATTGAAGAACCTACGTTAATTTATGTTTTTTTTAAATCGCATATTGTTTTTTAAACATACATCGTAATGACAACAAATAATAATAACCAGAACTCAGCGGACAATAATTTGTGTATTGTGTATGTAGCTGTCCTCTGTGGGAATCGAACCTGCTCCTTTGTGCACAGTAGTTGCATATTGTGGCGACATCCAAAGCTAGTAGTAGTAGTAACAGTTTCAGTATATGTCATATTTTATGAACCCCACTGAAAAGATAATAGATATGAAGCTATATGCTGTACTATGTATGCTGTGTTTGCCGATTAATTTTGTACACAACCGACTAAAAACCATTGTGCTTGTAACTTGAACTGTATATGTGTAAAAATTATAGGCAAATCATTTAATAAATAAATAAATATATTTACCGTGGAACTTTAATCTCCTTAATTCATATTACGATTATTTCAACCTATTACTTCTCTTAAATAGAATATCACGGAAATGAAGATTCCAAGACATTTACGTTTCCATTAACTACATTATTCGCTTAAATCATACTTATTCATAACATGTCATATTCGTACGTGACATCGGATACAAGAACAGCTGCATCTACTCACAATGTATACAACCATGTTTCATAAAACGCAACGGGTGCATTAATAAGTGTCATACTTTAGGACCGGTTTAACATCATTAGGAAGGGGCCTAGTATCGCAGGCTGCGGTGTTTACATGGGAAATCGTTATGCTTTTATGCAGTGGGGAGAGGTGTGTACCTATGTGAGACAGTGTAGTATACTGTTAAGGTGTTTTTGAGAGAGTGTAGTATATTGTTTTAGATTTTGTAGAATGATATGTATAGAATAATTAATGGTCAATAGGGTTACTTATTGCAAAGATTGATACAGATATAAGATGTTTCGTTTTCATGGATGATTCAGTCTTTTTTTATAGATTTAATCCAATATACTAAACTAATTTTAATGATAGTTATCGAGGTAGCAAACATGTTTTTGGAGCCTTTAAAAATAATTAAACATGTCTTGTAAACTTTTTTCAGTTATACTGGTTTCCTAAAAAGAAGTAGTAGTGTCTAATAACCATAGCACGAGTACAAGCATTGCCTTGTTTGGGACCAGATAGCGTTGTTTAAACGTGTATAAGGAATATTATTCTCATTGTTTAGTTTTTCTCTTTAACTACGAAACACAGTAGAAAATCACTGCATTTTATATTTTGCTTTTTTTTACAAACAGTATTTTCATATCATCCATTCTATATCAGCCTAGGGACGTCCACTGCTAGACATAGGCCTCCTGCAAACGCTTCTTGGATGGATCATTTTTTATTTATTGCATTTTAAAAGATACACATATTATTTACATTCTACCCTGCACGGTCTTGTGCCTTCCTCATCCATCTGCTTCCCATCCGTCCTAACCAAGTCGTAAACAGCTCTTTGCTCAAGTATAAATCTTAAAAATCCTATAATTAGTTACAATAAATATTAACACAACTCGCCTTGTAACCTGTCCGTAGGTATGCACTTCAACATTACAAACACATTGAACAAATCATTGCTACTTGCAATGGAATGTCATTTTATATCTTAAGAATGTTGCTAGGCATCAGATTATTTACCTCTTAAAGGTCACGGCTTGAAATTAAAGATAGGTAGGTACTTATATAAATAGTATAGCCGCTGTTATTGCACAACTTCGACTAGCAAAGAATACTTCGTAAATTAACTTTTGTCATTTTGTTTAATAGAAATTGAGAGAAATCACTATTATTGGTCAGACGAGAAATGTTAATTGTGTATTTTTAAGTTTAGTTATAAAAAAAACTGTACATTCTTTAGACAAATTCTAAAAATATTATCATTCATATTACCGTAATTAAATATTTACCGTTATAAACATCATGGTTTGAAATTAAAGATACTTATATAAATAGTAGAACCGGTATGGTTACACAACATACAGTAAGAATAGAATACTTCGTAAATTAACCTTTGTCTGTTCTATCGATTTCAAGTGGTGTGGTAAAATTTATAATGATTTGTCAAGTGAGAAATGTCAACTGTGTATAGCAAGTACCCGTGCTTCACCCAGGTGGAGAACCTAGGTGGAGCACGGGTCCGGCCCCGTATTGAGTAATTATTTACATAAAATTGATGAGCTATATATTAGTATAAGGCGCAGGACCGGACAAGGTGGCAATATTTGGAGGAGGCCTATGTCCAGCAGTGGACATCAATGGGCTGAGATGATGATGATGATGATTTGACATAAGGATATAATTTTTTTTTTTATACATAACATTATAGAGAAAACTATTGTCTTTAACATTACCGTAATTAAATAGTTACATTCTCACACAATAACTAAAAGTCATTTAGTCCCAAAATAAAGCATGGCTACATTGTTCTTGTAAATAACGGCAAACAATGCAAAATTTAGTCATATTTCATTCAATAAACTTTTTAGTTTAATTTATTTTTACAAAACTAAATAAAATTTATTATTATTTCACTGACAGAACAAAGTTAAATTAAGTATTCAATAAACGCGACATATATTTATGTATTTGTTTTTACATTGAAAATAGTTTTTACAACAGCCAAATTGTGCCTACTTTGTATCTATACTCCATTTGTTTAGGTATTTAACTATAGGTAAACAGTAGCTGGTAACTTGTAACGAAGGAAAGTAAGCTTGCATGATAGCACGGCAACAATTTTGACAGCTTTTTCATTCGGTTGGATTTCCACAGACGCCATCCGTGAATTGTCATTTATTTGTCAAATTTTTTTGTTAACCTTTAGTTAAATACATAAACAAACGGTGTATAGTTCTGGCTGACAATATATGTAAGTCCCATTATCCTAATTATTTCAAAGACATTCCACTCTGTGAAGCATAAATATCTAGAGTTACGTTTATTTTGTTTTTTTTTGTATAAAATGCCACTCAGTGAAGTGATTCAAAGCCACGTAATTGTGCTGTTGAGGCAAAAAGTCCTAATTTTCCCCCTCGCAATTCCATTTAAGTGACAACGACGATATAAAAAAAAGTGAAAAATTTATAACAGTCACGTAGGTACAATCGTGTTGCTCATTTTTTAATTAAATTGTTTTTAGATTTTTATTTTATTTGAGGTTACATTGTTCATGAAGTAATTTTAATTATAATTTTTTGTATCTTATGTACCTATAGGTGGAGTATGAATTTCTTTATGTCACTAACCTATTTAGTTCCAAAGAAAGCTTGTGTAACAGCAGTACAATAATATTAACTAAACATTCTGTAGTTCTACAAATCATTTTCAATGTTAGCATAGGTATTATTAGTGTAGATGGTTTTGTAGTCAAGTTTTAAAAGCTAGTAATAATTAGAAGCTGTAATTTAACTTCTGAGTATGTGTATGTATTTATTCATCATAAAAAAACAAGTAGTCTTACTTCCTATAAACACAATGTTTTTAGATGCAATCACCCGTCAGCAAAAAGTAATCATAATTGATATAAGTAAACTATGTTTTTTTCATTAACTAAATCATGGACTTCCTTGAAGTGAGGCTACATTTTCTATATCTATAACTAAAAGTACAATTATTCTTTAATTATGACAGTCAAAAACATCAAATTAGTCTTTATTATGTCAGGGCAAGCACGGAGCACTCAAAACTTACTCTACATTCGTAGATATCTTTATGATTATATTTTTTATTTTATTTAGACTTAACCTGCAACTATGTATACTGTTAATATAAAATTCTGTAACTTAAGGTTTGTAACCTGTTGTAAATATCTGTGAATGTAGAGTAAGCAAAGTAGGTTTGTATGAATCGTAGTAGGTATAATATACCTACTACGATTCATACAAACCTACTTTGATGGCGCTCTGTAGTCTCTGCCTATTCCAATGTGAATAAGGCGTGAGTTTATATAATACGTATGCATGTAAGCACTAATGTGGTTTGCCATGAATTAAATTGTATATAATTTTATAACAATAAATAAAGGTAAGTGTTGTTTGAGTGACTTGATTTATTACGACTGATTTGACCTTGCGTTTAAAAGCAATGCTTAAGTGGGTATTTACGTACAACTTTTACGACTAATATATAAATAGCAATAATAAATATACTAATATTATATGCAACTTCTGAGGTCTTAAGAACCATTGCTGTTTTAAGTAATTTGAAATATAAGCAATGAAATATTTACAGCAAGGTATCGTCGCTTCTACTACCTTATCAAAATAAAGTAAATACAAGCTCGATTCAGTATTTTGTATCTCTCATGCCCGATTTACACATCGACAAGTACAGTAGCGAGTTAAAAAAATAGACAGCTATGTAGTAAGTAATAAGTAGTAAGTACAGTTCACACGTAGGCGAGTACAGTTCATAAGTAAGTTGCCGATCAGAGACGAAGACTAGTCGCGTCGGGCGTGCGTCGCCTGAGATTGTTTACGGTTATTTTAAGCGATAAAATGGACATTGAAAACCAAATTACGCGCTATTATACGAGAAATAGTATTAACACTTGCACAACACATTAAAAATGAAATTTTAATAAAAAAGTATAGAATAAAAAAATATAGAGAATAAAAAAAAATATTTCTCACACTTTCACACAACGCCATCTAGTCCCAAACTAACCAGAGCTTGTACTATGGGTACTAGACAACGCATAAATATACCTAAATACTTTTGTAAATACGTACACATTATACATAGAAAAACAGACAAAAATAAAAATAAATACATATGAGAACTCGTGAACTGTACTAAACTCGCCCGTCTACACGGCGCGCGCTGCGAGCGCCGAGCCGGCGGGGTGAGGGAGACGCGAGAGAGGGGGCTACTTCGTACTTAACTCGCCAAAAAATAGGATCGAGCTGTATTCAAATCAACATAATCGGCAACTTACTACTTAACTCGCTTTTGCCGTCCACACGCAAAAAGTTACTTAACTCGCCAATGAGGCAAGTTAACTCGCTACTGTACTTGTTGATGTGTAAATCGGGCATCAGGGTAAGCGTCTCAAATGCATGACCAAATATCATATGACCTGAGATATTGAATTCTGATGCAAATTACTCCTTTAGCAAAAACTAGGTCGTATAATTTTAAATTTAGAAACTTGTTATGAGTTTTCCTTCTCCTGCATTGATATTGTGCTTGTCGAATGTATTTTAATCTTACTTATATACTAATATTATAAAGAGGTAAAATTTGTGACGTTGTAGGGGGTAATCTCTGGATCTACTGAACCGATTTAAAAAAGTCTTTCTTTGTTGAATAGTCCATTTATCGGGGAGTGTCATAGGCTATATAGTATAACGCTATGACTAAAAGGAGTGGAGCAGTAATGAAATATGTTTAAAAAAGAGACGCGTTTTTTTGTCGCCCAACGAAGTAGGCACGGGTCAGCTAGTAGACAACAATTAGACACTCACACATGTTTTTGTCGTGTCTTGCTGAGCACTATAGAAATAGGTAAGTGCTATACTTTACCTACATTAAAATTTTAAGATATAAAACCATTTTTAGATCACAGGAAAGTTCTAAACTACAAAAAATGCTACTTAGTACCACGGGTCGTAAAATTTTAAAAGGGTATATTTTTTTAAATATTCCCTTAGGTTGTAAAGCATAAGCTCAGTTACTTTAGAGCATCGTGTCTCATATATCAACTTTGTTTGATTTTTGTGTGATCTTATCCTTACAAAACTGCTTTGCTACATATTTATAGTCATCATATCATAACAGCCCATTAATGTCCCACTGCAGGGACGGGCCTCGGGAGAGATACTTGACCTACTAATACCACGCTGGCTAGACGGATTGGAATAGGGTTTAATTTCAAGTTTTCCTTCTTTTTATTTCGTTAAGACGCTGCTTTGAAAATTTTCGAGTTGAATTCGGCCGTGGCCAGAGGGGCGCGCCCCTCGGCGCGCGAATGAGACGGATATACTCTCGCTCACGCGCCGCCGCGCCGTGTGCGCCGTCGTCGTCCCACCGGCCCTCAAGGACACGTTATCGCTCTGTGCCATAGTACAAATATATACAGTATTTCAACTTCATAGAAACGGACGAAACGTGAGTTTATACCTACACGCTCACGATCGCGGAGGGAACAGTCGCTACTGTGCCGCAGTAACGAGCGGACTGTGTGTTATAAATTGAAACTAAATATATTATTCATATGTCAATTTCAAACAAACATGGCTGATATAAATACCTACCTTACTAAATGACTTAGGTATTTAATATTATAATATAGTATTTTTTTTATCACGAAAACGGTTTGTTGTACTTAGGTCAATAATAATGAAAATTTAGCCCCCCTTTATGTAATCCCCCATGCGTGTCTTTCACTTTGATCTAGGTAAATTTAAGCAATGACATCGATGTCATTTTTTGAATGGATTGGTCACCCATCCATAAAGTGACCTCGATGCCTTTATTTTGACGTTAGAATAGATCTAATAGACCTGTTTAAAGTTTGGTTTTGGTTATCGATAAATTCAATTTCAAATAAACATGGCCAATATAATAAATACAGTACCCGGCCGTAAATATTACACATCGACTTTTTCTCTGACGCTCTACGAAGCCGAAATTGACCGATTGTATTTTTCTATAGGTTGATATGCAATATAAACGGCCCGGTACTGTACCTACTTTACTGAATGACTTGTTAAGTACCTTCTTAATATTATAATTTAGTATTTTATTTATATCACAAACATGGTGGATATAAATACAAACATATACATGTTTCTTTAAATTAAATGTATCAATCATAAAACAACACGTTTTTTACAGAACACTTCCTATTTATTTAAATATAAAATAGAAAAATAAAAAGTATTAATATACAATTACAAAACTAAATGGAAACACAAAGTAGATCGCATGTTTACTATTGTTTATGTACCGCGCACCCATTTATAATAAATATTCGGATAATAATCACGAATAGTCCCTTCGTCGGTTATTACGACACTTATGGGATGAGATGGGGTTGTGACATATTGTATTCTTACTCCGTCACCACACGGAGAATACATATTATAGTAAATACTTATAAAAAAGAAAATTACTTTTGTGTAATTTACATGTAAATAAAAGTATAACCATATTGTAGGAATGTTTAAAAATAGGTTTGAAATTTTAGTTTTTGTGAGTCTTTGTGATTAACAAAAGTGTTCAATACACTTTCGCTATTGGCCTTGTATTATTACCATTTCAATGTTCTATTTTGACGCTAAGCATATTTCTTTCTAACTAGAATACAATGCCGAAGAGAGAAAGTGATCGTTGCTTAAAATGTTTTGCAATTATAAACCTTAACTTACAAACAATAGAAGTTGTTTTGTGACTGTTGGACATTATGCCTAATTTCAAATATGTCCACTTTGTTCTCCTTCGTCCATTCGCTGAACGTCACCTTTACAAGGCTGTATCTACCTCGTGACGGGTCTGCCTGCTCTGCCTCTTTCGGTATGCGATATCTAATATTTTCTGCCCCCAAATAGAATATAAAATCACTTGCGTTCCTTTGTGATTTCAATCATAAAGGAACTTTCAAGGGAAGTTTTTCCAAAAAACTATAACATAGACCTTACCCCTCCCCTCATTTCTTACTAATCTTTTAAACTTCATATTTCAAGGCGTCGAAATTTAAAATTTTACTCAAATGCCTCAAACAATTGAAAAAAATACTAATCAATGATTTAATTCTATTAAACAAAGCTTAGGAATTTAAAACTCCATCATTCGTCTCAACAATTAAACAAAAAAATTATTGTTTATTATATTATACCGCGAAATTAATCTGAACTCAGCATTACATAAAAGGTTACTTGCGTTTGTTATTACAAAACATTGCATTTATGACCTGGTTCTGATTTATAGAAATATGTAGTAAGATCTTTTTAGATTCCAACGAATTGTTTACATAATTGCTTACATATTAAACTATTAAATACTTATGATAATATATTGCATAGTGAAATGTAATTCGTTGGAAAAACGATATGGAGACATGAAAACGAGTACTTCGTACGGTTTAAATTAATTATTTTTAAATATAATATTCTTGTCTTGACTCTTGACGGATGAAAGACTATAAATGTGATATTCCTATCCCATCATAAGGGTGTCGTAAAAAATACTAAGGGATATGCTACGCAGATATTATCACGTCTGAGGAGGAGTCCCTTCTCTACAATATGGCGTTAACGGGACGGCCTGCTGTAACGTACTAAGAATTTAAAAATATATAACAATTAATGAATTAAAACGTCGTTTGTAATTAATAAATTATAAAAAATAAATATCACCCTGACATTACGTATGGTGTTTTCTTGAAAAATTGAAATAGAAACAATATGCAAAAAATAATAATTTCATCATAATAACAAACTTAACGGTTTTTCAAACACATTTAAAACACAAAATTCAATAGACAACAACCATATTCATAAACAGAACACAAAATAACCGTATAAGCTACGTAAAGAGTCTTCTTTACGATATCACATAAAAACTAATTAGATGTTATGATACCATAAACAAGACAATGCAGGCCGAAACAAGTATGAAAATAAAAAAGAACTTTTTTATATTTCGTTCATATTGCTTGCGGTGTGTTAATTATGAGTATTATTAACATAAAGTACGATATTGTAAAGTAATATGTTATGTTTATCCGTTATTTTTGTATCGCACTGCATTGAACAGTTATTTTTTTAATGAAAGGGATTTATTTGGCCAACTAAATCTGGTAGGCAGGTGTGTTGGTTAACGTTTATATATTTTAGGGTCATATGGTTTACCAGCTTTTGATACCCTTAGGATTCTTTTTTTTTTTCTTTTTTCTTTTTAAAAGACAACTCCCGCACTAGGGATCATGCCCTGTGTCGCGGGGACTTTTACAAACATCAATTTACGGACACATAGAACACCCAGACTCAAGACAATAATTTGTGGATCTCACAAATTATTGTCCTGCGTGGGGATCGAACCCACAACCTCATGCGCGGCAGCCGCTGGCTCTACCGGCGCGCCACCGAGGCTGTCGCCACCGACCCTTAGGATTAGATAGTTAAGTACTATAGGTTTTAAGAAATATTGTATTTGTTTCAGTTAAAGAATATAAAGATTATCTAATGAACTATTAGACCAGTCAATCAATGCCTAGACAGTGGAACCTACTAGACAATAGTTTATGCACTAGAGGACATTTGAAATAGAGATGACTTCGTCCAATACGTCTCTGTATAATACTCTTTTTAATAAAATTAGAATTGAATATAAAATTAAAAAATCATTAGTCATAAAAAAATCATGTAATCATAAACACTGTCTAGTCATAACCATTAAGTATCGACAAATCATGTTCACCACAATCGCAGTTTGAATTTCGAACCAAAGAACAATGAATATAAAACTTTCTACAAATTTAAAATTCGAAATTCGAGCGCGCTGTTATTGAATTAATTAACGCGTTTTAAGAACTGTTTTTGATGATTTTGTCTCTATGTAGGTATAGAATGATCAATGGTTTTCCAGAAGTTCCAGACCCTGTATGAAGTGGAAGAATGACCTGTGGCAGGATCATCTCTTACACACTATGTTCTTAGTTTTAAAGTTAAATAGAAACAAATTAAGGAATATTGAAATAACTTCAATGCCATATAACTTTAATTCTCGTAATTAATCACTTTGTAAAAATAAATTGTTACGTGATACGTAAGTGATTTATTAAGCTTAATAAAATTTCAATTAAAAATATTTAAAATTATTTTAATCAATGAATAAATCACGCAATGAATATCGTTTAATTCTAATTGAGTTTATTTGTCGACAGAGTTATAAAAATAATTAACAATATTGTTTAAAATATTTACTAACGAACCAATTTAGGTACTGTGTAATAGCCTCAATTATTTACACGAAAAAACGAACAATTCATTAATAATAAAATTAATCTATGATATCAACCTCGTTCCACCGCTTAAAAAAAAACTAAACAAAAAAAAGCAAAGAAATCAGCAATATTATAAAAAACTTTTCCTTCGCCTCTCCACTTATAAAAACCAATCGCTTTACAACAATAAATATCCTAAATAACAACGGTTCTCTACGCCCACGCCTTTGTCCACACAAATATTCTAATAGGAATCCTGTCGCATTACCATAACTTTTGCCCAAACTGGTGTTATAAAGCCCAACAAAGCTTAGAAATGAAAGTCGACATTTTATCTAAAGAATGTAATAAATATACATATTTATACAATAAAACCTGATAGAGAAATCGAATAGGAATGTTTACCACGCGATGTGAGGATGACCAATCAATGACCTTGACAAAGGCAGGTGCGGGGTATACCTACCTTTACTTTATGTCAAATTCTTTAATTTTATTACGTTCTGTTTTTGAATGTCGTTTAAATCTGTTTCGTTATAATATTGCTCGGAAATAAGTACCTATATTACTAACTTTAAAGTAGGTAAATTATATCAATTTTTTAAAAATTAAACTTTACTTAATTTGTAACCTTGTTCTTTATTTAAATAATACTCAACATTCAAATTATTTAATAGCTTTCTAAGTAGGGTTACATGAAGAACCTAAATAAGATTTATCGTTTTTACGATTTGATAAATCATTTATTTCATGTTTTAAATTTGTAATATTTTTTATTTAATTTGGTTTACAAGTAATGGTTTCATAAATAAATGGTTGTAAAAGCATACTTAAAAGTAGATAAATTATAAAAAAATAATGTCTATTTAATTTAAATTTAAAAATGATTAAATATCTATCACTCACCTTATAGATTCCATCGACAAGTTTTGTCAACTCTTCCGTCTCCATGTTGAAAGATTTGCAATAAACTAATTCCGCAAACAGTTGTGACTACACGAGAAACTTCATTTGGATAACAATAACGTACGAACAAATTTCAATTGTAACACTTTACACACAAAATTCACATTTCAATGTACTCCGAAAACTGTTTACTTTTCCGATAGTCGATTCACTTATGCAAACAAATTCACTTTCGAAGACATCTGAAACAAAACAAAAAAAGAACATTACACTCTTTATTCAAAATTTAAATCTTAAAAAAAAAGTCTCGCCGAAAAAAAAGTCGAACATCAAAAAGTTTTAAACACCTGTTCGAGAAACGGTAAGCGTAGAGGCGAGACGTGCGTCGCACTCGAAGGCTGTCTGTAGAGTCACCTATCGCCTTTGCCAGTTGGTATCTCATGAATGCCGATATTTAGAAACACCAAGTAAACGGACTGGTAGTAAGATCAGTATGGGCCCGATGTCTAAACCTCTCGCTGTATATTTCTATGTTTACCGTAACACAGCTCGTTTAGAAACTACATACTTTTGTTGGGTCATTTCGAAATTGTTAGTTCAATGATCTTTCAATGTTTATCATATATATGTTAATCTCCCATTACGTTAAGAAGTAATTTAAGATATACATTTAGATAAAGAACTTTTATTATGTGTACTGCAATGTAATAAGTCTTGGTCATTAAATAAAAACGAAAACAATAAAACCTGCAAGCAAGATGTATTTGAAAAGTTCGTGACAAAAATGTTAATAGAATAGTTACGAAATAGTTCTCAATGCCACTCGCGAGCGCAACAATAAAGTGCCTACATGCGTTTTGCGTGGTAGTTACCACATGTTCACACATAATCTGCATTTAATAGATAACAATGCTTACTTTTATTTTTAATACCACCCACGCCACCGAAAAATCAATATCATTCCAGAATTTATTAAGACAGCTATCAACAACAGGTGCGCCAAAGTAACTTTTACTTTCTGTATTTATATGCATTTTATGTTGATAAAAGCTTTAAGAGTTAATATCTCCAAATTAGTGAAAGAATTTGATACAAATTAACATAATTACGCAATGCACTCCAACGTATACGGGACTCGTACCGTCACTTAAGCTACATTAATTATGTATAATGTTATTACGAACTATCAAACGACCTCTAACCGTGAGTTTTCGTCGTGATATATAATGACTATAAAAAATATACAAAAAGTTTGTATATCTCTTTTAAATTCCATCAAAGTTTTCGTAACTTTATTTCCTTAATAAAGATATCGAAATAGGAAAAAGTAAAATTGAAAAAATCTCGATACGCTGTAAAAACTTGGCGAGCATTCATCTGTAATCCAACTCTCATGAAATTGTTCGCGATAAAATCATAATCAGTTTGAACTCAAACTTCACAGATGTTGGCGACAGTGCCCGAGAGAAAGAAAATTTTCATCCGGCGACTTCTCAAGCGAACGGAGCCTACGGAAAAAGGTCGCATACTATTTGAAACTTTTTTTGCGTCACATGTTGAGGGAAAATATAAAACACAATTCCTGAACGAATACGTAACTTCATTTTGTATAAGAGATTTTCTCGCCGAGACACGCCTTCACCCTTGCATATGCAACCCGTACTGGGAAACTGTGAGTTCGCTACTTTTCTTTCTTTTACCATCTCCCTGAGGCGCGACGTAACATGTGTGCAACGGATGCTTATTTCAGTTGAAACTTGTTTAGTCCGGATCGGACTTGTTATATCCGTATTTGGGAGTTAGAAACCTCGTAAGTAAGGTAACAACAAGTACTTTGTAGAATCAGTTAAGATGCCAGAAACTTGTTCCGCGTTAAGGTGGGTTACATTTTCTTAAAGTTTAAGTGGGCTTAGAAGTTTTTGATTTACTTGTCGTTTGTTCACATAATGTAGTTGATATATTGTAGTTGGCAAGACAAGTGTGAGGTATATTGGAATTGCGATGGCATCGTGCAGTTGAGTTAGCACAAATGGTTAGCAGGCGACGTTGCCTTACGACGTCTGCGCGTTATGCTGACGAACCTTGTTATCTGGAATATAATAATGTGAGACTGCACATCGTAGCTGAATATTCATATTTCTTATTCTTGTCTGCATTTAGTGAACATGTAGACACGTGGTATGTACATACTTGAATATCGGCGTTGGAAATTTCCTGTTTGAATGGTGCTGTGATTTCTTGGCTACGTTTCGTCGTTGTATTTTTTTTTCTTTTATAACACCTTTGTGTCCATCGTGAGATTGAGGAAAGAAATTTTGCAACCGAGAAAGTGTCTGAGACTTAATACCCCGATGTATTATTATATATTTGGCCTTTTTACAAGACATTAAGGATCACCTCCACTATCCACCATGTTAACTCCTCTATCCAGCTGGTAGAATAGCATAATATTAACAGATATAACGTTACTATGGGTTTTTACAAGTTACAATATTATGTAGGAAAACGATTAAGACTTTCATTCTAACTATTCATGAATAGAAACCATTACTACAATGACTAATACAAAATTGTGATAAGGTTACGAATTAATAAATCTGGCTGATTTAAAACAGAAATTAAACTAATTTTTAGCATTTTAATGATTAAAATTGTGTTTTAATTTAAATTTTGCAAGGAAGACAGGTCTAAAGCGAAGATTGTCTTGTTGATATTATATTAATTATAATCTGGATGAAAAAGAATTTAACGAATTTTTTTTGTAATAACTTTTTACAGAATATTGAACAGTTGAGGCGTTTGTTATCTAAACTCTTCATAACCGCCTTTGATCTCAAGGCCACTGGAGCTCTTATCTTCTTATCCAAATTTCTTCATTAATAATAATAATACTTTATTTCAAAAAACACTTAGTACTAAGTTACAAATAAGATACATTGTAAACTATAGTTAGAAGGTAGCATCTGTAGCCGAACTAGGACAAGCCCAACGCCAATCCCCTCGACTTTTACATTAAGATATTATGCTAACATCATGCAGGTTGTACTTGTGACACAATTAATTTATCTTTTTATTTTTAATAGTAATTTCAATTTAACCTATGTGTGTATGCTGTCTGTGTGTATGGTGCGTATGTGATGTGTGTGTGTGTGTATGTGTGAGTGTGTGCGTACGTACATGTCTGTGTGTATTTTGGATATATAAATTAACATTCTATAGTTTTTCGGTTGCCTCATAGCTAAGTTTCTGTAAATATTGACAAACCGTCCAGTTGCACCTCTTCGATGTGAGTGGATATATTATGTTTAAATTTCATTGCTTTAGGTAGAATCATTAACTCTCATAATTTTACTGAAACTAGACAACTTCATCTAATGATCTAATGATACAAACGTTACGGTTGTGATCTTCATCATCATAACAGCCCATTAATATCCCACTGCAGGGACGGACCTCCTCAAGTGACGGAGGGATACTTGGCCTACTAATATCACGCTGGCCAGACGGATTGGTATAGGGTGTAATTTCAAGTTTTATTTCTTTCTATGTAAAGGTAATATTCACGGATAGTCCCTTAGTCGGTTTGTACGACACCCATGGGATGAGATGGGGTGGTGACATATTGTATTCTTATTCCGTCACCACACGGAGACCTAATGATGAGTGATACAAACGTTGTGATCTTATTTTAAAATAATGAAAGTCAAGTACCTAGTCACTTTTACTTAACTGCAGTCAATTTAGAAATCGATTGTTAGTCGTAGGTATTAATTATTTTTCGGTAAATCAGGAAGTGGTAAATAAATTTACAGCAAAAACATAATCACTTTCATTTCCTACAGTATCAACAAAAATCTAAACTGCTCTAAATTTGGTCTACATAACTTCTTTTATTTTTAGTTTTTGAAAGTGTAAGTGATATTTTTTTAAAATATTGTGGTATAGATACTAAAGAGCGGATGACCCTATTTCTTTAAACCAAGTTTAAAAAAAGAGATCTCAGTTCGATTGAAACTGTTTTGTTTGTTTTTCTTTCTCATTTTTATAAGTAAGTATAATTTTCTTAAATACAATATGCGTTTCACTTTCAAGAACTAAACTGAAATATGTACAAATTACCATAATTACTTTTTAACTATCGCATTCATTATTTTAAACGTTACGAGTAAGTATATAAACGGACATGCTGAATAGATCCCCGATTTGCTGGGAGTTTTGCAGATAAATAACTAGCCCCTAGTGCTGAAAGTGTAAAAAAAAGAGAAACTAGGAGGTAGGAAACTTATCGATACAAATATAAGGGTATATATTTGTATCGAATAGTTTCCTGTCTGTCTCAAAACAATCATTTGTAAAACGAAAAAGATTTTTTTTTACATGAGATTCCAGTCTGCGACCTCGTGCTTTGCAGCCGCGTTATTCAATCACTATGCACCAAGTTATTTCGCTTACATACATAAAACATAAATCATTTACACAAAAAGCAATAACTACATACGTCCGAGTACAGTGATAGTATATGTAATGAGATAGTGAAGTAATGAGATTCTCATTCACTCCTGGGAAATATCACATAATGTGCTTCTGAGTTTGACGGCGACCTGACGTCATACCGCTCTATCATTCATTAACTTTGTACTACTGTGTAATGATTGATTTAATAACAATCATCGTTATTGGTTTTAATTAGATTGGTATGATCAATCAGTTTTAGATTTTCGTATCATAAAGGTAAGATGAAATTGTTATAATACGCTTAGTTTGTTGGCCATGTATCATTGTATCCTAATAATAAGGAAAAATGGAGTACCCTAACTTTTGCTCAATTGGTTATCCATATAACATTAAGATTAAACCGGCGTAAAAAATTTAGCTACAACGTATACCGAAATACTCAAGTCTAAAATACGCGATGAACATGTAGGTACACGTAAAACCATATGACAGGCTTTACAGGCACTGAGACTTTCAATGATTCTGGTAATAATAATCCTCACACATTCACACATCGCCACCTAGTCCCAAACTAAGCAAAGCTTGTACTATGGGTACTAGACAACGGATAAACATACTTAAATACTTTTTTTTTGTAAATACATACATTATACATAGAAAACACTTAGACCAATGCAAACAATCATGTTCATGCACACAATGATTGAGCATTGAGCGGGAATCGAACCCGAGACCTCTGCGTAGCAGCCATGTATTATACCGACTGCGCCACAGAGGTCGTCAAATATATCACAACGCCATCAGATTGTAGTTCCACACTAAGCAGAACTTACACTGTGTCTTAATAAACATACTTACTACATTGTTTAGGAAATAGAAATATACTCGCATCAAATCAAACATCTTTCTTCGTGTGCAAATGAGATTTATGCATAGAAAGAATCTGCGACCTCCACTGTGGCAGACAGACATAGTAGTCATTACATCATCTCCTCGTCTAGTCTGTTTCCATGACATTTAATTGCTGATTAGTTCAGCATAGACTAAGTTTTTTTGTATCTATTTTACTAAGCTTTATGCTAAGCATCTTCTTTCGTCACTTACTTAATCATCAAAAACTTAATATAATTTTGCAACAGAGTGATAAAAATGCATGTTTAAATATTCATAATATATTGAAGAAACAAGTTTATACACCGACATTATGGATTTCATATTAAACACTACGCTTTCCCCATACAGCTGTTACCGGTATACATAGATAGGCAAAGCACAAGGTATATTTTATTATTGGAAATTAAGTCTTATTTCTAGCGAATAAGGTGCATGGTTTGTTGTGTAAGTTATGGTAGTGCTACATAAACCTATGTTCAAATAGTTTGATGAATAAAATCAGTATATTATGTTCATACGTATCCATATTAATATTAAGACGGATTAGTATAGGGTTTAATTTCAAGTTTTCCTTCTATTTTATATCGAACAAAATTATTATCTTGCGTGGGTTTCATAGCCACGTAATACTACATTTTTTCATCTAACATACATACATAAACTCACGCCTTATATCGTCCGGGGTAGGCAGACACGACAGAACGCCACTTGTCACGATCCAAACAGATTGGGCCTCGTCCACATTCATTAAGCGAGTCATACATGCGCGTCGTTTTTCATCCAACTTTATTTAAAAACAATATTTACAATATTGTTATAAAAAAAAAGGTTTTATGATGTTATACATCTAAGATATATAGATATGTTATAGATACTTCAAGTTTAGTATGTACGTGCCGCATATGGCGTCAAGCCTTTAAGTCACAAGAACTGTATCGTTACGAACGAAGAGAGGATATTTTATGATTAAAGTACTCAATGTTGTACTCGTATGTGATCTTATAAAGCTTTTCTTTTAAGGGTTTAGTCCAAAAGGATGGTATTTATTGCAGAAGATAAAGTATTTTTTGGTGAAGAATTATGTATAACTTTAATACATTATCATTATAATTTTGACGACCTCTGTGGCGTAGTGGTTATGTAACATGACTGCTACGCAGAGGTCTATAAACACCTCCTCTTTTTAAAGTCTGTTTAAAAACTTTACAAATGCAAAAATAATATACCTATGTACAATTACATGCACACGTTGATTTACCTTAATCAGATCAAACACGAGACAGTTGCGACATTTGGTAAAACAACCCCCAGGCCGCCGCGCCGCGCCGCCACAAACCATCCGAAATTGCATATAAGTAGCATAAGTATCTATTTAAAACTTAAGCAACAACAAAATACACTAAGCATTACAGTTCTAAGTAGCTTTGTATGTAAATAACTAGTTTACTTTTAGAGTCTCAATTTATTATTGTAGAAGGATTCATGCGGTTAAACATCTAACCATTGCGACACCACAGAACGCCACGTAGGTACACGGGACTTTAGAACTTAGATTAACTATAAGTACACTACATAAAGATGCTATTCGCAAAACAGAATAACGCATTGTAGGGTATTCCTTTTTGTTTTGTAACAAATAATGTTACTGTTACATGGAAAAATTGGAATTGGATCTTGTGAGACCACTAGCGTTATATAGAGTTCTGTATTTGACATTAGTTTACATATTTTATGTATTTTAAAGTATGCTTATTAGTCGTTTTGTTGTCATTGTAAAAGCTGTGCTTAGTTTGGAACTAAACGGCGTGGTTTGAAAAAATACTTTGTGCGTTCAAAACACTTATAATATAAGATGAAATGGTGAACTATTACCAATTATTCTTCGTCACCACTCATATATTTTTTTTATACAGGACAAGGCAATGTACCTACATCAAACTTCACGGAAAACGCGAATACGGTCTGGGAATAGGAGCAACGGATGCTAGTCGTAAATAGACTTTACCATGACTGTCAGGCTTCCTTCGCTCCACGGCTAAGCTCTACTCTAAATATAAGTTTAATAACAACAAATAAAAAAAGAACCAAAAGTAAAAGAACATTACAAGGCAATATTAACTATAATAATTTATGCTATAGGTAGTTTCCTCTTGAATGGCGCAGTATGTGGCGAGCCACGGGACCGAGTGTGTTTGACAACTCACAATATTGAATATTATTTTCATACACAATACACTAAAGTTCATACCGTTAATGTTAAGCTATGTTGCTGGAAATGACGTCACACCTCTTTTGATAATGTTTTGTTTTATAGAAGTTGTGTTTTACTTTGCTATGAGTGAAAGAAACGTATATTTTTACTTTTGAGCCATTATTCATCTAGGACGTATCTCATCTAATAGTTTTCATTTCTGGACTGTATTAATGTTTTCCATTGGGTTCAATACGGTTTTATAGGTGAGTCTTTTACATTATAGAGTTCTTATGTGCCTCCTCACACATTCACACAACGCCTTCTAGTCCAAAACTAAGCAAAGCTTATACTATGGGTACTGGACAACGGATAAACATACTTAAATACTTTTATTTTTGTAAATACCTACATATAATACCTACATAGAAAACACCCAGATCAAATGCAAACAATCATGTTCATGCACACAAAGATTTGCATTTAGCGGGAATCGAACCCGAGATTTCTACATAGCAGTCATGTTATATAGCCACTACGCTAGAAAGATCGTCGTCGTCGCATGGAGGAAGTAGTAATTTTAAATTACCTAACAAAACTTCTTCAAACCTTTTTTTGTAAAAATTTACTGATTTGGGTTATATGAAATGGACAAAAGAGTACCGGATTCAGGACAGGCAAATATTTGTTTTGCTAGGAATTTAAACTAGCCACCATACACGTTTACTGCTACCACTATGGCGCAGTTGGTATATAACATGGCTGCTACGCAGAGGTCTCGGGTTCGATTCCCGCTCAATGCAAATCTTTGTGTGCATGAACATGATTGTTTGCATTGGTCTGAGTGTTTTCTATGTATAATATGTATGTATTTACATTTAAGTATGTTTATCCGTTGTCTAGTACCCATAGTACAAGCTTTGCTTAGTTTGGGACTAAATGGCGTTGTGTGAATGTGTGAAGATTATTATTATGATGTTAGATTGAATATATTCAACTCCCTTTTGGAGGGGTAAATTCATGTCATGCGGGCCGGAGCCAAGCGTGACACATTAAATAGTGTAAGCAGATGAGACTGATGATGATGTCAGAAATTTGCGAGTGATGCGGCATGTGTTGAGTATAGTGGCTTTTTGTAGTAAGTGTAATGAGTGTGGGGGCATGTGTAAGATGTTCAAACTGTGACTGAGCGTTTTGGGTATTACGCCAGTTGAAGACAGGACTATGGGTACAATATGGACAGTACGAGCTCTCCATTGTGTTTTTAATTCGATGGCTAGATCTTGATATTTAGTAAGTTTTTCGGCTATTGTTGACTGAATATTATGGGTGTTAGGAATAGCTATGTCAATAATATAGACAATATTGTTAGTTTTATCGTGTACAGTTATGTCAGGTCTATTGTAGTGAATTGTAATTATCTGTAGTTATGGTGCGATCCCAATATATTTTGCAGGCTCTATTGTCGAGTACAGTCACGAGCAATAATATGTACACATTTTCAAATTTTCTAAACTATCTGCACGTTTATCTAGACATTACAATATCAAAATGAATTCGTAATTTAGAAGAGGTTCCGTACAGTTTTGAATTAATCTTCGAATTTTCAATTTTGGATTGGCAGAACTTTAGATAACTGGTTTACAAAATGCGAAAATGTGTACATATTATTGCTCGTGACTGTACAGTATCCGGTTTATATTTATAGTAAGGTGTTTTTTTTACTAATGAAATTATTTTGGTGTGCTAGATGTTGATGGACTATTGCGGCTACTTGGTCATGGCGATGCTTATAATCTGACTGGACAAGGAATTGGCATGCTCCAGTTATATGTTGTATTATTTCTGAGGCTGCGTGGCAGTGTCTGCATAAGTCAGAAGTTTGATTAGGATCCTGGATAATGATTTTTTTAAAATTGCGGGTGGTTATAATTTGGTCCTGAATAGCAACCATAAAGCCTTCGGTTTCTGGGAAGAGTTCTCCTCTAGTTAGCCATTCGTTCGACTTTTCCTTGTCGACGTAGTTTTGGCCTAGATCGCTACGATGTCTTCCATGGAGACTTTTTGCAGACCATTTGGTGATATTATGCTCTCCGTTAATAACTATTTCATTTGGCTGTGATTGCTTGTTTTTTAAATTAAGAGGTGTGAGCTTATTATTTATCTCAGTGATATGTTTATGTAGATCTGAATGTTGTGATTTAGAGTGAAAATAATTTCTAAGTGTGGTTATTAGTTTGTTATGTAAATTTTGTATATGAATAAGTCCTCTCCCTCCTTCTTTTCTAGGTAGAATAAGTCGTTCTATTGAAGATTTTGGATGGTGCTTACGGTGTTTAGACAAATGCGTGTTAATAATTCGTTGTAGATTTTAAGTTCTGTTTTAGTCCAGTTAATTATTCCAAATGAGTATATGAGTATAGGAATAGCAAATGTATTGATGGCTTTAATTAGGTTTTTGGAGTTAAGGTGTGATTTTAAAATTAAGTTTAATCGGATCCTAAATTTTTTTGTTAGCTCTATCTTTGTTTCCTTTTGAAGAATTTTTCGAGACTGTCTGAACCCAAGGTATTTATAAGTAGTCATATCATCCATCGGTTCAATAGTTTCACCGGTCCCTAGAACATTGCTGACAATGTTCCCGTTACTAATCGACAAAATATTGCATTTATCGACCCCAAATTGCATACAAATGTCATCTGAAAACTGTTGAGTTAAATCAGCAAGGCGGAAAAGATCAATTTCATTAGAAGCATATAGCTTTATGTCATCCATATAAAACAAATGTGTAAGTGAGAATTGACTGTCTGATAATTTTAATTGATAACCGAGATTATTATTATTTAGAAGAGTAGAGAGTGGGTTAAGTGCTTAACAGAACCATAGCGGGCTAAGCGCATCTCCTTGAAATATACCACGTAATATAGAAATTGGTTCAGAAGTTAGCGTTGAAGAGTGTTTTTTCAATTTAAGAACAGTTTTCCAATGTTTCATGGAGTGTTTTAAAAATGTGATGATAGTTGGATTAATTTTGTAAATTTCGAGTATGTGTAATAACCAGCTGTGGGGTACGGAATCGAAAGCTTTTCGGAAGTCTATAAACATGGTATGAATGTCAAGTTTTTTGTTGCATGCTTCGTTGATAGTTATTGCATCTATTGTGAGTTGTTCTTTGGAGCCCTGACTATATTTAGTACAACCTTTTTGTTGTTCTGCAATGATGTTATTTTGTGACAAATGTTTATTTATTGTTTTACTTATACAAGATGTTACAAGTTTATATATGGTTTGAAGGCAAGTAATAGGTCGATATTTTGAGGGGTCTATTGTGTTATTTTCTTTTGGTAACATATATGTTACTCCGTGAGTAATGTATTGGGGCATTAGATTAGGTGTTTGAATGAAAGTGTTAATGTGATTATGTAAATATGGATAGATGAAGCTAAATTTTTTATACCAGTAATTGTGTATGTTATCACTTCCAGGAGATTTCCAGTTATGTGTTCGTTTGATTACATCTAAAAGTGTATCTATTGTAATGAATTGAAAGTCCATTTGTGGTATGTCATGAGTTGCTTCTCTGACAACTTCATACCACTCAGCATTCTTGTTATGCTGTAAAGGGTTTTCCCAAATATTAGCCCAGTATTGGTGTAGATTGTCTAATGTAGGAAATGCCTGCTCTTGATTATTTGTATTCTGTCTATTAGATGACGCTAACCCTCTGTAAAATACTTTTTCATTATTTGTAAACTGTGTATTTTGCTTTTTTCGAATTGTACAAGTAAGGTATCGTTTTAATCTACTAGCTGCTGTATTTAATTTTTGTTTTATTGTATCTAAAAAATGTTCTACTTCTGAATTTGCATTTTCGTACTGTGCGTGGGTTTGGTATTTACTTTTTATTGCCTCAACTGCTGTAATAATGCGATAACTTCTATTGCCATGTTTGTATTGTGTTAAACGAGCTATTTCAGATCGATATTTTAGTATCTTAGTTTCTAATCTTTTCTGCCAAGATGGTTTAAAGGGCCTAGTGGTTCTTGTCCTTAAATTCATTTTGGCGCCATTACACACTACTGCCGTATATGCGGCTGAGTATAAAATTGTTTGAAATGTTTCGAAGTCTTGGTCTGTATTTAAAAATCTAGGTAAGATAGTTTGGTTGATGTATTCTACTGTAGCGTCATCTACCGACAACTCAAGCGAACACCTACACTACATCCTGAATCGCGATATCAACATTCGCACAGCGATTCCGCATATATACAACGTCCAACGAACAACTGTTGGGCAGTTGGCCCGCCAGGCGCGATCACCTTCGCCTGGCTGGAGGATCCTCCCTTTTCGTTGGAGGCGTGGTGCTGTTACGTCACCGCGACCTCCACAGTGGTGACCCCGACGTGATGAAACCAACCTTCTCGGAGCGCACCAGCACCTTCGGTCTGAACAGGACTACTCCATATGCTCGCCGTCATGACAAGCCTGGGGAAGCCTGCGACCTCATCACCCATCATCCGACTCACTGGACACACCCCGACTCACTGGGGAAAATGGGGAAGGTGGACACCGCAGTCCGACTCACTGGACCGGCATTTCAGTTCCGACTCACTGGGACTCTGGCATCAGCTCCACAAGAAGTCACATCAGCAAGTTCGACCTCCGGTCTTCCGGGGGGAGTGGTGTAGCGTCATCTACCGACAACTCAAGCGAACACCTACACTACATCCTGAATCGCGATATCAATATTCGCACAGCGATTCCGCATATATACAACGTCCAACGAACAACTGTTGGGCAGTTGGCCCGCCAGGCGCGATCACCTTCGCCTGGCTGGAGGATCCTCCCTTTTCGTTGGAGGCGTGGTGCTGTTACGTCACCGCGACCTCCACACTACTATAGTCGCAAATTTTCTTGATGGTTTTTGTTTAGGGAGGTACGGTCTTGTTGTAGGATTTGTGTTAATGAATGTGTCTAAGGATAAGTTAAATTGTTCATCAATATCAATATGGTGTGCTGTGTGCGCAGAATTGGTGTTGTTGGGGTTTTGTTGAGTATTATTGATCGTGTCTTGGGTTATCGAAAAATCTATTTCTTCAGCATTGAATTCTGAAATAGTTGTGGTGTCTGGTTGTAAGCTGTTCTCAAATTGATGTGTGTTTAAGGATCTTACTGTATCAAATGTTGGTAAGCGAGTTTGAACATTATTTTTAATTTCGTTAATTCTAGTTTCGGAGATCATTTTATTATTAACTATAGCTCTTCTTTGATCAGAAATTCGCTGTTCGGATAAGTGAGACAAGTGTGGGTAAGTTTCAATAAATTTCTCATGAAGTTTTTGTCTGTATGCTGTTGTGTTTGTTTCAAGTTCAGTTATTTCAAAGTAAATGCGAAGTATTGTTTCGTTAACATCGTTTGACCATCTCATTCTCTGTGTAGATTGTGTGAGTGTTACTGATGGTGTTTCGTTGTGTTCTAAATAAATTGCTACTTCATTTTTTATTTCATTAAGTGTACTAAGCGGAAGCAATTTGTTGTTGATGATAGCCCTACGTTGGTCACCTATACTCTGTTTTGAAGCGTTCATTTCAGGATATTTTGCTGTAAATGAGTTATGTAATGGGTCTAAATACCCTCGGGTTATGGTTTCCAGTTTAGTGATAATGAGATATGTGCGCCATATGAACATATTCATGTCATTAGTCCATCTACGTCTCGCACGTGATTTAACAGTAGCGGGTCCAGTTACATCAGCAGTAACTGCTTCCTGGACAACATCTACTGCAAGTGGTGATGAAGGTGATGAATGTGATGATACGCTGTTAAATTCAGATTGTATATGGTATGATTTTAAAGATGAATTAGGTGAAGGAAATAATGAACTTCTGGGCGAAGAGTTAGTTAAAGAGTCTGCATATTGAATTAAATTACTGGTTGAAAGTTCTACAGAGTTACGTCGCTCTGTAGCGGTTGGTGTTACCCTACGACGACTTGATAGTGATCTAAGATTATATCTTTGTAAATTATTATTTTCCATAGTGTTCCCACGAGTAGCAAGGGACATTTAAGGTCGACCGCGGCAGAGCCCAGCATTCACACGCGGCAAGGGTAAATAAAACTAGAGATTCCCTGGTCTCTAGAGTTCGCATACTAACGACTAAGCTCCCCCTTAGCCATGCAGCTCTCGGCGCATACTGTTTCACCTTAGCTTGGGTCCTTCTCCTACTCTCCACTCCTACTCTACCCTCCTACTCTATTCTCCTACTCTCCCCTCCTACTCTCCCCTCTTACTCTATCCTCCTACTCTACCCTCCTACTCTCCCCCTTACCAGTGCCACGTTAGCCACGCCAGAAATTTCACATTCGTGTGTCCGCCCCCCACGTGATCAGATGGTCGATCAGGACGTGTGGTTGGATTTTAGGGGGCTTATTATTATTATTATTACTGATAAGCTAGTGAAGTATGTATTATGTAAAAGAGTTGATTTTTATTTCGCCAGACACCCAAATTATTTACAATCTCATTGTAAGACGATAAATGACTCCTAATTGTTCTTTCTAATGTATAAACCAAAATTGATCTTAGATGAATACCGTTGTGGAATACAAGTGGTTTTTCTTAGAACAAGAACCTTATCTAGTCGTTTTTCTTTTATTTCGTGTAGGTACTTTGGTAGGGTAAGGTAATGATATTTCTTTGGCTTTACCGTAAAGTTGATTGTTTTTATTTGTATACAAACAAATTGTTGATTATTTTATTTGTTCTAATCAAAAAATTCTAGGAATATCTAGCTAGTAGTTAAAGAGGAAGGATAGAATAGGTTACTAATATTCTTGTCAGTGTTATGCATACTGTAATTTTCATATCAGATAAAATACTTTGTTTTTTTTTCCATAAATGTTTTTAATATAAGTATTAATATGATGTGGTAGTGCTTTGAAATAAATATTAAGCTAAGTCTCTGTTTAGCCTACGCTGAAGTTCTAAAATATCATATCCATGTAATTTTACTGATACTGTACCCTTCCTAACCTTTTAGAGGTGGATAAAAACTTAGATACGTTATGTTGAAGAGTTCCAGCAGAGCGTTTCTAAGTCTAACAGCAGGCGTATCTCTGCTACGAGTATAACTCCAATGTGTAGCAATATTCGGTCACTGGACAATAATTTGACAGAATTGACGTTAATCATTTGAACAAACATTTACATTTTTCACATCACAGGAACATATTCCTGTGGTGTGTTAAAAGAAAAGCGTAATCTTTAGTGCAATAACTGTGACAATAATCCCTATCGTTTCATTTCAATATAGACTTTTACCAATTAAAATATACGAAAACAATCTTTATAAGATGTCTCTTAAGATAGATACATTTAGATATTATTATCTTAACCGGTTTGTTCAAATGATTAACGTCAATTCTGTCAAATGTCCAGAGACAAAATATTGCTACACATTGGAAAGTTTCTGATCGAAGTACTTCGGCTTAATATATTACTATGGGTGCTGATTTTAATCTGTAGTACCTATAATAATAATTAAATAGCTTTTTAATGGCTCCAATATATTTTGTTTTCAAAGTCCAATTGGGACTACAAAATTGTCTTGAATCAGTAGAAAATAAAGGAGAATGTTTTTTTTGGGCTAAAAAGTCAAAGTCTGTCCCCAGGTCACCAACTAGGTTCATTACAAAGATTGATATGTAAACAACATTTTCTTTTATGGAACCAACAAAATTCGTCCCACAGAAATCTAGATATCAGCTGTTAAAAAAATAAAAAGCCCTGAGGCACTCCAAGCAGTTATCACTAAAAAGCCAGTCTGTCCCCAGGTCACCAACTAGGTTCATTACAAAGATTGATACGTAAACAACATTTTCTTCTATAGAATCAACAAAATTCATCCCACAGAAATCTAGATATCAGCTGTTCAAAAAACTAAAAGCCCTGTGCTACTCCATGCAAAAGTTATCTACTAAAAAGCCAGTCTGTCCCCAGGTCACCAACTAGGTCTATTACAAAGATTGATACGTAAACAACATTTTCTTCTGAGGAATTAACAAAATTCGACCCACAGAAATCTAGATATCAGCAGTTCAAAAAATAAAAGCCCTGTGGCACTCCAAGCAGTTATCTACTAAAAAGTCAGTCTGTCCCCAGGTCACTAACTAGGTTTATTACAAAGATTAATACCATAAGCAACATTTTCTAACGGAAATAACTGGTTGTTAAGAGGTAGGGTACAATCTAGGCATACCCGTTTTTTTTTTGGTTTCACTGGGGTAAAATGCCTACGCATCCCCTTCCGTTGGGGGGACGGAAGGGGTATGTGGGGCTCCCAGGGGGTTAGGCAACTCCCAGTATACCCACTAAAAGTCCCCAGCCGCACTCCTTCATCGCCTACATGGAGGGGGACTTTTTTTTTTTTACGCTTGGGAAAATGCTGTTACGCATCCCCTCCCCCGTTGGGGGACGGGAGAGGGGTATGTGAGACTCCCCAGGAAAGGAATTACCGGTATACCCACTAAAAACCCAGCGGTGCTCCGACTTCGCCTTAGTGGAGGGGGCCTGGGAAACCGTCAGAGCCTTTGCGTCCAGTCCCCCTCCGGCGATCCCCGCCATTACAGGCGGGCCCTATCTAGGCATACCCGTAGTCGAACTAATTACACACATATGTATATATACTCGTCAATGCAGACAATATTGGGTTAGAAGCCATATGTCATTATTACTGCTCCTGGAAGACGTACGTTGGGAACATATTGTGCTTATGTTATATCTATTGTATGGTTCTTGGCATGTGCACGATACAGCAAAGCATTAACCATCCAGCACAATCCATGGATAGCATCATGCCTAGATTGTACCCTACCTCTTAACAGCCAGTTATTACCGTTAGACAATGTTGTTTACGTATCAATCATTGTAATGAACCTAGTTGGTGACCTGGGGACAGACTGACTTTTTAGTAGATAACTGCTTGGAGTGCCAGAGGGCTTTTATTTTTTGAACAGCTGATATCTAGATTTCTGTGGGGCGAATTTTGTTGATCCTTTAGAAGAAAATGTTGCTTATGTATCAATCTTTATAATGAACCTAGTTGGTACCTGGGGACAGACTGACTTTTTAGTAGATAACTGCTTGGAGTGCCACAGGGCTTTAAATTTTTTGAACAGCTGATATCTAGATTTTTGTGGGTCGCCCCACAGCAATCGAATTTTGTTGATTCCTTAGAAGAAAATGTTGTTTTCGTATCAATCTTTGTAATAGACCTAGTTGGTGACCTGGGGACAGACTGGCTTTTTGGTAAATAACTTTTGCATGGAGTGCCACAGGGCTTTTAGTTTTTTGAACAGCTGATATCTAGATTTCTGTGGGACGAATTTTGTTGGTTCCATAGAAGAAAATGTTGTTTACGTACCAATCTTTGTAATAGACCTAGTAGGTACCTGGGGACAGACTGACTTTTTAGTAGATAACTGTTTGGAGTGCCACAGGGCTTTTAATTTTTTAAACAGCTGATATCTAGATTTCTGTGGGGCGAATTTTGTTGATTCTTTAAACATGTAATAAGCTCAATGGTATAAGCCAATGTACAATGGTTACAAACGTGGGGGCAGCAATTTTTATTTTAGCCCAAAGCTCCTAGTAAAAAAAACATTCTCCTTTGTTATGTAAGTTATAGAATTAAATAATTATAATAATAAGACTGTTCATTTTTTAAGGTAATTAAAATAAAAAAATAATTTTTTATAATTTCCTGTGATAGTGGAAATTAAGAAATAAAAATAAAAATATTATTAACTTTAACTAATTGAATAATATAATACAAAACGTACTTATAACAAATAAATTAGGACGTAATTCCTAAAGTAGTACACAGATTACTGTTATAAATAAAACTTAACTTTTCCCCTCAATCTTTTCAACACCATTATTACCACGAAACTAATTTAATTATCTGCTTTATTAAATTATTAATACAATCGCATAACGTCATCCATCAATTAAAAAGTTGTTTAAGCTTATTGAACGTTGCATATCAACACGGATTTGTATCGGTCAGATTACTCAGCGTGAAATGTTATTACGCGTTAGTGGAGACTGCTATTTAATTGCTAAATGCATTTAAGAACAAATTAATTGATTATTATTGATACATTTATTGGAATTAAGGGCTTCCTTAAGTAAAATAAATTATACTCTGAAATAATCAGTCTAATAATATATCGCCAGAAGTAGGCTTTTAAAATACCCTGTTAAGATGACACAATTTAAAATGTCATAGTTAAAATATTGATCTCTAGCTGACCCGTGCCTGGGCTGCGAAAAAAACGCGTCTCTTTTTTAAACATATTTCATTACTGCTCCACTCCTATTAGTCATAGCGTATGACACTTCCCAATAAATGGACTATTAAACACAGAAAGAATTTTTAAAATCGGTTCAGTAGATCCAGAGATTACCCCCTACAACGTCACAAACACACAAACTTTACCTCTTTATAATATTAGTATAGATAAAAGTAGCATAACAGGCTACCTCGTAAATATGGCAATATCATAATAGTATATTAATGTCGCACTGCAGTAACAGCCATCAACCAGTGACGGAGAACCTTATCCAGAAGGATTTGTGTCCCTAAAGATAGTACTACGAACTATTCTTTAGTACCCTTATTTTGTCAACTAAATGATAATAAAATACAAAGATTTCATATTTTGAATTAAGAATAAAGTTTTTTTTTTAAATTTTATAAATCATTTAACATGAATATAAAAAATAGCACTTTTAATCCGTCTAAATGTAGCGTATGTATAAAATGATCGGATCCATTTCGGATTTAAGCTTTAATATTTTTTCATTTGTAACCATATACGCGACTGATCGCTAAAGCCATGTATAAACATTTTTTTTACGTAGCCTAGGTTAATACTCTTCGATGGTAGATCACCCCTCGATGGGATGCGATTGTTCAATTGGCGAGAAATTGCGACGCGACTAAGCTTGCGGAAAATTGGCGATATCGTTAATATTCACCCGAAACCGGCGGTTCACGTGGCGACTACAAATAACGAGCAGACAGCCCCCCATAGATTTATGCTCTGTCGTTTTAAGTGATATATAGTTCTCAACCCGCTCGCTTCGTCCATCCATCGAAGAATATCTCAAGTAACTCTTTACAACCGCCATCTTTAACCGTAGATCCTAATTTGGTTACCCTTTCAATGAATAAGTAACGAAAAAATACTCTCTAGTTTACTAAAATAAAAGATCAGTACTGTATCCGTTAATAAAGCTATAGCGTAATCGCAACGCTATTTCGTCGCCTTTGTCGGCAAAAAGAAACAAACATTCAGGTAGGCTCCATAAAATATACGATATCTTGACAGCTCTCGAAGTCTCTCAGGTAAGTCTAAGTAACTTTTTCCGGGGTGTTAAGCCGTTCGCCTGAGGAAATTGGTGACAAAAATATTCCGGTCATGTAGGGGCCCCTTGTTAACGCGCCCCGAAAATACAGGAATATTTCCCCCTCCTGACACGGCTTGTTTCTTAGATGAGTCGTTGCGGGTCGTCCGTCTCTCTAAGTTTTTATGATACGAACAATTTTGCTGAACTCTTAAATTTTTATGTCAATAGGATGCAGCTGCGTGCGAATCTTTATATCCCATGAAAGTAAATAATGTTTACTTAAGATGTAGGCCGTGACAACACGTGACGTATGCGTGTGGCACTTTCAAAATTTCACGCCTATTAACCTCTCCGTGTTTCGAGGATAGAGTTAGGTATAGAAATAACAATATAACATGATGTCCGTTGTATAAAAATATAAAAAAATATGTTGTAATATGACTTTAAAAAAGGGTAAAAATGTATAACGTTAGTTGCATAACCCAATTCAGTGTAAGCCGAGCATAAACTCGACAGGGCACATGTTTCGAAAAGCTTCTATGTAATTGCCTCTCTTTTAGAAAAAGTTTGTCAACGATTTTTTAATATACAGAGAATGTTGAGTATAAATCGTTTATATGAATCATACCTACAGCTTTTATCTAAGCCAGCTTTACGGCTGTTATAATAAAGTGTATTTTACGTTTCTTTATCTTTTTGTGGATTTCAGTAACGAATGTTTAATGTTGGTATCGCACACACGTCAGCGGATTTAGGAAAAAAAAATAAAGCTGCGAAATACGAGTGTAGTGTCCCTGTATAAACATGTTACATGAATTTCTATACTTTTCGGTTTTCGGTACAAGTATGATCTAAACCAAGTAAACTGTAGGTCAGCACGAATCTCACTTCGAATAAGGTTGAATAAGGTAGCTAGAATATTTGTTCTTTAGTTATTTACAATTTCATATTCCTAATATTTTTCCGTCTCCGTCTGGTGACAGAATGAAAGCCCATTGCCTTGCCATGCCTTTAGTAATCGGATGAGTGTCAGTAAAGCCTTTTATGTGCAATATACAAAAGATTTTTTTGAGGTAGAGTGTTCTTTATGTCCGTGATATCGATATTTGTAATTCAAAGGGTAATTTGATAAGTTTTCTATCTACAAATTGAAATTGTCTAGATTCACTTGTCCCATATTTGTAGACTCACAATCATCTTATTTTATCTATAACGGCAGTAAGTACAATTACTCCTAGTTAACTGTTATATCGTTCTACTAAAGCATAACTTGTTTTAATCTCTTCGTACTGATTAAGGTTTAATATTAACTCTCACATACCTTTTGTTATTGTATTCCTATAAAATTTGACTAAGAATATAATATGTATTTATACAACCTACTTTTCCCCTGTATGAGTTAAAAGTCAATAAGCATCTAATAAAGAGTTTGAACCATTGGCTGACCATTGACTATTTCAAAAAAGTTCTGGGGTAACTAAGTCATAAAAAAACAACATTTTAAAAATCTCGTCTTTTTAGAGAAGGTTAAAATAAATTAGTGTATAGAGGTAAAAAAACGTCATCAAAGGATAATATCCATCCAAACACTTAATTTTCTTTTAAGCAGTATGGCAACATTAGGGTTACCAAAAGTACTTTGTTAAAGACAAACTACGCTATTAAAACAACAAAATCTAAAATGGTTGCCATTAATAGTAACCATTATTTACAAAAGGAAATGAAACTGAGAAAATCAGAAGAACACAGTAAGTACATCATACAGCCCAATAAAATCCCACTGCAGGGACGGGCCTCCTCCCGTGACGGAGGGGTACTTGGCCTACTAATACCACGCTGGCCAGACGGATTGGTACAGGGTTTAATTTTAAGTTTTCCTTCTTTCTATGTAAAGGTAATATTCACAGATAGTCAGTAGTTAGTAGAAACCGACTAAGGGTTTCTACGACACCCATGGGATGAGATGGGGTGGTGACATAATATTGTATTCTTACTCCGTCACCACTTGGTCAATTTACGAGTAGATAAGGCGTATTTATCAAACTATACTTGTATACTCGTAATGTATCAAACTAGTTAATTTCTAAAGAAACTTGTACAAAAGTAGTTAAACTTGGTGTTATGTTAGAACATCATTTGGAAGAGTATTTTCTCTCATTAGGATCTCTTTCGACCGTTGCTAACGAATCTTCTTAACAAAAAAACGTTAGCACTTCGGCGAAGCTTGTAATTATTTTGTGATTACAACATTATCCTTGTTTTTAATTCGTTGCGGGCTTCTGACTATGTTTGTTTGTTTTTAAATCAAACATGCAGTTTTATACTAACTATAAAATGAATGTAGTTATGCAAGATTACAGACCTCATAAAAACACATTTTAAATTTGTTTGCATTATCGGTTAAGTAAGTATAATAAACTTTAGGCATCCACACAACGCCATCTAGTACGAAACTAAGCAGCGCTTGTACAACGGATACCAGACATTAGCTAATAAACATACTTGTATAGTTTTTGTTTTTGTCTATAGTTTAAACTAAAGCCAATTAACGATACATCTGGCAAACGCTGTCAGATTAGTCCTATATGTCAATTGAAAGGATTTCGAGCTTTTTGGTGACGCCTATTAAAATATAAAATAATTGATTTTTTTCAAACCCTTGGAATGTAACGGGATTGTAACACTCTCTATTTCTTCCTCTTTATCGTTTAATTAGTGGCCAATCTGGTGTCGAGAGAATTGATTTTACACGAAGATGAAAATCAATGCGCGCCTACTTTACTAAAATCATATAGGCAGTCTTTCTTTTTTTAAAAGAAAAAAAAGAAAGTTGTCTTTTTAAAAAAAAAAAGAAGACAGTCAATCAAAACACTAACCCCTAGCCACAATACACAACCAATAAACACCAAAGCCTCTATCGACCATCACAATATCTCACAAAAACCTACCCACTGTTTACCGACCAGTTAAACACAACGTTTATATCCATTAAGGGTACTTCCGACACATAACTGGTAATCATATTCCGAGCAGGCAGAACATAAATCATGGGAGGATAACCAGAGGGCACAAAAAACGGGGCTGGACTCACGCATGTCCTAACAACTGTTTATTTGTAGGTTTAACATTCACTTTGTTGTTTAACATAACTGATGTGGATTAATGTTGTTATGGTTTACTAAGATTTATTGTTGTAAGGCTTAAGTTCTTTATAAGGATTCTTTCTTTATTTATAAAGAAATCTTTGTTTTAAGTACAATTCTCTAATTGCTTTAGAAATCATTAAAATCTCATGTAACAAGCAATAAACAAAAAATATCCAAATCGAATTGATGACCTCCTATGCTAATTGAATTCGGTTAAAAACAATAATGTGTCAGTTTTTGATTTTAAAAGTCGATTATAACTTCTTATTTAACTAGGATTATACCTAACTGCTTTATGGTCAAAAGCGGCAACTGTCAATAATAATTGTATCACCATTGTTTATGTGTACCCAACCGTGGAAGGGTTAATGGAATAATGTAATAAGTCATTGTGCCAACTTAATAGAACTTTGCAATAAAATGTTGATTCAAACATCCTACTAACATTATAAACGAGAAAGTATGTAAGTATGGATGTTTGTTCCTCTTTCACGTAAAAACGACTCAATGGATTTTAATTAAACTTCGCAATAACATAGCTTATACATAAGAATAAGACATAGGTTAACGATGTACAAAGATATTATTGTATTTATAATTTAAGTTACTCTAAAGAGACGAATATCCTTCGCAGACGTAGTCGCGGGCACCTGTTAATTGATTCACAAATTTCTGCCTTGGATACTAACTATACCAGCTAGAAATTTATATTATTAAAGACCTTAAACGGTGTTATAGAGAACTGTCTGTTATAATGTCACAGAAATTCATAAGACCTCATTACTTTAAAAGGCTTTAGCGTTGTTGCCAGGGCTTGCTTAAGCATTTAAACCAGGTAAATGTTGAAGTGAGATTTCAAATGTAATAGCCTTTCTAATTTGTGTTTTAACAATAACTTAGATTTTTAAAAGAATTTTTTAGATATCAATTCGAGTTCTTTTGTTTATTTAATTTATACAGATTCTAAACACATTTCATTTTAATAAAAATATTTGTAATATTGTTTTTTCTAAATGTACGAATACGATACGACGGTAAGGAAAACATAATAGGTCGGGGAAAAAGTCTTTTCGCATAACGTAGGTATAAACTTATTATAAAATTTCTTTGACTGTACTACTTGTGTCTGGCTGGTTTTGGTAACATTAAAAAGGTTACATTATAAAGAAAAGAAAAAAATAAAAAAAAGTTGTTTCCCGCTGTTTTTCATTTGTTTTTCTCTCCGTAAAAATGAGTGAATCTAATGAAGAAATTCGATACATTTTAAAATTTTATTATAAAAAAGGCAAAAATGCAACTCAAGCAGTAAAAAAATTTGTGATGTTTATGGACCTGATGCAGTGTCAGTAAGAGTAGCACAAATTTGGTTCAAACGTTTTCAGTCCGGAAATTTTGATGTTAAAGATGCACCTCGCTCTGGTCGCCCTGTTACGAATAAAATGGACGCCATTTTTGAAAGAGTGGAGCTAGATCGGCATATTAGTAGTTACGATGTAGCTGAAGAACTGGGAATTGACCACAAAACAGTTTTGACCCATTTGAAAAAAGCTGGTTCTACAAAAAAGCTCGATATTTGGGTGCCACACGAGCTCACTCAAAGAAACTTAATGAACCGTGTACTCATTTGCGATTCATTATTGAGACGTAATGAAACCGAGCCGATTTTGAAGAGATTGATAACTGGCGATGAAAAGTGGATCACGTACGACAAGAACGTGCGAAAAAGGTCGTGGTCGAAAGTTGGCCAGGCTTCACAGACTGTGGCCAAACCTGGCCTAACACGAAATAAGGTGATGCTGTGTGTATGGTGGGATTGGAATGGCATTGTTCATTATGAGCTTTTACCGCCCGGCAAAACCATCGATTCTGATCTTTACTGCCAGCAACTGATGAGATTAAAGGAAGCAGTCGAGAGAAAACGGCCGGAATTGATCAACAGGAAGGGTGTGGTTTTTCATCACGATAACGCTAGACCACACACATCTTTAGCCACTCAGCAAAAATTAAGAGAGTTCGACTGGGAGGTCCTAGTGCATCCACCATATAGCCCTGACCTTGCGCTTTCAGATTTTCACCTGTTTCGGTCTCTTCAGAATTCTTTAGGTTCTGTAAGGTTGACCTCAAGAGAGGACTGCCAAAACTATTTGTCCCGTTTTTTTGATCAGAAGTCCCAAAGTTTCTACAGTAACGGGATAATGTCTCTGCCCACAAAATGGCAGAAAGTTGTTCAACAAAACGGTACATATATATTGTAAATAAATGTAAATAAACTTTGAAAAAGATGTCTTGACTTTTCATACAAAAATACGAAAAGACTTTTTCCCCAACCTAATATTAAAAGTTCCTTTAATTATTAAGAATTTAGATAGAATTTACTTTTAAATTGTAATTCTTGTAGGTAAGCTTGTATCTATTTTTATCTATTAAAATTATGTTCTTTCGTACAAAAATTCTATTGCCTGGAAATCGTAGCCAAAACCTCTGAAAAACGTAGTTATAAAATAAAACAACGTCGAAATAATCAATGCTTATTCAATAACTTTAAAGCAAATTCGAATATCAATAAGTTTAAAACAAAGAAGCGTAATTATTTTCTAAATTTAAAAAACAAAAATATTATTTTTTTTTAATCTAATTCTAAAATAATTTCAAATAGTGTTTATAATTGCTATCAAAGTAAAAAGTTAGTATTACATTTCAACGTATTATAATTCTAGAAGCATATTTGAATTTCGTTTTGTTTTTTTTTTCAAGAGTCATGTTGTCTAGACTAAGGCCAATCAAATTTTATGAACCCTTAAATAGCAGAGCTTTACGTTTATGCCATTAGGATAATTAATGTTAGAAGAAATTCTACTGAGCGAATAGATTTGATATTTTTATTTTGTCTTTAATAATATGAAAGAGGTTATAAACCATAGTCGGAGGCTCTTTAATGGTGTGCTGTAGCTTTCGTGTAAAAGAAGGTAAAGTTTTGAGGCTTTAGGCCATTCATTTTATCAGATCTTTACACTAATTATTACAAATAGGTGACATCCTCCAAAAAGGCTAATTGCGTATTGTTCGGAACCGATGCACGGACATGTATGAACGCAGACGAATAGTCTTGGACTACCTCCATCTCTGGTTTAAAAGGAGACGGTGACATTTATTTACTACAAAGACATGCAATAAACAATATTTCATATCTGACAATTACACAATTTTCCATTACAAATAAAATAAGCACAAGAACTGTACTCATTGTCCTTAGAGCCACTTACAACTGCAACATTCGTATTCCAAAGTAAGTTACAAATTAAAACCCTATTCAAATAGCACTACTTTTCTCTGACCTTGTAACAAACAGACCACATAATACAGTAATAGATAGTACATTTCTTAGCAATACCACGTATTACCTATACCATTATACGGTTCCCAATAACAGTCTCGAGGCGATACAATAATCAACGCGGTTGGCAGGAGAATAGGTGATTGCGTTTGTGTGTTGCTCGCAATATGATTACTAGATATAGATAAATACGCTGTTACGTACTTCCTGTTACTTACATTGATAACTGATAGGTACTGTTATTAATACTACTTTTGATTGAATTGCAAGTCGTCGAGTCGTGACCGAGAGGAGACTCTAAACTAAGTCCGACTTTCAAGTTCGTCAAAACGTTGTGATTTTTGTAAATCTTTTTTTTTACCTTTATACGGTTCCCAATAACAGTCTCGGGGCGATACAATAATCAACGCGGTTGGCAGGAGAATAGGTGATTGCGTTTGTGTGTTGCTCGCAATATGATTACTAGATACAGATAAATACGCTGTTACGTACTTCCTGTTACCTACATTGATAACTGATAGGTACTGTTAGTAATACTACTTTTGATCGACTTGCAAGAGCCGTGGTCGCGTAGAGATTCTTAAATTCCCTCTGTGACTACAGCTTTTGCGAGTTGGCCAAAAAGTAAAGAATTTTTTGTTTACTTTCTTGAAGTCCGGTCAAACAGTATAGTACTTTTTATATATTTTTTTAAGTTAACTATTTCACTAGGGATTATTTGTCGTGGGGACTTTTTAAACATCAATTTGATTTGATTGTAGAGGTCGAACCCATGATATCAACTCCTATTGCAACATGCGCGCCTCTGAGGTAGTTAAAAGTCTTAGGTATTTAGACTATGTAGTAAACACCCGACTTACAAAACAGCAGAAGCTACATTACAAAACCTTACAAATACTCCACATACCTCAACACTAGTAACTACAAACTATGTAGAAATCTTCCTTACACTTAGTATTACATGCTAATGCTCTTTAGACAACAAATAGAAACCTAGTACATGTTATTTACTCGTTAGGTCGTTGCGAGCACTAAGAGCACAACCCTAAGGTGCTACTAAGAGCGTGATTACGTTATCTGTCTTGACAACAAATTGCATAGTACAAAGATATACAGTATTTCGACTTCATAGAAACGGACGAAACGCGAGTTATACCTACACGCTCACGATAGCGCCGGCTTTGGGGAGCTAACAGTCGCGTCTGTGCCGCAGTAACGAGCGGGAAAGTAGGTAAATGTAATTAAAAAGCTGGAAGTGGGCAGACCTTTAGTAGGCATTTATAATAAATATTCGGCCGAGATAGAATACTGGTTGTACTGTGACAAAGCAATAGGTGCCACATTCAGTAATAATAGAATTAAAATGAAATGGCTTTGCTTTTCAATTTATACATTTTATTTTACAGCTACGTGAAATAGTTTACCAATGCCAGTATGTCCAGTTTTTATCATAACGAGGGATACTTGGCCTACTAATTAATACCTACCACGCTTGCCAACAGATTGGTATTGGGTTTAATTTTAAGATTTCCTTCTTTTACTTCGTAAAGATAATATTTACGGTTAGTCCCTTAGTCGGTTTTTACGACACCCGTGGGATGAGATGGGGTGGTGACATATTGTATTCTTACTTCGTCACCACACGGAGATCTTACTTCGTCACCACACGGAGCTTACCAGCTCAATAATGAAAACGCTAACTCAAGTTTTTAGGAGAAAAACCTGGCCAGATCAAGGGTTTTTCTCAATGTAAGCTTTCTTGTTTTGTAGAGATAATATTTGTGAGTACTTCCTTAGATTTTTTCACTCCATCTCTAATACAGTCTGATTAAAATACATTGATTACCAATTCAATGAAAAACTTTTAACGCGTATTTACTTAATAAATGAAAGACCTAACCTTTCCTATCAATTTCCTTGTTACTAGTTCTAATATTCACTTTAACGGATATAAAAAAAAATATTAAAGAATCTATTTATACAAGATTGGTACACAATATTTTAAATGAACATATTTTTCTCAGTCGTTTCGGTCTCATTTTTTTACTTGGGAAATCTGTTAGGATCCATTCGCCCACATAAAGGAAATCAATGTACGAGTACTTTTCTAACTGGATATTGAAGACAAGGCCTTCATTTTTATGCCTGTATGATATCAAGGCAAGATCTTGCTTTTTATGCCTGTATGTTGATTTTGAACATGAAACTGATAATATAATTTAATTTGAATTAAAATATGACTAATAGAAAAGTAACTATGTATTTGCGTAGAGTCACATTACATTTAAAAATTCACTATCCTCTCGCGACCAATACGCGCCTTGAAAGCTAAGTGATATATTTTAAAAAATAATAGAAATCATGACAAGATCCTGCCAGGGTTCTCTTCATTTTACTGGACGAAGTCCTTTTTCAGAATGGTATATTTTTAAACTGCTAATCTTAATATTCGCTAACGACCATAACCGAAATCTCTAATACACAACACATTTTAAAACAGATGTTTAAAAGTTACACCTTTATTTTGAATCTTCACACTAACTTCCCAACAAACAATAAACTTTCTACTTCATACTCTATAATAAACTAACATTAAAATTTAAAAACATAAGTCTACAGACTACAATAAAAGGGCTTGAACTCCTCACCTGTCTACTTTCACCACCTGCCAAGTTAAACCGCTTACGCTGGATATAATAAATGTTGTTGAGCGTTTTATTTTGAAATATTTCAGTTATTTCTGCAGGTGCAAGGCACGTTACGAGCTTACTAGCCTGTCTATTCGCTGCTAATGGATAAAAACAAAAGACATACTGGAGTTTATATTAAAAACTGTTTTAAGATGAGCATTTTTAGCGTAAGTAGTTATTTTTTGACTAAGTCATAGTTACATAATAAAAATTTTTGGACACCAAATATTCAACCCCGCAATCAATAGTTATTGGGACATAAAAATAAACTAGGATTATGTATATTATGGGTGGGGAGACCCCTCACATGGTGGACCGACGACGACCTGGTTAGGACGGCGGGAAACTGATGGATGTGGGACCGATGCAGAACCGCACAAGGTGGCAATATTTGGAGGAGGCCTATGTCGAGTAGTGGACGTCTTTTGGCTGATATGATGATGACGATGATTTATATGTAACGCTTGGAGTACAATAGCAAGTACATAAGCAAAGTAACTATCAGTCCGAATGGTAAAGTCTGGACCAAAAAAATTCCTACGTATACGTGGAATATGTGGCGAAACCTTTTAACTAAACCTGGTTGCATAGCACTAACTGCAGTTACCAAACCAACACGAATCCTTTTAAAATAACATAACTGTAACAAAATGTATGTTTACTTAAAGCAAAAAAAATTTAAACTTCCTTATTAAACTTCTTAGAGATTGTGGCAAAACTTTGGCGTGAACAAAGTGCTTTATAATATACAGGGACGTGTGTATTATGCTAAGTTGCAACTCTGATAACCCGTACCTAAAGTTTACTTCATATTATGCAGTTTTGCGGTTTACGTTATGTTCTAGCTAAATTAGTTTTTAGTTGACATCGCGCGCTTGCATTTCCGTCCGACAAACAAGAGATACTTTGCGTATAAACTTGGACGATAGTAAGCATAGACTTTACCTTTAATAAACCATATTTAACATTAATAGTTTATACATTTTTAACTTGATTCCAAAACATAGATTATTTGAATGGACATATACCAATTAAATAATAGAGAGACGGTCAAAAAGGTTAAGGCTATTTCGGGTGCTGCAAAACAGCCCAATTGTTGTTGTTGGTCATTTATTTTGTATGTCTTCTTTTTGGCAGTACCTTGGCTATCATAGCAAAATGTGAATAGCACCAATATTTTTATCGTAATAAGAAATCACATACAAATATTACACGAATGATAAAATTAATGTAGGACCGAGTTCTGTGGCGCGTGTTTCGAGAGGCCTATGTCTAGGAGTGGACTGTGATAGGCTAGTTGATTGATTGATTGATTGACTGAAATTAATACACAACTTCGCGAGAATTCACTTCATTAAATCCGTCAAAATACTAACACTTTAACCACTGTTTTATTAGACACTAATTTTTGTAAGCAACTCCGTGATACTTTTGTATTTCAACCTAAATCGAGACCAAACATTGACAAAATAAGGGTCTGACTTTCGCTTATGTAATATTTATAAGGACTGAAAATCATATAAAATAAATATTATTTTCTTTCCTTGGTTGTGTTGTATCAAACCACGTAAGGGATACTGCGTTGACTAACTTTGTCGACATAAACCAGGAAAAAACTATAAAACGAAATATGTAACTCTAGTATCTCCGTGTGGTGACGGAGTAAGAACACAATATGTCACCACCGCATAGCATCCCATGGGTGTCGTAAAAACCTACTAAGAGCCTATCCGTGAATACTTATTATCTTTACGAAATAAAAATAATGAAAACTTGAAATTAAACCCTTTACCAATCATGGCATCGTATTAGTAGGCCAAGTATCCCACCGTCATGGGAGGAGGCCCGTCCCTGCAGTGGGATATTAATGGGCTGTTATGATGATGATGATAATGATGAACTCTATTGTTTAATCTCATCCAGAAGACGTCTACTCAGCAGTGGAAATCTTCTGGATGAGATCCAGCGATATAGACTTTATTTAAAAACTCCTAACGTCTATTTTCCTCTATTCTATGTTTTCCTCTTCTATATTTTGCCCACAACCTTTCAAGATTGGTCTATTGTGAGTGGTTTGTCTACTCTACATACCTACTAATGCTACCAATAAATAAATTATTCTCACTTAATCACAAACGCCATCTAGTCCCAAACTAAGCAGAGCTTGTACTATGATTACTAGACAACGGATAAACATACTTATTTTTTTTTAAAATACATACATTACATAGAAAACACTCAGATCAATGCAAACAATCATCTTCAAAAAAATTAGTATTGATCGGGAAGTGAACCCAAGACCGCAGCTTTGCAGTCATCTAATATAACGACTCCGCCACAGAGGTCGTCAGGATAACAAAGACAGAAAATAAAGCAGCTAAAAATAAAAGCCTAACTACTACAATTAAAGATTAAACCGAGCAAACCATAATACTGAAAGTAGTTACCTTAACAGCTATCAAATACAGTTTGATAGTTCCCGAGACAATTATATAAACGTATTGCTAATGAAACAAGGCTGTCATTAACATAAGTTATTCTACAGTAACACGGCATCAGTACTATGTTGGTCCCTTGTGAATTGTAATGTTATATACATTCGGAATCACGTCGTTTTCAACTTCCACCTGATTTAGGTTAACAGGGAATGTTATTGGATATTATTTTAGTCTTGTTAATATAAAAACTGAAATGATATGAGATTAATGATATATGAAACGGTGTTTCAAAAGATGCGTTTCTTCTTTGAACGACTTTCTAGTTCTCCGTAACAAAGTTAAAAAATATATAGTTTATATTTTATATTAAGTATAATATAAAATATTAACTTGTTGTTTTAAAATGAGGCTTGTTTTTTGGAAATGTACAAACATAAATTTAATTGATACAAAGACTTTCAGACACAAGAACACAAATCTGAAATCACTAGAACATTTTAAAATCTTTTTCTACGACGCTATATTGACGACCTCGGTGGCGCGACGGGTTCAATCCCCACGCAGGACAATAATTTGTGAGATCCACAAATTATTGTACTGCTCTGGGTGTTCTTTGTGTCCGTTAATTGATGTTTGTAGAAGGTCCCCGCGACACAGGGCATGATCCCTGGTGCGAGAGTTGTCTTTTCTTAACTAACTACCTAAACTTACTAACTATACCTACTATACTTGGATCAAATCGTTTCATGCATCAAAAAATCTATATTCAATGAAAAAAGATCTCTACATGCAACAGTAAAAGATACTACAGGTTAGGTCAAAAGAAATCACCCTACTGCAAAAAGAAAGAGCTAAACAACATCGGGTGACATTTATTGGACCACATTGTAGGTATATAATAGGTATTGAATCTATATAAATAGATAAACAGCCGCGCCACGTATTTGCGGTGGTCTCCGTATCGCACGTTTAAGCGGCGGCGTGGCGCGGCGTCTAATCGGATTGTATACAACATTACATGCTGATCAAACGATACTCGTAATAGAATTAAGCACAACACAATTATACTTTACTCTTTGTTATTAAGTATTGAGTCTAGAAATAAGTAAGAAAAAAAACTAGGCCTCTTAAAAATAATGATCAAAGAAAACATTTGAATTTAGGGTTTTTTTTTTTAATCTACTTAAGGCAGTAAGATTGACATTTTAGAGCAAAAAAGGACTTACTACTATTATAAGATCCGACAGCCTATTCTCTAAGTTTAGCAACTAATTGTTCTTTGATGGTCGACGCAAACAAAAAACGCGTTTTCCTATAAGTAAGTATTACACTTTTCTAATTTCATGCGAGAAAAAAAACTTGAAAATCAATGAAAACAGATCTCTACATAAAACAGTAAACGATACGTTGTATTGAATCTATATAAATAGTTAAACAGACGCGCCACGTATTTGCGGTGGTCTCCGTATCGCACGTTTAAGCGGCGTCTAATCGGATTGTATACAACATTGCATCTCGATCGAACGACACTCGTAATGTAATTAAGCACAACACTATTATACGTAATTATATAACAGACAATGTTGTTGATTGTACTCTTTACAATTAAGTTCTAAGTCTATAATTTTTATAATTTAAAACTGGCTACAATTAAAAATATGATTATAATAAAACTGACTTTAACTAGAAACATGAAATACTTACACAATTGTGTTTACACGATCTTTTTACAAAAAAAATATTTTTTTTTGATAAAATCTAAATTACTGACCCTATTTTAATGAAATTTCCATTTGAGTAATTTGGATGTACTGTTTTGAAATAACGAAAGTTTTTTTAAATCGGTTTATAACTGATAGAGTTATAAAGTAACAAAAACATGAAACAGCTGAACTGAGAACCTCATACTTTCTTTTAAATTACAGTGTTATACGTAAAACTATAAAGTGTTAATTTATTTGAAAAATTAAGTAATACTTACATTATTTAGAAGTTACTTGACACTCTTTACCAGCATAAACCTGTAACAAGAAATAAATTGTTTGGGACCAGTCAACATACCTTATATATGAATAAATTTGATTTGATGATGATTTATAATTTGCTAATGAAGAAAAAAAAATACCTAAAAATGAGGATTACAATTCACATTTTAAAATAGTAACAAATATAAAATTATTTACATTAGGTACAAAGACCAAGCTATTGGTAGTTATGATTCTAAAGAACTAGCTCTACAAGGCAATAGTAACCTACCAACAACCTGTAAGGCAAAACTGTGTAATGCCAATCTCTTATTATTCAAATAGATCTTCAGAATACACATACCACAAAGGAAATTCATAGTATAAATATGTTATACAGCATCAAATATTAACCGCTACATACCCATGTATTGTTTATTTATAAACAAAAGAATCATTTAGCCGTCTGTCACACATCGAGTAAGACTTTCTTTATGTTCGCAAAACTATTTCCACAATAAGAATAACTTGTTATATTTATGATGACAAAGACTTCTTATATGGATAACATGAATAGTGAAAGAAATAACTCGAAAATAGTCGTAATCAACAATACTTCATTCCTAATACTTCTATAATAATAACTGCTTATTAAATACATCCATGAAATCAAACAAACTGCAGTCTTTTCAAACAAAAGCAACGTAGATGATGCGACGACGACACCAAAAAAGTTTAAATTTTCAGAAGTCAATCTCATGTACTTCTTGTATTAAGTTAGTTTTTTGTTAACACTGTATTATACTTAAGTCAACTTATCCCAACGAAGTCATAAAAACTAGACTCAGAGAAAATTCGCAGATTTATCTACTTATGCGATAACAGAAGAAGAAAACTAAACTTAACTTAAGTATGCATCGTATAAGTATGACAGATTTAGTGGGACATTAATTGTATAACATTACAACAGTTATAATGTACCTACCGTATATAATTCAAAATAATACTAAATCAAGAACACAAAGTCTAACTATAACAAAACCTTTTCAGTAGATAAAGGTAACATTCAGTAAACCAGATAACATTGTAGATCAGTGTAAATGCATCAATCGATTTACTCTACACGTCTCTTTGTAACGATTAGCTTGAAGCGCTGTTTGAACTAGACATTGAGCAACTAGCTTTAATCCAAACGTTAGTCAACAAAGTAAAGTTTTTGCAATTGAGGTAATGTTAGTTTTAAGTTTAAAACACGAACGAACTTTTAGGCGACCAACTTTAATAGTAAAACTAGTAACATAAAATTTGTTTTAGTACAATTCATTGCTGAATAACATTTTTATTATTATTGTGTCTTCTAGTTTAAAGTTGTTATTTTGGTTTTATTAAAAGAAATTTGAGGTGAATTTTTGAGGTTTGAATTAAGGATCCAATAAATAGTAAGATAAAAAGTTTTCAAGACAAAACGTTTGGACTGCCCGGCGTGAAGTTAGGCAATTAGCTTTGTTCATTTTATTGTTACTACTAATCTAAGAAAATCAAAATTAATCTGTTCTAATTATCATAATAGCCCATTAATGCCCCACAGCAGGGACGGGACTCCTCCCGTGACGGATGGATACTTGGCCTACTAATACCACGCTGGCCAGACGGATTGGTATAGGGTTCAATTACAAGTTTTCCTTCTTTTTATTTCGTAAAGATAATATTCACGGATAGTCCCTTAGTCAGTTTTTACTACACCCATGGGATGAGATGGCGTGGTGACACACTGTATTCATACTCCGTCACAACACGGAGAGTCTCACTACTAATCTGTTCTAATTATGGTGCCGACTTTTTGCTGATTCCTATTCCTTTTTTAAACCCTTATGGTACAATGACCTCATCCTCACCATGATTATAAAAATGTAACCTGTTTTCTTGTAGACTTTTCCTAATTGACGTACTCCAATGAGGTGAAAATAAAACTCTCTTACTTTATTACTTTAAAATTGTCAAATTTGTGACTTATTCAAGATCATTGCTTACATTCCTGTTTGTTAAGCAGCAAATACAACCTTATCTTAATAGCAAACGGTCTAAATTAAAGTAAATGTTCTTGTAAAATCGGTCACGTCAACAACACAAACTTTGAATGTAGAGTAAATAAAGGATACGCTTTGTCAGTTGTGTATGATTACATTACGACTTTAGGCATCTTTGAATAAACTTGGTTTGGCTCAGCTAACAGGTCATGTTTCAAATAAGTAGCGGCAATGTACAGGTACATCCCTCCGTCACGAGAGGAGGCCTGTCCCTGCAGTGGGACATTAATGAGCTGTTATGAATATACAGGTGCTGATATTATTGTACCTTGTAGATTTTTCAGGCTAAATAGAGGAGGATATTTGATAAAAAATTGGTATCTATTTGGTATATAGGTAACAAAACAATTATAGTTCAAGCTTGTCTGTAATCAGCAAAGTAATCTTTAGTACCCAATGGGTCTTAGGGCCAGATTCAGAGACCGCACTTTGACTTTACTTTAGCAAAGTCTAGTTATGGCTATGAAAGGGATTTTTCAATGCCGCGGCATCATTTTAAAGCATAGCAATTTATGTCGTATTTCTGTAACAGTACGGTTGAATTTCCATTAGTAAAAATTAAAATACTTTGCCATGCCGTCCAGGTCTGCGTTACCCATTATTATCTCTGAATTTGAAAAACATTAAAGTAATCTTTCGCATGAAAAGTTTACTTTGGGAAGATTACTTTAAAAGAAAGTAAAGTCACGACTCTGAATCTGGGCCTTATATCTCGTTTTTGTATCAAAGTCGAACTTTCCTTCAAAGTAAAGTCAAAGTGCGGTCTCTGAATATGGCCCTTAGAAGTAAAGATTATTCAATCAATCAATTAGACTTACATCGCAGTCCACTGCTGGACATAAAACTTATCCTAACACGCGCCACAGAACACCATCCTCCATAGAAAATTAAATGTCGTGTTAATTATAAAACTAACGGCCGAATACTCAAACGTCTTTTAAAAGTAAAGCGGGCGCTTAAACTAAAAATTTACCCCTTTACTCATAAACGCTTCTTAAATTATAGTCAATTGATTAGCTTAAATTCTTACGGTTTTGTTTAGTAGGTATAAGGTTGGTTTTGCTAATAAAAATCTTGCTAAATAGTGATTAAATTTAAGAGGCGTTTATGAGTAAGGGGGTTTATTTCTAGTTTAAGCGCTGCTTTACTTAAGACGTTACAGTATTCGGCTTAAGGACTAATGATTCTAAAAAACCTTCTAACACCTTTTAAACAAAATAAATCATTCGTATAATATAAGATGATTGCATACAAAGTTAACCTCACCTTGTTTCGCTCCCCTTTTTTGTTAAACGAAAACATTGGTACTAGATTGGAAACGTGACCCGTTCAGTGTAGGCCCATGCTTGTGTTATATTATTGCTCATTTCTCTACGCACTGTCTTCAATCATTCTTGTTTGTAACTTATGTAAAATATTCAGCAAATGTATCTGAAATTATTGGTTGGGAAATTTTAGTAAGATATACGTGTCTTTTCTAGTTTTTATATATTGTGTTTATTTATTTTTTTATCTAAATTTTTTACACAATATAAACTTTAACTTTGGATGGTGCAAAGAAAATACAATGTTATACAATAAGGTGAAAATATAATATTATTATTATTAAATAAATAAAATAAATATATAACCGTCACTCATTCACACAACGTCACCTAGTCCCAAACTAAGCAGAGCTTGTACTATGGGTACTAGACAACAGATAAACATACTTAATAATAAAGAATACCTGAAAGATTAAAGAATGTTTATTTATTTTTTGCTTTTTTATAAATAATTTTAGTTTTGTCATGGTGAAGTTTTTTTTTATGTAATAGAAGGCAAACAAGCCAGCAGGTCACTTGATATCGCATATTTGTATATATCATTAAGTTTATAATGATTCCAATACTATCAGATTATTTATTATTCAGTCGCATTATATTTGTGGGATTTCCATTCAAGACCACAGGAGAATTCCACTTAAAATACAGACCGCAGTAATATTTGTCAAAATAATTGCTAACGGCATTATACAGTGGTGGCCATATAATTAAGAACGCTGAAATAAAGGGAAGATTTTTAAAAACTAAGACGCAAAACTTTTTAAAAAATAATAATCGGATCTCATCGCTGTAAAGGTCAATTTTGTTTAAAATTAAATAAATATAATGATTAACGTATTTATTTGATAAGGGTCAATACCATATACACAAAATACCTTTACAAACAATGCATTTCTTTAAATCAAATTTGATTATTATAAAAAAGGTACGTGTGAGTCAACCTTAGAAGATAGATATATGCTATCCTTGACTTAATTGTAAAACTTTTTTAAAGGTACAACTCTCTAATACATCATTTCAGTATATCTCCAGACGTTTAGGCAGCAGAAGCAAAATAAACGTTTTTAAGCGTCCCTTTTATAAACATATTCCATTACTGCTCTACTCCTATTAGGCATACCGTGATACTATATAGCCTATGACACGCCCCGATAAATGGACTATCAAACACAGAAAGAATTTTTAAAATCGGTTTAGTAGATCCAAAGATTACCCCCTACAACGTCACAAACACACAATCACACAAACACACAAACGCACAAACTTTACCTTTATATAATATTAAGTATAGATGTATTAAAATGCTTTTTAAAATTTCCGCGCTACACATTATTGTATTTTTTTAAAATGTAATGGCCATACGAAACAATACCCGAGCAGTTTAGTAAATCGTTCTTAATTATTTGTCCAGCTTCAGTAGTAGTTTGAATGTGTTACTTTGGTAAATTAAAATAATTTGTCAATAAAAAAATGCGATTTTATTCTTTATGCCTAAGCCACGTTGCTCTATTAATATGGCTATGTTATAACATAACTAGTTGTTTTCCAGAAGGTACACATCTCTGCGTATGACACGATTTAAATAAAAAACTCCTAGAACTTCAAATCGTTCTTAATTATATGACCACAATTGTATATGAATGCACAAACAAGCAATTAATTTAGCATTATGGCATCGCTGACCTAGAAAAGATGCATTGCAGATAATGCTTGCAGCAGTTTTTTTAAAGTAACCAGGCCAGCTGGTTACTTTAAAAAACAGCTGGTTACATTAAAGCAGTCAGCTGAAATCAAAGTTTTTGACTGCAATTTCCTTGCACTGACTCTGTCTATTTCAAGGACTTATGCTGACAAACAGTTAGAGAAGATTTTTATTAAGTATTTGGTTCAAATAGTACTTTTGTTAACTTTTAACAACAATTTGGTTAAAACGCAATCAAATCACAAATTGAAACAACTAACGCCAATCTCCTCTAATCAGTATTGAAAATTTGCTAAAGCAAATGTGTAAACTAATCACGGTACGTCAATAGTAATTGAAATTAGTTTCATTTCAGATTTAGGTCGAATTGTGAACGCTAAATTAAACGCCAGATTGCTGAGTCCAGCCCTGTAACTCGGATTTACAAATATTACTTATGAAAGAGCTGGATGTAATCGTGTTTTGAATCTGTTTATATTGAACTGTCAATATTATTAAGGGTTGTTTTGTTTGTTAGAAATCAAAGAGGGTTCATTTTTAAAAAATAAACCTTATTTGTAACAACTCCTTATTGTTCTACTGTAAAGTAAGACCTCATTTAGCGACAAACCTTTTTTTAGCGCCAGAAGAAAGCTACTGTGCTACAGATACTAAACCATGATGCATGGCTTGACGGTCTCCATTTAGGGTAAAATGTCAACGTTATCTTTATTTTTCATATAAACAATGTCTGCGAAGTTAAACTTACAATCATACACTAGGTTCCTTCCTCGTCACCACAGAAACTAAAACTTTCTATTAAATTTATAATTTTAAAAAACTTTTTCATTACTCAAGAAATAATTGTTTAACTAGTTTTTTTAAAGTTAAAAGTGCACTGCGTGTCTATAACATACAGTTTGATGCAGAAGCGAGTCGGTAATTCTCGTTTGTAATATTATTTTCGCTGCGGGTGGTGTAATCAGTTTAGGAGGCAAGGCAGACGTGTCGAGCCTACAAGGGAGGATGCACCACGCCTTACAGATATTTCTACTGTGATTTATCACTGTTATTATTTTACATATTTAGTAGAATGCATCTTAATTTAAAAAGTTAAACACCAAAAAAAAGGAGGGGAAACAATTAACTTTGTATTGAGATTGTATTTAAACCTTCGAAGCACACATAGTTTTTATTTAAACAAGTCGCATAACTGGTTTTAGAGCCCTGAGTTAATTATATTATCTAGGAGACAGGCATTAAATTAACGGACTTGGATTCGAACCCGCGACCGTAGGCCATCATGTTACCATAGCAGTTGGATATTGTGTTTATGTGACATTCATAATAATATATTACTGATATTTTACTGATATTTTGATCTGACGACCTGGTTAGGACGGCGGGAAGCCGATGGATGAGGGAGGCACAAGACCGCGCAGAGTGGAAGCTTTTGGAGGAGGCCTATGTCCAGCAGTGGACGTCCATAGGCTGATATGGATGGATGGATGGATTTTGCTGTGCTTAATAAAATACATTTTTTTTTCGGGACGTTTCAGATTTTTAACGCGTAATCTATTTTTTTGCTGATGGCGAATGTTATGAAGAAAAAAAAAAGTAAAACTTAAAATATTAATTCATTTGTGTAAATATTTCAATTGACAATTCGACATTTAAAACCGACGTGGTACCATAGCATTTCTGAGTAATTTTATTACGACTTATTCAATTTAATAATTCTCACGCTCCGCAAAATTTGAACAAAACATCTATTTTATTTTAATGCGAACGTGAAAGTAAGTATACACAGCAACACATCAAGTTAAACATTTTCATTTGAAATTGTGTCTTATTTCAAGGTATTAAGGTACATGAGTGTTTAGGTTGATTAGTTGCTGTGTGTACGTAATTAATGTTTGTATCAATTTTAACCTGAATTCGTTTTATTTTTGTAACACTTTTTAATTTAACGGAATTCCAAAAAAATACGTATAAATTTTTAAAAGAGGTTGACGCTTTATAATATTTTTTTGTATGTTTTAAAGTTTCGTGTTGCGACCAATTATTTTTTGCGATTCGATGAATCATTATAGTCGATAAAGTGCTGTTAAAACCTAGGTCTGTACGGAATAAAAAATACTGAAGTGAATGCCCAATAATTGATGTTGTACTTATTTAGCGTTTTTGTGATCAATTTTTTTTTTATCTCCGTGTGGTGACGTAGAAACCGACTAAGGGACTATCCGTGAATATTATCTTTACGAAATAAAAAGAAGGAAAACTTGAAGTTAAACCTAACCAATTCGTCTGGCCAGCGTGGTATTAGTAGTCCAAGTATCCCTCCGCCACAAGAGAGGGCCCGTCCCTGCAGTGGGACATTAAAAGGCTGTTATGATTTTTTTTAATTATTAGTACGTAGATAATGACTGTCATAAGTACTGTGTGAAGTACATTTTTAATAAACTTTCTACGACAAATAAGGAGAAGTGGTCACTTGTATCCCCAAGTGACCACTTCTAATTGACCTCAGATTTAAGCAGTCTAGGAGATTTTATAGAAACTCTGTGGTACATTGCCAAGCTAGACTCAAAGGGACAGGGACTCGCAACACTCTTAAACTATGTAAACGCCAAAATTATGGTTGCCTTAACATCCAAATTCCTCCATTGCTTTGCAGAAGTTCTTTGAATCTTCATTCTTCATATTCCATACAGCATTACATAACATTATTCCGTATTAAAAGTAAGTTTTTAAAATGAATACATTTGACAGCGCATACACGTCGCGTCCTCGCAATTTACAATAAGTGCGACGATATAGCGCGAAACGAACGCACTAAAGAGACTTAAGTGCAACCGCGTGGAAAATGTCAAATAGGTTGTGCTCACAACTTCACTTGCACAATACATGTTAGTGATATTACTACTGAGTTCAACGTGTTCTTATTTACGTTCGTGTATACCCATTAGTTTAGTGTTATTTTGCAATTAAATTGAATTTAAACCTTTTTATTATTTGTTAAGTTAGTGAAGAGCCTGGTGTTACAGTTCTTTTAGTATTTTGGACTGTTACAATTATAAAAACAATAAATCTTTTAGTCAGCTATCATGTCAACTACTATCGTGAATTCTAGTCCTCGCACATACCTGTTAAATTGAATACAAATTGTATCTTCCTACTATGAGTGCCGACGGCAGGAAAAGTTTTTTACTACCTCTTCGAAAGACCCTTATTTACAATGAGTAATTTCTTTCTATCTCAAGAATACCAGCAGTGACATCCTTTAAAGATGGCAGGTATACGAGTATAGCACATGTAAACGATGAGTGGTTTAATATATAAAAAAGCAAATTTATAATAATAAGTAAGCTTACGAATATTTAGAAAATATGATATTTTCTAGATCAATATCAAATGGATAGATCAAAGTGAACCAGGTAAACTCTAGTTCATAGTTAACCGTGTTAGGGACCGTATAATGAAATCACAAAACATACTGGCTATAAGACCGTCTACGCGGTCTGCATTGTAATAACAACAACGCACGGTAACGAACGCACATAAATTTTAAGCTTACGAATATTTACTATTATTCTACATCTGTGCTAGAAACATTCGCATAGCATTTGTCTAAATACAGCGCTCTATCTAAGTATTTGTCATATATACGAAAATTTAAAAAATACTCAATTTAAAAGTGAATGCCACTCAAGCTTGCATATTATAATTAATATTAATGCTCAGCTTTTGGAGACTATTTTAATAATTATATCAATTACAACACAAGCATAATCTTGTCAAGCAATAAAGTATATAAAAGAGCATTTTACCTACAAAATATCCATTATGCTAAAGGTCGTAGCAACTAATAAACATGACACATGTTATTAAAAATATGTCCTCCTTAGGTACATAGTATCCCTTTACAAATAACCCAAAGGACGAAGGATCGGATATGTGGATATCATTCACCTTTATAGGCACTAATATTGACTTACGATCACTTTCCTGAGATACTCTATCCTAATGATAATTGAAGGAGACATTAAAAAGACGGGTAGCCAAAGTTGCGTCTTATCATATGGAATCACGTCCTATGTCTGCAGTAATATAGAAATATTTAAATGAGGTTATGATGTTGTAAGCACTTTTGATTAAAGTGGCGGTGGGCAGGGCACATAGCGCGGAGAACTGAAAGCCGAGAAAAGTTCTAGAATGGTGACTACGCACCGGGAAGCTCAGGGTGGGGAGACCCCTCACATGGTGGACTGACGGCCTGGTTAGGACGGTGGGAAGCCGATGGATGAGGGAGGCACAGGAGCGCATAGGGTGTAAACGTTTGGAGTAGGTCTATGTCCAGCAGTGGGCGTCTATAGGATACGGAAGCATTATTATTTGTATTGTCCTCGCATAGTCCGCACAAGATCCAACGCAACTACGGACTATAACTTCTAAACCAAAGAGTTCATGAAATAAAATTAAGATTGGCTAGAAGCTTCTGTAGGATTTCAGCACAAATTAACTCCCTTTTACACGTTAGGTATCAGCTCTTTTAGTATATTTTTACGATACAAGTAATGCAAAAGTTAAGTTCTGTTTTTCTAATTCATTACTATACGTCAGTTCTAAGAATTTTCTTTACTTATTTACGTCCATATAGATCATCCGTGAAATTAGCTTTGGCAACCTACGCATCGGAAAAAACTCCGAAAAAAATTGATCAAATAATATTATCTTTTCGGCCCTATTTCCTAACATTCCCCTTCTAACTATATAACTATACAAAATATTTAAATATTAACATTCTGTTTATTTTTAGCCAAAGTATAATTTGTTTTCTGAGCCTGGAATTGAACTCAAAACCTTTACATTCAAAGGTTAATGGCCCCGATGAAAAAGTCAGAACTTAGAAATTTTCCATTCGTTTTTTTTTTCGATTGCTTTTACTAACTTTTTTCCCCACTCCAGGCTATTTCTTCCACGAAGTTTTTATTCTTAAGTTTTTTTTTCTATCGAAGACTGTTTCTTTGTGGAGCGTTCCCGTATTCGCAAATACAGTTTTTAATGAAATTGAAGATTTTAAGTGGCACCAGTAACATGGACCGCGGAGACCAATGCAAACAGAGCTGAAAAATTTAACCAGTGCTAGTTGACCGTTTCAAGTAAACTTGCAGCAAAAGCCAACATTGGTTCCATGTTATTTCTGTATTCTAAAAACGGAAAAGTTTTTTGATGTTCAGTATTCTATTTATTTGGGTTAATCAAGAACTAAATGGTACAGAAGTTTCGAGAGTTCGAATAAATAAATATTCGTCCTCATTTTCGCTACATTGCTACAAATTGGACGTGACTTCTTGTTACTAGGTTGATAGTTATGTTTACATTGGAATTCGTTATCATCGTACTTGTCCTAAATCCAATTAAATTATTCATTCCTAGAAAAACTAAGCAAAGTTCAATATAATTTTTTATTAATCTTTGTTGGTTTCTACTTATTTTATATTTTTGTTTAATAACGCCAAAATTTATCTCACATTATCCTCGCTGGATTCTCGGGTCTCTTTTAATATTTTACATTCTGTGGTCGATTAGCGTGATGTGTCTTGCGATACGGATTGCATGAGGCCTTTTTACTGTTCATAGCGGATTAGGTGTTTTGTCTAACCAAGTACCACGATCAACACTTTTGGGGCTGTAGGAATTAATTTTAATAATAAGTATATGACTGAAGACGCGCCCGCCTTCCACTTTTAACAATTATTTGGCGCCTCCAGCATAAAGCCTTTAAATTGTCAGGACTGTCACGTTGGTCACTCACGTAGATTTCGCGTGCCAGGATTCCCATCAGAAGCAAAGGTGTATCAGACTTATAGATGCATTGCACAAAAAACTCAAAATCACCCCAAGTAATGATATCTTAAGAATTACTTTTACCAGGTACAGAAATTTCTGCAATAAGCTTTTAAAAACAATCAAATTAGACTATGATAGGAAAACCGTTAACAAGGCAGGTAATAATCCAAAGCAGATATGGTCGGTTATAAATAACATATCAGGTAGAACAAAAAATACAGAAAGTGCATCGTCTCATTTGTTGAATATCTGGGCCACACCGCAGTGTTCGATAAATGCTGTTAACGAGTATTTTTCAAGGATTGGCAAACAGCTTGCGGAACAAAACTTAAGCCCACAGAGTGAGCGACTTGAGCTCATTATGGAGAATAAAAGTCCACAATCAATGGTCATGTTACCAACCGACGAAACAGAAGTTACTACTATCTTAAGATCACTTCGCTCGAACTGTGCTATGGGTTGGGACAAAATATCCAGCAATCTTCTACAGAGATATGAAACCACGATAGTGCCTCCGTTAACTTACTTTTGTAACCTTGCCTTCTCTACAGGCAGATTCCCCAACGTATTTAAAGAGGCCGTCATACATCCAATCTATAAGAGTGGGGACAGAAACAGTATTAATAATTATAGACCGATTGCTGTACTCCCTGCTCTATCAAAAATACTGGAACGGATTATGAATGGTAGACTCGTTGACTTTCTGGAGAGTAACAATCTGTTTTCACCAGCGCAATTTGGGTTCCGTGCAGGTAAATCTACTTCTGATGCAGTACACGAGCTTACTTACCATATAGTAACAAATATGGATGAGGGGCAGAAGGTTTTAGGTGTGTTCCTGGATATTTCGAAGGCATTCGACACGGTTTCTATACCTCTGCTAATCCGAAAAATGGAAAACCTGGGAATAAGAGGGGTCTCACTCAGCCTTTTTAAAGACTACTTGTGTGAGCGTACTCAGAGAGTTAAAATAGCCGAATACACAAGTGACGAGCGCACACTCAGTTATGGCACGCCTCAAGGGAGTGTGCTTGGTCCTACGTTGTTTCTTATTTATATCAACGATTTGGGTATGCTCACTCTTCCCAGAGGTAAAATAATAAGTTTTGCCGATGACACCGCTCTCCTGTTCAATGCTGATACTTGGGACGAAGTATATAAGTACACACAATTAGGCTTCAACATTGTGTCGAAATGGTTACAAAGCAATCTACTAACTTTAAATAGCGATAAAACGACGTATATCAGGTTCTCTCACAAAAATAACACACTGCAGTCAACAACTCAAGTCATAAGAGTTCACACTTGTCTTGGCCCACACAGGGATACATGTGACTGTATGCAATTGCAAAGAAAAGATGCAGTTAAGTACTTAGGAGTTGTGATTGATAGCAATCTCAGATTTGACGAACATATTATTATACATGCGATAAATACCAGACTACGAAAACTGATATACATCTTTAAAACATTAAGAGGTGTCCTAGGTTTTAAGCAATTAAAAAATGTATACTTTGCCCTAACACAATCAATAATAACCTACTGCATTACATCTTGGGGTGGTGCGCCGAAAACCACACTGATTAGCTTGGAGAGAGCACAAAGAGCTATTCTAAAGGTGGCGTCCTTCAAGCCTTACCGATACCCCACTGACTTATGGTACAGAGACTGGAGAGTTTTGACAGTCCGCCAGCTTTTTATACTTAACACCTTAATAAAACAACATACATTACTTAAATATGATCAATCATTAACCAAAGGTAAAAAAAGATACAATCCTGTACAACGCAAGAAACTGACCAAAAAATTTTCAAAGCGGTTCTTTTGTGACTTGGGTGGTTACCTATATAATAAGGTCAATAAAAATTTACATATATTCAGTCTTACTAAAAACAAATATAAAATAGTAAATAGTTTTTCTACAAAACATGTGTAATACATAATTCGAAGTAAAGAAAACACGTTTGATGCCTAACATTAATCGTAATTATTGACGCTATAGTAAATGATGAAATTTTTTTTTCTTTTATTATATTAAAATTAACTCAAATGTGATAAGCTAGACCCAATGCAGTGATAAAAAAAACTAAAGTAACTAGGTAAGTACGCTAGAATGAATCAATTATAGCAATTATAGCTAGTAAATTTACCTTTGCTTATTCATCAAACGTGTTTTCTTTACTTCGGATTATGTATTACACATGTTTTGTAGAAAAACTATTTACTATTTTATAACATGTTGTATACCAATGGAAAGAGGATAAAGTAAGGCATTTTTTCAGAAAATGGAAGAACTTTCTCTCTTTTTTTTTTTTTTATTGTACTGTGAAGTTGATCATATCTTTAAATTTTCCTTATCTCAACAGTTTTGTCAGTCAATAAAAGAAAAAGTTGGCGTTCTTGGCTAGCTATGTTGAATTTATTTGATGCTCCTAATATTAAACTTTAAAATAAAACATAATTATAAGGACTCACGGAAGACATATTTTTTTTAATTTAAGTTTTCATCGTAAATATTGGGTTTTTCTTAAAAAATACCTTTACATCGATATCTAAAATATGTTGAGGTTAAAACCGGCTAGGTGAGTGAGGAAAGACGGGTAATGACCTCTTCTATCAGCTATTTCAATTTGGCAAACGATGTACCAAACACCCTGTATATTATTATTATTATTATTTTCCATAATACTCGGGTCTATTGGAGACCCGGTTCTTTGGAAGGCATACATCGGGCCGAAGCCAAGACGAAGAGGCCCTTTAAGAGATATTTAATCTGGTAATGGATACACAGGGCAGATACCATCTCTATATATATATATTATTATTATTATTAAAGGTGGTAGGAATACGTATATTATCTATATTTTCAAGAATCAGAATAATCATACAATTTATGTTAATCTTTTTGTAAATCTTTCCCATTTTTAAAAACTATGACCTTATAAATAAACAATATTAACCATATTGATATTACTATGCTAGTAGTACTATCAGTACTGTAACAGTAGATACTACCTACATCTATTTGTAGAAGTTGCTATCGAAGTTATATTTATCATTACAACAACAAATAAGTATTAAGATACTCTATAAGTTTTCCAATTTATATTAGCAAAACACCTAAAAGATAAATATATCTAAAAAAATTAAGAGCTTAGGAAGAAACCAAAACCTCATCAATAAATATACCAAAAAATTCAAGTCGCAAATAAAAGTTATACCAATAAATAGCTAGAAAGATAAATAACATATCTAAACAGCACATTAAAGTAAAGCATACCATAAATCTGTACGACAAACACCAAATAACAGTTACAAGTTGCCGCTAACCGTTTCATTTCCGCGCAACATTTTTCTTTGACATATTTTTCACAATACATCGCTGCGCCGGCAAAACTTAGCCTGATTAATCCGATGTTAGATTTATAGCATATATAAATCAATTCGAGTACGACAAACAGGGCCCTTTGGTGCCTGTTGATTTTTTTTGTCTTCCTTATTCAATTTATTTCGCCCTACCAATAACTTCCCAACTCCTGGTACACAAATTAAATATTGATTTTCATGCGCCTCGAAGCAAGAATTTTTACAAATTTCATCAGGAAAATATGATTGGATTCATTAAGTTTGACGCTTTGGAGAGAAGAGGAAACGATACGTGGATACTTTGATTAAATTACATTTTTTTATTTAATTATATCTGATTAGATTATACTGATATAGTACTTGCTCTTTTGAATCTTCTGTTGGAGTAATTAAGGAACGAGGAAAATTTGTGTACCGTGTTGTTTAATAACCACGCGGAACAAACTTTTAGACTTGAGTTCAAACAATGCCTCACTTCCCTCTTAAAGATAAAATAGGCTTGTACAATATAAGTACTAAGTGAGCAAATAAATAAACACCACTTATAAATTAGCAGTAAATTACTAAGCTGATTATTTTTAGCAAAACTAAAATTTACAACTTACGTTATTTAAAAACAAGGCAATTATATCGTCGTGAATCTATGAAAATCTCTAATGATTTGTGTTTTAATCAACTTTTATCATTTAATTAATTTATGCATTGCACACACATAAAAGTTTTTATCTATTAGCTATACAGTCTACTATCACTGAAACAGTATTTGAGTGCTTTGACAGAACTAACTAGGCATTCTTATTATCGATGCTGTAAATGTCATCATTTCATGATTTAAAGATCAAATCTCTTGACCATGTCCACAGCCAATAAAAATCTAAAATTATAAGATGATACCCACCAATACTTACTTTATAAAACAGAATTTCTAATAAACATAACATACATTTGCAACAGATATCTATTTTATTGCCACATTACCGTGTCCATAACGGAATGGAATTTCGCATGGAGGCCAAATTGCGTTACCGCCCGAAGCACTGCCTAACATTTTATTACTTGATAAAAACACAGGGAGAAAATTGTGTCCCTTCTTCCTGAATTTTATGGCCCTGTTACACCGATGCAGTGGGAATGTTCGGAATAATCAACTCAACTGACGCAGTTTCTTTTGAACTTGTTTCTGAATGTGAAAATGCATATTTATAGCTTCGACTTCAAAGAGAGATTTACTGGTAAAGTTGAGTGAAGGAAATGTTATGTCGACTCTTCTATTTGACGTATCACTGCAGTCCATTATTTTTCTACTGTATTGGAAATACGTGGCGATTCATTTTTGCGATGACAGTTTGAACTGCATGTCGCTATCAGAATTCAAATGAACGTTGTCGTAAAAACTACGTTAGTTAACTTTATGTTTTTATTTATGACGTGGCATATTTACATCGAACTTGATGTGAAGCGCAAATTTAGTGCAGGAATTAAGGCAAGGGGTCATGAATTGACTTTACTGCGTGGTGACTTTTCAGGTCTGTCACATGACAAGTAAGAGCTTTGCGCTCGAGTGTGCGGTGGTGGGTACCGAGGCTTTAATTCACTACTTCCAATGTTAAATGATAAGTTATGTAAGTTCTAATTTGTATTTATTTTTTAGATTCTAAGCTACTCTTACGTAATTTGCTGTTATTTTATAGTTATAAATAATTTTGATTTATGTAAATGAGGTCAATAAGAGTGCACATTATATTTTGCTGGAATTTGTTCAGAGTCCCTGTTGACTACATTAATTCAACCAAACATGGCATGTGGATCATTGTTTACGGTATGCAACACCATAATTCTTTCAGTGTTAGTAATAAATGGTCTCCGTAGTTTGCATAGTCTGCATAGTGTGTCTACAATGTTAGCACTAATAGATAGTCTGCATAAAGCAAATTATTGTTCTAAAATACAAAATTACTAAATAAAGCGAAAATTGCTTCAAGTACGGGAGACAGTGATTGGAGTTTAAATTCAGCTTAACTTGTTCACAGCTGTTGCCATCATAACAAGACTTGACAAATCTATAATAATAGCATTATACTATATTTGTATCTAAACTACAATGTAAGTATAGTTCAGTTGTTTTATTTATTAGGGTTCAGTTTTGTTGTGGACTAACTAATAATAATTAGCTGTTCATGAAATGCTAAACAATTTTGGTGATTATGCGTGTTTGATATAAAAGAAAAATAACAAAATGATGATAATAACAAAAAAAAAGAAAAAAATAATTTAAAAGTTTTGTATTTTTTTTTTTTTTTTTTTTTTATTTTTTAAAAAGACAACTCCCGCACTAGGGATCATGCCCTGTGTCGCGGGGACTTTTACAAACATCAATTAACGGACACATAGAATACCCAATATTCCAAACAAAAATAAAAAATATCATGATTATCGTCATATCTGCCAACCGAAATTCACAGGTCCTTACAGGCCATCTCTAAGCATTCCCAACCTACGAAAAAAATATATAATTAGCCAAAATAACACCACTAAATCAGACTTTACAGTAATTTTCTTAATTCAATTGAACAATTTATGAGCTAATAAAGGGGATGCTGCATTTCCTCTTTATTTAAAAAGAAGAAAAAAAACTAATTTGCTCGTTATTAAGGATCGTCCGTTCTCACAGAATCCCTATTGGGTCGTTACGTAGTAGAAATAACTGACTGTGATTAACTTTGAGTAAATACTTCGATCCTAAAATATCAATATACAGTTAATAGAGTATTGAAATAATATTGAAGTAAGCCAATAAGTTAAGGCAGCATAAAATATAATTGAACTTTTAATAATGTCTTAATGGGTGGTTATGATGTAAAAATGTTGGTCTTACGTTTCCATCTAATCACGCATGTCGTAAAATCACTTAAACATTACATCTCTACGAAAACGAATAAGGCAATAACTAAAACCCTGTTTCAACTTCATAACAGCCTACTAATGTCCCACTGCAGGGACAGGCCTCCTCCCGCGACGGAGGGATACTTGGCCTACTAATACCACGCTGGCCAGACGGATTGGTATAGGGTTTAATTTCAAATTTTCCCTCTTTTTACTTCGTTAAGATAATATTTACGGATAGTCCCTTAGTCGTCTTTTACGACACCCATGGAATGAGATGGGGTGGTGACATATTGTATTGTATTCTTACTCCGTCACCACAGGGGCATGTTTTAACTTGCTTAGACTACAAGTGGCAAGTCCGTGCAATGGGACATTAATGGGTTGTTATGATTAATGTTCAAACCAAAGTATGTGTAACAAAAGTCGACTAAGGAAGATTTAAACATTATATTATTATTGAATTAAAGGAGAATGTTTTTTTTACTAGGAGCTTTGGGCTAAAATAAAAATTGCTGCCCCCACGTTTGTAACCATTGTACATTGACTCATACCATTGAGCTTATTACATGTTCAAAGAATCAACAAAATTCGCCCCACAGAAATCTAGATATCAGCTGTTCAAAAAATAAAAGCCCTGTGGCACTCCAAGCAGTTATCTACTTAAAAGTCAGTCTGTCCCCAGGTCACTAGCTAGGTTCATTACAAAGATTGATACGTAAGCAACATTTTCTTTTATGGAATCAACAAAATTCGCCCCACAGAAATCTAGATATCAACTGTTCAAAAAATAAAAGCCTTGTGGCACTCCAAGCAGTTATCCACTAAAAAGTCAGTCTGTCCCCAGGTCACCAACTAGGTTCATTACATTGATTGACTGATACGTAAACAACATTTTCTAACGGTAAAAACTGGCTGTTAAGAGGTAGGGTGACCTGGGGACAGACTGACTTTTTAGTAGATAGCTGCTTGGAGTGCCACAGGGCTTTTATTTTTTGAACAGCTGATGTCTAGATTTCTGTGGGGCGAATTTTTTGTAATAGACCTAGTTGGTGACCAGGGGACAGACTAGCTTTTTAGTAAATAACTTTTGCAAGGAGTATCACAAGGGTTTTAGATTTTGAACGGCTGATATCTAGATTTCTGTGGGACGAATTTTGTTGATTCTATAGAAGAAAATGTTGTTTACGTATCAATCTTTGTAATGAACCTAGTTGGTGACCTGGGGACAGACTGGCTTTTTAGTGATAACTGCTTGGAGTGCCTCAGGGCTTTTTATTTTTTTAACAGCTGATAACTAGATTTCTGTGGGACGAATTTTGTTGGTTCCATAGAAGAAAATGTTGTTTACATATCAATCTTTGTAATGAACCTAGTTGGTGACCTGGGGACAGACTTTGACTTTTTAGCCCAAAAAAAACATTCTCATTCTCATCATTCAGGAAAGTTTGAAAAAGTGTGCAAAGTTTCTGCCTAGAGCGTGGTGATTAGTTTGTCACTACCTCTAAAGAAGGTTGTATAGAAAATTAAAGACATTTTACTGTCCTGTAAATCTTTATGCATTGAAAGACAACCTAATTCCGCAAAATTAACGACAGATGTCAACGTTTGTCAGAAAACAAAGGAAGGTGCAATCAAAACACGCTTATCAATTTAGCAATCAAACAACTTATACCGCTCTATTCCGTCACTATTCCACATAACAGCGTAATGAAGTATACCAATCACCCTTTAAGCAGGCATGACATCAATAAAACAATGAATTACGCAATTATAGTTCTTATGCTTATTAGAATAAGGTACAATGTGATCACCTTGATAGCTATAGACAATCTTATAGCATCAATCATAACAGATTAACACGCCGATTGGGATAATGGGCGGACATTGTAATTTAATTTGTGGTTAACTAAGACACGGACGTGACCTCATACCTTAACAAATTAGTTAATAGTATAACAAAACAAAATAGGTACGTATTATGGGTATGGTTAACTTCCACTGAAGTAACTGTTAATAAAAATAATAATTTAGTCTTTCTCAATTATTCAATTTTCTCAAACTAAGTTAATTGGACTAATCTAACTATGGATACAGGACAGTTTAAAAAGCACCTAGTTTTTGTTATAGTTTTAAGTTGGCACACAAGCAAGTCGCCCACCCTAAAGAAAACATGGCAATCGCTGACTTATGTCTTAGTTAGAAATCTGCTAATTTCCCTTTAGGCTTTTACAATACCCGTACAATGAAATAATGTGATGACAGCTCGTAATCTTACTTCATAACCACTCAAAGCTAATATATAACACAGAACAAAAAGTCACATTAAATAGACAATTAAAACTATTTCCCGATACGCGTGGAAAACTACAAAACATAAAAAACTAAGGAAGTTACTTTATGGTGTTGTAAATGTTATTGTTTCTAAGTTCTCATGGCACTTATGCCTTATTTATTCTCATTTATTGAAAGTGAACTTCAATCATTTCAAAGAGACAGTTTATAGTAACGACCTACTTTCTTTAGAAAATATGCTTACGATGTTGTTACGAACAATTTTCATCGTAGTAAATTATATTAGAGACACTAATGTGTAAGTAAAAAATATGATTACTTCGCCGCTAGCACACAGCAAAATATGGACTCTCACTTAATGGAGTAAATTCAAGCTCAGAACTAGACTTTTTCATTCGGTACCTGTTAGTAAACTCATAAGGGTGACGTTTATCAACTTCTCTTGGACTCATGTCGTGTCTAGAAGACGTTTCGATTGGTTTAATAATCTTAATAATCAATCAGATATAAGGCGAGTTTACTTTGTAAGAGTTTCTAACCCTTTTCTCTTATTTATAAAAAGGTACCTAGGTAGCTTATTCTCTAAGTCACCTTGGTGGGAGGTCAACTAAAATCACTTAGTTAGCGACTAATTTACTCAAGATTTGGGCTCGATAGAGCCATGTTCTAAACCTTTGCAAAAAATACCCCCCGAAATATAATGTATAAGCGGTGTGTATGTCTAGTTGCTATAGATAGCACGTTATCATCTGACTACTTCAAAAAGAGATAGAAGATGTTATATAAGAAAAGAAGACTGGTAAGTGCGAGCGACATAGATAAATCTATACTTCTATACTAATATTATAAAGAGGTAAAGTTTGTGTGTTTGTATGTTTGTGACGCTGTAGGGGGTAATCTCTGGATCTAACGAACCGCTTTTAAAAATTCTTTCTGTGTTGAATAGTCCATTTATCGGGTAGTGTCATAGGCTATGTAGTATCGCGCTATGACTAATAGGAGTGGAGCAGTAATGAAATATGTTTAAAAAAGTGACGCGTTTTTTTCGCCGCCTAACGAAGTGGGCACGGGTCAGCTAGGTAGTATATGATATGGCTCTAAAACTCAGATTATAATGCGATTTTGGACTTCGTTAATGATGTATGTTTTAGGCATAAGTTTGGGTTAGTTTGTCTAGCATTAATTTGTATATAATTATAATATGTAGCCCAGTATTTAGTCGACAAATATGATTTGCATAATTATATGTGTAATCAGTGTCAACATGTATTATACAATATGTACTAAGTCACACTCAAAATCAGTGTTAGTTTGTGGCTATGTTGAATAATATATTTGCTGTGTGAATCATTTCGCCGAATTTCATTATTTCTAATATTAAGTCTATAATCTAATATAATCTAAGCTTGTACACCAGGGCAGGGCCCTGTTTCTCGAAAATAACAAGTTATAAGTCTACATGCTTACGTTTAAAACTAAAATTTTACAAGTTTACTTATTTAATTTTGTTTCTCTATGGGAATACTTACCTAAATATTAACAAGTTAAAGAATAGGTTTGTTCGCAATACAAAAAGGAAATGTAAGCATGTAGAATTACAGCTTGTAATTTTCGAGAAACAGGGCCCAGAAAGACTCCTGAAAGTCTGTTTACAGGTAAAGGTCCTTTCGAAAGATAAGGTTTTTGGGTTGCAAAAAGCCGAGAATGTTGCTGGTCACAAACCCAAGGCTTTTAGGGCTGGCGCAAAAACATTAAACTAAATAAAATCATGCTTGTAATAAAATTTAATACCACAAATTCAGCATTTTAAGTACTAATTGCATTGTACACATAAAAACATAATAAAAAAGTAGTGCATTTGGTTCAGAATCCAACAGACAAAATTAAATATTATCATAAGAACATTATTACGGAACAAATGTAACATAGAGTAGCCACAATGCAAATTTTGAAATACGAACCGTAGAAGTCGAATTTAGGAATTTCTATGTACCTACTTTAAAATTATAAAGCTCTTTCTGGCAAATAAACGCTATACCTGAGTGGATCATAGGAACTAGTAGAACTGAAGCCCGATTTACACATCGTCAAGTAGATCTACTTAAATCAATTTAATCAACAACTTACTACTTAACTCGCTACTGTACTTGTCGATGTGTAAATCGGGCTTTAGCGAATAGTTATTTTTATCGAATAAGTATAAAGGATTAAAATTATGCAAGGTATGTCCAATGTCTTTGAAAAGTAATAATTAGGAAAATATAAATTTTAGAGCTTTAAGTCGGCGGATACTAATATTTGTTAATTAAGCGGTAACAATATGACAGAGGGCTGATATTAAAAAAAACAGACATGATTTTGATCAAAAAATGTAATGAAACCATCATGTAACGATCGATTGAACCTAGTAAAATTGCACATTAATAAATAAGTATAGCATAAAATATCTAAATAATAATATAATTTATATTCAACCACGGTGTAAAATTAGAAAAAAGAAATGTAAACGATACAAAATATCTGAACGAAATCATAAAATTGATGATAGTTGAATCCCTAACTTATTCTCGTATCGGCAACTATACGACTTTGTTCGAAAATTGAATATTTGTATAGAGTAAGAATGTATTTGAATATCGAATGCTTGCGTTTGTTTACCTTATTTTGAGCTCATATTTATTTATTTCAAATTTAAAAAATAGAACAGTTGACACACAACAATGAGTCCACAGAGTACAGTAATGAGGTCTTCTGTGGTTTTAGCCATAATGACTATAAAGTCAGAAAATGGAAGGTGCCAAATAAATCTAGATGCTTATGGCTAAGGTAACTAGAAAAATGTATAAATAAAATCTCCCTGTTTTTACTAAGATGACACGATCACAATAAAAACGGCTATCAATATTCAAAACTCATTATAATAAGTTATTAAAAAAAATGTATTTATATAAATACCTTATCATATTCTCATTCTTAACATCCAATTGTCTAAAAAATTTTGTGGATACACAATACACTAAAGGAATGCAAGGCCTAATCATAAGTTGCATCACGTAGGCAGAATAACATAATATTTCATAACGTTATTCATTATAACGTTACAACGTAAAAGAATAAGCAGATAAATTACAACTGACATTTATAAACGTGTAATTAGAAATCAAATATCGAATTCAAATATGGCTGTTAATTATCTATGTAGTGTAGAATTATTTATTCTTTGTTTGTCAATGATTGCGACAGATGAAACATGGTACAGAATAAATGTTTGTGGAGTGACAAAGTAAAAACGAAGAAAGAAACAACTGAAAGAACTTAAAGTTCAATCATTTGAGTTTTCAAAAACTGTAAGACGAACCCAAGAATGTAATAAGTAACCACAGAAGTTTTTTAAACATCTAAAAAGACTTAAGTTCCTACTAATAGTTATCTATTACTAGGCGAAGGATTCTATCACTGCTGGCAGAATGGATTTCTTTTGAGCCCACTACACGTAATATGCTTTTTTTTTATACTAAACACGGCAATATGACTATATCGAACCTGGTGGAAAGCGCGAGTACAGTCCACAAATGAAGCCAGCTTCAATCCAATAAGATCTCATTTACTAAATATCGTGTCTCTTCTGACTTAGTGAATGAGTAAAATCAATTAAATATTATCAAGAACTAATGCTGTGCATAGTAACCTTGCCAACGTCATACGTCAAACGCCCTAGTATTAAAAACATATAAAAAGTGTTTAAACTATTCCAAGGAGGTAACACGTAACCTCATGGGTTGGTTTTACATTCCTGTTACTACTTCCTAGATTATCTATGACACATTATGACAGCTTCAAGCTTAAAAACATTGTTAAGGTAATCGTGTACGTGGTTAATAGTCAATGCTGTGTAAGTTTGTATCTGTATGATTTTAAACAGAAAATTTAGAATAATAGATTTTACATTATTACATCTCAAGTATGATCGTGCACATTATTATAAGCAGAAAGTATCTAAGAAAATACACTAATACAAGTAGTAGGGAATGTAACACTCTGCGAGGCGTAGGTATAGGTCGGAATAAGTCATTTTACACGAAGTCACAGGTTCCAACTCCAAGGAGGTAATGAATTCGAAGCAGGAAATTTGTATGAGTCACAAAATAATAAATAAATATTCCTCACACATTCACACAACGCCATCTAGTCTCAAACTAAGCAAAGCTTGTACTATGGGTACTAGACAAGGGATAAACATACTTAAATACTTTTTTTTGTAAATACATAGGTACATATTATACATAGAAAACACCCAGACCAAAGTAAACAATCATGTTCATGCACTCAAAAATTTGCATTGAGCGGGAATCGAACCCGAGACCTTTGCGTAACAGTCATGTTATATAAAGCCACTACGCCACAGAGGTCGAAAATAATCCTGAGCCTTCAGGCTTTTTGTTTCCGTTAAAATAATGACAGTAAAAGTCCTCGCGACATCACGGGCAGGTTTTACAGTTATAAATAGTTATACTGCGGGAATTATCTTAATGGAAAAATACATTTTTACTTTTGGTACCTTTACATAGAAATAGGTGTTAGCACACCTTTAAAAGTAAATTGAATGAAAAACATTCATCGATAATTCATGCTTCGTTCATACATAAGGCAATAATTTATTACCTATCTGATATGCGAAGGTCAAATATTAAATGTCAATAATTTTTGGTACTTATTTTTATTTTCAACAAAGACTTTTATAAAACTTTAATAAGATTAGTCAACATCAACATAACATCCTGAATTGTCCTACTGCAGGGATATCAAGTTTATTTAAAACAATTTCTTCACTTAGGATCGAGCATTGTATCGCGGAAAATATTTTTTACACACATCGAATTAATCATCCAGACTAATCCAGAGTCTAGACAATCGCTTGTGGATTGCGCCAAGAATTATCTTGCATGGAATTCGAAGCCGTGATCTCGTGTCAAAATCAATCAACGAGCCTATTGCAGTCCACTGCCTGGACATAGGCCTTTCCCAACACTCGCCACAGAACTCGGTCCTACGCCTTCCGCATCCAATCCGACTCAGAGACTTTATGAGGTCGTCGGTCCACCTAGCTGGGGAGCGCCCTACACTTCGTTTGCCGAGTCGTGATCTCGTGTACGGCCGTCTCATTGTCGCACCGAGTTAGTTAGACACTATCCCCCTTACTCATAAACGCCTCTTAAATTTTTGTCAAATGATTAGATATTCTTACCGTTTTGTTTGGTATAAGGTTGGTTTTGCTAATAAAAATCTAGCTAAACAGTGATTAAATTTAAGAGGCGTTTATGAGTAAGGGGGTTAATTTACACTTTTATCGATAATCGGAATACATGATGTTAGCAAGAGTTTATAAACTGTGATTGTCTTCCCCTTTTAACCATTTTAGAGATAAAAGACTTATACCACTTATTATGCCGTTTTACTTTGATAAATTAACAAACGGAACTAGATTGATCGACAGACAAAATCGTATGTTAATTAATGAACAAAAAAATAACATTTAATTTTAATTTGTAATTAATTGATCGTTAATTAAGATAAGTTTAACATATATTCATAATTAATCATTAAGTAAGGCAATGACCTCAGGTAGACGAAAACGTTTATAGTTTACCTACGTTACTTCAGCACTATGAATTGCGTCAGTTATTGGATGTATTATTCTGACAACCAATTGTTTTTACTGGGTTTTATAATTTTATCGGGTAAAATAGTTAAAAATTATAAATGAAATCATTTTTTTTTTCATTTTTTCTTTCTATGTTTCTTTTAACGGTGATTATCACATGCCATCAGGGCGCTTAGCGTGGAGCTAGGACCACTTTACTCAGTCCCACATGTTCCAGTTACTTATAATTTTAGACATTAAATTTAAGATCACAAAGTAATTACATCAATATTCTCAAAAATAAGTAAATTGATTTGTATTTCAGTTTATTGTTTTGACAAGTTCAAAATATTATTCGAAACTTTTATCGATATGACAAGCTCAGACAAAGGGTACAGATGATACCTACTGTCTCAGGAATCGATACAAGCATCTTAATCGCATCAACTAGTTGATGAGTAAATCTGCATCTGTTCGGATGTATTGTGTAACAGTGCTGTCACTATACATGTAACATGCTCGTACTTTACATGGTAGGTACCAAATAATCCGTTTATGCTATATCTTTGTTGATCAGTAAGAATATAGCGCTTATTTTTACCTTATTGCATGTCCTTTTGCAGCTGCAGAGATGTGCCTTCTCCTGTGAAAGAGAAAAAAAAAACCTTTAAGTAAATATTAGGTTGGCCAGACATTAGACAATTTGGTTGTATCAAGTTTGGTCCAAGCTAGAGTTCTTGTGTCAAGCAAAGATTCTTTTTTTAAAACAATAAATCGTATAAAATGTAACTACTAAATGACATTTAACCATTTTGTCTATTACATCTTTCTTTCTTATACAACACAAGCAGACATTCGAAATCACATACCAACACAAAACAATAAAACAGTTTCACTAAACCAATAACATACAATCCTATTGCACCGTGACTCATCAAGCAGAAACGGATTCTACGTTCGATATTCAATACAATAGGTTAATATGCTTACAAATACCGACACATTTGCTTTGCCTACGTCTGCGGGAACAACAACAGACTATTCTAGACAATACGCTCCAAGGATTACGTCCTGGAATCCCATGCAATAGTTTAGGATATAATTTAATGCATACAGTCGGATAGTTCGAGACACCTTGATGCTTTGATTGGAGCGTGATGGCTGTGTACTACGGAGGTACAAAAGCACGCTAATGAGGAAATCGTGTACACAACAAGCTTAATCGAGAGTCGAACAGTGATTGAGTGAAAGTATGTGTATGTAGTAAAGTGGACTGAACCGGTAATGTGTGCTGTAACAATGTATAGTCGTAAATGTTTTGAACTTGAATGAAAACTGGAACACGTGGTGAGTTGAATATTAATATACGTAACAGATGACACAGAAGTCAATAGAGTAAAACAGAATTCCTCAGTACCAAAGTGGTTGTGCCTGTGCCGGGTTCAAGCCCCACAGAAAAAAAAATACTCGGAAATTATTGTCTTGAGACTATTTACTCTGAAATTATTTTCACATCAGTAAAACTCCTCTTGACAAAATGCTCGATCTCTAGTACTGCACTATAGCTATCAAACACCTGCATACACTTCAATTTTCATAGCTCCAATGGTTCCTATGATGCAGAATAAATACAATGTGGTAAAGCCATTCGTATTTTGTTGTTTCAATGATTATTATAAATTGATTTGTCACTAACAATTTGTTGACAATGCGGCTCTCCAGTTTTGATGTTCCTAACCTTCCCCAGACATCGTGTGGTCGTCTGTAATGTGTGAGCATTGTTCGACACACCTAGACATAATGACAAACACTTTGTACGCAGTTCGACTACTGTACATACCTCTATTTAGTTATTAACATCAGTGTGAAGTTCTTCCACTCTCACTAGTAAGCTCAATGACAAAACGTCCTACTATTGCAATTAAATAGTTATTATACATACATACATAAATAAACTCACGCAGTTTTCCCATGAGAGGTAAGCAAAGACCACTAAAGAACACCTAAATACTAGTTATTTTTTAATGTAAATTTTTGTTTTCTATTGTAAGTCGTATATTTACTATTGTAAATTTTAACATTGTAACAATTAGACACACGTTACGTTTGTCAGTTTGGCTTATGTTTATGTTCTCGTAAATCTCTACTTTTCCGGTATATTTCTGTGTGCTACTAACGAACGTAACGCTATGTTTTCGTTGTAAACGAGATCTCGGTCATCGGTCAGCTTGTTAGAATTTTCGAAATGTAAGGACGTACCTATGTAGGAAAGGAAAAGTAAGTAGAAATGTAGAGTTGGTCATTTTTACTCTCAGAAAAAGTTCTGAGGGTAAAAATGACCAACTCTAAATTTAACGACGACGTACGATTAACGTACGACTCAACAATTTGTAATTTGTTTAATTGTTTAAATGTTTTTTTTTAGCTCAGTATAATCTGTCACTTTATAATATTGGTCACTTTATATTATTAAACTGTTTTTTGTATGGTCCTGTATTAATTTGTATGGTATAATTAAAGTTGGTTATGTATTTTATTACATTTTAAACTTTAATAGATCCGAAACGTTTAAAATGTTAGAACTATTATTAAACATACAAAGTAATAAAAAAAATGTGATAATTTTTGTAGAAATATAAAGAGTACCTTTTCTACATCTACGTTGAAGAGCTATAGGCTAAGAATAGTAAACTAATACCTAACTACTAACTCCATCGTTAAATGGCGTAAGACATACACTATTCGTATTGGTCATAAAAATTAAACCGCGTTGCTTAATACTTAGTGTTATTATAAACTTTTATATATAAGTAATGAATGAATGGCAATTAAATCAATCGAAATTTTGAAATTTACCCTTGAGTATAAGAATTTAAGTAAATAGCGCGTAGACTGTATTACACACATTCTATGGAAAAATCGATCACTGTATACCAATTTGATAAGGTGTGTACGGCGATTTTCGGGAGTTTAATCTTCTTACATGAAATGCAACTCAAAATTACGCTAAATAAACTTCAAGCCAAAATGGTATTGATGATTTAAGGTTACTTTAGCAGAGGAGGCCAGTTTCTGCCTCTATACATTTTTTTTTTTCTTTTTCAGCAAAGTTTTGTAATAGACCGGTAGCGCTGGGCTTTTTTGAGGTAAAAAGTTTCAAAAATTCTAAAGTTTTTAATTTTTTGCATGTGTATACAGGTATACTTAAGGAACGTAATTCTGCATTTTGTGTCATTTCTATTCACGGCACTTTCCGAAATTCAGTTTTTTGTAGCTGATAATTTTAATTTGCTATAAAATTGACAAAATAAATTTAGAGTTTATAATTGTTGTGGTATCATGTCTAGGAATGCCTGCAGTGTATACTGACCCAGTTTGTGTCATCTTCATCCACGGAAAACTTACTTATGAACAATAATGTTAAAACAGGGGCAAAAAAAAATTAGAGTTTTATAAATATATATTTTCTATCTCAGGTCACTTAGATATAACCGCTGTATAAAATTGTGTCAAATTAAACCACGGAATTTTAAGATATTTAACCATTTTGTAGTTTACGCCTACCAACGCTTCAAAAAAATATTAAAGTTTTTAGAATTTACATATTCAATATCTTAAAACCATAACAAACAAAAATCGTGAGTTTGTGTCAGTTTCATCCACGATTTATTAAGTTTTAAGTAAATTAAACAGTTTATCCGAGGGGCAGGGAGCGCGGGGCGCGCGGCCATTCATTGCCGGTGCGCCGCGTGCGCCGCGCTCGTGCGACGGCGAGCCGCGGCAAGGATACGTAGTAGGTACCCACAATCAGTCAGCCGGCGGCCGTCCGCAATCTCAATACCTACAAATGTCGAAGTCAATTCTTATTTTATATAAGTACCTATTTGTTCATGTTTCGAATTCGCTTTTAATTTATATTAAAGCTCAACTAATAACCGGCCAGGGCGACATACTCCTATACTTTTCTATGTAATTGTAAAATGACTATTATATAATTATAGGGAATATAGGTGAGTAGGTAGTCTGTTAGCTAAACAAAATATAAATAAAATACCTATATTAACAAAAAAAGATACAAGTAATTGTAATACCCGTGCCCAATTAAATGATTAAGTTAGTTTCAACTTTTAGTTTTTAATATTTAACTATAAATCCTTGATATCCTGATAAAATATTGTTTTTCCACAATTACCTATTATTATGCGTTTCGAATTAGAATGTGCGAGACCCTGCGTCATATTGTGACGTTATAAATGTCAAATCAAAAGAAATAGGTAGGGTCAATAAAAAAATATTCATATTAATAATTACACTCTATGTTATTATATTAATTTTACAAATATTTTAGTCATTGAAATACTTAGGTAATTGATATTAAATGTATGGCAGAAAATGAATGAAAATCGGTACGGTAGTATTCAAATTTACCGCAAAAAGACAGATATACACGCTGCATAACTATATACTTACCTACCTAGATTCCAAATTTTTATCTAAATCGGTTCAGTAGTCGTGGGATAAAAGCAAGAAATTCAGACAGACATATTTTCGCAGTTATAATATCCACGTTGTTATTGTTTTTCCTTTTAAGATACTTCCTTCCAATTTTTGCTATCTAGGTGATGCCTGTGACTTCTTCTTCGTTAGTTAGTAAAAAGTGTACATGTTAATAAAGGTCAATACGTAAGGTAGTCAAAAATAAAAGAAAAATTAAATCAGTTATTCAATATTTATTCATAAATTATTGTACATTCAACACTCGTTAACAACAAGTAAAATAATAATAATATAAAATATTTTTTTCATATAGTTCAATACCACCTTCCTCCACTCCCATAATATTTTAGGGTAAAATCACAGTTCAGTACAACAAATAAAATAATAATATAAAACAAAAAATTCTCTTGGCAGTCAGTTTTATAACAAATCAGCGCTTTTAAAATAGACACACTATAGGCAAACGATTCTTATCAATTATTACTACCTTACTCCACTCCCATAATATTTTAGGGTAAACTCACAGTTCAGTACAACAAATAAAATAATAATAAAAAACAAAAGATTCTCTTGGCAGTCAGTTTTATAACAAATATAATAAATATTATAGTAGTGTGGTTTTCCACAGATATTTTTTTGTAAATGTAACTGGGTTGCTAATAAATTCTCAAAAATTCTCAAATTCTAAAAAAAATCTTAATTCTAGAAAAAAATCAGCGCTTTTAAAATTAGGCACACTATAGGCAAATGATTCTTATCAATTACTAGCTTTTGCCCGCGGCTTCGCTCGCGGTTAAAAGTATTATTATAAATTATGTTTTAAAAAAACCGGAACCTTATGAGATCACTTTGTTGTCCGTCTGTCTGCCTGTATGTTAAAACCATTTTTCTAAGGAATGCGTGGAGTAGCTAAGTCGTAATGTCACAGAATTTTGGAAAGATGATTCGTGACGTCATAGAATTTTTGACAGTTGAGTCGTGACGTCATAGAAATTCTGACAGATGAGACGTGACGTCATAGAATTTTGGCGGGAAATTTTTTTTGACAGCTACGTCGTCGTGCCGATGCCGACATAAAGTTGTGGCGGGATTCTTTTTTTTGCAACTTCGTCGTAACGTCATAGAATTATAACAGCTGAGTCGTGACTGCATAGAATTTTTGGCAGCTGAGACGTGACGTCCTAATAAGGGCTGAATTAATCAAAATCCTATATTAGCGGACGTCTTCATAGTAGCTCCAATCTTTAATTTCAGTTCAATCATTCGAAAATGAAAGAAGATTTGTACAAACCTTTATCCTATTTTACCCTTATAGCGGTAGATTTTTTATCAAAATACTTTTTAAGGAGATCCCTACTTTATAGTAGCTATCTGCATGCAAAGTCTCAGCCCGATCGGTTTAAAACTGACAAAGTTTCATACAAACTTTAATCCCCTATTTATTTTATTTATTTATGTAATACAGAAACAGGTTACAAACCTAAAGTTACAGAATTTTATATAAACAGTATACATAGTTGCAGGTCTGAAGCCCAATTAAGTCTGTATACAACATCTACTATATAAAAATAAGTCGGGTTTTCCTTCCTGACGCTATAACTCCAGAACGCACGAACCGATTTCCACGGTTTTGTAGTCGTTGAAAACGTTGAACATTATTACGTAAATGTAAACACATAAACAAGCAACTAAGCAACCCGCCGCACACGCTGTCCGCCGGCCGCCTCGTCGAGCGGCGAGCTAGGTACATACACACATCCCTCAACCCCGCACGCCGCGCCCGCTGTCTTCCCCGCGCTCGCCCTTTATGAGAATATTGTATATTTTTCCTCAAATAATAAAATTCCGTGGATGAAAATGACACAGATTATTAATAGTGTTTTATTGCAATATAATGATCAAAAAGACGTAACTTCTAAAAACTTTAATTTTATTTTGTGGCTTTTACATGGCATTATTACATTATTTATTAAGAAAATACAATATCTTTATAAATCGTGGATTAATTCGACACAAAATTGTTTGTACAATAGATATTAGTGTACTGAAACAATTGTGATCTATATTCCAAACTCTAATATTTTTTTCAAGTAGTTAGACGAATTGTTAAGTACTGGTTAGTTGTCACGATTTCCGTGGATCGAAATGATACAAAACGCCTATGGACATCAGTTACTACTCCAAGATTACGAAGAAAGTAAAATTATAAACTCTAATTTTTTTTTCGTCCAATACTGATCGAAAAGACAAATACCTAAATTTCTGCCTATGCGGGTACCTGGGGTGACACAAAATGACATATTATGTTGGGTAGGTGGTCTGGCAACTATGTGCAAAAAATAAAGAACTTTAGTATTTTTGAAACCTGAAAACCTAGCGCTACCGGTCTATAACACCCCTTGCAAAATGATATAATACAATCTGCCCTTGAAGTGTCGGAGTAAGAATAATTACATTTCAAATTACTTTTTTCATATTAAACAAAGTTACATAATAAAGTATTTAACACACACGTGTTTAAAAGTTTATTAGACGTAGAAACCATAAGCCAATACAAACGTAGAAAGTTGCAAGTATTTTAACTTATTACAAAGTTACGTATAGAAAGTTTGACATACGCAACTTCCTATTTAATATCTCATACGTGAATTTTGCTTGTTTATCTCGTTATATAAATTTTGTGTAACATTCTTTATGGCCCTCTCATAACAGCCCTTTAATGGCCCACTGCATGGACGGGCCTCCGGAGGGATACTAGGCCTACAATACCACTCTGGCCATATGGATTGGTATAGGATTTAATTTTAAGTTTTTTATTTCGTAAAGATAATACTCACGGATAGTCCCATAGTCGATTTTTACGACACCCATGGGATGAGATGGGGTGGTATCATATTGTATTCTTACTCCGTCACCACACGGAAACGCATATAGCCTTCTACTGGGACAAAATATATATACATTTATAGAGAAAAAAATCTGAGGCGTTAAGCATGTTACTAAACATTACATTGACCCTTTGAATCAAGTACTGTGTTTGTATGAATTTGTAATATGATAATAAAGGATAAAAAAAAAGTGAAAATTTTAACCACTTTTGCTATAGAAAAGAACCAAAAGTATACTTTGCCTGCCTAACAGTGATATCATCTTATTTTTTTTTGCAAAGATTAGTCCCTCACCAGGTAGGTACCTATGGATCTCTGTGTAGCGCCGACATGAAATAACAGGCTAAAAGTATATCCAGGAAATAAAATATATCAAAGTATCCATAGTAATATTATAAATGGAAAGTGTTTCTGTCTGTTTGTCTTTCTTTCACGGCAAAACGGAGCGACACGGCGACGTAACGAATTGACGTGATTTTTTAATTGGAGATAGTTGCAGGTATGAAGAGTAATATAGGCTACTTTTTTTTTGCTACCCCGAATCTAACGCGATCGAAGCCGCGGGCAAAAGTTAGTATAAAATAAATCCAATAATTTGATTTTTTTTTTTGCTATCCGCGCTCAAATGATTTTCGTCACCTATGCCACCGATACAGTCTCCAAATACAAAAAAGGCGTCATTGAGTTGTAAATATAAATTTATTCTCACTTCTATCGTACCAATAAAATTGTATGCATTGTTAAGTGAACTAATTATTTACTCTCATAGATATACGTATAAACAATATGATTCTATCACGTATACGACAACGTAACATAATGCTTGGGAAATGCTATTGTTACACATGACAGCGATACTTAGTTTTATACGCATTGCGTTACATGACGTAATGGCATTGCTTCATTGACTAATAAATATACGTGGATAATCTTTTCAATAAAGGGTAACAACTTGTTTAAAACATTTTAGACTGTAACTATCTCTCTGTGTGGCGATTAAGTGGTGTTACTACCCCAGCTTATTCAAATTGTTTAAAAGACAACTAAGGGAAATTAGGAAAATCTTTGAAAACAAAGAAGAAATCTTGACATAAAAATCTGGCAAGAGTCACTGAAGGTGGCATTATCAAAAGATGAAAAGTTCGAAATAAATTCTGTACCATTCCCTCAATCCAGCAATTTGTTTTTGCCTAAATATCCCTGCACCACTAAGAAGATATTATAGATGACTATCCCTGCAGTAGCCTACCTAGTACCAGCAAAAGCTAATAAAATAAACACCTTAAGTATAAAACAGTCCATAGTTAATCGACCATACCATAATATATTACTTTCGTGATGAATGTTCACTTTGCGTCCTTATCGACAATCAGTTGACTGTTTGATTTTCTATTTACTTTTGTATCCGCGTGATATTTCAATGGTAAACACTACCCTACATACCAACTTACGTGACCGGCCTGAAGTTGATGCGAGTGTCTGCGCAGATGTCAGTTTTAGATCTAAATGGGGGGAGGGTAGAGAGCGGGTGTTTTATTTTGTTCCTGTACTTGCGTGAACTTCTTTGATAGCTAACTTCAAGCTGGATGAGATAGTTCGGTCCTACTTTACTTTTGTACCCGCGTGATATTTCAATAGTAAACACTACGCTACGGTACATTTGTTACAACACGGATGATTTACTATTGTTACAAGAGATTCGGGAGAGACATTGACGTAAGTAATGGGGTACATTTTTACTTAGGTATTTTTATAGTGTGTTTGTATTTGACTCTTTGCTAAGTTTCTTACATGAAATTGTTGGGCGTCTCATCAAAATTAAGATACTTACAAATAATTCATTTTGCAAAAATAGTCTAGGAAACCCAGACAATTATGTCAATTCCTACAAAAACTTTCTTTTAAAATACGTAGTTGTAGAAAAAGTAATAAGAGTCCTGTACCAAAACCACTACACTATAAAGATGCTAAAAAAAAGGTATGAATGTAATGAATGAATAACTCGTGGAATGTACTTTACTATATTTTAATGGATACATAAGTTAAATATTAATATTATATTTCTCATAATTTACTCCATAGGTTAAAGTACTCGATCGTGTCTTGAATGCATGTAATATGAGTAATTTACACTTAAGTTTAAAATACATAACATAAGTACTAATGTAATAGGTAAAGTGGCAAATAACAGTGTTGTAATATCGGAGAAGACAGTAATTGTGGTGGTTAGGCAATGTTGTAAGTCCGGTAAGTGAACAGCCTCGAAGCAGCAACTGAGTAAAAGCTTCAAATGTCTTAACCAATAGGTATATAAATTTGTCTTGCTCTTGGCAGGTATGTATGTATATTAAGTAAGTTTTGTTAATATGTATGTATTTGAATGTATTGGGAGAGGCCTATGTCCAGCAGTGTATTTACAATAAAAAGTATTTAAGTATGTTTATCCGTTGTCTAGTACCCATGTTTTTAGATACAATAAAAAGTATTTAAGTATGTTTATCCGTTGTCTAGTACCCATGTTTTTAGATACAATAAAAAGTATTTAAGTATGTTTATCCGTTGTCTAGTACCCATGTTTTTAGATACAATAAAAAGTATTTAAGTATGTTTATCCGTTGTCTAGTACCCATGTTTTTAGATACAATAAAAAGTATTTAAGTATGTTTATCCGTTGTCTAGTACCCATGTTTTTAGATACAATAAAAAGTATTTAAGTATGTTTATCTGTTGTCTAGTACCCATGTTTTTAGATACAATAAAAAGTATTTAAGTATGTTTATCCGTTGTCTAGTACCCATGTTTTTAGATACAATAAAAAGTATTTAAGTATGTTTATCCGTTGTCTAGTACCCATGTTTTTAGATACAATAAAAAGTATTTAAGTATGTTTATCCGTTGTCTAGTACCCATGTTTTTAGATACAATAAAAAGTATTTAAGTATGTTTATCCGTTGTCTAGTACCCATGTTTTTAGATACAATAAAAAGTATTTAAGTATGTTTATCCGTTGTCTAGTACCCCTTAGTTTAGGACTAGGTGGCGATGTGTGAGGTTTATTTATTTATTATTATTTATTATTATTCAAGCTTAAGACGGTTATTTCTAGAAAGCAAACCCTTGGGTAGGATTTGAAGCGGAGAACTAGCGCATTGCAGCCCCATACAACACAGCGTTACCAACAAGGTTGTTATCACAGGTTGTTATTGTGCGACCTAACTTCATTGTGTAAATGTGTGTGTAATTAGCATTATAAAATAATGAATCACAAAAGCAAGGTACCTTTCTAAGGCATATAGAACCTCAATAGCATTCCGCAGTCTTTGCATACCCCAATGACCTAAATTCCCCAATTGTTGTATCTTTTTCCAAATAATCTCTAAATGGCTTTAACTCAATAAACCATTTGTAACATTTTCATCTCGTTAGGAAGCTATTATAACAAAGCTGCAGCTTGGTAAGTAACAAAAAAATATCGTTATTCATGGATAAAATTCTACGCCACGCATCTTAAGTGCCGATGATAACTTATTCGAAAAAGCCCATTATAAGTCGAATTTATGGTTGATTTAACTCGTTTATTCCGAGAAAGAACTTCCTATACTTAACGATGAATACCAGGGGTAGATAGGGTAATGCCTTTGCTATATTAAATTTAAAAAAAAAACACTTTATATTCCTTATTTTTGTGTGTTTCGGTATTTTAATTAGAAGTACCCATTCCTACGAATCCCCGGATCCATTACAAACGCATAAATTAAGCCCACCTGTAATGGAATTTCAGTTTTGGAATTAATTAGCAAATATCTAATGAACATCGGTTGAATAGATTTTGCTTTAATGAATTTATGTAGTAAATGTTATAGTTACGTAAAATCGACATGCTACTAATTTATGTTAACATCTTAAACATAATATTATCTTACTAATAAACATATTATATTAAGTAAATATTAATATTTAATAAATATGTATTAAGCAGATACATTTACATACAGATAATTTTACCAAAAGTTGGGTAGAACATAATTTTGAAGAAGTTTTATTTAGTTCGTATTTTACCACATCCACAGAAAATGGGGAGATGACAAATTTCTTACCCCTCACTACACGGAATAAAAACCAATCAAAATCTAACAACCAAAGCATTAACACAAATAGAAGACCCTAATAGAAACATCTTAAGGTTAATAAAAGATAAATTTCATAGTAATCAAGTAGATCACGTGCCAATAATTGATTTCGCGCCGATAACTATAATGTATTGAGTGTCCGTGATAGGCTTTCATACAAACACGTAGTCTACGGGCAAGTATGCACGTGATGTGAATACCTCCTTGCTTAATACGTTAAGAACAAAACGCGATCGATAACCACTGATATACTGTGAAAATTTTTTGTAAAACTTTAAGTATGGTGTATAAATATGATATAATAATTTAGGTGCATACGACTGTATTCACTTAAATTATTTGATATCAATCAACTCGTAAGGACGGCGGGAAGCAAAGGATGAGGGAGGCGCAGGACAGCACAAGGTGACAATATTTGGAGCAGTGGACGTCAGTTGGCTGATATGATGATGATGAATCATTGGGTCATAACTTACGACATTGGCTCAGCAACGTGGGTCAGGTCATTTGGTCAGGGGTACCGTGACCGCTCAATGGTATTTCATCTGAGCATTTTCGTGCTTTCATGGGCAAGTAAAAAGTTGATAGAAAACTACTAAAGGACGTAGGGCGTATAGGTAACCCTCACTAGGTAGACAGAGTTCTGGTAAAGGTTGTAGTGAGTATGAAGGAGTCCCAGGCAAAATAAATAAATAAATAAATAATCCTGACACATTTACACATCGCCATCTAGTCCCAAACTAAGCAAAGCTTGTACTATGGGTACTAGACAACGGATAAACATACTTAAATATTTTTTTTTGTAAATACAACATAGAAAACATCCAGACCAATGCAAACAATCATGTTCATGCACACAAAGATTTACATTGACCGGGAATCGAACCCGAGACCTCTGCGTACCAGCCATGTAATATACCGACTGTGCCACAGAGGTCGTCAAAAAAAAGCAACAAAAAATTCAATGTCCAGCAGAAGACGAATATAAGCTGAGATGATTTGTTGATATTTATGATTTTACTTTGTTTTCAGTTTATCTGTACCATTTTTTTTGATATTGCTTTAAATAAAATTAGTCATGTTTATTTTTATTTAGTCAAAGCAAGTAGCTTTGACTAAATAATACAAAACAACTTTTTTTAGTTGCATGATACGTCAAACGTTTGTGTAACTAACATCTTATATTATTTTTTATAAAAACTATAATCTAGATAGTATGTTTGTTTGTTTGTACCGTTTTTATATTACTTCTACTATTTGAATAATGTACAGTGTATTACTACATTAATAAATGTATTGTAACATGTATTATAAAAACTATAAGTTAAGTATTCAAAATTTATTCTGAAACAAAAAGATAACTGTATATTTCTCTACATATTAAATGTAAACTCATTCACCATGTCTAGCTGCAGCAAAATTTGCTGACTAAGCAAAGGATACCACATCCGATTCACTTAATTGGTAAATCTTAGCTGAAGCAGCTCTTTGTAATTAAGTCGAGATTCTATGCAGGCTGTCGATGAGAGGGATTTAATACATCGCTTGTGAATCTGCTTACTCAAGAAGAGATGTTAATTAATTAATGGAAAGGGATGTATTAGATACTTTAGCTGCGTTTAACTTTAGCTGTTAGGTTGTCTAAGACTAAACAAATGTGTATCTGTTTGTATAACAAATATTTTAAATAGGAAGAAAAAAAGATAGAGACATTAATAATTTAAAAAAAAAACTCAAAAAACTACAGTTACTTACCCTAATTTAGAACACTACAAATTTTTGTACTATTGATGTGTTAAAATATTCAAAAATAAATTAAAGAGAACATTGAGAAAAGAGTAGGTCTCTAAGCGATAACATCCCTTTAAAATAAGAAGGATTTTACAAAAAAATCCAGAAACAATACCAGCGTAGTATTATTTGGCACCCGTCTTTACAAGTAGAGGCCGTCATATATATCTGTTAGAAATAAACATTAGTTTTTCTTTAAAAAAAAAACTATGTCTAAAAAGTTTTAGTATAAAGCCGTACCTATACATTCCATAGTAGACTTTGCGACGACAATAACAAAACAACAATACAACAACTTAGGCATAAACTTTATTACTAACAAGATCTCAGAAAGCACTGTCAATAACATCAAGTAAAGCTAACTTTGACAGTTAAAACAATAACAGAATTAAAGTTAGCACCCGCCTTTTAAACTTAATCTAAGTATAAAATCTTTAGCTTGTTCAACAAAAAGACAAAAGGTAGAAGAACAAAGAAAAGGTAAATTAAGTTAATAAAATAAACAACTCCTTTGACTGTTACTCTTTTTATTATTTAGAGACAATAATAGACATCTTTCTTTGTATTAATGGCCAGTGTTAAAAAGACGTTCGAGTTTTAAAATTCATTAGTCGCTCTGTCATTCAGCCTATTTTCTTTGTAAGCTTCTTTTCGGTATGTAGATATTTGTTTTGGTATTTTTTTATATTTTTATTTAAAAGGTTTATTTATTATAAATAAGCAACTAATTTGAGTATTTTTGGTTTTCTACCCGTAGTTTATTTTTATTATATAAGTATATTTTATTTTAAGTTTTACTTGTGATGACGTCATGCGTTAGGTACTTAAACGGCTGAATTAGGTACTTAAGCAATGATGGGAGACGCAAACTTCTGTTCACCCAGGCGCGTGAAGTCAAATAAAAGACTCACAAAGGAGTCTGCAACCGTTCTCCGTCAGTCGTTTCTCCTTTGGACTGTTCACCGATAGGACGTTTCGTTTTTGAGAGATTCGTCGATAGAACGTTTCACCTATGGATGTTTCGCCGACAGGATGGTTCGCATTTGTTAGTTTCGACGACAAGACTTTTCAACTGAGTATGTAATATTCGCCGTCAGAGCGTTTTGTCTACGATTGTTTGGACTTTTCTACGATTGTTTTTGGTTTTTTCACTAGAATAAAAAAAAATTATTAATCAAACAGAGTCAACGTATTTATTTATATTATAAGGTGTGGATTACAATGTGATTAAAAAAATATCTTCAATTATAAGTAGGTAAGTAGTTAAGTATACCTAGTTTAATGTTCACCGACAGGACGTTTCGTTTTTGAGAGATTCGTCGATAGAACGTTAGAAAAGTCGAAACAATCGTAGACAATGTAAAAATAAACACAATCTTGCGGTTTTTTGCGCTAAAAATAATATATGATTTTATTCCTTATCGATCTAATATCTCTAAATGGTTTTGGAATCTACATACTCGTAGGTAAACTTTTCCTTTACATACCGAATTATTGAATCTTTTTTAAAAAGAAGGCTTTCATAACACCTAGGTATAGGTTAAGTTGGAGACAACATCTATTCTTATTCCATCACCACACAGAGTGTATGTTTAACTTTAACTTCATAGAAATAATAACTCAAAGTTGACTAAGCCACTTACTTAAGTTGAGATTTCTTCGGAAGATTTAAGACGACAGATTATCTTGAGAATCAGTTTCGTTTACTTACACCGAGAATTAATTAAAACTCATGTTATATTACGAAATATATATTAAGGTGGTTTGTTTCTATTTAATTTAGATACACATCTTAACAAATTCAGTCAGGGCTTTTAATAAACTTATTTACATACATGTGAATATAATTAAAGTGTCTGTCTGTTTTAGTTTTTTTTTACCCGATACAAATGCCAAATACTTATAGTATAACAAACAACCCTCCTGACTGTTTACTCCTAGTAATATCTGATTCATATAATAACTATAAATATGGTTCCCAAAATTTGCATACAAATATACTTTAGAAAATTATATAGGTACCGACTTGTATATTATGTAATTAGAGATTTAATGGCAATAAAACTATTTAATGAAATACTTTAATTAAACCCAGATAACGATATTATACTGTTTACATACTTCAGTATTTTATAGAAAATTTTCTTCAGCAGTGTTTTCAACATTCAAACGTATAATATAGAAAAATACAAAATAAACAAATATAATTGACGACCTCGGTGGCGCGCCGGTAGAGCCAGCGGCTGCCGCGCATGAGGTTGTGGGTTCGATCCCCACGCAGGACAATAATTTGTGAGATCCACAAATTATTGTCCTGAGTCTGGGTGTTCTATGTGTCCGTTAATTGATGTTTGTAAAAGTCCCCGCGACACAGGGCATGATCCCTAGTGCGGGAGTTGTCTTTTTTTTAAAGAAAAAAAAACAATAATTTTCAAGTAAAATCGGTAAAACGAACTTATGAGATGGGCATCAAAGAAAAACCAATTTTATTTAAGTATTAAGTTTAATATTATATAAACTCTTGGTTACTACTGTTATTTTAGTAGTTAAAGAGAATTAAATATATTTATACTAACTAGTTTATAATTTTAAAGGACATAAGGAAAACTAGGAAATTATGATAATTTAAGCGAAAAAATTGCCAAACAGAGCTTGGAATTACGTAAACGGAGCGTGTCATATTTTTATTAGGCTTTACAAAAGTATCTTGACTTTGTAGTATTGTTCATGTCTGTGGAATGCTTGTTTAAGCAATCATTTATACTTAAACTTCAATGTAACCAAAGTAGGCAAAATTAATCTAACCTAAACCAAAGGAATACCTCATTCACTTCATCTGCGCTATAAACTCGTATTAACATAGCAATATTATGTCATATTTGTGATTACAACTTGGTAAAAACAAAAAAATAATAATAATCCAATAAAGCTCAGTACCAATAAAGTTTTCAAATATTTTTAACTTGAAGATAAAATATCATAGATAAATTGAATTTGTTTTTTTTTAGAGTCTAAAATTTAAATATAAATGTATGATCTCATTTCATTGTGACAAGTTTAATATTGAAACTTTTTTAATAATAAAAAAAAAAATTAATTAAATTAATTTGTGACTATTTCACGTCTATTCAGAGTACTGTGTACCCAGAGGCGATAAAGTGGACAGAGATATTAACAGTGACTAGTCTGTGTAGATATTGCTGGCAGAACTAACTGACAATATTCACTAATTGAATAACTATCTTGTATTTGTATTTCATGAATACTGTTCAAATTAAATTTGACTATTTATGTTATCATCATAACAGCCCATTAATGTCCCACTGCAGGGACGAACCTCCTTCCGTATTAGTGGGATACTTGGCCTACTAATACCACGCTGGCCAGACGGATTGGTACAGGGTTCAATTTCAAGTTTTCCTTCTTTTTATTTTGTAAAGACAATATTCACGGATAGTCCCTTAGTCGGTTCCTACGACACCCATGGGATGAGATGGAGTGGTATATTGTATTCTTACTCCGTCACCACACGGATAAAGTCAAAAGTAAGTAACTATATTTTATTTGGTTTTTTTTTGTTTATAAATGCACAGGCACAGTAAACGAATTAAGGCTGATATAATGATGGTGTATTATACTTAGGATACGGTGTGGTGCGGTGGTAGCTTTAAACCTTTCTACTGGCTCTAATAATTATTGTTATATTCATCTATCCTAAATAAGCAGAGTTACAGGTACTTATAATATACTTTGTCATACTTATAAGTTTCATGTCTGTCTAACCAGCAACCAGCATTTCAAGAGGTATTTAATTAAAAAGTGGCGAAACCCTAAAACTTAACGTAAGATTTACACATGAATATATCAAAGAGTTATACATATATTTCACTTCACATATATTTACTTACGTCGTCATTTATTTCTGAAACATTCATTTAACAAATAGTTCCTCATATTCTATTGTAATATATCTAATTGTCATACACCACAATGCGTGCCAATACCCTTCAAGAGAAGCGTAATCTCCTTACCACAAAGCGATGATTAATTTTCCTCTACCCATACATACGCAAAGATTTTCAATCGAGCCAAAATATGCACACAACGTTTTCCAACTATGTGTCATGTATACAATAAGTGTGATATTGTGTTGTCCTGTGTGGTGTCAGATTCAGGTGTCACGATGCAACGCAATAACACGGTGTCGGGTGCAGGAGTCGCCTCAAACTATTTGTGGTACAAAGTTTGCAATATACGTGGCGTAATATTGCTGGCTTTTGTTAAGACTTTTTTTTTAAATTAACGTTGGGTATGAAATGTTCATTATGATGCCGAAGGGTAATGTTCTTTAAGCTAATGGTTGGAATTGTTTTTTATGCTTGCGCGTGTGTACGTATTTTCCATCGTTATACCTTTTAAACCAGCCATGTATGATAAGATGGTATTTTTCCCGGATTGTCATAGACTATGGTAGCGTCATCATAAAATCAATTTGGTATTAAAAGTGGTAAGATATAGAGCTGTAGTTATTTGTTCAAAAAACAATGAAAATACATATCTTGCACCAATGTATGTATAATAATAATATACTCGTATACACGATTAAGAACGAAACTCGTTCTAAGACACGAGCATTTTTCAATACAAAATTACCTCTCCCGTGGGATATGGATATTTATTCGCATCATTTATTTTTGTTTCGAGAACCATTATTACCAAGTAAATGACATAAATTACGTAATCGGTGATCGGAAAGTTAGAAAGAAAATTGGATTCGTTTTTGGGTTCGTAATTGAGTCAAACTTAATGGTCCCACGAGGCGTAAGAAAATAGCCCCTTATTTTCAAGAAACTCATAAAAGGAATCACCTTTCGTATATGTAAGTGTTTTATTTGGTTATTTACGAAAAACAAAGCTTTGAGTAAACACGAATTTGTTTTTTTTGTAAGAAGTTTATAGGTCATTATCATTTTACCTAAAAAACGATTACCTACTGCTAAATATAGACCCCATCTAAACATAGGCCTCCTTCTAAGCGTTTGCATCCTGCACGATATTGGGTTTTTTTAATCCATCGACTTTTTGACACCTTTAAAAGGTAGGTACTCGGTCCTGCAAGTGATAGCTTAGTATGAATTTCCCCCTACATACCCACGATACTCCTGACGATACCACCAGGGGGTATCGTGGTCCGGCAACTATTTCTGCGTTGGTAAACGGTAACCATATTAGACCCTTACTGCCCTATCGGTTCCCGATTAGGATATGGGTAAAGAAGCAATCAAGTCGAGTCCGAATGAATTTTTAAAATTACTAAATACACCACGAAAATTAAATACATATGAATTTAATTTTCTATTACAGCGGAAAGGCCTCGATAAGCTCCTAACTGTGTAAACCCAACAATTAAACTACAATTTTACTTGTTTGCGTAAATGATACCAGCGTTTATACAAAGGCAAAAATAAAATAGTTCGTTTTACAACTGTTTGTTACACCTGAACTCCCTAAAAATAAAACAGGACAACATACTCCAAATATTTGTGTCGAAAATTCTCTGCGTGCCTTTTTTGGTTCAACATACGAAACATTTAAAATGCAAGAAATAAGATAAGGCTCAATATGTTGTCTATTTTGAGCAGAGTTATGTTGGAAGGGTGTGCAAAATACCGGGAAACGTAACTGCGATAAAGGGTTAGGTTCAAACTTATGGGCGCGCACCGGTTGAATGAATAGTGCTCTTAATTGCCAGCCAGCTTTGTCGATGGCTTTCCACTTTTTAGATCGCCAGTACCGAACCTAAGGGGCGGAAATGGCAAACCGTATGAAGTATTCCGTTCGGAATTAAATTTATGTTGAAACGAAATGTATTGTAGTACGGATGTTTCGAACCAAATGAACTCAATATAAAGTTAAAATGAAATTTGTCGCATTGGTCTGTGTCAGTAAATTTTAACGTGTTTTTAAATAATTCGTTTTATCTGTTTGTTTTAATATTATTATATTCATTTCATTTTATAAAGAGCTGGTATTATTTAAAGTTATATTTATTTAGCGAAATCGCAATAGAGAAAAACATAAAATTTACGTAATACCTATTTGATGATGAAAATAATGCAAGAAATAAATAAATAAAATCTCATAGCATTGGAAAGGAGAAGTTTTTTTACAACACATATAGATTCATGGCAATTCATGAATTTTCCTTCTCTACCAAGCCAAATTCACCCTAACAATCCCTCTTTAACTATACAATCATCATAATAGCCCATTAATGTCCCACTGCAGGGACGGGCCTCTTCCCTTGACGGAGGGATACTTGGCCTACTAATACCACACTGGCCAGACGGATTGGTATAGGGTTTTATTTCAAGTTTTTCTTCTTTTTATTTCGTAAAGATAACATTCACGGATAGTCCCTTAGTCGGTTTTTACGACACCCATGGGATAAGATGGGGTGTGACATATTATATTCTTACTCCGTCACCACACAGAGATTATACAATACCTGTACAGTCACGAGCAATAATATTATGTACACATTTTGGCATTTTGTAAACCAGTTATCTAAAGTTCTGCCAATCCAAAATTGAAAATTCGAAGATTAATTCAAAACTGTACGGAACCTCTTCTAAATTACGAATTCATTTTGATATTGTAATGTCTAGATAAACGTGCAGATAGTTTAGAAAATTTTAAAATGTGTACATATTATTGCTCGTGACTGTACCTAACTATACAAAACCTACCCAATAATCATTATGTTCCTACATTTAGTTCTACATGCAATATGTACTAGTACCAAACAGTACATAACTCAGTTCACTGATTCACTAGCTGCCAGTACATGTTTGATCTGTTTTATTTGTTGGCGGATATTTCCCGATCCCCATTTACATGTATCAAACCGAACGGGCTCATTTATTTGATAGCAACCGGCAAGATACACCCTTACCCTACTATAAATTATTTAGAGCAGCTACCTTGTATTGAAGATAATAAAAATAAACTAATATTATCTTAGTTAATTATCTGTTAATAAATTGTTTACTTAAATATGAATACAATATGTCAGAAAACCGTCTCGTTCAATATATTTTATACTCAGGTGGTGACAGACAAAGAATACCTATAAATATTATAATATATAAAAACGGGATATTATCGCGCATTTCATTTACCTTTATTTTACTTGACCTGTGCCGAAACGTCAAGTAAAATAAAGATAAATGAAATGCGCGTTAATATCCCGTTTATATAATATTTATAATAATAATTAAACGCGATAGTTTAAAAGTTATAATTATTAAAGAATACTTGGTATCAAAATTCCGTCTGGTCCCAAGGGTGTCGCAAAACCTACTGAGAGATGAAACACTGGAAGAAGTGCCGTCTCTGGAAAGACACATTAATGGGAGGTTATGTTAAGCTAAAATTTAAAAAAAATAGGTTTTGAACCGGCAAAGATACTCCAGTTGGCTGGCTTACTACACACACATACATACATATGTATGTGTGTGTAGTAAGCCAGCCAACTGGAGTACATACATCTGGCTTACTTTCTAGACATAGATACTTTTAAAAACTTTTCAATTTAATAACATCTGCAAAGAAATATACTCGAACATTAAACGATTGACTAACCACAATATGTCGTATTCAATTCTATGAATTTAAACTCCACATAGAAACCGTGCCACGGTGACGACAACGCTCTTGCAAATTTAATACAGCCAGGTTTTTTACTAACACGAACCTATTAAGTCTGTGATACCTTATAAAGTAATAAAAACCACTCAAGTGAGAGTTTTGCTCGCGCTTCGAGGGTTCCGTAGATAATCATGTTTTATTTTTTCTTTTTTTCTTGTCAAAATGTTTTACAACTTCGTTATTTTGAGTTATTTGTTGCTTTAAATTAACTAAGATTTGACGATTTTTGGTTATAGTCTTGCAGCCGTAAACGAGTTTTTAGCCAAATTAATGGTCTAAGTCTTAGTAGGTGTGATTCCTGTCATGTCATAAAGATTTCAATATTAATTTGTATAGTATAAGGATCTGTATATTTGTACAGTGGGTGACCGAAAACGTCCGCCAGTTTTCTTTTTCATTCGTTTGTGAAGCCTAAAACTCTTAGTACCTTTTGAAACTAAAGCATTGTATAGACAAAACACACAAAACTATACTCACACAGTATGATAATAAGGGTCAAATTCATTTTCACCTTTGGTCTACGTCTAGTTACATGTCAACATCAAACCTTTTTAATAAACTATTTAGTCTGTTCTGTTCTATTTTTTTATAATGGCTCCTAAGTTAATCGATAATTCTGCCAACAGGCCTGTTTAAGCATTACAAACTTTTAATTTGCTGTGTTATCCTCTGTTTCATTGTCAATGTCTATTACTGTTTATTTATTACTGTTTAAATAATAATTTATTATACCTATAGCCACAGAATATAAAACTTGAATATTAAATAAGTAATATTAAATAATAATAAATATTATTTCCGATTCACGAGCTGTCACGAAGGACTAATTTTGTATCCTAGGTAACCGATATTGTATTGTCATCCCTACTAGTGACAGGCGACCATTGACTGCAATATTATGTCATATTCAATTGGTAAAGCAGAGTATCGCTCATACTGCATAAGCACACGAAAATAGGCCTTAAGGTGGCAGACCTTTAAATACCATGACTGTACATACGTTACTGACTTATAAATTTGATTTAGTCACAAATTTAACTGCCGTAGTATTTTGGTATTAATTTTAGCTAGAACTGTTTCCGAGAAAAGGGTTAGAGCAAACTGGAGCACGGTCAAATCACATCACCCGTAGTTACGTGTAAATTAATCCAAGAGCTCAGAAATTTGGAAAAGAAAAAGTATTTCACTCCTTATAGATTTTAAACGTTTTTGAATATTTTACATAAGTTATTGTAATGGAAAGGCATAAAGCCTAAACAATAGTAATTAACTAATTTTAAATGGCGTTCTTCTTTTTTACAAACGGAACCCAAAAAAACAACTTCAAAATGGTGTTAAATTTATGAAATCCGACCTCGAGTAGAAAATTAAATGTACATAAATTACTCCCTATCAAGACACTAAGACCTGATAAGGTGTCTAGACACCTACTCCATAATTTAAACTAGAACCTCAATACAAGAACTTAATACTGTTTGAATTACTTTTCATTCCACAAAATAAATTAAATGGAAAAGCTGGGTCGTTTAAATAAAAGCGTATTTTCACGTGTTTATTTTATAATATCTAACTTTATATCTTCTTTAATTAGTTTAATGTAGTATCAAAACAAACTAATATTATTTTCCGTTTCTAACCGCAAGTAACGATAAAACCCGGATTCGAAATCTTTTGATGAACCGGCCAGTTGCATACGTTAGTAGTTAACTATCAACTCTTTATCTCATTTTAGTACCTAGTAGTATAAATATATAACATAGAGTAAGAGGGAGAAAGAGAGATAGTGCAATACATACCTCTAATTAGAATAATTTTACCAAACATCTATGAGTGTGTCTATCACATAACAGCCTGTTATACTGTCAAACCAATTAAAATAAAATTTCGTCTATTATTTTTGTAACACTAAGTATTCTTACTATATCAAGGAATACAATACATATTTCAAGTAGAATACAATACAAAATACAATACAAAATACAATACAAAATACAATACAAAATACAATACAAAATACAATACAAAATACAATACAAAATACAATACAAAATACAATACAATAGAATATAATCTGAACGTGTTGTTGGTTCGTACATTGTGATTGGTGATAGAATTTTGCAAAATTAATTAAAAAGTGACCGTGTTGGCCACATCTCCGTGCGCAGTACGTACGTGCTCAAAATACTTTTGGAAGTTTCCTTTTTGTTATGTTCTTGTTTCAACACTTCGATTAAAGCATTGTTTTTATATTATTAATGTGAAATTTAATATTGTTTAAAGTTGAAGATAGTAGTGGAAATAAAAATATTTGGTATCGTAACATTATTACCCTAATCAGACGAATTACAATAGAGAAGGGTAGGGGAAGGGTAGAAAATGGGTTACAGGTCAAGTGATAGTTTTCTACTATATGACACTACTGACATTTCATAAAAATTCCTGTGGTGGCGTATCTCGCTGCCACCAAACCTAACACAGGTAAAAACAATTTTGAAAAATAATGCAGATTATTATGTCCACGAAAAATAATAATTATCATAACACACACTACCTACCCAATAAACAATACAAAATTGGGACGTGCATCGATAGGTCAAAACTTCTCTATCATTTCATTGTCTAATTCAACTTCCCTAACAGTAAATGCTATTAAAAACATTAATTATGTTAATTTTTTTTAAAAACCAAACCCTGCATGTAAACAAACAAATACATAAACAATATGATTTATGTTTATTGTTGCCAACTTTATAATATAAAATTTTAAAATGCTGTTCGAATTTCGAGTGTAGAACGGTTTATGATAGTTTATTAATTGTGTAATTTAACAGTGTATTGTCAGAACTAATTGTAAACTTTAGCACACTTTTGCAGAAAATTAAAAAAAATAAAACTGGTGACGGACCGTGACGTTTCACGGTCTGTTACACGCTGGTCAGTCATGAAACTAATAAGTTCGCGCCATTTAACTTTTTTTTTAAGTTTTAACCGACATGTTTTTAATTTTGAACATAGAAGTAGTATGTAAGTATGTTTTCAATTATTTGTTTTTTTGATAATGATATTTGATAAAGTGTAAACGGAAATTTTGAAATGTCGCCTGCGATAGATATGACTCCATTAAATTATCGGAAAGTCAATGGAAGGTGCAGGACCTTGTGCAGTTGAAATGCTTTGAGGAGGTTAGGGACTGCATTAGGTCTTAAAGCTTTTATAAAGATGATATTTCTTTGACTACTAAAAGTACATAGTAAACGTAGCTTATAGACTTGGGAAAATAAGGTCACATCTTTTTATCTGTTAGCTAATATTTAACAAAGTACCTACAATTCCAAGCCTCTGTCTAGTGAATACATAACGTTTCTATCTTTGGTTTTCTCAAGGACACAAAAAAATATGAGACAAGATACTTACTTAAACTACATTATAGTAAGTACTTAGCATATTTATATATGTTACGGTAAATGTGATTAATTGAAAATTATTAATAATTACCGGTTATTATTAATAATTACCACATGTTTTGGTAAATGTGATTAATCGATCGAAATTTATTACTTTTAGTAGTAATTATTAATAATTCACGACACATATTGGTAAAAGTGATAAAATAAATAAAAACCCAACGTTTTTTGACCAGCAGATTTTTTTTTTTAATAAATTAAGAATGTGGCGCTCGCATTTCACTGTACCTAGTGTAGCAAACCAATGGGGCGCAAAACACTTGACCGATTGTGAAATTTTCGATCAAAAGATCATTTGGTTAGGTTATGTTAGAACTGTGACAACCAACGCGCGAAGGCGAGAGCGGCCGCCGAGCGCCACATTCTTAATTTATGAAAAAAAAAATATCTGCTGATCAAAAAACGTTGGAATTTTATTTATTTTATCACTTTTACCAATATGTGTCGTGAATTATTAATAATTACTACTAAAAGTAATAAATTTCGATCGATTAATCACATTTACCAAAACATGTGGTAATTATTAATGATAACCGGTAATTATTAATAATTTTCAATTAATCACATTTACCGTAACATATACATAAGGCTTTAATGATAGATTATAAAAGCTAATTAAAATATAACTCTGCACACACGCACTCATTATAGGTAATATTATCTTAACGATTTTTATCCGATTGGGGAAAAAATGAGGTATGTTTTGAAAAAGTGCAAAGCTTTTTTTTATAGAAACGTTGAATAATTTTTACTTATTCTACCTATTGATCTGAGTAGGTGTTCTAAAGCTTATACTTAACAAAATTAACTTTAATCTATTTAAACATTTGTTCATTTTTATTTGACACACCTTAAAAAATTAAAAAAACTTCATTACAAAGGTACTCACCAACGCCGATTGTTAATTTCCACAGCAAATCACTCCTTGCTTTATAATCAAGGTTGTGAATTACCTGAAACAGAAAACAATGCATTTAAAAAAAGAAGTAAACATTTTTAAATTTAGCATAATTATTATTCTACAGCTCTATCTTATTTATACCATGTGTGTTGTAGGGTCCAGCAAGAAGGTTAAAACACACTCCTATAAACCGGTCTGAGGATTAAAACCCTCACAGTAGCCATCTTTAGCTAAACCAAAGGAACCTCAGAAACGTGGTAACTTTATCCGACATTCATTTACCTATCAATCAACGTCAATCAATCATTAATAAAACATAATAGTCTAAATATATTGCAAACCGTTTGGATCAACAAATTAATTTCTAAATGCCATTATTTACCGTGTACCGGACCGCAGGAAAATCGGTAATCAAGCATGTAGAGGGGTATGCGTCCAAAACAGAATTGAATTTTCGTCAATAACCAGTTTAAAGCTCAAATGACGAGAAATACGTTTCAGTGGACGCTCATATATTTATTCAGTTTAAAATTTTAATGAACTGGTTTGCGACATTTTTAATTATAACACTTTGTAATTGTGTTAAGAGATAATGATTAATGTAACTGTTTGTTTGCTTGTTTGTTTATTGTTCAATGTGTATTTTATACCAATTGTACAACTCTATCAGAGTCATAAATTAATGATTTATGTTGGGTGTCCGTTAGTTTGATGTTGTTAGAAAATAATATCCAATACAGAGTACGACACTGCCCTAAAAAAATAATTACATTTTACTTCTAGCCTTCGTCGATGAATGGACTACGACCATATAACTCTACAGATATGTATTTATAGATTTTCAACAGTTTTGTTTTTTTCTCTAGTGTTTAATATTAAATATCCTAAAACCTTTTCAGAAATATTATGAATTCACATTAAATAATAAACAAATAAATTTAAATACGTTTAATCTTAAAATTATCAAAATTTAAAACCAAAAAAATCCTGATACCATTTAAACGCTGCATAATAGATGAATTTAACAACGCACTGCGGGGTAGGTGATACATTAAATATCAATGAAACATGTATAGAGTCCATGAAACGTTTTAATTCCGCTAAAAGCATCTATCTATCTCATTGTGATGAATCCGATGATTCGGAATTGCCGTCCCGTGTGTCCTAGCCGTAACGATTGAGGGGATTCACAAGCCAATGCTCCCTAGTAATGTTTAACGATCACTGCTACTCTGAAAACTCTAGTCATTCTTGTAAATAACTAGTGTTAACTTTGTTGTATCAATTCTGTTGAACTGTATCATTTATTTATTTAAGAAGCTCAACCGATTATGTATTGTATAAACACAATTATCAAATCAGCTCTCAACTCATGATCAATAAATATACCTATAAATATTCACGGACATCTCTACACAGCGCCATCTGTTCCCAAAGTAAGCTAGGCATAACCTGCTTGTGTTATGGGTAACAGAACAACGGATATTAATACTTATATACTTTTGTTTAGTAAATACGTTCATATTATACATAGAAACACTCAGACCAAAGCAAACAATCATGTTCATGCATACAAAGATTTAAATTGAGCGGGAATCGAACCCGCAGCAGCCATGTAATATACCGACTGCGCCACAGAGGTCGTCAATGATCATGTAGGTATCAGATTATATAATAATTATTTTTGTTTTTTATAGTAAATTTATTGAGAAAGGTTGTGAGCTAAATTATATGACAAACTAGAGATAATCGATATTGTCGTCATTCTTTTAAATAACTACTGTAAACTTAGTTGTATCACTTATATTGAGGTTTATCATGTATCATAATTATTATGTTATAATTGGGCGCTACACAATTCAACTGTTTTCTATTCCCCAAAGCGATAATAATGTATCCCAGAACAACTCATTATCACGAAAATGTGGTCAGTATTCTGTATGTTCTGAAACTGACGCGTTTCATAATAGCCTATCTGAAAAATTATGCATGATGTAACAATTTACCAATAAACCTAAGGTTATTGTTACAGTTATAAAGTATCGATAAGACAATGGAAAAATATTGGAACTCGGCTACTCAGAAGACACAGGTTCAAATCCTGTTCCGAGCTTTAACGTTTTTTTACTGTTTATTGGTTTTACTACCTTACTAAAACTACTACCTATACTAGCTTTAGTAAGCTTCTCCCTTATTTTTGATTTTTTAGACAAATACAGACTCATAGTTAAAAAAAATCTTAAATTGATTTTTTTCGTTTTTTAAATAGGATAGTCAGTCACCTATTTAAAAAGTATGTGTATACACTTTAAAATAAACAGTTTTCTAGCAAACGTATTTTTCTAACGTCTCGTGTTAAGAAATTATGAAACATTATTTCTATTCTGAATGTGCTTAGCTACTTTTGGTTCTATAAAACCTCTATGTATAAAATCTAAATTTTAAAAATGTTTCGCTCTGTACGGAGAAAAATCGAGCTTTGTTCATATATTTCCTTTGTGATTTTAAACCGAGTGTCAATCGCGACCAGTGTTTTACACTTGATATATCGAGACACTATTGTAGTTTGATCGACTCGGGAATCCTCGGAACGTACAATATCACTGTAAACTTTTTTGGTACAATGGTGGTATAGAATTTTGCAACAACTACTGATTTTGTCAATGAAATATATTTCAGGATAAATATTTATAGATTGCACAATCGATTGTGGTGCGTGGGATTTAACTCGCGATCTCATATTCATCAGTTTTAAAGTATCTGATAAATTATTTATTCTATGCAAAATAGATTAAAATGCTTTGCTGTTTATTGTTATGTCTGCCAAAAGTCCTTCAGTGCTGGGTAAAGACCACCACCAACTCTTTCTCTACCACTATCCTACGCCTCCCTGAAACTTGAATAGATTGTTAGTCCACCGCGTGAGTAGTTTTTTCACTCGGTCACCATTCCAAAACATTTGACATGCTGTACATTTTTATTTCATTCAATCGAAACCCCAAAACAGAACTTAATTGAGCAAAGGTTATATAAACAACATTTATAAATAACTCTACTAAATAATATTTACCCCTCCATTACATTTAATGCCTAGCATTATGATACATTTTTATTTCACCTCCATTGGACTAGGCACCGCACATAAAGGTTGGCAGATGCCCACTAAATTATTGTAAATGTCTTCCAATTTATAAGGATAGAGACTGTGCCTAGACGTTACGGAGTTTCCTCGAATACCTGATACATTGTGTAAGAATAATTGAAGTGTACTTTTGGAATTCTGTCTATTTATTTTTGCATACCAGGTCTACTGCAGAAACAGGTCTCCGCTAAGGGTATCTTGGCTTAGTGCAACTATGCTCCAGAGACTATTTACTATGAATTCACTACATACTCTTAAAGTACTTTGATGAAATTACTTTATAGTTATATAGAAAGTAAATCGCAAATATTCTCTACGAATAGAGGCAATGGAAGGTAATCATCAAATGACTTTTCATCGTTATCGTCACTTTGACCATAAACGCGTTTGAAGGACCCGATGTCTTGATAAACTTTTTAACTACTAATTGAATGTTTCAAATTAGAAGCAAGTTGTAATTGGTATTGAGTAGTTCCAGAAGCAAATAAATACCAATAAGCTTTAATTCTCTTAAATCGAAATATAAATAATTTATTCAAATTAAATGATCTCTCAATTTTGATATTTGGCCCAAAATACAAGTACTGTCAACGAAAATAATATTATGATGACAAGATTATTACCATCTCAATGATAGTCAGTTCTAAAATTAGACTTGTCAATCTTAATTTGGCAGCGGTACGTCGATTGTGTTTCGGATATTGGATATCTGGGATCTTCGAATATTTCTCATCAAATAGCCATTTTAACTCGTCCAAAATTTTACATAATAAATTTTAAGTTAAGATTTATTCTTAGTAGAATATTTAATGAACAAGTTTTAATCCAATTACTCGCTTAATATGCGGATGTCGGATAAAGTTCTCAATGTGCCGCCAGTTTCCAATGAGAAAACACTTTAAGCAGCGCTGAATCCCACTGAACTTGAACTAGCTACGTTTGCGATTGTATCTGTGCACAAGTTGATAGTCTGGCTTGTCGCGCAACGTAAACTAGTTTAAGTTAATGTAAGCTCGGTGAGATTTTGGGTTCGTTCTAGACAATTTATTTGCGTGCTCCATCGGCTACTGTACTTAATCTGTTAATACATTGTGTGCAATATCTGATTGTAAAGAAGACCAAGTAAACCTAGAATTTCTTTGTTAAACTGTGTTTAAAACACTTGTGTTCTTGCTTACGGTACGTAATGTTTTACTTGATGACAAAACTTGATTTTCATTTATGTCTATTTTATTGCACATGAAATTCAATAAAACTAATATAGGTACATATCGAATACGTTTTGTCAAAAGTATTGGATTTCAGTATTTTACGATTGACTTTTAGTACATTTGACTATTTCATACGGAACACTTTACGAGTTTGCAACTGACCTTTTTTTCAATAAAACGAGTCCTGAAATAAACAAACTGACTCTGCAACTCTTATGGATTGCTGCGGAATTTGATTTTCAAATAATACTATTCATAGGTTTGAATCGATTGTGCTATGTAATAATTATTTACTGCATAAAGCTCTCTTGCTTCAGGATGCGGACTATGATATTATAATAAATCTGCTCAACCTTCTCCTTTTGTTATTTCGACAAGAAGCTCTTCTTTGCGGCCGCCTGCTGCCTAACTGACTGTAAGTTGTGGCAACATCCCGACCTATTCGTTCTCAATGTATACTCACTGCCAATTCGCTCCGGATACCACATGACTTTGCTAAATCTATACCCATCTAACACTTAGCATATTTTATTACCAAGTAGTGTTACTGTCTATTTAGTACTTAGCCAGACAATGAATTGAAACTGATACAGTGAAATTGCAAACTAAAGCTGAATATACCAAAATACAATGTATCAAAAGTAAAGCTTTAGATTGACCCCCAGTCGTACAGATAAAGTTTTATATCCAATACAGATATGGCGAATTATAGTAGAGGGATCAGCACCACCCAATATTGCGTTAGGTCAGACAAATTGGGATCAGCTAGTGAATATATTACGGTGGCCTGTACTATGTGTCGGTTTGTTAATCGTTCCCGGTTATTTATGGGAGTTTCAGCGTTTACATACGCTTAATTTTAAGGATATAGGCTTTTTGATTGCTTTGTAATTAAAGTATTGTTTTATAGCTTGCTAGGTTTTGCCTGCAGCTGCGCGCGCGGTTGCGGTTGTAGCAAAAATAGGCGGTTGTCTAAGTCACATTTTGTCAGTCATTGTTGTAATTTATTATTTAAATTCTGATATAGTTAGACGGTTTGCTGACGAACTAGTACTTCTACATAGAAAGGTATACTACGAAAATACCTGGAAGTAAAATTATCATAAGCTTATAATATTTTACTATCATGTATTTCTACACAGAAAGGTATGCTACGAAAATATCTGTAAGTAAAATAATCATATACCTATATGCCACTATTATTTTATCCATAGCATCAGCGTTATATCAGAACCCACTAAAAGTTTATTACACGAATAAATTTAAACCAAGCTAAAGAGAAGCATTCGACTGTTGTACAAGGTACGATATAATGTTCCAGTCAGCGTGTATTCCTTCAGGAATATTAGATTACGCGTAGATAGGAAGACTATGAGAATTTCTGTATTACAACAAGCCTCATGTTAGTGAAGTCGGGTTTACGTAGTTCTCGGCTTCAACATTATGAAAATTTACTGTCGTTAAAGCTCTTGAAGTACGTCAATAAATCAATTCATTTTGTTAGATATAAGTTGTATGAGTATGTTAAACAATGTCTTTATCTTACAAAAGCTTACGCCAGTTTTAACGAGTTTTCTCTTCAGCCGTGGGGATAGCTAATTTAAACTTATGATAGCTTTACAGTAAGCCTCCATCTTTCACCATAACAGTCATAAGAAAAATTAATTATGTACATCGACGCGTAATTCGCGGGTGCGTGTTCATTATGCGAGACGGTAAAGTTTTGCTCGTTTTTTTTGTCACTTCCTTTGCTTAAAGCTTGTTGTTCACATAAATTGTGTGGCTGCGACAAATTGTGTTCCCTTTGTATATGATATATTTCAAGGAGAGTACTACCAAACGCGTATGTTTCAACTGAGTTTCACATAATGAAACTTTTCAAGTAAGTAATTCTTCTTTTGCTTTAATCAATTTGAATTAAGATGCAATTTATCACAGCTGTAGGCAGTCGGCCGGAACTCGACTGTCGGATTCAAAGTCGGTCCGCTTATTAATTCCGCGCCATCCTCGAAAACTGTTTAGCGCTCAATGCCCCTAAGTATTTACGTTTCTATCCAATACTCTCTGGGATCAAATTGTCTGTTTTGATAAGCTGATTAATTCGATAAACATTTCTAAGTGATTTTCTAGTTGATAAATGAAGAAAACTTTTTTATTTATCTGTCTCAAACGTTATTGACTTATGTATAATAAAAGATATTAAAAAAAAAAAAAAAAAATATGGCTTTCACAGCCAGATACAACTATAACTGTAAATAAATACAGAAAACAGTATCTTAAAACAAATTAAACTAACATCATACAATAATATTATGGTTATATTAATTGCTATCTAGATACTCGTAGATACTCGAGGTGTGTCGATACCGTTCCTAACCACACACGGTACGTTACACCTCTATATCCGTCTGAAAACTGTACTACTCTTCAATTAGTACCAGCTAAACCTTGCACTGCACATTTAGTCTCCTACAATTAGGAACAGATTAAAGTACACAGCTTGTACCTTCTATGTTGGACCGTATTTAGAGATCAATGGAGCGTTCCAAAATTCTGGATTTAAATTGAATGTAACGGACATCGGAGCGGTTTAACGGATTATATTGGAACAAAGCTTCCATGGAAATTTGAGTGAATTTCTATTAGTAGAAGAGAGTTAGGTAATATTTTATCATTAAAATTATAAAATGTATTAATTTGATTTACTTGGAATATGTTAAATTAGTAAATAATATTCATATTCATATTTCTTTATTGCATTCCATAATGTACAAAAGATGGCCATAATTTTACAAGTATGGACCCAAGTATATATATATGGACCCTTTCGGGCACAGCACACTGTAGGAGAGAGGAGGAAAGGCGCTATTTTCATTGTAAATATTTATAAAAGGAGCATTCATTCGTGTATTATTTAGGTTTCTTTTATGTTTGGTAAGTATGAAAGGTTGGTATGATGTAGAGTGTGTATCTAATTACCCTGTTTTTGTGTTTGATGTCCCAATTTAAGAATTGGTTACCAATTTAGTTGCAATTTATGCGTTTCGCGGTTTGTTTTTTGTTTTTTATTAATATTCATAAAATTAATAATTCATTTAAAATCTTCATCATCGATATATATAGGTTCATGAAATCATTTCAAATGTTATTTATTTATAGACATGTTATAGATTAAATGTTAGGATATAAAACGGTAAAGACAACATTTTCAAAATCTTAAAATATTAAAAACCCTACTTTATATTATGTACATATAAAAAAAAAACTAATATTCTTCTAAAATAAGAATTATAAAATTAAATATGTTATTAATCAATGATTGGATAAAAATTACTAATGTTTTACATTTTTCATTTAATAAAATAATAATAATAGATTTATAAAATTCACACTAATTTGTCACTATCTATCTATCTACTACAATAATAACGTAAGAACTTTTTCAGACGCCAACAAGCTTAGAAATGGTGGTAAAATTGAGTATTTATTTATTTAGTCCCGACATGGACTATACTTTTAATGTAGTTTTTCATTACTCATTAATTCATTCTTAATTTTACCTAGCTAAACACAGCTTATGTACAGTCTCCATCAGATAAATATCGTAGCAGACAAGGTGATCAAATACTTCTGAAAAATTTAAAATGTCAATAAGTTTTACACCATTTAAACAGTCAATTTGTTTACGGTTCAGATGTTAATGGTCACTTGTACCGCATAGAACTTATTGACATTTTAAATTGTTTCAATTCAGAAATAATTGATCACTTTAACTGCTACGACATATCTGACGCTGACTGTACGTACTACATATTATAATCTACCATATTTATATACTGATTTTTGAATTGCACACAGAAACCAAAACTTAAAATTTACATTCATAGAAATAAAATAATCTTTGTTTTTATTTCAAAAATGTCTCTGAAAACCCGTCTTAACAATAAACTCAGCTGTAAACCACTAGAAGATAATAACGTCAGTAATATTTCACCGGCTGAACCCCGATGAAACAGGGCGTTACTTACACGTATCTCTTTGATTTATGTACTACATAAGTACCCTTTAAAACTGACACTATAAAGCCGATATTTCTGCAAATATTTGATCATAATAACCCCTTTGTGTCGTAAAAATCGACTAAGGGACTATCCGTGAATATTATCTTTACGAAATAAAAAGAAGGAAAACTTGAAATTAAACCCTATACCAATCCGTCTGGCCAGCGTGGTATTAGTAGGCCAAGTATCCCTCCTTCACGGGAGGAGGCCCGTCTCTGCAGTGGGGCATTAATTGGCTGTTATGATGTATAAGCTCTTTAAAAACTTCTCACCTGAAGATATATTGTGGTATAAGTTTTTAAGCTATAAAATGCTCTTCAAAACCGACTTCGAAAATGCAGCAGTAGAGTTTGTTACGCTGCTCCTTCTATACTAGCGCTTTGGAAGCGGTGGTAAAGTTTTCTTTTAAACTTAAGTTGAGTTCTAATAGTTGACGTTAATAAGCTATAATAATTTTATACTAGATTGATTAAATAATTTTTGATTTTGACGACGCAAACAGCTGAATTGGAAGTGCAACGTTACCTTCTATCCACGAGTGGAATGATCGGACTAGTTAGAAGTATACAGCGATACGAAACTCTTGATCGGTGCTATGAGTGATATCACCATTAACCCATTAATGTCCCACTGCAGGGACGGGCCTCCTCCTATGAGTGATATGCTCAGACAAATATATGTAAACATTAAATTAACAGGAAGAAAAATACAATCAAATATTGACTATTAAATAAAATAAATCAATGTATTGCCACAATAAAGACCCAGAGTAGTATAAGCTATGGCAAAAATATAAATACATAACTTTTAGGAACTAAGTAATAAATTTTGATAAAACAAAAAGTAAAATATCCTATAAAAATGCCACAAGTGATTTTTTAATTAAATATGGAGAGCAAAAATACCTCAGTCAAAACATCGAACAGTAGTCAAGGAATTTAAAATACTTGTTAATGAAAGAGAAAAAAAAACTATTATCCATTCAATGTGGATGGTTTTTATTGTTCGGGCAAGGACCGCCGGGTGGACTTTTAATTAAAGGCCCCTACACACTCTCTATTATACAGGACATTTTTACAACCCGGCTACATACTATTCGAACATTTTTACCACATACGAGTGCCAGCCCTAGACAACCATGAAATATGTACAAAGTATTTTCGCCTTTATTTACTGTATACAATAAGATTTAAAACTGTATAATTGCTATGGAATATTGATGGATGTCTTAATTACGTTTTAAACAGTTGTTGCGTGCAGTAGTTGGATAATTACTAAATAATACTTAAACGTTGGTTACGCTCTTTTTAAGATCGTAACTGTATAAAAGTAATTAGGGGTTGCGGTTTTCCGAGGTAATTCATTTATCGATTCAAGAATAAGTTTATTGTAAAAATTATTTACGACCTCTTTGGCGTAGTGTTAGGTATATGACATACATAACTGCTACGCGGGTCTCAGGTTCAATTCCCGGTCAATGCAAATCTTTGTGTACATGAACATGATTGTTTGCATTGGTCTGGGTGTTTTCTTTGTATAATATGTATGTATTTACAACAAAAAAAGTATTTAAGTATGTTTATCCGTTGTCTAGTACCCATAGTACAAGCTCTACTTAGTTTGGGACTAGATGGCGTTGTGTGAATGTGTGAGGAATATTTCTATCAAAGATATACCACATGCTTAATTTATTTCATATGATAGCTGATATGGATTGGGTTATTATGGTTTTGTCAGCAAATCTTGTCCTTCCTAATAATATGAAGTGGTAACTTATGGTATTCTCAACGTTTTTTTTACGTTTATCTTGTTTTGGTAAAATAGGAAAAGCCAAAAACAACATGGCAGGATATTCAGCAGAGTCTAAAAAAGCTGTCAGTAATATTATAAAAAAAATATTTTATACATAGAGCCACATACATCTCGTTGTATCAAAATTGATACGATACTTTGATAAGTAATGTATACGGTTCTTACCAGTTGACTACTTATCGATCTTGATCGTAAAACATACATATCAACGGAAGAAAACTTTTAACTATCTCTCATTAAGAACCATGTTCTGGTGTTCGTTTCCTTTAGTTTTTTTATACGTCGCTGGAACATAGGAATAAAACAATTTATTCCTTGGTGACAGAAATCAAACCTTTATCGTTACGTGCGACAAATTTTTATTACTTTGTTCTAAATCATTGCATTAAAAAAAAGTTCAAAATGCGGAAATGAAATTAAGCATGATTGTCAAACAAAATTCACAATGATTATTAATCTAGGTAATGATTTCAAACTAACCCCCGGTTCCCGAATGTCTGATCAAGTAAAAATCAACTAATCAAGTGTCAAAACTCTTGTCAACTATCATTTTTAGGAACTAAAGTTTGACACTTGATTAGTTGATTTTTACTTGATCAGTCATTCGGAAACCGGAGGTTAGACTTCCAAAATCTCACCGTTAGGTTGATAGTTTGACAAATAACGCATCCTCATATCTTAATCATTAATATTACTGTAAATGACTATAATTAAAAAATGAAGTGAAATTGAGAAAACAAATTGAAGCGAGTATTGTACCAAAAACGCATAACAGGAAAAAAGATTAACTCATATATTTCGAAAGTATTAATCATTTTACCTTTACGATTTTAAGTTTAATAATATTACTACAAAAGAAACATGAGGCTAGAGACATGCTATAGTTAAATCAATACAAGAAAAAGTTCGTATGTTAAAATCTTCCTAAAGCTTCAACTGATTAAGGATAAGTATAAATAGAGTAAAACTCCAGAGGACCTGATGTAAGAAGGTTCGTAATTCAGCCGCCCTTTTTAGTCATTACTATCCACTATCTTTCAACTCCGTTGGATGGCTTAAGAAAAAGTCTTTGGGGTTTTGGACAATTCGACCTCTACATTATGACGAAAAAGGTTTCGTCTCCCAACGTTTTTCTTACAACTGCGCATAATTCCACAAAATTTCATGAGCGATGGCCGCTATCGATAGTGAATTCGGGTGTCTCATGTATAAAGAATACAGTATAGTAGATTCCCTGGCGAAAAATGAAGTTAGTTTTTACTTTGCTGAATATTTGATCAACTTTGACTAAGCATTTTGCTGTTAATAGTTTAAACAAACTATTTACCACGATCTATGCTTAATAAGCATTAAGGATTTACTTCGTAGATACAGAATTTCAAAATAATCACTCAGACAACGATACTAAAAAAACAGTACAAAAGTAATTTCGGTAGGTATCGCCGCAGGAAGCCAGGACAGTTTCGTCGTTCCCTCGACAAATTGAGCATTACGCCAAATGCCTCCGGTAATTTCGAGTTTCACTCCAAATTTACTAGGTAAGCTGTTAAGAAATTTAATCTCGAAATTATTTTGGGATTCCCGTCAAACAAAGCCGTGATATCAATTCTTAATCATAGATTTAGTTGAATAACAACAGACGGGTAAAGGATCGAGTTTTCGATCAAAGTTTTGATTTGTTTACCGCAATTTGAAGAGATTCAGTGCGCCTGTTTAAATTAATAATATTAGGATGTGTTGTGAAAGTCGTCTTGTGTTTCATCATGATCAAATTAGGTACAAGTTGTACATTGGTGAACAAAGCGGAATATATCCTTTGTCGCTTTCATCAATCGGCTTTCTTCTACATTTACAAAACCTTGTGTGGGACTAGCCCATTTCATGTTTTACATTTCAAATATTTTTGACGTTATAGACGTCCATTGCCTTCAATAATGCTATGGTATGAGTTTTATATTTGTGATACGACATCGAAGAATGTCGACAGGTGACTGCGTTACCGAACTCAGGGAAAAAAGAAAAAGCGGAAGTTTAGTGAAAATAAGGCTGGAGATTAGGTCTCGGAAACTTTCACATACCGCGTACTTAGATGTGGACCCTTAATGCGTCTGTAGAAAGACTGGTGATTAATCTATCAGTAATACAATAATAATACTGATAGATATTATTTAATATTCATAAATATTAGTCTATGCCTATTATATTAATCTATCCTTAAAGAAATAAAGCGTGAATTCATGTATGTAGGTTCTCGTATACCATAAACTATTGACGCCATAACATACATCGCAACAATTTTACATGAAATCTTTGCCATTCCTCGTTCCGATTCACGTAAACGCACATTGTTAATCAAAATGAAATTTAATTACCTTCCATATTAACAGGCAATGCTGCAAATATCTAATTTTGAACTAACTGTTTGTGGTGAAACGTTTTAATGAGCTTTACCCGTTCATATCGTTCACAAAATATTCGCAATACCCAAATGTGTAAAGGGTATTTCAGACTGCCTAATATAAATAGACTACCAAATAATAACATAAGGCATTTATTACGTAATAGTTACTAATTAAAATCTGACGCAAAAACCAGAGCTTCGATACTCATGTAATACGCAATTTCTTTTGCGTTGATTTTTAAGATAAAAACCAGCTTTTCATAAACTTTGATAAAAATTCCATCAAACTAACATTGAAGAAAAACTATCAACGATTTTTTTTAAATTGGTCAAGAAATTACCGAACTTTTGTTTAAAAAAAAAATAGACACGATTCCTGTATTTTTGTGTTAGTCGGATATAAATAAATATATTTTTACAATAATATTCCATAAGCACATCGCTTTATTGTAGTCCCAAATAAAAAAAAAACTATAATAAAACTGCTTGTCTGAAATCTCCTTTGTGATCGCAGCTCAAAATAATGCGATAATGAATGCAAGCAGTGTTTGTTATGTTAGGGTAACCACAATGTTTATTTTGTCTAAAGGTAATAGGTAGTGTAGTAACTTAGCTAGGTAACTCAGCTCAGATTTGATAAATATTTTCTTCAATTATCGTCTTACATGGATGGAGAAACAGTAGCAAGACTATAATGAACAGACAAGGACGTCTTCTGCAGAAAAGGGTCTGCTCCACCCTTAAAATGAAACTTGACCTAATAATACCACACGAGGCAGACCCATTCTTTTAGTGTGACCCCAAGAGAGAAAATAAACCGCTAGTGGCAACCACATTGTATAGCATCCTGTGCGGCCCTGTTACGACAAAATGCTGTAAACTTTGAAGTGCCAAGTTTCAGAAAACGCGGTTTTAAGTTTTAATATTCAACTCGTTACCAAATTACATCTAGTATAGATAGGCGTTTGATTTTTTTTTTAAATTATTGTTAATAGTGTTTGCTAACTTTCATTAGAACATAACATTATCAGATTTTGATTAGAAACCTCACAATTTAAGAAAAATTGTTTTGTTACGATAACATGTATTGGCCAGTAAGCGACAGTATTGTCATATAACGATGCAACCTGAGCTTACCGCGTTTTGTTGTGATAAGTATAGGAAGAATATAATAAGTTAGAATAAAATTTAAATAAAAACACTGAGCTTTCTGGTGTTTCAAATATAAATATTTCTGAAGTCTCATCTAAATCTTTAGTTATGTTAACATTGACTGTTAAATTATAATAAAAGTGGTGCCTGGACGTGGCCATAAATTTTAATAAATCTTTTAAATCATCTTTATTTTTTTGAGAAATATCTTTTGGTGTGTTCTTCTTAGTAGGCCAACAAACCCCTCAAAATGATAACACACAAAAAGTAGGGGGAGCTAAGAATCTCCGGGGGAGGTCAGGCTACAAAAACAACTGATCTTTGGCCCTGGCAATATACAACGCGCCACACTCCGTACCAATGAGAAGGTCGTAGAACTAGAGGAAGAATTGAACAGGTTACGGTGGGATATCGTCGGCTTATCGGAAGTCCGGTAACCTGCTCTATTTCCGGGAGGGCAACCAACAGTTCCAGGGTGGTGTCGGGTTTTTCGTCCATAAGTCGTAATCGTAAATAACGTAGTGAAGATCGAGAGTGTGTCTTCAAGGGTAGCGTACCTGCTCGTCAGAATTACCAAACGTTATTCGTTGGTAATACAGGTTTACGATCCCACATCAGCTCATGCCGACAATGAGGTGGAAGAGATGTATGAGGATATTTCCTAGGCCATACATAAATATCCAATACACCGTGGTCATGGGGGACTTTAACGCGAAGCCGGGCTCTGGAAGTTGATAGTGGGTTTTTTGCGTATGGGCAAAGAAATCCACAGGGCCAAATGCTTGCGAACTTCATAGAAAGGGAGGGACCTTTTATGATGAACTTCTTCTTCAAGAAGCGTAACTGCCGTAAGTGGACCTGACTTTGTCCTGATGGTGTCACAAAAATTAAGATAGAATTCACCAGGGCTAGATTAACGCAATACCATACTGACGAAATCCCGGAGGTCAGTCTGTGTGAGATTAGTGATGTTCTCCAACAACTAAAGAACAACAAGGCGCCGGGGGATGACGGAATCACAAACGAGATGCTAAAGGCCGGTGGAGAATCAGGCTCTTCAGAAGCTATTTAATTCCGTCATTACTCGCGGGAAAAACGCCAAAGGCGTAGGAGAAAGAGGTGTGGTAGTGCTGATCTTGAAGAGTGATGTGTCTGTGATCAGAATTACAGACACATCACTCTTCTGAGTCACGTCTACAAATGGTTCTCGAGAATCATCACGAATCGTCTCGAACGTAGACTGGCCGATTTCCAGCCTTCCGAAGAAGCCGGTTCCCGAAAGGGCTTTAATACCACATTCATACGCTACGGCAAGTTATACAGAAGTGCAATAAGTATAACTAGCCTCTATGGTTGGCGTTTGTTGACTATGAGGAAGCTGTCAATTCTATCGAGACTTGGGCAGTGTTACGGACTCTCCAACAGTGCTAAATTGACTATCGGCACCTCTAAGTGTTGCAGTGTTTATATAAATATAAACGCCTCAATGTCGGTCAGTCTTTAAGATTAATGTTCGAGGCCTATCCAGCTGCAACGAGGAGTGAGACAGGGGGATGTTATTTCTCTTAAACTGTTTACCGCTGCGCTGGAAGAGGCCTTCAGGCTCTTGAATTAGGACGGATTTAGCATCAATACCAATGGCGAGTATATCACGTATCTCTAATTTGCCGATGTCATTGTGGTCATGGCCTAAACCGTGGAAGACCTAAACACAATGCTCGGGGACTCAGAGTCTCTCAACAAGTAGGTCTTTAAATGAACATGGACAATACCAAGATCATGTCAAATGTTTGGGTGTTGTAATTTCTGCGTATAAAACTATTTTCTTATAATCTCTACAGAGTTTTTTTTTATAAATAAAACATACTGTTGCTTCGGGCAGATTCGCCTTCGTGCCACAATATAGTCGTCACTGCTTTATTTCCTTTACCTATACTGGCAAAAGTTTCATTAAACAAATTTAATTTTCTGCTAAACAAGAAATCTTTATTACATATAATATCCAATTTTGGCATGGTTATACATTTCTGCATATCTACAGTAAATAAGCCAATTTCCAAACGTACCGAAAAACCAAAACCGAAAGCCATTTGTACGTAGTTAAACTGTGTAATTAACTTCAAATCAATTACTTAGTAAGTTTTCGTTTGTTATTTTGACAAAACGCGGCAACCCGAGTTTACAGCGTTATGTTAAAATAATAAGACGTTCGCCGCTCGCTACCATTTCGGTAGAACGCTGCAGTCTAGCATGCAGCGTTTTGTCAATATATTTAGTTGAAATTTGGGGTTGCAGTAAAATGTTATTTAGAATATTTCAGTAAGAAAAAGTGATATTGAAATTTTGATTGATTTAGTAGCAAGCTAACATGTAGCAGATTATTTTGAATCATGTTACGACAAAACGCTGTAACCCGGGTTGCAGTGTTTTGTCGTAACAGGGCCGTGTGGCAGGTTAGCTTTTTTTATAATGACGTAATTAAATACACTGTAAGGCAAATTAATGGTAAAATTTAAAATTCATGTTAAGCGAAGTGCTTATAGGGTCCGTTGTCCTGTGCCAAAAATTTTGTTTCATAACTAATATTGAGACAAACTTCTAAAATCTAAGCCATGTTCATCTCATCTTTTTTTCTTTGAAACTTCTTTCACAAAAGTTTGAAGTCCTAATACACTTTTGAACCTTTTTCCATATTTAATACCGTGATAAATGAATTCGTAAACTGAATCGCGAGAACTTGTAAATAAATTACTGTACACTTGAAAACTCTTCGACATCCGCGAGTTATTAAAGTTACTCAATAAAAATAATGATGATGATGTACCTAAGTATATTCTTAAATATATTTTTTGTTGTTAACAGTAATATTTCTTGTTAAAATTGACAGGAAGTTGAAGCAGTATTTAATTGCATTTTATTGCTTGTTATTTAACTACATAATACGCTTGAGTGTCTTCTTTTCTGTTTGTTGTCGAAGTTAAATGTTAAATGATGTATTTACACTAGATACCTACTGTAATCTATATGTCGCAGGGAAATGAGGAAATCAGGGATTTCACGAAATCCCTAGGGATATGACGAAATCCCATTTGTACTAAAAAAGAAATGCTCATATTTTTGTTTCTATGTTAAAAAACACGAAAATTCTTTCTTCTGTAGGTTAGGTTAGGTTAGAACTGTGACCATAACGAGGCGAGCGAGCGAAGCGAGAGTGCCGCGGTAGCGGCCGCCGAAGTGCAAAGCATTTTCGACATTTACCGGGATTTCGTGATATCCCTAGTGATTTCGTGAAATCCCTGGTTTTCTCATTTCCCTGCGACATATACATATAATAAAACTGTAGAAAAGTCGTTTTTGTACATTAAAAATAAATCCAAAAAAATAGACATATTCTATTCATATTCATTTCTACATATTCTATTGGTTGTCTTTTATTAAAAGACAACCAATAGAACCCATTTCCAGCATTTTTGGATTTTTGTCTATTTATCTGTGTTTAAAAATTTGTTCGGGCATCACGTAAAAGTACGAAAACAATGTAGATGATTTTTATACACAACGTTTGAGGGTAACTTGAAGTTAATTAAGTTTTTGTTTCATTGCAATCGGTTCCGTCTATTAAAATATATTTGAATTTAATTAATTAATATTAAACAGCGCCACCTTTCGAACTTAGACTGGACTACATAAAGAGTTACACTGCGTGCTGTATTTTTAAATTTAAATAAATACAAATACAAATTACCTTTATTCGTTAATCACAGGTACAAAACATGTTACAAAAATAAATAGTCTTTCCCTGTTTTGTCAATACTGGCGTACAAACATCAATTTTTATAGTTAAACTATATACTTTCAATTAAAAATTCTTTTATTTCACAATCTTATTATAACTGCAATTATAAAATACTTATATAATTATTTAATAAATAGTATATAGGTATATGTATAACATACAACATAATTAGTAATCTGATTTTTTCTTTATAAAATCACTATTCACATTATTGCTATTTGTCAACATTGAAAAAATACTAATAATCCAGTCAAAATAGATATCCAGTTTGCATTAATTCCCAACAAGCTGGATTTTGGTCCATATTACGTCATTACAAATGATATGTCAAAGTCCCCATCGATCCTACTTGTGCGTTGTTATTTATTCGAGGTCAAAGGTCACAAATTTGCGTTTTTTGCGTATATCTCTGAAACAACGAGAGCTATCGAAAAATAGTTCAGACAAGGTTTGAGTTTTTTTTAAATCTACAAAAAATGTCTCTTTTCTCCTACAAGGCATCGCTTTCGAGATATTGTGACTTTAGAGCGCAGGAAAGTCGTATTTTCGACTATATTTATGCACACACTTGCTTTTTCCCGCGATTTCGCTCGCGTTTATAAGTTTTATTAAAAATAAGGCTTATTTCAATATATAGTAGCAATATCCATGCTTGGTCTCAGCCTAATCGGTTTGAAATTGACAAAGTTACATACAAACTTTCATCACCTATCTTATCCCTTTAAGGGTAAAATTTGTCAAAATACATATTGAGCAACATCGTCTCAGTGTTTTTTTCTCGGAACTGGTCCTTTGTTTCTTATTGACTATTTTTTATACTTATATTCATTTCGTTTTTTATTTGTGGGTTGTTATCTATAATTTAATTTTATCGTCGTATGGTAATTGTTGTACTTCTCTTTCAATTAGGAGAAAGGGCTTGGGGTTGAGTTCCATGGATGGGCAAGTAATGATGACATTATTTATCCACAGATCTTGCAAACCGAATCATTGTATGTGTCAGGCAATTTATATCATAATTTTTCCGACATACCGTCACTATTGTATTTATTTTTTAATTATGAAACATAAATTAGGGTTCAAAATAATAAATAAGAGGGCATTAATAATACTATTTAAATGTACATCTTTTGTACTTAACCTATTTGTATATCCAATATTTGTATGCATTTCATTTTGTACTTTCCAACAGCTTCGGTTTTTTTGTGATGTTTATTTACTGTTATATGTGTTTATCTTTGTGGGTGTTGTAGTATTAGTTATCAATGTCTGATCTTAAATTTTATTACCAAAACTGTCGTGGACTACGCACCAAAACATCTATATTCTTTCGTAACCTATGTATGAACAACTATGACATAATTTTACTGACGGAGACCTGGCTAATCGAGTCTATTAGTGATAGTGAACTTTTTGATCAAAGGTATATGGTCTTACGGCGTGATCGTGACTACGCTATTACCGAACAGTCTAGGGGTGGTGGGGTGTTGATTGCGTTTAGGCGCGAATTAAATGTGGAATACAATTCGGAATGGCAGTCTAGTGCAGAGGATATTTGGGTATCACTGGCAATTCATAATTCCTGTAAAGACTTAATTAAAATTCATATTTGTACTTTGTACCTATGTCCGCAGAACAAGGGTAACTCTTTTGTATTACAGCTTAATAATTTTTTAAACAAACTTAAATCAATTGTAGAGATTAACGTATCGGATTACTTTCTGGTAACAGGAGACTTTAATATGAGTGAGATTGCTTGGTCAAGCGTTGAAGAGGGTTTTCAACCTTGTTCTACTAATATTAACCACAATAACTTTCTCAGTGCTTTGTGTGAATGCAGCCTCATCCAGTGTAACTCTCACGTTAATCACTTTGGGGGGCTACTAGATCTGGTACTATGCAATGAGCTAGTGTCTGTTGCTGCATGTCCGGATCCGCTGGTGCCTGAAGATCCCTATCATAAAAGTTTAATTATTAAACCATCTTTTCTAAAACCTAACCTGCTTAAAACTTGTCCGCGTAACATATTTTGTTATCGGCGTGGTAATTATGACAGTATTCGTAAAGAGCTATCTGCTATGGACTGGTCAACAATAATTAGCTCCCACTCTATTGACGATGCAGTTGATGAGTTCTACAGCAAACTATATCAGCTGCGAAGCAAATATATACCTATGCGACCGCTTAATAATAATAAATACCCCCCTTGGTATAATTCAGCCCTAATTAAATGTATTAAAGAAAAATTTAAGTATCTAAAAAAATTCAAAACATACAATAATAAATCAGATGAGCATACATACGGTTTGCTGCGAATTAGAGTGAAGAAGCTTGAGGATGTGTGTTATAAAAACTATCTAAATAAAATCGAAGATTCAATTACCAATAATCCCAAACTTTTTTGGTCCTATATTAAGAGTAAGCGGGGAGGCAGTAATTTCCCTTCAAACATGACCTATGGTGACTGTTCTAGTGACACTGGAACAGGCATCAGTGAGTTATTTTGTAACTATTTCTCTTCTAACTTTCTTTCTAATGACTCCACAAGGACCAGTCAAGTCGATGGCAATTCATTTAGCAATGGCCCTACACATGGTATCTCAACCATAGAGGTTAAGGTTGAGCAGGTACTTAGACTTTTGAAGGGACTAGATCTTTGCAAGTCTGCGGGTCCTGATACTTTACCGGCTGTTTTCTTAGTATCCTGTGCTAATGAACTATGTTACCCCATTGCTCTGCTTTTTCAACGGTCGCTTACTGACGGTGTAATGCCCAATAAATGGAAGTCAGCCCTTGTTACGCCTATACATAAAAAGGGTTCCAAATGCGATGTTGTAAACTATAGGCCTATATCCAAGTTGTGCTTACTCGCTAAACTGTTGGAACGTATTGTTTTCGATCAATTATATGATTCAGTTCGATCCTGTTTTATTCCCGAACAACATGGCTTTTTAAAGAACAGGTCAACTACTTCAAATCTGTTAGTATTAAATGAATTTTTGACGTCTAGTATGGATGAAGGCAGCCAGGTAGACGTGGTCTATACCGACTACAGTAAAGCCTTTGATCGGATAGACCACAATATATTGTTAATGAAACTCTCTAACGTTGGTATCTACGGTAGACTCCACGAATGGTTTTCGTCGTATATTAGTGACAGGTCTCAGGCAGTAGTGGTGAACGGGTATTCATCGCCATGGGTTTCTATCCCGTCTGGTGTCCCCCAAGGTTCCCTACTGGGACCACTACTGTTTGTGATTTTTATCAATGACATTGGGTCCTGCTTCCTTCATTCTAAGTTCCTCCTGTTCGCTGATGATATGAAGGTCTTTAAGGTTGTCAATAATGATAGTGACGCTAAACTTCTACAAGAAGATCTCTCACGTCTTGACACATACTGTTCATTAAATAACTTAGACCTAAATGTATCTAAATGCTTTGTTGTAAGTTATACGCGTAAGCGTCATATACTACGATTTGAATATTTGGTTAGGGATAGCAGATTGGAGCGAAACTTAGTTTCTACTGATCTAGGTGTTGTCCACGACAGTAAGCTTTTATTTGACAGCCACATTAATCAGGCACTTGATAGGGCTCACAAGGCCCTAGCTTTTATAATGCGTTGTACTAGGGAGTTTAAAACGATGAAAGCTGTGAAAGTTCTCTATTGTGCGTATGTACGAAGCCATCTGGAGTATGCCAGTCAGATATGGAACCCGCACTACGATTGCTACGTGACAGATATGGAAAGGCTACAAAAGAAGTTTATTCGGTACCTAGGTTTTAAATTTAAATTGCGCCATTTACCTGAGCTATCATACGAGCAACGGTGCGTTCAATTGCATCTGCTACCACTTTATACGAGACGTAACATCAGTGACGTATGCTTTCTTATAAACATTGCTCAGGGTAAGATCGATTGCCCCGAACTTCTAGACAAAATTAAGTTGCGAACTCCGAGTAGAACATTACGTTTTAATTACCTTCTCTATGTGCCCTCATCCCATACCAATTTTAGGAAATATAGTTATTTTCCTAGAACACTTAATGAATTTAATAAATTAAATAGTGATAGTCTTATTGACCTTTTTACGACGAGTTCCAAAAATCTCAGGGATAGATTGAAGACCATGTTTTTAACTACTGTGCCTGCTGCGACTTTCGACTGTTAGATTGCCTGATAATGATTGATAGTGATTGGATTTTTGTTTTCCTTTTTGTTTGTTTTTTATTAATTGGCTATTTTAGTTTTTATTGTAGTTCTAGTTTATTGTTTAATTTTGTTTTTATACATTTTGGTTTGTTATGCAGTTTTTATAGCACATTTTAATTTTATTTATTTGCATTTTATTTATATGCATTTTAGTTTTAATCATTGTTAATTTTAATCAAGTACATTATCGTTTTTATTGTAGATTCTATAGTTTAATTTTGCTTGTATACATTTCAGTTTTTAATACAGTTGCTTAATTTAATGTTGTTTTTAAAGATCTTAGTTTTCATTTAGTTTTATGGTCTATTTTTGTTTGCATACACTTTGTTTCTTTTTAACCATAAAGAAAACTACCTGTCTACTTGAATTTCACCATTTGTCTATATTGTTTTCTGTTCATTTGTGGAAGCTTGTAATTGGCATGTAATTGTTTACAACTAAATTCACTGTATTGTAGCTGTAAGCTCCCCAAAAACAATAAAATAAAATAAAATAAAAATAAAATAAAATCCTTTCTTAGCGGATGCCTACGTTATATCATCTACCTGCATGCCAAAATTCAGCCAGATCTGTCCAGTGGTTTGGGCTGTGCGTTCATAGCAAACTTGAATCATAATTTAGTCTATTTTGACTGGGCTATAAAATATAGAAATACAATCACAAAACATTAAATTATTATCTTATTATACGCTTACTCCCCCTCTATCTCATTTGAATCATTGCATGGCTAATTATCACAGCATACACACGCACATAAACACACACACACACACAATTACACACACTCACACATACACAATATTCTTGTTTTGTTTTTATTGTTTTTATTTTTGATCTTTCACTAAATTCTTTTTATAGTTTTTGTTTTGGATCTAATTGTTGCTAACTGGATACATAAAAAGGGAAGAAGCGAGGCAACTCCAACACAAGTATTTCTAATTACTTACTGGAGTGGCCTCAATGATGTTATGTAATGTAATAATTTTTAAGACAAATAAAAAATATTAAAATATTAAAAATATTAATATTGTTTAATGTGTTTGTGTTTATTTTATAAAGTAATTCAAATATACTGCACGCAGTTTATCTATAGATAATAATATAGTGTAGTCTAAGTTTAATCAAATATTTTTTGCTAGAATAAATGGTAAAAGGGTGTTAGGTACAAAAAATTTATTTCAGCCTTTTTTTTTACAAAAGACAAATCCCACACTAGCGGTTGCCTTTAAAAATATTAATTTAACGGACACAAAGAACATCCAGACTAAGGACAATAGTTTGTGGATCACAATAATTGTCCTCCATGGGAATCGAACGCGCGACCTCATGCACGCCAGCCAGGTAATGCGACCGCCGCGCCGCCACCGAGGCAGGTAATTCTGCCGCACCATAACGTGGCGTGCAAATGTATTCATTCATAACAAATTAGCGATTATCCTTGTGGTGACGGAGTAAGAATACAATATGTCACCTCCCCATGTCATCCCATCGGTGGCGTAAAACCGACTAAGGGACTATCGGTGAATATTATATTTACGAAATAAAAACGATTTTTCGGTATTAAATCAAATTGCGAAGTAAGTAACATCCACCACGCGAACGAAGTTGCGGGCACAGCTAGTAATGTAATAAGAATACATAAATATACTTCAATATTTTATTTTAGTACATTTTAATTTTACAATTTTGACGGTTTTTATATTATACTTGTATAAATTAGCTAATTAGCACAAAAATAATCATCAAATAGAAAAAACAATTAATTATATTGACAGATGTACTTTTATTTGCTGCAAATTATAATTATTAAGGGAATAGAGGTTCCCCAGCAACTATATTACTTTCAATACCACAGTGATCTTCTCCACGAAGAAACTTGACATAACCATGGTCTCCCCAATAACTGCTCCACGAGTTAGCAAGCAGCCAATATTTAGTTCCATTCTCTACTCCATAACCTAATATCTTAATAGCGTGACCACCAACAAGTTTAACATGGTCGTGCTTATAAACACCTGTTTTATAATGCAAAAAGTCGGCATAAACGGCGAAAATAGCTTCAACCGGTCCATTTTTAAACAATTCAGCTTTAATTTGGTCTTCAGTAGAAACAGAGTAAACACTTTTGCCAAACCTTTTGTCTTTAGCATAGTCAACGTTGTAACCTGAGTTACACGAGTGTCTACATTCAGGAGTCTTGTCGAGCTTGTTTATCGAGCATGGGATTGTTTTCGTAGGAGTGGGATGTGTTGGTCGTATCTCGTACGGTCTGCAACCTTGGCTTGAATTATAATTGCCTCCCGATACTATACCAATATTTTTCCAGTAATTCCAAGCACCTAATGAACCTCCACCCTCACAGTTGCCACATGAATAGCAACAGCTTACCAGGTCATCTGCAGAGAAATGGAAGTGCTGGGTTCCATTGGAGTACGTACAATACCGATCCGTCATAGCTTCTACTGCACCGAAGGCCCAACAACTTCCACAACAACCTTGATCTCTGATTTCGTTTAAAGACGGACAGTTTGGCCACTTGTCCCTGGGATCAAAATTGTCAGGAAGGCTTGCAATGAGGTCGGCATCGTGCTCTTTTTTCGGTAGCTCCGCAAAGTGATCATCTTTACGAGCGCCCATCAATTTCTTGATATGTTTCATTGGAGTGTTTGGAGGAAAATTGCGACCTGCTTTCCAAGTGTTTTGATTTGAATTAATCTGAGCAATGAACTCATCGCTAAGGAAATAGTTATGTTCAGCAACAGCAAGCGCGAATGTGCTCATGAGCACCACGAGAGTAGCACGCAATGTGGCCATTACTTTCCTATTTATTTCCTTGTTCACAGTTCGGTGGTTAATTGATGTAGGTATATCTTTGACTAACGTAGTGCTTCTGTTGAGTAGCGTTTGTTTTGAGTGTATTTTATACTGACACAAGTGGATGAATGTTTTCTAACAAAATAATTGACATATTTTTAGTATTTTTTATTATTAGGAATGGTAAATATAATAGACATGTGTAAAACTTTTATTACTTTTAGTTTTTATGATAATATTTACGTAACTTTAATATTTCTTGAATATTCATATCTGTGTTATCTGTGTTGATAAAAATGACGCTCGTTCTACATAATTAAGTCACAGCTAGTAGAAGCTAAACTGGTGGTCTAGGTTGATTTATTAAAAGCGTCGTTATTGTTATCTTTTTTTTTTGAAGGCATTTATTCTTTTAATTATACACATTAATTTAATAAAACAAAATCGCCAAACTGTTGCCAGTTTGTTGGCGATATTGGCGCTCTTAAATTTTACTTAAATACATTATTAGGTACCTACTAGGTATACATTAACTGCTGTACTTACATAATATACATTATCTATATATATAAAAATGAATTCCGTTTTCCGTTGTCACGACATAGCATGAAAACGACTTGACCGATTTGGCAATTTTTTTTGTAGTTTTCTAATACTCTGTACAAGGTTCTTACGGAAAAAAAATGTTAAGAAAATCTCTCAGAAATATTGAAAAATATACATTTAATTTTGCATATTTTAAAAAAGCGCGTTACGAATGTCAACGTCATTCAATTTAATACAAAAAACTCTATGGTGATCTTTGACACCACAGACATTTATTATCGCAGATAGGTCAGCTATACAAAATAAAGTAGTGCATCAAATTTACGCCAAGGTGGTACGAAGTTCGCCGGGTCAGCTAGTATAAAATAATTATAAAAACGTTAGTTTAAACTATCTAAAACCAAAGACATAAACCAACATCAACCTTTGTGCAACAGAGTCAAATTATCACAGATATCAGAACAAACTTTCAGAATATTCTTTTTTCTGTGCAAATTTATTTAAGAAAGGAGTTGTGTGAGTTTTTGAGCTGTAGTTATTATTCTTACTTTACGCGGCAGAGACGTGGACAGTACGTAAGTTGGAAAAAAGGAAAATAGATGCTCTAGAGATGTGGTGCTGGAGGAAGATGCTCGGTATATTTGGACAGAATTCCGCACCAACGCGTCCATACTTCAGGAACTTGGCATCACGGAGCGTCTATCAAGCGTAGTGCATAAGCGCATACTACAGTACTTTATTTTATTTTATTTTATTTGATAGGTACAGTAACAGATGACAGATTAACAAATTATAACAATATTGGCCATATGTCAAGACGTATACGCCTATGCGATGGACTGATCAGGTTAAATCCGCAGTGGGGAGCGACGTGTCAGACTGCGTCAGACAGTCTGCGAACAGAGAGAGATGGCGGAAGATCGTGAAAAAAGCTGGGTCCGCTACTAACACCAACATGGACGCCTCATCGCTCTGCCAAGAGCGAAACGGCTGAGAAGAGAAGAAGAGTTATTATTAATAATGTTTTCTCTATGTCGCTACGGTCATGCATAAAATGTTAGGTCACAAAGTATAGTCGTGAATCTGCTGAACTGAAACTTTTTTGTGATAATTTTTAAACAGCATGTCAATTCTCGTTCCTTAAATTCAGTTCAGTTAACTTTTAGTTGTCATGTATTTGCTATTGCAATTGTAATATTTTGTGGTCGTGTTAAACTTAATTTAGAGTGTGACAATTTGACAACTAAAAGTTAACTTAACCGAATTTTAGGTACGAGAATTGACATGCTGTTTAAAAATTATCACAAAAAAGTTTGACACTGATCCATACGGTACTGGGTATGCATTCCTTACATTACTGGGGCACACCAGTCCCTAAATTAGGACTTAAAATGATGAAACAAATTCTTAAGTTTCAAACAACATATTGCAATTTACTTGCTAGTAGGTATATGCAACGTTATGTTAGTAAGACGTTCATTCCCATCTCACAAGTTCTGATTAGCAATACACTTGATATGCGCTATGCATATTACTTTCTGATATCTTGGTATGAAAGCGCAATACCTACTAGAATCTAGTTATGCAATCTAATTTTATGTTATGTGATGAGTTAGCTTGTGTATGTTTAGTAATTCATTTATGTAATACGTTTGTTTATTTACAGTTTAGTCTAGTCTGTATTTTAGTGATATAAGCCTATATTTATGGCCTATCTCCAGCAGTTGACGCCGATAGGCTGATATGATGATGAAGCCTACATTTAAGAAAATATAGTATGCTAGCTGATGCCCGCGGCTTGAAACGTGTTGTAGGTATAGGTAGCTTAAATGTGTTTTACACCCTAAACTACATTATATTCCAAATTTCATCAAGATCCATTCCGTAGTTTTTGCGTGAAAGAGGAACAAACATCCATCAATCCATCTTAACAAACTTTCGCATTGATAATATTAGTAGGAAGTAGGAAGTGTATTGTTCCAAATAGACCATACTGTTATGTTCACATACCTTCTATTTTAAAAGAATGAACCATAACAAAACAACTGACGATGTACCTATTCCAAAAACAAAACTTTTGGATTAAGGAAAAACGTGTCCTTACTACAGAATGAATATATCTCATTTGTTATTATGTCACAGCCGCAGCCGTTGTGATTTAGTAAATTTCGTTATCTCTATAATACTGTGACGTCAGCGTAGTATTTGATAAGGAAGTGTAATAGCCAACAATAAAAAAAATTGCTTAAAAAGGGAACAGCCAAAAATATTGGCTATGGAATATTGAAAATGAATGTTTAAAAAGTACTTACGAGTATAAACAAACAAAGGATTTAAACTCTTTAGAATCAATTTGACCAGCATGGTTGTACCTTTCATAGGCTCAGTTTCTTCCGTCATCTTTATGGACTGAACATCTGTAAGGGCGTAGCAGAACTTTTAAGAGAGAGAGTTCGCATAAAAGTGCAACTTAAACTGACAGTAGCAGTAAATACACACATTCACACAACGTTACAATATGACTGATATACTTACATATTTTTAATTTCTTTTAGACCATACCTCGATCAAACTAAACAGCAAGGTTTATGTTTATGACGACCTCTGTGGCGTAGCGGTTATATAACATGACTGCTACCCAGAAGTCTCGGGTTCGATTCCCGCTCATTACAAATCTTTGTGTGCATGAACATGATTGTTTGCATTAGTCTGGGTGTTTTCTATGTATTTACAAAAAAAAGTATTTATGTATGTTTATCCGTGGTCTAAGCTCTGCTTAGTTTGGGACTAGAGGCCGTTGTGTGAACGTGTTAGGATTATGTGCCCAATGTATGAATACCAATCAAAACCCCTATGTATGTAGTCGCATTATAAATTACCTGTATTAGCTGCGGGAGCCCTGGTACCCATAACACAAGTTTAATCTTACCTTGGGTACCAGAGTTCAACACAACACTGTTATACTAAGTTAATTTCTGTACCTATATTGTGTTAATGCCTGTACTTATTTTGCTAAATAAATAAATATGAAATATGAAAATTATATAGGTACACGCATTGCAGATATAGATTATACGCTCTTTTACTGTTTCAGGCAGTATGTGTCCTCATAAACGACATCTGGTTGTCAAAGGACCAAAATGTTGTTAAAACTCGGTTATATAGAGGTGAAGGTAAAACACATTTTTATGAATGTGTTAACGACAGCACTAATATGTCAGAACATACAGTTTATTACACTCATACGCCCAACAATTAAATTCGTCGGCCAACACTCTCCAAGGGAAAGTGACCCTTTTATTACTCTGCATATTAGGGTCTATTATTGTATTCATAAATGTTTGTCTTAGGGACATAGATTCTTTTAACGATGTCTCGTTAGCTTATAATTAAATATGAACCTTGACATTGAAATTAGCATGCAGTTTTTGAGTATTTTAAAAAATTTAACGTGATTTATATTCTCAGCAAAATACTAAAACTATTCAAAGCCAAGTATTAAGCCAAGCTTAGGGGAAAACAATAGTATGATCGAAGAAATAGTTAACATTAGTGACTACACCAGCATGGCGCCAATTAGCCAACTTTTCTTCCAACTTCCACCTCTAGAGGAGGTCTTTTCCTACTGTTATCTGCAATAATTAAGTTATTTTAAAATTATTTAAATATTAGGCTTAAATAACACATAGCTAAAACTCCACAACGCCAAACAATAAAGTGTGTTTCAATACACAGTACTAATACCTCCAAAATACATACCTCTACAGAAATTTCAGTACTTACTACCCAACAAAGTAACATACAACTTTGTTATGTTCAAACTACTACTAAGTATCTAGTAAAACTTCCGACTACCTCAAAACTTTTTACTTTAGTGAATATCTACATTATGGTTGCCTTATCGGCAAGTGCGCTTAATGCATCGTCAGATAATTTGAAATTTCACTTCAACGATGAAAATAATAAAAGGGAAAACTTTGATGATGTGCACTTATGAACTTTAGCTTCATAGCAGCCATGTATTAACCTTACATCATTTTGTGGCATTTCTATTAGCATCAGTATTGCGTTTTATAGAAACTATGGAAAATGCCATCGTGTGGTAAATAGGGGATAGAACAAAATATACAATATCATCTCAGCCAATTAACGTCCGCTGCTGGACATAGGCCTCCTCCAAATATTGCCATCTTGTGCGGCCCTGCGCCTCCCTCATCAATCGGCTACCCGCCGTGTGAGGAGTCTCCTCACCCTGCGTTTTCCGTAACGCCATCGATACTCCAGAACCTATCTCCCGCAACGGCTGTCGGTTCTTCGCGATATAATGAACCGACAGCTATTGGGCAATATAGCAAAAGATAAAAAACTTTACATCATAAAAACTTTTTATGGGTTTTAAGTTCGCTACTGACGGGTTGAGCTGCAGGCTGGGGGAAAATAGAAGCTATAACCTGAACACTGTTGTTTGTAGGGGACCTGTTTTGTTTTTTTCAAAATGCTTGTGACATCGTTTGTCAGAATCGAAAAACCATAATAGTGAGTTTTTCTTTCGAGTCGTAAGGCACACGATGCAGTACCATCGGTGGTCAAATGCAATCAGCCCAGGACTTGGCCACGGTGATTGCATTGTCAGTGGCGTCTATGAGGTCTTTTTCTGTGCAGCTATCTGGGCACCTTGGACAGTTCAGTAGATGTGCCATTGTTTGCTGTTCTTCACCGCACTCACAGCAGCTATCTGATGAATTTGTCATACCCCATTTCACCAGGTTTTGTTTGCAACGGCCTACCTGGGTCCTTAGGCGGTTAAGGGATTTCCAATCGGACTAGTTGAGATGGGAACCGGGTGACATGCACTCCTTGCATTTCACATAGTTGGGTGGTGGGGCATGTTTCTCTTGCCACAGTTTGACTCTAGCCGCAGATAGTTCGTCTTGGACTGGTGTGGTTTTACGCAGAAAGCTGTGTCGACTCTTTAACCTCCCTGGTGCTGGGCTATACCCATGCAGGAAGTGGCGTGGGTCTACCTCCTGGTGTTGTTGTGTGCTCACCTTCCGCCTTGTCACTTCACAGTGTTTCCGATATGTAAGGGAGAGGAAGATCCAGAGAGACACCCAGATACTTGGGGTACTCAAGCTGTTCTATCCGGATTCCCTGCCACGTGATGTTTAGTTTTCTGTTTGCGTGGATGTTATGCAGGTGACAAGCGCAAGCTTGGGTTTTTGAAGGATTTGGTTTGAGGGAGTTGGACAAAGAGTGTTTAATTTAAAAGTGTATCTTCTTTATCCTCCTGGGGCCTGGCGTCATATATATAATACATACCAGAAAATATAAAATACAGTGCTATTTAATGAAATTCGTGTAAACTTTTAAATAAACACTAACGTTTAGTAATATTTAAACACTAACGTTTAAATGATAATAATTTTTTTTTTTTTTTATTGAATAAATAATAAATTTAAAAAAATATATTTTTCATAATTTAAAAAAAATGCTTTGGGTCCCAGGAGGTTATCATAATTCTAATTTAAAAACACAGCATTAAAATCCTTAAAGCGCGCCGGTCTGTGTGAAAGGACCCTTACATTACTTACGACCATTCCAATTTTAACACTAGATTAATTGTTATGTACAATCTAATCAATTTATTTTACTACAAATGCACCTATTGAACCTCTAGATACTTATCTTCACACCTACCTACTCATATAGAACCTAAACAATAGATTCGGAATTACACCTCCAAACACCAAAATGTCAGGGGGATTGTGTGTATGCTAAATCATGTAAACAATCAGGATTGGAGACTAACACGTACTAAATTGACCAGTTCAATACCCATGTGACTAATACTGCAGCGATCAACTGAACCTATTATGACAGGTACTTGTAGTAAAGTAGTAATTTTAAAACTTTATTGATCTGCTTGTTGTTAATATTTTTACACTGGGTTTCAACCTGACTATTTAAAATGCTCATGGTTTTCCTCTGTCGTTAGTTTAAGTTGAATTTTCATCATTCCAATTTAATACCATATTTATTTAAATTAATTCATTTCTGATTTACAGTTTAAACCTATCTGCACATACACCACACATAGGTAACCTATAATTATCACAATATGTATTGTCGCTCTAGCCAACATCCACGTGGGTGCAAAAACAGGTGAAAAAGTAATTACTATTTTTATATAAACTTAAATACATAAACATAGCACTAACCAATCAGAAATGCCATCTCTAATATATAAGTACTTCAATTCTTCATACTTCAAAAAGAAAATGAAATGCTATCAAACAACGGCGATAGTTGAACTAAGAAGTATTATTTCAGTCCTTGTATTTTACTATGGTAGTTGGTACTCAATTGATATTCACCAAACTGAATTGAATATCTCCGCTGAGCTACTGTAAGGGGTAACCTGGTAATTTGATTCGTTGCTTTACTTACTATCTGAGGGATATTGCTAATATTACCAACGTAACTAATTCTTGGTTAATGTAACTCGCAGTTAAGTTTCAATTTGAACTTAAATGGTTGGGATGTTAAATATATAATCAGAGTGACAATATATGGTAATCTTGAAGTAAGAAATTATTTATACCACATTTATTGTCTTGCAAATACTTTATAGCAAAAGGATTTTGGTAAAATAATAATAATAAAATAAGTTGTGTGAATGCTATTTAAGTCTAAACTAAGCAGGCCTTATACTTATACGCAAGGAATTGGATTAAACAAAAACTCTAGGTAGCATACATTAATATTTTGACTATGAGGTCAAAATATAAATATTTTCACAAAAAATTAAGAAAGCCTTGTCAGAAAAATCCGTCAAAATTAAAAATATAATTGATCATCACAAAAACATCAAAATTGTACTTGAACTGTGGTTTTCAAGACGGTACTTCGCTTGAGTGTTTTGCTAACAAAGTTACCTATTCATTTCGTAACAATATCAGTATAGAAACGGGAAATGGCATAACATTATAAGACAATTTAGCAATTTATTGTTTACTTGCCTTTTAATTAGAAATGTTCTCTACAAGTGAGTTTATTTTCACCCCTTCAATTGAACCTCCCTAAAAAGGGTGAACCACGTACACATTAACAATTTGATAGATGCTTTTAATTTGATTTAGAGATCACACAAGGATGAAGAGTACGAACCCATAATGAACTGTATAACTTTATATAAGTAAAATTTAACTTGTCTTGTCATTGCAATTGCAAAGAAACTTAAAAAATATAAGGTTCTTTTCGTATTATTAACCTGTGATAATTTTTTTTATACTTTTTAATCGACAGTTAGTTCAATAATTTGAGACTAAGTGGTTATTACAAGTATTATGTCAAACACTCTCACACTCAGTCACGCGGTGAATGTAAGATCTGGTAAGTTGTAGTTGTAGACCAATTGGTAAATACACCTTGGTTAGAACCTTGAAAAATATATTGTTTACTTCCTCGGATTCCAACCTACAGTGAAACAGTAAACGTTTTTTTTATTAGTATCACAGTAACAATATTTTCAAAAGTAACATAAATAACTAAAACATTTTTTTGGAAAAAAACCTAAATTTGCGATGAATTCTTTTAAAAATAAACGCTGCGTAAAGCTTCCGATAAAAATATCAGACGTCGTCAATCCTCTGGCATCAAAGGTTTGACGGATTCACAAAAAGGTAAGATATCTTAGTTGTGGCTCTTTGATCGTCAACAAAACATCTCTTATATTTACCCAAAAGGTGAAGATAGACTTAAATATTCAACGGCAATGAGCATTCTTGGGAAAGTTACGTTACAATAAAAATGAGACATCATTTTAGTTAGGATTAATCGTCGCTTTACTTTCTCAACCTCGTATCGTCTCTCTCAACTCGTCTATTATCGAGTGTTCTGGCGAGCATTCTGGCGAACATCTACAACGAAAGGGCAGATTTGCTGTATTTAAAACAGATTAGTCTGCCACCATCTTTTTTTTAATGTAAACAATGAAAATAAATGCTGCACTTGGGACCGTCAAGTCTGACATTTCCATTGAGAAGATCTTTCGACGAGCATCGAATAGAGCGTTCGCTGGATTTCTTCTGATGTTCGTAGCTATATTTGGCTCTATGCTCTCCGCTTAATGCTCAGCTCTACAAATAAATATAAGAACGGAAGAACATCATCAAATTCTCGATGCTCTGTTGAAACTGAATTCTCAAGCCTAATCTTCATCTAAAGGTGTGTGTCAAAACAAATCAAAATGACATCTCACTGAAGATTCTCGTAAACACAGAAATGTATAAAGGCAGTTCGACGAAGGCTAACTTGTTCTGCTACAATCTCTTTGATAAACTTGTTCTCAGAAACTTGGCTAGCTTCGCACGGTTGTTTGCAAACTTGCATTTAACGTGCAGCTTAATTGAATTGTCCAGAAGTCAATTTGATTCTTCACTGTGCTGGAGTTTCGGTATTCCTATGAAGACTAGTTACAGACATGCTAAGTGTCCAACTACTAAAGTCTGATACATACACTTGATTCTATTTTACTTGCGAAACCATGTATGATGTACGATATGTATATTTACAAATAATAGTAGGTATGTAGGTATGGTTGTCTAGAAATCATAATACAAGCTCTGCTTAGTTTGGACTAAGTATATGGCGGAGTCTGAATGTGTAAGTAATATTATTATGTGAAATAATATTCTATTCGTGATAAGTGACAAGGTGGAGTCCTGTCGTCTCTGCCTACCCCGGACGGGATAAGGCGTGAGTTTATGTAAACTCACGCGTAAGAATAGGAATAGGATGTTACATACATACATATATAATATCTTATTCCTATTCTTCAATATATTTTTGATTACTTTAATTGTTTCATAAGTTTAATAAAAACTCTTTAAACACTGCAGAGACAGCAAACGTCTAGCGATGAAGGGAAACTTTCCCTAACTACTAATAAAACCCTGGTAAGACGGATTAGTACAACGAAGCGCTTTGTATCAATTTCTTCTTTGTTTTCTAAGAATAAAACCTGCCTTCAACTTTTTGCTGGTCAACTTTTACGATAACCCTTGAAGTGACAATAATGTAATCTTCTCTTGAAGTAAGTGGACGGGTTTCAATTTCCCTTTCTTATTTCAGAAGGCCATAGCATGTTATGGTACATTTTATGTTTTATATTTCCTGCGGACTTAATTCTAAACTACATATTTATATTTCTAATCATTTCCTTATTTCTAATTCGATCACACAGGGAAACATCCATAGGTCCGATTATAATCAAACTTACGAGACAGCTTCTATCATCTTGTTTGTATTTCTAAAGTATTTCTCGTTTGTCAAGTACTTCCAAAATAACTATCAATTTATGGCGTAGTTGTTATATAACATGACTGCTACGCAGAGGTTTTTGGGTTCGATTTTTTCTAATCTTTGTGTGCATGAAAATGATTGTTTGCATTGGTCTGAGTGTTTCTATGTATAATATGAATGAATTTACAAAAAAAAAAAGTATTTATGTATGCTTATCCGTTGTACTGTACCCATAGTACAAGCGCAGCTTAGTTTGGGACTAGAGGGCGTTGTGTGAATGTGTGAGGATTATTATTATTATTATTATTGCAGGGTTTTCCAATCTCGAGTCGTTCTTCTTCAAACGAGGTTTAACTACACTACCTCGAGGTAGGCAGAGTCTCGGCTATGGCCTGACAGTACTGACGTCCATGAAGCACCAATACCACTTACCTGAAAGAAAGAAAATATCACTGTTATTCCTTTTTTAAGAAAATAATAACTTAGAAAACTTCAGAAACGTAAAGCTTTTAGACCAATTTAGGGTTGTAAGCAGTTTAATTTAATCGTGCGTGTAGTTATAACGCGATATTGTAATAGAAAGGGAATGAGCGTCGATTAGAGTGCCTTCTGGCTGTAATACGAACATTTCGTGATCCAGGACCATTATGCTTCTTGAGATTGTATCGCTAAATTAATGTAATTAACAAGTTACGTCAAATTACTTGATCATATCAGGTGTCATTTGTTTTAAAGTAAATTTACTTCATATCTATATGGTGTGAGTTTGTTTGTAAAATGTGGTAACTAATAATGTTCGTTGACGTATAAACTGTTATTATAATATTTAAATTGAAGTTTTGGAAGTAGAATGTGGTTTCGTGTGATTTTATTTGTTTTGATGTGATTGTGTTTTGTTTGTTATTTTATTATAACCTGTGTATTTAGTAGTAACTGTAGTTTTAGGTACTGTATTTTGTGTTTTGAAACTTAGAAATACCAAAAAAACAAGGCGGCGCGGGCAGTTAAAGATTAAATTAAAGGAGACTTTCACTTAAAGTAGGTTTAAGAAAAGGAAATTAGTAAGACTAATAACGTTTTCCTATATTACTATATAAAAAAAAACTAATATGTGTTTTTTTGTAGTTCAATCATTTAGTCCCAAACAAGCTCTGCTTAGTTTGGGACTAGATGATGTTGTGTGAATGTGTGAGGAGTATGTATTAATTATTTATTTGGCATTTTCAACCAGAAAATAATTATCTCTCTAGACTCTACTCCGAGACTCTACTCTATTTCCGTATTTAAAAAAGTCTTAACATATAACTTAATCTTTCTAACAAAACCCATGTAATAAAAATGTAGATACAAATCTAACCCAAAATCAATAAAGCACCCTCGCTTAATGTCATCGTCCTGTAAAACTTATTCAATAAAACAAAGAGCTTCAACGTTTATAGCTTGTCCCATATACCAGCTGGCAGAGTTTCAGCAACGAAGTATTACATGTCATTTGATTAGCATTCAGTGTGCCTGCCAAAGGTTCTGCCCTTTAGATTCAATGCCCTCGATCTGTCTGATCATCGTTCGAGTAATGATCGTTATCGTAAATAATCTAATGTGCTGATATTGGTTTGGAATGTCTAAAAGAGTTAGGATTATGCTATATATTATGATAGAAGATGCTCATTATGTTTTAGAGTTGTGTACATATACCTATTATTCTCAACATTGTTGAAGAAAGGAGAATGTTTTACTATTCTTTTCATTAATTCCAAAACAATATGAATGTAAAACGCCAATTCAGCCAAGTGTTTATTTTTATAACTATTCTAGAAAGACTTGATGTTATAGGGAAAAGCCTAAATTGGTCAAGAAATGAGCCTGAGAATATTTAATAAAAACAACCAAATTGAGGACCTCCTGTTTTTTTTTAAGTCATTAAAACACCTATAAAAGAACACATAAAAAACATGCAACGCGTACACAAAACACTGATAGAATAAAATCGTCCAAGCAACATTTCCGTGTAGCAGACGAGGGTGGCCAAGTTTGAACTTTACAATTCGAAAGCAAAGCACGTACACCGGCCTAAAGCAAAGTTGTGAGTCTCTAAATCGAACGTGATAATGAAAACGTGAGTATTATAAACTAATTATCCACTAATAAATGTTTAGCTGTCACAAGCAATCACGACAGTATATAGATTAGGATTAAAAAAAAAGTATTGACATATTCTGTGGCATTGATAAGTAGCCGGATGTTGACTAATCACTGAACTTAAAGGTTTCTTGTTTGTAATTGGTCAATAGGTCTTGAAAAATAGGTCATCTAGTAACTGCTATACTCGCTTAGTGCAAATCGAAGCAGTAGTGTGCAAATGTAACAGTATTTAGCTTGAGTAGTATAGTTCGAGAAATTAGTAAAATTAAAGGGCTTTAAATATTAATTGTAAAGCTTATGTTCAGGAGTGCAGTTCTTCTGTTATAAAGACTATCGTTAAATAAAACAGTTATATATACTTTTATATGCACTTGTGTTATAACTAGCTGACCCGTGCCCACTTCGTTAGACGACGAAAAAAACGCGTCCCTTTTTTAAACATATTTCATTACTGCTCCACTCCTATTATTCATAGCGTGATACTATATAGCCTATGACGCTCCCCGATAAATGGACTATTCAACACAGAAAGAATTTTTAAAATAGGTTCATTAGATCCAGAGATTACCCCCTACAACGTCACAAACAAACAAACACAAACTTTACTCTTTATAATATTAAGTATAGACTAGACTAACACAATTTTCTTCAAACGATGCCAAAGCAAACTTTAACCGTCGTAGCAGTTATTTAATATTTTCAATACTTTATACATGAATATATAATAAATAAAAGAAATTCATGTGTTCTACCCACATTAGGTTAAATTGTTTGAGCATCGATCTCAGATTCATTTCCATGGAGAGAAGTTTAGTGTTTACCCGGCCCTAACAGGAACCAAAGTTATTTCCTTTCTGTATTTTCCTCAAAATAGTTGAATGTTCTTACGATTCCCAGTCGGATCTCTTTATATAAAATGGTTTGTTTATCGGGCAATCGAGATCGTGGAACAAAGAGCATGGCTATGTCCATTGTACGCTAGAGAACGATCAAAAACGACCCGGAAACCAATTTGGCTAAGCCTCCTTGATTTATTGGCAATCACGCCCCTTTGTTGCTATTTAAAAACTTAATTGTTAATTTAAATTTAAATTTCTGCTACTAATTATTGTTAGAATTTAAGTGTAGTTAATGTTTTTTCCGAAATTTAAACATTAAAAAAGTCAATGTTTTAAAGACTTTGTTGAAAGTGGCGTCTAGGATTATAACCATTTCGATAACTTTCTCACAATTTTCTTAGACAGAGAAAGTATAAATTAAAATAATTCTAAGTCTAGATTATATAAATGTTGGTTATTTGAGAGAGAAAAGTATTTAATAATACACGTACCATTAAATAATACACGAACGAGCACATTTCTGCAGTAAAAAATATAAAAGTGTAAAACAGAGATATTGTGACTGCAACTCTCGTTATTTCATTTGTGTCGCTTTTTGTGTTTCAGGACAAATTGGAATAGTTTCATTTTAATATTGAATACTACGACATACAATCAACATTGACCTATAACTCTCGTAGTTACTATTGTAAAACACGAATAAGGCTCATGGGAGAAAGCGTAGTAGAAGGCAAGCGGTTTTGCGTACTTTTTTATAGAGGTTCTCCGTGTGGTGACGGAGGAAGAATACAATATGTCATCAACACATCTCATCCTATGGATGTCGTAAAAACCGACTAAGGGACTATTCGTGAATATTATCTTAACGAAATAAAAAGAAGGAAAACTTGAATCCGTTTGGTATTAGTAGGCCAAGTATCCTTCCGTCATAGGAGAAGGCCAGTCCCTGCAGTGGGGCATTAATGGGTTGTTATGATGATGATTATGATGATTTATAGAGGTAAAGTCTGTTTAGCGACAATTAGAGACTTGGTCAACTTTTACAACATTCACCGGATAATAAAGCGTGGTGAGAGATTTATTTTTTCGCCGTCACTACAGTAAATTACAAAAAAAAAGAACTTTTAAAGAGAGTCTATATAAACTCAAAACCTACACAAAAATTAAAACAATTAATTCATAATTTAAATAAATAATTTCATAAACTTCACCCTTTTGAATATAACAAAGGCTTTCTTTTGAACAGCGACAGTGTAACACGCACCTGCTAAACTTACTTTAAGGGAGCAGTTAATCTTACCGAGACTAATCCAAACTGCTTGAAGGAAAAAACCTCGCAACAAAATGTGTCACGTACTCGTTGTATTTTTATAAACCGCCTACGTTTGCGTTTAATGGCGTATGGACTGTATATGGGACTTATTCTGACAGCAGGATATATAAAGGGAAGTATATATAAGTCCGTAGATATGATGCATGAGGAATAGACATAACAGTGTTGGTAGGCAGGTACTTGTGTGCAATTATTACACCTTCATACACTCAAAACATGTTGGGCAGAAAAGTTCTAGAATGGCGACCGTGCACCGGGAAGCGCAGGGTGGGGAGACCCCTCACACGATGGACTGACGACTTGGTTAGGACGGCGGGAAGCCGATGGATGAGGGAGGCACAAGACCGCGCAGGCTGGAAACGTTTGGAGGAGGCCTATGTCCAGCAGTAGGGTCTATAGGCTGATATGATGATGATACAAACAATGTACACCAAACTTTAGACCATTCAGTTCTATAAATCTATTTTATTTATTATAATTGAGCATGACAAACTATTCTTTATTAGCACGTTAGTGAGGTTTTTAGAGTTAAACGAATTCTATGTCATGGTATTGCAATTTTTTTCCGAAGGAACATATTGTAGGACATTGAACATCAGCTATTAAAATATTTAGGCTAAGGACCAAACAAGGTAAAAATATCTCTATGATACAACAGTTTTGGCAGTTGACAACCATTATATTAATTTAAGATTTATTTTGTATGATTGTACTTCTAGGATACTTTTTGTAAGTTATTTGTAATTTTATACCATTAAATATTATATTCTATTCTATTAAAGATTTATGAACAAGATAATAAAAAAACTTTTACAATGTAGCGGTGATAGACCTGGGGAGCGGTTTAAGATCTAACTTCAACTGCTCCTGAAGTCTATTACCGCTCACTTCGCGAAAATAGCATAATACATTATTTGTTCAAGAAATTATTATACATCAATTTTTGGATTCTTCCGCAATATTACGCAACCCAGTATTATTGTAGTCAGATTTTGTTGGATTCAATGCATTCGTTTGCCCGGATTTGATACCGCAAATTATTCCTTTTGTACAGCAGTTAAAGCCACCATGAAATGTTATGAGGACGATTTCTTGTTGTTTGATCTTTTTGTAGTAGTTTTTACTATTGGTTTTTATTACAAGCAATAAATGTCCCAGTATGATAGGTAATCATATTAAAGAAGTATTTTCTAGTTGAATATTTCCATCTCTCAGAACTAACTGAGTAAGTTTGAAACCAAGAAACTGTGCGAGCATGAAACTTCAAGCAGTTAAAGTTACCACGTTAATCTCCCGTTTATAATATATAATATTTCATCATCATCACAGCCCATTAATGTCCCACTGCAGGGACGGGCCTCCTCCCGTGACGGAGGAGTCCTACTAATACCAAGCGGGTCAGACGGATTGGTATAGGGTTTAATTTCAAGTTTTTCTTCTTTTTACTCCGTAAAGACAATATTTACGGTTAGTCCCTTAGTCGGTTTTAACGACAAGCATGGGATGAGATGGGGTGGTGACATATTGTATTCTTACTCCGTCACCACACGGACGAATTTAATATTTATCCATCACTTTTTTGGTCCACAACAGAGTTAAAAGAGACTTTGTTTTCCGAGTAAAATAAACATTAAAAGAAAGTTAAATATAAATTAAAGTTTGCGTTTTAACGCATTCCAAGGTTTCTGAATTCATCTTAATATTTCAATGTAGAGTTTATAATTGAGTTTAAAAGAGTCCTTTTAGAATAATTCTTTACAAAAATGTCGTTAAGTAATTCTTTAGTAAAAGCCATTAAATAAAAAAACAAATAAAAACAGTATTCTCTAGTCCCGTTGCACCTGAATTTAATCTTTATTTTGATAAAAAAAAAATCTTATTACAGCTAGATAAAAAACGCATTTCACATTAAGGGCAAATGGGGTCTTCCAAAATGTATCAAACATAGTCCCTTCGGATAAAGATAAACCGTTGGAAGGCAGGATTTTCGCAGAGATTTGGAATCTAAATCGTTTTTTATAGGTCACATTCTTTGCTACATTATGAACAGAAAAGTACTTGAATGTGTTCCTTTAGTATTATTACGTAATGGTAATATTATTGTAAACCGGTTGTTTTTACACACAGATTTAAAAGAAATAAAGATAATATTATGAAAATTAAGTTCTTTGACTTATTTTGCAAGTGGTGACGGAGTATAGAAAAAAATTATTGTCCCACCACATTTCATCGAATTTTAATGTGTGGCGTGAAAAGGGAAGTTTGAAGAAATAATGAGACAGAAACAATAAATACCTATCCCCATTCTTCTAACCAGTGTGATATTAGTAGGATAAGTTCTCCTCCATCATTTTAATAGACCAGTTCCTCAATTGTGACATTGCTGTTGGCTGTTGTGATGACACATCCGGACTTCAGCTTAGGAACGCTTGTCATCACTTAGAGTCTTTACTAAGTGCAACTATGACTTTGCTATGATAATTTTAATTATTTAACGGCTACAGAGCATGCCCCAGTTTTTACTTTCATCATCATCATTACAGCCCATTAATGTCCCACTGCAGGGACGGACCTCCTCCTGTGATGGAGGGATACTTGGCCTACTACTACCACGCTGGCTAGACGGATTGGTATAGGGTTTAATTTCAAGTTTTCCTTCTTTCTATGTAAAGGTAATATTTATAGATAGTCCCTTAGTCAGTTTCTACGACACCCATGGAATGAGATGGGGTGGTGACATATTGTATACTTACTCCGTCACCACACGGATAAGTTTTTACTTTGCGTAACATGGAATAATACCTTCTCAATAAAATAAATATTGAAAAATGTCATTGAAACCTAGCTCCCAAGAAAGACTCTCGGGGGTAGAATATTGAAAATATGAACAAAATAACACCAACACCAACACACAATACTTTCAGGAATGACATACATACTACGGATGTTTTTAAATCACACTAACAACAGTTGAATAATTGTTTGTTGTCAGAGTTTTAGCTGACCCCTTAAAGAGAAGAGGCTTCTCAACTTAATTCTATTTCTTATGGTTATAGAAGTAGACTTATTTCTTGACTTATGTTTAAATAATGTTTTTTAAAGTAAGTGTTTTTCTAAATTCATTAGGTTTCGTAAAATCTATAAATAAAGTAATTTGGTAATCTACGCCGACGACGCATCCGCCGCATACAACCGCATTGCCACCGAAGCAATTAAAAACAGTTTATCCTCTCCTAAAGAAACAGTATAGAGATAACATCCAGTAAAGCATTGATTACAATAAACAAACAAAACACTTAATAACACTCGTTGCATTACTAAACGTAATAAATATGCAAGTCCGGTCACCCTTGACACATACACGAGTCCTACATCCAATGTTAAATTAAACTGTCAGATAAAGAAAATAAAGCTTTATTAATATAGCTATACGTGTTATAATAAGATGTCCAATTAATTTAGTTGGCTGGCTGCCTCAGCATACGATGACAGGTAGGTACTTAAAAGCACCGCTGCGCTCCATCAAATATGCATAAGGCAGTCTGCATCGGTTATGAAAAACGCTTTACTCGCGTGCCCGTAACTCGTTAATGAACTGGATACCGAGCAATTTATCATACATACTGATAATACAAACATATGAGTAAATACCGTACGGTCATAGTGCTCTAAAATATCGTCAAAGGCGTTTTGACGACCTCTCTCGGGTTCGATTCCCGTTCAATGCAAATCTTTGTGTGCTAGAACATGATTGTTTGCATTGATCTGGGTGTTTTCTATGTATAATATGTAGGTATTTACAAAAAAAAGTATTTATGTTTGTATATCCGTTGTCTAGTACCCATAGTACAAGCTCTGCTTAGTTTGGGACTAGATGGCGTTGTGTGAATGTGTGAAGAATATGTAAGGAATAGTATCTCTAGCAAAGAAGGGAAACTTGACTCAAAATCTGATAATAGTCAGCCTCGCCAGTATTATATTAGTACGTTCCTGCAGTCTGACTTGTATTCTTTGTAAGGTACACCACCACATCGTTGACCCCATATGATACACTTGTCACAGAAACGCTGGTATTCTGGAAGACCCACCTCTTAAAAAAGGAAACAATTAGCGACAGAAAAAACCTGACGAGAAATTAAACCTAAAAGAAAATGTATAACAAAACACTAAAATAAGTGCACGAACTTATGCGAAAGACGTGTGTATTATTATTTTAAACTTAAAATGTTCTTAAAAACGCAAAAAGTGCATTTTGTACTTACATAATTATTTCCAGAAACGGACAAAATTATATACCAACATGAGAATGATTGTAAACAAAGATCGAAACAATTCCACACAACGATTACCATTCCAGAGATTCGTTAAAAAAACAAGTCCTTATAAACATGAGGATTCAATAATTATAATATGGTGCATAACGTCCCTATATTTCACAAGTCCACAATACTCCTAAGCACAGTACAACCAGTAGTCTATCTCGGCCGAATATTTATTATAAATGCCTACAGCTGCGCGGTACGTAAACATGCGATAGGGCTGCCCACCTCCAGCTTTTTAATTACATTTTACATACTTTCCCGCTCGTTACTTCGGCACAGTCGCGACTGTTCACTCCGCAAAGTCACCGCTATCGTGAGCGTGTAGGTATAACTCGCGTTTCGTCCGTTTCTATAAACTCGAAATACTGTATAATATTTGTACTATGTCCTAAGTCACGATGACTTCCAAGAGGCCAAGACGTAACTCCTTAATGCATAATGCATATAACAAGTTGTAATTTAAAACGTCTTGCCTTGAGCAAAAGTAAAATCTGCAATTTGTAAAATTACAGTGGCGTAGGGGTCCATCGACAGTAATTGTCCCTTCTCGTTGGTATCGAAAACGATAAATAAATATATCTATATATATAGGAGGGCTTTCTCTCTTTTGGATTCCGTTGATCCATAGAAATCCCGTAAACCTTAAATAAATATCTCTCTCGCTAGATGAAAATTGAATCAGGCTTACTCTTATTTTTAGCACCTAGTCTCGATACAAAATAAGAGCTTGTGATTAGTTTTCAAACTCACTTATTTCAATGTTTTGTTTTATTTCTAATTTGAATGTAATCTATACTAATATTATAAAGAGGTAAAGTTTGTGTGCTTGTGAGTTTGTAGCGTAGAAGGGGGTAATCTCTGGATCTAATGAACCGATTTTTAAAATTCTTTCTGTGTTGAATAGTCTATTTATCGGGGAGTGTCATGGGCTATTTATAATCATACTATGAATAATAGGAGTGTAGCAGTAATGAAATATGTTTAAAAACGTGACGCGTTTTTTTCGCCTCCCACGAAGTGGGCACAACAATAGTGTCGGTACGCTAAGAATAACCTTGTGCATTTTATTTTGAATTAAAATAAATATTCAAAAGGAAATTATAAAACTTAAACCAGTAAACAAGAAGACAGCTAATGCAGTGAGTTGTTAATATTACTTTAATTAATTTCTAAACTAATATTCCACATTCACAAACCCTTACAAAGTTGTGACCGCGAAATCAATTTAACATATTATTTGGTAGCCAGGACATCGAAGTAACAATTTGTACCACAACACCTGTACATGACGTTGGGAACGAGGGATCCCTATCCTTTAAAATTACTAGTCACGAGTCGCAAAATTGACTCCCCTATTGTGGGAATAACCCAATTGGAACAGGTAGTAATGTATCCCAAGTTCACAGATGTTAGTGTCGGTTTTGGGTAATCACGAAGAAATACTACACCAGTGGCTTTGGTTGTTAGTTTTCTTGCTTCCTTACTATATGATTCTAAGTTCAGATAACTATCTAGGTAAATGTGCTTTATTTTTGTTTGTTTTAGATTTAAATAATGGGTGCATGACCTTCATAGCCCTTTTAGTGATGGAGTGAGAAAGCAGTACCAATGCTATAATACAGCATTAGTACTGCTTTTTCACTCATATTATGCTTTTTACATCATATTAAGATGTCACCACTCTATCTTATTCTATAGCTGTCGTAAAAGCAGAGGAACGGTAAGTTTCGGATATTTTTCTTTAAACAAACATTTTTTCTTAGTCCACCAAATCCAGGGTAAAAGAATAAAAAAAGGATTGACATTGTTTCTGTAAAATTAATCTTATGGTAACGTATCTGGAAGTAACAGATCAATCAATACCTAAAGCTAAAACAAACCTCTGAAAATCGAAAAAGAGGTTGTATGTTCCGTAAAATTCCACAATCTACTTACTTTTTGATCTCTTCTAAGAAACACCACTCAGTAACAGATTTCGTTAAACAAATAATCGTTTATACAATAAAGGAAATGGCAAAAGTTTCCAAAATTTTGATGACACACGCGTAATTACACTTTGAAAAGCGTAAAAGTATATAAACGTAAGGGTAATATTGAGTTTGGTATGAACAATATGGCAATAATTGGATACAGGAAATTGACGTAGTCTACAACAAATTTGCGCTCATCAACCTCTCTTTGTATGAAAGTATATTTATTGGAAGTTATTAAAAAGACATAAATATACTCGTATCTACTATACAGGAAATATGCTTGAACTTCGATGTACAACTTCTGCTCTAAGAAGCAAATTGATTTAGAAAAAAATTGCGACACTCAGGTTTACCTTCCTTAGTTAGCCTATAGCAGTGACATGTATTAGGGCATATCCTGTAATGATAGTGTTAGTAAGTTGAATAAATAAATAAATGTTCAGAAATATGTATTTTACAAACTATAAAGTACAAGTCCATAATGACAGGTTTGTAATTCAATTACGATCGTTCGTGACCAATGAGTTAAAGAAAGGACCAAGTTTTTAACAATCATTAAGAAATATACAACTAAATTAAGAACCGACTCATCTATTTGGAATCGGTGACTAATATACCTATTCTTTTATAGCCTTTCTATTTATCCGTGTGGTGACGAAGTAAGAATACAATATGTCACCACCCCATTTTATTACATGGGTGTTTTAAAAACCGACTAAGGGACTACCCGTGAATATTATCTTTACGTAATAAAAAGAAGGAAAACTTGAAATTACAGCCTATACCAATCCGTTTGGCCAGCGTGGTATTAGTAGGCCAAGTATCCCTCCGTCACGGGAGAAGGGCCCGTCCCTGGAGTGGGACATTAATGGGCTGTTATGATCCCTATTCTTAAAACAATGCATAGAAAGTAAAGAATTAAAATAAATATAATATGATATAATTGTCTCGATTGTGCCAATGACGTTAGATTGACAAAGGCGAATCGATTTTAAGCATAACTTGACATCAAAAACCGTTTACAAGTAAAATATGTATTTTAAGAGGTATTTAGACGACATCAAAGCGAAAGTATTAGCGAAAAGTCGGGAATTTAAAAAGCCGAAGAAAAAGGCTTTTCGTTCTTATGTCAAGTACTTACCTATTGAATAATAAAATAAGAGTTTTTTTTTATAATTGTGGCGATGGATTTAATTTTTTGGAGATCGAAACGTCCGTCAAATATAAACCTTATTTGATCTTTTTTTATGTCAGTTTGTTTAAACATTATTATTCCGATTCTGCTTACTGGCGTTGCGTGGGTTGCTTCTTCAACGAAATGGATTTATAAATATATTATTTTAACTGTTTAGATTATCTATTTGCTTCAATGTAAAGTAATTTAAGAACTACTTTATTATCGGAGGATTTGCGTCTACTTGGAAAAAAACGAAATCTTGTACAATCTAGATTTAAAATGAACTGCATTTAGAATTCAACTCTCAATTGCAAAAGTCCATTAGAAGTTTGGATGGAAAAAAAACTATTCATAGTGTTGCGATTCCAAGGAGGCGCATGCAACGGAGCGACATCGTATTCTGTGGTCTTCTCCTCCGGTAACAGAGACAGCCCACCAGAAACTACACAGGTGGTGATTTCCCCTTCACCTTCACAAACAACTGCCAACGGCCTGTCTAAACTCTCCCTGATCATTATACGCTAGTGGCTCTATATACGCTAATTACCACTAACTACGATAAAAATATTAAGTATGATAAATCTAAAGCAACTAAACTTTATAATAAAAAAAATAAATGAAACGTCGCCATATATTTTTTAATGGCGACGTTTTAGATAAATTAATAACTGAAAATAAGAATACAAGGACTTTAGGCGCTCGTAAAATATATCGTAAAAACTAAACAATACAATTCGTATGGGACTTGTTGAAAATTAAACGTTAAAATTTTTGAGGCACTTGCATTTTATCTTTACGTTCTTAATAGAATATGCTATAGGAATATGTACTCTATTACTGTTTAACTAAGAGTTGCTAATTCATAAGCAAGGTAGATAGAAATTCCAGTAAAGCGACAATTCGGTAGTTATGAGTAGGTAGTGCCTTATAGTCCTGCGTATATTCCGACCTACAAGCTTAACTTTATTTATAACACCAAAATAAATTGAAAAAAAATAACGGTCCTAGTATCGTGCTGTTAAATAATGCACATATTTTTTTAGCATCATAACAGCTTATTAATGTCCTACTGCAGGGACGGGCCTCCTCCCGTGACGGAGAGATACTTGGCCTACTAATACCACGCTAGCCAGACTGATTGGTATAGAGTTTAATTTTAAAGTCAGCAGAAGCACACAATACTAGTATTTAGATATTTATGTATTGAGAGGCAATCGATCCAAACCAGACTAAACCTCTGCGTAGCAGGCAATGACTGTTACATGTTATGGAGGTCAAATATTAATTGAATATATATTCTTATATTAACATTCAAATTTCTATTAATTTGGAAAATTACCCAAAAATCCATTCCCAATTAAAGCATTTTAATAGAGAACCAAACATTTTCAAACCCTTAACTTTTAGCCGTGTGGTGAGAAAACACAAACGTGTTTTTCCGCACGATCAATATTGTTGACGAAACATCAGCAACAAGTCCATAGTTAATTGAAAACATTTTAATACAAAACAGTTTTGATTACTGAACATCTTGTTTGTGTTATTCTCAAGTTAATAAACCAATAAACCAATTTTACATCAAGCAAAACAAATCACTTTTATTATACCGTCAACATTGCAAATTTTAAATTGTTTAATCAATCGTATTAATTTATTATTATTACAGTTTATGAGTGTTCCAATGCAGGGACAGGTGGGAAACTTTGCTTACTAAAAGCATGCTAATTAGACGGATTGTTTAGTACTTTCGTTGTCAAGTTATTCCCCTTTTGTTATTAGATTCACTTTCTGATAGTCTGCTTTTCGACACCTATGGTATGATTTGTGTCATGAGAGAATTTGAATACTGACTTGAGAATTGGCTACTAAAGGTTAAATAAAATATTTTCATTAAGTTACGAATTTCTTTCTTTTTTTTTGGTTTTATAGATTAATATTTCGGACATCTATCAAAGAGGTTTTTCGGGTATATATTTAAGAAAATTTATGCGTAACAGAACGGATAAATTAAACATTAATTTGTTATCCTTCCAGGAGAAATTTACATACTTATCGAACCGTAAATTCATTATTTGCGATCTACACGAGAAACCTCGACGCGCTTGCTTGAGCGTCTTGTTCAACCAAGCTTTGATTACCTACGTATTTTGATAGTTCTCTTTGTTCAAATGGATATCAATTTTAGACTATTTGAAAATCAAGTTACAGGTACAGTCACGAGCAATAATATGTACACATTTTCGCATTTTGTAAACCAGTTATCTAAAGTTCTGCCAATCCAAAATTGAAAATTCGAAGATTAATTCAAAACTGTACGGAACCTCTTCTAAATTACGAATTCATTTTGATATTGTAATGTCTAGATAAACGTGCAGATAGTTTAGAAAATTTGAAAATGTGTACATATTATTGCTCGTGACTGTACATACAAATTTATTAATGTGAAACTAATATTTAAATTTAATTTATCGACTCCATTTAATAATTAGCCAATCTACGTCCACAGCTGGACATAGGCCTCCTCCAAGTGCCACCTTGTGCGATCCTGTGCCTCCATCACCTGATGATGGTGATGAATTAATAATTATGATTAATAAAAGCACAAACAATTTATTTCAAATAAAAACTAATGTTTAAATTTATTTTTTTATCAACTCCATGCTTATTATGATGACATCGTACTGGTAATTACATCACATCGTAAGGGATCGAAATCATTCCCAGTTGAAAATGTTTTGTTATTTCAAATATAGTGTATAAACCTGTTAATAAATTTGAAACTAATAATTTTATTTAACTCATATGATTGCCGGCAGATTATATCAACTTCATACCAACTTCTTGCGAATCAATTTAATTGATTGATCATGCAATCTGTATTTATTTGCATACAAAGACTAAAATTAAAATATTGAACTTACAATACCGTGACTGGATTAATATAATACTTAAAATAAAAGGTTTGTTCAAATAATCTTTTACATTTGAAAACCGAGTATGGTTAACATCGTCACCCACATTTACCATTAAATCTAAATAAAAAGGACACAACCCTTTTATTCAATTGAGACATTTTAAAAGGGTCCCTTCCTAATAGAATTTTGGAACCAACTGTTAAGTGGAGACCTTGAACTTGATTAGAATACTCACTGACAATTGAAACTGCCTTTTGTGTTCACACCTGATTTTAGGACCCTTTGACTTGCTGCTTGATCATCGAGAAATTTGTCAGGCGAAACTTACCTGAAAAGAGGAAATTACTTTTATTAGTACACAGTAGTTATAAGTTTAAATTGTAAATTCAGATAATAGTAAAATTAGTTTTTCCATTTCAAACAGATTGCGAACTCAACTTTTAATTTAAAAATGACGCGTACATAATATCTTTAGCATTATTCCTTAATAGCCTTTAACTGTACTGCATGTACGGGCCTCCCCTAGTAATGGGGGAAAAACATGGCTCAATAATGCCACGCTAACCAGATAGATATAATAGCATCACATGTCAAGCTTCCTTTGTTTTATTTTCGTTTTGTTTTCCTCAGTTGATATTGTAAGATGAAAATGGATATGTTCCGTGTGGTGACGGAGTAAGAATACAATATGTCACTACCCCATCTCATCCCATGGGTATCGTAGAAACCGACTAAGGGACTATCTGTGAATGTTACCTTTACATAGAAAGAAGGAAAACTTGAAATTAAACCCTATACCAATTCGTCTGGCCAGCCTCGTATTAGTAGGCCAAATATCCCGCCGTCACGGGAGAAGGCCCGTCCCTGCAGTGGGACATCATTATGACAATGTGCTGTTATAATGATGATGATATGATTTTTATGTATGAATGAAAGTTTGTTTTTCAATTACGCTTAATAAGACTGGATTGATATGAATGAAATTTCATATGTTCAGCTAGCTGGCACCGAATTAACATTAGGGCAATTTTATGCTGAAAACATCAACCCGGGCGGCGCTAAGCGTAATACTAGTAACGTTATAAAACATTGTCATTTATTAGTAATCAATAAGTTAACATTAAAAACCATTGCTGATTCAATTGTATTATTATAAAACAGTATACAATTCAACAATACAGTTGAACAGAGTTGATGTAAGACGATGGCTGTTTTTGTTGTGGCTGTTACTGCCATTACCATAGTTATTCGAGCATAAAATCGTTTATTGACTCTCACAATGTTGACTTGAGGCTTCCCGAAACAAACGCTCTCTCTGTAGAAGCAAGGAGGCGAGATTTTGATGTGAACTCGACGATGGTTTGCTGAATTTAAATATAAACATGTTGTACGGGTTTAGGTTTACTAGTAATGGAATTAAAACAACAATATAAATAGGGGGTATGAAGTCTAATATGCGAGTAGGTGGTTATTATGCTTACTTATTTACCAATACGTTGTTGTTTTTTATAAAGACACAATAATTTTTGACACGCTTAATGATTGTGGACGAGGCCCAATCTGTTTCCCAGGATCGTGACAAGTAGCGTTCTGTCATCTCTGCCTACCCCGGACGGGATAAGGCGTGAATTTATGTATGTATGTTCACACAATAATTTGACCAACGATACACCGTCGTCATCCCCTTTTCGGTCTAGCCAAATGCTTTCTCACACTACGTTTGAAAGACCCAATATCATATACGTTGGAGGAAATTTATGAGCCGGAATTATAATAATTTTATTGTTAATTTCTGCCTTAAACTTATAGTGTACAGCCATGATTAACTTGAGCTAAAGTCATTTCCATTAAATTGTTCAAAGTTATTGTAGAATTTCAAAGTAGGTACAGTTCTTTGTTTTCACAAAAGAAGTGGTAATAAACAATTATTTAACACTTCTCCAAAGATTGGAATGAAATATTATCCCGGAAACAAGATCTGGAACAAATTAAAATCAAAAACGCTCTCAACATAGTGTCGTCTCCGTGACTCGCCTTCTCACAAAACTAAGATAAACTTTTACAATAAAACGTTGAGCATTTTTAATTTCCGTCTCAAGTTCGCGACGCTTTACGAGATTTAAATGAAATCTGGTAACAACTTCTAACATTTAATTAGTGGTGGCGCGGAAATGAAACATCTAACGTACCATCGCGACTCACTCCCCACGCTCATGTCTCACAATATACGCCTAAACGTCTTTATTTCAAACGCATGAACAGATTTTCTTTATTAAATTCAGCTGAGGGGGAAAAAAGAAAATCCTTTTATCAAATATTTGTGAGTCCAAAAACTGCTACGTGAAAAATAAAATAGCACTTTAGATTCACAAAAGGAAAACTTTAAACACAACTGGCGCTTTCTCTATGCAAACGACGAGGCGTCCGCGGGCGAAAGTTTCCGAGTATCGCCGCCGCATGTCTAAATTGACGAAGTCGCTTTACCGCAAATGTACACTCTGTAGCTTATAGTAAACTACAGGTTTTTTCATAAGGTATTATGGTTTAGTGGCTCAGTCGTAGTCTGCTGAATTCGTCGTTGTTGTTTAGTCAGATAAAACTTTGCATTTTTGCGTTGGACGACTGTAACGAGTGTAATAATTACGTAAATAAAGAAAGGTAAGAACCGCGACAGTCAGTACTTTTATTCTGCTTTAATGATAGTGCCATTTTCTTTGTGTGTTTAGTAGCCACAAACTTGAGGTATATCGATTGTTGATCGTCAGAAGCGGCGGATTACCATATTAACCATAACAGGATAATAAGATGTTAAGAAGACTCTAAAATACTGATCGACATGTTAAATGTCACAGCTCGCAGAACTGACTACCAAAAAGGGTCATTAATGTTAGATGCTGTTTATCTAAGCGACTAAGCCCCCGATATTGAAAAATATCACCAAACATCGCAAACTTTCAAGACAATTTGGATCAGGGTAAAGTAAAGTTAAGCTTAGATCAAATTATTAATTTTGTTTCTTTTACATCTAAGTCTATTGGATTGGTAAACTTAGGCCTTACACAAGGACATGCTTATACGTCAGGGGCATCTACGACTTTGTCTGTCATTGGAAGTCAACGTGGAACAGCTTTTATAATATCTGTTATAGCCTTATCATTATCAGTTGCATTAAACTCTTTATTAAACAAATGTTTAATCCTTTGTTTGATAAATGTATATTATATAAAAATACACTTGAAAAAACAAAAAAAGTTGCCCATTTCCCATTTACCAAACAAGAAAATTTCCAAACATGTAACGTGCGAATATTCCCCGAGGCGCGACTCATATTCCACTTATCGTGTTTTGCTATCGAATAAGAAAGTAAGATGTTCGTTGAAGTTGACCGGAAGATTTTTTACAATTTGTGACTCCCCTGCGGAGATCTGTCCCCGTGACCTACATTATATTTTGTTTCTGTCTACAAACAAAAATATAACAAAAAAAGTGATTGCTGCCTTTGAAGATGTCTCTTAGGAATTTTGAATTCGTAGCTGATTGTATGCATACCTATCTATAAAATCTTGCTTTAAATGTTGCTTCAAATCTTGATAATGTTTAATCACTCTCTTGTGAAATCCTTCGTAGGTACAAAAAGAATCAATCGATAAAGTTTGTACATATATTTTTTACAGCGTTACTTTTAATATTAGATATTATTGTAATTCTTTTGGCCTAGTAATAGAAAAAATACCGACAGCTGATGGAAAACTCCGGGTGCGAAGACTCTTCGCACGATGTACCGACGACCTAGTTAAGAAGGCAGGAAACCGATGGATGAGGGAGGCACAGGACCGTACAAGATGGCAATATATGGAGTAGGCATATGTTCGCCAATTGACTGGTATGATGTTGATGATAACATAAATTAGAATACAACGATAATTATATATAATACCATTACATTATCCAAAATATGATTATCATAAAACTTCATTTCACTATTGGCAAACAATATTAATAAAGCTATATTATCTTATAAATGAGTAACATAAATACAAAATCTGTACCACAATATAATCGGATCGAATCTATTGTAACAAATGTTAATTACAATCGTTCGTTCAGTTAATTGGCTAACCAAATGGATTGGACACAGTTTGTTAAACGCAAGTTTATTTAGTTAATTAATGATTTATCATTGAAATAATGTTTCAGCCAAATATTATACTAACTAAATTACTTATGAATTTTCGCAAATCGTAATAGTGTTAAATAATGTTAACCTAAAAGTCAAACAGATATTGGTTTATATTAATTGTTTTACAACATTGCTCCAATTAAACGGATAGAATCTGATAGAAAATGGGAATGGGTACAGTATAGAAATTAGGACAACGAATAGTTTTAGACCTGTCGGTCTGGCTAATACTTCCATGTAACTTTTGAATGATCCGATTTCATAGAAAAAAAGGAAGGAATATGCCGGAAGGTCGTTCCATAATTTAAAGAAATTAATTTCCGAACCTTTCGGTGAAGGATAATAATTAAATAGAACGACAAGGTATGCTCTTATCTTAAAATTCACAAATATAAATTTATATTTTTGTTTTCAAAAGCAATTTCAACACACCACAGTAATTAAAAATAATCGACCTTACAAGTTCCCGTTGGCATATAATAATCATATTATACTATCTCTAAGTATGACCTAACATTTTAATTAAAAGAATTTTGCAATAATTCGAAACAAAAGTTAATTAGATTTGTTTCATGTTATACTGTGTTCAACTATTTGTACAAACATGTAAAGTTTCTAATTGTATTTGACTAACTGCATTTTTTAAGTACTCTTCATAAATTATCTCTATAGCGTAGTGGTTATAGTCCATGGCTGCTATGCAAAGTCTGGGATTCGATTTAACTTAAGCTGAATTTTTGCGTGCCTTAAAATAAATATCTGTTTTGGTCTATGTTTAATTATTTGTATAACTATGTACAAGTAATCCTCAAATACTCATACATAAAGTATTTCATAAATGTAATACTCATTGTACTTTAATCATGTATTCAAATACAAAAAAAGTATATAAGTTTGTTTCTCTATTGTCTCATACCAATAGCACAAGCTCACCTTAGTTTGGAAGTCGATGGCGTTGTAAAAGTGTAAAGAATGTAATATTAATATTACTAAATATATTTTATACTAGCTGACCCGTGCCCACTTCGTTAGGCGGCGAAAAAAACGCGTCACTGTTTTAAACATATTTCATTACTGCTGCGTGATACTATATAGCCTATGACACTCCCCGTTATGTGGACTATTAGAGCCTCCTTTAGTCCTATTTACCCTGAAATAATTTTATATATATTCCTATTCAACTCAGAAATATTTTTTTTCAGTAGATCCAGAGATTACTCCCTACACCGCCACAAAAACAGAAACATACAAACACACAAACTTTACCTCTTTATAGTATTAGTAAAGAAGTATAGATGAAAACATTACCAAAAAAGCACTTAAACCAATCCAAAAGTTTTCTCAATATAATGGTGTAAAATAAATCTTAATGTAAACCAACGAACATTCACACTACAGCCAGTTCTCTGTGACACACGGCTTATTCAATAAGTATCCTATATCTCCCTGTTTGGTACAAAAGTATTTACTTTCTAACTAAGTTGGAGAGTTAGGCGAGATAAACTAGTTATTTGATTCGAGAACTCGATAACACATTGATATCTCGACACCGATTTTCACTTCAATTAAAAGTTTGGCATATGGTGTAAAAGATTGCGTTGAAGTTCACGAGCCTATGAAGTTTTTGCTAAAAAGGTAGTAACGAATAAAGTAATAAGTTGAGTTCAATATTTTCTCAATTTATGTTCCAAAATAACAACTTATTGAGGTCACTTTAAATCAACTTAATCTAAGTTTACAATTATTAAAAGTTTTTCAAACTTTACCATCGTTTCCAAGGCGCTAGTAGATAAGAAGCGGCGTTACAAACGTTTTAGACGTCTCTATAATTTTACAACATTGTAACTGTAATAAGGTGCTGCAACCATTGTTACTAGATATAAACAGTAATTTTCTTTTTAGAAATGTGTTAAATTTCACTCTAGTCATTTTTAAGAACTACTTATAAGTTGGACAGTTTTGGTCATCTTTTGATGGTGGCCTTGGATAACATCATCATAACAGCCCATTAATGTCCTACTGCAGGGAGGGATACTTGGCCGACTAATACCACGCTGGCCAAACGGATTGGTTTAGGGTTTAATTTAAAGTTTTCCTTCTTTTTATTTCGTAAAGATAACATTCACGGCTAGTCCTTAAGTCGGTTTTTACGACACCCATGGGATGAGATGGGGTGGTGACACACTGTATTCTTACTCCGTCACCAAATGGAGAATCTATATATTATTATTTAGTAGAAAAGTCTAGGAAGAGAGTTGAGCGAAGATGAAGCGAAAATGAAGCGTGTGGTAAAATAAAGTCAACCGTCACCGCCCTCCTATTTAATATTAATGCGGAGTATATGTTGCGTTTCATTCGATTTGCAAGGGTACTGTTTGTCTAAGTTCCAGTTGTAGACGCAATAAAATTTTACTTCCTGTCTGGAATACTTAGTTTAAATAAGCAATATGTAAGTAGGTATATGTCTAAATTTAAGACAGTAGATACGCGACAGACACAACCTCCTGGCATAAAAGTTAATCTACTGAAAACATGCGTTTGAAAAATGCAACTTAGTGTCCTTGATTAGTGTGTACTAATCAAGGACACTTTTATAAGGAACGGTTTGTGTTATGGGTAACAGAACAACGGATATTAGTACTTATATGCTTTTTTTTGTTAATACATAGAAAACACTCAGACCAATGCAAACAATCATGTTCATGCACACAAAGATTTGCATTGAGCGGGAATCGAACCTGAGACATCTGCGTAGCAGTCATGTTAAATAACCACTACGCCACAGAGGTCGTCTTACTTAGATAGACTTAATACTTAGATAGAATCCAAATAAAGGATTCATTTAAGCATTTCTTCCCATAGTGGATAGTCTGTTTATCAAAAAATACTGTAGGCAACACAAAAAAATTTAGTTCATTTAAATTATTTTAAATAGTGTGATTAATGCCCGATTTACACATCGACAAGTACAGTAGCGAGTTAAGTAGTATTTTAAGATTAAGTTGATTTAAATAGATCTCCATCCTATTTTTTGGCAAGTTAAGTTGGCGCGACGCGAAAGAGGGGGCTACTTCGTACTTAACTCGCTACTGTACTTGTCGATGTGTAAATCGGGCATAAGATACAGTTAGTTCAAAGTTTTGATATCAATGTATCATTGCTGCTTCGAGTTGACTACAGCTAACGACAGTGTGGATATAAATTAGAATCTATGTTTGATTAGAATATAAATTGAGGGGTAACTATGACGCTTTGATCTTGGATGGGGTAAACTGTGACACTAAATGCTCGTAATAAATGTAATTGACTGCTTGTATTAATACAAATTATAACCGTTTACCTTTTTTATTTTTGTAAGAAATAAAAGAGGTCTCTCAATACGACTAATTGTTTTTTTTATATAAATAAAATCTACGTACTTTTGCACAGTTGAATTTTACAACACCCATGACTTGGCAGATTGACACAATTCACTGTAACTCTTATCACTCCACGAGTAAAAATCATTAAAAAAATCCAGTACAAAAATTAAATCATCATATCAGCCCATTAATGTCCCACTGCAGGGACGGGCCTCCTCCTGGGATGGAGGGATACTTGGCCTACTAATACCACGCCGGATTGGTATAGGGTTTAATTTCAAGTTTTCCTTCTTTTTATTTCGTAAAAATGATATTCACGGATAGTCCCTTAGTAGGTTTTTACGACACCCATGGGATGAGATGTGTATTGTGACATATTGTATTCCTACTCCGTCACCACACGGAGGAAGTTAAAAAATTACACTAATACTATACAATATTCAACATCAAGACTTTTAACAAAAAGGATTTAATTAATTAAAACACAACCTATACAAAAAACGTCAAAGTTGCTATTTTTGTCAAATCTTAATTATAGACACTTTGTACTATAATTAAGTTTAAATTAGCTGTAATCAAACGTGTTGAAGAGGCTCTTTAAACGTAAACGTTAATTAAATAGTTAACGTCTCAAAGGAGGTACTTAACATCAAATTGGTATTAGTATCAGTAGTATAATTAGTTAGTTTGAAGATGTTGCTAAATCAGGCTGGATAGGAAAGGGGTACATGGTAAATTTTGCTATTAATATTTTAAAGCTTTTATTTATTTTATTTTTGATTCTTAAAAAAATATTTATTTCATAGAGTTATATTTTTCTTAATTATTTTTTAATACACGTTAACTGCGGAGCTTAATACAACAAGAGTGCATAACTTACTTTTTATAACACATCAACTATCCTTTCGCAAAAGCTCCGTGAAAAACCATTTCTGAAAAAATGTTGTTGGTATTTTTTTCTGAACCCTATACCAATCCGTCTGGCCAGCGTGGTATTAGTAGGCCAATTATCCCTCCGTCACGGAAGGAGGCCCGTCCCTGCAGTTACAGGAAATTAATGGGCTGTTATGATGATGATAATTGTTTAATGCGATTTTTTTTATCTTTTTTTGACATCTAAAGTTACAGGTGGTAAAATCAGCAGTATACCAGTGAAATGCCTCTTCAGCTTCTCTGCTTCAGCCGTTTCAGAAATTACTTTTTCTTAAATGAGAATTTTCACTTTAATTTCCGTATATTATACATTCTAATATAAAAGTAAAAACAGTGGGTTTTTTGTTACGAGTACAAACGAACTCTTAATTAATAAACTTCCCAAACATAATCTACTTGTCCTTTGGCGTAAGTTGCGCTTCACTTCATTTTTTTGTTGATACCTGCATATATTTATTTATTTATTTATTTAAACTTTATGCACAAATTACAAAGTTGTACAATGGCGGGCTTAATGCCTTAAGGCATTTTCTTCCAGCCAACCTTAGGGTGATGCAGAGATAATAAGATTATGGTAGGTGCAATAAGGTGTACTTAATATGATTTGAATTAAATTTTTAAATAAAAAATACATACTATATGATATAAAAGAATATATATTTATATATATATAGAAGACCAAAAATATATAATTATTCCGCTAATGAGTCTGTGCACAATTGGCGAACCTTGGCTTTAAATGTAGCTCGAGTCGTGGTCGTCCTGATTTCAAGAGGGAGGGCGTTCCATAGAAGAATAGCTTGTACCATGAAAGAAGAGTGAACCAGAGCAGAAGTATGAGAAGGACATAGAAGGAGAAGATTGTTTGTAGACCGAAGGGTTTTGTTATGGCTAGAACAGAGGTATTGAAAATGAGGAGAGAGGTATGAAGGAGCATTAGGAGAAGTAAGCAGAGAGTAAAGTGTAGTAAGCGTGCGGAGATTACGCCGTTGCCGAATCGTTAACCACTTTAGATCCGTACGGTAAAGTGAGACATGATCATACTTCCGAAGATTAAAGACGAATCGAATGCAGTTATTTAGAAGTCGGTCCATTTTATTGAGCAGATCTGCATTCAGGTCGAGGTAGCACACATCACCATAGTCGATAAGAGAGAAGATTAAGGACTGCGCAAGCATTGCTTTGGCTTTGTGAGGTAGAAAATTCCTAAGACGATTCAAAGAACGTAGAGTACCTGTAACCTTTTGACTAACGTACTTAACCTGTGCTTGCCAATCCAACGTGGAGTCAATGTGTATCCCCAAGTCTTTCACTTCTTTACCATAAGGTATGATGCAACCATTAAATATGATAGGTGGTGTAGCAGTTAAATTTAACTTAGCTACCTGTCGAGAACTTCCTATTATTATGGCCTGACATTTCTCAGCGTTAACTGACAACCCAAATTTTGAAGACCATTCTTGAAGGGCCAGAAGGTCACTGTTAATCGCATCTATTGCAATATCAAGGTGTTCCACCTTTGCTCGGGAATAAAGCTGCAAGTCGTCGGCATACAAATGATAGTCGCAAGAAAGTTCTTTGGTTAGGAAGTTAATAAATAAAGAAAACAATAAAGGAGATAATATACCGCCTTGAGGTACGCCAGCATTCAAACTGCACCACGAGGAGGTAATGTCATCGATCCGAATTGACTGCTGACGATCTCGAAGATAAGAAGAAAACCAATCCAATGCAACAGGTGAAGCCTTGAGATGGGAGAGAATTGAGATAAGAATATCGTGATTAACAGTATTAAAAGCATTTGAGAAGTCTACAAGGACCAACACTGTTAACATAGCCTCCTCTATGCCCGACCTCACATCACCAGTCACTTTAAGAAGCGCTGAGACAGTGCTGTGTCCAGGTCTGAACCCAGACTGAAGTAATTGTCTGTAGACCTCAGCTTCAAGTGCTTTGGACAAGAAAGGAAGAATGTTCATAGGACGAAAGTGTGAAATAAGTGTTGGATTTGAGATTTTTGGAAGAGGAAGAACATAGGCTTGACGCCACTGACGTGGAAACTGACCAGAACAAAGAGAGTGATTAAATATGTGGAGAATAGCAGGAAGTATTTGATCTAAGATAGAGATGATCATATAACGGCTGATAGCATCAACACCTAAAGCTTTGGATTTAATAGAAAGGATGGTTTTTTTGACTTCACCTGGTGCAAGAGGAGAAAAATGACAAGGGACTATATTGGGACAAGGTAAATCACTGATAAAATCAGTGGTTTGCTTTACTGTGGCTGCAGCTGGGGTAACAATACTGACAAAGTGTCTATTGACATCGTCTACAATAATATTCCGCGGCAATTCCACTTGACGTGATTTCCCAATCCCAAGGGATTGGGAAAATATAATGTGTGGAAACAACCAGAATATATCAAACTACTATGTTTATGTACAGATATTAATGTTTGACTTGTGAGACGATGAAACCTAATCGACACAGAAAGAATTTTTAAAAACGGTTAATTACATCCAGAGATTACCCCCTACAACATCACAAACACACAATCACACAAACTTTACCTCTTTATAATATTAGTATAGATAACTATTTACGTGTACCCCAGTTAGTGATAAACAAATATTTCTTATTAACGAGTTAGTCTTAATTGAAATCACTACTTGTTCTCGAACACTTATCACATACAATGAGAACAATTAAGTCCCTACTAAATTACTAGAACGCCTTCAATTTTAACAAGCGGCAATGGCAAACTTTAATACTTCAGTTAGCGTACGCGAAGCTCAATCTAAACTTCCATACATTTCGGATCGAGTGGCCATTTTGTTTTGATGAGTTCCTCTAAGCTCTTATTGAAAATTGATGAACGTTTGTTCGACAACAATGTTTTATGCTTGTCAATCAATTTATTGTAATCGTCTTCTCCAAGTTTTATTTTGTATAATTTGTTAGTCTATAAATATTTATTTTGTAGTTATTAATGTGTAATATTGAATAATAACTTGGTTAACTTTGAAAATTTATGTAAAGGATTTGCAATAAGTAATGTCTCCTTATTCTAGCTTCAAGTTTCTTTATAAAGCAACGCAATAAGTAAACATATATAAACAGACCAGTCACGTAGTCTATCGCTGCTACGTATAACCCGGTCACATTATCTCGAGACCTGGCGTTGATGACGTCACGTCGCGTCGGACGTACCGTACTGATGCGCCCGTGGCGAGCGCGGGGGTTGAAAGGAGAACGGGACGCGAGGTTCGCATTCCAGCGAGGTCTCTAGATAATGTGACTGTGGTATAGATTCGTATCCTGTGTAATGCTATTCCTTTTGTTTGAGTAATTTCTATGTATCAAACGTATTTGTGCATATGTTGGATATAAATATTGTCAAGGGTTTATGACATTGAAGATTAGTAACAATGTGTAACCTGTGTCGAGACCTCAAGCAAAATAAAGGTAAATAGCAAGCCACGTTAATCTCCCGTTTACATATAATATTTATAAAAATGACTCAATACAATAAATAACTAAGTATACTGTACTATTGTCTATACACTGCATCCGTATTCTCGTAAGAAGAATGTAATATAAAATGCACCCAGCGCAATAAAGAAGTTTTATCGTATACACACAATAGTTCGCTAATATTTATAACATATTCTTGTTTTTGATATACGCCAGCCTATTACTATTCAACGGGAAGGAAATTGTTTATGGTACTACCTCTACGAGAGATTTAAAAAGTATAATACATTCTGTATTTAAATTTGTTCTAGAAAAAGTATGAAGCGCATCTATGAAGGTTGGTATCTATACTATCGAAGCTACATATTTCCAGGAATGGACACTAGTCTAATTACTAAATCTTTGTAATGTAATGTTTTTTAAACATTTGTGAGCATGCACTAAAAAGGCATGCTATGGTATAGGTGTTTTCTGTGTTTAGCAACTACTTTATATTTCGACAATGTGTTTACATAAAAAAACTGTCACTTATGTGCACAGATAACTGTCAAAGTAGGAATCCACAATCTTATTCCAAACTTCATACACGGCTGCTACACTGGCAAGGACAATTAATCAAATATTATACCTTGTCCTCCTTCATTTACCCCAGTTAAATCGAAACATGTATAAATTACAAACATCATTCAGAAACCAAAAATCTGTAAAAAGAATTAAACACCATTAAAAATTCGTTCACCAATTAATATATCAAACAGTTTTAAAACGTATTCCATTTTTTAAATGGCCGTGTTAAATTGGAAATAAAGCGAACACGAATGAACACTGAAATAGGAAACGCATCAGGCATTGAGAGATCTTTTTCCGTTTTTCGCAAAACCTATTTAATAAGTCACGTTCTGTTATTACATGATTTATTTCGTTAAATGAAAATGCTCCACACATATGTTCGCGTTCTGAAGTGCCTTAATAAACTATACAGCGTTGAACGAAACGTATTCGTAAAATTGGAATGAGTTAAGCTGAGCATTTATTTAAACTATCGTAGACTTCATTTAAATTAAACGAATGGATGGTTAAAGCTTATTACTTTACATTAAATAGAAATTAAACTTAACGTTAAGGTATTACTGTGTACTTAACGTTAAATTTAATTAATGGGTAATATACAATCTTTACTAGAGTTACCACTGCTGCTTTTGTAGTGTAGGGAAATCTTTACTTACAATCGCTGCGTCTATGGAGTAGTATATTAAAATAATGATAAAAAAAATTATCACAATCATGTGAAAAGATTTCATTTATTATTTAATAATTAAAAAGTACGTAAAATAACTAAAATAGAACCAGTGTCACGGCGATCTTAAACAACTCTATTATTTAATGGGATCACATAAAAGAGATATAAAGACTATTTTCCGTAGTCCCATTAACAAATGGGAATACGGTTAATTGTTATTTTCCGTCGTCCCATCTATGGGACGACCAATGGGACTACGGAAAACAACCGTATTTAACTGATAGGGATGTCTCTACTTCAATTCTCGCTAATATGCATTATCGACGCTGAAAAACTATGATTTATATGAAGACGACAAAAATACATAATCATTAAGACGGAAAGCGTAAATTATTACAAAATTAACGTTCATTTTTACCCTTTACATTTTTTATCGAGCTTGACTTAGCTTCATAAATATACATAAAAATATTTCATCGAAAGTGTATTTCACCCAAAAAAGCCTAAAATTATACAGAAACAATGAATTACATAAGAGAAAATATGTAAATTACTTTCGCCCTCCGTAACCCAGTTTCAGCTGTTAATAAAGTATCATATAGTTTCTAACTCCATGCATTTCATAACTCACAAGTTCTATAATCTCACATTATATATCTCATTCTGTACTTAAGAAACTCGTGTGTAATAAAGATTCTAAAGCGAATTGCCCTTAACGTTTCCCTTGCGTAGTTCTGTTCCTTCGGGACTTGTATTTACACTTGCTGTGTTATTCATGAATGCTCTTTGAATAAAGATGAACGATCTGTAATGTCGAACTACTTTTGAAACCTTTATCGCGGTATTAAGTTTGAATTTTGAGTTTGACTGTGTAGCTACAGGGAATGGTGAGAAGGTTTACTACTTGTGTAATTATACAGATCTAGTTAGTTTCATCTCCTATCTTATTTGTTAACCCCTTAAACATTGCAATGTTATTTAGACCTTTCGTCCTTAAGGATAAAAGTAAAGTATTGTAAATGGTAAGAAACAAACCATTTTTACTTCGTTAATTAGAGTTATAGAGAGACTTATAGGGATTGCAGACAGGTTGAATTTGAGCCCCAGTCAATTCGAATATGGTTACTAGTTAGTCTAACCCCCGATTTCCGAATGACATATTTATCAAGTAAAAATCAACTAATCAAGTGTCAAAACTATCATTTTCAGGAACTAAAATGACAGTTTTGACACCTAATTAGTTGATTTTTACTTGATATGTCATTCGGAAATCGGGGGTAAATTGTTTAAGTTGAATGATTCTAATACGAATAACACTAACACCACCAAATATTTCTCAATTCTTCCATAAAAGAAATTAACTTAATTCAAATTAGTTATTTACTTGCTATTCAACACGTACAGATTGTTTTAAGAAGACTAGTCTCTTTTCATTGAACTTTAAGTTGATGTAAAGTATTTTTTTTTTCATCATAACAGTCCATTAATGTCCCACTGCAGGGACGGGCCTCCTCCCATGACGGAGGGATACATGGCCTACTAATACCACGCTAGCAAGTCGTGCGCGAGCATAAATAAAAATACTTTCCATCTACGAAACGCTACCTGATACAACGATTCCCTTCTTTGTGTTCGCAGATGAAAATGCGTCTATTATCTCGAGCAGTGCGTGAGGAATCAAATGACTCTACAGGGCGTGCTTAACGAAAAATTATTATCCCCAAGGACTTAAAAGAAAATACAAAACAAAAAAACCCTTCAGAGAATTTTCTTTCGTTTTATATTTCAGCTAAAACTTTCTCTGGTAACTCTCAAATATGTAATGAAGTGGAAAATTTATGAACACTGCGCCTAACTAGTCTAGGCGATGTAATTCAACTACAGGGAACGTGAACCGTGGCCAAGATATCGCTAGCTTCTTGTATTATTTTATATTTAATTATAGAAAAAGATGATTAATTTTATTTAATTTTTTATAAAATAATTGACAATATCCATGTAGTGACGGAGAAAGAACACAATATGTCACCACCCCATCTCATCCCATAGGTGTCGTAAAAACCGAATAAGGGACTATCCGTGAATATTATTTTTACGAAATAAAAAGAAGGAAAACTTGAAATAAACCCTATACCAATCCGTCTGGCCAGCGTGGTATTAGTAGGCCAAGTATCCCTCCGTCACGGGAGGAGGCCTGTCCCTGCAGTGGGGCTTTAATAGGCTGTTATAAATGGACAATTGTGAACTTGTGACCTTTTTACGATAATGGTAAAATTGAGAAAGAAATTATAGTGACTGCGGCAGAAGAGAGAAAACTCTAAATAAAAAGGCTTAGTTAGGATTTACTTCTTTCATAAATTATTTACATAAGACAGTCATAAAATAGTTGGACTGTGGTTACTTAATGTTTTTTGTAGTTTTCAACTCAGTTTCAATTTTAGACTTAATGTAACCCTTGTATTAAGTGACCTATTATACATTATCTTCAAACCTATTCCCAATGAAAATTATAAGTAAATTAAACCTGGCCACTTTCGTAGTATATATGAACAGTAACAGGACAAACCAACGCAGGCACCCAGTTACGTTCACGAGGCCTCCAATAAAGCTGAAGCCATTAAAGTGGGAGAAAAGCCGACAGGGGAAGCAACGCACTCTGTGTTGACTTTGAGATACGGAAAATGAAATGAAAAGAAAAACGTCTTGTTTTACGTGTAAATATGATTCGTTAGTCGATTTCTTTATGTAAATATTATTGTACACGATTTAGTTGTGTGTAGAATAATATTTACAAAAGCTACAGTGTTGCAAGGTAAAAATAGGGGAAGTTACTTTGTTTTTTAAGCGATTCCAAGAGGTAATAGTAGTTTAGGAGTAGTCTTTGGGTGAAAAATATTATTATTATTTTTATATTTGGGACTTTGCTGTATACATTCTTCTGAAGAAATGAGATATCTCCAGTAATATTAGAAAAAATGGCTAACTGAAAGACACCAAGCTTGATTTCTACAAGGTTTATATTCAAATCATAACAGCCCATTAATGTCCCACGGCAGGGACGTGCCTCCTCCCATGACGGAGGGATACTTGTCCTACTAATATCACGCTGGTCAGACGGATTGGTATAAGGTTTAATTTCGAGTTTTCCTTCTTTTTATTTCGTAAAGATAGGTAATATTCACGGATAGTCCCTTAGTCGGTTTTTACGACACCTATGGGATGTGATGGGGTGGTGACATATTGTAATCTTACTCCGTCACCACACGGAGTATATTCAAATAAGAATTAATAATATATTAACAGACATCTCTACACAGCCCCATCTGTTCTCAAAGTAAACTAGGCTTAACCTGCGTATGTTATGGGTAACAGAACAACGGATATTTATACTTATATACTAGCTTTTTTTTGTAAATACATACATACTATACATAGAAACACTCAGACCAATGCAAATAATCATGTTCATGCCCAGTAGTATTTGCATTGAGCGGGAATCGAACCTGAGACCTCTGCGTAGCAGTCATGTTGTAAAACTACTACGCCACAGAGGCCGTCAAATTATATTTATAACCTTTTTTCGACTCCAGGTAATATCGTGAGGTTATTCATGTTATAATACTCCGTCATTACACAGACACCTACTCTAAATGAAAAGTTTGTAATACCTATAATTTTACATTTCATAATTTTGTTCGTTCCCAAACAACTGAAGTATACACGTACCATCATACAGCATAACTGTCGAAAATGTTGAAGCAAGTGAAACGATCTAAACTCTTAACAACTTAGTATCTTAGAGAAGGACCGTAACATGCACGCGGCGTACACTGAAACTCCACAAACACTCATTTATCACAAGAGATGAGAGGCATAAGTAGCTGCAAAAGTGTTGCCAGCGACCAGTTAAACTCAACACTGTTGTTTTTTTTTTCATAAAACGAGGATTGATGTAGCAGGTGTTACTACATTTTATACTTTTATGTCGACAACTAAAATCGAACCGTGTTGACATGTCGTTAGGGTTCATGACAGTTTTTTGTAGGCTCACCAGCCTGTAACCATAAAGAGCGATGCTTTGCAACATCGACAACTGTTCCATCGATAAAATAAATAGTCACTTCATTGTTATTTTTATCTTTTATACATTCAGGAAGTCATTTTACCTTCAATGACTACCGTTAGCGTTAAATTTACAATGAATAAAAGGTAAATTATTCCTTATTCTAATTTAACAATTATTTTCTTTAATATTTGAGTAAAATTAATCATAAAAGTAACAATTGTTGCTCTGATGAGATCTGAAATCGTTTATTTTGAAATCATAAATTCAGAAGCTTCAACAATTTTTTTAATTGCCTTCAAAAGTCTGAGCATTAAGGCAAAGAAAAAGAAAAGTTTCTTACATCTGTTTCCCTTTCGAATTTATTTGTTATGGCGGCCACTTATAGTATTTATATTTCAAAAGTTGTAATTGGCATAATCCTATGATTCTATTTATTGTTCAGTGTCACTTAAATGCTTTCTATAAAGGAAGGAATCTTTTATAAATTTTTGTACTTTTTCGATCTATACTAATATTATAAAGAGGTAAATTTTGTGTGTTTGTGACGTTGTAGGGGTAATCTCTGGATCTACTGAACCGATTTTAAAAATTATTTCTGTGTTGAATAGTCCATTTATCGGGGAGTGTCATAGGCAATATAGTACTATGCTATGACTAATAGGAGTGGAGCAGTAATAAAATATGTTTAAAAAATAGACGTCTTTTTTAGCCGCCCAACGAATTGGGCAGCTAGTAATTGATAAAATTAAATATACGGTTTACATGTTATAAAGTGGCATGTCTTAAACTAAGATGATGAAAATGGAGAAAGAAATAAAAAGGTACTCGTTAGTTGTAGACTAAACGAGAAGGAGCCTAATTTTGTTCCATTCCTTTCTAAGTACATACCATGTTACCTTCTAAGAATACAGAACACTTATTAACTAATTAAAAGCAATACATTAAATATGACACTTTTTTCGTAAATAAAATGATAACAGTTTTAAAGTCGTCAACCTTCCATTTCATTGCAGCACCCGCTTTTGTACTGACGACGACGTTACTAATTAGGACCCTCTCGCAATCGCATTTTGTTTTTGTTTTTTTTTAAATTTTTAACAAAGCAGTCACGTCTCTACAGACCGTTTCCTCTAAATTTATTTTTAGCTTATGTATTCAAAGCACCTTAAAATATTTTACCGACTTCTATGAGGGAGGTTCGCAATTTAGTTGTATTTTTATATTTTTTATAATGGTAATTTTAGGGAAAGGCTTTTTTTTTGTTTAGGCGTGAATGCATGCAAATTAGTTACATATAAATAGGATCATCGTAACAGCCCATTAAAGCCCCACTGCAGGGACGGGCCTCCACCCATGACAGAAGGATCCTTAACCTACTAATACCACGCCAGACAAATTGGTATAGGGTTTAATTTCAACTTTCCCTTCTTTTTATTTCGTAAAGATAATATACACGGATAGTCCGCTAGTCGGTTTCTACGACACCAATGGGATGAGATGGAGTGGTGACATATTGTTTTCTTACTCCGTCACCACATGGAGAAAAATTAATTGGATAAGAAGTTTGATTTTATCTGTTCTATATAAATTGGTGTACCTAATTGATTTTATTACAAAAATATATAGAATTTCTGTAACTTTTACGACACTCATAAAAAAGGATGGGAATGGTCGAACTATTTCTTCTACCATCAAAAAATAAATACTCACATAATATTAACTACGACATCCTAAAAATAAATACATAAATAACATTTAAATACCCTTTGAACTTAATATCAGAATAAACACAGTGTACATGTTATTTTTCCCATTAATATGTATGACTATTAACCCTCAACCATATTAGCAGACGGCAGTTTCCTTGGCCAGGCTTAATATTTTCATCTTTATTCAGGGAAGGCCTATGAATAAAACACGGCACACTTGTACGGATTCCGCTACGTCAACTTCCCAAGATGTTACACAATAACTTTATTCATTTGTTTTTACTAAATTAAAATTAAATTTTATATATAGAATTGTCTTTGTATTATAACATTATTATCTTATTGAACAACTAGCTCATGCTCGCGGCTTCACCCGCGTTGTACGGTCTTGTACTCCCTAAACTACCAATATTCCAACTTTCAACAAAATCCATTCAGTAGTTTTTGCGTGAAAGAGTAACAAACATACATCCATCCTCACAATCCATACATGCTCACAAACTTTCGCATTATAGTATTAGTAGGATTCATTATAAAGACATCGTCATCATAGCATCATCAGCCAATGTACATTCACTGCTGAACATAGGCCTCCTCTAAATAGTAAAAGACTTACATGGACATAATTCGTTACATATAATATCCTCCGTGTGGTGACGGAGTAAGAATACAATATATCACCACCCCATCTCATCCCATGGGTGTCGTAAAAACCAACTTAGGGACTATCCGTGAATATTATCTTTACAAAATGAAAAGAAGGAAAACTTGAAATTATACCAATCCGTCTAGCCAGCGTGGTATTAGTAGGCCAAGTATCTCTCCGTCACGGGAGGAGGCCCGTCCCTGCAGTGGGACATTAATGAGCTGTTATGATATGATGAATTCGTGACATAAGGCAGGCATGACAAAGCCTTGTGAGAAAGCATTATCAGGATCGCACCATATGGACCTCTCTATCAAACCTCAGAAGAATAAGGCGCGAGTTTTTGTAAGTGTGTATATGTCGCAGGGAAATGAGGAAACCAGGGATTTCACGAAATCACTAGGGATATGACGAAATCCCGTTTGTACTAGAAAAGAAATGCTTATATGTTTGTTTGCAGATAGAAAAACACAAGAATTCCAACTTCTATAGGTTAGGTTAGGTTAGAACTGTGACCATAATGCACGAGGTGAGCGAGCGAAGCGAGCGTGCCGCGGTAGCGGCCGCCGAAGTGCAAGCCATTTTCGACATTTACTGGGATTTCGTGATATCCCTAGTGATTTCGTGAAATCCCTGGTTTCCTCATTTCCCTGCGACATATATATCTTTTTATTTTAATACTAAAGCTCCTCAGCAAAAATACCCTAAAACTTATCACGTATAAACTAAAGCCATGTTATGAACTTTGACGTGTCAGTGCCAACATTTACCTGCGTATTTTATTCGAATACAATGCGGAGTAAATCTTTGACAAATGGAAAAATATCGGAAACATTCTAGTTGCTACAAATTTATTCACTTTCTTAAGACAAACAGGTAGTGTTTGTCTATATTTGTCTGTCTATTTGATAGTGAAAGAAAGAAAGAAAGAAAAGAAAGAAAGAAAGTTATAGTTCGATGGTTGCTATGCAGGTTAATAAGTAGATGTTTAGAATAAAAAACAAATATCGTATGTTTATCCGTTGTCTTATATAGTATAAACACTCATCATTTACCATCTACAACTGGTGGTAATCATCATTATCATCATAACAGCCCATTAATGTCCCACTGCTGGGACGGGCCTCCTCCCGTGACGACGAAGGGATACTTGGCCTACTAATACCACGCTGGCCAGACGGATTGATATAGGATTTAATTTCGAGTTTTCCTTCTTTTTATTTAAAACGATAATATTCATGGTTAATATTATATACGTCGGTTTTTACGACACCCATGGGATGAGATAGGGTGGTGACATATTGTATTCTTACTCCGTCACCACACGGAGGATGGTAAATGGTAATTCATAACCTTAAAATGTTTAGGAGAGTTATTTTTACCAAAAACTGAAGAATATTTTCAAAAAGCTACGGATTCCTTTCATTAATGAATATCTTTTCATTTTCATTCAATACATTTACTTGGCTTCTGATTAAAAATAGCATCCATATCAAAAAATATTAGGCTCCTATGAAATTTTATAAGGTACTTAAGTATATTAAAAAGTTCAGGGAAAGTTTAAAAGTATTTTTTTGGGTATATTTAACATTCTTTAGCAAGATAAGTTATAGCTAAACTCGATTTAACTTTAATCCTATTCTCAACTTTACTCATATCATTAGGCACATAAAACACAAAGAAGTCAGACAATCGGAAACTTGCAGGGTATACCGTTGATATAATGTTAGATAGGAAAAAGCGCCCTTCTTTTCCGAACCATATACTACCTATTCATTGCGAAGGGTAACAAAATTTTATTTCAAGTTAAATTGTGTTCGCAGCTCAGCCACTTCTTATTTATTGGGGTGGAGTATTGACGCCTCGGGCACATCACACGTCTCCTTACAATGCCGGCTAATAATAAAGTCAACGCACCCTTTGTCGTCACTACAGCCAACCTTACAATATATTTCACTCCAAGTGGCCCTATTATTTCAACGTCTATGAAGTTTTTATTAGATTAAATTTTGCTTTCTTAATGAGCTCTTAAGTCTAGTGACGTAGAGTTCGACTTTGAACGAAGTTATTGTTCGCAAAGATGTTGGGGTAATATTAAATAGATCTGAACAGAGTGTTGCCTTTCTGACTCTTGTTGAAAAATATAGATTTATGAAGATGTAATGTTTACTGCTGTTTCTGTGAAATTGTTTCTTTAATATTGTATTGTTGTACATTGCTACACTATAATAAATTAATTCTTTGTTTTTTAGTGATGTTGTATTTCCTCACACATAATATATTTTATTTCTTTACACATTCGCACTATACAATGATTTAAAACTAAGGAGTGTGTCATATATGTACAAGACAACGGATAAACATACGACATTTGTTTTTTATTCAAGTTAAAGTTGTATTCAATTAGTTATGTGCCTGAAGTGTTATATTTTAAATGCATTTTAACTATTTTCATTCTGATATATAAGTGAAATTGTAAAAATTTCTGTGAAAATACATTTTATCATATTTAGCATCTTTACTAAGTAAGTATTTTTTAACTACAGATAAATATAAACATAATTACACAAGAAACCAGCTAAATTCACTTAAGTTTTATTTCTTAGCAGTACTTGCAGCATGCACGAGCATAAAACCTTATCTTTAGAGCTCTTCTTAAGAATTACCATCACAATTATTCATAGTTTACATAACTAGATAGTTTTTGTTTAGCATTTTGGTAAGGTTTTTCTGTTGTTAGCTAGCTGAAGAAAAGGTTAATATAACAATAAAACTGAAAAATATAAAAAAAACCAATCAGTTACAAAAGAAAAACTATAACATTTCACTATCAATACAAAAGCCCAAAGTAAGTTTTCCGAAAGCTTTGTTCAAACATCTCGCTAGAGCTTCGGCAAATTCCGATAATCTTCGGCTGTCTTCGGGACGTGGGAATCGACAGCCGTGATACAAGTTATCTTACCTACGTTCACTGTTTTGTTTACATAGTCCACAACACCCTCACGTTTCCTTGTTTATTTCCTGAATACAATGTAATTATTTCTATGAAAATACTTCTGGACAAAACTCATGTCTTTGTTATTGACGAAACAATCTACGCAGGGCTTTATTTATTTATTGTGACCCTGTTTAATGTAGCGGAAAATCCAAATAGTGTATTCTGTAATAATAAATATTTCCGTATAGAGATAGAACAGTTTACTTTCTTAATCTATATTAATGTTATTTTCTGTCAATAGTGTCGAAATTTCTGTGAACACAACATTTATTTTGTTCAGCATAGTATAGGCGACTTGTATAAAAGAGGGAATCTGACGTTTCTACCCTGGCAGAGACAATGTATGATTTATTGTTAACAAAAATTAGTTCATAAGTGCATGTGGCAATTTATTAATAATAATAACGTCTCTGTGTGGTGACGGAATAAGAATACAGTGTGTCACCGACCCATCTTATCCCATAGGCGTCGTAAAAGCAGTCTAAGGGAATATCCGTGAATATTATTTACGTAATAAAAAGAAAGAAAACTTGAAATTAAACCCTATACCAATTGGTTTGGCCGGCGTGGTATAGTAGGCTAAGTACCCCTCCGTCACGGGAAGAGGCCCGTCCCTGCAGTGGGACATTAATGGGCTGTTATGATGTTATGAATAACGTCACAGGCTTTTCTACCGTACTGGAGAAAGATAACAAATGAGATTCAACTAGAAGTTGTAACAATATTTTGAAAATAACAAGAGATTTATTTTCCAAGCACGCCCAAAAATAACCGTAATATAAATTGAATACCTGACCGGAGGCTCAAAGGTCACACAACACGGCATGTCAAGTTACCAATATGTTCATTACAAGTACGCTGACACTCTTGAGTTATGGATGTTACAGCAAAGGTCCATATTAATTTATTAATCAAATGAGCAGTGATTGATTGAGTTACCGGTACATTATTGATTTACCAAATGACTCTGAGGTCAGGAATGTTGTATTTAAATAGCATTGTTACTAATTTGAAGGATTGAAAAATGATAATGAGATGTGCTTGTGTAGTACCGTTTAAAATAGACAAGTTATTTTGTAAGAAAAGTTTTAGGGAAGTGCCTAGTTTGTAGGATAATTTTTTTATGTAGTGTATGTATATTTGCGACCCTGTATTTCCTTACAGAGGTTAACAATGACCCATGCTAAACCCTTAGTTACTAGCAAAACAGTATGCAATTAACAAGCACATTTATAATGTTATACCTGCGGAAAAGGGGTTCTTTGACTGGTAAAATTTTATCATCATTATTGTAATTCAGAACCGAAGAGTAAGACTTGTTTTATGAAGAAAGGAGAGTGAATTTAATTAATAATAGAAAACAGAAATGATGCTTGTGTATAGAGTTTTTGAGCCATGCTAAACACAGCAAGAGTTTTTAAATATCCATTTGCTTCAAGATCCATAGACATTGGGCACATTTTTCGCAACGTTCATAACATTGCATATGAACAATATACAGAATGAAATCACACACGCAAAGCACATTTTTCTCGGCAAGCAACTACAATTTTCGCTTCCCTGTGTGAACGTACGTGCTTCCTACATATCAGTAACGACTGCAGCGAATATAAATCTTCCTACATTTGTTTCAACGGATTTTCAATACAGCCAAATACTTTTCTGTCCCCATTTCCTACTACACTAAAGATATTGTTTATCACATCTTCCTTTTTATTGTTCAGCCTATTTTTATGACATGAATACGGTATAAACGTAAAGCTTGACGTTATCGACACCTCAATTCTGATTCTTTTATCACCTTAACGCGTAGTAATAAGATTCATTTTTGAACCAAATTTTTGCTCTGTAGCGTGTACATGTAAGTTAAACAAAAGATATAGAATCAACTTCAATCCAATGAATTTTTATATGAAATTGGGTTCTGTACGCAGAGCATTTGGAGTTTGTTTTATTGTATCTCTTTCTACATTTTATAGGTTGTAGGAACTTTTATAGGTGTCTTACTTTGTTCGAAGTTGCAATACAAATCAAGTTGGATTATCTGAGTGTTTGTAAGCTTGTTGATGTCTTTACTCGGCTTTATTTATGATTGCGATTACTTGACGTTTAGATTGCTGAACTATTAAAAGAGTTTTGATTGTGTACAGTCATTTAGTAGATAATTTGTCGTTTATATAACTAAGCTTGGATATAAAGGTGATGATGCTTTGAAAAACACTGTGACACTTTTGATAAAGATAAAATATGTTTTTGTATGTTGTAATCTATTTTTTTATATATATAATGGGAGGCAAACGAGCCAGCAACACCAGAGGAATTACCTGCCGTACCGTAACCGTTACCCGTTGCCAACCTTTAAAAAGGGAGTAGGTACGCTCGTTTCTTGAAGCTCCCCAAGTCTTAACGATCCGGATATTCGAGAACGATTAAGACGATTTTTTTATACATATCCTCCAACTAAAATATACCGTTAACTGTTTATTTTATGAAAACACGCATTCTTCCTTGTGCCTACAGCTAGTTACTCCCTGTTAACTAGTCGTTAACTCGGCATGGCTAAGCGATTAACTAAGTCAAACAACGGTTTACGGTAAATCTATTGATTGGCAGACCTGATTCTTAGAATTCCTTGGATTCTCCGACCAGATACCGGAAGCACTGTGTTGATGAACGATAGGAACCTTGATCGTTTCTAGGACGTCCTTTAGCTAGACCTTTTGACACATCATCATCATCATCATTGCGTATGGCTCCTGCTTTGAACCCTATACATCTATATCCAGCTGGAGGAGCCAATCTTTTTCGACACATGACAACTTGGAAAAGCAATTGTGGTAAAAAAAAAACTTCGGTAAAAATTTTAAGTCCCAGATGTAGGTTTAAAGAGGTAGACACACCAAGACTCTTTAGCGTAGAGTGGCATTAGTAGCGGGTAGCAGTTTTCTGTTCGAGTGTGAGGAGGGATTATATTACAAACAAGTACGACCTCAGCTTTGTATCGTACTAAATTGTGCTGTTTGTATGAAAGAGGATTATTATATTAATCAATCAACTAAATTGAACTTTGACTACTGTCACATAAATGAATAGTAGAATTTGTTACACGATGTCCATTGTAAATAAAAAAGTACGTAAAGCCGTCTATTCATCGTATGACGGTTACCGGACAACATATTTATTCTGAACGCTATGCCTAATGAAGTGAAAGGAAATGATGGATGGCAAGGGAACAACAGCATAATACACAATATTTCTATACAATAACTATGGATTACATTGAAGAAAACACATTTTCAGTGAACGTTATTATTCAATCGCGTTAAGCGAATAATAACTTTGTGAATGGTAGCATCCCATTTGTAATACAATAACCGTTTATTACTTACAGAAAGCCTGTTTCTTATTACAAAATGTTCTATGATAACGTAGGAATTAGAGTGCTTTTGTTATCGCTCCTTCTTGTTTTGAAATAAAGAACGTATCTTTCAGACTTCATTTAAAGCATTATTTTGTGATTGAAAAGTGATTGCAACTTTTACTGTAGGTACTTATCTAGATGTAGGTTTAAGGAGGCCTCCTTATAACGCGTCCCCGAGTTCCACCGTATTTCTTCCTCTATCAAGCTAAATTACGTACATGTGGTCCTAAGAATGCGACCTTAGCCATCCACGAAAGTAAAGATAATATTAACATTTTATTCTATTTTTTGTTATCTATTATTAAAATTTTCGTGCAAAAGTCACCAATTAACTGATTATACAACAAATATTTTGCCTAAGATTTGATGATTTAAGACTCGTGACCTCATGCACAGTCGCCACACCAAGGCAGTTAAATTTACACCAAACATGATTATTATTCCTTAACGAGTAGTCATCATCATTAAAATAATATATATTTATGTATATTATCAGACTATAAACGTATAGAACATGAGACCTCTCTGCCGACCCCAATAACGAACGGTCTTGATGGCCGATACACAACGTATAGTGTTCTCTCGATGGCTTAGACGCTGTTGTTTGATTTTATCAACTACTATTCACTGTTACACAACGACTAAGGTATACTATGTTATGGGTTTTAGCTGTTAACATATTATGTGTACTACGTTACTGTATGTATACTTAAGAAAAATGCTTACAATGTTATAGGTTAGAATATATATGTACTACTTTATTTATTTTTTTGGGTGCCGTAAAAGAAAACGGAAAAATTAGCATTACTTTATTATCTTTACAAAAAAGTAAAGGAAACATTATATGTCAAAGCCCTTAACCAGTCAAACCAATGCGAGGACTTAAAAGGCTTGGTAAGAGTATTAAGTAAGTTACTAATGAGGCACTAGAGCAACCACGCTTATTATTTTGTCAGTCAGCGTAATGTGACAGCCCTAAAGCCCGATTTATACATCAACAAGTACAGTAGCGAGTTAAGTAGTAAGTTGTTGATGAAGTTGATTTAAATAGATCTCCATCCTTTTTTTGGCTAGTTAAGTTGGCGAGACGCGAGAGAAGGGGCTACTTCGTATTTGTAGTTAAGGGGATACATTGACAAAATGCACTATCTTTCATCAACTACTACAGGAATATGAAAAGACCAATAAAAAATTTTGATATAGGTAAATTGATACCTTTTACTAGCTTTTTGTAATTACGAAAACGCGATAGCTTGATTTTGGCTCGATCATATTTAATTTTGAAAACACCTCTAAAAAAACAGCTTTTTACATATATCACGGAAAGTACACTATCATTATACTTAGGAATTACTCAAATACATTCGTAACATCAATATTAGTCTTACTGTAGAATATCATTTACATAACTACAACCTATAATGTTTAATTAAGAAAATAAGATTTTAGCTATATCAAAGCGCTCTGGATCGTTGCGGGCGCATCGTAATTTTAGACCTTATACCGATTAGTTAACGATCGATACAGAATGAATACGGTCGACGAATCAGTCGGGCGATGGCCCTCTTCGACGCCGGACCTGTGCATGTCGACTCACCGTTCGTACTAAATTTTATCGCGTAATTTTATATCGTAGGTAAAATATATAGGTTAGGTTTAAAATATTTATACCTAAGTTTTTATTAATACTTTGTTCTCTTTTATAAGTAAATAATAGTATTATTTTATAATAGTTATTTCGATAACAATGTATCGTAAAATTTAACTTTATATAGTTACTTTATTTTAACTCAACTAAGTACCTAGTTACTGTTGACCCTTTGGTAATGCAAGCGTTTGTTTATATAAGCGATTTTAGACTATATGCTCAAGTGTTATAAGTTTTATAACCGTTTTCGTCAAGATCACGTAATTGAAACGGCCTCAGTGGCGCGGGCAGTGCGACGCGGTTGCGGTAGTGGCTTGCGTGCACGAGGTCGCGGGCTCGAATACAAGTTGTTTGAGCGATTCACAAATTACTGTCCTGAGTTAGGATGTTCATTGTAAAAGTCTCCGCGACAACAATACCTAGGAGCTGTGTGAAACTGAAAAAATCAAAGAAATAATATTACGTACCTATTTTATTTGCAAGCTTAGGTAGGTAGGTACTTACTGATAAGATCTAAATAATACTTTTTACTTTCGCGGGAACTTTTAGAAACATGAAACAAACGAACACAAAGAACGTCCAGACTCAGGACAGTTGTTTGTGGATCACACAAAAAAATGGTCTTACGTGAGATTTGAACTCTCATGCACTCCACCGCGGGAACGTTTACAAACATGAAACAAACGAACACAAAGAACGTCCAGACTCAGGACAGTTGTTTGTGGATCACACAAAAAAATTTCTTACGTGAGATTTGAACTCTCATGCACTCCACTGCGGGAACGTTTACAAACATGAAACAAACGAACATAAAGAACGTTCAGACTCAGGACTGTTGTTTGTGGATCACACAAAAAAACTGTCTGCCTTAGGCAGTGGCGGGCGCAGTAATCGGTAATCGTAAGTCAGCATGAAGAGTCCACCAGAACCTTGGGCGAGACGAGACGAGAATTGAAATCGCACCGAACTCTTTCCACCAAAAATTGACATCGCGACATGCGTGTTTTTTGTTAATGTATTTTGAACTCTATGTAAGAAATAATACGGTTCATTTTTACACAAACAAAAAGTAGCAACAAACAACAATAGGCCTATCGCGAGAAGCGAGTGTTTTTGTTATAAAGTTAATATATAGTCTATTTCTTAAGCAATGCGGTTCATCTTACATAAAGATTTCAAATTTTGCCTCGTCTCGCCCCTCTGGTGGAAAATCACCTAGAGTTCAAATCTCACGTAATACAATTTTATTTGTGCGATCCACTAATTATTGTCCTGAGTCTGGATGTTCTTTGTGTCAGCTAAGTAAATGTTTGTAAATACCCCGCGACACAGGACAATACATAGTGGGGCTATTGTATTTTTTTTAAAGTTCTTTTATTTTGCGTGAGATTCAAACCCGCGACCTCGTGCACTGCGACCGATACCCCGAGGCGGTCAAATTATTTTTGTGATCCCCAAATTATTGTTCTAAATCTGGATGTGCTTTGTGCCTTCATAACAACTTGCGCGGGTGTAAATTTTAAAAAAAATAGGGGCTACATGTATAAACATAATAGACCGGTAGATAGTAGGTTTTTCTGTAACAGAATTTTCTGTTACCTACCGCGGACTGACGTCACAGTATAACCTGTAGTCAAACTGGGCCGATTATTTATTATAAATGCCTACGGGTGCGCGGTACGTAAACAATAGTAAACATGCGATCTACTTTGTGTTTCCATTTAGTTTTGTAATTGTAAATTAATACTTTTTATTTTTCTATTTTATATTTAAATAAATAGGAAGTGTTCTGTAAAAAACGTGTTGTTTTATGATTGATACATTTAATTTAAAGAATCATATAATAATATATGTTTGTATTTATATCCACCATGTTTGTGATACTTATAAATAAAATACTAAATTATAATATTAAGAAGGTACTTAACAAGTCATTCAGTAAAGTAGGTACAGTACCGGGCCTTTATATTGCATATCAACCTATAGAAAAATACAATCGGTCAATTTCGGCTTCGTAGAGAGTCAGAGAAAAAGTCGATGTGTAATATTTACGGCCGGGTGCTGTATTTATTATATTGGCCATGTTTGTTTGAAATTGAATTTATCGATAACCAAAACCAAACTTTAAACAGGTCTATTAGATCTATTTAATGTCAAAATAAAGGCATCGAGGTCACTTTATGGATGGGTGACCAATCCATTCAAAAAAAGACATCGATGTCATTGCTTAAATTTACCTAGATCAAAGTGAAAGACACGCATGGGGGATTACATAAAGGGGGGCTAAATATTCATTATTATTGACCTAAGTACAACAAACTGTTTTCGTGATATACACAAAATACTATATTATAATATTAAATACCTAAGTCATTTAGTAAGGTAGGTATTTATATCAGCCATGTTTGTTTGAAATTGACATATGAATAATATAATTAGTTTCAAATTATAACACACAGTCCGCTCGGTACTGCGGCACAGTAGCGACTGTTCCCTCCGCGATCGTGAGCGTGTAGGTATAAACTCACGTTTCGTCCGTTTCTACGAAGTTGAAATACTGTATATATTTGTACTATAGCACAGAGCGATAACGTGTCCTTGGGGGCCGGGCGGCGGGACGACGACGGCGCACACGGCGCGTGAGCGAGAGTATATCCGTCTCATTCGCGCGCCGAGGGGCGCGCCCCTCTGGCCACGGCCGAATTCAACTCGAAAATTTTCAAAGTAGCGTCTTAAGTACTTAACTCGCTTCCTTACTTGTCGATCTGTAAATCGGGCTTGACGTATTTAAATGCGTATGCGCGTAACTGTAATGATCGTGTTGATCAGTTAAAGTATTACTATCTATATCCCGTATCTAGGTACCATAAAGTTCTTCCAATTACTTCATCAAAAGTACTCTTAAAAACCTGAAAACATGTCCATTATAATGAAGCGTTTATATTTTAGGATAACGAGAATGTAGATGGAAAATAAAAAAAAAGAATATAAATATGACAAGTCAATCAAAACAATGACAATGCTAACAATGTAAAAAGCAACTTCAATAATAAACACAAAATATATTTATGCTCGGAACACAATTTTTATGTAAGTGGGCCAAATTTTTGTCGATTCATTGTCCATTCGACTTCGCTTCAGATTTTGGTGGCGTTGTGCGGTGCCAAATGTCATTTATTTGTCAGGGTTTGTTTTTTTTTGTTAATCCACAATCGTGGCAACCAGTACAGCGTTTGTTATGCAGGTTTTAACAAAACTGAATAAATGACTAATTGACTTTTCTAAAATGGCTCTTAAAATTGGAATTTTCGTAAAAATAGAATAAAAAAATGAGTGTGAAGAATAATGTCTCGTAAAAATATAATAAATAAATGAGTGTGAAGAATAATGTCTCGTAAAAATAGAATAAATAAATGAGTGTGAAGAATAATGTCATCATTATCCAATTTCCTAAACCTACATTTCTCATGACGTGGTATTACTTTTTGCCGAAGTAAAATTGCAACGAGAAAAGAGTTTCCATACTTCGTAATATTTTACACTGATTACACTGAGCTTTATCTTTGACACGACACGTCATCAATGCAGTTAATCCAAAATAATTTACAAACAGAATGGTTAAAAACGCCAGTGGATTATTCTACTGTTGTATTTATTATTTACGTACATAAGTATATAACAATAATAATATTTAAGTCGCTCTTTCGGAATAAAGCCATGTATCACAAAGACTTTAAAATACACACGCCCGTGTATTCGGTTAAAAAGTTTCTAATGCAAACGCTTTTCCTGTTGCAGGTGGTTACAGGTCCTTAGAATTTTCGGATTTGTAACTATCTATTCAATCATTTAAAAACTACGTAATATGCAGTGTTGTCATTTAAAAAAATAGTTTTCAAGTCAGGGGTCATCTTTTAGCACTGAAGCAGCTTAAAAACAAAACCTTAAGTACCTAGTTAAGAGCATTTTCTTGTTGTTTTTAGTACTTTTATATAAAGAAGGCATTTTAGTATTTATTTAGCTCTAAAGCACCTTTAAAACAAAACTTCGAGCACCCAATAAAATGCATTTAATAGTTGTTATTTTGATATAAGAATTTCGATCCACAACAAAACTAATACCAGGTATCGTTATAAATCAAAAACCTGTATGGGCTCAGATACTCACATTCGGTGAATCGTTGTTGGTTTAATTAACGTTTCCTACAATGTCACCATTAAGTCAGCGTTGTCTGCTAGCAACTGTAACAATGGCAGCAATGAGCCTTTGTTTGCACAAGTCCGTTGTTTAGAATCCTCTCTCTTACTTCGAATAGGGAACACGAACTTGCGAATCACGTTTCGAATTACATTGCTCGGTAAATACCGTAATATTAAAGCATATTCTCTGAAATTGTAAAGGAAGAAAGCGATGGTGTGTAACTATGGGATAAAATCGTTAATAGGCAGGTACCAGTATTCTCACTTGAGTCAATTTCGTGATGATAATTGGAATCACACTGATATTGCCGCGCGCCGTTCGCCTTTTGTTATTCGTGAATTATGACTTTATACTCAATTAAGACTAAAATAACAAACCCTCGGCTATATTAACACTTGCCAAATGACATTTTATTGCAAAAGTTCATTGTTTTACTACATTTCAATGGAGTTATTATGTACTTAATTTTCCAATAAAGCAACTCCAAATAGGTCGATTACGTAACCGAAACAAAATAAGGAAAAATACCTTTTTTACATGCGTATACCTACATATTAATATAATTAAACCTTAGTGGTTTCTTGTAATGCTTTTATTTAATTACCTAATTGTATCTATCATTAAAATGTGAAATAAATATTAAAAAAAAAATATTTTGTTTTTCGCCACCGAATTGTGCATGATGGAAAAACTTATTTTCTTTTCAGTATAGCACTATTACTTCTTGTGTTGATGGAGATAGAATACATAGTATCACAACCCCATCACAATGGTTGTTGTCTACTAAGATTAAGTACGCATCTTTACGAAAACAAAGGAAAGTTGATATAAAACCTACATTAATCCCTCTGCCTAGTTAAATACTAGTAAGTATAAAAAGAAGGAAAACTTGAAATTAAACCCTGTACCAATCCGTCTGGCCAGCGTGGTATAGGTGGGCCAAATATCCCTCCGTCACTGGAGGAGGCCCGTCCCTGCAGTGGAACATTAATGGGCTGTTATGTGAAGTTAAAATTTCCCTCTGTGAAGGGAGGAGGCTCCCCTTTACCATAAGAACATGAATGACAGTATTTTTTTATTTCAAACTATGAAACTATTGCCTATGATATTTTGAATCATAACTTTATAATTTAGTCAAAGCATTCTTTTCAAAAACATATTTTTCAAAAAGGAATAGACCAAACATCACAGCAATGTAAATGCAGACAGCGAAGCAATTAAATAGTTACTTAAACAATAGTACGCAAAGAGCTATAGAAGCAGGCAATGTATACAAAAGTTAAACTCCTCTTTCTCGACGTTCTGTGTAACCATTGTACACACAGCAACACTTCAAGTTAAACATTTTCATTTGAAATTGTGTCTTATTTCAAGGTATTAAGGTACATGAGTGTCTAGGTTGATTAGTTGCTGTGTGTACGCCAAATTAATTTAATGTATTATTACAAACATGTTTCTTTAGCTAAATGCTTTCTTGGTTTTGTTATTGCATTGTGTTTAATTTAAGTAACAGAATAGAATTGGAATTTCTTCTCAATGCATCAAAACTTTAAGTGATGTTGATGGTGAAAGTTTATGTTCATCATCATCATAACAGCCCATTAATGTCCCACTGTAGGGACGGGCCTCCTCCCGTGACGGAGGGATACTTGGCCTACTGATACTACGCTGGCCAGACGGATTGGTATAGGGTTTAATTTCAAGTTTCCTTCTTTTTATTTCATACAGATAACATTCACGGATAGTCCCTTAGTCGGTTTTTGCGACACCCATGGGATGAGATGGGGTGGTGACACACTGATATAAGAGATAATAAGAGGAACTTTACGCAACTACAAAACAAATGTTCTTGTAAACATTTTTAATAGAAATCAAACGCATGAGCCACTTAAAACTTAAAAAGATTCTTTCGAACACAGTATTACCTAACTAGTTACTTGAACAGAGTTTGTAAACCTTTGGCTCTTGACAAAATAGCAATGGCATTCAGCCAACAATATAATGGTATCATAAAAATGCACACTAATATCTAAATGATTTTGTTTTATATATCGATTTATGATTTTTTTTAAATGTAATGAGAAGGCACTTAGGCAAAATAGTCAAAATATTATTATCAACAATTATTATTCAGATACGGTTGACACCTTGACGATGTCATAGTTAATTAATCTGCTTGTCACACTACTACTAGCCGTGGTTTTGATTTTCGCACAAGTTTGAGAGTTGTTTCTCAGAAGTCCAACCAAACTAGAGGGTTGATAAATTAAGATGTATTTTCTGTAGTAAAAGCCACAAAAATGTAGTTAATTATAAACAAAATAATATCTATTTTCTACAAGTGATAACTTGTAATTGGCTGCAAGTCTCACATACTAATTATTATATTGTTTGTATTAGCTGTAAGTCATCCATAACGTAATTAATAAATAAATAAATTCAGCACAAAATGTTATCGATCTCTGCTATTGTATGTAAAGAGGAATAGTTATTGTAAACTGCTGCAAAGTGAAGTACTTGTTTAAGTGTTGTATACTGTTAGTACAAACTTTACCAAGCTTGACATAACAATGGTAACTTTAAAATACTTAAGTGATTTTAAAGCTTTTGTAGATTCAATACAAAACGCTTTACTTGTAGTTTTAATGGCGTGTTGTTTTCTTTTTTTGCAGCTACTTTATTTAGCAATGCTGGAGCAGATCTTTTTAAATAAAACGTTAATTTGGCCTATTAATACCACGATTGATCAAGGCCAGATTGTGTCCAATTTACGTTATTTTCGTTAACTCTACTTTTTTGTTCACAAAGTACTCTTAACTTACGATATCGGAGTAGTTTTATTATTAATCTAAATACTTAAATATTCTTAAAGAAAAATAAACTTACGTCTAGAATAGGCTAAAGTATAGTTAAATGAAGAAAAGTAGTAAATACGAAACGAATAAAACGAATTGTCCATGATTAATCAAATTGACGCAGTGTGTTTGTCAAGGCAAACACTTAAACAAAAAAAAAACAAAGAACTGCTACATTCAGTTTACGGCGACCTCTGTGGCGTAGTGGTTATATAACATGACTGCTACGCAGAGGTCTCGGTTTCGATTCCCGCTCAATGCAAATCTTTGTGTGCATGAACATGATTGTTTACATTGTTCTATGTATAATGTATGTATTTAAAAAAAATGTATTTAAGTATGTTTATCCGTTGTATAGTACCCATAGTACAAGCTTTGCTTAGTTTGGGACTAGATGGCGTTGGGTGAATATGTGAGGAATATTTACATTTTGTAGTGTATTTTCTTCAGACTCCACTTTGTTTCAGTCCTAACATAAAGAAGGTATGAATAACAAGATAGAATCCTCTTACAAAAGACTTACTACCTGATAAAAGTAACGATTTCACGTACGCATAATTCAACAGAAATTACTATTCTTTCTTCCTATCTTTCTGTCCAACCGAACAAAAACATTTTCCTAAGTAACTGTTATCAGTATGAAATAAATCAAATAGCCGCTCCTCTCCTATTTAGATAACAACTTTACTCCTGAGATTTACTCACAGTTTTATTACTTGGACAGATCTTCCAATTTACATTTTTTTATTATGAAATATTATCAATGACCTTTTTACATTTATAAGTTTTTTATACATCTAATCTTAGAATCTATTTAAAGTATGTAACTTTTGGATTACCTAATATGTCTTTACGAATATAAATATCCACTTGAGTTCTTTCCCGATTCCTTAATTTGTCTTCTACAAAGTGTAGGTACCTTTAATTGTTTTAGACTAAAAAATAATTTACCTATAACTCAAAATGTAAAAAATACAACAATCTGACATTCATGGATAAAAAAGACAACTCCCTCACTAGAAATAACAAGTTCTGTATCGCGGGGACTCCAACAAACATCGAGTCAACAAAAAACAGTCAGACTTAAGACAATCATTCAATCATTTCATTTTGACGACCTCTGTGGCGGCGTAGTGGTTATATAACATGACTGCTACGCAGAGGTCTCGGGTTCGTTTCTCGCTCAATGCAAATCTTTGTGCGCATGAACATGATTGCTTGCATTGATCTGGGTGTTTTCTATGTATGACGTATTTACAAAAAAAAATATTTAAGTATGTTTATCCGTTATCTAGAATCCATAGTACAAGCTCGCTTAGTTTGGGACTAGATGGCATTGTGTGAATGTGTGAGAAATATTTATATTCATATTTCATCAACAATTTAAAGCTTTGTCGTCCAATATTGCTATGCCATCAAAGTATTCGGGTAATACAATCCAAAATGGTACCTAATACTCGTCCATGTTCTTGAAGTCCCAAGCACTTGCACTTACGTATGTCCATTACTTTATATTAAAAGCAGTGAGCAATACTTAGTACTGCATTTAATCAAGTCTAGACGTCCTTATCACATAAGCTCGAGATAATTTAGTCAAGAAATTTTCAAGAACATTCTTCTATCTCACTTTTAGAACACAGTAATGTTCTCATGTCAGCAATACTTAATACTTTTAATACTGGATAAACCTTATATGAAGATATTTATGAATTATTTTAATGGCGGAATACCAGAATTAGTAATAGGAAAGTCAAAAGACGAAATAATGTTCCATTAAACGAGGAAGTGTTATTGGACTAAGCTTTCACGTCCCTGCAATTGTACCATCCTTGCCTCATCATAACAGCACATTAATGTCCCACTGCAAGGACGGCCCTTCTCCCGTGACGGAGGAATACTTGGCCTACTAATACCACGCTGGCCAGACAGATTGGTAAAGGGTTTAATTTAAAATTTTACTTCTTTTTATTTCGTAAATATAATATTTACGGATCCCTGCCTAGGGACTTTTTATACCATGATTCAAAATATAGTAGTATGCAAATGTAATTTTATGCAAAGAAGAATGTAAAATATTGTCACCAGGGTTGCTTGAGTCGACCTATTTTTTCCACGCTCGACAAGAAATAGATAAGAGTGCTTGGAACAGAAAAGGCTTATCTACTTGACTGTGGTTTCAACCCACTGTTTATAACTTATACCCCGAATAAATAAGTCTTGGAAGACATTTACATTTTAAATTGTCGAAGATTCTATTTTCTGATTGTGTAACTGATTCACTGTTGTAAACTTTCCTTTGGTTAAGAGAGAACTGAATAATGGATCCATATTAAAGAGTTCTTTACCTATTTTCAAATTTAGATCTTTTTTTATTTAATCTTTGACTTGTCATAATAGCTAAATAGCAATGAAAAGGTGGTAATAGGATTCGGAACTGGGTCTTCAGATTATATGCTCTACTCATACTTGCACAAGGCTTTCATATTTTACACAATTTTTCATTTCCATTAAAATTATGTGCTGCTTTTTGACGGTGTTGATTTAATTTAAGTTGTTAAGCAGATTGCAGAACATTACGTATCACATTACAAGAAAGGTTTACGAAAATTCTGGAATTCTTATTCACCACAAGGAAGTAAAAATAATATTTCTTAATAAACGGACAATGTTAAGCAATTTGCTGAACATTTTTGAAGAGCACCCTCAAATTCATCTCTCTAAAGACTATTCGCCCTGAGGATATGCATTACGTAGGTCCCTTACCAAATGAAATCGTTTTTCCTCAAGATATTTTTATCTTTCACCCTATTATCCGACCCTTTGCCGATTTTAGACGCAGTTCAATTTGTTTTGTCTTAATTGAAACGAAAATGTTTCATAGAGAAATATTTACAAAGTTTTCCTACTAATCCTCGAGATCATCGTTGGTTCAAGACCCCGTCAACAAAGGGATTTAAGAGAACTAAGCCTCGTGCCAACTGTTAGAAATTACGACCCATATTCTTGTAATAGACTTGGCAATCAACCAATTGGAACTGAGGGATAAGTATCACAAATCTCGAGATCGATCTACCCTCAAAATAAACCATAAATCATCAAGTCAAACCCTAAGTTAAGCTGAGATTAAAGATTAATAATCTCAACGGTTGTAAATGAAACTCCGTTCTAAATGTATCGTTGACTTCCTCTTGTTTACTCTGACAATATCTAGATCAAAAGTAAGTAGGACATATAACCGGTGAATAAGACTCCCCTGCGTTACTTAAGACTTGTATAAATTGCTCGTAATTGGATAAGTTTATGCGAGAGTGAAGACCTACGAGAACGTGTACAATAGCCTGGTACGCGCGAGGCATTGCCTTATCGCATATATTCGCAATAATTTTGGGCATCCCCACCTCGACGACGACGCGTCGTTAAAGAGCGGCGACATTCAAAGCAGGCATTTGCGTTGAAATAAAATTTTGTTGGATCGGACATCGTCAACTTCAGTTTTTATTGCTACTCAAGCCAACGCAAGCTTTATTTAACGCTGACAGTGTGAAATAAAAAAACGTGATCTCGATGTTATATGTTCAATGTGACAAAAACATTCGCGGAGCACGTGATGCGTAATACTTACTGTTTCGCGACGATGTGAGAATACCTAAATCATCTCAAATACGTGTCTCCTACATCAAAGCTTTTAGAGTGACTACAAACATAACTTTATTTCCCTGCAGGAACTTAGTTAGATATAATCTACGAATCGTAATTTCTTTTTTGGAAAGGAAAAAAGTATTTTGTATCCAGAACGTTCCAAAACACAATCAGCATAAAGTCGTTCGTAATGATATGCTTATATTATTTCCAGTGATGTAAAATATCGTACGGAATAATAAAGTGCGATGCCAAGTTTCATTCGTTAATAATCATGTCAGATCCGTACAGATTCTTTTGACATAGTAATAAATCTAATGATAAATGATCATCCAGCGCCATTTTTTTTTATTGATACATTGTTTATACAAACCACGTTTTCCTATATCTGAGAGACTTTTGATGTTTGCGAATATGAGAAAAGAAAGATCATTATACGTAAAGGAACGTTAGATGATTATATTAAATTTAGATAAAGATACTTCACACAATGTTCTTAAGCTTTGCTTACCCTAATTTTCCGGTAAATCGTCAATTTCTGTACACTAGGAAATCTATTCAGAAACATAATATCTTCTCTCCCTATAAACGGCTGAAGCCTGTCTATGCAATAGATGATTTTGGTTGCTACGGATTTAGAAGCACCTTTCAGAGGCATTCAGTTACTATTAAATCTATGAACTTACATTCTGATTATCGTAGTTGATAATGGAGCGGTAAAGAAGTTTTCCTTTGGTTTTCTTATTTATATTTGTGATTGAAAGGGTATATACACCATCAGTATCGATAAAAAATTATTAAAAGATAATTAACATTTTACTTGCATTTATTTTCATCTTAAACCTTATTAAGGCTACTATAGTAAAAAGAGAAAATACTTCACTGAATACCATTTCGCCTGGCTATCGTGATATACTAAAACAACTTTGCCACAATTTCTAGTTATTAAAGATGAATTAGCCTAATGACGATTATGATACCTCTCAACAGAATTGTATTCCTTAATAAGTTTCCGCACAAAAAAAATAAGCAGATTTGAAGGCGCTTCCAGTAAAAATACTACTTCAAAGTAAGTACACAGGTTATATTCACCGGCTCACGCACCTTAGATAAGTTAATATCGCAGCATTATTCGCGACCGCCACGCCCTCACGCGTCTCTTCCCTGTAATATATTCCCCAGTAATTGTTCTCCTAGAGCCCACACACTGTTATTCTATGAAGTGTAAAGGGTACTAGATTTATGAAGTAAGTTGAAACCACTGGTACCAGCTTGCAACACTGTACGATGTGATAAAATCACTTTAATTACTTTAACTAAGGCTGATTTTACACTTATTTGATTTCTTGATTGTATTTTGATGTCTAGTATCTAATCGATTTTTTCTTAGATTCTTTACACTTTGTAGGTACATATGCGCCATGTTTGGCGGGGTTCTACGAAAATGAAAGAATTTAGATCGTCTTCCTTTGCTAATATTGTGTCTAGAAAGTAGTGATTTTATAGTATTGGATGAAGACATTGGGCTCCAAATTGAAGAAAAACAGCATTGAAAAAAAATATAATGAGAAGTTAATTTACACTCGGTTTATTATTTTTGTAAATGCACTTTCTGCAATATTCTGATTCGTGCATGGCATACAGCGTTCAAATTAAAACTTAATAATACTTAATCCGTCTGGCCAGCATGGTATTAGTAGGCCAAGTATCCCTCCGTCACGAGAGGAGGCCCGTCCCTGCAGTAGGACATTAATGGGCTGTTATGATGATGAATACTTAATCACATCTCGCTGTCGCAAATATTATAATACAGTATTTGATGAAGTCATTAAATTTATTTTTAAATCAATATAAATAATACATAGAACCAAGACATTTGATAAGTGTAATACCAGCCTTAGTAACCGTGGACCTCGATAAAACAGTGATTAGAAATTCTTTGGATGCTCTCATAATTTTTGTTTTATAATTCAGTTCTTAAAGGGCAACGGGGCGAGACGTGATTTTAAGTAAGGGCTACGGATGTTTCAAAAGTTGGTCGGCCTATTCATTATACGCGTAATATAATTACTTTATAACCTGAGTACAATTTGCGCCTACCTTACTTACTTATTTTTGGTTTATTGAATTCCGCTCGCTTACCTGTAAAGAAGAAAAGGTTTTATTAAAATTTGTTATAATAAGTTTTGTAATAAACTAGGAATATATCATAAGTTATCTCATCCCATACCCATCTCATCCTATGGGTGTCGTAAAAATCGACTAAGGGACTATCCGCGAATAAAATATACAAAAAAAAAAAACAAAAAAAAAAATATACTATACTATACGAAATAAAAAGAAAGAAAACTTGAAATTAAACCCTATACCAATCCGTGCCGATGTATTTTAAAACGTTACGTCTTAATTGATTACTTTGCAAAGTATTTTATTAAACACCTTGTAACATGCTATTTTAATCCTTAGCAATAAAAGAAAAATGTAAATGTATATTGAACTCGCAACCTTTTAGTCAATTAACGCTTTTAACCGTTGGGATGTTACCGTTAGTTAAAACAAAACAAGTTTTTTGGTAACCCTCAAGTGGCTTTACAAGTTTATTCAACTTGTCTTTTTTTACAACGTAAAGCCGTCTATTGTTTTTTTATTATTTGTTTTACTAAAACTATTATGACCATCAATGCAACATCAATCAAGAAGACCTACTTCTTATCATCATTATAACATTTCTCTGTTAAGATAGGTCACTGAAACTCGGAAACTGATATCGCTGACCAGATAAAATATAGGTTTTAATGTCAAGGATCTTTACTTTACATTGAGATTTACCTATCGGTTTTCAGGCTCTTATTTGTTATAATTTCGACAAGAAAATTCCAGCTCGATGCAAACCATATTCTGTTTTGCTAGTTACATTTTTATTACATAAATTTTGCATTCGAAAACAAATTGCCGTTTTTGTTTATGATGCAATATTTATTTAACTAAAAACATTAAAAGTGTTGAGAGTGTGTTATACAAATACTTAATTGCCTTTCCTCAAGACCTTGTTATCAACATTTTACATTAGTTATCCTATTTGCAAATTATGTTTTTTTTATTTGGCGGCGCTAGTGAGCCCTATAAATGCTCAGTAGATTGAATAAGTTTGCCTCCATCACAAGAGTACATTACAAAAGTTATTTAAAAGCACTCCATAAAATGTACAAATTTCAAAGTTTATTTTCTTTACTAAAAATTAATTACAATTAACTAAATTAACTCATCCAGTCTTTACTTTTTTACTACTTTGCCGTAACAGATAAACTGACAATAAAACTTTAATATCAAAGCAGATGTAGAACAATAAAATTAGTGAAAATTTAAACGATCATACTGATAAAACTCGTGCCCTATATTAGTCCCTTGCGAGTCCCGGCCCAGTCTCATTCGGTAACTTTGGCCCATAAAAGTTAAAGGCCACATTAAGCCAAGTAATAAGCGAACAACGCACCCCTAAATTGGCCAGACAAGTCCGACTGCTGATCTATTAACTATTCTCTATTTTAAGCTTTAGTGGATCTAACCCTTTAATTATTGCCTCGTGTTAATAAGCGATTGAGGATAAATTTTCATCTGATGTTACTTACTACGTTGATCTCGTTTATTTTGATGTTTTAGCGTTACTTTTGTGATGTTTTTATTAGTAAAAAGTTTATCTACATTTCGTACTGCTGCTTGCAGATTTCGCTACAAGTCAGTTAAAAAATAAAGCGATATTTTTGATAAGATAGTGTTTTATTAATAAACGTTCACTACTCGGAAAATAATATTTTTTTGTTCTGGTAACATACTTATATTTTTCTGTTGAAATTTAACTAAAGATGTCAGGTTTGTTATTAAGATATCCGTAACTACACTACTTAAACGTGCTTTTGTTGACTTGAAATGCAACATTAGTGTAATACCAATGTTACATCTTAAGTTAGTAGTATAAAAAGGATCATATTGGTTTCATCACTGTCATTTCCCAAAATTGCTTGCAACGGCTACTTCTTTGCATAGAGGATTATGTTGCTGATTGCCCGTGTTTCCCTCTTCAATAAAGATACCGTAATCAACAATACGCTTGCCCCTTAATACCTACATAAAGCCGCTTGATTCTTTCATATTTCTTTTTAACAATAGATGCAACAACATTATTACAAAAGAAGATTGCAACATTTACAATACTTTTTATGAATATCTTTTTATAATTGGTACTGACCTAAAAATGTTTTTTCTTAAAATATAAACAGTATAGTCAATTTATTTTATCTCCAAACAGCGGTGGAGTTTGTTACGACATCGCGACACCTAAAACCACAAGTCCCATCGTTCATCGAAATCCTATCAAGAAAATGGCCGCTTCCAAGTAAAATTAACGGTCTTTCAATATTATTAATTTACCTGAGAGAAACATTAATCTTGTTCAAATTTCCGCATTATCTCCTTATAAAGGTGTTGTGGTGTTGACTCGAAACTGATGACGGTCAATGCTTTGACAAAGGTATTTACAAAATATTTTGGTGTATTCACGAAGTTTCCGCTAAAAGATTGTTTCATTTTCGTAATTAGTACTAACTAGAATTTATGTGTTCCGAAAATGTAATGCAGGTGCATCTGAGTATCTGAGTATATCATTAAAGAATGGTTTTGCTTAATAATTATTTGTTTGTGCGTATTTTATGTAATCACAAGACATCGGGTGACGAAGTAAGAATACAATATGTCACCACCCCATCTCATCCCATGGGTGACGTAAAAACCGACTAAGGGACTATCCGTAAACATTATCTTTACGAAATAAAAAGAAGGAAAACTTGAAATTAAACCCTATACCAATCCGTCTGGCCAGCGTGGTATTAGTAGGCCAACTATCCCTCCTTCATGGGAGGAGTCCCGTCCCTGTAGTGGGACATTAATGAGCTGTTATGATGATGTAATTACAAAATAATTGAAAAGGTAGAATTTCGTAGATGCCATTAATGTTCCTATGCAGGCGTGGGTCTTCTTCAGGGCCGGCGGAAACACTACTAAATAAAATAAAAGAAAAGTATTTATGCATGTTTATCAGTTTTCTTGTCTCCACATTGTTTACATTAGAGATTGCAGACAGTGGATGAATAAATGAGGGATATTGGTATTATTTGGTAACTGAATATACTTTCATCCAATCCCATGGGTGTCGTAAAAACCGACTAAGGGACTATCATCTTAACAAAATAAAAAGAAGGAAAACTTGAAATTAAACCCTGTACCAATCGTATTAGTATCTGTATTAGTAGGCCAAATATCCCTCCGTCACGGGAGAAGGCCCGTCCCAGCAGTGGGACAAATATGGGCTGTTATTATGATGATGATTATGATTTTTATTATTTGGTAACCGAATAGACTTACAACAAGATACCCTAAATATTAATTTAGTAATTCCACCATTGAGTATTGCACTTTACTGATTGCGTATTGGTAAATAAATCAAATAAATAAAATTATACTTAATTGTAGTACTCAACATTTACGTAAGAACCAGCCTGTGAACTCTAGTTCAAGGGAAGCCGAGTAGGTAGGGCTTACTTGTTCCATACCTAGTAGTAAGCCGATTGCACTTTCAACGCAGGTGTCGAAACCGCATACCTGTGGGTATGCCTACGCCTACTGCACGCACTACCGCAACACCTCTTACTAGTTTATGATTTATTTGTAAGTACAAATATCTTGTTTTATCATTTTACCCTAAACAGAAGGTTTTCAGACACATAGCCATGTAAAACTACTGTTACTAGTTTAGCAAAAAAATATACCCTTCTAACTATCATAACAGTCCATTAATGTCCCACTGCAGGGACGGGCCTCCTCCCATGACGGAGGGATACTTGGCCCACTAATACTACGCTGGCCAGACGGATTGGTATAGGGTTTAATTACAACTTTTCCTTCTTTTTATTTCGTAAAGATAATATTCACTGATAGTCCCTTAGTCGGTTTTTACGACATCTATGGGATGAGAAGGGGTGGTGACATATTGTATTCTTACTCCGTCACCGTCACGTCACGTTGTTTTGTCATTTAACCCTAAACAGAAGGTTTTCAGTCACATAGCCATGTAACCATGTAACACTACTATTACGACGACCTTTGATGACTGTGGCGTAGTGGTTATATAACATGACTGCTACGCAAAGGTCTCGTGTTCGATTTCCGCTCAATGCAAATCTTTGTGTGCATGAACATGATTGTTTGCATTGGTCTGGGGGTTTTCTATGTATAATATGTACGTATTTACAAAAAAAGAAAGTATTCAAGTATGTTTATCCGTTGTCTAGTACCCATAGTACAAGCTTTGCTTAGTTTGGGACTAGATGGCATTGTGTCAGGAATGTGAGGAATAGTTGAGTTAGCTACGTTCTTGGAATAACAATGTGTATGCTCCAATATTTAGCTGTCCAGCCTCTAATTGAAGAAAAACTCTAAAGAAAACATATTTTTCGATACTTTTAAAAAGAAAAGCAAAACAAGTACTCCATTATGTCTGCGTATAAATTATATAACAAAGTCTCAAGTGGTCGTTAAAACCTTGTCTTCAAATGACTTCAGTATGATTTGAGACTTTTTTATCGTTATTGTAAATATTGAAAATCACTCTCAAAAAGCTATTTATTCATTTATGGCATTCCTTTTTTATGTTAACCATTGTATCTTTATGAAGATAAATATTCCTTTTTTTATGTATGTATTTTGTTCTTGAGGTTTTTTATGTATCTTTTGGGTGTATAAAGTTATATAGGGCCTATTAACATAAAATTTGTTAGTACTAGATATTCCTTTTAAGAACAATGAATGGGAAACGATGTTTGTTATACGGAAATAAATGACTATAGTAAAGATAAGTTACTAAAGGATCGTTTGAAAATGTGATATGATTGAAGAAAGTATATACTGCTAAAATGTTTGAGCTGAAAGATTATGTTTATCCTCATAAGATCGTTTTTCTCAGTTAGGTGATGGAGTGAATAGTATGGTGAGGATATATTATTATACTCCACACTACTTTATCTCTTGACGGTCGCTTTGCAAACGTTGTAATTGACAAAAAAGTACTTGACATATTATTACATATACCTCTGCCTTCCTTAGGGTTGTCGCACATATAACGTAACGTAAACAGATCGGCACCGCCTCGCCTTTTTCCTCGGTGGCAAACTTCAAAAATCCGATTACTTTATGATTCCGATTAGTGTGCGTTGCAGTAAAGAGTTTCATACAAATAATACTAAAAGGCTCGAGTTGATACGGTGCCGATTCGTTTACGTTGCTTTGTATGTGCTACAACCCCTAATAAGCATCAATATAGAAAGTGTTAACAATCTACTCAAACTCAAAGAAAACTCAAAAGCAACTATTCAAGTTCATTAACCGTTTCAACTCTATAAACAGAAAAGAGGTTTTAAACTTTTCCAGCCAGTTAAGATAAAAAAAAACAGTAGTTATATGTAAACCGGTTGAACATACATCCGTGCCTATATGCACACCTTAGAAACTTAACCGGTGACATTTAACTATTTTCACTCTTAGTGAAAGTGGAAGTTAGGTAAGTTATGAGCCTATTATATATTGATGATGTCATGTAATAGGCCTGCTGGATATATTTTCACTCACCTAATGTTGCAGATGTCACATATTCTGGTCATTATATTCTCAACAAAAGTGTTAAAACAAGTGTATTACATTAACACCGGTATTCGTTTTTCACTGCTAAAACAGCTGGACTAAGGTAAGGCATAATAATATAATATTAGTAGGATATTATCCTACTAATATTATAAATGCGAAAGTCTGTGAGGAGGTATGGATGGGTGAATGTTTGTTACTCTTTCACGCAAAACTACTGAATGAAATTTAGAATATAGGTAGTTTAGGGATAGTAGCAAAACATTTAAACTACCTATACAACGCGGGTGAAGCAGTGAGCATCAACTAGTTAATTCTGTATTTAACATTTAATAATCATTTTTATCTCTGTTTAGTCACAAGGAAAGTAATTATTGTTTAAAATACCACGAAAATGCTGTAATTTTTTTGTTAATACTTTAACCACTCACTGGCCTCAGGTAATCTGAAAAGTGGAGTTGGGGACTACTACTAAGCAGATTTATTTCTTCAAAATGAATACTTGACAGAACAGCCCAGAACTCTTTCTTTGCAGCGGCTATTAATTGGAACCTTTAAAGGTGTGAATATTTTATTTAAAAATAAGGGCTCCGGTTCTCTCACAAATGGCACAACAGATATAACTACTTATATATCACGCCAAACTTTTCACGGTCACGAAAGTCATGTAGGCTCAGTCGAATGTTCAGAACCACATTTGAAATTAATTATAAAACTAATTTATGAAAATTAATTCAACAACTATTATTTTAATTGGTATCTATTATACAAATGTCTTTACTTCTTCAAACTAACAAACTATAGTCTGTGAACAAACTTTTGCGATGCCATTACTCGGGCTTAATTACAGAATTAATACAAATGTTATAATAAAACTATCCGTTATGCTTGGTATCTAAATGCTTTTGTGAATTTCTGAGTGGCTCGTATGAAAAAGTTTGAGGAAATATGGCGAAATATAAAGGGTAGTGACATACTAGGGTCGACGGGTATCGCAGTTTGTGTCGGAAACATTTGGTCGAAGTTAGTTTGATATAACTTATATGGATTAGAGGAATATTGTATTAGGATTTGCGTATCAATATTCACATAGTTTCAAGTTGCTGAAATAGATTTGAAGATCATAAAATCGTTTTTAATAGAACGAATCCCATTCACGTTACAATATTTGCAATTAATAGTGTTGACTATCACTGGATTGGTGGGAAATAGAAATAAAACGAACTGTTGATTCTTCCTGAATATAACTGGACTATTTATTCTTCCTTGTTCCTTATTACACTTGTTGTTCCCTTGACTGTTGCTTGCCGACTGAGGTACCGTGAACAAACGGCTACCCCTTTTATACAAATTTCTTACATTATTTTGGCGCTGTCTCATTAGTCGGCCAATTAAGGTAACTACTTTTTAACCAATAGGAATTCAGCAAGCAATCCGTTTACTGTAGCTTAGGTAGCGCGCAGTATTACCGGAACGTGGGACCTTATTTTTTGCTTGTTGAAATCCTACTGCAAGTTTATACATTTTTATTTAAAAACCTATTATTTTTCTTTATTAATATAAAAACATGATATAATTTGAATATTTAACAACTTTATAACTTAATCTAACATTTTAAAATATTCTAAAAGTGCCGTCGGGCGTAAACTGTGAGAAATCTTTATTTAAATGCTAATAAACCACTAAAAACTTATGTTAAGGTAGTATTTACACAGTATTATTGCTATATAATTGTAATTAATTATTTAATTACTATAAAAACTATACAATAACTATAAAAACACTATTTTAAAGACTATTTAACAGAAAATCCACTAATTAAAAAACTGTCCCGCTCAATTGCTATATAAAGACATTATTTACAAAAAACTAATTAAAACAGATATATTCACTTATTATTTTAAAACTGTCTTGTACACAAATTCACTGTAAAAGTCTATCTCGCACATTTCTCCCGCCGTGCAGACTATGTTGCATCTTCTCTCGGTGCGAGCTCGACGTCTGTAGTCACGGGCATGATCACCAGCTTCCTCACAGGTCTCCGCAGCACTCCTCCTTTGGTCTGGATGTCCACTGTTCGCACGATGTCATCTGGGCCTGGATACGTCGCTATCACTCGACCTCTGATCCAGACATTGCGGGGTAGGTTGGCATCGACTACTTGCACGAGGTCGTTGATCTTCACAGCTGGTCCTTTTCCATGAGGCTCCCGCCGGTATTGAAGCTCCGGGAGATACTCCTTTACCCAGCGGTTCCAAAAGATGTCTGCTAGGCGTTGCGCAGATCGCCAGCTACCTCGGGAAATAGTGTCCTTTTCATCGAATGTTCCCGGTTGTGGTACTCTTCCATTTCCTCCCAATAAGAAGTGATTAGGAGTTAAGGCTTCAGGGTCTTCCGCACTGACAGAGACATGTGTTAGTGGTCGGCTGTTCACTGTGTACTCCACTTCTGCTAACAGCGTTGAGAGTACTTCTTCTGTCGGATATCGTTCGTGTAGAGTCGCTGATAATGCTGTCTTAACTGAGCGAACCATACGTTCCCATGCACCTCCCATAAATGGTGCTCCAGGTGGAATGTAGCGCCAAGAGATTGTTCTCTTAACTGCCTCTTCTGTTGTCGCCTCGTCGATGGCTTGTCGAAGTTCTTTGTCCGCTGCCTTCAGGTTGGTGCCGTTGTCAGACCAGATTTCAGTTGGGCACCCGCGTCGTGCTATCATTCTTCTTAGTGCCATCACTGCAGAGTCCGCGGTGAGTGAACCGGCGATCTCGAGGTGTATGGCTCGAGTGGTGAGACATGTGAATATTGCAACATATCTCTTCTGTCGAGCGCGTCCCACTGTCACAGTCAAAGGTCCGAAGTAGTCGACCCCTGTATAGGTGAAGGGTCGTCTATGGTGAGCTAGACGGCATGCAGGTAAGTCCCCTGTCCTGGGAAGCGGCGGTGTCTGTGTCTTCATTCGGCAGAAAAGACATGCACGAAGTAATGTACGCGTGATGGGTCGTAGGCGTAATACCCAATACTGTTGTCTGCACTCGTTGACTGTAGCCTCGACACCAGCGTGATGTAGTTCGCGATGTATTGCTTGAATCCACATTTTCACCACTTTATGTTCACCGTCAAGTATCATAGGGCTTTTAATGCTATTTGTCACTTCTTGTACTGCTTGGATTCTACTTCTAAGTCTGATGACTCCGTTGATGTGCTCGATGCTCAGCTGACGTAGTCGACTCTCTTTGTTAATTGGCTTCTGTCTTTTCAGTAATTCTATTTCTTCTGTAAAGGAGTCTTCTTGAGTCGATTGCATCAGAAGCCTTTCTGCCTGTTTGAGCTGCTCCGCGGATACTGGGATGAACTTCTTCCCCTGTGACGGTGAGGTTTTCTTGACAGCTGATTGTGGCTTCTTCTCTGTTGGTTTAGCCACTCTGTTCCAGCTAGGATCCTTTTCTGTATTCTTCTTGGTTTTTCTATAGTTGACACTTTGTTTTAGTGTTCTGCACAACTCTATAAACTGTAGAACCCTTGCTGTCGTATGTCGTAGTCTTGTCCAGTTGGAAAATCGTGATGCGTCTGGTAATCCTTCTGACAGATTTGGTCCCGATCTGTTTGTCACGTTATTTATTCTTTCTTCACCAGAAGGTTCTTCTGTTACTATTGTTGATGTTTCTGTAGGCCAGAGCTCTTCTACTTGACATAAGAAGTCAGGTCCTCTATACCAACGGTGATCCTTGTTGAAGTTCAATGGGACATCTCGTGTTGCGTCATCTGCTATGTTCATTTTTGTGGGAATCCATCTCCACTCGTTCACTTTTGTGCTGTCTTCTATGGCTGCTAGACGATGCGCTACATATGGTTTATATGAGCGTGAACCAGTACGTATCCATGTGAGAACTGTCTTACTGTCAGTCCAAAACACTTTGCTGTCAGGTTTCCTTTCGTGTTCTTCAACTATTGTTTCTGCAAGTCTGGTCCCCATAACTGCGGCTTGAAGCTCCAGTCTTGGTATGGAGGTCAACTTCAATGGTGCAACTTTCGCTTTCGCCATAATGAGTGATAAATTGATCTCGCCGCTTGGTGTCACTGTTCTCCAATACAACACTGCAGAATAGGCTGATTCGCTTGCGTCGGTGAAAATATGTAGTTGTATATTGTCGGCATTGCTGTAGTTGATATATCTTCGTGGGATCGTCGTGTTGCGGAGATTTTCCAGATGATTCATCCAGATCTTCCACTGTTCTGCCAGGTCTTCGTCGATCATGTCGTCCCATGGAGTGCCTCTGCGCCATACTTCTTGTAAAAGTTGTTTCGCCTTTATGGTGACTGGTGATGCCAAGCCAAGTGGGTCAAATAATGACATCACGATGCGCAGCGCTTCCCTCTTCGTTGGTGTCTTTCCTTCTTTAAGTGTCTGCGGGATACGAGCCAAATTCAGGTTGAAGGTAAGCTCGTCACTGTTGATACTCCAGACAACACCAAGGACTCGTTCTGTCTTCTCTTCTGGCTTGTATAGATCCACGTAGTCATTTTGAACATTTTCCCCAAGAGCTTCTAATAGTAGCGGAGAGTTGGATTTCCATTGCTTCAATTCAAATTTGGCCTTAGCGTGCACTTCACGCACACTCTTCGTGATGCGTATGGCGTCTTCAATGTTTTCAAAGCTGTCTAAGTAGTCGTCAACATAGTGTTTCTGTATGATCGCTGCCACGGCTTCAGGATGAGTATCTTCATGCTGCTTGGCGTTCAGGTTCTTGACGTATATTGCTGTAGACGGGGAACTCGATGCACCAAATATCAACGAGGTCATTCTGTATTCTTCTGGAGGTTGGTCATCTCGTCGGTTTCCTCGCCAGAGATATCGAAGGGAGTCTCGGTCTTCTTCTCGTAATTTGACTTGCATAAACATTTCCTTTATGTCTGCAGTCACTGCTATCTCATGTTGCCGGAAGCGCATGATCACTCCGGGTAATGATTGAAGAAGATCGGGTCCTTTCAGCAACATGTCGTTGAGTGCGATTCCTCTTGTCTTGGCTGCAGCGTCATGGACTACTCTGATTTTGTCAGGCTTCATCGGGTTGATTACAGCGAAGTGTGGTAGATACCAAATCCTTTCTGGTGTCTTCTGTTTAGGTGCAGGTTCGCTGTATCCCTTTGTTATAAGAGCTTCCATCTGTTCTGTATATTTTTTCTTCAATTCAGAGTCACGATCTATCTTCTTTTCTATGTTCAGGAGTCTGTTCAGCGTATTCCCGTAGTTATCTGGGAAGCTAATGTCTTCTTTGCGCCAGAGAAGTCCTGTCTCATATCTTCCTTCTTCTGTCTTCTTAGTTGTCTTTTCCAATATGCGTAGTGCTTGCTCTTCTGGATCTGACTTCGGTCTTCTGTTATTCAAGCATAGCGAATCCATTTCGAAGTACTGCTTCACGAGGGTTTCTAAGTCATCTGTGGTTTCTTCTGTGACGTGTGACACATAGTCGACGGTGTGTCCGATGGTCCTTGTTTGACTGCCATGTAGTACCCAACCGAGAGGCGTAAGGGAAGCCACTGGTTGGTTCTTGTCTCCTTTTCTTACTTCAGTTGTCAGCAGAAGATGCCAGTTGTCTTGTCCTATCAGCACTTGTGGTTTCACGCTGGCGTATGTGAGATGATGCTGAATATCTTCTAAGTGTTTGCAGTCTTCAATCACTTCTTTTGGCACTTGTTGCGATGAGACTTGCAAGTTCTTCACTGTGCGCGCTTGTATCCGTTTCTCTTGATTGTTCACTCCTTTAATTTCAATGGTGACTCTTCTTGATGTTAACTCTGACGTCTTCATGGCGTTGATGCTTTCTATCTTCAGTGGATCGATAGGTCCTGTGGCTCCGACACGCTTGGCCATGTCGTTGTCTATAAGTGTGACTGTTGACCCATCATCCAGTAGTGCGAAAGTGTTGGCTTTTCCTGCTGGCCCCTTTATTTGAATTGGAATGATCTTCAAATATGACTGTTTCTTCTTCAGGGTCCAGGCAGAGTTAATTGCTTCTGTTGCCATCGTTTCTTCTTTCGCCTGTGTCTTCTCTGTTGCCTTATTGTGGTGCAGCATTCTGTTGTGGAAGTATTTGCAGTTGTCCATGCCGCATGTCCTCGCTTTACATGTGTGTGTCTTGTTTCTATAGCGGAGACACCGGAAGCAGAGACGTTTTGACTTGGCCATGTCCCATCTTGCATTCACTTCCATGTTCTTGAATTGTTCACAGGCTGTTGTGGTATGTCCTGTCTCTTCACATACAGGACACTTGGCGACGTAAGTTTTCTCTGTTACGTTGTGTATCTTCTGTGGTCTTCTTTGTGCTGTACTCGTATGTGACGCCATTTGTTCTGGTAGAGCATAAGGTCCGCATAATTCAGCTTCTCTTCTGAGGAATTTTTCGAGCTTCAGTAGGTCAGCATCTTCTCTGGGTTGTACTGCAGCGAAGTCGTAGTATCTGTAGCGCAGGGTTGGTGTGAGCTTGTCTACCAGCGCCTTTGAAATTTCTGGATTGTACATATAGTTGACGCAGCTTAGTGTCTTCAGAGTTGCGACGACATTGGAGATCTTCGTTGAGAATATACAGATGTCCCGTGGAGATTCTGTGAGGCGAGGTAGTCCACGAAGCGTTTCCATTTCCATCATAGCAATGGATTCTGGTCTTCCAAATCTTGATTCCAACGTCTTCATGATTTCTGCGGGCTGTGCACTTGTGATGAGTAGACCTTCGACTGCCTCCTTTGCTTTTCCTTTGAGATTTCTTCTAAGTCTGTTGATGTTTTCTACTGAAGAGAACGTTTTTTCTGTTTCGAAGTATGCGGCACGGAAAGGCAGCCACTCTTGATGAGATCCATTGAAGATAGGCAGCTCTATAAACTTCGGTCGCTGAGCGGCTTTGATGGCTTGTGTGATAGCTGCGGCCAGTTCTGTAATGTCATTTTTCACTCCCGCCGGTGATGAATGAAGGCGCTGTGGCTGTTGATGAAGCTCTTCTGTTGTATTGGCAGCTGGTTGTTCTGTACGTCGTAGCGGCGCGGTGACTACCTCTGTTGTAGGTCCATCGGCTTGCTCTTCCAACCAGTTGACAACACGTTCATTGACTTCTGTCTTCGATACTATTGAAACTTCATCATTTTCTTCGTCTTCATCTTCGACTTCCAGCGAGGCGAGGCGCGCAGCTGCTAACTCGACTTGTAACTTCAATAATTCTTCTTTAGCCTTCGCTAATTTGTAGGCCTTAGACTTGCTATGTGTTGACCCCCCCCTTCCCCCCTTCTTGCTGTGGGGACGGGAGAGCGTCGGTCCGGGTGGCACTGGTGGGGTTTTCTTCTTTATTGTCGAAGTTTCTGTTTCTTGATATTTTTCGGCGGCGGCGTTTCCCCCCTTGCCCCCCTGTGTTGGCGGCTTCATGGGTAGCGTAGGTGCGGCGGCCTGGCCCTCGGACGGCGTGATGACGGTGGAGACGACGGGTGAAGGCTCTGTCGTCGCGGAGGTGGCTGTAGTTTCAGTACACTCCGTGGCGGTGGTTCCCGTCTCTTCACTCGTACCAGTTGCCGAGGTTGTGCCGGTTGCCGACGTCGTGGCTGTGGCTTCGGAGGACGTCGGCGTCGGTTCCGTCGGTCGCTTGCGCCCTTTACCCTCTGAACGGGTGACCGGCATCGTAGGTCAAGCTTCTATATATATCAGGAACAATTCTTCAATATTCAGGAACAATTCTTCAATATTCAGGAACAATCTTCACTATTTCCCACGTAGTATCCGGCTCGAAGGACCATAAATGTTGACTATCACTGGATTGGTGGGAAATAGAAATAAAACGAACTGTTGATTCTTCCTGAATATAACTGGACTATTTATTCTTCCTTGTTCCTTATTACACTTGTTGTTCCCTTGACTGTTGCTTGCCGACTGAGGTACCGTGAACTTTTTTTTTTTTTTTTTTTTAACGCCACGAATGACGCCGCCTGGGCAGAACTCGCCCAGACTACCTCCGGTCTATACTTGGGAGGGGGTGGAAAACTCTCATGAGTACACCGAGGGAGGCCCTATGTCCCTGCGGGTTATGCCGAGACTCATACCGGCTAAAAACCACCAGACCTACTGCTCTGTTGCCCTATGGGCTGCTAAGCGAATCGGAACGTCCCCCCCAGACTGGGGTCCGGGGAAGCGTTTCTTAGATAAGCGTCGCCCCATTGAAGGGACGCCCACTTGATTTTCCCTAAGAGAATCCTACTTAGAGAGTCATGATTGAGCGCGCACTGCGTTCAGGTCATGTATAAACTAACAGAGATCTTAGGGGGGACCTACGGGATCTGAGCTTTGACAAGCCTTTCCAGATCGGAGGACAGTGTGTCCGGTGAGTCCAGTAGGACATTTCGAGGCCTTCGTATGACGTGAGGAGTGGTGGGGTTAGGGAGAGCGGGGGTGTAGGCCACCGCCTCCCTAATGAGGTGATTTGTGTGCTCCTCTGCAGATTTGAAGAATCTATCAGAGGCCTGTTTTATGAATGTCTGTATAGTGGGCATTCCGATGTCCCGGTGCAGGTCCGCGTTGCGAACATACCACGGTGCGTCGGCCGCCCGGCGTATGAATATGTTTTGTACTGTCTGGAGCTTCTCCATAAGGATTGGGCTCGCGTGTGCGAATACAGGTGATGCGTATGTGAGTACTGGGCGTATGCAAACCTTGAAGATAGTTCGCTTGTTTCGTAGTGACATTCTACTGTGCCTGCCAACCATGTGGTGTAGCCGGCCGAGATATGAGCGTGCGTTCCTGGTCACTCGCCGTATGTGCGGCCTGAACGAGAGGGTTTCGTCCAGTGTGACTCCAAGATACTTGACTTCGCGCCGCCAGGGTATACGTGAACCTAGCAGTCGCGGGGGGTCGTCGGGCCTACGTAATAGTGAATACCGCCGTTTCACATCGAAGCGAACCGCAGCGCTCTTGTCTGCATTCACATCTATGCGCCACTTGCGAAACCACGCGCCCAATCTGTTGATAGATGGTTGAAGCTTACGCACCGCCGCTGCAATAGTAACACTATTACAGTACAAGGCGGTGTCGTCTGCGAATAACGACATCTGTACCCCGCTTCTGAGCGAAGGTACTGGTATATCATTTGTGTATGATATGTATAAGAGGGGGGACAGGGGGGAGCCCTGAGGTACGCCGGCCGTGATAGACCGAGATGTCGATAGGGTACCTTCGTGCCTGAAACGAAAGGTCCTACCGCTAAGGAAGGAGGTAATTAATCGAACCATCCGATCGGGCAGGCCTAACAAGTATAACTTGTATACCAGCCCGTCGTGCCAGACCTTGTCAAAGGCCTTGGCGACATCAAAAAAGACTGCCACTGTCTTCCTCCTTTTGGGGTAGAATCCGTCTAGTGTGTATTCCACTATACGGTGTACCTGTTGAGTACATGAGTGGGCGGGTCGGAAGCCGAATTGATGGGGGATAGCTATGCCGCTGTCGAACAGATGATCTCTCAAACGAGATTGCATCGTTCGCTCGAATAGCTTGCCCATTGCCTTGAGTAGGCTAATTGGTCTGTGGCTACTAGGGACGTTGAGGGGTTTACCAGGCTTTGGTATGCCTATTACGATAGCCTCTTTCCACGCAGTGGGAAAGTGACATAGATCGTAACAAGCGTTGAAGATGACTGTGAGAACGGTTAGCACTTGGATGGGAAAGTGCTTGAGCGTCTTGTTAGTAATGCCATCGGAACCCGCGGCCTTTCTAACCTGTAGCTTCTTGACGTGCGAAACAAGTTCGTCCGTCGTAACCGTTATGGGAGGGGCCGTGAGAGGAAGAGAGTTCCTGTTACGGAGTTCTTTCTCTACTGACCGGAGATGCGCTGGGTCGCATGGTTGTTTAGAGGGGGAGCACTGATCAGAGATGCTGTCAGCGAAACATTCGGCTTTTTCCTCGTCTTCGAAGGCTATAGTGCCATCTGGACGAGATAAGGGAGGGATTGTTTGCACTACGTCACTACGAAGGGCTTTCGCCACTTTGTAAAACGCTTGGTGCGACGGAGTTATGTCTTGCATGAGATTGCCCCATTTAGCGTTCCTCAGGTCTGAGAGTTTGGATCTAACCAGCCTCTGCAGATAGTTCGCGTCGGCTCGGTTAGAGGGAGTGGGGTAACGCGCAGCCCTTCTAAGCGCTGCGTTCTTAGCCTTTATCGTGTTTCGGATATCCGCCGGCAGCTGTGCCCGCCTAGGCAGGTTGACTACCTTCGTATTATCTTCCACAGACTTGGTGACTAAGCGTGTGAATGAATTTACTGCTTCGTCGATCTTCTCCCCGCTATCCAGCGAGTCAGGAGAGAAAGCAAAAGGAGAGTCGGGCTCGTCAATCGCAGAGGCGAGAGACCTAGTGACCTTATCCCAGTTAACAAAAGACTTGGTGGGAGGGGCTGACGGTTCGAGCGGGCCTAATACTATGTGTACAGGTCGGTGGTCTGAGCCCAGGTCGTGTAGGGTTTCTACAGACCTTAAAGGTAGATAAACACCTTTCGTCATAGCAAAGTCTAAGACGTCAGGTGCGTAAGCGTTAGCGCTAGGATAGTGCGTGCAGTCATATGGGTACCGTGAACAAACGGCTACCCCTTTTATACAAATTTCTTACATTATTTTGGCGCTGTCTCATTAGTCGGCCAATTAAGGTAACTACTTTTTAACCAATAGGAATTCAGCAAGCAATCCGTTTACTGTAGCTTAGGTAGCGCGCAGTATTACCGGAACGTGGGACCTTATTTTTTGCTTGTTGAAATCCTACTGCAAGTTTATACATTTTTATTTAAAAACCTATTATTTTTCTTTATTAATATAAAAACATGATATAATTTGAATATTTAACAACTTTATAACTTAATCTAACATTTTAAAATATTCTAAAAGTGCCGTCGGGCGTAAACTGTGAGAAATCTTTATTTAAATGCTAATAAACCACTAAAAACTTATGTTAAGGTAGTATTTACACAGTATTATTGCTATATAATTGTAATTAATTATTTAATTACTATAAAAACTATACAATAACTATAAAAACACTATTTTAAAGACTATTTAACAGAAAATCCACTAATTAAAAAACTGTCCCGCTCAATTGCTATATAAAGACATTATTTACAAAAAACTAATTAAAACAGATATATTCACTTATTATTTTAAAACTGTCTTGTACACAAATTCACTGTAAAAGTCTATCTCGCACAAATAGGAAGCCTGATTTAACAATGTGACTTTTCGTGACAAAAATCACCAAGCAAGACTCTTGGTGATTCCCAGTAAAAATCTTCAAAATGCATAGACGGATCTCTCTTACCACGGATTGGTACCAAATTAAAGTGTCACGTCCTTGTATTTTTCACTTGTCTATAAATGCACAACTAAATGACAATATGTTTCGTCATTAAACACACTAGTGTATTACTGCCTTAACGTTCACGAAACAACAGGAATGTTAACGCAAGATGAGTCGAATAACCCTGAAAGCTTTTGCCCAAAGTAGGTCGTACTAATGTTTTGTCCATTATGAACTCCGCCCGCAGTAGAGCATAAGAAAGAGAAAAAAATATAAATTAAAACACTGGTCCGGACAACACTATCATACCAATATAACCTTAATAATATTAGAACATAGTGCCTCATAAGGGCGATATTTATTTAAAATGATAACAATGGTTTTAATATCATAGTTAAATGCTTCATAAAATAAGAACGTACGAACAAAGCTATTAAATACCAAACAGCCGAATATTCTGCAACTTATGTTCGCCCGTTACGGACCATTGCGCACCCCAGGTGATAAAGGCGTTAAATACGATTAAGAGGTCCCTAATGGGACTGGCCCAATAACACCCGATATTCTCTCTCTCACTCTTATCACACTTCGACCCAATTTCCTCAATTACTAGGATCAAGAGAAGTAATGAAATGAGAGCAATCATTATCTCATTCGTACATTCTTTTTCGCGCGCCTCCGTCGCCGGCGGCTCAGTAAAGCATTAAAAGACTGCTACGGATTATCACACAATTTATTCAGGTGCTTAATTTGAGCGGCTATCCCACTTTGAGTACAATTTATTTTTATTTCACTTAAATGTGGGCTCGGGAACCGTGGAGATTTACCTTCACTTTTCATTAGAACTCTCTTTGAAAATGCTCGTTATTATACTAAAGAAATTCTAAACGAGTTCTCAAAGGCGACCTACTATTGTTATGAATTATAATTATTACTTAATTAAACCTATTATGCGTAGCGTTTCTCGTTAGCAGCCTGTCTGATTGCAAGCTATTTCGAGTAGGGAGTGCCTACGTCAAACTTGTAACGAGTTATATGTGGCTGAGTTGAGAGATGGATACAGCCGTGAGACGCCATCGAACGAAGTAGAAACTTTCAACGATTATGGAACTGCAAATACGCATTAGATTGAACATACATTTCGGATGCAATCATTAAAGCCCGATCATAGTAGAGCCGCGAGAGCTAAACGTATGCTGCTACTGCACTCGACCGAATGGTTGGCAGTCCAATCGAAACTTTTGATTAAAATCAAGCAAACCAGGAGCCGTATGCAGTGATTCGTGCTGAATACGGATATCTTTATTTGAGCACTGTATGTTATGTTCAGATTGGGGAACTCAGATTGGATATCAATGTTTATACAATCGATTAATCGACCTCATGGTGCTGTCGGCGATAGTTATGCATCAGATTACACACTATTATAATTTCAATCCTTTTTGTTACACAAAAGAGGGTTAGAAATGATATATCGTGTCATAATGTTCCTAAAACTCTATTTCAAAGGCAGTAAACTACGTTTATTAAACAAACATAATATTTGCAAAGGCAGAAAATTAACTACCCGGTTGAAATAACATCTAACTAATATCAATCTATAGAAAGATATATTAGATACTTTTCAAATAAGCATCATTTTCTCTTTAGCATGTTACAAAGAATAATCAAAAAGCCAGAAGATTGATCACAGATTAAACCCACTCGGCATAATGTACCTCCTTTCATTTTATTAATAAATATTCATTGCTCATTGTCAAATAAAATGTAGGGTCCAGTTTTACCCTTCAGAGGTGTTAGGTTAAGGGGATGTCGAAATGCCAATGGCAAAAATCATTTAGAATACCTTTTAGGGAAGTCTTTCGAAATTAATCGGATTAATATGAGGGTACAGGCGGGATGTTGTTATGTAGGGTATGACCACATTAAACCTGTATACTGTAGGTAGCTTTCAGGATTATTGGTTAAACACTTTTCCTCTTCAATTGGTACTTGGTATTAGTTGTGAGGTAATGAATGATTTGGAATAGAATAAAATAATTCATTTGTTAGGGTAATGTTTCGTTTTAAATAGCTTTGGTGTATATTTCTCAAAAAAAGTCAATTATAAGACTGGAACGCGATCTTAGTTCAAGTTCAGTATACATTTTACGCTGGACATAGGCTTGCTCTAAAAGTTTCCTCCGCGTTTAATTTAGGTACACATAAAATTACTATGTTAGTAATAGTTGTTCATTTAAAACTTTCGTTAAAATACAATACTTAAATGTAGATTAGGGATATCAATTTGAAGAGTTTTTTTTTAATTTTTCTTCTAACAAGTTAATTATCTATATATATAAAAGGAGAAACTGACTGACTGACTGACTGACTTGTCAGTACTTATCAACGCACAGCCTAAACGGCTAAACGGAGGCACTTGAAATTTGGAAGGAACATAGCTTAGGCATCTTAGAGGTGCACTAAGAAAGGAATTCTCGAAATTCCCACGGGAACGGGAATAAGAGGGCAAATCCTTTTGTATGAAAAATCTAAACCACTTAAGTTAGACGCTTGAAATTTGGCATGCAGGTACCTTAATAGATTTAAAACTAAGTTGCAATAGGATATTGGAAAATTCCCTCGGGAACGGGGGTTAGCGGGAAAAAACATTTGTATGAAAAAATCTAAACCGCTTAAGTTAGACGCTTAAAATTAGGCATGCAGGTACCTTAGTAAATTTAAAGCTTAGTCGCAGCAGGATATTGCAAATTCCTTCGGGAACGGGAGTTAGCGGGGAAAAACATTTTTATGAAAAAATCTAAACCGCTTAAGTTAGACGCTTAAAATTAGGCATGCAGGTACCTTAGTAAATTAAAAGCTTAGTTGCAACAGGATATTGCAAATTCCTTCGGGAACGGGAATTAGCGGGGAAAAACATTTTTATGAAAAAATCTAAACCGCTTAAGTTAGACGCTTAAAATTAGGCATGCAGGTACCTTAGTAAATTTAAAGCTTAGTTGCAACAGGATATTGCAAATTCCTTCGGGAACGGGAGTTAGCGGGGAAAAACATTTTTATGAAAAAATCTAAACCGCTTAAGTTAGACGTTTGAAATTAGGCATGCAGGTACCTTAGTAAATTTAAAGCTTAGTCGCAGCAGGATATTGCAAATACCTTTGGGAACGGGAGTTAGCGGGGAAAAACATTTTTATGAAAAAATCTAAACCGCTTAAGTTAGACGCTTAAAATTAGGCATGCAGGTACCTTAGTAAATTAAAAGCTTAGTTGCAACAGGATATTGCAAATTCCTTCGGGAACGGGAATTAGCGGGGAAAAACATTTTTATGAAAAAATCTAAACCGCTTAAGTTAGACGTTTGAAATTAGGCATGCAGGTACCTTAGTAAATTTAAAGCTTAGTCGCAGCAGGATATTGCAAATACCTTTGGGAACGAGAGTTAGCGGGGAAAAACATTTTTATGAAAACATCTAAACCGCTTAAGTTAGACGTTTGAAATTATGCATGCAGGTACCTTAGTAAATTTAAAGCTTAGTCGCAGCAGGATATTGCAAATACCTTTGGGAACAGGAGTTAGCGGGGAAAAACATTTTTATGAAAAAATCTAAACCGCTTAAGTTAGACGTTTGAAATTAGGCATGCAGGTACCTTAGTAAATTTAAAGCTTAGTCGCAGCAGGATATTGCAAATACCTTTGGTAACGGGAGTTAGCGGGGAAAAAGATTTTTATGAAAAAATCTAAACCGCTTAAGTTAGACGCTTAAAATTAGGCATGCAGGTACCTTAGTAAATGTAAAGCTTAGTTGCAACAGGATATTGCAAATTCCTTCGGGAACGGGAGTTAGCGGGGAAAAACATTTTTATGAAAAAATCTAAACCGCTTAAGTTAGACGTTTGAAATTAGGCATGCAGGTACCTTATTAAATTTAAAGCTTAGTCGCAGCAGGATATTGCAAATTCCTTAGGGAACGGGAGTTAGCGGGGAAAAACATTTTTATGAAAATATCTAAACCGCTTAAGTTAGACGTTTGAAATTAGGCATGCAGGTACCTTAGTAAATTTAAAGCTTAGTCGCAGCAGGATATTATTGGAACGGGAGTTAGCGGAGAAAAACATTTTTATGAAAAAATCTACCTAAGATACAAACCTAAGATACCCAAATGAGCAACCGAAACGCGGCAGACGCGTGAGCGCAGACGTCGTTGATGGTCATGTCAAATATTGAATTTTTAAGGAGCACTTTTCACTACGTCTCGGTAAACAACATTAGGGGACATACTGCGTATACCTATAAAAATATTGCCAGTGCAAGGAATGTCTAGATGTAAACCGGCTACTTAAATCCTTTGCCCATAACTTTTACTAAAGGTAAAAAAGAAAGAAAAGCAAAGTAAATGGCAAGCGCTTGAACTGATAAAGTGAGAATTCCCTTAATGCCTACATTTAGCAAACTACGGCAAAGGGAGATAACAGTCCTACTGATGTGTAACTGGACCCGCCTCAATTGTGTAATGTCACCAGATTATGTAAAATCTTTCAGGCCATCACTTTCTCCGTAGGGGTAAAGGAAAAGACATTTTTAGAACCTAGAAGCTCCTCAAGACCGGTAGGTATTAAGGGAATTCTTACTTTATCAGTTCAAGCGCTTGCAATTTCCTTTGCTTTTCTATTGACTTTAGTAAAAGTTATAGGCAAAGGATTTAAGTAGCCGGTTTACATCTAGACACTCCTTGCAATGGCAATATTTTTATAGGTATGCGCAGAATGCAGAATGTCCTATTATGTTGTTTACCGAGACGTAATGCATTAATATAAGCCTTTGCGGGCGAAGCCGCGGGCAATAGCTAGTAAATGTATATAAATATTTTTAATTAACTTGTTAAAAGAAAAATTCAAAAAGATTTTGACATTGACAAGCACTGGCTAGATACACAGGCATGCATAAAGATTACCTTCAGCTATACATTATATCTATACTAGTAGTAGAGACTGGAACGCGATGTTAGTTCATGTTCGAGTCCGGCCGGACGCGCACCGCGTCGTTCCCTGATGCGGAAATTCCATTAAGAGCCACGAATTTACTGCTGCTGCCCGAATTTAGATGGAATCGATTTTAGGCAACCATTAGCTACTACGATATTTCACTATAACACCCTCTAATATTAACAATATTGTTTAATTGCTGACAGATGTAACACTGCAAGGAAAAACTTTGTCTATACCTAATCATAACTTTTTTTTACTTATAAAAGTATGGATGCTGAATTTCATATGATATAAAGAATATATATTTTTTTTAACTTTTAAACTAAGAATACATAGAGGGAAGTTTAAGGCAGCGATTGGCAAGAGGCGACCAAGGATCGAGCAGAGTGACGTTCTCTCGTGTCGGAGGCCAAGACACATTTTGGGTCGTTGAGCGAACGGAGTAAGTAAGTAAGTAACTTTTAAACTAGCTGATTCTCAGTCTGCTTGTGACTACGGCCAATGCAATTATCAATGTGTGCCGAAACGACGTAAAATAAAAAAACTAAAAAAACAACCGAGTTGAGAACCTTCTCCTTTTTTTGAAGTCGGTTAAAAAGTAAATAGCATGCGCGTTTATCTCCCGTTTGTATAATATTTTCCAATGATACTGAATTTCACCTACCACACTTGCTAAAGGTATTTTAGGAATTCGTATTGAGTTTTCCTGTTGTCGGAGAAGTAATCTCTGAAGCCGTGTGTGTTGATTGAGAGCTTAGATGGACAGATATTTGTACCTACAGTTTCCACAAGCATTAAGCCCTTTATACCACGTGCTATATGTACGAATAACAATGCTTTCAATGGAAATACAGAACATCTAGGCATAGGACTATGGTGGGTTACAAAATATATGTAAAGTTTTCAAGTTATCATCTTTATTTTCAACTCTTTTTTTGTCCCACTGCAGAGAGCGACCCTGAAAATAACCCCTCTGACGCTGTTCCCCAGCAGACTAAATTTCCATAGGTCGATAGATAGTCAGTCTATACAGGTTATTATTCCTCACAGCGATAATCTACCCTCACTTGTTTAGCCTCCTTGCACGAGAAGCACAGGGTAACATGGATTAGTAAAATTATGCATTCTTATTCCGTCTTGGAATGTCAAGATGCACAACTTGTTATTTTTAGGAAAACGTGGGATACAGAACTATATGGGAAGTTTCCTTTGTATAATTTAATGCCTCAACCACACTATTACATGGTTAAATAGCTAGAAGGTACAGAGAAATTGATGATACCATAATTAAGATAAATACGTTGGTCAATTTAGTGTAATGTAGTGTTTACGGATGATTGGATGGAAAACTTGAAAGCTTTACTGTTTATGTTATGTGAATGATAAACATGCTATCACTTCGCCCCACAATCTCAAGGATTGTCCTTTATAAGGTTTTCCTGATACCTATATGACAACTAGGAAAAAAAACTAAGTGTTTATAGTCGATTCGAAGTCTAAGAAATAGTGAGAAAGGAGTTCAGGATAGAAATCCCGAACTTCTTTCTACAAAATGATAACATGTTAAAAACAAGTTCTATTCTATTATAAAAAGAAAAAATCCGACTGATATGACTTTCACAGTAAATACGAATTTAACCAACTCAACTCAAGGTAAAATCCATCAAGCCTTTCAGGCTACAAAACGAGTCGTAAATAATACATACTCTCGAGAAACATAACCCTCTTTCTAATACTGTCGGGTAAAAACATAAATAAACTGTTAACGTTACTGTTACTGTATAAAGAAAGTTAAAAGAAATCAATACGCCCAGAGATAGTAGGTTCGATAATAAAACAAAAAGTATAAACGTATCAATAACAATTGGCAGAGAAAGCTGTTTCCAATTGTTTTTTTCCAACCGACGCAGATTGAATTCACTGGCTTCATATAATTATATCACAAATAAATGTTTTTTTTTCACGTTAACGCACAATATCAGTGAACCGTGAAAAGAAAATGTTTAATGGTACCAGTGATTATCATTTTTCTTCCAAAACTTTTATTTATATTTTTCGTTGTATTGATAAATTGTTGCTAAGCAGCTCTTCGTATTTATAATTCGTATATAACTAGCTGACCCGAGCCACTTCGGTGGGCGGCGAAATAAACGCGTCCGTTTTTTAAACATATTTCATTACTGCTCCACTCCTATTAGTCATAGCGTGATACTATATAGTCTATGACACATCCCCGATAAATGGACTTTTCAATACAGAAAGAATTTTTAAAATCGGTTCATTAGATCCAGAGATTACCCCTACAACACACAAACTTTACCTCTTTATTATAATATTAGTATAGATTAGCAATATTCCCTAGACTTCTATGCAAAGTACGTAGGTATCTATTATGATCTACTAACAATTACTTTTTTGACGAAGTTTGCAAATGTTAGTTTTTGTAATTTAATTTCAGTAAGTTTTTATCCATAGTAAAAGTGGTACAAATCTATTTAACAAGATATTAACTAATAAAATATAATAAGCAATGGAGTAACAACGATTGAACGAAGTCAAAGAGCACTGTGTAGAGTCGAATTATTTAGAGGAGGCAAACAGCAGTTTTCTTTGAATGATATGATAAATACAACAACGTAATATATCTAAATAAACTACCAAAAATAAATCCAATATGTCATCGAAACTTCGTAATACGTAATAAGAATCCGATATTACTTCCCACAGGAGTGTCTAAATAACTAATAATATTGTTACAAACATAATATTTATACGTTAACTACACAAAATAAATATAATAATATAGATGACTGCCTCAGAGAAGCCTCGTATATCGATCTACAAATTACTGTTCTGAGTTTGAAAGTTTGTCTTGTCTGTTAAATACGTGCTCTTTCAAATAAAAAGTTTTTTTCTAATCGGTTTGTAATTAACAAAAATTAATAAATAATAAAATCGAATTGAGAACCTCCTCCTGTTTTGTAGGCGGTAAAATAAAATATTAAAACTACATTCTTCATTGACTAAATGCCTTTATGGTTGAAATACTAAAACACCTATAAGTTCAAATCAAAATAAATTCCTTAAGTTATAAAACGTACCATTTCCGATGTGTCTGAGTTAAATGTAAACAGCTTTGCGAGTAATTTCCTAACAAGTAAACGGGTCGGTTTCGCGTTAAAAATGGTAAAAATACCTTTTTTATTGCCTGACGTTTCAGTCGAATTGAAACGACGTTATTAACTTGCGATGTTTGTCTCTTTGAAAGACCTTGATGATCTTCTAATTTGATATTGCACCTTTCTTATGCGGTAAGAAAACTGTAACTCTGCTGAATCCTGATGGCGTTTCTGGCTATCTAGTGTTATCCATGTATCTATTTCGCATACTCAACTAGCCTATTGCAGTCCACTGCTGGACATAGGCCTCTCCCAATACACGCCACAGAACTCGGTCCTGCGCCTTCCGCATCCAGTCCGACCCAGAGACCTTTATGAGGTCGTCGGTCCACATAGCTGGGGGGCGTCCTACACTACGTTTGCCGAGTCGCGGTCTCCACTCTAGGACACGTTTGCTCCAACGGCCATCGGTCCTTCGACAGATATGACCAGCCCATTGCCACTTCAGCCTGCTAATACTACGAGCTATGTCAATAACTTTGGTTCTTTGTCGGATAACCTCGTTCCGGATTCTATCCTTCAAGGAGACGCCGAGCATAGCCCGTTCCATAGCTCGCTGCGCGACTTTAAGTTTGTGGACTAGCCCTACTGTGAGTGTCCACGTCTCGGCACCGTATGTCATTACTGGTAGGACGCATTGGTTGAAGACTTTGGTCTTCAGGCATTGCGGTATAGGCGAAGAGAAGACCCGACGTAACTTGCTGAATGCTGCCCAACCCAACTGGATCCTGCGATCGATTTCTTTCTCGAAGTTGTTTCTACCAAGTTGGACAACCTGTCCCAGGTAAACATACTCTTGAACAACTTCGAGCATCAATCCGTCGACATAGATCGGCCTCGGCGTTACATGTTTGTTTTTTCGCATAAGTATCTTTTGAATATGGGTGAACCTATTTTTCCAATGATCTGAGTCATGGAGGTTATGTGCCCTATTTAAAAGCGATCCACGGTCGATGCAATTTGACAGAAACGTCGAGAAAACATTGTTTTTAAATACATTTTTTTCTAAAGATATTAACAGCATCATCGTTCCAGCAAAAGATTTTCATGCTGACGGTTTCCAACAGTTTTTCCTCCTTTACTGTCCTTTGATCATTCGTACCAGACTTGTCTTTGAGAGAAAATAATATAAACATTCAGATAAAAGTTTATCCCAAAGGTTAAAGAGGTCAAAGGTCAAATTCGTTTATTTCTAACATCTTATAAAATACAATATTTTCTTTACCAACTGATATACTCGTACTAAGGAGATATTTATAAATTCTATCGAATTGATCTTGTATAAGTAACTAGTCGAGGCATGTAGGCGTTGAATTTCTAAGGAGTTGGTAGGAAACTTAATGGAAACTGTTGCTTGAAGTTCTGTACTAAAACAAGGGAATAAGAGACTAACATATTAAGTAGTTCAATTTTGTAGTCTATTGCTACTTGCTCTGAATTGTTCTGTGTATAACTACTATAATTTGTTAGCAATAATTATGACAATGTGTGTTTTAAGCTTTCCGTGAGCTGACAGGAATATCTATTATTTGATACCTATATAGTATTTTTTGATACCTTAACTTCCTTACTTATGCACGGCAAAGAAAAGAAGTACCTATCCAAAAATACAACAATACTTCGTGCCTATTAGCCAATTCCATAAAGTTAAAAACCTGCAGTACATTAATGTAGACCCAAAGTAATAGTACCTACGCTTCTAATTAAATTTACAAATTTACTTAGTAAAAGGGTCGCGCCGTTAACTCCGAAATCACATTATTGCCCACTAGTTTGTTTAACTAAATAATTCGCTTACACTTTCATGAGAGCATGTTTATTCATTGTGGTTTATAAAACTTTATCATTATCATATTTTTCTTGCGGCCTCTTTCTAAGCCATCAATGGTCCAGTGCTGGACATAGTACTCCCGATAAATAAATCTCCATCATATTTTTTGGCGAGTTAAGTTGGCTAGACGCGAGAGAGGGGGCTACTTCGTACATAACTCGCCAAAAAATGGGATGGAGATCTATTCAAATCAACTTAATCAACAACTTACTACTTAACTCGCTACTGTACTTGTCGATGTGTAAATCGGGCTTAAGTTTACACCACTCATTCCGATCGTCCGCGCTTCTAATCGATCCATTTCTTGTCACCGACGTTACCAGACTATTGCTACTTCTGCCTTGTGTCAGTTCAGGCCTCATTCTGATTCCAAATTAAGCATTTAATCTTACAAGGTACGCGGAAAATAGCTCGTTTCAAAGCCCGCTAAAAATATTAAATTAATTCAACCATTTTTCATAACATGAAAAACAAACCTATTATTTCGTCAAAGTCAAAGAAAAGGAAAAATAATAACTTTTAAAAGGTTAACATGACTGTTGTAGAACAGAAATGTCACGAACCTTTACGTTTTATCCAATTTGCTACTTCAAAAATAAATATATCGACACGTATTACACGGTGAAATATCCTGAGGCAGGTGTTTAGGCGGAATTTGTTGATAAACCAGGAAAGTGCGTTGTGTTATATATTTTGCCGATCATTGTTTTACGGTATACGTAGCTTATTCATAACTATAATAATGTTATTATTAAAGCTGTTTTTGGTTTTTTCATGTGATAGTAATAGAGCCATTTAAATAATTGTAGGTATCCAAAAGTAGAATGGTTGTATTTATATTAAAATTCTATGAAAAAAACTGGATAAATAACTGAGTTCTGTGCGTAGCAATTATAGAAAACACTAACGAAGATATTCTTCTCATCTTTTCTTATTTGGTTTACCGGCACTAGTATTCAGATCTATGTTGGTTATTCTGAATACATTTTTAGTTTTGACTAACTTAGACTAACGATAGTATCTGAATTGCTTATTCAATCGTTTGTATATAAGTAACTCAAATATCCCTTCAAAACGCAATTGCCTAATACATTCTGCCCTATCAATAATTAATAGGTACAAATCAGTAATAATATTAATAAATAGTTCAGGTACATATGCAATCAAGTTTGCGTCACGATAAGCAATAAAATATTTAATTAGAATAACGTAATAGTTCAAACACCGTCGTGATCATACCTTGTTAAACGTAAACTTGTTGTAACTCGCGCTGGACAATTATCTAAACTGCATTGAAATGTTGTAAGTTTTATGTTTACGTAATCTTAGTATTGCGTTTTATGAACTAGATGAAAGGCATAGAAAATGTATACCGATTTATGATAAACGAGATAAATAAATAAACGAAGTTAAGTAAACGGAGGTAATCAATATTCGGAGACATTGATAACATTCACCACCGCATTTCATTCGCTCCCCCAGCAAGCCCCCCCCCCCCCTCCATAAGAGCAATCCCCCTTATGTAAGAAAACAAAACACGACAATACTAAAACGCTATCAGCAGGTTATAATTTCCTTGAATTATTGGAGGATGCTTATAATTCCTGTTACTTTGCTTTTCGTGTAACATTAATAAGTTCTTACATCATTTAACATTCTTCTGTACATTATAATACGTAGAAAACATTTAAAATCGTACTTCAATGTAATGTACTAAAAACCACAATCCTTCTAGCCAGCGTAGCTGCCTAAATTTCCTTCCATTTCAGAAGGAAACCAGTCGTCCAAATGGACGTTATACTAGGAAAGAAATCATGGCTATCAATTACATGAAACTCCATTACTTTGCTTATCTTTTGAAAGCAACAAAACGATAAGGTGATTCATGAATGAAGAGATTCTCTTAGCTTACACAATCTCAATTTACGCAATGATTCCCCGCGTATCACAGGTCATCACGAGTTTGTTATTTAGACATCGCATCGCTTTCATTGATATAATGTGATGAGTTGATACGTGTCGGGTAAAGACCCTGGCCTTTTATGAGACACGTATGTTTGTTGTTATGTAACCCTAAGATTTGGGTTTGAAAAATATGTTATGATGCTTATTAATATGTCGGAGTTCACGAAATTTGGTTGCCAGTCATGGGTATGACGAACTCATGATTCAAGATTTTTCTTATGTCTATGCGATTATGTCTTATACTATTAAAAACTCCATATCGTAGTGGCAATGATTGGATAGATGTCCAATCATTGCTATGATTGCATAAATGCCACTACGATATTATCACTGGAATAAGAACTTTTAAGCGGAAGGTGTCTTATGAGGTTGGATGCATGTAAACACATCATACTACCTGCCAATTCCCTACAGTTCGACGCAAAAAATGTAGTCGCTCTCTGCACTGCCTGGCTGAAAAGTTATTAACTTTCAAAATCAAATTCGTCAAGTCGTAAGCAAAGTAACTTATCCACTTTGGAGAAGCTTTCCTTTCTCTAGCAGTAGACGCATTTGTCTGACACAATAATGATAGTCTATGCTAATAACGTTCTGTATTTTAATAGGTATCAACGCTGTAGTTTTCAAAACAATAATTATTTTCTATAGCATTTTATCATAGCCTCTAGATGATCACGCTTCGTCGCGACCTACCTTGGCACGTAAGTCTTGCACAACACATTAGGTAATCTAAATTCCACTTATGTTTACTTAGCATTCCCAGAGAACGTCAAGGTCACTTAAATGCGATAATCATGGACATCATGACCTCATCTTCTTCGTGAGCGCTTAATCAAACATAATTATCTAAACGTAATTACTATAGTGCGCGCGTTATCATTTGACTACTCCAAAAAGAAATAGAAGATATTATAATATGAGAATAGAAGTACCATAAGTGCAAGCGAGATAGATATAGAGAAATTATATCGCCCTAAAATTCAGAGGATAAAGCGATGTCTATAACATAAATGTTTCTCTAGCTTATAGCGCTATTAGGTATCCTTTGTTTGAGACTGCGGAGCTTAATGAATAGAGAAAATCGCAGACTTAACACAAAACTAAAGAATGGGCTTTGCTATTATGGTCTTTGTTCTTTTCGTATATAGTTATTCGAATTTATTAAGTACTAAGTGAGTAGATTGTAAAGAAGATGGTGAAGAACTGTTTACTTTAAAAACAAATGATCGATACATTCCATGTTTTAGTAAATGGTAGTTATTTTAGAATACCACATACATATCCATCCTACCTCAATCAGGCAATCCTAAATACTAGTCAGTTCTCCTGTAAACAAATAATTAACACGTATTTTTTTGCCTTGATTGTTTTTTGTCTGCGAGCATGATGAAAAGCGGAGTTTAGTTTTATCTGTTTGATTGAATTTGAATTTGTTGTTGAATGTTGAAATGATTACGTGAATATAGTTTGATATGATCTGATTTAATATAAGAGAAGAAAAATCTATAATATGAATTAAATCTCTATTGTTTTACACAGTCATCGACGTCAAAATGAAAAGTTGAATGACCTGGAAAACATAATATGACTTACGATAGTTTGTAAAGTTTTCGTTTCGTTCGAGTGAACATTTTGACACAATAACAAGAGAATTTCCCTCAAGAACTATACAGTTGGCACCGTGATTCTTTTAGTTTCAGATTTGATTGCCAATCTTTGTTACCGCTATCGCCATGTTCGGTGTGTACTTACCAAAATTTTGTCCTTTTATCTTTTTGAGACTTCTATTCTTATTTCAGTTATCTTCTTTACGCTAGGTGGTGGATTCAGACATACAAAGTATCACTATACCTTCTAATCCGGCGAAGGGTGTCGTGAAAACAGACTTAAAGATTTTTACTAATTAGATGTTATTAAAACCATTGTTTAAAACCTAACATAAACTAACTACATTTTCTAGATATTAGAGAAACGAATTCATTACGAATATAAGTGTGCTAGTAGGTTTGATTTCCACCTGACAAGCAAACAATACGATGATTAGGAAGGCAAGTTTTCTTTTAAAACTATTGCCTCACGGCAACACTAACGCAGCTGAATATATTTTATTCAATAGTATACACCCCTATCTTTAATCTAATACAAATAAATATCAGCCTAACTAATAAACTAGTCTAAATTTTCTTATTTACATCCCCTAAGATATTTACAAGACTTAATAATTTTCCAAGGGTTACTCTAAGATCTTACCGGTAAAATTATAATTTTGAAAGCTATATTAAGTTGATTAGTTTCCTTCATTTCAGTTTACTGCAGCATAAAATGTGATAAAACACGATACAATAGTAGAAGACGATTAAGAGTGATTTATGATACTATTATACGACTTAATGCGATTGATATTCACCTGTTATACGACTAAATTAGATAGGGACCTCCTTTAATCTTTATTCTTCATAAATAATGCATTTGTGATTTAGAATGATAATTGTCGACATTTTATGAAAGCATACATAGAGCTGGCAGAGCACGTTTTATCGTGATGTTTTGATCGGAAATAGAAATAGGTTAAGCGTGATCCCATAAAAAATAATGTGATTATTTTATTACACACATTTCTGGATTGGAGTCTCTGCCATATTACAATTGTAATAACACCCTGTGGTGTTAGATAGATATGCCAACGACACAGTGGTGAAGTCAATTAGGGATTACTTTACGTAGAAAAACGGTTAATTACTAGAATTTATTGTTCATAAACTAAGCTGGGTAGGCATTTATCCAACAATCATTTTTGAACTATTAACCAACTCATCGACTGCTAAAGTAATAGAACCTAATCAACTACCTGTTCTTTTAGTCGAGAAGACGGTAGCTAAACAGTTATCGTTTAAAATTTGCCGCAAGTATTCATAAAATCTATACTCAATGATAAACAATGCGACCTCATTGCTTACTAATTTATAAGAAACTGTACTACGCAATATATAATTATTTTATATTGATTCCAACAAGTGCATATTTCCGAGTTGATTGGTAACGGACCACTCGTGCTGTGAAGAAAGTGCCAATTGTTCTGATCAACGTTGTGTATGGCCACTAAAACAGCTATTAGGAATAAAATTAAATTAATACTTAATTTACTGGTATAATTTGCTAAAATATGGATGGTTACAAATTAATATAATAGAATCTAGCCCTAGCGGGAAAAGGAGTTAGTTTATGTATGTAAATAAATATAATAACAGTAAAGAATACAATGTTCAGTCATCATAAGTGCGTGCAATTTTATTGCATATTTATTAAATTAATATAATAATTAGAATTACTTTCTAATAGCTAATGGCATATTATTATATGTCATCATAAAGGTTTATAGCCGTCCATAAAAACAGCAACAAACATTGCTTTTACACATTTTTAGGACTTTACTTATTTTAAAACACAGAGGAACACACAATTGTTATTTTTGTATTATAGAACTTTGTACACTATTAATCTGTGTGGTTATGGAATAAGAAACATCGTCGCCACTCAGTCTGATTCAATGGATGTCGTAAGACTTTTACATACAACACAATACCAATCAATTTGGCTTCCGTGAAATCTGTAGCTCAATTTTCCTTCCGTCACTAGAAGAGTATCACTATAATGGGATGTTATAATGAAATGCTATTTAAAAGTATAATATTATGATTAAAAAGGCACTTGAGTTACCTGATACTGTTGACATGAATTAACGAGCTTTTCCCTCATATTATGAAAAATGTATTCACAAAAATTGAAGTTTATGTTTTTCTTTGCACTAATTTAAAAACGATGTGATTGAACTTTTGTATCAGTTTTAATAAGTAATCTTAATTTACATATAATTTTACCTATAAAGTTTAGGTATAACTAGAAAAATCTAATTTTTCCAATTGTCTTTCTTCTTTTCGGAAGTAAACTTAATGTTTTAGGAAGATGTAAAGAGGAGTAACTTCTCAAGTCCGTGGTTCTTATTAATTCGATAAAACCTTTTTTTGTTTAAATTTGTACAAAGTAGGTTCTGTAGAATAATTAATATCAATTAAATAAACGATCCGTATAAGCTATCAATGATTTAGTTTTGAAGTCAGATTTTTAATTAAACATATTTGTATTTAATTCTTCAATCTTTTTAAGTCAACTTTTTCGACACTAATACAAGGAAGAGTGATAACCATTTGTATTCGCCATACAAGTAACTGTCATCGTTGGTTTAGTGGCCACATTAGAATGAACGCTCGTGCTCAGAGAAAACGTCAGATTTTCACGGTCAATTGGTAAAGGTATCCATCATCGCTCTAAATAGCAACTATTTTAATATTGGTCAATCGTAACATACACTAATCTAAACCTTTTAAAAGTTTAAAAGGTTTAGTTTTTATTTTTAAGTTGTTTTTAATTTAGTAGTAAATTGCAACGAAATGGGACAGGGCGGCATGAATAAGTATTGACTTGTTTATGTTAAACAATTCCCGAATGATGGACAAAACACTGTGTCGGTAGGACTTTTACAAATATTAATATAACGGACATTTGCTTTGTGTGGATTCGATCCCCCGTGCACGACAGACCCCGCTGTAACACCAAGGCGGTCAATTCAATTCTTCTAAGGTACCTACTTACGTTATTGAAATACCTTTAAGTATACCAAACAGATTTGCATCAGAACAACCACAAATTATATCTAATTAAATATAATAAACTTCGTTCTACAATCATAAATACGAGGCCAGAAGCCGTATCTAGCCAGTAATAAATTCCAATGTAATTGACTAAAGATTTAGAAGAAAAATAATTAAAAAAAGAAAAAAAATAATAGCATTCTTTATTTAAAAGAAGATGTGGCGAGGAGAATTGAGAAATGTATGCTTATATAGGCGGTTTGGAGATATTGAGAGTAGGAGATTAAGAAAGGAAGGCGCGAATTTATTAGGTCACTTGCAACAGCTCATTAATCTCCCACTGCAGGGACGGGCCTCCTCTCGTGACGGAAGGATACTTGGCCTACTAATACCACGCTGGCCAGACGGATTGCTTAGTGTTTAATTTCAAGTTTCCTTTCTTTCTATGTATTCCCAGATAGTCCCTTAGTTGGTTTGTACGACACCAATGGGATGAGATGAGGTGGTGACATATTGTATTCTTACTCCGTCACCACACGGATAAAGACTTAAAGAGACATAATCGGTGACATCCTTCTGAAAGGTCGAGTGAGAAGCATTCGGAACCGATGGTATGTATAAAGATATTATTATGTGTGGTTGTAGACGAAACAAAGCAGGATACTTGGAACTGAGTAGCCTCTTCCTACCCCCACGAAAATAATAGACGTGAATTTATTAAGTTAATAAAACTTTTGGCATGCGCCAGTACATTTTATAAACTTGTTTAAGGTCGTAAAGCTAACTGCACACGCGTTAAGAATCACACGGCGCCGGCGTGTGTCCGCAAAAGTTTATCACGGTTAGGGTTACCACAATTATTGAAAACTTAAGAATAAACCTCAGCCTTATTATAGAGACCTCAAAAGAAAAAAAACATTGAACACTCTAGTTACTACAAGTTTTATAACATTGATTGAGACCTCAAGATAATTATTGTATGGACTTAAACAAGGCTTGTCTAACAAAGAGAAGATGAAAGTATTCTAAAAGATTAGGAAATTAAAACTAAGAAAAATAATCAAAGAGCATATGAAAATATGCTTGTGCTGTAACTAACAAGACTTCACGACTATAGAACAAAGTATTTAAAACTTTTGTATACTCCCAATAGCGTTCCGTGTGCCGATAAAATTTTGGCATTCCCTTTAAACAGGCTGGACGGCGATAAAAACTTACGCAGATCGTGCTAGACCCAACTAAAATATTAAAAAAAACTCTTACAACCATTGTAAATTTTAATCACAGGTATCCCGAGTTCCACCAATCAAAAACCGAATTAATGGTAGCCCTAATCAAGACATCGCGAATCAATAGCCGGCGGACATGATAACGGTACATACATGGTGAATACCTGCACGTACACTAACGGTCCACCCTCCTATCTCTATAATACTTGTCAATGCATCTCGAATACCGGCGTAGATAAGAAATTAATGAGTTTTGTAACACTCTATGATCTATTTTCAATTATAGCTAGCACTATTAGAGTTCGTCAACCTATTCTGCTGCGTCCAAGATTTTAGTTCCTTAGTGACAGGAAAGTTGTGTAGCTAATTTTAAGATAATATTATTATTCATAACATCATAACAGCTCGTTAATGCTCCACTGCAGGGACGGGCCTCCTCCCGTAACGGAGGGATACTTGGCTTACTAATACGACGCTGGCCAGACGGATTGGGTTAATTTCAATTTAAAGTTAGTCCCTTAGTCGGTTTTTACGACACCCATGGGATGAGATGGGGTGGTGACAAATTGAATTCTTACTCCGTCACCACACGGATGAATATTATTATTAATAAAGTATTTTTTACAATGGTATCGCATACGCACTAATTAATATTTTATGAATGATCAAGATTAGGTCATGTGAAGATTTCGTTTATCAAAATAAACAAAGCGAAGGACAGAGTTTTGTTACCCGTTGTCTCAATTCTTGAGCTGTTATTCTCACTTACGAGATTCAATACAGACATTTCTCTGCATATTAAATAGAATATAAAAAGATATACGTGCTCCAATGATATACATAACCGCTGTAGTGCCTTTCACTCTAGATATCTCAGAGCAAGCAAATTGATTTTAAACACAATAAATGGTCACGTAATACAATAATAGAAATATTACACAAAAAATATTTATTGTTGACCAATACCACAGTAACTAATCAATGGCTCAAATATTACAAAATGAAGTAACTGAAGCAAAACCTCAAAATATCGACAATCTTCCTACTGAATACTTGTAAAGTAACTTATTACACATACATCGATTATTCGGAAAAAAATATTCATCGATTCCAATCGTGACATTGTATTGTTTTGTACTGCGAATGCATAATCATTATTTTCAGCCTTTAAACATACAACTATTAAAGTCTTTAAAACATCCCATTAATGTCCCACTACAGGGACAGGCCTCCTCCCTTGACGGAGGGATACTTAGTCTACTAATACCGGAGGATTGAAATTAAACCCTATACGGATTGGTATACAGTTTAATTTCAAGTTTTCCTTCTTTTTATTTCGTAAAGATAATTTACGAATAATCCCTTAGTCTGTTTTTACGACACCCATTACGACTATTAAAGTAAAACGTCCAAACATGCGAAATTGAGCTGGATCATGTTTGAGTATTTACAAGACATCCTTAGGATGGATCCCTGAGTCCACAGTTTGCTGGCGAAGATTATACCTAATTGCAGCAGCACGAAGTGCAGAATGTGTTAAAGATGCTGAAATTGTTGAACATATCATGTTGTATACTATATCTGCGCTAGATTTCGAATGCCATTGAGATCGATGCCAGTAGAAGGTAAGATAAGGCCTGCTGGCGAAACGAATTAGTTTTCTATAATTGTTTGTTTGTTTCTTTGTAATATTTCTTTTGTTTTTTACGTCACCGCACAAACATTGCGTATTATTCGCAACGAAACAAAGTCATGATACCAAGTTCTACACAAAAAAGGTACCTACCAGCTTTTTGTGTAACTGCTAAATCGACGTAATTTGTCTTAAACGGATCACGATCCGTTCAACGCGTTTTCCGAATGCGATCTCTCAAAAAGCGAGAGTGTACGTAGCTTCCTGTAAATTTCTATCGACGTCCGACAAGTTAACCATTAAAGACTTCCGTATACCTATCAAGTTTTACATACTAGAATTTACTCAACTTTACGTACGTGGTTGATAAATTGAACTAATATAAAAACTTTCTAAGACCACCTAATCCTTTAACTGGTTAAAAGCTCATCGTCTATTTAAAATAAGATTTCATTCATGAAAACTATCAACGTCTTTAAATATAACATAGGTCTAGAAGGCAGAAAATAAAGTAAACGAAATCGCTTTTGCCGGACAGAAGCTCGCGTTTGCATTTGAATAAACCTCTTTACACCTATCTCCGTAAATAAATGGGCATGCTATTTTATACTATACTTAAACAAGGAATCTTTTTCAAGTAAAGTGTCAAATTAAAAGAAGGTTTCACTCGTGGACTGTGAAAAGAGGTTAGAGATAGAGTATAAAATAGTGTATCTACTCATACTTATCATGTCGGAGATTGCGAATTTAAATCTTGCGCAAATCACACATTTATGTCCACGAACTTGGCTGTTTGACTTCGTCTGAGTGATTGGTGGGACATGTATGATATGTTGTCATATCGGTCAATTGATGTGCATTGGTGGCCACAGGTTTCCTTTAAATATTTGCACTTTGAGCGGTCCAGCGCCACTCTCATTCAGGTACCACTAACTTGGCTTGAGTCTAGGCAGCGTTATTAAAAATATGAAAAAATATCTCATACTTTTACTTACTTTCGTACTTTGTGATATTTTTATAAAATTTACTAACAATATTTTAATTTATATTGTATGAAACAAAAATAGTTTAAGTTTTAAATAAATAGAAATTGTAGATAATATGTATAGAATTAAACAGCATGAACTCTAACTTAAATCCTTAACACTGTACTGACGTTATGAATCAACCGTAACAGCAGATAGTATATCTTACAGTTGCGCTCGAGACATCACCGCGAACGGTCGAGTTAATATTAAGTTACCCGAGTTGTACGCGTAAAAAATTCCAATATGGTGAAATGTGCTACGTGCAATAAAACCGTTACTAAAAAAACTCCTGGAGTGCAGTGTACAAAGTGTAGCAAGTGGTATCATGGAGCATGCGCTTCTCTCACAACAGATCAACTAAATGCAATATCGCTAATGGACTCGGTTGACTGGAAGTGTCGTGTGTGTTCTATTAGTGGCAAGGGAAAACGTACATCCGTTATTATACCTGACCCAGAGGAAGAAGATACGGATTCAGAGGGAATTACGACCGGCCAACAAGACAAAAAGTTGTTTGAAATTCACGATGAAATCAAACGTTTGCGACAAAGCGTCAGAGATATCATACGAGAAGAATTACAAAGTACCTTACAATATTATTCAAATAAAATTGATGAATATGAAGCTACTGTTAAAAACCATGAAATGCGAGTAAAGATAATGGAGAATCAATGTAAAGACATGGCAAACACTTGTAAGAACTTAGTGTTAAAGAACGAGGTTTTAGAGCAAAAATTGAGTAAAATTGAACAATTGGGTACCCGCAACGATATGGAAATCTGCGGCATCGTAGAAAAACCCAACGAAGATGTTACAAAATTGGTACAGGAGCTCGGGCAGCGGTTAAATCAAAATAAAGACGACATAATCAGAGTAGTGAGGAAAAAGATACTTGTACGTCCCGGTTCAACTCAAGCTGAAAGAGCCAACATCGATGCACCGATACTAATATCATTGCGGGAGGGTAAACGTGATATCTGGTGCCAAGCCGCACGATCCCTGTCGATTACCGCTAAAGATATAGGCGGAACAGGTGACAATAAAATATATATACGCGAGTCACTTACACCTACTACATCGTACCTACTGTGGAAAGCTAAAACGACCTTGAAGGGAAAAGATCTCTGTAAGTATGTTTGGTGCAAAAATGGGCAAATCATGGTGCGAAAAAATGAGGGAGACAAAAAGATTTATTACGTACGTCAAGAGAAAGACATCGAGAAGATAGCCAAAGAACTGCAAATATCTCATAACTGACTCATATAGACAACAACAGGCAACGAGTCAATTACATAATTATACTTATGATCCCTACAAATATACGTGATTATGAAACAACATATTCGTCATGGAATAATTTCATGAACGACATACCAAACGAAAAACAACGATTTGTCTTACTGCACGTTAACATTCGTTCTATGATAAAAAACCACCATCAGCTGGAATACATTGTTGCAAGAAGTCCCCAAATCATTCACCTGCTTGTAATAACGGAGGCGAATATCACTGATAAATTAGCAAGTATGTACGAACTAGATAACTACACAATGTACCACGAGTTAAGAAGCAATAGGAAAGGAGGCGGCATTATCGTGTATGCTCACCGAAGTGTTACATTCACCAGGAGACAGACACAAACGGTAAACTTCGAGTGCCTATCCGGTGAGGTATCAAACTTGTATGGATTTAAAACTAACCTGGTATGTATTTACAGGCCACCTTGTTTAAATAAAATTAAATTTATCAATGAAATTACATATATCTTGTCGTCATTTCCTGACAATGTTAGTTGTATAATGGTAGGTGATATTAATATAGATTTAAAATGTACAAACAGTACTGTTCGCAAATACCTTAACAACTTAAATAGTTTAGGCTATGAATGTTGCATTACACAATTCACAAGAATAGAATCAAGTATTAACGGCATATCCAAATCATGTATTGATCATTTGTTCATTCGTGACGCACTCGGGCCGGCTGCTATCGGACAGTCAATACGTTCGGCCGTAGTGAATGAATCATTGGCAGACCATTACATAACCGGTTTGGCGCTCAGTGGTTCAGACAATACAATAACAAATACGTTCAAATTAAAAATAAATAATGATAAAGTTAAGCAGGAATTAATAAAAATTGACTGGAGCCCAGCACTCGCTTGCGGCGACCCGAATGAACTGATGAATCTAATTACCGAGAAGTTTACTTCAATTTATAATAAATGTACATTTCAGTCAAAAATAAATATTAACAAAAAGCCTGAAAATACTTGGATAACAGATAAATTAATTGAAATGTCTAACAAAAAAAAAGAATTATTAACATTGTTTTTAAAAGATACCAGTAATAAGCAGAACGAATTGTTATACAAAAAATATAGAAATAAAACTAATAGAATGATATGTAAAGCCAGGAATAATTCAATAAAAACAAAAATATGTGATAATTTTAGGAATCCTAAGAGATTGTGGAACATACTCAATAGACTAACTGGAAGAATTGTTAATTCGGTAGATAATATGCTTGTTAAGTCTTTCAAACTACCACCAGATATATTGTCCAGTATATTTGCAAGTTCTTTTCAGGATAATGTTAATAATGTTATGAGCAGCTGTGATAAACCGTTATTGTATACAAATAATTATATAAATACCCCAATAATCACTATACGCTGCAAGAAAATTACTAATGATGTATTGTACAATTTGATAGCAAAACTTAACGATAATAAAAGTCCAGGTTACGATAATATTAGAGCCATGGATTTAAAGTACATATCAGAGCAAATGACACCAGTGCTCACCCATTTAATTAACTTATGTATTAGTAAATCAGTATATCCAGATCCCCTGAAAATAGGTATTATTAGACCAATCTTTAAAAAAGGTACCAAGAATGACACAAACAATTATAGACCTATAACTATATTATCTTGTATAAATAAAATTTTTGAAAAATACTTAAGTAGCCAATTGAGTACTTTTTTAACTGATAATAGCATTATTCATGAGAAACAATTTGGTTTTCAAAAAAATAAAAATACAACGCAGTTACTCACAAGGTTTACTGATGAAATAAATGAACATCTGGATAATAGAAAACATGTACTAACTGTTATGATAGACTTTAATAAGGCTTTCGATACTTTAAATTATAAAACACTGTTTGAAAAGATGCGGCAGAATGGTATACAGGGTCCATTCCTGGATTTACTTAAAAGTTACCATTCAAACAGGTTCAACGCTGTCAGCATAGCGGGTGAACAAAGTGAGCTATTTAAAACTCTTTATGGCACAGCTCAAGGTTCGGTAATTGGGCCGACTGAGTATCTTTTGTACGTTAATGACATGTGTAAATTATCCAGGAATTGCTCGGTTTATCAGTTTGCCGATGATACTTGCATAATAGCGGCTGATAGTGACTTTGCTACAGCTCAAAGTAAGATGCAACAAGAATTTGACCTCTTATGTAAATGGGCCCATGATATGGGTCTATCTATAAACTACTCAAAAACAAAATTAATGTACATACATTCACCATACAAAAAGGAGACTCATCAACCCGAGATCATAGCACACGAACATACCTGTATGCACCAAAACATAAACACATGTACATGCTCAACACTAGAAGTAGTCAAAGAACACACATACCTAGGACTAAAAATAGATCACAAATTTAACTGGGAACCTCATGTTGAACACGTATGTGATAAACTAAGGGCGATATTGTCAAAACTGTATTTAATTAAAAACAAGGTTCCATATAATACATTAAGATTACTGTATATGGCAATGGCGGATTCTGTAATAAGCTATGGACTCGTCATTTACGGCCAGACTTATAAAACGTACCTAGACTATATATACAACCTACAAATCAGGTTATTAAAAACAATTGTACCGATTAAAGTCAAATATAAAAATAAAGATAATTACCACAATCTGTTTAAGTACTGTAAGGTCATGAGCATTTATGACAAGATTGACTTGGAAACGATTACGCATTATAGTACCTATATACCTAATCTGACTAAAACATCACGACCTAGCAACTTGCGTATCTTGCAACATCTACCTACCTTCGAAACACCTTCTTATAACAATGTATATGGTCTAAGACTACCAAAATGTACTTTACCTAAAATCCTAAATAAAATGCCTATACACGTAATCGAACAGATAACTAATAGAACCTGTAGACAAGTACGTAACATACTAAAAAGACACATACTTATATGTAATTACACATACACATAGTACACAGTACACCTACTTAGACAACACAACACACAATACAACTCAGCAACTCCTTAACTAAACAATCTACTGACTTTAGATTAAGTTAAGATATGAAATGTTTATGTAATTTTTTTTCTATGCAATAAACAGATTTTTTATTTTTTATTATTATTTATTTTATTTACCTGAACATTTACACTAAGCACACAAAATACTGGTTAACAGCAAACTGCCATTTATCTTAGTAACCTCACTTCTACTCCTAAATGACTATCGTAACTCAACAGCTACAATATACCGAAATAGCAAACCACAAATTGATTTTAACTTTACGAAGAACTCTATAGATATCCTGTCAATATTATTCAACAACAAAGGTATTCATTAAGTAAACGAACAATTAAGAGAAACAATCACTTTGTTGATCCATTTGGATTGAATTACGGATCCGAAACTTTCGCTCTAATTCATCTCAGATCTGTAACCAAAGCTTATCTTTGTTAGATCATAAATCTGAATTGTAAAGAAGTTTAATTAGATCCGTACTGATCCGTATCGGGAAGTGTTTCAATAAGGTTTTTTTGAATAGTGTTGGGATAGAACTATTAAGCAAAAGGTCAATTGCCATAATGTATTCGAGTCAGAGTCCATCTGAACAATCGGCGCTATTGAAGTAGGATGTGAGATAGTTTAACGCTTCCGTCACACCGTTACGTAACATTAACTTGTTTTTTCATCCTATGCTTATTAGTGGTATAAAATACTGTACAAGTTTTATATAAATAAGGTACTTTTTACGTGATCACGGAATCCTATCGCCTATGTAGGTGTGGCAGAAGTAAGGATGTATGAATGACCGTCAAAATCACATAATCACTCCCAGTTTTTGAATGACTGATCAAGTAAAATACCAACTAATCAAGTGTCACAACTGTCATTTTAGTTCCTGAAAATTACAGTTTTGACAATTGATTAGTTGATTTTTACTTGATCAGTCATTCGGAAACTGGGGGTCAGTATAATTTGAAACTATTTTTTACAGCTTCATAGTCTAGGTAAATCATAATTTATTATAAAATTATTAAGTATAATATAAAGTTATTCCTAAATTTTAAAGTAGACCTTCTGTACTATTTTCTTTATAACTTCATTCTTATAAAAGGCCGATTAAAGAAGATTAGTCATAAAAGCTTGTGCCGACATTCACAGAAACCACATTGCTTATTTCCCAGATCTTTATATTTAGAACATAACTGTAATCAAACAGGTTTAAACAGATGACAATGACAGACTGTATTGATCGATCCAATGTGATAAGTCGAAAGTAATGTATGTTTACGTTTTGTTTATTTATATTTTTTGCTTATCTTACTCATTTCCGTTATTTCACTTTGATGTAAAGAGAAATGGGATATAATTTACTTTGTAACAATTTTGTTCAAACGGATTATTTTGTATTGGAGTACTATTTTTTTGTATTATTTATTTTAGTATGAGAAATAACTGTTTACAGCAGTAAAGTAATGCTCAACAAAATCAGTTTATAATTTGACGACCTCTGTGGCGCAGTCGGTATATTAAATGGCTGCTACGCAGAGGTCTCGGGTTAGATTCCCGCTCAATGCAAATCTTTGTGTGCATGAACATAAATAAAATTATAATAAAATTGTTTGTATTGGTCTGCGTGTTTTCTTGTATGTATTTACAAAAAAAAAGTATTTAAGTATGTTTATCCGTTGTCTAGTATCCATAGTACAAGCTTCGCTTAGTTTGGGACTGGGTGGCGATGTGTGAATGTGTGAGGTGAGAATTTATTATTTATTTAATTATCTGAATAACTGCAGATGAGCAATACAAAAAAAGGCAAAGCAAAACAGAATTTTATGCATATATTATATTTAAACAACTACTTATTTCTTAAAATGATGTATTTTCCTTAGCTACTTTATTTCTATACCTAAGAAAACAATATCTACATCGACAAAATGAAATAAACTTACTCCACAACCATAGTGCCGAAGAGTGGTTATACGGTGTAAGTGTCGGCCTACTAAAGTCGTACCTCCCCTGTCATTAATCTCATCTCTTTCGCCAGCCAAGTCACGCCGCATTTGGGGGAACGTCGGCTAAAACGACTCTCGAAAAAAGCCTGTCTACCAAATTACAGTGACCTGAAGTATGTTTTGATATCTGTTCAGAATAAAGCTTTGAATTTCATTTCTTTCCCCAGGCAATTGTATCATTGTCACTGTATTTCCCAATGGCTATGGGGCGGTAACTGCTTACGTAAAATTTCATCGCATTTTTTGGCGTACAGCATGATTTATCGCCGCGTTACGATAAAAATAAAAGAATGGGTTCGAAAATGAAACGCATAGAGTGGCTTATGTGATATTGGGTATGGTTTTCTATTTTTTTAAATATGAATTAACAGCCTGGTAAAATTTTCCATCTTTTACGTGATAAAATACTGCTTGCACATCCAAACGGTTTTTAACGTCTTCTTTTTAATCATTTAGTTGGCCAACCTAATGTCGAGAGTTGTTTAAGCTTCCTAAAAGTCGTTACCTGAAGTGCCGATTTAGCGGTCATCCTTTAGGTAAGATTTCGCCGACACGTTGCTACTGTTGAAGTCACAAATAAAAGAAGATTATTTTTGTCTACTTATTTTCTACCTAAGGTTAGACGATTCCCTCTATCCTAGGCCTGTTTCAGTATATCATTCATTACAGCCCATTAATGTCCCACTGCACGGACGGGCCTTCTCCCGTGACGGAGGGATAGTTTAATACCACGCTGGCCAGACGGATTGGTATAGGGTTTAATTTCAAGTTTTCCTTCTTTTTACTTCGTAAAGATAATATTTACGGTTAGTCCCTTTGTCGGTTTTTACGACACTCATGAGACGAGATGGGGTGATGACATATTGTATTCTTACTCCGTCACCACACGAACCATATTTCAGTATACCATACTTCTAACCTATAGTTTAAGAATGTGCTCGGGATTATCAAGTTGCGTTTTATCTCTACAAGTAGCTCATTTCTTATCTACAATACGATCTACGTATATAAGCTTATCATGATATCAAACCGTAACATCAGTTACTTTGTAACTAATCATTACTACATTCAATGTTAAGGTCAGTTGCTCAGTTGTTGTAAGAGTATTTTTATTTTTTTGTCTGTTGGCACATTCTTTTAAATTTAATGACTTGTGAATAATAATTAGAGGTTGACGACCTCTGTGGCGCAGTCGGTGTATTACATGGCTGCTACGCAGAGGTCTCGGATTCGATTTCCGCTCAATGCAAATCTTTGTGTGCATAAACATTATTGTTTGCATTGGTCTGAGTGTTTTCTATGTATAATATGTATGTACACACATCAAAAAAGTCTAAGCAACATGCATGATATTACAAATTTACCATTTATATTAATTTATTTTACCATTTATTTTAATTATAACGTTGTATTTTATTTTTAAAATAATATTTTTAGGGTTCTATGATGTAAAAATAACAGCTGTTTTCTTTATAAGTTCTTTTAATTACAGAAATTAACAATATTAGAATATCGTCAGCTTAAAGGTAAAACCGACTAAATGCCGATTTTTGCAAAATAGAGTTAAATATACCATTTTTCTTAGAAAATCGTGCTCTTTCTAATGGTAAAACCCAATTTACAATATTATCCGTAGATAAAAAGATAGTGAGTGGAAATAACCACTAAAATAGGACTTTTCATAAAAATTGATACGAAAAAGCAATTATTGCAACATATTCGACGACTTTTATTATACATCTTCGAATAAAACATATTATTCTAATATATCTCTTTTTTATTCTTAAAGTTTCTTTAGTTCTAATTTTATTAATCTACAAGTAAAAGATACTATCTAGATTTAGTTAGTATTGACTTTGGTGACAATTTGTAAACAAAACTCAAAAATAGAGCTAATACCTACTTTAGCAGTATAGTACTTTTTACTCGACGATTATTAAAATTAAGCTTTAATAATAATAGAATAGCAATTTACATTAACCTATGTTATCAGTTTTTTCCATAAGAATTGAGTAATTTTTATGTACGAAATAATCTAGTTGAAAAACCAACTAATACTATCTATTCGTTAATAAATTAACGCAATTATTGCAATATTTAATTCGTCGCGTACGCATACGCAGTCGTTTTTTACAGTGTTTTACGGAACATAGCAGTATATTCTATGACAGAATAGCTTAAAATTTTTCGTAGGGCAAGATCTGCAAAGACAACAAAGAATAGGACTAACAATTATTTCAGACCAAGACACCAGAAGGGATTTATTCCCGGAATATCTGGATGTCTGGAATATAATAATTCTTTAGTAGCAGAGAGTCTAAAAGATGCTAGAGCAAATGAAAGTCAAATAACAGTTTGTTGGATAGATTTAGAAAACGCAATCGGCTTAGTATAGCACGAGCTTATGTTATGCACTGCAATGGTATAACTTTCCGCTCAAAATTTGTAATTGCAACGAAGGACGGACATACAAAGTCCCTTAACTACAACGTGGGCCTGTTCCAGGGTTGCTGCTTATCCTCTATAGTATTTAACACAGTACTAAATATACTAATAGATAAAATAACAATCAACATTGTTTGTGTTTAGGTAGGCGGGATACGAGATATACTTCATATGACTTCGGGCTCGCTATAGGCGGGGAAAACGTTTCAATAATATCAGAAACCGTGCCTTTTAAATTTCTTGGGAGAAAGATAAACGATAAAGGTCGCTCTCCAGTACTAGACGATGTCGTCAATAGTTTCATAAACGACATTGAAAAAGGTAGACCATCAACCGAGAAATAACGTAAAAAAAGTCTGGATATACGACAACTATTTAACATCACGTCTCAATTGGCCTTTCCTCGTGTATGATTTAAACCAGAACCTCTTGAAAGAACTAGATGCTAAAGTGACGAAAACATTGAAATCGTGGCTAGGATTAGTTTAATCTTCAAGCAGACTCTTCCGCTCTGTATCGAGACACAAGTAACTTTGGGATGAAACTAAAAAAAAACATCAGAACTCTACAAACATCTAATAGTCACTAAAATGCAAGTCTTATCAACATCTAAAGACAAAATTGTTTACAATTTCGTCTTATATCCATCCCAACTGATAAAAATTCGTCTGTCACCAGCATTACTTAAATTCTACGTCAACGCCTTCCAATTGACTCTCCCCGATCAAAGCAATCTTGTAAGATGGGGAAAAACCACGAACAAAAATACACGGAATGGGGCAAAGAAATTGATGCGGCAAGACACTTATTGGTAGGCTGCGAACTGCTTTTGGATAGGGGTCATTATTCGCAACGTCACGACAAAGTACTAGGGATCAGTGAGTCTGTCAATTGCTAGAGCTAGAAAAGGACTGACTACAAATGTAAGACAGAACATTCAATTTGTTAAGGAAGGCCTACTAAAAAGGCCACCTACAAGCCTTTTTCGGTCCTGAGTTCGGCAGACGATTGGAGACTACTGGTTGACACTGTGAAACACACTACAAAATCATCACACACGATATCTGCGTGTTGCCGTTGACACCAGACATATTCCTCAACTTAAAATTGAAAAAGGGTGTAGTACTTATTGAGCTCACGGTACAGTGGGAAACTAACATCCCTGAAGACCACGCAATTAAGACAAACAAATACTTTGACTTGACAAATAAGATAACCAGAAATGGCTATAGGGTGTGCACGTATTTCAAGAAATAGGTGCGAGGGGTATACCAGCTAAATCCCTCTACAACCTATTAAAAGATATAGGACTGCCGAGAAATTCAGTAAGCTCTCTACTATTACGTATGTCCAAAACGGCATTGTTAGGTTCCTACCAAATTTGGATAGATAGAAGACGGAACATAGCGGACAGTGAAGGTGACCCCTAACGCGTTGTGAGGGGGCCTCCTTAAACCTACATTTGGGTCGTAAGTTCCAGACGCTGTTGTGTAAGTGCTCCGTCCTCTATCACGCGATGGACCCGGCACCCGCACGGAGAATCCATGGAATGCTTAGATCAGGTCTTATCCTTTTTTTTAAATTTTAATCCTGTTTTTTTATTTCTTTTAGTAGTTACAATTAATTTTAGTAGGTAGGACATTTCAAATACCAAAACACTAGCAGCGACCATTGCCGAAATAGTTGTAAATTTAAAGGTTTGTTAAGTAATTAGCAACATCATTTGAACTATGGCTAATTAATGTACGGGTAAAACCAACTAAAATTTTAGTTTTTTTCAATTCATTTGATTTATATAGGTTTTACAGGTGTAACTCAATATGAACCATAAAATAGTTACTTTAACTCATTATGCACGATAGATAATGCTTTGATAGCAGCCAGATTTTATGCAATATTGATGATTTAAGTGTATACAGGTAAAACCAACTAAATGGGGGGGTTACACGACATTTTTTCTTTCGTGTCATGTTATTATAGCCTCGAGAAACACAACAATTAGTGATATAGAAAGTCAAGTAAGTAGTCTACATATAATTGCTGATGAAATTTACACGAATGTACATTTGATAGGACATTTTCTTTATGCAATCTTCAAAATGCGATATCTCATTTTGTTGATTTGGTCATTTAGTCGGTTTTAGCTTTAAGGTGACGATATACAGGTACATAAGAAACTAAACTTTTTTTTTACAAATTGAAATTTCTTAAGAAAATGAATTTATTGTGAAAGAATAGGACAATTTAATACAAAGTATGGCCTCCTCTGCTATTCAGAACTTGTCGGCAACGATTATTCATTGAATTAATGAGACTGTTTATGTCATCTTGCGGTATTCGCTCCCAATGGAATTGTAGCAAATCCTTCAGCTGTTGGGTTGTTGTCACTCCGTCCAAGTCCTTCAAAACACGTCTCTGGAGCATGTCCCATGCGTGCTCGATGGGGTTGAGGTCTGGCGATTGTGCAGGCCAGGGCAATACCTGGATGTTCTCCGTTGCCAAGTATTCACTGGTTCGCCGAGCTGTATGTGAACGCGCATTGTCATGCATTAACGTAAAATCGGAGCCAAAGGTTTGTGCAAATGGATGGACATAAGGTCTGAGAATATCCTTAACGTAATTTTCAGCGTTCATGTTTCCATTTACAAAAACGAGCTCAGTTCGCCTGTTCTTCATAATACCCGCCCATACCATAACTGTTGAGCCGCTGTATGGATGAACTTCCTGAACGCACCTGAGTCTTTCAGTATTTCCGGGTCGACGGTACACTCGCACCCTTCTTGTATCAGGCCTAAACCCGAATCGCGACTCATCGGAAAACATAATTTTATCCCATTGTTCCTGGGTCCATGTTATGCGTTCTCTACACCATTCATTTCGACGAGCGCGATTCCCGTGACGTATCGGTGGGCACCTGATAGAGCGTCGAGCTCGTAGGCCGTACTCATGCAGTCGATTTCGCACAGTTTGGGGACTTACATCAACACCACTTGAATTTTGTAGCCTCAAACTTATCTCTCGAGCGGTTAACATCGGCTGGCGTCTTGCAGTCAGTTGTATGTACCGGTCTTGCCGAGTGGTTGTACTCCTTTTACGGCCTGGATGCTGTTCAGCGGGTTCCCCTGTATTATTGTAGCACTGCCAAAGACGACAAATAACACTTCTATGAATACCAAAATGTCGAGATACCTGAGATTGATTACTTCCCGCTTGCAACATCCCTACAGCTCTTTGCATTTCATCTGCCGTCAAATGACGTCGCTCCATGACGTAAAGAATATCTAACAATTCAATTTTGTCGCCAACTGTATTTAAATGGTTGGTAAAATTATAAAATCAAGACTAAAACGTAGCAATTAACATGCACTCAAATTCAAACAAATTCGCAGTCATTTGAATTTTATGAAAAAAAAACAAAACATAATCGAAATTTTTTTTTTACAACCAGCCAGTATGTCATCAATAACAAAAAAGTTTACTTACCTATACACTTTGAGTGAGTAAATACTTAGAAATTAATTAATATAAATGGTAAATTTGTAATATCATGCATGTTGCTTAGACTTTTTTGATGTGTGTATTTACAAAAAAAAAAGAATTTAAAAAAATTAAAAATTTGTTGTCTAATACCCATAGCACAGGCTTTGCTTAGTTTGGGATGATTGGATGGGACGATGTGTGAATGTGTGAAGATTATTTATTTCATTAAAGGTTCATTGACTTCTTTATTGCTTTAAATTCCCGCACGAGCTAGCGGCCCACCTTATGGTAAGAAGTAGTTATTGTACAACATGGACGTCTCTAGCACTCTCTAGTCGCTGTCTACCCTAGATAAGTTGTTAAGTCCCTTGGCCCTCAAATTTTAACTGTACCCTTCCTCCTTAAAACAAAAACAATTGAATTTACTGCTTCTAGGTGAATTGCTGGCCCTACACTGTGCCCGCCTAGACGTACTCTCGGTGAAAAGACTCACTAAATGGTTTAAAAAAAAAAACATTGTCTTTTATTCTTTTCGATAATAATTTAAAGCTTCCTCGAGTTAAAATTTTACATTAGAATACAAAAATCGTATTTCCAGTTAGTCTGAAGAAACAAAACTGCTTTAAGAACTAAAGTTTAATTGGATCCAACTATTTCTTTATTCACTGAGATCAGTTTTTAATTGAATCCAATCGATACGTAAGCGGGGTTAGTTCGGAAGCTTTAGGTCTACAAACTTTGATATTTTAATTCCCTCTTTTCTGATTAATTTACACAGAGTATTTGTGTAAGTACCGTAGTTTATTTCCGACAACCGACTTTATTTACATTCTTTTATACAACTGAAGATACCGAAACCTATTCCATTAACTTTTTTTAAATTAAACAAAAATAAATATAACAAAATTGCGTTGCACACTCATGGTTGCTTTGGCTAAAATCAAGATCAACCTACAGTAGGATTTTTATTTCATTATGTATAGAATGAAATGAAAATCAAACTAAAGTTACCTAATGACATTACGTCATTTAAATTAAGTAGATCAACTCAGAAAGCAGACTATGTATATCCCGACGAAGAAATCACAATTTTTACAAGCGTCTTAACAAATTCGTCTCGCCATATAACACATAAATACGTTTAATAGCTCTTGTACCCACTTGACCCTTACTCAAATGAATTAATGTAATAAATTTATATAAAAATACTTTTATTATAAAAAGGAAATCCCCATAAGTGGACACTCATCCTAATGCCACGAACAAAACATTATAATAAATTAATTATGTATACTGTAGAACATTAACGTGACTTTATCTTTTTTGATTTAACTTTCATATAACATGGGTTTTATGACATTTTTGTTGTAACTGAGTTTTGTGTTTTAGTAGGAAAGGAACGTGACAGATTATAAAGTTTTGACAGATAGGAATGTCAAAAATAAAGGATTTTTCACTACTTGTCTAATATTTAATTAGGTTATATATTTTTCGAATTGAATTTATGAAGCCAGTCGCGGAGAGAGCTCACGAAAACTCTTGTACGGTATGTCCTCTTATCATTTTGAGCACACACCTTTATGAGGTGTGGAGACACGAAGAGGAGTTAAACATACTTGAGAAATTATTTCAAAACATCATCATTTTAAGCCCGTTAAAGAACCCACTGCAAAGACGGGGCCCTCTCCAGTGATGGGAAGAAACTTAGCCTTTTAAAGACCTCAAAATATTTACAAAGAACATTGAGACTCCGAACAATAATTTGTGAACTGCACAAAAAATTTTATAGAATTAAAACACTTTATTAAATTAATAAACCTACATAGGGCTTTGTTTTCAAATACGAGTATTGAGCACAATAGCAACGATAATAAGTGTCATACAAATTGGCTCATTACATAACAAGTAGTGCAATATTTTATTATAATGGCTGTCGACGGATTTTATTGCCAGCAATCACAAAAAAAATATTGTCATCGCCTTTAAGCTTTGGCAATAAAACCTTATTTAAACACTTGAGCTGAATTTTAGATATACTAGCAGATGTCTGCGTCTTTGCTTACTAGGTTATTGGTGCAATGTAATAAACTTTTGCCGCATTGTAATTCTTTATGTTAACAGACAGATTTTCATTTCATTAAATTTTTTCATGATAAGAATGTAGGTACATACTTTTGTTAGGTCAAACTTGTGATCAGATCTTACAGGCCTTAATGTTTAGTCTGCCAGGTAAACAAGTCCAAGGTTCGAAACCCCACGCAAGACAATTGACTGTTTCAACCACTGATGATAAGATACGACAGCTAGATTTTCTCTCCGGTAAATTGCGAAAATTTTATTTTAACAAAAAAAAGAAAGATACAAATAAAAGTGGGTAGAATTAGTGTCTAGGTCTTTAATTACCACACTAACAACGTTTCTTTAGGACTATGCCTTGACTAATCCAGCCAGTATTTATCTTACCAAGAAGTTTTTATACTCATTTCCTCCGTATTTTGTTCTCTATTGAACACCCAAATACAGATTCGTATAGTTTCTTTAGAAGGAAAATTAATGATCGAAACTTTTCTTTGAAACAAGAACATTTCGACACCGAAATTGTATTAATAATGCGAAACTGTGTGTAATATTAAACAGTATATAACGATGTCTGTGTCAAATTACTTTCTATCTTCTATATAAAAATAAGTCGGGTTTTCCTTCCTGACGCTATAACTCCAGAACGCACGAACCGATTTCCACGATTTTGCATTCGTTGGAAAGGTCTCGGTCTCCGTGAGGTTTATAGCAAAGAAAATTTAGGAGAAATTCAACAGAAAAGCGGGAAAATCTTTTTTCACATATACATAATACAGCGCCATCTCTGATACATAGCATGTACTATAAACGCCGGTGCGTGATACATTGTTTGACAGCTACTCATTTTTCTCTGCTAAGTTAATTTCATATTATTGGTATTGTGTTCACTGTGAATTGCAAAAAAAAAGGAAAAAAATAAGTTTTTTGTTTCCTTACATTTCAATTGGAAACCATCAACATTTAAATTCAAATCAATGACGTGTATTGTGCAAATTTTTATTCAATTTGACCCGTTAAATATGTTGAGTGCATGTACAATTATACTTAAAATATTTTTACAATAATATCTGTGGCTACTAAAATTAAGTTGGGATGAACGGGTGCCTGAGAATATTAAAAGAATATGGATAATTTCTTACTAACAAACCCGGTGAACTCCGTTTCGCCACCAGATGGCTTCGTTTTATGTAATATTTCGCATAAAAATCTAATAGTGACAAGGAACCCCAGTTCCAGATTGGCCACAGGTGTTTTCCACTGATGCACTAGGTCGCATGTATACTGTTCATCTTAGAAATGATGAATGTTTTTATTTGCGACTGCTGTTGGTAAATGTACGTGGACCAAAATCTTTTGCGCATTTGAAAACTGTGAATGACCACCAATGCTAAACATATTAAGAAGCGTGTAAAATATTGGGAGACCGATTCTCATTGGGATTCAGTAGTTTCATCAAATGCGTTCCAAATATGAACGCTGTTCGCAATTCTCACCACCACATGTTCTTTTTCACAACTAATTCAGTTATGGAACAAATACAAAGACGACATAATATTAATATGTAAAGATATCTTGCATCCCTTGCGCATTCAAACGAATAATCCTGACATCCAAATAACCGATGAAATCTACAATGAGGGATTGATTCTAATTGAGGATCAATGCTTTACTATTACTAACAAACAACTGATTGAAGTAGGAATGATTGCGTCAAATCGTTCGATGCACGATGCATTAAACCAAGAATTAAATTGAGAGCTGCAATACAATATTGATACATTGCAGGAATTCGTTCGAAATATTGTGCCATTACTAAATGAACAGGAAAAACAAGTATACGAAACATTAATGCAAGCGGTGGGCAATAATTCTGGTGGTCTATTCTTCCTGGATGCACCTGGAGGAACAGGGAAAACATTTGTTATATTCGATCAAGATGTGACACAGCTTTGGCATTAGCATCATCTGGAATTGCGGCGATTCTTCTAGATGTCGGTCATACTGCACATTCTGCGCTTAAGTTGCCACTCAATTTAAACACACTTGATACTCTAAAATGCAATATTTCCCGATCCAGTGCAATGGGAAAATTGTTGATGCAATGCAAGCTCATTGTTTGAGATGAGTGCACAATGGCACATGAGAAATCACTTGAAGTACTTAACTTCACACTAAAGGATCTTCGGCGAAATAACAATATCTTTGGCTGCTTGATGATATTGTTAGCCGACGATTTCAGTCAGACGTTGCCCGTGGAACGCCTGCAGATGAATTGAATACTTGCCTGAAGGCATCAACTTTATGAAATAACGTAAAAACATTATCACTGACCACTTATATGAGAGTTCAACTTCAAAATGATCAAAGTGGTGCAGAATTTTCCAAACAATAGTTAACTGTTGGAAATGGAAAAGTCCCAGTTGATGCGACATGGTGGAAAGCCGATGGATGAGGCAGGCACAGGACCGCACAAGGTGGCAATACTTGGAGGAGGCCTATGTCCAGCAGTGGACGTCGATTGGCTGATATGATGATGATGATGATGCGACATCTGGATTTATTACTCTTACCAACGACTTTTGCCGATTTGTAGTCTCTCAATTAGCTCTTATTGAAAATGTTTTTCCAAACATTAGTGAGAATTTTCAGAATAATAATTATGCTTGTTTAAGTCAACAAGCAATTCTTGCCGCATATAATAATAATGTACACGCAATTTCATCATTCAATTAAAAATTGCTGGCGATTAGGTGACATTCCATAACAAATCTCGATGATGTAGTAAATTATCCAACGGAGTTTTTGAACTCTCTAGAATTATCAGGATTTCCACCACGAATTCCTGTTGTGAAATGAAATAAAATTTTACCTTTTCAAATATAAAACAAAAAAAAATTTTTTCATCTTTTAATGACCAAACGAAATGTTACATAAAACAAAACCATCTGATGGCGAAACGGAGTTCGCCGGGTTTGCTAGTGATATAATATAAATTTTCAAGCAGTTTATTGAAATATTATATCTTGTTATTAATAATGTTGTAAAGGTAACCGCTAAAACTTGAATAACTGTGTCAATATGTATCAAAATTTATATTACTTTGATTAAGTTTTACAGATTATCGTAAGAGCTTATTAATGTCTCACTGCAGAGGCGAAATATGCTATGTAGTAAAACCAAGATAGGTTTTAAGTCAAATTTTCCTTCATTTGTTTTCGTAGCATGATGTCAGGTCATTCAATTTAATTCTGACTCTCTTTAATTCTGACAATTTAATAATTAGGTAGGTACTTATCTACCAATTGTCTCTCTACAATTCTATTAAAATTTACCACATGGACAGTTCCTCGCACAATCAAGGATTCAAAACAATATTTGACAGTGCCAATACATTAATAAACTCGAATGGCCAATATATCAATGAACTCTCAGTACCTACATACTAAGTAAAACACCGTAAGATAAATAGGTTCATTGTGTAGTTCACTTTCTTTATCAGATAATGAGAGTAGGAGCGCAGAAAGCATGTCGTGTAGCAGTCCCCTGTGATTGTTTGTCCCCATTTAAACATGTTTAACAACACAAAAACATTTAGACTTAACTATGGTTGTTTTACGAACGTAACTGCATTTGGTTTTGCTTCCGTTGATATCACAAATTGACTTGTAGTTTGTAGTAATAACAGAAAGTCGACGACATTATTTCAATCTCCATTAAAAACTTTTTCTGAAATTATTTTCAATTAATATAATATATTGAATTGTTAATAGTATTTCTTATTTCGTCAGTTTCGACTTAAAAAGGTACTGGTATAACAAAATAGTATATCTTACTTCGGAAATTAGTTTACTGTACTGTAATATTACATTAGATATACCGAAAAACATCTGAAAAATCTGTTCATTCTTTACTCCCAATCCCTATTACTGCTGCTACTACTTTTCGAAATATAATTTAAATATGTTTTTGCTATTCCATAATTATCCGTGTAGTGACGGTGTAAGAATACAATATGTCACCACCCCATCTCATTCCATGGGTGTCGTAAAAATTGACTAAGGGACTATCCGTGAATATTATCTTTACGAAATAAAAAGAAAGAAAACTTGAAATTAAACCCTATACCAATCCGTCTGGCCAGCGTGGTATTAGTAGGCCAAGTAACCCTCTGTCACGGGAGGAGGCCCGTCCCTGCAGTAGGACATTACTGGGCTGTTATGATTCCATAATTATTAGCCATTCTTAATACCTATTGGAATCCGACCATTCAATTTTGTAACAAGAGATAAAGGAACTCGACAATATTATAATAATGTTTGTTAATAAAATGTATCAACAATGCTTACGTCTTCCTTTCTTACATTCATTCATGTTGTTAAAACAAACAAAATGTTCACAACAACGACAATTTTCTCATACATAGTTATAAAACTTGTGAACGTTGGGAAACAAAATGAATACCTATCGGAAATGCAACGCTGCAGTATGTAAACAGGATATTAATGTACCTACTAAGTAATCGACAAAAGGTATGGTTTGGAATTTTAGTTTTCTATAGAAAATCCGCATGGTGACGGAGTAAGAATACAATGTGTCACCACCCCATCTAATCCCATGGATGTCGTAAAAACCGACTAAGGGACTATCCGTAAATATTATCTTTACGTAATAAAAACAAGGAAAACTTGAAATTAAACCCTATACTAATCCGTTTGGCCAACGTGGTTTTAGTAGGTCAAGTATCCCTCCGTCAAGGGAGGAGGCCAGTAGTGGGCTGTTATGATGATGATGATAGAAATTCCCTCAAACATGGACTATTTCTACACAATTTCTCTTGGTGGCAAAACGGTTAATTGAGACCCAAAAACTAACGTCATAAGTCTAGTCAGGCTCTAACATAAATTCATATTTATTTCATAAGTAATTTATATTCTAGATATCAGTAAGATTTTATCAGTATTTTTAATTAGGAAAGTGTTTATTTTAAAACCTAGGTCGTTTTCGTAACGCTAATAATCTAAATTTAATATTTAAGTTATATATTTATACACCACCCAACACAATCAAGCCTAATCACGGAGACTTGTACAAAGATGGAAACTCAAAAGAATAATTACTGGACCACAGAAAACTGTCGTGTATAGGATTTTAACACACGACCCGACAAGCCACCAAAGTAGTTATTTTTTTTTATGTAATAGGAGACAACCTGCCTTTTTATGTAATAGGAGGCCTGCAGGTCACCTGATGGTAAGTGATCACCGCCGCCCATGGACACCCACCAGAGGAATCACAGATGCGTTGCCGATCTTTTAAAATGGAGTACGCTCGTTTCTTAAAGCTCCCCAAGTCGTAACGGTCCGGAAATATCGTCGCAGTTAAACATAAAAAAATAAAACACCCTATAGTTCATATTCTAAGTACAAAATATAATAAGGCTATGACACAGCACGTCTCTTGCGCTACAGCCTGCATACTAATGAGAAATGTCAATACATGTTATTACATTTTATATCTATACATAATATCTTTCTGTCGATCGCTATCAGGGTATTAATCGGGTATCACTGGTGGGCATTGGCCTCTTTGGTAGATGCCCTCTTTGCTTAGTCATGTCTGGCTTAATATACAAAGAAGGCGTGATAAGATGGGTTTTAACTGACATTAAAAAGTTGAAATAAGTAGTTTTGTTTATGATACGCGGTTATCTACATCGTAACCGAGCTTTTATGTCCCATTACAGGGACGGGTGTCCTCTTCTGATGGAGAGAAACTTGATCTCTTTATACCACGCTAGCCAAACAGGTTGGTCGTTTGAATACAAAAAGTGACCACTTTTTTCTTCTATTATATCCTTTTTCTATCATATTATATCCACAAAAATATGACACAAAACCAAAACGTCTGGCTTTAAGGCGAAGTTTCCCCTGTAAACATAGAAGAATGTGACAATCATGGTACTCTTCAAATAAGAACAAATGATGACATTAGGTATTATTTCCTATCTCATCACTGCACAGCTATAATATCTATGTCACAAAAATGATCGATATATTTTTTATAAGTACTTACATTTTATATTTAGTTCCGGTCCCAATCAATGTTCGTGTGCTACACTTGAGAAATGAGTATAACAGTATTTTACGTGATGAACTTGCCAATAAATGGCTACAGTATTGTTAAACGAACTTCCAAGTAATTGGCTCGGTGATGGCAATACTTTTTAATATATATTTTTCTTTACAGACCCAACTAACGCAATAAAGCTCAAGTATAGTGTACGGTTCCGTGTGGTGACGGAGAAAGAATACAATATGTCACCACCCCATCTCATCCCATAGGTGTCGTAAAAACCGACTAAGGGAATAACCGTAACTAAGTACTATCTTTACGAAATAAAAAGAAGGAAAACTTGAAATTAAACCCTATACCAATCCGTCTGGCCAGCGTGGTATTTGTAGGCCAAGTAACCCTCCGTCACGGGAGGAGGCCCGTCCTTGCAGTGGGACATTAATGAGCTGTTATGATATTTTTCTTTACAGACCTAACAACGCAATAAATCTCAAGTATAGTGTACGGTGATGGGATTCATTCTTGATTACCTTCTCTTGAAATGATGTTATACTCGTATATATCTACCTATCGTGTTGGGAAAGGCCTATGTCCAGCAGTGGACTGCAATAGGCTAGTTGATTGATTGATTGATACCTACCTATCGTTTGCCGCACGCCTGCAGACTCACGGACGAGGATAACCACAGAGTGAACTCCAAGCAACGGGAAGCGGCAATGAGCATGACATAAGAGGAAATGGCGGGATGAACCTAATACCTTCAAAAATAATTGGCAGGCTAAAGCCACGGAGCGATCAAGATAGACGTCTAAAGGGAAGGCCTTCGTCCTGCAGTGGGACAGTAAATAATTATAAATACCTATCAATTTCCCTTATTTGATTTTTACGATAATAACGGGACAAAATAGGGACAGTGAAATACGACTGATATAACTATAAAGAAACACTTTTTAACTTGCTATTTATGGTTAAAGTCAGCTTTTGCGGACCAGCACCTACCGCAACGGCTCATGTTACGCTTCGCTTCTCACCGTCCTGCATTTTTACGGGTGAGAGAAAACAAAAACAAAAACTGTTTCTTATACTGTACGTTGTACAATAATGAAGCTTCTAAATTTTTCTTTATTCATTGATGGAGAATGCCCATTACTACAAAGCAACCTTTAAGCAATATTAAAAAAATACAAAAAAAAACCCTGAATATTTTATGAAATCACAAATTAACCAATTTTTTTTATCGTAACGGTAATATCAGAAACAGGTTTACAAGATGTGCTATCAATGAACGTATTACATAATTAAACTCACGTACGAACACACACGTCCGATAATTAAGTCTTATCTTTATTTAAATCTAATAAATAAAACTTAAAGTATCCAATGAATAAACATCTTTATGCAACTAATTGCTTTCGACCCTCACTGAATCGAGAATAAATGACATTAGGGTTGCCAAAGCTGAGTTTTCCCGACGCGTCACTACCACCCTTTGAATGTTTTATGTATTTATTCGTTTCATTTGAACCCTAATTTTTACAATGTATGGTTGTTATGTTGTCGTGTTTATGTTACAGTATTACAGTCCACGTGGTGAAAGATGAAATGAGTTTTTTGATAAACCATCTCATCTACAGATAAAGAAACTGTGCTAATGATGTAAGTTAATTATTTATTTAACTATTTATTAATTATACCAAAGGGCAAAACAGTGCGTAGTGTAAAGTGTGGGTGACCCTCCAGAATGGCTTTTCACCTATAACTTGTCAACCTAGTTACCTTAAAAATAAGAACGAGAATACAGCATAATTTACGATACACATTTTCTATTACAACTTTGTGAACTATGCCACAAAGGTACATTATATCAAGGAGCAATGTACCACGAGGATATTGATGTACTGTTTTATTTATATGGCGTACATACTGTACTGAAATAAAATAAATTCAAACTTGGATTTTTTAAATAGTTATTCAACTTTTCATTACAATAAATACTCGTTTTTTTTTAAACTACTTAGCTAGGTCATAGATAATTAAGAAGACTAATTAGAGAAGAATTCTTACGTTTTTGTTTACGTTCTTTGTAAAATATTCAAAGCAGCGTTTAATTTTGTTACCAAGCTTTAAGAAAATTTTAATAAAAGTAGAACAAAATACGTGCACTATTTTGTTAATGAGGTTTTGTACCTAATTAATGAAATAGACACGTATTCTTGACGACTTCTGTGGCGTAGTGGTTACATAACATGAATGCTACGCAGAGGTTCGATTCCCGCTCAATGCAAATCTTTGTGTGCATGAACATGATTGTTGGCATTTGTCTGGGTGTTTTCTATATAATAGGTCGGGGAAAAAGTCTTTTCGCATAACGTAGGTATAAACTTATTATAAAATTTCTTTGACTGTACTACTTGTGTCTGGCTGGTTTTGGTAACATTAAAAAGGTTACATTATAAAGAAAAGAAAAAAATTAAAAAAGTTGTTTCCCGCTATTTTTCATTTGTTTTTCTCTCCGTAAAAATGAGTGAATCTAATGAAGAAATTCGATACATTTTAAAATTTTATTATAAAAAAGGCAAAAATGCAACTCAAGCAGTGAAAAAAATTTGTGATGTTTATGGACCTGATGCAGTGTCAGTAAGAGTAGCACAAATTTGGTTCAAACGTTTTCAGTCCGGAAATTTTGATGTTAAAGATGCACCTCGCTCTGGTCGCCCTGTTACGAATAAAATGGACGCCATTTTTGAAAGAGTGGAGCAAGATCGGCATATTAGTAGTTACGATGTAGCTGAAGAACTGGGAATTGACCACAAAACAGTTTTGACCCATTTGAAGAAAGCTGGTTATACAAAAAAGCTCGATATTTGGGTGCCACACGAGCTCACTCAAAGAAACTTAATGAACCGTGTACTCATTTGCGATTCATTATTGAGACGTAATGAAACCGAGCCGTTTTTGAAGAGATTGATAACTGGCGATGAAAAGTGGATCACGTACGACAAGAACGTGCGAAAAAGGTCGTGGTCGAAAGTTGGCCAGGCTTCACAGACTGTGGCCAAACCTGGCCTAACACGAAATAAGGTGATGCTGTGTGTATGGTGGGATTGGAAGGGCATTGTTCATTATGAGCTTTTACCGCCCGGCAAAACCATCGATTCTGATCTTTACTGCCAGCAACTGATGAGATTAAAGGAAGCAGTCGAGAGAAAACGGCCGGAATTGATCAACAGGAAGGGTGTGGTCTTTCATCACGATAACGCTAGACCACACACATCTTTAGCCACTCAGCAAAAATTAAGAGAGTTCGACTGGGAGGTCCTAGTGCATCCACCATATAGCCCTGACCTTGCGCCTTCAGATTTTCACCTGTTTCGGTCTCTTCAGAATTCTTTAGGTTCTGTAAGGTTGACCTCAAGAGAGGACTGCCAAAACTATTTGTCCCGTTTTTTTGATCAGAAGTCCCAAAGTTTCTACAGTAACAGGATAATGTCTCTGCCCACAAAATGGCCAGAAAGTTGTTCAACAAAACGGTACATATATATTGTAAATAAATGTAAATAAACTTTGAAAAAAATGTCTTGACTTTTCATACAAAAATACGAAAAGACTTTTTCCCCAACCTAATATATCAAGGTAAGAACCATGTTAGCTTAACAAGCTTTTTTATTTTCAAACTATTTGTTGTTAGATCATTTTTGTTGATCTTATCCTACTTCTGTGGATACAATCCTTACAAATTAAACACAACCAAACAAAGCTTGCAATCCCAAACTAATCAAAGCTTGTACTGTGGGTACTAGACAACGAATAAACATACTTAATGTTTTTTGCAAAAATAACACTGTTTTGTCAAAACACTTGTTGAAACGCTGTTTAAAAGTGGTTTAAACAATGTTTTATTTGTACGTTTCTCTTTTTGCTAACCCTATTCATCGCCCCTTTTTAAGTTGCATATTGGCAACTAGCATAATCTAGTTTGACTCTTTATCACCCGAAGTAATTGCATCAGGAAAGTATTGAAATGGTAACGGACTACAATAAAAGGGTACGAACAGTGCTCCAACGGAGAAAGGTTATTCAAAACTTAACTTTATTAATTAGATTTTAAGGTACGAATTACATTTAAGGCTCAGGTACACTCCAATGACCTTCAGTGTTTGGGCGGAGCTAGCTACCTCACCCCGCGCGAGCACGCTATCTCGCTTCCTTACCCCCGCATCAAAAGATCGCGGCTGCACTGCGTTGCGACGTGTAAATTGCGTTGAGCCGTCCCATTCCGGTCGTCACGGAATAAACAATCACAGAACATCAAGATAAATAATAATTTTATAACGAACTTCAAGATAAATAATAATCTTTATGAATACAACTTCTCACTTTACAAAGAAGTGTGTTGAAAATTAACGCAATTTTCAACACAATATGTGTATTAATTTTTTTATATTATAGAAATAAATAAATATTATATCTTTACAAAAATAGACATTTTCCACCTTACTCATAAACGCCTCTTAAAGAAGAATGGGCATTTTTGTATGGAAGCCGTCCCCACCCTTGTATGTAACACTTACATCTATACATCAAAATGAAAGTACTTGAAAAGTGAAGCATTTTATTGTATGAAACTAATCTGTCAGTCATGGGAGAACAGAATTATTGAGAAGAAGAGAATAAAAATAATGAACGATAATATTACATACTTTATGTTAATGTTTACTATATAAGCACGGTAAAGTCAAAGGGTATCTTTGCAAGGACCAAGGGACCATGCATCTAGATTATCCTACATCATCGAGAAAATTATCCACAGCATTTTTCTGACCTTCGGATATCTAGCCTTGCTAAACTAAACATTTAGAGAACCATAAAGAAATGCTCTTTATGCAGTAACCATTGCAGAAATAGTTAACGACAGAATTTATAATAATTTATTCCTCAGGCTCGGAAACGGCTCGACTCAGACTAATAGGTCGATAACAAGCCGGGTCGGACTGCTTTTGTCGGGTTTCGGTATTCCGATAACCATGGCGTCTTTCCACTGTGGCTTCCTGCAACAGTGGAAAGACACAATTTGGTATTGCGACATTAAAGATGCATGTTAAGGATCGAGAGACGTTCGGGGAATAAATTATTGATGACTATATTTGTTATTCTTTCTGAGCCGGGTGCCTTTTTAGGGGCGAGAAGCTTAATGACGGTTATCACCTCGGTAGGCGTGACTAACGGTACATCGTTGTTTGTCTGCCTTGAGCGGTTCTTCTCTTCTCTCGAGTCGTAAGGTACACAATGCAGTACCATCAGTGGTCAAATGCAATTAGCCCAGAACTTGACCACGGTGATTGCATTGTCAGTAGCGTTTATGAGGTCTTTTTCTGTGCAGCTTTTTGGGCACCTTAAACAGTTCAGTAGGTGTGCCATTGTTTGCTGTTCTTCATCGCATTCACAGCAGCTATCTGATGAATTTGCCTTGAGGGTTGAGACCGGGAGAGAAGTTCGCCGCTTCAATTCGCTATCGATATCTATTTAAAAATTGGTGTGTGTGATTGATATTATATCATGATTGTTACCCTGAGTAGAACTGCGTTTTGGGCCTCGAGACTCTCGGCCAGGCATTTGGCCTTGTCATCATCATCGAACGCTAGCCTCCTATCAGGCCTAACCAAAGGAGGCATAGTACAGCATACGTCCTTCGTTAACGATCGGAATAGCTGCTAGTAAGCGAGATAAGAAGGCTCGATCTCACTCAATTGCGCCTACCATCGTGGCTGACGAAACTCATTTATATGTACTTTGACAGACTACTGAAGCTGTCTAATTCTAACCCTATTGGACTCGCTGGGGGCCCTGTCGTAAGCACTAATTAAATGTAATTGCATGCACAGGTCTTCCACTGTCCGAGAGCAATCGTTAATTAATGACGCGACCTGTCAGAGCGCAGTTCGCCGCCTCAGTGTCCATTACAGTATCCAGAATGTCGGGACTACTATCTAGGTAGGCGGATTCGACAGACGCGAGTTTCTTCTCGAGCCTCTTCTAATCCATGATCACCTTTGTGGGGATATGAACGGTGTCGGGGTGGTAGTATGAATGCATCAGATTTATGCAATAAATGAATAGGTGCGTGATATTCATTAATGATTAGCATTAACCCATTATTGTTGCATTAGAAATAGTTGCCGCGTCAGATCCAGTTATCTTTCTAATATACCCAACTGTGCATACGAACATAGCGCTTAGAATTGCCCGGTTAAAGTGGCGGTGGGCAGGGGACATAGCGCGGAGAACCGACAGCCATTGGGGTCGAAAGGTTCTGGAATGGCGACCGCCTATCAGAAAGCGCAGGGTGGAGAGACCCCTCACACGGTGGTCCCAAGACCTAGTTAGGACGGCGGGAAACCGATGGATGAGGGTGACAATGTTTAGAGGAGGCCTATGTCCTGCAGTGGACGTCAATTGGCTGATATGATGAACAAGTTTTTATATTTATGAAGGCTGTATGTTTTTTATTTGAAAAGCGAAATGCATGGTTTTCTGGATGATGTAGGATGTTCTAGATGTATGGTCCCTCTACTAGTAAGATAGTCTTTGACTTTATCGTGCTTATGTGTATAAAGTATGTAATATTATCGTTTATTATTTTTATTCTCTTCTCCTCAATAACTCTGTTTTCCCATGACTGACAGATTTGCTGTCATACAATAAATTGCTTCACTTTTCAAGTACTTTTATTTGATGTATAGATGTAAATGTTACAAGGGTGGGGACGTTTTGCCCATTCGTCTTTAGTCACTGTTTAGCGAGATTTTTATTAGCAAAACCAAACTTATGCCAAACAAAACCGAAAGAATTTACGCTAATCAATTGATTAAAATTTAAAAAGCGTTTATGAGTAAGGGGTTAGTGATATATGATACTTATTATTTATGTGACTGTAAATAATAAATATAATATATTCAAAACTTTCAGTGTTTATGTTCGACACCGCGTAGTTCCGTAACGGCTAGGGTTGCCAATACTTAAAAAAAAATGCATACAAGAATTTCAAACTGAATATAATGTTAGTAACCGACAAGCGGGCATTAAAATAAGGAAACTATTTTATGTATGTGCAAAGTAAAAAAAATATTTTATAAAATTTGTAAGCAATCATTTTAAAACTCATAAAAATTTAATTTTCGTTCACACATAATTTTCTTTCTTTTGTTGGGAACTTCTTCATCATCACTAATATCACCATTTTTTTGCACGATAATATTAGGAAAGTATACTTTGTTTCGGATAATGAGTTTTGTAGAAAGCAGCGTAGGTCCGTCGTCTAAGAAAGCACGAGCGGCACTGGCGGCTCGTCCCTCTCACCGCGCAAGAGCCCCGCAGTTGCTTGGATGTAAAAGTCGTAAGCGCCAAAATGATTTCTTCTGATTTTTAGAGTACTGTTCATGTAATCCAAATTTCGTTTTGGCCAAACTGTTGCCCGGCCTTATTTATACTTTTTAGTCAAGGTTTCAAGTCTATATGTTATGTTGGTAAAGAGAAGAAGGCAATTTGATGTTAAAATTAAGCTATTTGAAATATTTTTTTCATCGAACATAATGTAAATAATCAAAAAAGCGTTTTGGCGCTTTTATTCACAATGAAATGAAAAATAAAGTGTATGAGTATGAGAATAATATCTTTCTGATTTGAACAGCAGTACGAGCCTAAAGATTGCAGAAATGTTGATTTTTCGAGAGACAAGCCTTAAACAATGTACGCGCGGTGCTGTATCTAGTGGCTAGAATAAATTGTGTGTGTTTATTTATTTATTGATACCATGTCACCACCCCATCTCATACCACGAGCGGCGTTAATACAAGCTAAGGAAAAATACGCAGATATTATCTTTACGAAAACAGAAACTGAACCATCTCTTCTACAATTCACGGATAGTCCCTTAGTCGGTTTTTACGACACCAATGTGATGAGATAGGGTGGTGACATATTTTATTCTTACTCCGTCACCACACGGAGAATATCTAAAACATGTTATAATGTAAATGATTACTTGTCCTTCAGTCTTGATCAGTCTATTGCTCTATCGTGCCACTCCTTCCGATCATAACCAACCATATTGCTTGAACTATTTGTCTGCTTTGTATAGTAACTAAAAGCCAATTATCTTTCTACAAGTGCAGTGTACATGCATTGTAGCTAACAAAACCAAAGATAAACACTAATATCCTTCAAACTTCTTGCACAAAGGTATCCACACAAACTCTATAGAAGTTATCTATGAATGTACCTAGTGATAGTTTGACAGATATCTGAAGTTTAGACAGCAACGTTATGACTCTGTAACCGATGCTTCAACTAATATTGTTCAATAGATACAAACTTACACATAGTTGTACAAGTTTGGTATAAAGTACTAATACTTACTTTGGTATGATTTAATTAATATTATACCAATGAATAGTGAAGTAGGTATGTCTGTCTTGTCGAAGTGTGAGGTTAATTATACATTAATTCTAGGTAAACATTTGATACTGGCTCAGTGAAATTTTGGGCGCATGATTTGGTTATATTAACAATCCACGTGTACCATATATGGTACACGTGCATAATGCAAGATAACAGACATAAATTAACAGACAAGATAATCACTTGTATCTAACTCACAGCACTTACAAAATATAATATTCCTACACTTATAATTAAATGGCCATTTATCTAATTAAACTCCGTTTAACAGACACAATAGAAAAAAAAAACAATTATGACCGGCATCACAGCTATTGTGTTAACGAACTCATAATACTAAAAACACCTTAAATAACTGACAAAATTAAGAAAGAAAATTAAATGCATAATACGATTTCAAACCGTTAAAATTTAACATGAAAATTTACTTAATTTTTTTCTTAATATTAGTCTAAATTATTCTGCCATCGGTATAAAAAGCCTCACTTGGCTGATGCTGCAATGTTGGCTTAATGATATTACCATTTTAACTTACCTTACTGCCTCATGAATACTTGAGACTACTCCCTACCCTAAAAAAAGGTTGATGAAATACCAATTTGCATTTATCATTTCATTTTTCGCCGATTTAACATCCCCAGTAACAGGAAAATACAAAACAAAAACACAGTAAATATTCCGTTCTACTTAAAACAGAAACGTAAATTATTTCATCTTAAATTTATACAACTCTTAAAGTATCAATTAACGTATTAAAAGCCATTAAGTCGTTTTTAACTTGATTGTAAAAATAGGACGAGTTGCATGGGAGAATATAAACAAAGATAAACGTAGCTTCACTTAATTATAAGCAGTAATAGTAACTAACTTACCTTATTTGGAAAATAGAGCACTGTTTCAATAATCTAGACACAGTTTATTAGTTCAAAACTGCGCAGATATCGAAACTAGTCAAAGAAATCGTTGATTATCACACAAAAATCTTTATGTCTACTGCAAACACTCAAAATTCACCACAATAATAAAATTATCCTTGCACAATTATTATCCACGTTATAGCATACAGTTTCACTTTCAATAAATCGTTCGTGATCAGTCACGACTGAGAAAGGCCGCAGCCAACGCAATATCAAAACACGATCTCCGCAAAACTTCTATCGAAGTGTATCGAGAGCACAGATTACATAGACCGCCCGCAACGTACCACGCCGTCCGGACGCCGAACAGCGACTGTGATAACGATATTTCCTACGAATGAACCTCCGAGGCTCCGAACCTCTCTATAGAGCGTAAGCTCGCCTCTCTCTCACCGCTTGCCGGTACTTAACGCACCCCAACGACAAGCGATCTGAACTCTCTTTTCATAACAACAAGAAACAAATTTCAACTCTACATCCTACCACGAATGCGTCTCGTTGGAAACGCGTAACGAGTTTACGGTACGTAAATCGTAGTGGATTTGTTTTGTGGCCCAGCCATAGTAATCCGGTTCTTCGTCTTGGAACTCACAAAGCACTTTTTTCCGAATCAGTTCCCGTTAAATACATACTTCTTTTTGTACAACCTGCAGCTAGTCTATATAGGGAACGCGGAATCACCGCAATGAACAAGATGCCAACTTTCTAAACTAAACCTATAAGATTGGTCTATACTGATAGTAAATTACTCTATTTTTATTGGTAGTCGGGACGATAATAATAAGGTATTTAGAAGATTGGATATATCGGTTGCGCGTTGCAGAAGATTGTCGCTCTTAAACAAGCTGTTGTAATTACGCAATGAATTTTATCGTCGTGCATTTCTCGTCAACGTAACATTTTCAAATTAATAAGTTGTGGTATTACTTTCGGTGTCTATTACGCGAGTTGCGGTTGAAGCCTTACAATAACGCGGCGGTAAATTGGATATCAGCCCTCTGAACCAGATTATACTACCTTGCGAAGGCTGCCGGAGGTTACGCAAGGTTGCGTCTATAGTAGTTGCAAATAGGTCGCGCAAATTGCTTTGTTTACCTCATAAAAATAGACGTAAGTTGAAACGAAGTGCATTATATAAGACAGCTAAAGTGCACATATATGTAAAGGCTTCCAAATATTGAAACCGTAAACCCTTTCGAGTGATCCCACTACTATCTCGAAATAGGTCAGCGCGGTGCGCGTTGAAACGATCGCACCCTAACCTTAGAATGAATACACCTGACATGATACGCGGTAAAGTGGAAAATTGATACTTTGTGAAATTACACAAATACCTTTATCTGAGATGATACTTTTTTTTCTAGTACGTAACACTGTACCTACTTTAAACGTAGCTTCCCGATTTCATCTAGAGAGATTTGTAACTACATTATAGGGTGAGAGAGTAATAATGTAAAATGTCACCAATCTATCCCATACCGTGTATATCAAGCATACAGATTTGGTCAGACTGGCAATTGATCATGACCAGCATTTGTTATCGTTCGATCCCGAGACTAACAAATATTTGTGATTTTGTGTGGCATTGAGCAGCTTGAATATTTCAATTCGGTTTTTTAGAGATAAATATTCGTATCTTGGTTTCCTTAACTTATTATAGGAATGGATTTCGACACTGTTCAGCTTCGCTATAATTGCTTATCGCAAAATTTTCCTTAGCAGAATTTCATGTACTGTACAATGAATACGTCACTTAGACCATAAATAACATTATGTGAATATGTGACGAATATTACACAAATCAACATTATTGCCCTTTTACGTCACAGTCAAATGATTACATCGCTATTCCCTTCAAATGTCTTCTAAGAAATATCTATCGCATTGTCATTTAACAAAAAAAAGTAAACTTCAATTGACAGATAACCTTCTACAAAGACTTTATTTAACATTTGTACGTGACTTTACTTTTGTGGTGATCCCCGTCGAGACGTCTCTATGGCACCAGTAGCACTCGAAGATGACTGACTGTTATATCAAAAGTGTTGTTCGTACTTCGGGGGAAACCAATAAAGTTACTACAAGTACCATTATATTGAATGAACGTATCATTGATCTAACATCGAATAGAGGATAGAATATACAAACAAAATATATGATACAATATAAAATGAAATAGTACAATAATAGGTTTATTATGTATTTGTTTTATTGAGAGATTTATTTTATTGTTTTCCTTACTAAATATATATAAATAATATTATTTGGTGAACCTCTTGTATTGTTGTTGATTTGCAATATTTCTGTTACTTACTACACTTACTAGAAATGTCGAGTTTATTGTTTTTATTCCAGTTTTTGAGTGAGTCAATAGATTGTTCTTTATTTATTTCAGAATATTTTTCGTGTTTGTTGGTAGTAAACCGACAAACTATGTAGGTATGTATTCTATATGATGATATCTTCTGTCCCCTGTTGTACTAGAGCCCCTTAAAGGACAGCCAGGTCGTTCTGCAATAATTCTCAAAATGCTGTTGGAGCTCCCCCTTAATCGCTACATCAGGGATGCGGCATATAAGAAACATTTTTGAAAATATAGAGTTTGAGAAACCGGTAGATCATACACCATAAAAAATAACACACAGACCATAATAATCTTACAAAACTGCATTATATTAATTTGTGATAAAAATTAAATATTAGAGATTTTATTTATTTATTTTTAACTTATTTTGCCTTTTAATCTTTGCATAGCTATGGACATATTTGGATATCGAGCCAAGATCTCGTCTGGGCGAGAGGTTAAGGAGTCTGGGGCGTTTACCCAAAAAAGGAATACCTACACACTTTCAAAATCGGCCTCGAGCATGAAATATTATCCGTTTGTTTTTAATAAAAAAATTAACTTCCGCACTTAGAATCATGCCCTTTGTCGCAGGGACTTTACAAACATCAATTTAAAACACAAATAACATCCAAACTCAGGACTTTGTTTATGTACCTTACATACACAAAGAATGTCCTACGTAAGATTTGAACCCGCGACCTCGTGCACGTTAGCCGCTACCACTACCGCCATACCACCGAGTCTGTTATCAGTACCATACGTTTTTATCAATTTTAAAAGAATAATCCTCACAAAATTTCCTTAACTTCTAACATATAGTATTCAAGACAACCCTTCCAAAAACTAAGACAAGAAATCAATAGATACCCTGATATATTTGTCTGATTATACGCTCGCGCTCACAAGGGAGGCACGCTGCTTTTATGGCCCTGTTATTTTTTATGTGATCAGCACTTTCCACCGCGCGAACACGATTTACAAGACAGTTTAATAAGGCCCAGATTCAGCGTCTATTTACGACTACTGTATTATTAGTAGGGAATAATCCTGAAGTGAAATATTTTGTCGTTTATGTACTGTATTGTTTGCGATGGAGTCTTTAAAAGGTCTTTTTAATAACTAATAATCCTCACACATTCACACAACGTCATCTACTTAGTCCTAAACTAAGCAGAGCTTGTGCCATGGGTACTATAGACTACGGATAAACATACTTTAATACTTTATTATTTTTTTTAAATACATACATATTATACATAGAAACACTCAGACCAATGCAAACAATCATGTTCATGCACACAAAGATTTGCATTGAGCGGGAATCGAACCCGAGACCTCCGCGTAGCAGTTACGCTATATAACCACTACGCCACAGAGGTCGTCTAATTAGCTGAGTCTACAGTTTCTTGGCATGTTTAGACAAAATAAAATTAACAATTATGCTTGCACTCAATAGTTCTTATTCTGTTTAGATTCCTGTAACAATTATTGTAATAAAAAATGTTTCTTGTGTTAAATATCTGTATGCAACTATTCCAATTTCGATATCCCATTCACCCTTGGTATTCATATACTTCCTTTAACCAATAAAATCGAAGACAATACGTATATTAATACGAACTATTTACAGTGTTAAATGCAATCTCCTTTTTAAACAAGGTTATCAAAAGAGAGACCAAGCTACTTTTCAAGAGTACAACTCGAGTAAGGCCTGTTTTCTCATGATCCTGGGTCTTGGATGACAGAGGAACACCGTGGGTTTTCATCAGGCATCTTTCGGGATTCCGACTCAGCTGCCTGCCTGGACCAAATAAGAGTGGTTGGCTAAAAGGTTTCCCACAATATAAAAAAACTTTATTTAAAGTTTTTTTTTAACTATAAGTACTTGTTATATAATTTTTGCTTACTTAATGTCCTTTTACGACTCACATAAGTAAGATGGCGTAGTGATTAATACCGTGTACTTACTCCATCAACACATTAATAAAAAATAATAATATAATGCACTCATCCCATAAAACAACAGTATAATCTCGATGACAAGTTTAATAGTGCATTGTTTACCGGTCATAAAGGCTGAACGGGCCACCGTGCAATGTGAAATACATCAAAATCAAATTTATGAACAAATTAAACGTCAGATGTATTCCATGATTAAATTCTTTTAATAATGAAGACAATTTTGTTTCGTTAAATGTCGTATAAAAATACATACCTATTCATAATTTTTAAACTATCGTTTCGTTATAAAACGTAAACGGAAGATAGGAACGTAACGTAAACAAATAGGAAAATACTCTTCATTCACATATCGATAATTAATATTGTATTATATATTTATATGTACTAGCAACTCACCCCGGCTCCGCGCGGGCATCTAGGTACTACAGAATGTCTCTAAACACCGTTTAAGTACAGCTTCATTAGCCAATTACATTAGAAATGTTTAAATTTATATGGGTTTCTCTACTATATTATGCATGTGTTATGCATATAAACCTTCCTCTTGAATCACTCTATCTAATAAAACCGCATCAAAATAAATTGCGTTGTATTAAAGATTTAAGCATACAAAGGGACATAGGGACAGAGAAAGCGACTTTATTTTATACTATGTATAGATATACTCGGGCTCTCTTCTCGTTTATTCCGAGTAACCTAACGTCTACCAACATACTGGACGCCGAAAACAGCAAAGATAGTTCATTGAAGATAATTGGCCGATCAATTTGCGCCCGAGCTTAGCCGGATAATTTTGTATCAAACGAAAAACATTTGTAGGAAAAACAAATACAATTTTATTACCACCTCTACGTTTGATCTTGTTTACGGTGATTGGATGCTAGTTGATATACATTTGAATTACCCTGGGGTTGTAGAAAGCTTAAGGGTTATGGGGACTAAAACACGAATGTCTACTTATTTTGTTTCTTTAGTATTCAAGGATTGTTTTTATCTTTTATTGCTTGTAGATATAAATGCCTCCTTAAAGTTTTTAAATCTTGTTTGATGTTTAGTTCAATAAAGATCGTATTCGTAGTGTGATTTTTTTCTTTATTCTTAATACATAGTTATTGAAACAAGATTTACTAATATTTCGCAGGAGAAACGGTTTGATGTAGAATCTGTTTCAAGGTTTCCTTTATTGCAATTCATCATAACAGCCCATTAATGTCCCACTGCAGGGACGGGCCTCCTCCCGGGACGGAGGGATACTTGGCCTACTAATACCACGCTGGCCAGACGAATTGGTATAGTTTAATTTTATTGCAATTACTAACTTGTAAAATATCCATAGTTGTTTTTTTACAATACATACAGTAAAAGGTACATTAAAACTTTTTTAAATCAATTTACTCTCCCTTAGCTTTTTATCGTTGTACACACAGCAACTAATCAAGCTAGACACTCATGTACCTTAATACCTTGAAATAAGACACAATTTCAAATGAAAATGTTTAACTTGATGTGTTGCTGTGTGTACTAGTGTTTTTCTCAACACGGATTACGGTTGTCAGATAAATAATGCCTGTAGCATTTAATTCGCTGTTATACTCACAAAATCTACAAAATGAAGTAATTAAAACTATATCAAGTAATTAATAGGTACACTACATTAATAAAAAGATTATGTAATAAACAAATCCTAAAAATATTGTTTACCGTGGCTTTTAACTAAGTATTCCAATTGGTTTCATTTTGATTATTTGAAAGTTTTGCTTTGTTATTCACAGAAAATATTCCGACAAAACAAATTGGTATTTTACGATTTGTCCAAAGAAACACAGTCAATATTATCTGTATTCATTCGTCTAGTCTCCGTTTGCGGGCTCGATTTCCTGTGAAACAGGAAATTTTCCAACGTCCGTTCAGTAACATAGGAATCCTCACTTATTTTACTATTTATCCATCTACTGTTTATAAAATAGCTATTATTTCATTTTAACGTGGAGCTTATTTAAATACTAGATATTTAAAAGTGAATATTTTTATCCCTTAGTAGCTGACCCGTGCCCACTTCGTTGGGCAACAAAAAAATCGCGTCCCTTTTTTAAACATATTTTATTACTGCCCCACTCCTATTAGTCATAGCGTGATACTATATAGCCTATGACACTCCCCGATAAATGGACTATTCAACACAGAAAGAATTTTCAAAATCGGTTTAGTAGATCCAGAGATTACCCCCTACAACGTCACAAACTCACAAACACACAAACTTTACCTCTTAATATTAGTATAGAAGTATAGATAGATGGTAATCGACGTCCCCGGGCAATAACCACGTAATCGCAAAAATCAAATTTTACAGGAAAAAATATTTAGTGATTTTTAACCATATCTCTTTAACAAAACATTATTATACCATGTTCAATGTATCAAATGAAAGCTAATTTTTTAAAGAATCAATTTACAGTATTACAGTTACATTATATATTCAAAGGTTTATGTAATACATAAAAGTAACTGTTACATAAAATGTTTTTGTAACGCTTTAACAGTAATTGTATCTTACCGTTTAAAATAATAAAGATGAAGCCAGTAATATCAACTTACAAGATTATTGCGGTATTTTTTTCAAATTTAATAGTACAATAATGACTATTTACTGTGTTCTCTAACCAACTTTTTCAATGAACATAGAAATGGTAACGTACTATTACTGGCTTATTGCCGTGAAATCTAAAGCGTCTCTAAACAGTAAATATCTAGTACCGCAATAAACTTTTTGTATTTAAACTGTATCTTATGTATACTGATATATTTTGACAAGTCTTTTTTGAAACAAAACTACACATAACCACAAAATTATGGCGGTTTAAAAAAAAAAACCAATACACATCAAACATAATAATACAAACAGTCTTCTGTATTAGTTATAGTTAGTAAAATCAAATAAAAAATATAATATGGCATTAAAAATATGAAATTAAAATTGAATGTTGTCAATCTTCATTAACCGACGTTTCTTCAGTAAGTAAGTTGCTAATTTATTATCTTGAGAATACGTCAGTGATTTGTAAAAAATATAGTAGTGTCTTGGAATTCCTCCACTCTTGCACAAGGAATGTAAATCTGTATGGAGTCCATTGCTAATTGGAAAAGGTTGATGATAAGCCGGTTCTAGCGCAATATCTTCAATTGGTGAGCCTGGTTTAGATTTTCGTTCCCGTAGTCTAATTTGAGTTATGTGTTAGGTGTCTAACTCCAAATATTCTTTATCAAAATCGTATTTAAAATAAATCTTACCTGGTTGTGTAGGCGGTACATGAAATCAGATCAACGAATAACATTTCCATATGAATTCCGACGCCAATGGATAGGAGTAACTAATTTTTTGATGTCTGAATCATCAGATTGTTCGATTTCTGTTATGGTGTACTATTCCTTCAGTTGTGTACCTATTTTTATTCTCCCCGTAGCACACATCAGAGTAGTTCGATATTGTAATTAATTATTTTAACAACAAACAACTACCAATTTCTATACAGCATTTTTTTGCCACATTCTAATGCCATACATAGCAGTACTCTATACTATATTTACTCATAATATGAGTAAAAAAGGGTACCCATATTATGGGTATCAAATAAAAGATCCCATCGAGAATAATTTAAAAAATATTCTAACATGTCGAAATATTTTTTTATACTCTTCTGCAATATGGGTATATCAAATGAAACGGTTTGCCGAGAATTTTGAGATGTTAGAAGATATTTACACCTGTTAATTATCTAGGATGCGATCCAAAAGTTAAGTTAACTCGACACCCTACTGACAAAATCACGGTCGTCAATTTGCGTTAGATTAATAATACTCTCCGACAACTTAAGGACGACAAGGTTTTATTACTGAAGGCCGGCGCAGAACTCGTTTAGGCTCATTAGAATTACAGACCCATGACTCTTTCTTCTGCCTAACGTCTACAAATCGTACCTAAAAGTTATCACGAAAGGTCTCGAACGCAGACTGGATGACTTCCAGCCTTCCGAACAAGCCGGTTCGGTAAAAAAACTATACTATATAATATACTACAAGCATACGCTGCGGCAGGTTATACAAAAATATTATACCTCTGTCGTGGTTTATAAAGACTTCCTGAGGATGTTGCAGATAGCTAACACGACTAGGAACTCGCGAAACACATTCTCTACGTGAATCCGAGTGAAAATCGAACAGGGACTCATCTGTAAACACCATTACCGACCACCGGAACAGCTAATCTTTCCAGAGCAAATGTTTACGAGCCCACTATAGTCGTCTCTTGTCCAATAAATACTCTTCTCAGTAGCCGCAGACAGGAGCATGCCTAGCCTACTACTCTTAACATTTCCTCTCTGATTAAATAGCGCCGCTGCTTGATGCACACAATAACATTTTATCATATCAGCCAAACCTTACGGATCAGAGACGTGGTCGCTAACTACGGGCCTTCTCGGAAGGCTCATGGTCACTCAAAGGGCAATTGTTAGTTTAATCAGAAATGAGGAGATACGCAAGAGAACCAAAGTGACCGACATAGCGCTCAAAATTGCCCGGCCTACAGCTGTTGGAGCAGAAAGGTTCTGGCGTGGCGACCGCGTACTGAAAGCGCAGGATGGAGAGACCACTCACACGGTAGACCGACGACCTAATTAGGACGGCGGGAAACCGATGGATGAGGGAGGCACAGCACCGCACAAGGTGGCAATAAGTGGAGGAGGCCTATGACCAGCAGTGGACAATAACATTTAATCAAATTAATCCTTAAATTGTTTTATAACAATTAAGTTTAATAACTTAAATTTGACACGAAAAATAACAGTCTACTTGGGTCATTATACCGCGTAAAATCTTTTGTATATAGTTTTTTTTTTAATTCAAATTTAGAATCGTTAATAAAGTTTAACATAATAAAATTTTTCATCAAAATAATTTTCAAATCGCCTACGTAATGTGCGATACAGGTCAAAAAGTGTTTGTGATGAGCCAGTACAAACGTTTTATCGTGTATTTCAATTCGTATAAATACTGCTACCAACCATTACCGAAAACATCTGCCTCATATTTCACGGCAATAAACTTGTAATCGCGATAACCAAAACTTTACAAGAATTATTTTCCAGTATTACTATAATACCAAATAACAGTTATAAAATTTATAAAGTTATATTGTATTAATTGATTTTTGCCGTATAAAAATGCGATGAAAGTTCCATGCAATAAAACTGTCATTGATCATATTTTCGTAATTAACCGCAGAAAAAATCTATAAAAAATTACATACATGAGTTCTAACCTACAGATGCTAAATATCAAATAAAAAAAATTTCCAGTAATATACTATTACTGGGTTATTGCCCGGGGACGTCGGTATTAGAGATTTACTAAAATAAGAGTAGTTATAAACTGCGCCTTTGTTTAAAAAAATAATGACATTTTAAAAATAGTTCTAAGAATTCAAACTGGCTGCGTTTAATTATGCAAAAGTCAAAACTATACTATGATAGCAAGCGCGTTAATATATATTTATCACACTTTTACGTTGATATTTAATTCCAAACTAAGCAGAGCTTATAATTTGGGCGCGATAACTAGACACCTGGCTCGAAACTCGCCTCACCTCCTGCATACACCATCGCGCTATTCGCTTGGGAACCTGCCTTTTACCCTCGGGAACCTCCCCCCTCTTCCATCAGGAAGACCCGTTCTTCCCTCGGGAAACCATTCCCCTCTTCCCACCGGAACCACTTTCCACCACTCTTCGTTCAGGAACGCCTTCCTCCTCTTCGCACGGGAACCACTTTCCCCTCTGCCTTCGGGAACCTCTTCTCCTTCTTAGCTCGGGAAAATCTGCCCAATCTTCCCTCGAGAACCTCTTCCTGCTCTTCCTTCGAGATCCTCTTCATGTTATTCCATCGGGAACCTCTTCCCCCTTTTACCTATGTTACCGCCCTTCTGCCCCTTTCCATTATTCCTTCGAGGGCCCAAACCCCTATTCCTTTGGGAACCTCTTCCCAGTCTTTCATCGGGGATCTCTTCCTGCAATTCTCGGAAAACCCTTCCCTCTTCTGCTATCGCGAACCCCTTTCCACCACTCTCCCATTCTACTCTCAGGGGCCTCTCTTGCCTCGGAAACCACCCTTCTACCCCCGGGGAAGATCCTTTGTTCCCTCGGAAAGCCCATTCCTTTCCTCTTATTCCCTCGAAAACCTACAGGACGTGGGGTTGGTTCTCCCTAGTTGGTTTCCCTTCTTCCCTCGGAAAACGCTTGCCGTACTCGGCCCCGCTTTTATCCTTGAAGGAAGTAATGTGGGGCAACCCCACATTACTTAGGAGCTAGGCGTCTAGTTATCGCGCCCAAGTTATACATAGTTTTTCAATGCATTTCACGGACGCAGTTTGACTTGCGACATTATACATTTGTATACTCCAAAATTAAGTTTATGTAGGTACGTTTGCTGGCATTAAAATAACCAAAAAAAAATTTTTAGGTACAGTTCCGGGATTGCCATGCTTTAGACCGGACTGAATTAATGAATCAGTGACTTTAATAAATAAATTACACTTCAAGATTTTATGTATCTAACGTAAGTTAGGAAAAAAACTTAAACCAAAAGTGAGGTTAGCTAATTTTGTTTCAAGTTTTTCAAGATGCCTCTTGGTTTTATCAAACGTTAAAAGGGTTTGAAGAAGGTGAAAGTTTGTAAATTGGGTTCTGTTGACTTCATCAGCCATTGTGCTTTAGTTTTTTACTCAATTACAAATTCGGCGAACGTCCTTTAGAGGTAATTCGCTAGATTAGTTAGTTACAACAAGTGGCAACGCATCTGTGATTCCTCTGGTGTTGCAGGTGTCCAAGGGCGGCGGTGATCACATTACCTGCTGGCTCGTTTGCCTCCCATGACTTAAAAAAAAAGTTACTGTAAAATATTTGAGGAAAAATAATTATAATGAAAAGAACAACATAAGTTTTACTTCGTCAAATGAATTTCTTCTGAATTTATGTAAAGAGTAGCTTATTTGACAGTGTTAAGTGACTAAATATTTACTAAGCATATTTTGTATTGTGCTTAACTCAAGTACATAAAATACACACATAAAATACATACTAACCATAAGGCCACCCGAACTCTTGTTTCATGTTTCTCCTATACGTAGGAAACACCCAGACCAATGTCAATAGGCACAAAGATATTCATGAAGCGGAAATCAAACTCACAACCGTTGTGGCAGCCATAGACTATATACACAAGCCACAGAGCTCGCCAGCTGAACAGATTTATAGGTCTATTTTATATACAAAAGGAGGAAACAGAAAAAGGGAGACAAACAGATCTTATCACGGTCTCCATCACGAAGGAAAACCGCCGTCATATTTTGTAGTAGGAATTTTGCCCTCTATGTAAATTTAATATAAACAGAATAAAGTGATTTAACCAATGAATAACTTTATTGTATGTACATAGTTTCAAAAATTAATAGAAAATAGACTGTATCATGGATGATTATTTAGTCAATATTCTTTGAGAAAAAACTAAATAACTTAAACAATTTCGACGAAATTTCAAGTGGACTAACTTTAGATGCTAAAGACAAACACAAAAAAAACCTACAACCGAATTGAAAAACTTCTTAATTTTTAATATATCACTTAATGGATAACCACTACTGAACATAGGCCTTTCCTAAAAAACAACAAAAGATCAAAATATCCAAAATCATTCCAAAATATCTCCATATTACAATCATAACTATTTTACGCACCGTTAACATATTTCATATTTTACACACGGCAAAATATTACAGCAGGGACTCAAAAGAAACCGTGATGGTTCTGGTTCAGAATACCATCAATCAAGTCATATCTCACTGCCTACACCACTTTATACAAAGTACACATCATTACTACAAAATAGATAAAAGTCCCCATGTCTTTTAAGTCAAACTTGCAGATCAAGTCATTTTGTTACTTTAAAGTTAGCAGGAACTCACAATAAGGTACTTGCGGTAAATAAGGACCACCTTAATCTTTATGTGTAAATGTAAGGTGCTGTTATCATTAAAAGTGTAATTTTAAAGCAATGGCTCTTGATACCCACCGGCTCTTGTTACCCGCAGGTAGCTTAGTCTATTTATCCTGTGAATAGACTATGTGACTAAAGCAGATTTGTAAAGTGTTTTTGTTATTGTAATCACAATACAACTTAGAATAATACCAAAAAAATATTCAAGGGTGTACATTTCTACGTTTGACGCTCGATTCGTGTTATATTTTCTGGATAAACGCCACAATTTATCATACCTATTTAATTTATAAGACTACGCCTTCACGTCTCTTAATTATTTCTTTAAACTGTATGCCAAAAAAACGATGGATGGATTGTGTGAAAGACGATATGGCTGCGAAGAGTGTTACTTGTGAGATGACGTCTGATAGGAAAGTATGGAAGAAGAAGACATGCTGCGGCGACCCCAAATAAAATTGGGATAAGGGCAGGGGAATGATGATAATGAAACTGTTTGCCAAAAATAAATAAGCAGGGTGAAATGAATATTAAATGCTTACATTTTCACGATTTTAAAAAAACGGAACCCCAAATAAATATCATTTAACTTCTTCCATTCAAACCACGTTTTTTTCTAAAAAGCAACACAATACAACGAATCTTTTTAGTATCTCAGAATCTTAGCATATGCTAACACGCCAATACACATGCATATTATGTAAGTACGTGGTACTCTAGCTATGTGAATATCAACATTGTCACAGTACAACCAGTAGTCTATCTCGGCCGAATATTTATTATAAATGCCTACGGCTGCGCGGTACGTTAACATGCGATAGGGCTGCCTAAGTGCCCACCTCCAGCTTTTTATTTACATTTACCTACTTTCCCGCTCGTTACTGCGGCACAGTCGCAACTGTTCACTCCGCGAAACCACCGCTATCGTGAGCGTGTAGGTATAACTCGCGTTTCGTCCGTTTCTGTGAAGTCGAAATACTGTATATATTTGTACTATGGTGGTACTCCAGCTATGTGAATATCAACATTGTAGATAAAACGTATTCACAGCGACATATAGGTACAAATATATGTATAGTATAGTATACATTTCCACAAAATGAGAGCCCGAGGCAACGAACTGAAAATAACAGGAGCAATAGTTGTTTACTTTTGTGTTTGAACACGTTAATAGGTGCTTAAAACTGTACCAATGTGACTCTGTAGGAGACGAAACTTTGTAGTGGTCATTACACGTTTTTGTTAGTTATTTGTGTTTAAGGAACACAAAATAATAGTAACTTACTGTAAAGTAGGAACAAAATCTTAACACATTTACTTTAAGCTTTGCCTTATTGGACCTTTTAAAGATAAGAAGATATCTTCAAACTGATTCTAGTTCTATATTCTGTAGCAGGAACACAGTTCTTGTCATTCCTATTATTTGTGTCATTAGCGACGTAGTGATTAGAATACTATATCTCATAGTTACGAGTAGTACAGTCACGAGCAATAATATGTACACATTGTCAAATTTTTTAAACAATCTGGACCTTTATCTAGACATTAGAATACCAAAATTATTTCGTAATTTAGAAGAGGTTCCGTACAGTTTTGAACTAATCTTCGAACATTCAATTTTGGATTAGCAGAACTTTAGATAACTGTATTACAAAATGTGAAAATGTGTACATAATTATTGCTCGTGACTGTACATAAAATAAATATTGTGTAATTTAGTTTGTTAATACCAGTGAGATGGACATATCATCTGTTTTTGGAAATAAACATTCCACCAATCAATAGTTTATTAAACAAATCCAACTCATGCAGTTCATGCACCCTGAATAGTGACACTTGCGCTGCATTCTATTCGTGTTATCAGCATACCTTACGCATGTTTGCACTAATATGCTGTATAAATAAATTCTCCACAACTTATTATAAAGACCAGAAACATAATACTGTTAATAAACTTGTACAAAAATATATTATTCCCGCAAATTGTTGTATCCTGAAATCTATCTGTTCCGTCACTCAGTCATAATTACTTTTTCTGAAGCAAAATTTTTTAACTGGCAACACCAAAAGATACATTTTCTTCCTTCTACTCGAAAAAGTTGCTCAACAAGACATTATCCGTTAATTTTAATTCAACTTATCCTTTTGGAGCTAATCTAATTATGTAACTAGAAATTCTCAGGGGCGTTGCCATGGTAACCGTCACTTTACCAAGATTTTTCTCATTCACGTGAATTTTTGTGAAGAAGGGTTCCACCATTAGTTCCTAAACAAATACAGGAGGAAGGAAATTCGTAAATTCTTTTGTTAGTAATAAGGCGAACGGTGCATCGAACAATCTTCTTGCGAACAAAGAGGTTGGGGGAGAAGTTCCTCTTCTTTTATGCAATTGTTATTTTTGTGACGTCAGCGTGTTAGTTGTTGCCTACGACACCACAGATCGATGTCAAACGACACCTTACAGAACATTTATTTGACGTTATGAGGGAAATAAGCAAGGGAGAAATACGTTTATTTGACAGCTTTTATTTTCCTAAATAATCATGTTGTTCACCACGAGAAAATATATGTGAGTTATCATCTATTATCATAAAAGTAATAAAACTTTATTCTTCGTGTGTTTTTTTTACAAGTGCTTGTCTATGCCAGCACTGCGCACTTCACAGCATAGCAATATAGATCAGTAACATTGTAACATTTCTGCTTGGAGTTGGATTGGGGACAACGATGATACCAACATATACACCCTCTTACTGAAGAGAGAGAAGAGGTGACTACATCTAAACTTATCCCCCATGCTGCCAGTCTTAGCAGAGCGTGTCAATAATGAGTTTTTATAATCGAACCTAATTGTATTCTCTGATTTCAATATCAATGTACATACATAAATGGTCATCCTAAAATCCTCTACAAAATAAGGGTCATTTGCAACCACGAATGCTACTCACCATTTCAAACCTCAAAATGTTCAGTTTACACATTTTAAACCACACAATGTTAAGTTACTTAAATACTAAACGAGCATTCGAAATTGTGCTCATTAACTAGATTTAAATGCAGTCGCGGGTAACATACTAAATAGTGAGGCAAACGTTATTAGGGTTCCGTTGAATTAAGGCGGGTTTCGGGAATGCTGGAAGAATTAGGGTTATATTCTCACTGAGTAAAATAGTTTCAAAAAAAATTTGCTCTGTTAGTACTGCGGCGCAATTTGTGTTTTAACGTTCCGTCCTTTATTTATAAGCTTGTAAAACTCGGCTTCTCTAGGATTAATATCAAGTGAGGGAGTTATATTTTTAAAAGAATGAAAGTGGTAAAATAAATTCTTTTAATTTTGTAGTACAATTGGAGACAAAAATACGTAAATAGTTGTTGTGCTTTAGAATGGTGTATAAGTTCTTTCCAAAACAAGATGTATGCTTACAACACGTCTATAAGATTGATGTCAGCAGAAATTGAAAAAGATCTTGACAGGATCTGTATGTGTTCAATAACTTCTGTAACCACAGAATAGATAAATGATGTGATGTGCATATTTTAAGCTTAACACCTTTATATTATCTACCTAAAGTGCGACTAGCTGTGGAAACCTGTAAATGACTTTCTGTTTTTTACTGATAATCATGTAATGTGTATTTATAGTCGTTAGTTTTCCTAATAAAATAAAATAAAAATAGAATAAAAAAATAATACGGTAACAAAATAAATGTACTTAACCACCTAACCTAACTAATTAAAAGTAATGACTACTTACTATTGTGACTTGCACCATACACCAAATATTTTGTATCAAAGTGCCCAATAATATACCTAGTCGGGTCGTAAGTTCTGTCACATCCATATTTTTTTTATCTTCGAATACTGGCCACATATGCTTCGACTAATTTTAAAAATAGAACATTCGCCCTTTTCAAATATAAAGAAAGTAATCATTTTTATTCATTTTCAAATATGGAGTGGTCGCAAAAGGAAGATAGAGTCGCGGTTATCGCGTTGCACCGCTGTGGTTACGCGCCAACAGAGATTTTCAACTTTCTGAAAAAATTGAAAATAACACTACGGTTTGTTTATCGCACTATCAAACGGTACACTGAAGATTCAAGCTTCGAAGATCGTAAGAGGAGCGGCCGACCTCGCACAGTTAGGACACCAGCGGTCATCAAAGCCGTGAAGGCGCGAATTCAACGAAATCCCGTCCGGAAGCAAAAAATCTTAGCTCTTCAGATGGGCCTAAGCAGAACCACGATTAAAAGAGTGTTAAATGAAGACCTAGGACTACGAGCTTATCGTAAAAAGACCGGACATTTTTTGAATGAGCGTTTGAAAAAAATTAGGCTGGAAAGATCCCGAGCTTTGTTAAGGCGGTACGCGGGAAAAAAATACCGCGAAATTTTGTTTTCCGACGAAAAAATTTTTAACATCGAAGAAAGCTACAACAAACAAAATGACAAAGTGTATGCCCATAGCAGTGAAGAAGCAAGCGCGCGTATTCCAAGGGTGCAGCGTGGGCATTATACTTCGTCAATCATGGTTTGGCTTGGAGTCAAAGTCAAGTCAAAGTCAAATAGCTTTATTCACTTAGGTTACAAAGTAACACATGCAAATCGTTATACATGTAGTAGAATAGTATAGAGAAAAATGTCTGCCAAACTACTACCACTTTCGCAGACGACTATAGTAGAGCTCTGAGAAGAATGTGGCCAAGAAACTCAGGCCACTCTTTTCAAAAATAATAATTTGACTTTGTTACAATTACCAACAGCAGCGTGAAGAATGATGTGTGCAAGCAAATCTTACATGCATAGCAATTTAAAGTTTAATTGATAAAAAAAAATTTCATTGTTAATAAATTGATTTAAAAAAGCTTTAATTGCATGGCACGTTCATCAGTCATCTCGTCACTGCGATATCCGACAGAAATTAACACACAAGCATTTGTGTCGTCAAGTTGATTTTGTTAATCTTTAAGTAGTTGAGAATGGAATAGAATACCATTTAGATAATATAATTAAATACATTTACAAATGCAAGTGAAGTATTTCTATCGTTACAATAACAAATAAAACTGTAAAAGAAAGTAATAAGGTAGTAACATAACATCCGCACAACTACCTAGGTTAAGCCACAATCTACACCATGGAACAAGCAACATGAAATCACGATAATTGAAATCTAAGCCCATGAGTTTTTGTCATTAATATAATCGTTTATTGTATAATCTCCTTGTAGAGTCTCCTATACAGGATTAACTGAGGTGTTTTTTTGTGAAAAAGGTGTAAAAACCAGTGCCGTTGTATACCAAAATACCGTCCTAACGAACATAGTGGAACCTCTTTCCCAAACAATGTTCGAAAACAGACACTGGATATTCCAGCAGGATTCTGCGCCAGCTCATAGGGCACGAAGCACGCAAGACTGGCTGACCGCCCGAGGAATTAACTTCATTGGTCATGAAGACTGGCCCTCTTCTAGTCCAGATCTAAATCCACTGGACTACAAGATATGGCAACATTTGGAGGAGATTGTCTGTGCTAAACCTCATCAGAATTTGGAGTCTCTCCGAGCATCTCTGGTTAAAGCAGCGGCAGAAATAGACATGAATGTGGTGCGTGCTGCGATCGACGACTGGCCGCGTCGATTACGGGCATGTATTCAAAATGGGGGAGGGCATTTTGAATAATGTAAATAAATTTGGATTGTGCATTTAATTACCTTTCATTTCATATATAATTTTTAAACAATTATCAAAAACTGTATCATTAATCACATTAAAAGTTTTTGACAGAACTTACGACCCGACTAGGTATGATCCTACGATGGTTTTCTATGACCCGCATCTTCATTGCCTACAAAATGTTCTCAACAACAAAATTCAAACGGAAAAGACAAGAATAAAATGTTCATTTTATTGCCTGCTCGTAATATAAAACCGTATTGTTAGAGGATGTATTGGAGTTTCATACTAATGTTGCTCGAGTATTGGAACAGAGTAACCTGGGCACTCTTTACTGAGGTTGAATATTTGTAGATAGATATACGGTCAAGTAAGGATGCGCTGTGTAAGCAATCATTCATTGTAAATCAATCTTAGTAAATATTCTTTTGTAGTTTCGGTTGTAGATCTCTTAGTATTTGATATCGCTATGCTAAGAAAATGCAAATAGTAAATATCATCATAACAGCCCTTCAATGTCCCACTGCAGGGACGGGCCTCCTCCCGTGACGGAGGGATATTTTTATATTTACTAACACCATGCTGGCCAGACGGATTGGTACAGGATTTAATTTCAAGTTTTCCTTCTTTTTATTTCGTTAAGATGATAGTCCCTTAGTCAGTTTTTACGACACCCATGGGGTGAGATATGATGGTGACATATTGCATTCTTACTCCTTCACCACAGAGAGAAATAGTAACTATAACGTAACGTAATGACCCGATATTTTAAACGTAATGACCTGATAGTTTTAGGCTTATTCATCAAATAAAAACATAAAAGATAAACCATTACTGGGCATACACCAGCCTGCAAACGTGTCCGTTGCATGTTCTTTTATTTGTGCTTACCTCATCCATTGGGTGTCGTAAAAACCGACTAATATTATCTTTACGTAATAAAAAAAGGAAAACTTGAAATTAAACCCTATACCAATCCGTTTGGCCAGCGTGGTATTAGTAGGCCAAGTAACCCTCTGTCATGGGAGGAGGCCCATCCCTGCAGAGAGGGACATTAATGGGCTGTTATGACATCCATTGATGACCGCCGTTTTTATTAAGTAGTCTATCCACCGCTTGAGAAATTTTCCCACTTAATGACGCATCATTGGATACGCAAAAAAAAACATAATTAAATACTTATATGTTAAGAAATCCTTAGCTCATGTCTCACTGTAGGAAGATGCCCGATAAATCCTGAAGAAACGAAGACTACAAGACCACACAGACAAAGCGCATTAGAAGGTCACCTACGGACATAAGATAGGGTATGTACTCTTCCTCTGTCCCTCACCATCATAAAAAAATACTTACAAATTTACATAAAAAATATTCAAGCTTAGAATTATTCAAGAATCCAACGTTAAAAAATAAGGATAAAAGTATCACCCACGAGACTCGTTGATCTATTTATTCAAAATAATATTCTTCCGAACATAATCCCTTAGAGAAATAAGACTGATTTTTACTGAATAATATTTAGAGTAATTATAAAAATATCTAACTAGGTCGAATCCATTATAGAATCGAAACAAAAATCAAAAGTTCTGTAATCACCTACAAAGTTCATAAAAAGGGGAGAAAAGGACACAGTTTACTATTCTCTGGAGAATTATTCTAATAATTTACACATTGCCAAGTGGCGCGGTGACAATTACTAATTTGCGAATAAGCAAATTTCCTTTTAAACGTCCTTGCTTGTAAGCTCGCAATTACCTTGATGACTTGTTAGTTAATGGGTTTTGATGAAAATGTTTAGGGCGTTGGCTAAATGTTATAGTGTTTTATTATTTGTTTTATGGATTACGGAATTAATATATAGCTCGGTCACATCTCCGTGTGGTGACGGAGTAAGAATACAATATGTCACCATCCCATCTCATCCCATGGGTGTCGTAAAAACCGACTAAGTAGTCCCTTCCTACTATCCTTAAATATCATCTTTAAACAAAAAGAAGGAAAACTTGAAATTAAACCCTATACCAATCAGTCTGGCCAGTGTGGCATTAGTAGGCCAAGTAACCCTCCATCACGGGAAGAGACCCGTCCCCTCAGTGGGACATTAATGCTGGATGGATGGACTGTTATGGTGATGATGATTCAGGTCACAACAATGTTACTGTGTCACGGTATTCCGTTCTGCAGATATACCATTCATATCTATATTTAACCTTATTTGAAACTTGTACGGATTCAGTGTTGTACAAAATTACGTATCTACTACTTATTAACTAAATATCGCTTATGTAATAGTAACAGAAGCCTTACATTAAAATCCTTATAATTAAATAATATTACGTTGAAATAGGCTTACCGTAGAATTATATACCATAACAAATATAATTGTATCAACTAAAATATGTAGGCATTGCTGCCTTACCTACTCCCGTGGCTACTACTTACATGTAATTACATGGCGTATACACATGCGTCTGTTTACTTATGTTTATGAACTATAGATTTAAATGACTTACTTAGTTAGGACGGCGGAAAACCAATGGATGAGAAAAGCTTAAGACGTGGGAGGGACAAACTCAGGACTTGGCTCAAGCTGAAGGTGGAAATATTTTTCAAAAGAAGCCTATGTCCAGTTGTGGACATCAATTGACTGATATGATAGTAGATTTATATACAACCATATACAATCCATACTAATATTTTAAATGGGAAATTGTGTCTGCTTGTCTTTCACAGTAAACCGGAGCGACGAATTGACGTGACTTTTTAAGTGGTGATAGTTGAAGGGATGGAAAGTAAGTAAATGCTACTTTTTTTTCTTCTGTATCCAAGAAAGGAGAACAGAGCTACCCCGAATTTATCGCGAGCGAAGCCGCGGGCAAAAGCTAGTTATACATATTGGAAATTCAACTTAAAAACAAATAAATACATAGTAGAAATTTTAATATTTTTAGTGTAAAATATTATTATGTTAATTTACTTTCAAAAACATAAAGAACAAAGTTAAATAAAATCAAAAAGTTTCCAATCCTATTTGACTTTACGTCTACTCAAACATTGGATACCGCGCAAAATCTAACAAAACTATTCTTCCATCTTTGTATAACTTATATTTTCAAAACCAACGTCGGCCTCATCAATTTTATTACAGAATGTTATAACTTAGATTCATCGGAATAACATGAGATAACTCTCGGATAGCCATACTTCGTATATTCTGAAATCTAACAAAAGAACCGAAGGGAACTTTGAATTCGTAAGCTAAGCAAAATGTATTCAGCGAACGAAATGCATTCCATATTCTTGTACCTATTGCCATTATATTTTTCTTGTATTATGACCACTACATTTATACAATCTCGTGAGTTTCAATATTTATGTATAGTCGAAAACGAAATGGCTTTATCAGTTTTGACAAAAAATTCTATCATAATTCAAATTCATTAAGATCGTTATTTAATGTTTATGCGTGAGCTTGACGTCATTGGTTGAACGTATTCAAAACTATGCTTAGATTAAAAGTGCAATCTATTTTAAACTTTCACTTAACGCAATAAATAATAAAATCTACTAACACAATACAAATGTCACTAATTAAACTGTAGAGTTTGTATGTGAAAAACCATGAAAAACCATTAAATAATTTAAAACTAAAGTCAACTTGTTACTTGTGACATTACAAGCTTGTCATTTCAGAAAAACTGAAAATGTAGAATTTAAATATTGGCTGGTAAGCCACCCAATTGTTGGCACCTTAAGAGTAGACTTCGTGTCAGACTAAAATATAAAATATCATAAAATGATAAAATACTTTAATCTTTTCTTATACTCAATCATTATTATGTGATTGAATAGTATTAAATAAATATTATTGGCACTAATGCCAATAAAAGGATTCTGATAAATTTATTGTTGCTATGTTGACACATGAAATAAATAAAATATGATAAAAATATTAAATAAATAATATTTGAAATTGAATAATCATACTGAACTTGAATAATCTATAGTGTTTTCTTTCTTTTTACTCACTTTTAACTCTTAAGTGCCAATAATTGTAGGACTTCTAACGATTAGGTGGTTTACCCTAATTTATTTTACATTATAAAATTACGAAAACTTTAAATTGAAATATGCGCCGATGACGTCATACAAGAAATGATAGGGATGGACATAGAAGAAAAAAAGAGAGAAATTCATTAGATTATAACGTTTTACCGAAAATATGCTCAAGTAACAGTCAATAACGTTGACTTTACTATTTGTTTTTATAAATACCTAACGACTATTTGCTAATACAAGAGAACTGATATGTCAAAGTAGCGTCATGATTTAGCTGATGTTTTGTTGAGCGATATTGAACCTAATAGTTTTATGACATGCAACTAACAGTAACTCTAGAGGTGATAAGGCCATTTAGTTCTCGACTATACAAAGTACTAGAAAGAGATAATACATTCTCAAAGAAGTGTTCAAAATTAGTTGTGTAGTGAGGTCTGACTGGTTACAGTGCCGACCTTTTTGCTTCCTATGTTAACTGTCAGCAGAAGAAAAAAAAAAGGGACATTTACACTGCATGCATTTTTACTACGACCCCTATCTAGAGTAGTTGTTTTAGTAGATGGCAGCTACAGAAAGTTCTCCGTTTCGATTCCCGTGTAACGTAAAACTTTGTTTGTATTAACATGTATAAATAAATATTTTTTTTTTTTAAATATTTAACCATGTTTTGCTTAGTCTGGGTCTAGATAGCAATGTGTAAGATCTATTAATATAAAAGCCTGCATTAAAAACATTAACATCAGATTAATATAATAAAGCATACAAACTATTAAAACACATAATTACATCTCATGTCATAATAAATCTTCGCGTGTAATGTAAGCGAGGACAATGTACCTATTCTAATAATAATTACTGGGAAACAAGAGGGAAAACTCCGCTTACTAGCTCCGCGTTAGACACAATTCCCTCAGGGGTGAAATTCACGCGAAACAACAAATTGCTTCTGTTTGCATTGTCTCTTCATAAACTCTTGGGTGTTATTGTCAAAATAAAGATGTAACTTGATTGTTTGTTTACCTTTTTTCTTTTAGTCATAAGCGAGAGAGAAGGTGATGCTTGTTTGCGTCTGGCTGTCATATTTTTGCGTTTAATGTCGGAAGTTTGAGCCTTGTGATGTTGTCGATCGCGATCAGAGTAAGATCTTTTAGGGTGACTAATCCAAGTTTATATTAATAGAAGGGTCCTCATTAATAAGAACACCCTTCCCATCAGTGAAAGTCTCCTATCACAGCTCGAAATGCAATTCTATGAACCGTATGAAAAACTGCATCTACCGCGGTAGATTAAGCCCTCGTTAGGGTTAAACCATGTGTCGCCGGGCTTTTACAGACATCATAAATTGATGACAAAGGACTTTTAGGTTCTCGCGCAAGGCAGCCTCACAACCGCTTTTCCACCGAGGGAGTCACTAATAATATACCGTGTATTCAAATCGGCATTAATAAACATTTAAGACTCATCAAGTTACAAACCTATTTAAATGTACAGATACTTGGCACACTTGAAAATTCGTCATGAAACAATACAGAATGAGGTACAACTAATGAAAACAGAGCAATCAGAGGGAATGTAGTGGAAGTTCAAAGCCAATCGCGATGAGATGTTGTACAAGAACAAATACAAATAAACGTAGATTACTACTCTGTGTTCCACACAACAGAGGTTGAAGGAAAAGCAACGAATTTAGGTATTCATTCTTAGAAACAGTGAGATACAAACTCCTTTGTTGTTTAAATAAATTCTCTACTGACATTTTAAATGGAGTTCTAAGAATGAGACTGGCTTTAAATGAAGAGACATGAACTACTGAATGTTGTTTTTTTAACCAAGTAAATACGAATTTAGAATGCACAATATTATATTAAGAAATCTTATACCATTAGGTATTAATGTCCCACTGCAGGGACGGGCCTTTATCCGTGACGGACGGGTATTTGGCCTACTAATACCTCACTGGCCAGACGGATTGGTATAGGGTTTAATTTCAAGTTTTCCTTCTTTTTATTTCCTAAAGATAATATTGACGAATAGTCCCATAATCGGTTTTTATGACACCCATGGGATGACATGGGGTGGTGACATATTGTATTCTTACTCCGTCACCACACGGATGACGGCAGGTTCCGAATATTTTGCATAAATAGATTTAAAAAACGATTGTTGTAGAAAACATTAATTAAAAACCTTAAAGAATGCCCAAACTAACTAATCCTACACAATAATACATATTTGTCACAAGAAACCTAGAAAATATTCCACATTACTTACAAAACATACTTACTGTTCCCCTCAATTGATTTTTACGACATTTTAGTTCATGAAAAGTAGAACAATTTGTATGCAGTTATAAGTTCGAATAACTCTCAAACAAACATGCCTATTTCTGACAAAATACCCTGTTTTGGGAAAGATAAAAGAACTTTATGAAAGTATAATTTATTCTGAGAATAATGGTTGTGTTTGTTTCAGTCTTATTTGTTTTATATATGAACTAATATCAACTTTATTACCGTACCCATTGCTGAGTTATCATTTTGTAAGTTACCAATTGTAATAGCATCTAGGTTATAAATCTAAAACAAAAAGCTTTAGCCCTGATTTAGTCTACTGTTTGACATTTCGGTAAACATTTTACTCGCCGTGATATTCGGTCAGGGCAAACAGAGCGAAGAACTAGACGTTCCTTTTTTCAATAAATGCTGTAAGCACAGGTGTATAATATAGACCAATTTGTAATGGTAATAACTGTACGCACAACAAGCCCTCAAACAATACATTTTCATTGGAAAATATGTCTTACTTAAAAGCATTAGAGTTCACTGTTAAATACGTAACTTGATTCCTAGCGCAGCAATTTCAGCAAATGACACTTTGATAATAATTAGTGAAATATATCCCCGAGTTGTATAACAGATTAACAAATCAGTCTTCGTCAAATTAAAGTCATAACAACCCATAAGTTTTCCTTTGTAGGGTTAGGCCTCCCCCAGTAACTAGGGAAAACTTGGCTTACTAATCGTAATCATCATATCAGGCAAAAAGCGTCCCCTGCTGGACATAGGCCTTCTTCATATCTTTTCGGTTTTCAGGCTCATATCGACACCAGAAGTATCAATTAACGTAAGGGACATTTTGGCCAAAATGAGTTATATATACCGTTGGATTCGGAATTTCACGCTCTATCGTTTGGCATACTTGAAATTTCTCTATCGTTAAAAAAATGTCCCTTACAGTACACGTTTTCAAAAGTCTAGACTGATTTTTATACTAAAAAAATAATTTAACGGACGTAAATATTTTTACGTGTTAGAAAAATAATGTAAATAGTTCTGAAATGCAATTCAGTCCCTTACATTAAACAAAAGTTTTGTACAATTCTCACAATATGACCTTTACGTTAAAACACAATACATAACTTTACTATAACTTGTCGCTTACCTTAATATACATTCAGGGGCCCACCTTTAATTATGTCTAAAATTTCGAAAAAATGTACATTACGCAGTATTTTTCTTAATTAAAAGTATGAATTTAAAAAAATAAAAACATGTAATGAACCAAATTTCTTAAAAAATCAACTAAATGAGAAACAGCCATAAAAACTGTAAAATTTGAAAAATGACGACCTCGGTGGCGCGCCGGTAGAGCCAGCGGCTGCCGCGCATGAGGTTGTGGGTTCGATCCCCACGCAGGACAATAATTTGTGAGATCCACAAATTATTGTCCTGAGTCTGGGTGTTCTATGTGTCCGTTAATTGATGTTTGTAAAAGTCCCCGCGACACAGGGCATGATCCCTAGTGCGGGAGTTGTCTTTTCTAAAAAAAAAAAAAAATTTAGTTAATTGTCCTAGACATGTTCCATAAGATTTAAGTCTGAACTTCAAGGAGGCCATAGTAATTTTCGAATTACACCGTTATTCAGGTATTACGTTGTGATTTTTAGGGATGTGTGGCCGGGCACTATCATGGATTAACAGAAATTATTCCCCAATAAATGGTGCAATTGGAAAGTCTATGTACGAGCCCCGTAAATGATGCCACCCATAACATTATTGAACCACCTTGGCACACCACAGTTTCAAGGGGCACATGGGGCAAACCTTTTATTTTTGTGCCTGTAAGAACTCTGATGACCTTCACGATAACTTAATGATATCCGATATTCGTCTGTAAACACCACATTTTTCGAATGCTTAATATAATGCGTATTGGCAAGGCGGCAACCATGTTCGGGAAGCGAGGTACAAGAGTATGGTACACACAGCAACACATCAAGTTAAACATTTTCATTTGAAATTGTGTCTTATTTCAAGGTATTAAGGTACATGAATGTCTAGGTTGATTAGTTGCTGTGTGTACAATAAGCACCTTACTACTAAGACCAAGATGGTTGTCTTTCAGGCTTCCATCTTAAGCATACTCTTGTACGGAGCTGAAACCTGGACATCCTATGCAAAACAAGAACGTCGCCGTCGTCTTAACTTATGTTACATGCGTTGCTTACGAAAGATCTTGGGCTTAGCATGGCAAGACAAGATGACAAACGAGAAGGTTCTAGAAATCGCACAGCTGCCTAGTCTGACAGTGCTTCTTATAGAGACGTCTGCGTTGGCTATGTGCATAGGATGGAACCCTCTCCATTACAACGACGTGTTCTTCTTGGTGCAGTAGCGCATGGAAAAAGAGATGCTGGGAGGCCGCTGCTTCGTTTCAAAGACTGAACCAAGCTAGACATGGCAGCATTTAAAATCGACCACCGTGACTGGGAGAAGCTCGCGGAAAAACGTCCTGAGTGGCGCAAACGTGTCGGAGAGGGTCGCAAATTTTGTAATGAAGCCTGGATTGGAGTGCTTGCTGACAAGAGACAGAAACGACATGAACATGGTTCGACACAAATGTCCAGTTACTTCTTTTGTCAAGCCTGTGGTATCGGTCTGTACAGTCATCAAAAGCGATGTATCACAGACACCACCTTATAAATCGTCTGAAATAGACGAAAAGGCCTTATATATATTGTCCATTGCCTGTACTCACGAGAGAAATAAGAAACTGTGGTCCTATAGCAGTTTTAAAAGCTTAACCTTCTTCTGACCGTACGTATACCCCCACACACATTTTAAACTTCTTGGAGATGGTTACGTGCTTGAATTGCTGTAATGAACCTGTCCCTGAGGACATTTCTGACGATAAAACGGTTATGCCAAGTCAAATTACACAGTTTACGACTGTGACCTGGTCTCCGTTCATAATATCCTGTCTCTTGGAACTGCCTAACTGCATTTACCACAGTCGTATTTACTGTTCGACCAGTCCGAATTTTCTCCAAAATTTCCAAAATTAATTTAAAGATATTGTAGGTTTAAGTATATTTTTACTAATGGACTTAATAATAAAGATATCAGGTTCAAAATTACATGATAAATTGCTCTTTATAGTTTATCATACATCATATTTCATCCAGTTCATAGTATTTTATGTCCTTTACAGTAGATTTGTGTTATAGTTTCCTATTAAACTTGGTGCTTACTTTAATATGGGATAGTTTACATTGAAAGCTTGAGTGCCTTAAAGGACAACTAGCAGGAACTAACCAACTTTTTTTAATGTAAGGGACATGCTATTTTCTAAACGCGTAAGTTTACGTAAATATTTTATTTATAGTTATAAAGAAGAGAAAATTATAAGAAACTTTGTCCTAGACACTTTTAAGATTAGGGCAACTAATAAAAAGTTACAGAAGAATTTGTAAACTCGGAATGGTTTTTTGGCTCTCCTGAAAAGTCGTGTTTTGTCCCTTACGTTAATTGATACTTCTGGTGTCGATATGCTTCCCTGATTCTTTTTTAACCAGCATGTCTATTGAATTGACATGCAGGTCTTCTGTCCACGTGAGGAGTCTCCTCACCCAGCGTCTTCCACTACGCGGTCGCTCATAGACACCAAGCTAAAAATGCTTTACTATGGCATTTATTTCGAGATTTTCTCCATAAAAAAATAACATCTGCAAACTTTCCCTTATCTTTAAAACACCCAAACCATGCTGAGATGGGGTGGTGATACTATGCTATCTTACGCTATCAGCAAACAAACAATCAAACCATTAAATTTTTTTCGCGTACAAACACCAAACTAGGTTTAAATTGTAGACTTTAATACCGCTTTTCTAATTATATAAATAAAATTAATCTACCCAATGGGAGAAAAAAGTTATTTGGCTGTATGTGAGTAGAAAGAACCAAATTCTGAACATTATTAAGTTTGTAGAAAAATTAAATTAACGTGACAGTTTTCAATTATAATGGTTTAGTAGCACGCATACACCAGACAAAAAGGTAACCGGCTTGAAGTTGATGCAAATCAGCTGCGCAGATGTCATATTTGGAACTAAAAGACCGGGAACGTGGGAAGCGGGTGTTTTTATTTTTCCTGTACGTGCGCAAACTTCTCCGAAAGCTAACTTCAGCCTAGCCAAGTTAGGTAGCGCAAACTGTAGGTGTCCAGTAGAATAAAAAACATTTTTATAGAACGTGATTTTATTTCTTTGCTATTTGGTTACAAGCGTAATAATGTGAACAGTGTTGTATTAAAGAGACTACTGCTCCAAGTATTATCGAAATAAGCCCAATAGATTACTGAAATATTTTGAAAAATCTTTTATTTAATGCCTTAAAACAATAAACAAAATTTTTATTTTTCTCCTTTCTCCCATACCCCACAACAGTGGGACCTATACCAGTAAGTATTAGGTATATTTAACTACATATCCCGCCATATTTCGTTCGTGTACGCCATGGGTCATATGTTCAAACAAAACGCCCGTTTACCTTTAACAAACTCATCTACATTATTCCCTCACACAGATATAGGAGTCTACGCTAACGCCATAGAAACATTATAGGATTAAATACGAGTACATTAACCGTATTAGCATCTGTGTGGAACATTTTAGACATAGTACAGATGTTAGAGGACACGTAAGCGATATTGTGGAGTGGTTCCGTTGCTAATTTGCCATCTGCGTACTTATATAATGTTCTATGTGTTCGTTACGTCACTGTAAATGACCAGCTAGTGTGTCGGAATGGTTATCTCTGTGACTGTTATTCGGCATTATCGTACATACTTTTTATGTGTTTGTTTTTTTTTATGTTTACGAATTGGCTGTCGTGAATGGGTGTAATGTCGACGGGCCCCAAGAACAAAATCTTATGGCAAAATAAGACGATATGTATTTTATTGTATAATCGTATTCTACACACTAAAAACTATACGACACTGTTTTTATTTTTTTTATATTCTCTTGCATATTGAAATAACCAATTGTCGAACATTGTCGTATCAGAAATTATACTTCCACAAACAAACATGTATATACATGTAGGAGCATGTTCCTTGGAACCCATGCCGCGTGTGTAGCGTATTTCGTTCTCTGTAAAGTATTTTATCATCCGTGTTTGTTCAATACAAAAGTGTTCGATTTAATGTATTTTTTAGTAAATTAGCATGATTTTATAAATTCCACTTTGACATATACCTTCCTTTTTGCTTTCTGTTAGAAACTGGCTGTCAAAATTCCAGTAACGTTTCTCCGCTACCACCTGTAGCTGAAAATATTGATGTTGTTTTATGTTTGGAGGGGCTTTATCCAATAATAGATAGCTTAACAATAGATAAAAAAAGGTGGGGATATCTAATATAAATAAACAGAATCCATTCTAACATTCGCAGACGACGCGACCTAGCGGTACTTACTCTAAATCCAAAGCAGTGCCAAGAACTACTGCGAAAGGATGATAAATTCTGTACTTATGTAGACTGATGGAATGAAAGTGTATACGACATATGCTTCATATGGCCCCAGCCTTTATAGGCGGAGAAGACGTTTAAATAATATCAGAAACCGTGCCTTTTAAATTGCTTGGTAGAAAGATAAACGATAAAGATCGCTCTCTAGTACTAGAGGATGTATACAGTAGTTTCATGAATGACATTGAAAAGGTAGATCAACAACCGATAAATAACGTAAAAAAGTCTAGATATACGACCACTTAAATCCATCCCAACTGATAAAAATACATCTGCACTCGAGTTACGGTTACAATTTCACAAAAGGTTCATGATAGGCGCTCAAACTATTAGAGCAGGTTTTAGAAACACAGAAAGACAATCAGACAAAGAAATTACAAAATCTTTCATAAACTAAGATTAGAATGATAGCTACAGAGTGCACGCGATGAACCTAGAAATGCAAAATGAATGGGCTACTCTAGGTGACTCCTGTATACTTTTAGCTTTGAAGTTGCGCACTTTAATTTATGACTGTTTAGCAGCATTACTTAAATTCTACCTCAACACCTTTCAATTGACTCTGAACGATCAAAGTAATCTTGTAAGATTGAAAAAGCGACGGACGAAATGCACGGAATGTGGCAAAGAAATTGGCAAGACTAGACACATATTGGTAGGCTGCAAAGTGATTTTGGATAGGAGTCATTACTGCAACGTTCAAGACGTTGTCACACAGAGCTCTAGGAATAATACGTGAGGCAGTCAGTCTATCGATTGCTAGAGCTGAAAGGCAAAATATTTAATTTCTCCTGAGTTCGGCAGACGATTGGACAATACTGGCGGACACACAACATCCCGAAGGATATCTGCGTGTCGCCGTTGAGGCCAGACATAATCCTCTACTCAAATTTGAGAAAGCGTGTAGTGCCTAAAAGCTCACGGTACCGTGGAAAACAAACATCCTTAAAGATCACGCAATTTAGACAAAAAATATTTTGACTTGACAAATGAGATAACCAGTAATGGCTACATAGTTCCTCTATATGCCGTTGATATAGCTGCAAGGGGTACTCCCGCTAAATCCCTCTACAATTTGTGAAAAGGATTAGGACAGCCGAGAACTCCAGTAAGCTCTGAACTATCACAAATGTCTAAAACGACATTTTTAGACTCCTACCAAAAGTGAATAGGCAGAGGACAGAACATAGCAGATAGTGAAGGTGACCGCTAACGCGTTGTAAGGGGGCCTCCTTAATTCTACATCTAGGTCGTAAGTCCTAGACGCTATTATCCAAGGGTTCCGTCCTATAACGATGGACATAACGGCACCCGTTATGTTACTTTATAAACAAAAAAACCTTCGATAAAAATGTTTTGTATATCTACAAAATTATTTTATAGTAATTTATTTTTTTATAATCACATTACAGATAATGTATTTTAAGACAGCAAAACAAGACATCAATTCCCTAAAACAAAGTCGTATGTTAAGATATATACTAGATCATTCCGAAAAACAAAGTCATATATTAATATATGTGCTAGATCGTTACAGGGAACAAAACCTTATTGTATTATAAGAATTCATTTTATTCGAAATAATAATTAAACTCTTTTTAAAAAACATGATAATAAAGATATTAACCACTTCAATAGCTTTTTCCAAGATTTTTTGCAATAAGTTTATATTTGCGTTAGTTAAAAATGATCATGCGTACACAGAATTTCAAACGCTCATACTCGAAATCGATAATATTGCAGATACGCTCTTGTTCTTGGGGCCCGTCGATGTGACAACGAAAAGTGAAACAACGAATACCACGACCCCGTAAGTTTACTACAACGAATCACGTAACCACGAATGCACGCCACTACGAATATCTTAGCAACGAATCGTATCTAATTTTTATTTGTTTGTTTTTTTTATGTTTATGATAAGGCAACATGTCTGTGTCGAGCCTGATGAAAATGTCCCTCAATCATTGGAGGATTGCAGGAAATTTTTGAAAATTTGACGTTTTAGAAGACACTTATAAAATAAACCATAATAATTTTACGTACAAATTATGTTACTTATTTTGACGACCTCTGTGGCGTAGTGGTTATATAACATGACTGCTACGCAGAGGTCTCGGGTTCGCTTCCCGCTCAATGCAAATCTTTGTGTGCATGAACATGATTGTTTGCATTTTGGTCCGGGTGTTTTCCATGTAATGTATGTATTTACAAAAAAAAAGTATTTAAGTATGTTTATCTGTTGTCTAGTACCCACAATATAAGCTTTGCTTAGTTTGGGACTAGATGGCGTTGTGAGAATATGTGAGGAATATTTATTTATATTTATTAAGAGAAATCCGTATTTTACTATAAACCATAGTACCTGGGGCCTATTTAATAAACGCGACAATGACAGGTGATAGGCGACAGGCAAAAATCCGACAATTGTCGATATTTTGTTTAAAAACTTGTTTTATTAAACACTAATTTGTCGTTGGAAGCCAACATAATATGTGACAATTGTCACAGATTTTCGACAGGCATTTCATCCAATGTCAACGCTATTCTAAAATGTTGCAACAATTATGTCGAAGTTAGCGACAAAATTGTCATTGCCACAAATATTTTCTTAGAGACTCGACAGGTAAATCCTGACAATTGTCGCTTTTATTAAATAGGGCCCTGTTATTACTTAGAAAGCTATCCTAGCAAATGTATTAGAGTGTACAGAGAGATCATAGGTCAGTTTCTTTGACCGCGGTCACACACATGACATGGAACAGGCGGATTTCACCATCGTAATGAATTTCCGAAACGTCTCCTCTATCCTGCTCTTAACGGCTTTGTACGTAGTTTATTGCAGACTGTTCAATAAATTGGTTATATTAGATATTATACTCGTATTATAAGTAATTATTTTAGTGCAGTGGTAATTTTTAGAGATTGAATATTGCACGTATTTTAATTATATAGTCATCCAAAGAAAATCTTTAACTTTTCCACATAAAATGTAACCGTGATGACAGTAAACTTCGTACTAAATTTTAACCCAAATTAGAACTAGACTTTTGAGCATAAATAAGTAAGATACTTATTTATTTCTTACTCGGTCCCCACAGACCGAGTAAGAATACAATATGTCACCACCCCATCTCATCCCATGGGTGTCGTAAAAACTGACTAAGGGACTATCCGTAAACATTATCTTTACGAAATAAAAAGAAGGAAAACTTGAAATTAAACCCTATACCAATCCGTCTGGCCAGCGTGGTATTAGTAGAAAAGTATCTCTCCGTCATGGGAGGAGGCCCGCCCCTGCAGTGGGACATTAATGGGCTGTTATGATGAAGTGAGTCACAGAACTAAGAGAATTGCAGTACATTCATGGGTATTGCAGTTATGTTTACTTTCACAACTTTATATTCAGTGACACAACATTATGCAGTACAGATCTGTTTCTAAGCATCTCACTGATTCTCAGATGCCACAAACATAATGTGATTGAGGAGTAAGCATTTGTGACAGTGCCAGTGTAAAACTACTACCTAGATTTAGATATACGTTAGGTATACGTTCACTGTCCGCTATGTTCCTAGCCAAATAATTGATACCTATATTCTAAGTTCCTATCCTACATATATTTTTTGTAATCGATAAATTGAAAAAAGCGTTAAAAGGATTAAGCTATATTGATGGCGATTCATTGAATATTATGTGTCTCGGGCGTCCCTACAAAATATTTTATTACCAAATTTGAAAGCGTGAGCTTGTTAATGGGACTGTTGATTAAAAAGTTTATTTTTATCTTTGAATTTTTTAATGATGAAGAATTGTGGATTTTTTTTATGAATAATTCGATCGGAAAATAGGATATAATATAATTATTTTTTTCTGTATAAAAAGCTTAGGCTTTTTTACCTGTGAGGTGACTGAGTAAGAATAAGTAGTGTTACCACACCATCTCATCCTGTAGGTGTCCCATTGTGTATAAGTCGACTAAGGAAAGGTTCACACATTAGGTATCTAAGGAAAAACTAAATGACCATCAGTCTAGCCTACAAACTTGTTGTATTAGTAGATATCCTATAACATTGGAGAGATCCGTCTCTAGGCGTAAAACTATTTTTTTTTAGAAATATATGGCCTGACGAGACTGGCAGCCGATTAATAAGCTTGACAGAGGTTATGGGGCTATATCAAAAAAATTCTGTCTCACCCTACAAAATGTAAATTGACAAACTTTATTATTGGCTAATTCTGTTTTTAGATTTAACATTGTAAAGTAGCATTAAGTAGCTGTTAAGTTTGCTGTGAATTAAATAAATAAATAAATAATCCTTGTTGCTTGCTCCGAGCTGAATTTTGTGTTATAAGTTAATTTCATTATTTAAATGCAACAAGAAATTCATAAGAAAATGGAAATAAAATTATGAAAGAAGAAATTGTGCTAAAGGGAACATATAACAATAATTTAACCTAACATCTGATATTAGAGATCGGTTACGTTCAAGAGAGGTTAGGAAAAATTTATGACGAACCATACTGGCCGTTATGAAATCTACGAAAGGGTTCAATATAAATATTGCTTACTAACTACATTTGCAATGTTGTTCACCTTCTGTTTTCATATTGAAAAGATCTCGGATTTGCTACAATTTAACAAAACCTACTAATTTTTATCAAACTCCGTAAGCGTGCTAGGTTCATCGACTTATTGAGAAAGGAATTTGTGACCCTGACAGTTTCTGGAACTTACTAGACGTCCATACAGCTCGGTCACAGTACAACCAGTATTCTATCTCGGCCGAATATTTATTATAAACGCCTATGGCTGCCCGGTACGTAAACATGTGATAGGGCTGCCCACCTCCATCTTTTTAATTACATTTACCTACTTTCCCGCTTGTTACTGCGGCACAGTCGCGACTGTTCACTACGAAAAGTCACCGCTATCGTGAGCGTGTAGTATAACTCGCGTTTCGTCCGTTTCTATGAAGTCGTAATACTGTACTATGGCTCGGTAGTTTCCGGTGACCTTCATTGTTCGCCATGTTCCATATAGTCTAATTTGGTAAGATGTCGATTAATTGCCGATGTTCTTTTAGTAGATTGTAGATTGATTATTTATTTCCTTATCTTCTTCCTTTTACTAATCTTACTGTACACGATAAAAAGCTACAAACACTAAATACCTGCATCATTCCTAGTTAATTGGATAAGTAATCGTTAACACTTTAGTAACGATTGCCCTGCTTCCAAAGTACTTAAGCCACTGATTAACAGCAGATTAGTTCATTATCGCGTAACTCCTTCGTCTTCATCGGTAAGTTTGAATCACGATCCTATTAGTACTGAGGCGGAAAAGATAATGTATCAAAGAATTATTACTGGACGTGAACACGGAACTGACTGCAGTAATTTGTATGGTAGGTCAATTAATGATTAGGTAGCGACTCAAGCGAAAAGCCCCTCAAACGGTTTGCACTAGCATATCGATGAGACGCTAAGTACATCTACCTTATGTACACGCTTACAAAATAGATGACGGCAAACAGAACTAAGAAAAATTTAATAAAATTAAAAAGAGGGTTTTTTAGCTGAAAATCTTTTGTTAGTGGCCTATTCAATTTCAAATACATATAGAACACTTCAGTTCATCTCTCAAAATCGCTTATTATGATAGTCTCCTGGACGAAATCATAATTTACCTACTTTCTAATTAGGTGTACTTCTTAAGATATTGAATCGTCATTTACCAAAACTATTTTTAGGCCTACAAGGCTACGATATTAATTTTTCCTATTCGTGAAATAATACATTGCTTGGCGATTCCTCTAAAAGGGTTGGTGATATTTTTGTATTCTAAAACAGTCACAACACAGAACTAGGAAGACACAAATAGATGAATTTTAATTAAAATTAACAAAGCATTTTCCCTCAGGGAATGTAGTAATACATCTATCTGTTGTTATAATTGGTAAAGTAATTATTACTCCCGTTGAACAACAAAGATCCCATGTGATTTGAAGTAGATTGGATACATGTTTTGTCTCTCTGTATGTTTAGGTTTGAATATAATCGCTTTTGTTGAAAGCTGACAGCGACTAGTTGCAAATATTAACGTGGCAAACAATGGTGTACGAAATAAGTTAATTGTGTTGTGGTAATTATGTTTGTTATCTACATTATTTTGCTTTAATAGGTATTATTAAGAATTAAATAAATAATCCTCACACATTCACACATCGCCGCCTAGTCCAAAACTAAGCAAAGCTTGTACGAGTACTAGACAACGGATAAACATACTTAAATACTTTTTTTTTGTAAATACATACATATTATTATACACAGAAAACACTAATACCAATGCAAACAATCATGTTCATGCATACAAAGATTTTGATTTGCATTAAGCGGGAATCGAACCCGAGACCTCTGCGTAGCAGCCATGTAATATACCGACTGCACCACAGAGGTCATCTCCTCTTTAATTATATAATTGAAAATAATACTGTAACAAACTTTTATTAAAAAGAGCTTTGCAATAAAATCAAGAAACCAAATTAATGCTATCTAAAGTATACTTTAAAGTAGTTTAACGTCTAATAATAAAACTGCTTTATAGTATATCTTGGCTATTATAGAAATTTATCTTTCCGGACATTTTAATTGTGTGAATAATCTGCAATCGTTCAAGATTTAGATACTTTTTATAGGGTAACGTTAAACCAGTAATACGGTATATAAAAGCCTACCGGTTTACATCATTCAGGAGTCCGTACCGTTTATAGACAGGGATATAACTTTTACGATCTACTTCAATGATTTACGGGTTACGAATAGCTACTGCAGCCTTAACCAGGCGGTGTAAATTCACTGTCTTGTGTGGCTTCACTAAAGCCCGATTTACATATCGACAAGTACAGTAGCGAGTTAAGTAGTAAGTTATTGATTAAGTTGATTTAAATAGATCTCCATCCTATTTTTTAGCGAGTTAAGTTGGCGAGACGCGAGAAAGGGGGCTACTTCGTACTTAAATCGCCGAAAAATAGGATGAATATCAATTTAAATCAACTTAATCTTAAAATACTACTTAACTCGCTACTGTACTTGTCGATGTGTAAATCGGGCATAACAAAGAATGTATCAGAAACTCATCTGTAAATTTTGCTTCGGAGTAGGTTTTTCTAAGCTCCCTAAAGAGATCAGAAGGTGCACAGCCATCGTACACGTCTGGAATTATGACGTTTACCGCTATTTCATACTCTTGAAATCAACACTAGCGCCAAATTGTTTTCAAATTAGGTGTCTATTTGTTGAACTACATGAAATTGTGATTGAATTAAAAATGGTACTCTTGAATTCATTTTGACAGCTGCGTATTGCGTTGAAATTGTGTTCGGATTGCTTGTAAATTGGTATTATTCCAATAGCAAATAAGTAACTTTTTACATATTGTTTTGTGTTTTATGGCGACTTGCGAATATTAATACATCTTTAATATGACTTATTAGTAAAGATATCATTTATTCTACTTAAAAAAACGTAGATTGGGCTTTAAAAGAAAGGCAAACTAAACCTCTATTGCGCTTTGTGTGTTGTATCTATGTACCAAATAAAATATGGCGCCCAATGATAACGAACACTGTTTGACAACACAAATAATTTATTTGTTAAATATATTATATTATTATGATAAATATTCAAGCTTTACTTGGTCACAAAGCCACACAAAGCTTTTTAAACTAGAAACACTAATATAGAATTAATAGAATTATTCTAGAACTAGCTGCTGTGCCCGCGACTTCGTTCGCGTGGCGGATGTTACTTACTTCGCAATTCGATTTAATACTGAAAAATCGTTTTATAAACCTTATAACAAACAGATATACCTACACACTAATTGTAAAATTAACGAACGAACCAAAACCTTTTCAAAAAAAGACCTTTACAAAGACAGATCTATGAAGACTGTGTCTAACCTTATACTGAAAGACATGAGCGAACGTCATTCTTTCAAGGAAAATCTTAATACCGCGATACTGAAAATGACACCACAGGCACAATGCCATCTGTTGCCAAATTTGTAAGTTAAAATAAATGACATCGCTTATTTCATCATAACAGCCCATTAATGTCCCACTGCAAGGACGCGCCTCCTCCCGTGACGGAGGGATACTTGGCCTACTAATACCACGTTGGCCAGTCGGATTGGTATAGGGTTTAATTTCAAGTTTTCCTTCATTTGTATTTCGTAAAGATAATATTCACCGATAGTCCCTTAGTCGGTTTTACGCCACCCATGGGATGAGATGGGGAGGTGACATATTGTATTCTTGCTCCGTCACCACACGGATAATCGCTAATTAATTATGAATGAATACATTTGCACGCCACGTTATGGTGCGTCAGAATTACCTGCCTCGGTGGCGCGGCGGTCGCATTATGGCTGGCGTGCATGAGGTCGCGGGTTCGATTCTCATGGAGGACAAATTGTGAAACACAAACTATTGTCCTTAGTCTGGATGTTCTTTGTGTCCGTTAAATTGATATTTTTAAAGGCATGAAGACTTATAATTGATATTACACATACGAATACTTAGCACTAAATAATAAAATAGTTATAGATTATTTAAAAACTCATTTATTTCATGATTACTACTGGTAACGCCATCTCGTGAACAAAGGAAACGAAATTTAAATTCATTCAACATTGAACCAAATCCATTTTTCATGACCCCTGATTTGTATTGGACTGTTCTAATAAAGAGATCTAGCGATATCTCGAGTATTAATTATCCGATTCCGATTGTTTTATTATAGTATAGATAGATAGATTACCTACTTTAAACTTAATACCTAAAAAGTAGTATCTATGTATTTTAGTATCTAAAGCGCGCTTATTCCGAGAAGAGTCAATAAGAACCACGTCCGTTCGCATTAAGAGTCAATGTGAATGAAATTATATAGATGCACCGGTTGGCCGTTTCGGACGATAAACAAAAATCAACCGTACAGCCGTACTCATACTGGCGCGGCGACATTTGGAAATTTTCTTTCATCTATATCTTGTGTGTTTATAAACCGATTTCTATAATTTTTTTTTGTATGAATAAGTTATTAAAGTGTACTTTTGAAATATGGGAGTTTGAAAAAGATATGTCTATGCAAATTACAATATATTTATGTATTTAATACACTTTGAAGAAAACCCTAACGATTAAACAGGTTATTGTGGCTAATATATAAATGATAGATATATACTATTCAGGACTTTTTTGTACATCTTTTGAAGACCATTATTTTTGTAATACATATTTTTGGCGTATGATCAACGTATGCGATGATAAGAGCTCGAACGCGCGTTTTTTCAACCGACTTGCTTCAAATTTTTCGTCACTGCTCAGCTCCTATGTGTCTTAGCGTTATGTTATACAGCCTATAACCTGCCCAGGAGTATGGACTACAATCGTACCAAGTTTGGTTAAAATGCCTTCAGTAGTTTTTGACCCATGCGTGCACATACAGACAGACAGACAGACAGACAGACAGACAAAAAATTTATTGATTGCATTTTTGGCATTAGTATCGATCACCATTCATCCTCCAATATTATTTTTTAACATACACACATCAAAAAAGTCTAAGCAACATGCATGATATTACAAATTTACCATTTATATTAATTAATTTCTAAGTATTTACTCACTCAAAGTGTATAGGTAAGTAAACTTTTTTGTTATTGATGACATACTGGCTGGTTGTAAAAAAAAAATTTCGATTATGTTTTGTTTTTTTTCATAAAATTCAAATGACTGCGAATTTGTTTGAATTTGAGTGCATGTTAATTGCTACGTTTTAGTCTTGATTTTATAATTTTACCAACCATTTAAATACAGTTGGCGACAAAATTGAATTGTTAGATATTCTTTACGTCATGGAGCGACGTCATTTGACGGCAGATGAAATGCAAAGAGCTGTAGGGATGTTGCAAGCGGGAAGTAATCAATCTCAGGTATCTCGACATTTTGGTATTCATAGAAGTGTTATTTGTCGTCTTTGGCAGCGCTACAATAATACAGGGGAACCCGCTGAACAGCATCCAGGCCGTAAAAGGAGTACAACCACTCGGCAAGACCGGTACATACAACTGACTGCAAGACGCCAGCCGATGTTAACCGCTCGAGAGATAAGTTTGAGGCTACAAAATTCAAGTGGTGTTGATGTAAGTCCCCAAACTGTGCGAAATCGACTGCATGAGTACGGCCTACGAGCTCGACGCCCTATCAGGTGCCCACCGATACGTCACGGGAATCGCGCTCGTCGAAATGAATGGTGTAGAGAACGCATAACATGGACCCAGGAACAATGGGATAAAATTATGTTTTCCGATGAGTCGCGATTCGGGTTTAGGCCTGATACAAGAAGGGTGCGAGTGTACCGTCGACCCGGAAATACTGAAAGACTCAGGTGCGTTCAGGAAGTTCATCCATACAGCGGCTCAACAGTTATGGTATGGGCGGGTATTATGAAGAACAGGCGAACTGAGCTCGTTTTTGTAAATGGAAACATGAACGCTGAAAATTACGTTGAGGATATTCTCAGACCTTATGTCCATCCATTTGCACAAACCTTTGGCTCCGATTTTACGTTAATGCATGACAATGCGCGTTCACATACAGCTCGGCGAACCAGTGAATACTTGGCAACGGAGAACATCCAGGTATTGCCCTGGCCTGCACAATCGCCAGACCTCAACCCCATCGAGCACGCATGGGACATGCTCCAGAGACGTGTTTTGAAGGACTTGGACGGAGTGACAACAACCCAACAGCTGAAGGATTTGCTACAATTCCATTGGGAGCGAATACCGCAAGATGACATAAACAGTCTCATTAATTCAATGAATAATCGTTGCCGACAAGTTCTGAATAGCAGAGGAGGCCATACTTTGTATTAAATTGTCCTATTCTTTCACAATAAATTCATTTTCTTAAGAAATTTCAATTTGTAAAAAAAAAGTTTAGTTTCTTATGTACCTGTATATTCTAATATTGTTAATTTCTGTTATTAAAAGAACTTATAAAGAAAACAGCTGTTATTTTTACATCATAGAACCCTAAAAATATTATTTTAAAAATAAAATACAACGTTATAATTAAAATAAATGGTAAAATAAATTAATATAAATGGTAAATTTGTAATATCATGCATGTTGCTTAGACTTTTTTGATGTGTGTATATTCAATGTACAGAATTAATCTCTCTACAGTTTTATTATAAGTGTAGATATATCGCACCCTCAGTAATACATATAAGGGGCCAAGTCAAAATTTTAGTAAACTGACATTTTAAATGCTAAGGGCATAAAATGGAATTCTTTACCTGTTAGCGCTGACAGAGCGAGAAAAAGGACAATAACGACTCGGTAAATATATTTTTTGTGTCCCTCTCACACTCTCCCAGGCCGGCGCCCGCTCTTACTGCTAGAAGGTTATGGTTAACAACTAAACAGTGACAGGGATTTAAATAATATATAGGTTCAATTTTAAATAGTCCTAGTATTTCTTTGATATTTTTGTATTATGAAGGCCTAACTTGAATGCTTGTTTTTCAATTACTTGTAATTTATAGAATTAATGCAAATGTATTGTTTTCTCCTATTGCTATTTATAGTGCATTTACCAAAGAACAAATCTGCCAAATTTCACATTTATAACTTAAATAATAAACAAGTAATTTGAAAAAATAGGTGAAATATAAATACCTAGAATCTTAATCCTGATTTCCCAAAAATCAACTTTTTTGGATTGTGCCCTTATAATACTGAGGGTGCGATATTTACTTTTTTACAAGTAAGGGGAACCATTTTTATTACAGACTTGTCTTTGACCCGTCTCATTCAGCCACAAGCAACACAAAATTTTTGAAATGCTAAGTTCTCGATCCGAATAATCATAAATAATTAAAAAACGTATATTACAATAATATTTTAATAGAATAGAATAATAGAATAATAGAATAGAATATTTATTTATTTTGCAAATATAGGTAGGTATAAAATACATTTAAAGATATTAAAAATAAACATATAGTTCAGCTATATTTTACCTTTTGTAGGCATGCAAAATTTAACATATTATAGTTAGGAAAATAAATTAAAAAGTTACTTTGCTAAAGTTTTTTTAAAATTTACAGAACCAAAGTCAATTAAGAAGTAAAATAATTTAATAAATAAAATAAAATCTAATAATGGAAACTAATAAGGTTTACTAAACTAGTACATTCTTTATTGTAAAAACTTTTTGTCAGTAAGGAATTCGGTGACATTATAATATGCCTTACTTATTAATTCATTCTTTATTACCTTTTTAAAAGATGGCATTGGTAATTCCCTTACACTCTTTGGTAAATTATTATACATAATTGGGGCCATGCAGTATATACTTTTACGGAGTAGGGCAGTTTTAGCAGCCTTCAAACAAAGACGCATGTTGTCTCGTCTTTGGCGTTGCACAACTTCGTCCAAACGTGTAAATCGATTAGGATTTAATTTTACAAATAAAGCAACTTCTAATATGTATAAACAAGGTAGTGTTAAAATTCTATGTTTTTTAAAATATGGCAGGCAACTATCAATCGGTTCGAGTTTGAACATAGCCCTTATACAGCTTTTTTGCGCTTTAAAAGCTGTTTCTCTTTCAGTAGAATTTCCCCAGAAAATAATTCCATACCGGAGGTGGGTTTCTGCTATACCGTAGTAAGCAGTAAGGAGCGCCTCTATATCTACTGTTGCTGACAATTTATATAATGCATATGCAGATTTATTAATTTTTTTACAAAGAGTATTAATATGTGTTTTCCAATTTAGGCTTTTGTCTATTTCGAGACCTAAAAATTTTGTAGTTTCAACATTTTGCACAACCTCATTATTGAGTTGAATGTTGAGTGTCATGCAATGAGTTCGTTGATTAAAATGTATAATTTTGGTTTTGTTTATGTTAATTTTTAAATTATTTGAGTCCATCCAGTTAATAACTAATTTTAAAGCATTATGAATATCAGTTTCATACGTCTCTACATTTTTGCACGGTACTGTCACTGTGCTGTCATCTGCAAATAGTGTCAAAGGTTGTTCAATGCTTTTAGGTAAGTCATTAATGTATAGTATGAATAGGAAAGGTCCCAGAACACTCCCATGTGGCACGCCAAATGAAACCATGCGCTCAGAGGAATGAAATATTTCTTCCTTCGCATTAGCAGTATTAATATGATTAATTTCTGTTATTTGTTTTCTATTTTGTAGATAAGATTCTATTAGATTTAGGACGTTCCCTCGAATACCATACGATTCTAGTTTCATAAGTAATGTTGGGTAGTGTACGTAATCGAACGCCTGGGTCATGTCGCTGAATATGCCACAGACGGGTCGACGTTGATCTATATTATTAATAATATTGTATAAAAAGTCATATATCGCCATATTAATAGTTTTTTGTGGCCTAAACCCTTTCTGATCTTCACATAAAATACTATTTTTTTCAACAAAATTACTAAGTTCTTTATATATATATTTCTCAAATATTTTTGATATAACAGGTATAAGTGATATGGGACGATAATATTCCATTAGTTCCTTATCTTCCTTTTTGAAAAGTGTCTTTATAACCGATTTTTTTAAAGCATCTGGATATATACCGGCGCTTATACATAAATTAATAATATGACTCAGATGCCCACATATATTTATTGATACTTGCTAACTTGTATTTATTACTATTGTTAATAAGCAGATATCGACTTTAGTAATAATATTTTCTTAATTTAGTATGTAGTTGAACATCACTTCTCCAATGTCATGTGTTGCTAACTTCACACTTTAAAGTATAATCGTGAACCAATCCCAATTTCAATCCAATGTTGACGAATTGTTTTCAAGAGTACGAAATCACGTGACTTTGACGTCGACATTGTAATTGGATTGGTATTAGATTGAAATTAAAATTATGTTCAAGAGTAAGCCTACTGGTCGGACCGACAAATAATAATCCTCACACATTCACACATCGCCACCTAGTCCCAAACTAAGCAAAGCTTGTACTATAAGTACTAGACAACGGATAAACATACTTAAATACTTTTTTTTTGTAAATATAATTATACTTAGAAAATACTCAGACCAATGCAAACATGTTGATCATGTTGATCATCAAAGATTTGCATTGTGTGGGAATCGAACCCGAGACATCTGCGTAGCAGCCATGTAATATACCGACTGCGTCACAGAGTGTGCTGTATAAATACAATAATAGGCATATAGAATGTTTATTAACTAAATTACCAAAAGCTGTTTGATCGTAAAGAAGTCACGTCTCAGAACATTTTTATACTTTCGTTTTGAACATTTACACTAAGCGTTTATCGAGAATATGCTTAACTAATATGCCTACTGTAATTTTCGCTGCAATATTTGTTGGGATGCTATACTGGTTTGTAAATATTGTAGGCGCTGGCCAAGAAGTTTAGCATAGTTTTTATTTATAGTTTTTTATGTTGGGCGTAGATCATCATACCAGCCCATTAATGTCCCACTGCAGGGACGGGCCTCATCCTGTGACGAAGGGATACTTGGCCTACTAATACCACGCTGGCCAGACGGATTGGTATAGGGGTTTAATTTCAAGTTTTCCTTCTTTTTATTTTGTAAAGATAATATTAACGGATAGTCCCTTAGTCGGTTCCTATAACACCCATGGGATGAGATGGGGTGGTGACATATTGTATTCTTACTCCGTCACCACACGGAGAAGATATTATGATATAATTTCACTTTATTTACCAGATCTGCACGTAGTAGATAAACTGATAGAAAACTTAAAATCTCTCTGTATTAAAAATAAAGTTCTACTTATGTCCGTTGCCTTCTTAGAGAATATAATCATTTCGCCGAAAAGGGAGGCGGATCTGACAAGGATTATACTGTCAGCTTGTTAGTATTAATCTGCCACATAAGCATATTAAGGCCGTTGTAACTCAATTATCGGATTCCAATTTAACTATCAGGAATAAACAGTACCTATTAAGTAACCACTGTTCCGTGTGGTAACGGAGTAAGAATACAGTGTGTCACCACCCCATCTCATCCCATGGGTGTCGTAAAAACCGACTTAGGGACTATCCGTGAATATTATCTTTACGTAATAAAAAGAAGGAAAACTTGAAATTAAACCCTATACCAATCCATTTGGCCAGCGCGGTATAATTAGGCTAAGTATCCCTCCGTCACGGGAGGAGGCCCGTCACGGGAGGAGGCCCGTCCCTGCAGTGGGACATTAATGGCCTGTTATGTTATGATGAAGTAACCACTATTATTAAGAATATAAATGCGTAATAAGTCTATCACTTGTATAGAGATGCATTTAAAAACCGTAGGTCCACGGCTAAAATAAAATGGCTTATCAAACTATTCATGCCTCTGTGGCGAAGTGAACCCGAGGCCTCTGTACGCAGAGGTCTCGAGTTCGATTACCGCTCAATGCAAATATTTGTGTGCATGAACATGATTATTTGCATTGGTCTGAGTGTTTCTAGACATATGTAGAAACACTCAGACCAATTGTTTTTATTGTCTAGCTTTTCCGTATTGTCCATATCCTAACGAGGCTGCTAGTAGCTATGCACTACCATTGCTGAGCTCTTTGAGCGACGGTTACTAGCAATCATTAGGTCGTCCTCTTTTTTATTTGTTATTTTAAACAAGAAAAGTAGTGTTAATTGGTGGGTGTTCTTTGTGTCCGTTAATTGATGTTTGTAAAAGTCCCCGCGACACAGGGCATGATCCCTAGTGCGGGAGTTGTCTTTAAAAATTAAAAAAAAATTAAAACAAATTACCTTGATATCGTCCATTTACATTTTTAACTATATTATCCAGGTTTGCAAGTCATGGAATTTTATTATCACATTTTATAATTTATTGTTTGTATTTGTATCGCAAATGTGGTTCAAATTCCACCCTTCTCTTCTTCTTATTAGGTATCATTTTATTCTCGTATTTCATGTCGCTAACCGTAATCTACTTTAGATAGTAATGAGAACAAAATAACTATACTTAACTAAAGTTGTAACGTAAGACGGTGTAATAGATTTCAATTGCTAAGTAGGTATATATTTAACGTCTCGTCTTCATACACTAACTAGAACCAACATAACAAAGGGCTGACAAAATGACCCGTATCAAAACTGTCACCAAACACTGTCTAGATAAACATAATTAAACATCTGCCCATAATTATTTCCATTCGATATAAAACAAATATTTGCTAATCATTTTAAAGAGTAAAATGATAATATATTGTGTTTGCTTTGTGTTATTGTATATACTCGTAGATTATTAACCTTCGACACGCGCGGTCAGGCGCTGTCTCGCTCCCGTATCATGCGATTGCTGACCAATTACACGGCGTCCGAGCACTAGTATCAAATACCCCAGCCACAACCGCCGCTCAGTCGACGCGCCACGTTCGTCCGGAATACACATCAATTAACCGCTCAACTGTGGAAAGAAAATAAAGAAGTGAATAATGGCCACATTGCGTGCAACTCTCGTTGCGCTCATGTGCGTACTCGCGCTTGCTGTTGCCGAACATAATCTATTACTCAGCGATGACTTTATTGCGCAGATTAATTCAAAGCAAAATACTTGGAAAGCAGGTCGCAATTATCCGCTAAACACACCGATGAAACATATCAAGAAGTTGATGGGCGTTCTTGAAGATAACCACTTTGCGGAGCTACCGAAGAAAGAACACGATGCCGACCTTATTGCAAGCCTACCCGAAAACTTTGACCCTAGGGAGAAGTGGCCAAACTGTCCTACTTTGAACGAAATCAGAGATCAAGGCTCTTGTGGAAGTTGTTGGGCCTTCGGTGCAGTAGAAGCTATGACGGATCGGTATTGCACATACTCCAATGGAACCCAGCACTTCCATTTCTCTGCTGAGGACTTGTTAAGCTGTTGTCCGATTTGCGGTCTAGGCTGTAACGGTGGAATGCCATCACTTGCTTGGGAGTACTGGAAACATATCGGTCTAGTATCGGGAGGCAGTTACAATTCAAGCCAAGGTTGCAGACCATACGAGATACCACCATGTGAACATCACGTTCCTGGCAACAGAATGCCGTGCAGTGGAGACGATAAAACGCCTAAATGTCACAAGGCATGTGAGTCAGGTTACAACGTTGACTACCGTAAAGACAAAAGGTATGGCAAACATGTTTTCTCTGTTTCTGGTAATGAAGATCATATTAAAGCTGAACTGTATCAAAATGGCCCAGTTGAAGGTGCTTTTACTGTGTATGCTGATTTGTTGAATTATAAAGAAGGTGTTTATAAGCACGTAGCTGGTGATGCTCTTGGTGGTCATGCTATTAAGATATTAGGTTGGGGAGTAGAGAAAGGTAATAAATATTGGCTGATTGCTAACTCGTGGAACAGTGATTGGGGAGACCACGGTTATTTCAAGATACTTCGTGGAGAAGATCATTGTGGTATTGAAAGTTCTATAGTTGCTGGTGAACCGCTATACCCTTAATATAATAATGTAGCTAATGAAAGGACTGTTGTAAATATAATGAAGTGTTTTTTATTTGTTTATTTTTGTACTAAATAGTGAATTTACTTAATTAATCGTACAAGGTAACTGTAACATCGAATATTTTGTACTAATATTAAATACCGAAGTACTTTTATGCGTGCGTATTATTTATCATTATTTATATCTTATTAGTTATTAAATATTTTTATTGGTTATCTCTTACCACGAATAAATATTTATTTTTAAATATTATTATTCATATTTGCATTTCTTCAGCTTGTGTTTTACTTAGCCAAATTAACTTAGAAAATGAATAGATTTCAGCAAACTTTAAATGCCCATCAATTTAGGTCAGCTAGTTTCTCTCTCGTTCCTGATGATGACCGCAGTTGTGGTTTAGTCTAAGTAAATATTTATATAGTTGACTGTCTAGCGTTCAATTCCTGTTTAAAGCCAACTCAGTTGAATCCTGCAAAATGTAACTGTGAGAAAATAATTAAGTAAGTATGTTTACTCATTGTTCCCCATTGACCTCCTTTTTTTTGTAAATACATACATATTATACATAGAAAACACTCAGACCAATGCAAACAATCATGTTCATGCACACAAAGATTTGCATTGAGCGGCAATAGAACCCGAGACCTCTGCGTAGCAGCCATGTAATACCGACTGCGCCATAGAGGTCGTCAACGTAAGTAAGTATGGTTATTTAGTGTCTGGGGACATCTGACCCCAGACAACAGGCTCCTAGATAACTCTTATAGTTATCTATGCAAATGTGGCCTTCCATACAACAGTATAGGTACCTAGTACATACGTTGCTTGATATAAATATAATCTAACATAATTATTTAGCTATTCTTATGCTAGCTATTGTGATAAATCATTCATGTGGAATAGGTATTACAGTTAGTTCAATATTTTCTTTTGTTATTAGTCAATGATGGCGGTATGTATGAGTGTAAGAAAAGCAAAGCAGATTTACAGTTTCTTAGAACATGCTTACCCTACGACAACGCTTGTGTTTATAATACCTAGCTGACCCGTGCCCACTTCGTTGGACGGCGAAAAAAACGCGTCCCTTTTTTAAACATATTTCATTACTGCTCTACTCCTATTAGTCATAGCGTGATAATATATAGCTTAAGACACTCCCTGATAAATGAAGTGTTTAACACAGAAAGAATTTACAAAATCAGTTAAGTAGATCCAGAGATTACCCCCGACAACGTCACAAACACACAAACTTTACCTCTTTATAATATTAAGTACAGAAGTATAGATATAGGAGTAAGTACTTACTACTATCGCATAGTTCATTAAGTGTAAATAATATTATCATTATAAACTTTAAACATGGTATTGAGTTAAGAATATTGTTTAAGTAGTCGTTAGGTACTTAACTAATATACATTAGTAACAATATAGCTACACAGTATTTGCCTATTTTTTGAGATAATAACCAAATTACTAAATCTAAATAGAAGTAGGCTCATTCTTTTAAACCACATACAACATTTATATTAACCTAAGAAACTGCTGAACTGTGAGGCAACAAAACTAAAAAAAATCAAATACATACAAATAGATTTTTTTTTAAACTGGAATGATTTATAGAATTTCCTTAAATAAAAAATTACAACTAACCTAACATTTTTGCACTACTGTTTGAAGATGACAAAAGCTCTTGCCGCAAACCTACCACCTGGTAAAACTACCGCTGATTAAAACTATCCACTGATAGGTTTTAGCAATATACTAATCATCATAACAGCCCACTAATGTCCCACTCGGGACGGGCCTCCTCCCGTGACGGAGGGATATTTGGCCTACTAATATCACGCTGGCCAGACGGATTGGTATAGGGTTTAATTTCAAGTTTTCCATATTTTTATTTCGTAAAGATAATATTCACGGATAGTCCCTTAGTCGGTTTTTACGACACCCATGGGATGAGATGGGGTGATGACGTATTGTATTCTTATATACTAATATCTCTGCATTATTCTACACAAGTCTGTAATTGCAATAAAAATGGTAATAGTAGGCCATCTGGCATAGATAAGGTAAACATAATACAAAACACATTAATTATATACAACAACCATGATTTTATTGACCATCTACCCATTTAGATAAGGTATTACATACACAGATTGCCATATGGGTAACACCGTAGCGTTTCTCGATAAGTATATAACATTGACTGCATCGGTGGCGCGGCGGTCGATATAGTGACTGGCGTGCATGAGGTTGCATGCTCACAAGATAATTATTTGTGTGGTGAAGGAGTAAGAATACAATATGTCACCACCCCATCTCATCTCATGGGTGTCGTAAAAACCGATTAAGGGACTATCTGTGAATATTATCTTTACGGAATAAAAAGGAGGAAAACTTAAAATTAAACCCTATACCAATCCGTCTGGCCAGCGTGGTACTAGTAGACCATGTATCCCTCCGTCATGGGAGGAGGCCCGTCTCTGCAGTGAGACATTAATGAGCTGTTACGATATGGATTATTTGTGTAAACCACAAATTATTATTTTAATGCCAGAATTGTGTCCGTTAATAAAATTAATATGTAAAAGTATTCGTGATCGTGATACAGGGCTGAATTCCTAGCGTGGGAGGTAACCTATGGAGGTAACTTTAAAAAACATTTAAGAAATGTAAGGTATCTAATAAATTATTCAAATTTCAAATTTCAAAATACTTTTTCAAAATTATTTAGCTACCTTTCGTCTTATATTAAATTAGCTTTTTTCCGCGGCTTCGCTCGCGCTAAGAAGTATAAATTAGGCTTATTTTGGTGTATAACAGCTATATGCATTTTTAGTCTCAGTTTGAAATTGACAAAGTTTCATACAAACTTTCGACCCCTATTTTATCCCTTTAGAGGTAGATTTTATCAAAATCCTTTCTTAGCGGATGCCTACGCCATAACATCTACCTGCATGCCAAATTTCAGCCCGATCCCTCCAGCAATGATTTGGGCTGTGCGTTGATAGATAACTATGTCAGTCACCTTTGAATTTTATATATATAGATGTGTCAAAACCTTCACAGTCACTATTTCAACATCAACGGGGCTATAAGGGAGAAAATCATTAAGTCAAAAAAAAACGTGAAAAAAAAAGTAAAAACCTTAGTCCGTCAGCACAGCAACAAAATAAATAATATTTCAATACACGATAACACTTCACATACATATAAATGTGATATTAAAGTAAGTACATCACGACGCTACCTTTATCATTGAATAATCCTTGGTTATGGTTATGTATGGTATACAATGGTTGCAGCGCCTAATTACAGTTATCTCCTATGTAAAAATTATGACGTCAAGAAAATGCAGCAGTAGAGTTTGTTGCGCCGCTTCTTCTCTACTAGCGCTTTGGAGGCGGTGGTAAAGTTTTCTAAACTTTGAAATGTTTTAAATTTAGATTAAGTAGTGTTAAATGACGTCAAAAAGATACAATATTATTGTACTACTTTGAATAAATGAATGAAACTATTGAAACTAGTATAATCGATATGTAACTATGTGCAAGAAGGTGCCAGGAAAAATTGTATTGAATCGAATAGCCAGTAAAATGTAACTGCAGCGTAGATGGCCGCATACGAGGGCGGGTATAATATTGTTCCTCTCATTCTGCTGCATGCCAAATTATTCCCATAAATATGAAATAAAAATATGTATGAGTGTTATTATTAGTTTTTCTTTATTAATGGTTGGTGTCCGTGTGGTGACAAAGGAAGAAAACCTACATGACATTTTTTCATCATAACAGCGCATTAATGTACCACTGCAGGGACGGGCCTCTTCCTAATACCACGCTGGCCAAACGGGTTAGTATAGGGTTTAATTTCAAGTTCTCCTTTTTTTTATTACGTAAATATAATATTCACGCATAGTCCCTTAGTCGGTTTTTACGACACCCATGGGATGAGATGGGGTGGTGACATATTGTATTCTTAGTCCATCACCACACGGAGAGAATTAGTTGGTTTATTCCCACGAGCGCGAGTCGCAGAATGTCGAGTCCCCACTACGTCTACATTGAAAATTCTCGCTTTAATTCCCACCTAGTCGAGTGGTTGAAAGTCTCTTTCATCTAGTGCCACTATGTCGAACGTTAAAGAAAAGTACAGTGGATGAAACAAGTGAGTCAAATCATAATATTCTTATTTATTTATATTTAAAAAAAAAATCATAATATTCTTATTAAAGACAACAGTTGTAAAAAATTACCTGACCTAAGATAATTTAAAAGCATAGTAAATCACAGATCATTTTTAATATACATATTATTATAAATATACATAACCTACGAGATAATTACCTTTAGTTCTTCAAGGTAACACGTCTAGGTCTCACAAATTAACAGGTACTTATATCTATTCTAAAATATTTTGGTGGAGAACAGATACATTACTTACTATATTTAATTTTATTATTAGCGGAAAAGCTTTGTTACAACATTATTTAAGTTGTCAGCCATTGTCATTGTCATTTAATTTAAAACATTTCATTTTTTTAAATTCCTATATTTTTATCGTAAAAACTACTATCTCATGATTATCTCTCTATTATCTTTTTCTTTTTTTTCTTTCGTACCTACTGGGATAACGCGCTAAGGTGTCTCCCTCCTGGTTTAATTATGATTCAACTCTTAGTTTGAATCAAAATCATTTATTCATTTTTATAAATTAAAATAATCAAAGCATTGATGGAAGTGATTGTACAAATTTAAATTTATAAAATCCACATAAAAAACGAAAATTTTTCAAAGTAGACGTAGTGGGGACTCGACATTCTGCGACTCGCGCTCTTGGGAATAAACCATTAGTTAAAACATTCCAATTAACAAAAGAAGGAGAAGAACGTAAAAACATTTGAAATATTTTAAGCGTGTGTTGTTGTGTTAAATTGGGACACTTCCATGACAATATAAACTACCCGATGTTCCGTTTCTCATGTAGGCCAAACCGCAGGAAACCCACGTAGCATAATGGCACAGGCCATATCACGAGCTGTGTTAGTAGTAAAAACGTAAATTAGCAAGTAGACTAAGTTATAAAAGTTATTAAATATAAAAATAGGTAAAAAAACTTTTTAAGTTAAACGGTTTTATGTTAAACATACATTGCAACGTTTATGATAAATGTACTAAAAAACAAAAAATTAATATAATAGATACAGTCGTGGGAATTATAAACATATGCATAGACTAGACTAAAATAAAACCGTGGGGCGGTAGTCCCTTTCTTCTCCGAATATCGATCGTCCGAAAATCATAATCCCAAACAAGTTTACTATAATCATCACTTTTCATAATGTTCGCGTATACGAAATCGTATATTACCTAATCGTCTTTACCTATAATACTTGTGTGTCATAAAATGGGGTACTATAATTATTACATATCCAATTTTTTCTTGCTATAAAGTCACATGTCCAAAAAAAATATTAGGGCAAAAGTCAGAAACAGTTGGTTAGGTTAGGTTAGTATGGTGACCACAACGCGCACGAGCCGAGCGAGCGAAGCGAGCGTGCCGCGGCAGCGGCCGGCGAGTGCCAGAAACATTTTTTTTTATGTAAAACTAGTATATAGTATTTATGTTTTTTAAATATTATAGATTGTGATGGTTATAGCAAAAAAAATTAGGTCATGTTATGTTTAGGGATTTAGGTTTTCGGACAAGTGATATTAAAAGACATGAATTTAGGGCTAGCTACCATTCGGACACATGATGATTCGGACACAAAATGTTATGACACCTTAGATTATGGATAAAAAAATTATGAGACAAAATAGAGAACCCCGTGGGGCACGTCAATTCCATGAGCAAGAGTAATTTCCTGACCGTCTGCGGGCCAACTGCCTAACGACGAATTAAACGATTCTTCTATCGCACATTAAGTCGATAATTTGTAGACAATTGACGTGCCCCACGGTTTTATTTTAGTCTAGTCTATGCATATGTTTAGATTTCCTACGACTGTACCAATTTTATTATTTTTTGTTTTTTAGTACATTTATCTTCAACATTGCAATGTATGTTTAACATAAAACCGTTTAACTTCAAAAGTTTTTTTACTATTTTTATTTTCTAGTTTTTATTTTACATTCAGTTTAATTCATTTAGTGCTTCAATATTGCAAGGTTTCTCGCCCGTTAGTTTATTACAGTCCAACTCCTCTATACGTAGTCCCTACAAAGATCTTACTCTACTAAGAGCCACGTAGGCTTGACCTTCTTCAAACAGTTTCGCACCTAAGTATACTACTGCGTGATCCACAGTGCTGCCCTGCATTTTATGTATTGTAGAAGCCCCTGATAGTATTAAAGGCAACATTCTTCTTTCAGCCGTCCTGTAATTGTACTTAGCTGGAAACTGTATGGCTTTCGGGTGTATAAGATGTACTCCGTCTCTTGCGAAATCAATTCGTACGGAAGGTACATCTGTTGCATACATCTGAGTTCCCACGAGTAATGGACATTTCAACGGTCGACCCCCCCAGAGGTCCAGTAAAGGGGCAAGGCTATGGTACAACAAGATGCGCCTGAGTCTTGAGGGGAAAACGCTAACGACATATCATTTTTATCCACCCTAATGCCATACAGTTCTCGGCGCGTTTTAACCTTTCACCTTAACTTGGGTGGTGTACCGCTAACGATGTAAAATTTTTAGCCACCCTAACGCCACACAGTCCTCAACACGATACAAAATCTTGACTTGGGTGGTGGATTCAGGCTGGATTAATCAGATACCTAAATTACAGATTCAATTTCTAAATTTAAATCTTATTATTATACGCCATTTAGTGGCTGCGCCCATCTTAAATATTGAGGTTGTATAGTGCACTGTATTCTTCTTGTCAAGCCCTTTTATTTGATACCCATATTGGTGGGACTGATATAAAATTGTTATCAGCCATTTGTTAGCGGCGGCCATCTTAGTTTTCAATTTTGCATAGTAAATTGTATTCTACTTGCTGAGACCTTTCATTTGATACCCATGTTGATGGGATTGATAAAACATAAGTTATCCGCCGTTTTGTAGAGACCACCATCTTGGATTTTAATTTTATATAGTACATTGTAGTCTACTGGTTGAGCACTTTCATTTGATACCCAAATTGATGGGATTGATAAAACCTACATTATCCGCCATTTTGTAGAGGCCGCCTTCTTGGATTTTAATTTTTTATACTAAATTGTATTTTGCTTGTTGAGCCCTTTCATTTGATACCCATATTGATGGGATTAATAAAACATAAATTATCCGCCATTTTGTAGCGGCGGTCATCTTGAATTTATAATGATAATGAATATACATAATTGTATTGTCACCAAAATCCAAAGTGTAAACAAAATTTCAGATTAATCGGTTGACAGGAAGAGGGTGAAATTTGAATTACTAAATTTTACCCAAGAATAAATACACTGGGCGGCAATGAAAACGGGTCGCTTATATAAACCTTAATAACTTCCAAAATATTGGAGTTAGCTTAATGAAATAAACACTAAAATAAAGATAATTTAAGAGGACTCATTGACAAAATGCACTATCTTTCATCAACTACTACAGGAATATGAAAAGACCTATTAATCTAGAATTTTGATATAGGTAAATTGATACCTTTAACTAACCTTTTGTAGTTACGAAAACGCGATAGCTTGATTTTGGCTCGATCATATTTAATTTTGAAAACACCTCTAAAAAAACAGCTTTTTACATATAACACGGAAAGTACACTATCATTATGCTTAGGAATTACTCAAATACATTCGTAACATCAATATTAGTCTTACTGTAGAATATCATTTACATAACTACAACCTTACAACCTTAATTAAGAAAATAAGATTTTAGCAATATCAAAGCGCTCTGGATCGTTGCGGGCGCATCGTAATTTTAGACCTTATACCGATTAGTTAACGATCGATACAGAATGAATACGGTCGACGAATCAGTCGGGCGATGGCCCTCTTCGATTTCGGACCTGTGCATGTCGACTCAACGTTCGTACTCAATATTATCGCGTATTTTTTAATCGTAGGTATATAATATTATAGGTTAGATTTAAAATATTTACCTAAGTTTTTATTAATACTTTGTTCTCTTTTATAAATAAATAATAGTATTATTTTATAACATTGTTTGGTAAAATATTTTCGTAGTTATGTCATTTACAAAACTTAGGTAAAGTTCGCCTAACTCAACTACCTAGTTACTGTTGACCCTTTTGATAATGCAAGCGTTTGTTTATAAGCGATTTTAGACTATATGCTCAAGTGTAATAAGTTTTATTACCGTTTTCGTCAAGATCACGTAATTGAAACGGCCTCAGTGGCGCGGGCAGTGTGACGCGGTCGCGGTAGTGGCTTGCGTGCACGAGGTTGCGGGCTCGAATCCAACAAAGTTGTTTGAGCGATCCACAAATTACTGTCCTAAGTTCGGATGTTTTTTGTAAAAGTCTCCGCGACAATACCTAGGAGTTGTGTGAAACTCAAAAAAATAAGTACCTACCTTAGGTACTTACTAATAAGATCTAAATAATACTTTTTACTTTCGCGGGAACTTTTACAGACATGAAATAAACGAACATAACATCAATTTAGCAGGCACAAAGAACATCCAGACTCAGAACAGTTATTTGTGGATTACACAAAAAAAATGTCATAAGTGAGATTTGAACTCTCATGCACTCCACCGCGGGAACGTTTACAGACATGAAAGAAACGTACACAAAGAAAGTCCAGACTCAGCCCAGAACCAAAAATTTATATCGCGACATGCGTGTTTCATGTTAATGTATTTTGAACTCTACACGAGAAATAATACGGTTCATTTTTACACAAACAAAACGTAGCAACAAACAACAATAGGCCTATCGCGAGAAGCGAGTGTTTTTGTTACAAAGTTAATATATACTCTATTTCCTAAGCAATACGGTTCATTTTTACATAAAGATTTCAATTTTTGCCTCGTCTCGCCCCTCTGGTGGAAAATCACCTAGAGTTCAAATCTCACGTAAGACAATTTTATTTGTGCGATCCACTAATTATTGTCCTGAGTCTGAATGTTCTTTGTGTCAGCTAAGTAAATGTTTGTAAATACCCCGCGACAAAGGACAATACATAGTGAGGCTATTGTATTTTTTTTAAAGTTCTATTATTTTGCGTGAGATTCAAACCCGCGACCTCGTGCACTGCGACCGCTACCCCGAGGCGGTCAAACTATTTTTGTCATCCCCAAATTATTGTCCTGAATCTGGATGTGCTTTGTGCCTTCATAATACCTTGTGCGGGAGTAAATTTTAAAAAAATGGGGGCTACTTGTATAGACATAATAGACCGGTAGATAGTAGGTTTTTCTGTAACAGAATTTTCTGTTACCTACCGCGGACTGACGTCACATTATAACCAGTAGTCTAACTGGGCCGAATATTTATTATAAATGCCTACGGGTGCGCAGTACATAAACAATAGTATACATGCGATCTACTTTGTGTTTCCATTTAGTTTTGTAATTGTAAATTAATACTTTTCATTTTTCTATTTTATATTTAAATAAATAGGAAGTGTTCTGTAAAAAACGTGTTGTTTTATGATTGATACATTTAATTTAAAGAAACATGTATATGTTTGTATTTATATCCACCATGTTTGTGATATAAATAAAATACTAAATTATAATATATAGAAGGTACTTAACAAGTCATTCAGTACCGGGCCGTTTCGTAACCTGTAGAAAAATACAATCGGTCAATTTCGGCTTCGTAGAGCGTCAGAGAAAAAGACGATGTGTAATATTTACGGCCGGGTACTGTACTTATTTATTATATTGGCCATGTTTGTTTGAAATTGAATTTATCGATAACCAAAACCAAACTTTAAACAGGTCTATTAGATCTATTTAATGTCAAAATAAAGGCATCGAGGTCACTTTATGGATGGGTGACCAATCCAATCAAAAAATGACATCGATGTCATTGCTTAAATTTACCTAGATTAAAGTGAAAGACACGCATGGGGGATTTCATAAAGGGGGGCTAAATTTTCATTATTATTGACCTAAGTACAACAAACCGTTTTCGTAATATACACAAAATATTGAGCTCCATAAAGGTGACTTTTTCGCCGAATTTTAACAAAAATGGGCCATCATACTCATTAATGATTTCATTTAAGTACCTCTCTGCAGTTAAAGTACCATTTTATATCACTACTAGCTCGGTGCGGCTTTCAGAAGAAATTCAAGCCCACACGTGTACAGTGCCTTCGGCATAAGGTACTTTCTCTTCAATGTTAGCTTGGTTATACAGGTTTCCTGTACTTTTCCAGAATCTTAGCCTTCCATCGTGCTTGTATAACGTAAACCTCGACTCATCGGAAGCATTTTCTTTAACTAATCAGTCATGATCCTATTCACGAGTTTTTTTATTATTACTCTATCTGGAATTTTGATGTTGTCTTTCAAGTTTACGAATATTTTCAGGTCTAGGACTGTAATTTTGCTTTATCTAGACACTGCCTCACTATACAAGGGCTTGGATTGCTTTCTCGAGCACGTAGCAAGTTATTTTTTGACTTAACAGCCGTTTGAAATCGATTTCTCAACATTCTCGACACCATGTAACGATCCTCTTGTGCTTTTGTGCACGCTGTTGGTTCTGATCTTGGTCTGCGCGCATTGGATAGAGTGTCTTCTAATAGCTGGAGTACTTTTCGAACGATTGAGAGCTATAAACTAACAGTTTTTGCTGTATAACGATGACTAGGTCATATTTCTAGCATTTCCGGAATCCTTGTAGACTCTTCAGGGGTTAGAGGCATGTTTTTATGCTAATTTGATCAGAATATCGAATTTCTGTATATAAAATGCGTCTTTTTCATGATACACCATAAAAAAGAGTAAAAAAATGATTTCGAAACTGTTGTTAAAATTTAAAAATTGTGTCTTTATTTGTAATTTATGGATTTAATACAATAATCAAAAATAACTTGAAAGATTTTACTTGCGGCATTATTTGTGATTAAATTATCTATCATTTAGTCTTTATTTCATAAAGCTAGCTCCAATATTTTGGAAGTTATTAAGGTTTTTGTAAGCGACCCGTTTTCATTGCCGCCCAGTGTAATAAAACAAACGGGGTGAGCTAAATAAAACCGATTAAAAAGAAGGCCATGCAGCAGAGTTCATGATTGAAGACTACCATGCCAATTTTTTTTAACAAGTTACTCTCCGTTTGGTGACGGAGTAAGAATACAATATGTCACCACCCCATCTCATTCCATGGGTGTCGTAAAAACCGACTAAGGGACTCTCCGTGAATATTATCTTTACGAAATAAAAAGAAGGAAAACTTGAACATTGATGGGCTGTTATGATGATGATTAAAGTTTTGTAATATAATACCAGTACATGATAAAGTATAATACCTAATAGCTGAAGAACAATATAATATAAATAAATACAAATAAAGTAAATAAATCACAAATATAGTATACTAGAAGAGCTGTCCAGGGTAAATATATTATAATACCTTATGTAAGAAATTATTATGGTAAAAGAAACAAGCAATATTTAACTCCAAAATTTTTTAATAAGCTAGGTAGGCCTTATAAAAGAAAACCGTCCGAAGATAGTATATGTAGTACTGTATCATTTAAGAAAAGACTTAAATAAAACCTAATAAAACGTAAAGGCAAAAACAGTGTGTAAGTCGAGAACTAAATGGCTTTATCACCTCTAGAGTTATTGTTAGTTGCATGTCATAAAACTATTAGGTTCAATATCGCACAACAAAACATCAGCTAAAGCATGACGCTACTTTGACATATCTTGTATTAGCAAATAGTCGTTAGGTATTTATAAAAACAAATAGTAAAGTCAACGTTATTGACTGTTACTAGAGCATATTTTCGGTAAAACGTTTTATTCTAATAAATTTCTCTCTTTTTTCCTTCTATGTCCATCCCTATAATTTCTTGCATGACGTCATTGGCGCATATTTCAATTTAAAGTTTTCGTAATTTTATAATATGAAACAAATTAGGGTAAACCACCTAAACGTTAGATGTCTTACAATTATTGACACTTATGAGTTAAGTAAAAAGAAAGAAAATATATATATATAAATATATAGAATATATAATATGTAGAATCTAGGATCGGCACTGAGCGGTATATAACCTATGGTTCGGTGGCTAACACGTTAAAATAACACAAATAGCTAAGTACACAAATAATTACATTTAGGACGACAACGAACGGACCTTAAGGTCCATTGTTCGTACTGTGGCAGAGCCACCCAAATGCATTTACAAAGTGTATCTGCTCATGAGCAGCAATACAGCTATGTAGAAATATACAGCGTAGCTGCACCGGGTAAACCGACAGTTTTGTCGGGAGCATGAGCTCTGCATGAGTCAGGTCCGAAGACGAGACTGCCTGCACTACTAAGTGCGCGCTCTTATATAGGGCGATGCCCCCACCTTGCTCTCCCTCTCTGACAACTCTGTCCAATGGCGTGCACTTCCGCCAAGTGTTTACCAATGCAAACTACAATGATCTACTTCTATTAAGGAAAACATTGTTAAAGCTAATTAAATATTACAAGAGTAATTATCATAAAGAAACAATCATGATTTAATAGCGTTTTACAATTAAAACTAAAATGACAAGTTAGGTTATTTGTTTAGAACATAACCAAAGTTATTTGTTATCATAATAGGTTGTCAATATAAGTTCGTAGCTAGTAGATAAATCATTTTATGAATTAACAGACCACGTTTGATAATAATATCAAACGTTTATAACGTAAATAGAATAATTATGAAAACCATAGCTTATCCACTATTTCTATTTACAACCGTCTCCGACACGGCCAGAACTGACTTGTACACGTCCTCGTGTAATCTTGTAACTAACTACCAGTTAGATATCGTTCGGCCTTTCTGACAACAAGAAAAGAAAATAAACTTATGACATGTGATAAGAAAAATCCTAACCAGTCACATTAAATTCTCAAGGTGGTTTACCAAAACTATTTTAAATAATTTGACTATCAAACACAACATTACACATAGCATAAACTTGTCGAAATCACACCATGGGATTCGACCGATTGGAGTCGAATTGACAACCCGCATGAGCGTCAAGATCAACCTCCAAGTCTCTAGACATCCAGTTAAGCGTCAACATAGACAACTCGGGCGTCAACATAGACAACTCGGGCGTCAACACAATTAGACAACCAAAGCGTCAACATAGACAACTCGGGCGTCAACACAACTAGCCAACAAAGCGTCAACATAGACAACTCGGGCGTCAACACAATTAGACAACCTAAGCGTCAACATAGACAACTTAAGCGTCAATACAAGTAGACAACCAAAGCGTCAACATAGACAACTCAGGCGTCAACACAACTAGCCAACAAAGCGTCAACATAGACAACTCGGGCGTTAACTCAACTAGACAACCTAAGCGTCCTTAAGCGTCCTTAAGCGTCCTTAAGCGTCAACACAACTAGACAACCAAAGCGTCAACATAGACAACTCGGGCGTCAACACAATTAGACAACCTAAGCGTCAACATAGACAACTTAAGCGTCAATACAAGTAGACAACCAAAGCGTCAACATAGACAACTCAGGCGTCAACACAACTAGCCAACAAAGCGTCAACATAGACAACTCGGGCGTTAACTCAACTAGACAACCTAATCGTCCTTAAGCGTCCTTAAGCGTCAACACAACTAGACAACCAAAGCGTCAACATAGACAACTTGGGCGTCAACACAACTAGATAACCAAATCGTCAACATAGACAACTTAAGCGTCAACATAGACAACTTAAGCGTCAACAACTAGACAACCGGGGCGTCAAACAGATAACCAAAGTGTCAACATGGACAACTCTAGTGTCATATAGACAGCCGCGGCGTCAACACAGACAACTCACACTGGAGTCAACAACATTGTCAATAAAGTTTATGCTATGTGAGTAACAGACTTAACATCATCGTCATCATTGACATTACAATAACAGTGACTGGACAATCAGGCATTTTTCGAAAACGATCATAGGCACATTTGCAAACTATTCGTTTTCAAAGATTTTATCAAATAGGTGTCTATCACCATCTAAAAATTCAATTATTTAAAATAACCTTTAAACTAAGTATGGTCTTAACTCAATGTGGACAACTCTACCACACTACATAAACAAAACGGCTAACGATTCCCAGAATAAGAAACTCAAACATCATTAATTATTATCTTACGAATTTTACATTGATTGGTATGTCCCCTTCGCATATTTGTAAGCAAAAGAACTATGCTCGTATAGTAGCTCTATATCAATCTCCCACTCTAGGTTTATCTATCACTGCACATTAACGACATCTTTATCGAATAAACAAAGTGTTTAAAACATGATAACAAAATTAATAATTTTTATAACACTTTAAATAAAATTACACTATGCTTTAACGGAAGTTTGTACTCGTCAGAATCAATATAGTCTCAGTTGGTAATTTTATCGTTGAGGACACATAATCTAACCCTATAAAGAAAGGGTCTTATTTTACTTTAAAAAAACAAAAATCTTTGTTTTATTAAGCCAACTTAAAACGTGGTCCCTTGCCAATATAGTAATAAGTTCGTCTTCGTACTTTTATTCACTTAAAAGGCAATTATTACTCAGCTCAGTTATAAGAAACTGATTCCATACTTTTATTCACTTAAAAGGCAATTATTAGTCAGCTTAGTTATAAGATACTGATTCCATACTTTTATTCACTTAAAAGGCAATTATTAGTCAGCTTAGTTATAAGAAACTGATTCCATACTTTTATTCACTTAAAAGGCAATTATTAGTCAGTTCAGTTATAAGAAACTGATTCCCTACTAATTGTGGGCATAATTATTCGGTAACTCATCATCAAAAAGCACCACGTAAACGACGTTGTTAAATTTTAAATTAACATAAATTAAACAACAAAAAGTGACTTACACTTTTAACCATTAATTATTTTTAACAATTGAAAATAACAATCAAATACCTTTTTGAATTTTAAGGCATGATAAAGTTGATATTATTTGGAGTTCCTACAATAGCAATTCATAGTAATACGATTGTCTAGCTAACGTCATACTTTTGTTAGTGCTATGTAATTTAAGGTCACTTAGTAACACTTTTGTCCTAATGACTAGGTAAATTAGGTATCCATTATTTACACAACGTTACTTAATCGCACAAAATGCGTACCGTCTAAAGAAGACGTGACTCAGTCTAAATAATTCAATAATCCTTAACAGTAAGCAATAAAATGTTAATTTAAATCACACTATAATAAACAACAACGCTCTGTCATTGTATACACGACCCAACACTATACTAAATAAAGAAAGAACTAAAAGAAGAACCCTTTAGTCACAATAAAAGTAACCTAAATTAAAAACTTAAAATCACAATACTGTAGTTCATTGTGACAAATCAATTCGATCCCTCAAATAAAATCACTGTATCAATACTGTAGTCCATTGTGACTAATCAATTTGATCTTTCAAATAAAGCTACTAAAATATCAAAATACAATTAACTTTCATATCTCACACAGGTAGTTACGATTTTATTCAAATGAAATAAATTCTAATCTGAACTACAAAATTTAAACCACTTCTATTCTATAAAGAACTAGTAAACCAGCAATATAGTACTTAGACGTAATTGCTACATAGACATCAACTATTCTCCTTTCTTCATAACATTAGTTTTTTAAAATCATAGTAAAAATTAAAATTAAATTATAACCATTGCATTAAAGTAAGGTAGTCGCGTATAATACTTGAAAACGAGTATAAGATAACGCGATGCAGTAATGTTAATGTATCTACAATCTCAAATAGCTGTTACTTAACAAAGTAAGATCCCTTTCATCACCATAATTAATCATTGACAGATACTAACCTCTTTTTCAATGTCATATTATCAATTATAACCTTTCATCTTATCAAATGTAGGACTATTATTATACCCTATCTATTCACAAATTATAGTCTTTATAAAACATGTAATAAGAAATTAAAACTTAGTCATCGACTTCAATAATAGTCAAAATTAAAACCTAAACAGCTAAAACTACTATAGTGTAGTGTCCAGTACCACTACCATACCCTATGGAACCAGAACAATTTATTACACAGTAAGTACGTTAATATGGTATGCTATAATAATTGTTAGCAATACCCTACAACAGTGAGCACTGTATTAATTCAAATAAAATGAAACGAGCTCACCCGGTCGGTACAGTACAGGGTACCCGGAGACTCACTTACTACGCTGGCTGTGGGCTGACTGGGTGGCTTTCATTCATATCCCACTTCTGATGTAGAATCTAGGATCGGCACTGAGCGGTATATAACCTATGGTTCGGTGGCTAACACGTTAAAATAACACAAATAGCTAAGTACACAAATAATTACATTTAGGACGACAACGAACGGACCTTAAGGTACATTGTTCGTACTGTGGCAGAGCCACCCAAATGCATTTACAAAGTGTATCTGCTCATGAGCAGCAATACAGCTATGTAGAAATATACAGCGTAGCTGCACCGGGTAAACCGACAGTTTTGTCGGGAGCATGAGCTCTGCATGAGTCAGGTCCGAAGACGAGACTGCCTGCACTACTAAGTGCGCGCTCTTATATAGGGCGATGCCCCCACCTTGCTCTCCCTCTCTGACAACTCTGTCCAATGGCGTGCACTTCCGCCAAGTGTTTACCAATGCAAACTACAATGATCTACTTCTATTAAGGAAATCATTGTTAAAGCTAATTAAATATTACAAGAGTAATTATCATAAAGAAACAATCACGATTTAATAGCGTTTTACAATTAAAACTAAAATGACAAGTTAGGTTATTTGTTTAGAACATAACCAAAGTTATTTGTTATCATAATAGGTTGTCAATATAAGTTCGTAGCTAGTAGATAAATCATTTTATGAATTAACAGACCACGTTTGATAATAATATCAAACGTTTATAAGTTAAATAGAATAATTATGAAAACCATAGCTTATCCACTATTTCTATTTACAACCGTCTCCGACATATATAATATATAGAAATATAAGCAGAAATTAAAAATAATACTAAGATTTTTTGGAAGTATATAAAAGACAAACGCGGTGGATCCAGCGCATATCCTTTATCAATGACTAACGGTCATACGACGACATCCGACCCAACAACTGTCTGCGATCTCTTTGCCGATTATTTTTCATCGGTATACACCATTGATGACTATAATGATACTTTAAACTTAGACTCTGCTCTACTGAAATCATTAAATAATTATAGTCAAAATTTAACCAGTCCAACCATTGATCACGATAGTTTGCTTAAAAAATTAAAATCTTTAAACATAAGCAAGGGAGCAGGTCCAGACGGCATACCTCCCATTTTCATATCTTCTTGTGCGTCAGCTCTCGCCTCTCCTCTATGTTATATCTACAACAAATCATTAGCTTCGGGCCAATTTCCCCGCGAATGGAAGAAGGCTAAAATAGTGCCATTACATAAATCAAAAGCCAAAGAAGTAGTTACCAATTATAGGCCAATTTCAATACTTTCGTCATTTGCTAAAATCTTTGAGTCCATGTTATGTCCTTATATGCATCGGCACGCAGGGCTATACCTCAGCAATCAACAACATGGTTTCGTTGCACGTAGATCTACTGCAACGAATTTGACATCATTCGCGGAATCCTTAGTCGAAGCACTGGACGCAAACAAGCAATATGACTTCATCTTCACGGATTTCAGCAAAGCTTTTGATAAAATCTCACATAATATCCTATTATATAAGCTAGCAGCATATGGCATCACAGGTTCCTTACTTAAATGGCTGAAATCATACTTAACAGGTCGTGAATTCTTCGTGGTTGTTAATGGTTTTCGATCGTCTAATCGATCTATAACTTCAGGAGCCCCCCAAGGTTCTCACCTTGCTCCTATTTTATTTAACATTTATATTAACGACTTGCCTGACTGTCTTCGTTTCTCCCAATGTTTTATGTATGCCGACGATCTGAAGTTCGGGAGAATAATAGAGTCTCCAAAAGATACCGAACTTTTGCAGGAAGACATGAACCGAGTGATAGAATGGTGCAATCACAATAAAATGCAACTTAATACTGATAAATGTTACCACCAAAAATTCACCAGGAAATCTCACTGCATCAGTTCAGAGTACTTTATAAATTACACCAAGATCCACGAAGTATCAGTCATTAAGGACCTAGGAATCACATTTGATAGTAAACTTACTTTCCTACCTCATATCGAAGATATTATTAAAAGGGCATTCAGAAGTTGGGTTTCGTCATAAGGAATTCAAGAGGGTTCAAATGTAGTACTAAAATCTTGTTGTATAATAGTCTCGTACGAAGTATCCTGAAATATTGCAGTGTTGTGTGGAGGCCACATTACGCAGTTCATATGCTACGTCTTGAAAGAGTGCAAAAACGGTTTCTGTGGCATCTGGCTTATGCAGCAGGTAAAGCTAGGGATCTTCCCTCTTACAATGACCGGCTCCAGTATTTCAGAATGCATTCCTTGTCATCTCGTAGAGAGACATGTGATGCGGTATTTGCATTCAAAATACTGAGAAACGATATCGAATGCCAGGATTTGCTTAGTCTTCTAAGATTTCGTGCTCCCTCTAGATGTCCCCGACATTTAATGACACCACTTTGTCCACCATTGAGAAGAACAGTTTTGGGTGCTAATTCTGTTATATCTAGACTGTGCAGAACTCTAAACAGTTATAGTGAACATCGACAGGTATGTGATCGATGTGTATAGGGATAATATAGACCAATTTCGTAGAGCCATTTTTAATAACATGCACCAGCAAAGTGAGAACATTGTATAGACCATAGCTTGATTACCATATTAATATTGTATTTACAATTTATTGCCAATTTATTATTGATTAATTCTTTATTAATTTATTGTTAATTTATTAATTAATTTATTGTTAATTTATTTTATTGTAATTTTATTTAACTTTTTTAATGTAATTTGTTTTCATTTCTTTTAATATAATTTGTTTTAGTTTTGATTTAATTTGTTTCAATGTGGTTCGCTTTTTATTTAATGTACTTATTTTTAATGAAATTCATTCTCAACTTGATTTATTTTCGATCCTATTATTGATTTGTTTTTAATTAAGTAATTCTTATTTTTTATTTTTTTTCAATTATATTTTTGATATTGTATATTTTAAATGTAAATTTTAATATAATTTAATCCACTGTTAACCAACTGTAAATGTGGAGTTAGCCTATAAGTAATTATTATGCATGCATATGTTTTGAGTATTTTAAGTGTAACGCTTTTGTATAATAATTGTTGGCTGACCTATTTAAATAAATAAATAAATAAAAATACTATAGATTATTCAAGTTCAGTATGATTATTCAAGTTCAAATATTATATTCAAATATTATTTATTTAATATTTTTAACATATTTTATTTATTTCATGTGTCAACATAGCAACAATAATTTATCAGAATCCTTTTATTGGCATTAGTGCCAATAAAATTTATCACATTCAATCACATAATAATGATTAACTGTATAAGCTACTATTAAAGAATTTTATCATTTTATGATATTTTAGTCTGACACGAAGGCCACTTTTAAGGTGCCAACAATTGGGTGGCTTACCAGTCAATATTTAAATACTATATTTTCAGTTTTTCTGAAATGACAAGCTTGTAATGTCACAAGTAACAAGTTGACTTTAGTTTTGAATTATTTAATGTTTTTTTTATGGTTTTTCACATAGGTACAAACTCTACAGTTTAATATAGTGACATTTGTATTGTGTTAGTAGATATTATTATTTATTGCGTTGAAGTAAAAGTTTAAAATAGATTGCACTTTTAATCTAAGCATAGTTTTGATTACGGTCAACCAATGACGTCAAGCTCACGCATAAACATTAATAACGATCTTAATGAATTTGAATTATGATAGAATTTTTTGTCAAAACTGAAAAAGCCATTTCGTTTTCGAGTATACATCTATAGGCATATTATTAACTTTTTTCCTATTTATTTTTTATTTATAGAAATGGAAATAAATAGGAAAAAGTGTACTTTTTAAAATATAAGTGTATAATGTATATTATGTAAGTACAGCACATAAGTTGTAATGTTTAGTAGGTACCTAAATATAGTATTTAAGTAAAATTTATGAGTGCCAATACCGGCAACAAACTGGCAACAGTTTGGCGATTTTGTTTTATTGAATTACTGTGTATAAATTAAAAGAATAAAATATGACTTAAAAAAAAAGATAATAATAACCACGCTTATAATGAATCAACTTCGACCACCAGTTTAGCTTCTACTAGCTGTGACTTAATTATGTAGAACGAGCGTCATTTTTATCAACACAGATATGAATATTCAAGAAATATTAAAGTTACGTAAATATTATCATAAAAACTAAAAGTAATAAAAGTTTTACACCATGTCTGTTATATTTACCATTCCTAAGAATAAAAAATACTAAAAATATGTCAATTATTTTGTTAGAAAACATTCATCCACTTGGCTCAGTATAAAATACACTCAAAACAAACGCTACTCAACAGAAGCACTACGTTAGTCAAAGATATACATCAATTAACCACTGAACTGTGAACAAGGAAATAAATAAGAAAGTAATGGCCACATTGCGTGCAACTCTCATGATGCTCATGAGCACATTCGCGCTTGCTGTTGCTGAACATAACTATTTCCTTAGCGATGAGTTCATTGCTCAGATTAATTCAAACCAAAACACTTGGAAAGCAGGTCGCAATTTTCCGCAAAACACTCCAATGAAACATATCAAGAAATTGATGGGCGCTCTTAAAGATAATCACTTTGCGGAGCTACCGAAGAAAGAACACGATTCCGACCTCATTGCAAGTCTTCCTGACAACTTTGATCCCAGGGACAAGTGGCCAAACTGTCCTTCTTTGAACGAAATCACAGATCAAGGCTGTTGTGGAAGTTGTTGGGCCTTCGGTGCAGTAGAAGCTATGACGGATCGGTATTGTACATACTCCAATGGAACCCAGCACTTCCATTTCTCTGCAGATGACTTAGTAAGCTGTTCCAAAAATAATTTAGGATGTGGGGGTGGATTTACATCACTAGCTTGGGAGTACTGGAGAGACACTGGTCTAGTATCGGGAGGCAGTTATAATTCAAGCCAAGGTTGCAGACCGTACGAGATACGACCAACACATCCCACTCCTACGAAAACAATCCCGTGCTCGATAAACAAGCTCGACAAGACTCCTGAATGTAGACACTCGTGTAACTCAGGTTACAACGTTGACTATGCTAAAGACAAAAGGTTTGGCAAAAGTGTTTACTCTGTTTCTACTGAAGACCATATTAAAGCTGAATTGTTTAAAAATGGACCGGTTGAAGCTTCTTTCCACGTTTATGTCGACTTTTTGCATTATAAAACAGGTGTTTATAAGCACGATCATGGTGAATATGTTGGTGGTCACGCTATTAAGATATTAGGCTATGGAGTAGAGAATGGAACTAAATATTGGCTGATTGCTAACTCGTGGAGCAGTTATTGGGGAGACCATGGTTATATCAAGTTTCTTCGTGGAGAAGATCACTGTAATATTGAAAGTAATATAGTTGCTGGGGAACCTCTATTCCCTTAATATAATTTCCAGTAAATAAAAGTACAGCTGTCAATATAATTAATGTTTTTTTTATTCGATGTTTATTATTGTGCTAATTATACAAAAACCGTCAAAATTGTAAAATTAAAATGTACTAAAATAAAATACGGAAGTATAATTTATGTATTCTTATTAAATTATATCTTACTACTTATAATTATTATTTTTATTTATCTATTAAGACAGTTTGTCAGCAAGTATATAGTTTTGGAGGTCTAAGCAAACCTTTATTAGCCATCGTTTGGCATATAACAGAATTACAAAAAAATACCCAATATATAAGTCGCTAGCAAATATCCCAACACCTCATTAGTGTCCTGATGATTATTGATTAGTGTAAAATTTATTTTCGTCACTGAAGTCCCAGTAGTACCTACTGAGACTTCAGTGACGAAAATAAATTCTACCTACAGCTAATCACGCATACATCACGCTAACCAGACGCATTGGTACAGGCTTACGTTTCATGTTTTCGTTATTTTGTTTTCGTAAAAGAATTTTTCCTTAGTAGTCGTTTACATACGGCTGCCGTACGGCAATACTTATAGTGTCGCACGGTAAGATCTAATTAAATAAACAAGTACAAGATAGTGAGAAAGAATACACAAAAGTGATCACATCGTAGCTGCAGTCATTGATCAAATTATCATTTTCATTGATGATGAAAGTGATGAGACGGATAAATATACTGACTGGTATAGTAATAATGATGATGACGATGACAGTTTCTACTAGCTTTGGTTTAATAAAAGTATCATTATTAGGATTCCATTATTAAATGGCAAAAAACGGAACTCTCATTCGTCACCCAACAAGCAAAGTAATCCTATAACGATTGATTATAATTCTACTTCTACTAATAACGTTCTTATAAAGAGCTGGTTGCAGACTATTTTACTTAAAATTGCATTTTACAAGTGATAATATACTCAAGAGCATCCGTTTTTATATATCTGTCTTATAGTTCGCTACAAGACTAACGCTTATGGCCTTTACAAGACTACTTTTACTAGTAATAGCATTTCACAAGCGTAAGTATTCGTAAGAGCTTTTGTTTTTATATGGTAGTCTTATAGTTAGCTGCAAGAGTATCTTATAGGACACTTTAAAGCATAAGTCTCTTATAATTGTTTGAATAATAAAATCCTTCGTTGTATGGTTATGTATGGAATACAATGGTTACAGCGTCTAATCACAGTTATAATACGACGGTAAGAAAATGCAGCTGTAGAGTTTGTAGCATTGCTTCTTGTCTACTAGCGCTTTGGAGGCGGTGGTAAAGTTTTCTTAACTATGCAATGTATTTAAACTTATGCCCGATTTACACATCGACAAGTACAGTAGCGAGTTAAGTAGTATTTTAAGATTAAGTTGATTTAAATAGATCTCCATCCTATTTTTTGGCAAGTTAAGTTGGCGAGACGCGAGAGAGAGGGCTACTTCGTACTTAACTCGCCAAAAAATAGGATGGAACTCTATTTAACGGCCGGTCCTAATATGCGAGCTCGATCCAAATATTACAATCTGAAACTCGAATTTCGATCGATTCGTTGCATAAAGCGTCCGTATATTCAATCGATGGATTGCATTGACGATCCTTTTTCACAATCGATCCATGGGAGGGGCAATCCGTGTTTTGAGATTGAAATTTGTTCGGAAGTGACAGTTGTTCGGTCCACATATTCGATCTTTTCATTTTGACTTTTAATTTTGGCTTGTTAGTAAACTGTTTTTACGATCCCCCGAATTCGTTGGATTACAAAAAAGAGTTTGGATTTTGCAATAAATTAGTTATGAGTTTAGTAGATAATTATGGCAAATGCAATATTTTTAGGTGATAGTGACAGTGATATGGAAGTATTAATGGAGATATTTGATTCTAAAGGTGGCGAAAAGCGGAATAGTCGCAGAGGTTCAGTACGAAAGTACAACAGAGTTTACTTTACTTACTTTTTACTATTAGATTTAGGATTAATAAAGCGGCAGTGGAGGTATTGTTGATAGAAATAATGCCCTTTGTAAAAGTGACCTCAAAACAGTAAAATTAAAAATAGTACATACCTATTGTTATTGTTAGGTTCTTAAATGTTAAACTGAACTAATACAATACATTCCAATTCAAACAAAAACATACCGGCACCAGATGTGACATGTTAGAAAAAACGATTCACGTTTCGTACTCGGCAGTATTTTACACTATTGATGTTTACAAAAAATGTTTTGAAATTAAATTAAGTTGAAATGGTACCTTAAAAATCATGTTTTAAAGTACTTAAACATATTCTATTTCACAATTGTAATTTATATTGTGTTATGGATCACTAGTGCAAAAAAAAACGCGCGCAAAAGTATGTCTATAACGGAAAGTCAGGGAGGGAAAGGATCGACTTGAATCCGCCGTCCCATCTGGATTCCGAACGCGACAAATGAATATATGGACGCAGATCGAAGATCGATCTGAAGATCGTGTTCAATCTTGGTTTGAACGGAATCTTAAAACACGGATCGTATATATGGTTCGGCCGTAAATCAACTTAATCTTAAAATACTACTTAACTCGCTACTGTACTTGTCGATGTGTAAATCGGGCATTAGATTAAGTAGTATGAAGGACGTCAAAATATATAATAAAAGTTGTATTAATTTTGATAAGAGCGTTTGTGACTTTGACTACTTGTAATTACTATTTTTATTTATTAATTAAGACAGTTTGTCAGCAAGTATATAGTTTTGGAGCTATAACCAAACCTTTAACAGTCAAACTTTGTGTAGCAAGCAAGAGATGCTATATTGTCCAGCTAAATATCTGTCTCATTGTTTGTTGATGGTGTAGTCTAAGTAGGTGAATTTAACTTCTCTGTCTTGGGTTCAATTGCAAAAAGCAATTGCATGGTCATACCAGAATCTTAATACATACTTATATATAAAAAGACTAAGTAATAAATTTATATAAGTAAGAAATAACACAATAATATAAATTAACGTAGACAGTTTAGGTACCTATAACTAGAAAACTTAGTAAAATAAATAAATTTTAAAAAATACCATCGAGACTTGGACTCGAGTAGGTTAGCGGTCATAGATAAACTTAATATTTGTTTAATTCATAATATAAATCCGCAGACGAAAGCTAAATAAAATTAGTCATAGAAATCCATCTGGCGTTTGATAAGGTTAACGTAATACACAACACATTAATTATATACAACAACCATGATTTTATTGACCATCAACCCCTTTAGATAAGGTTCAGAAGTCCATAATTATAAGAAAGGTTTCTCGACAACTATAATAATATAATAGTTTTGTTTCTCAATGATATGACTGACCGTCCCACTGCCACGCGTCTGTGCTTAAAGAATCTATAGCTTTCTTTATTATCGCACGACATTCTTGACATTTCTTGCAATATGAATTTTTCATCAAAGTTTTCATATCACCGAAACTTTGCTGATAATATTAACTGACACAGGATATCTTGGATCGCACAAAGATATGTCTGGCATGGAATTTGAACCTAGAATATGTTACCACATACTTAACCGAATAGCAGTTGATTGGCTTATAAAGTCAATCAACAAACAACAATTATTCGACTATTCGAATAGTTATTATTTGATTGACTTATTGTTGAATGGTTTATAGTCAAATAGCTTTTAGTCGAATAAAGTCAAAGAGTTCACCTTCTTATTTTAAAATGTCTGGAAATTCTGGACGTTCTTATAAAGTTTTGACGCTGCGTGCTGTTAGGGTTGTGCACATGTCTGACTTGAACACACAACAACCAGACATAGTTCTTCGCAGTTGTCAAGTATTAGAGACACCAGAACCCTCGGAAAGACATTTCTAGAGATCTCCAAAGTTAAATAGTAGACATAGTGGACTATAATCTATACAAAATTAATTAATGTCGAATAGTTTGTATATTCTATTATATTATTTGAAATGAAAGTTCACAATTTATCTTTAACAAAACGACATTGATTCAGTTCTTTATATGAAGTTAAATGAACTCTGCCGAATGAATATGAAGGTAAATTATAAATTTAAGCGGTTAGTTTAGAGTGAATACATTTTAGTAATAAAACATGTACAGTCAGCCCCAAAAGTCGCTGAACACATTTTAAATTCTAAAACTGCTGAACACTAAAAGTGCCATAAGTCAGTGTCGCGGGTATTTCAGAAGTATCTGAACACTAGTATTTCAAAAGTAGCTGAACACTAGTGTTCCAAAAGTAGCTGAACACTAGTGTCTATTATGTTTACTCGTTGGAATAGATACATCATTTCAAAACAATTCATATTCGATAGCCTAGGGTATAGAACACTCGACTTTGATAAAGTAGACGTGCGTTCGAAACTGGGTTGTGCCAAGTATTTTTTTTGGTTTTTTATTTTTTATTTATTGTATTTTATCTCAAAAAAAACAAGTAACTTAAATTCACCGTCACTGTTCACAGGTATTTTAATAAAGTTAAAATATTATTTTTAATTTTTAATTGAAAATTAAATAGTATTTTTATTTAATTTTTAATTTAATGAAGAATGATCATTATGACTTTAAATTGTATGAGAAACATTTTCGGAGATTCGATGATATGAGTTGAAATGTTATGTTAGAAGAAGCGCTCCCTGTTGTGCGACATTGAACTTAATAGTTTTATGACATGCAACTAAAATTAAGTCTAGAGGTGATAAAGCCATTTAATTAATTAATTAATTAAATTATTTAATTTAATTGTCGAATATACATTTTTTTCGTAAACGAAGTCGCGGGTTACAGCTTGTATTGAATAATTATAGTAGAAAACAAAATAAGAAAAAATAAAAAAACACAAAAAGTAATCCGTTCCTCAGGATGGAACCAGAGCTGTTTTCTTTTCACCCAAGCTCTATACAAGCAAAGCTATCGTGTTGACAACTGTTTTGATGAAATTGTTAATGTAGTATTCCGCTTTGAAATTGGCTTCACTTTTGTCTACTGTCAAAATCACTCACTACAACTACACTGAAACTCGACCGCAGAGTAGCGACGCAGCGGGCGACGTTGCCGTTCAGTCATGCGCGGCTCCCGTATACTGCACGAGTTGGCAACATCGATACTTCTGAAATACCCGCGACACTGACTTATGGCACTTTTAGTGTTCAGCAGTTTTGGAATTTAAATGTGTTCAGCGACTTTTGGGGCTGACTGTACTTATACTCTAAACAAATTGGGAAAAGAAAACCTCTAGTGTGTAACCATGTTTTCATATGGCCATGATCACGAGCTGTGTCAGCAGTAAAGACGTTAATTGGAAAGTTATAAAACTTATTAAATAAAAGAAGGCCATGCAGCAGAGTCCATGATTGAAGATTAGGTCTTAAAGATTTGGGACTTATTTATTTCTAAGGTACGAGTATCATACATCTTAAAGATTAAGTAGGCTACCAGAGGAATTTTTTTATTTGATTTTATTTTTTTAATCTTTATACATTAAGTACAGTTACCAATTACAGACTATACTATTTTTAAATATACCACTACATTATTATGAAGCAGTAACAAGAAATGGCACAATATTAGTGAAAAAGTCAATAACATTGAAAAAGAATAAATAAAAATTGATCATCATGGCGGCGCGGGCGGTCACTGATCAAATACCTAATAATTTTCGCTGATAATTCAATTCATCACTGATACCGATAATAATAGTGACTGAAATACTTAGTACTGATGATGATGACGAAGACAGTGACGAAGATGACATAACAACGCATTGAACCAACCTCGACCACCAGTTTATCTTCTACTAGCTTTGGTTAAATATATATTTTGTAGAACGCGCATCATTGTTATCAACACAGGTATGAATATGTTACTTATTTATCATGAAATATTAACTTTAAGTATTGTAGTAAAAACTAAAAGTAATAAAAGTTTTACGCATGTCTGTTAATATTTACCATTCCTAATAATAAAATATACTAAAAATATGTGAATTATTTTGTAAAAAAACTTTCATCCACTAGGTGCTGTATAAAACACTCAAAACAAACGCCACTTAACAGAAGCACTACGTTAGTCAAAGATATACATCAATTAACCACTAAGCTGTGAAAAAGGAAATAAAGAAGTGAGTAATGGCCACATTGCGTGCAACTCTCATGGTGCTCATGAGCACATTCACGCTTGCTGTTGCTGAACATAACTATTTTCTCAGCGATGAGTTTATTGCTCAGATTAATTCAAACCAAAACACTTGGAAAGCAGGTCGCAATTTTCCGCCAAACACACCAATGAAACATATCAAGAAATTGATGGGCGCTCGTGAAGATAATCACTTTGCGGAGCTACCGAAGAAAGAACATGATGCCGACCTCATTGCAACCCTTCCTGACAACTTTGATCCCAGGGACAAGTGGCCAAACTGTCCTTCTTTGAACGAAATCACAGATCAAGGCTGTTGTGGAAGTTGTTGGGCCTTCGGTGCAGTAGAAGCTATGACGGATCGGTATTGTACATACTCCAATGGAACCCAGCACTTCCATTTCTCTGCAGATGACCTGGTAAGCTGTTGCTATTCATGTGGCGACTGTGAGGGTGGAGATCCATCAAGTGCTTGGGAGTACTGGAGAGATACTGGACTAGTATCGGGAGGCAGTTATAATTCAAGCCAAGGTTGCAGACCGTACGAGATACGACCAACACATCCCACTCCTACGAAAAAAATCCCGTGCTCGATAAACAAGCTCGACAAGACTCCTGAATGTAGAAACTCGTGTAACTCAGGTTACAACGTTGACTATGATAAAGACAAAAGGTTTGGAAAAAGTGTTTACTCTGTTTCTACTGAAGACCATATTAAAGCTGAATTGTTTAAAAATGGACCGGTTGAAGCTACTTTCCGCGTTTATGCCGACTTTTTGCATTATAAAACAGGTGTTTATAAGCACGACCTCTAGTCACTCCTTGACACCACGGACATACTAAGGAGGCTGAAAAGGACTAAGCCTTTTGAGTTAGTTTAGTGAAATTAGTGTAACATAGTGCAGCCAGTGCTATTCTTAAAGAACACAAGAACAAAGTGACTTTCAATAATTATAACTAAAGACTATAAGAAAAGTGCCAATGGACACATTCTTTACTTTAAAGTACTTTTAGCAAATTAAGTTATATTTAAATTACTTATTAGCCACAAGGCTAGATTGTAATATTGTTATGAAGTAACCACTCAGTTACATCGTAATGTAAAAAAAAAAAAAAAAAAATAAGCACGACCATAGTGAATTTCTTGGTGGTCACTGTATTAAGATATTAGGTTATGGAGTAGAGAATGGAACTAAATATTGGCTGATTGCTAACTCGTGGAGCAGTTATTGGGGAGACCATGGTTATGTCAAGTTTCTTCGTGGAGAAGATCACTGTAATATTGAAAGTTCTATAGTTGCTGGGGAACCTCTATTCCCTTAATATAATTTGCAGCAAATAAAAGTACAACTGTCAATAAAATTAATGTTTTTTTTTATTTGATAAACATTATTGTGATAATTAGCTAATATATACAAGTATAATACAAAAACCGTCAAAATTGTAAAATTAAAATGTACTAAAATAAAATACTGAAGTATAATTTATGTATTCTTATTAAATTATATCTTACTACTTATAATTATTATTTTTATTTATCTATTAAGACAGTTTGACAGCAAGTATATAGTTTTGGAGCTCTAAGCAAACCTTTATTAGCCATCGTTTGGCATATTATTACTTATTATTATTACTACTTATTATTACTCCATCAAAACATCCGCAGTATAACTCGTAACTTTAACAACCTACTAACACTCCTAGCACGTACGTCTGTGGACTGGGACCTCATTATCCTCACTGAGTGCTGGCTACGCCACACCCACAATATTCCCCTTTTAGACGGCTATAACTGCGCCAGTAACATGAACAATCTATCACAAAATGAGGGTGTTATAGTGTACTACAGGAGTAATCTGCGGGTAACAATATCAGAACCTAACCTAGAGGAAGCTAACTGCCTAGCTATCACGATTGACTCATTTACAACTATTTTAGCAATTTATCGTCCCCCACGTTATAAAAACATCAATCCGTTTATAGACTCTTTAAATAACCTTTTAAACAGTCTAAACTACCCAAACATCATACTAGTCGGTGATATTAACGTGGACATAATGATCGGTAATAAAGATCCTAATTCATCAATTTATCTCAACCTATTGGCTTCCCATGCTATTTTACCTGCGCATCAGTTTCCAACACACAGCAAAACATGCCTTGACCATGTTATGCTTAAAAGCAAACTACTTGCTACGTGCTACGTCGCTGAAGCCTCTATCACCGACCACGATTGTATTATATTCCTATTACAAACAACTATGTCTTCTAAAAAACATTACTTAAAAAAGACTGTGGACTATGACGGACTGGACAGTGATATGAGTAACCTATGTTTTGATAATACTTTTTATAATATTGACGACCCTAATGATGCCACTTCTTGTTTACTCACACAACTTAATGACAAAATAAAAGCTAACACCCGAATGACTATAGTACCAAATCGGAAAAGGATAACAAAGCCTTGGATTACCTTAGGATTACTACGCTGCATGAAGAATCGTGATAAACTCCACATTAAATCTAAGAAAAATCCCAAAAATTAAGTACTTAAATTATCCTATACACGATACAGAAACTTCTGTAACTACTTATTAAAAAAGATAAAACAAGAATATGAAAGGGACCTCCTTGATAAAGCTGCCAAAAATAATACAAAAGCGCTCTGGGACGCAATAAAACAAGTGACTTACACTAACAAAAAACCAACAATAGCATCGGACCTTCTCATCCCCGCAGACGAACTATCATCCGCCAACAACGTCAACAATTTCTTCGCCTCCATTGGCAAAAACCTTGCTGAAACTATAACTGTCTCAACTCCACACACTTCATCCTACTTAAATCCTTTACCATATTCTTTTGGCCTAATACCAACTACTGAGTCTGAAGTTCAAAGCCTTATACTAAACCTAAAAAAAGTTAACTCTGTCGGACATGACAATATTACAGGAGGTTTTTTAAAACGTTATTGCCGGATCCTTGTCCCTCCCCTTACCTACATCTTTAACCTAATGTTTCATACCGGTATATTCCCTGAATCATTCAAATTTGCCGAAATAGTTCCAATTCACAAGAGTGGCGACGCGACCAATGTCAATAACTATAGGCCTATTTCGATACTTCCTACTATTTCTAAAATTGCTGAGAAGCTTCTTAATAAACGTTTAACGTCGTACCTAGAGTCCAAGAACATATTATCAAGTTCACAGTTCGGCTTTAGATCCGGTATCTCAACATCTGATGCCGTCCACGAGTTGACCGATCACATTGTTACCAAACTTGATCAAAAGAAAAAAGTGGTTGCTATTTTCTTGGACCTGGCTAAGGCCTTCGACACGGTACGAATCCCACTCTTGATGGATAAACTGGAGAAACTGGGCATTAGGGATATACAGCATAAATTGTTTTCCAGTTACTTGACCGGGAGGAGACAAAGAGTAAGGGTGGGCGATTTCGTCAGCAATGACTTACCTGTTGAGTATGGCGTGCCCCAGGGCAGTGTAATAGGGCCCACACTCTTCCTCATTTTTATAAATGATTTGTGCAATCTCTCTCTGACTAACGGGAAAATAGTAACTTTTGCCGATGACAGCGCGCTGATCTTTCATGGGAATAGTTGGGCCGATGCATACAACTTTGCTCAGGCAGGCCTGAACACTGTATCATCTTGGCTAAGAAATAATGGTTTAACCCTAAATGCTGAAAAAACAAAATATATCCCCTTTTCCATTGCATCCTCACCATCACTTTTGCATGAAGGCTCCAACATTACCTACCACACTTGCCTTTCTACGCAGTCCTGCTCTTGTGTTCACCTAAACATTGCCTATGACCTTAAATATTTAGGCGTGTTCCTTGATAGTAAACTAAGTTTTAGTCACCACATAGATTTGCTATCGTCACGAACACGCAAACTAATCTCTGTATTTAAAAACTTGCGTCATACAGCCAATGCACAAGTCTTAAAACAGGTGTATCTGGCTCTATGCCAATCGATCCTAAGCTACTGTATTACAGTGTGGGGTGGGGCATGTAAGAGTACCATAATAAAATTAGAGAGAGCTCAGAGAGTTGTTCTAAAAGTAAGTCACTCTTTGCCTTTTCGTTACCCTACCTATGACTTGTACCAACTATCCCCTCAATAGTCCCTGTCAAAATGGCCGCCTTGGCGCATCTGTCCAACCGTATTCGCGTGATTTATTGCTTATGTGGCGCGTGTCATCAAAACGGCAATATCTTACGAATTATGCATGAAAAGTATATAAAATAATACCTTGTTAGAATTGTGGTTAAGTAACCTAATGTAATATGTTCAAAAATGTATGTTTCCCCTTTTGATTTTTTCTAAATTCTATGGGTAAAAGTGATAGAAGCGTTTTTTTCCCAGAAAGTTGAATAAAAAATTGAGTAAAAAAGAAATAAAGCATTTATTTTAGTAATTATTTATTTTATTTACACGAGTATAACATACTTTACAATAATAAATAATAAAAACACATGTCTTCTAACATTTTTTTTTTTTCATTTTTTTCATTTCAACAGAACGATTGAACAATTGAACGGACTAAATGTATTATTATTTCACAGCGTCTATGGTTCGCTTATGACGTATGTGTGACATTATTTGCTATCTTTGTTTAATTATATGCACGTTGTATGATTTAGAGAGAGATGTGTATACATTTGCTACGGCTTTTTCGATTCTAAAGTTATTATAACAACTGCCACCTCCTCGTGGTTGTGGACAGACGTGCACTTTTTGACAGCGACCACGAGGAGGTTTTGGACAGATGAGGGGCTATCGGATGTCCTGACCGTACGCCAATTGTTCATTCTTGGAACAATTCTTAGGCAGCACTCCTTACTTCCATATAATCCCGACCTTACAACACATAAACGCCGGAAGCACCAAGTTTGTGACAGTTTTGAAGTCCAGTGGACCACTAGGTTTTCTAACAGATTCTTCGGGTTTTTGGGAAGATATCTTTATAATAAAATAAATAAACAGACTCATATCTATCATCATACACGCTTCATATGCAAGAAACTCACCGTAGATTGGCTCAAATCCCTCTCCTATGAAGAAACTGAAGCACTTTTACAAATACCAGTCTAAGTACATACATACATTAACAACATACACATCTATACATACTTACTCTTTTAACATACTCACTCATACATAATCGCGCACATTGTCACTTTCTTCCAAGATTATATAACATGATAACATAATACATAAAAAATTAGCAAAAACATAATAATAATATAATGTCGCCTATCCAGAGTAAGGAGAGGCTGGTAAGCTGTAATACAGGTCTCCTAGTACAGCCGCCAGTCTCTCACATAGTAGTTAAGCATAGTACTTAAGACATTAACATGTAGATTTTTGTAAACCTATGTGAGAGAAACAATAAATAAAAATTGATTGATTGATTGATTGATATAACAGAATTACAAAAAAATACCCAATATATAAGTCGCTAGCAAATATCCCAACACCTCATTAGTGTCCGGTACTACTGGGACTTCAGTGACGAAAATAAATTTTACCTACAGCTAATCACGCATACATCACGATAACCAGACGCATTGGTACAGGCTTACGTTTCATGTTTTCCTTCTTTTGTTTTCGTAAAAGAATTTTTCCCTAGTAGTCGTTTACATGCGGCTGCCGTACGGCAGTACTTATAGTGTGGCACGGTAAGATTTAATTAAATAAACAAGTACAAGATAGTGAGAAAAAATACACAAAAGTGATCACATCGTAGCTGCAGTCATTGATCTAATTATCATTTTCATTGATGATGAAAGTGATGAGACGGATAAATATACTGACTGGTATAGTAATCATGATGATGACAGCTTCTACTAGCTTTGATTTAATGAAAGTATCATTATTAGGTTTCCGTTACGAAATGGCAAAAAAAAGAACTCTCATAGTTTCGTCAGGTCTGTCTATCTGTCCGTCCATATGTTCTAGACACTTTTATTTGAAACTATAAGAGTTAAACTGTTGAAACTTAATTTGTTTTGTGAACCGCATTAAGATTTTGGCAAAAACTTTACCAAGTTCAGCACATCCAGACTTAAGATAAGATCCCACAAATGATTACATTGCCTTGAATTCGATCACACGAACTAGTGTAACCAAGTATATTATTAAGTAACCAATTATATTATTAATACAAAAAGTATTGGTTTCATCAACCAGTAATATATTTTTTTCTAAACTAAGTTTGCGCTAGAGACACTTTGACAATTGTGTGTTACTTCTAAAATACGAGAATGTTAAAACTAAAAAAAATACATTATGTTCTACCTACTACTATTTATGATACGTCAAATTTCGGCGGAATCCTTCATTGGCGAGTACGAGTCAGTCTTAACCGCTTTTTATCAACAAAAGTATGAAATAAATGTAACTTGGATTTTTAAAAAATGAACATGATGTAATGTAAATAATAAACTAGGCAAGTGCGAGTCTGACTCGCTCACCGAGGGTTCCGTACAAACTATTCTATTCTTCCGCCAAAATGACTTCACGATTCAGCTAAAAAAATATTTTCCTGCCAAAACTCTCTTACGTCACGACTCAGCTGTCAAAATTCTATGACGTCATAGGTCACGTTACTCTTAATTCTATGACGTTACAAGTCACGTGGCTCAAAATTCTATGACGTCACAGGTCACGTCACTCAGCTGCCAAAAATTATTTTCCCAAAATATGCCCCTAAATTTTTATTTTGTTTTTAGTATTTATTTGTTGTTATAGCGGCAACGAAAATATATCATCGGTGAAAATTTCAACTTTTTAACTGCCATGGTTCATGAGATACAGCCTCGTAACAGACAGACGGACGGACGGACAGACAGCAGAGCCTTTGTAATAGGGTTCCGTTTTTACTATTTGAGTACGGAACAACTGTTCACAAAGGGTAAAAACAGAACCCTAAAAAGAAATAAATATAAAAGTTTTATGCATGTCAGTAACATGTTTTTTTAACATTCCCTATTTTTCAACAAATTCTCAAAATATGTCAATTACTTCGTCCGAATACGTGGGGTATTCAAGCTGCTATATCAGCTATAGCCGCCACAACTGCCACTCATTCGATGCACCACGATTGTGCACCAGAATACACATCAATTAACTGTTTAGCTGTAAAAGAGGAAATAAAGAAGTGAGTAATGGCCACATTGCCTGCAACTCTCATGGTGCTCATGAGCACATTCGCGCTTGCTGTTGCTGAACATAACTATTTCCTCAGCGATGAGTTTATTGCTCAGATTAATTCAAACCAAAACACTTGGAAAGCAGGTCGCAATTTTCCGCAAAACACACCAATGAAACATATTAAGAAATTGATGGGCGCTCGTAAAGATAATCACTTTGCGGAGCTACCGAAGAAAGAACACGATGCTGACCTCATTGCAAGTCTTCCTGACAACTTTGATCCCAGGGACAAGTGGCCAAACTGTCCTTCTTTGAACGAAATCAGAGATCAAGGCTGTTGTGGAAGTTGTTGGGCCTTCGGTGCAGTAGAAGCTATGACGGATCGGTATTGTACATACTCCAATGGAACCCAGCACTTCCACTTCTCTGCAGATGACCTGCTAAGCTGTTGCTATTCATGTGGCGACTGTGGGGGGGGTATAGCTACGAGTGTATCAAGTGCTAGGAATTACTGGAAAGATATTGGTATAGTATCGGGAGGCAGTTACAATTCAAGCCAAGGTTGCAGATCATACGAGATACCACCATCACATCCCACTCCTATCCAGTGCAAGAAGCCCGACGAGACTCCTAAATGTAGAAACTCGTGTGACTCAGGTTACAACGTTGACTATGCTAAAGACAAAAGGTTTGGCAAGAGTGTTTACTCTGTTTCTACTGAAGATCAAATTAAAGCTGAATTGTTTAAAAATGGACCAGTTGAAGCTGTTTTCGACGGTTATGCCGACTTTTTGCATTATAGAACAGGTGTTTATAAGCACGACCATGGTGAATTTGTTGGTGGTCATGCTATTAAGATATTAGGTTATGGAGTAGAGAATGGAAGTCAATATTGGCTGATTGCTAACTCGTGGAGCAGTTATTGGGGAGACCATGGTTATGTCAAGTTCCTTCGTGGAGAAAATCACTGTAATATTGAAAGTTCTATAGTTGCTGGGGAACCTCTATTCCCTTAATATAATTTGCAGCAAATAAAAGTACATCTGTCAATATAATTAATGGTTTTTTTATTTGATGATTATTATTGTGCTAATTAGCTAATTTATACAAATATAATACAAAAACCGTCAAAATAAAAAATAAAATTTAAATGTACTAAAATAAAATACTGAAGTATAATTTATGTATTCTTATTAAATTATATCTTACTACTTATAATTATTATTTTTATTTATCTATTAAGACAGTTTGACAGCAAGTATATAGTTTTGGAGCTCTAAGCAAACCTAAAGCCATCGTTTGGGATATAACAGAATTACAAAAAAATACCCAATATATAAGTCGCTAGCAAATATTCCAACACCTCATTATAGTGTCCGGTACCGCTGGGACTTCAGTGACGAAAATAAATTTTATCTACAGCTAATCACGCATACATCACGATAACCAGACGGATTGGTACAGGCTTACGTTTCATGTTTTCCTTCTTTTGTTTTCGTAAAAGAATTTTTCCTCAGTAGTCGTTTACATGCGGCTGCCGTACGGCAGTACTTATAGTGTCGCACGGTAAGATTTAATTAAATAAACAAGTACAAGATAGTGAGAAAGAATACCCAAAAGTGATCACATCGTAGCTGCAGTCATTGATCTAATTATCATTTTCATTGATGATGAAATGATGGTTTAGTTATAAGATTAGTGAAATAAAGAGAATTTTATTTATTATTTATTATTATGAAAGTGATGAGACGGATAAATATACTGACTGGTATAGTAATAATGATGATGACAGCTTCTACTAGCTTTGATTTAATGAAAGTATCATTATTAGGTTTCCGTTACGAAATGGCAAAAAAAAGAACTCTCATAGTTTCGTCAGGTCTGTCTATCTGTCCGTCCATATGTTCTAGACACTTTTATTTGAAACTATAAGAGTTAAACTGTTGAAACTTAATTTGTTTTGTGAACCGCATTAAGATTTTGGCAAAAACTTTACCAAGTTCAGCACATCCAGACTTAAGATAAGATCCCACAAATGATTACATTGCCTTGAATTCGATCACACGAACTAGTGTAACCAAGTATATTATTAAGTAACCAATTATATTATTAATACATAAGTATTGGTTTCATCAACCAGTAATATATTTTTTTCTAAACTAAGTTTGCGCTAGAGACACTTTGAAAATTGTGTGTTACTTCTAAAATACGACAATGTTAAAACTAAAAAAAATACATTATGTTCTACTACTATTTATAATACGTCAAATTTCGGCGGAATCCTTCATTGGCGAGTACGAGTCAGTCTTATAGTGTGACCACAGGAGCTGTGCACCCCCTGAGGTATGCGCGGCGAGGTGGGGGACGAAGAAAAAATAGGTGTCCGTTATGGTAGCGTACACGTGATAGTTCTGATAGAAAGGGAACTTTTCTTTTGAAAAATTCTTTATGTAAAAATAATGCGTGAAATTCTGACTGAATTAGTGTAGGTAAATGCTTTATGCGAATTCACAGTAGAATATGTCAAAAATATAATGTGTTTATTGATGCATAAAACTTTGTACAATTTTAGCTTAAAATTAAGTTACAAAAGGATTAAAGTTGTACAAATAGAGATAGCCCTAGCTCCCAAACTAGGAATTCCTGTGACTTGGGAGCTAGTGTTCCGCCGTTACTAGAATACAAACCTTATAATATAATTTAGCAGTGGTTACACAAATGTAATTAAAGGTATTAAGCTGAAATTTTAAATTACTTAATACATTTTTAAAATAAAAATAAAGAAAGATGGATGTGTATGTTTGTTCAAGTGTGAGTGTGTGTAAGAGTATGTTTGTGGGTGTGAAAGAATAAACCTTTGTGAGTGTGTGTCTAAGAGTGTTTGCGTGTGTGAGTGAGTGCGGTGTATGTTTTTTTGGAGAGTTTGTGTATGTGTAATGATGTGTGTATGAATGAGTGCATGTGCCTGTACCTACTGTTGGAAGTGTAACAATTCCTCTGTTTGGACATAGTTGAGGTTTTGTAGCCAGAACCACTACTATGAACATAATTAAAATCCATGTTAATTTATGTTCATAGTAGTGGTTCAATACAAAATTCAATATTATCGGAGATATTAACGGTTCTTAGGGGCCGGGCTGGAGTTATTTCATTACGCTATAATATTAAAACTACAACAACTATTTTTTTTAAATGTAGGTTTAGTCTGTCTATAAAGTCCTAACAAAAAATTAGGGCGCCACTGTGCTACACGTAGCAACCCTATTTAGTCTGACAAAATAGTTTTCAAAACCATTATGTTCAAATAACACTACACTATTAGAGCACTTATAATACTAGGGCATTTCTTGTAGGTAAGCCTATTGCATTTAAAGTTTTGCGTAGAACTTCGAGACTACAAGTAAAATCCATCTCAGTTCTAGCTATCATCTGCAATTTTCTGAGGGTTGGAACTCGAAATTTTACAAAAGTTATGTAAATTGAACATTTGATCTACAATAAATTTAGGCATAACTAGAAACAAAATACAGGCAAAAGAAGCAGCTCTTTTTTACTGTAGAACATAATTGTATTTTGTGGGGGAGAGCAGAAACATAGAAACATACATTTCTTTCTTTGGCCAGCCTTGCCTGTGTTTACCAGGAGTTTCAAGCTTTTTATTATTTTTAAATCTGTTATTTTTAAATTTAATAATTCTAATGGAATGGAAAGAATAACTACAATACCTAACTAAAATTAATTCAGTGTTAAATATTAACTAACAAGATATCATTTAACATGGATTTACTAAGAGCTAAATGATATAAAATTTAATAAAATATTGCAATTAATTATTTTTTGTAGACAGACCAGTCGATGCGAAAGTGACATAATTTAATTATCAATATCAATCGTAATATAGACATAAAGCAATTAATTCAAATTCAAATTGGGGTAAATCTTGACTGAATTATACTAATGCAACTGATAATGTATCAACAGAAAGGGTCGTACTACGATTTTTCTTACTTACAATGAATATCTAACCTAAAAATGTGCTATGTACACAATGGTCTCTAGATCTCAAATGGAGTGAATTTATTACTTGAGACAGATTACGAAAAACAGTAACACGATTACATACCCATCAAAGTTGCAGTTCGCCCATAAACATCATTAAAATCGCATAAAAGTTGACCAGAATCGTGCTCCGCTAAACATCGCCTTATAACTTTAAGAATCACTTCCCGCGTGCCACTTTGGTTTACTCTACTCATTCTTTACATTGTTCTTCGTAAGTCAGTATTAGTTTATTGTAGATTAATGAACTAATAAAAATCACAAATTTGACGACTTTATAGACTATATCTATATCTGTAATATATTACACTTACTTAGTTGATCACAATGTAACCCAAATATACTCATATTTTTTTAAAATATGCAGGTGATAAATAAGAACTCACCCCTTACTCATAAACGACTCTTAAATTTAATCACTGTTTAGCGAGATTGTTATTTGTAAAATCAAACTTATACTAAACAAAACCGTAAGAATTTAAGGTAATCAATTAACTTAAATTTAAGAGGCGTTTATGAGTAAGGGGGTAATCTGTATAAAGTAATTCCTAGGAATACTGTAGTGTTAACGATTTCTAATTCCTCATCATTAATCTTAAAAATTGGATTTTTTTTTATTTTTATTTATGCAGAGTTTTTTGGCATAGTAGCTCTTGTGTATGCTACCATAACGGACACCTACCTGCTGTCACGAGTTTTGACGACAGTGTCATAACAATTCGAACATTATATTTTTCTTTAAGAATTTCATGTTCTTAGAGTACTTGATACATTCCGCTAGATGTCATTTTTCTCAAAGTTACATTATAAAAACACAAATAATGTTCCTATTTACGCTTAAAACTATACAACAATGTAAATACTTTCTTGAAGTTTTTCAAAAAACTGTCTTTTAATAGAAAACTGCTACAGCCGCTCGTGCAGCGACCAGTACCAGCCAAATAACTTAAGTATATTGCGTCAGATGTCGCTAGTAGCTACATCATAAACTGTTTATTCTATACCAGTACATAACATGTACTCTATATGTCCACCCCCCTCTCGCCGCGCGCATACCTCAGGAGGTGCACAGCTCCTGTGGTCACACTATAACCGCTTTTTATCAACAAAAGTATGAAATAAATGTAACTTGGATTTTTTAAAAATGAACATGATGTATTGTAAATAATAAACTAGGCAAGTGCGAGTCTGACTCGCGCACCGAGGGTTCCGTACAAACTATTCTATTCTTCCGCCAAAATGACTTCACGATTCAGCTGAAAAAATATTTTCCTGCCAAAACTCTCTGACGTCAAAATTCATAATTCAAACGTCAAACGTCATAGGTCACGTTACTCTTAATTCTATGACGTTACAAGTCACGTGGCTCAAAATTCTATGACGTCACAGGTCACGTCACTCAGCTGCCAAAAATTATTTTCCCAAAATATGCCCCTAAATTTTTATTTTGTTTTTAGTATTTATTTGTTGTTATAGCGGCAACGGAAATATATCATCAGTGAAAATTTCAACTTTTTAACTGCCATGGTTCATGAGATACAGCCTCGTAACAGACAGACGGACGGACGGACAGACAGCAGAGCCTTTGTAATAGGGTTCCGTTTTTACCATTTGAGTACGGAACAACCGTTCACAAAGGGTAAAAACGGAACCCTAAAAAGAAATAAATATAAAAGTTTTATGCATGTCAGTAACATGTTTTTTTACATTCCTTATTTTACAACAAATTCTCAAAATATGTCAATTACTTCGTCCGAATACGTGGGGTATTCAAGCTGCTATATCAGCTATAGCCGCCACAACTGCCACTCATTCGATGCACCACGATTGTGCACCAGAATACACATCAATTAACTGTTTAGCTGTAAAAGAGGAAATAAAGAAGTGAGTAATGGCCACATTGCCTGCAATGCCTATATATTTTGTAGAACGCGCATCATTGTTATCAACACAGGTATGAATATGTTACTTATTTATCAAGAAATATTAACTTTATGCATTGTAGTAAAAACTAAAAGTAATAAAAGTTTTACGCATGTCTGTTATTTTTACCATTCCTGATAATAAAATATACTAAAAATATGTTAATTATTTTGTTAAAAAACTTTCATCCACTAGGTGCTGTATAAAACACTCAAAACAAACGCCACTTAATAGAAGCACTACGTAAGTCAAACATATACATCAATAATTAACCACTGAACTGTGAACAAGGAAATAAAGAAGTGAGTAATGGCCACATTGCGTGCAACTCTCGTGGTGCTCATGAGCGCATTCGCGCTTGCTGTTGCTGAACATAACTATTTCCTCAGCGATGAGTTTATTGCTCAGATTAATTCAAACCAAAACACTTGGAAAGCAGGTCGCAATTTTCCGCAAAACACACCAATGAAACATATTAAGAAATTGATGGGCGCTCGTAAAGATAATCACTTTGCGGAGCTACCGAAGAAAGAACACGATGCTGACCTCATTGCAAGCCTTCCTGACAACTTTGATCCCAGGGACAAGTGGCCAAACTGTCCTTCTTTGAACGAAATCAGAGATCAAGGCTGTTGTGGAAGTTGTTGGGCCTTCGGTGCAGTAGAAGCTATGACGGATCGGTATTGTACATACTCCAATGGAACCCAGCACTTCCACTTCTCTGCAGATGACCTGCTAAGCTGTTGCTATTCATGTGGCGACTGTGGGGGGGGTATAGCTACGAGTATATCAAGTGCTTGGAATTACTGGAAAGATATTGGTATAGTATCGGGAGGCAGTTACAATTCAAGCCAAGGTTGCAGACCGTACGAGATACCACCATCACATCCCACTCCTATCCAGTGCAAGAAGCCCGACGAGACTCCTGAATGTAGAAACTCGTGTGACTCAGGTTACAACGTTGACTATGCTAAAGACAAAAGGTTTGGCAAAAGTGTTTACTCTGTTTCTACTGAAGATCAAATTAAAGCTGAATTGTTTAAAAATGGACCAGTTGAAGCTGTTTTCGACGGTTATGCCGACTTTTTGCATTATAGAACAGGTGTTTATAAGCACGACCATGGTGAATTTGTTGGTGGTCATGCTATTAAGATATTAGGTTATGGAGTAGAGAATGGAACTCAATATTGGCTGATTGCTAACTCGTGGAGCAGTTATTGGGGAGACCATGGTTATGTCAAGTTCCTTCGTGGAGAAAATCACTGTAATATTGAAAGTTCTATAGTTGCTGGGGAACCTCTATTCCCTTAATATAATTTGCAGCAAATAAAAGTACATCTGTCAATATAATTCATGGCTTTTTTTATTTGATGATTATTATTGTGCTAATTAGCTAATTTATACAAATATAATACAAAAACCGTCAAAATTGTAAAATTAAAATGTACTAAAATAAAGTACTGAAGTATAATTTATGTATTCTTATTAAATTATATCTTACTACTTATAATTATTATTTTTATTTATCTATTAAGACAGTTTGTCAGCAAGTATATAGTTTTGGAGGTCTAAGCAAACCTTTATTAGCCATCGTTTGGGATATAACAGAATAATAAAAAAATACCCAATAAGTCGCTAGCAAATATCCCAACACCACATTAGTGTCCGTGGGACACTACTGGGACTTCAGTGACGAAAATAAATTTTACCTACAGCTAATCACGCATACATCACGATAACCAGACGCATTGGTACAGGCTTACTTTTCATGTTTTCCTTCTTTTGTTTTCGTAAAAGAATTTTTCCCTAGTAGTCGTTTACATGCGGCTGCCGTACGGCAGTACTTATAGTGTGGCACGGTAAGATTTAATTAAATAAACAAGTACAAGATAGTGAGAAAAATACACAAAAGTGATCACATCGTAGCTGCAGTCATTGATCTAATTATCATTTTCATTGATGATGAAAGTGATGAGACGGATAAATATACTGACTGGTATAGTAATAATGATGATGACAGCTAGCTTTGGTTTAATGAAAGTATCATTATTAGGTTTCCGTTACCAAATGGCGAAAAACGGAACTCTCATAGATTCGTCAGGTCTGTCTATCTGTCCGTCCATATGTTCTAGACACTTTTATTTGAAACTATAAGAGTTAAACTGTTGAAACTTAATTTGTTTTGTGAACCGCTTTAAGATTTTGGCAAAAACTTTACCAAGTTCAGCACATCCAGACTTAAGATAAGATCCCACAAATGATTACATTGCCTTGAATTCGATCACACGAACTAGTGTAACCAAGTATATTATTAAGTAACCAATTATATTATTAATACAAAAAGTATTGGTTTCATCAACCAGTAATATATTTTTTTCTTAACTAAGTTTGCGCTAGAGACACTTTGAAAATTGTGTGTTACTTCTAAAATACGAGAATGATAAAACTAAAAATAATACATTATGTTCTACTACTATTTATAATACGTCAAATTTCGGCGGAATCCTTCATTGGCGAGTACGAGTCAGTCTTAACCGCTTTTTATCGACAAAAGTATGAAATAAATGTTACCTGGATTTTTAAAAAATGAACATGATGTATTGTAAATAATAAACTAGGCAAGTGCGAGTCTGACTCGCGCACCGAGGGTTCCGTACAAACTATTCTATTCTCCCGCCTAAATGACTTCACGATTCAGCTGAAAAAATATTTTCCTGCCAAAACTCTCTGACGTCATGACTCAGCTGTCAAAATTCTATGACGTCATAGGTCACGTTACTCTTAATTCTATGACGTCACAAGTCACGTGGCCCAAAATTCTATGACGTCACAGGTCACGTCACTCAGCTGCCAAAAATTATTTTCCCAAAATATGCCCCTAAATTTTTATTTTGTTTTTAGTATTTATTTGTTGTTATAGCGGCAACGGAAATATATCATCAGTGAAAATTTCAACTTTTTAACTGCCATGGTTCATGAGATAGAGCCTCGTAACAGACAGACGGACGGACGGACAGACAGCAGAGCCTTTGTAATAGGGTTCCGTTTTTACCATTTGAGAACGGAACAACCGTTCACTAAGGGTAAAAACGGAACCCTAAAAAGAAATAAATATAAAAGTTTTATGCATGTCAGTTACATGTTTTTTTTACATTCCCTATTTTACAACAAATTCTTAAAATATGTCAATTACTTCGTCTGAATACGTGGGGTATTCAAGCTGCTATATCAGCTGTAGCCGCCACAACTGCCACTCATTCGATGCACCACGATTGTGCACCAGCATACACATCAATTAACCGTTTAGCTGTAAAAAATAAAGAAGTGAGTAATGGCCACATTGCGTGCAACTCTCATGATGCTCATGAGCACATTCGCGCTTACTGTTGCTGAACATAACTATTTCCTCAGCGATGAGTTTATTGCTCAGATTAATTCAAACCAAAACACTTGGAAAGCAGGTCGCAATTTTCCGCTAAACACACCGATGAAACATATTAAACAATTGATGGGCGTTCGTAAAAATAATCACTTTTCGGAGCTAATAAAGAAAGAACACGATGCCGACCTTATTGCAAGTCTTCCTGACAACTTTGATCCCAGGGACAAGTGGCCAAACTGCCCTTCTTTGAACGAAATCAGAGATCAAGGCTCTTGTGGAAGTTGTTGGGCCTTCGGTGCAGTAGAAGCTATGACGGATCGGTATTGCACATACTCCAATGGAACCCAGCACTTCCATTTCTCTGCAGAGGACCTAGTAAGCTGTTGCTATTCATGTGCTCCTAAAGGGGGCTGTAATGGTGCAGATCCATTAAGTGCTTGGGAGTACTGGAAAGATATTGGTTTAGTATCGGGAGGCAGTTACAATTCAAGCCAAGGTTGCAGACCGTACGAGATACCACCATGTGAACATCATGTTCCTGGCAACAGAATGCCGTGCAAGGGGCTCGACAAGACTCCTGAATGTAGAAACTCGTGTGACTCAGGTTACAACGTTGACTATGCTAAAGACAAAAGGTTTGGCAAAAGTGTTTACTCTGTTTCTACTGAAGATCAAATTAAAGCTGAATTGTTTAAAAATGGACCGGTTGAAGCTACGTTCGGCGTTTATGCAGACTTCTTGCATTATAGGACTGGTGTTTATAAGCACGATCATGGTGAATATCTCAATGGTCATGCTATTAAGATATTAGGTTATGGAGTAGAGAATGGAACTAAATATTGGCTGATTGCTAACTCGTGGAACAGTGATTGGGGAGACCAAGGTTATATCAAGTTTCTTCGTGGAGAAGATCACTGTGGTATTGAAAGTCACATAGTTGCTGGGGAACCTCTATTCCCTTAATATAATTTGCTGCAAATAAAAGTAAAGCTGTCAATGTAATTAATGTTTTTTATTTGTTTATTATAATTGTGCTAATTAGTTAATTTATTTAGTAATTCGTACAAGTATAATACTTAAATGTACTAAAATAAAATACTACATACGAAGTATATTTATGTATTTTTATTACATTATGTATTTTTATCTTACTAACGAGCGACGTTTCGATTCGTGCTCCCACTTTTATGAACTACCTGCGTGACGCTACCTTTATCATTGAATAATAAAATCCTTGGTTGTATGGTTATGTATGGAATACAATGGTTACAGCGTCTAATCACAGTTATAATACGACGGTACGGTAAGAAAATGCAGCAGTAGAGTTTGTTGCACCGCTTCTTGTCTACTGGCGCTTTGAAGGCGGTGGTAAAGTTTTCTAAACTTTGCAATGTACAACTTAGATTAAGTAGTATAAAGGACGTCAAAAAATATAATAAAAGTTGTATTAATTTTGATTAGAGCGTTTGTGACTTTGACTACTTGTAATTACTATTTTTATTTATTTATTAAGACAGTTTGTCAGAAAATAAAAAGTTTTGAACCTCTAAGCAAACCTTTAACAGTCAAACTTTGTGTAGCAAGCAAGAGATGCTATATTGTCCAGCTTAATATCTGTCTCATTGTTTGTTGATGGTGTAGTCTAAGTAGGTGAATTTAACTTCTCTGACTTGGGTTAAATTGCAAAAAGCAATTGCATGGTCATACCAGTAACTTAATACGTAATACCATATCTTAATACATAATATAAACAGCTAAACATAACATGCTCAAGTTCTACCAAACCGCACCGATGCCGACCGATAGTGGGCGCCGCGCTAGGCCTATGAATCCGCAGACAAATGCTAAATAAAATTAGTAATAGAAAGGCATCTGGCGTTTGATAAGGTTAACGTAATACAAAACACATTAATTATATACAACAACCATGATTTTATTGACCAACTACCCGTTTAGATAAGGTACGAGGGCCACACCGAAATGATCGGGAATGGAATACTTCTGAACGATTAGGCTTAAAATTTTTTTGGTATTTAAAATTTTGTGCTCTTTCAAAATCAATTCAATTTTTTAAATAAAAAAAAATAATAATACAGAAGAGTGGTAGCTATTTCAAATTGACGTGTCGGCGTGAAAACGAGAACTTACGCGGGAACATTTCCGTGCGATAATTTTTCACAACTTTCGCCGAGGTTTATCCCAAGAATTATGTCTCGCCGTGCTTGTTTTTATTTATGTACTTGAAGTACCTAGTCACACGACTATTTATACGCTGTTATTCTAAGTTTTGTCGAGGACGGTCTTCTCTTACTACAATATCTTCTACTGGTCGGCCAAAAACAGCGGTAACACAAGTAAACGTCGATGCTGTACATCAATAAATACAAGAAGATAGACATGGTGCCATACTAGCAGATACGGGCTTCTCTCAGCATTGATATGACAGCCGTTCAAACAATATTGCACGATAAACTGGGTGTCAGAAACTTAGTTTTCCGCTGAGTGCGCCACCGTTTGACAGAAGAACGAAAGTCGGCTCTAGTTAATTGGAGTCGCTCTGCCTTGCAACGGTTCCATAGAGAGAGCTCAAATGCAGTTTATAATATCGTCTCGAGTGATGAATCGTAGAAATACTCATATAAGCCCAAAAGGAAACACCAATCGGCTGTTTGAGTCTACGAAGATGAGGTCAAGCCAACAAAAGTTTATGCGCTCTCGTGGCGTGTCTAAAAGAATGGTGGCTTCCTTTGTCTCGAAAACCGAACATGTGGCTACAATTCTTTTACAGAAACGAAGAACCGTTACTGCTAATTGGTACACAACAGTTTGTTTTCCGGAAGTCAGAAGAGAACTTCGTAAAAGTAATCCGAATCGTCGCATAACCCTTCACCACGAAAATGCGAGCTCCCACACCGCTCGCCAAACGATCGCATTTTTAAATCAGGAAAACATGGAGTTAATGCACCATCCTCCATACAGCCCTTTTTTTTTTTTTTTTTTTTTTTTTGCGCTGGGAAAATTCTATTACGCATCCCCTTCCCCATCGGGGGACGGGAAAGGGGTATGTGAGACTCCCCGGGAAAGAGATTCCCGGTATACCCACTAAAAACCCAGCGGTGCTCCGACCTCGCCTTAGTGGAGGGGGTCTGGGAATCCATGACATCCAGTCCCCCACCGGCGATTGCCCGCCTTACGGCAGGCCCTTCACGCCTCCCCCTAATGGGGAGGGGGCCTTATAATGGCCGGAGCACAGGGGGTGGATCATGTGATGCAGGCGGTGGCGCCCCCGCGCCTGTCGCCCGCTGATCACCCCCCGGGGCGGAGGAAGACGGACGTTGTGTTCGCCGTCCTCCACCCCTTCTTCGTCTGCGGAGCGGCGCCGCGAGAGGGTCGTCCTCCCGCACCCGCTCCGCTGCCTCCTTCTGGGACATGACGTCCTCACAGAAGGAGGCTACCGCTTCCCACGCCTCCTCACTCCCCAGCATGGCAGAAATCACGCTGGGGAGCGAGAGGTCGTCCCCGACCGCCGCCACCATGGCGCGGCGGGACTCCGCCCACGACGGGCACACCTCCAAGGTGTGCTCCGCCGTATCCACCGCTGCTTCGCAGTGGTGGCATCGCGGAGTCTCCTCTCTCCCAATCCGATGCAGGTACGACCCGAAGCAACCATGCCCGGACAGCACCTGCACCAGACGCAGAGAGAGGCAGCCATGCCGCCGATCGAGCCAATCGTTTAGGACAGGCCCGATGGCGTCCAGCGTCCGCCGCCCAAATTCTGCGGAGGCCAAATCTTCGGCCCAGTGCCGAGTTATGGCCTCCCGCACCTCACCACGCACCTCCTCCCGTTCTTCCGGGTCCGGGCGCTGGTTTAGCGCCCTTTGCCCCGCCGTCCAATCATACACCCTGGCGAGCACCCAAGCCTCGAGTTCCCAAGGAGGGGTACCCGCCAGAGCGCACGCCGCCGCGAAACCCACTGTGCGGTACGCCCTCGCCACCCGCTGTGCTATGGCCCTTTGTGGCCTGCGGATGGCAGCAGCGTTCTCCCGTCTGCACAGTGAGTCCGCCCAGATAGGGGCCCCGTACATGGCCATACTCTTCAGTATGCCGGCGTATAGACGCCGGCATTGGTCGCCGGGTCTCCCTAAGTTGGGGAGGAGCCCTGAGAGGGCGCCCGCGGTCCTCAACAAGCGCGTCGACAGTGCGCTGAAGTGCGCACTGAAGCGGGCGGTTGGCGCTGCCGAGGTCCGTGGAAGAACACGGCCTCGGTCTTGTGCAGCGCCACCGACAGCCCTAGGCGGGAGACCCGGTCCACTACCTGCGAACCGCCCGCCGAGGCCAAACTGGCCGCCTCCTCAAAATTTTTCCCCCGGGCAGTCAGTAGAGTGTCATCTGCATAGCAGATGACAGACGTGCCACGGGGGAGGTTGCCTCTTAAAATCCAGTCGAATCCGATGTTCCACAGGAGCGGCCCAAGAACAGAACCCTGTGGAACACCGGACTCGACGCCGTATTGGCGGAGCTCACCCGACTTGTCCTCGAGGAGGACTGTGCGGTCCGTCAGGTAGTCCGCCAATAGGCCCCTCAAATACGGAGGCACTCCGTGGAAGCGGAGCGCCTCTAGGATGGTGGTGTGGGGAATGGAGTTGAAGGCGTTGGCTATGTCGAATGACACAGCCAACAGCCCTTCCCCCGCATCCATCGCCTCCCTTACCAGGCCCTTGAGCTGGGAGAGGGCGTCCACTGTCGAACGCTCAGCTCGAAACCCGAACTGAGCGTCCGCCAGGTCCGGGCCGATTGTGCACAAGTGCCTGTTTATACGGGCAGCCAGAATCCCCTCAAACATTTTACCGACCTCATCTAGTAAGACGATGGGTCGGTATGCCGATGGGGAGTCCACCGGCCGCCCTTCCTTCTGAATAAGGCACAATCGGCCCTCCTTCCATGGCTTCGGGAACCTCTCACACGCAACACACGCACTGAAGAGGTCCCGAAGCCTCTCTCCCATTTGGGAGGCGGCGATGGCCACCAACTTTGCGGGGACGCCGTCCGGATCCTCCATACAGCCCTAGCCTGAGCCCCAATAATTACTTTACATTCACAAGAATTAAAGATTTGTTACGTGGTCAACGGTTTCCAGGTCCAGAAGAGACAGGCGAAGCTTACAAAACGGCCGTTTCGACTATGTCCACTTCAGACTGGAATACTGTTACAATAAATGCTTTAAACGAATAAAGAGGTGCATCGATTGTCACGGAGAATACTTCGCAAAGCAATGAAAATAAATTTAATTGTAATAACTTACTAGTTTTTTCTATTCCCGATCATTTCGGTGTGGCCTATGTACAGTTTACTTACCATATAATATGAAGAGTTTCTCGTCTAGTATCTTATATCTAGTAGTTTTGTTTCTCATCATATGCTGGTACGATGTGATGACCGTCATACAGCCACACGTAGCCATATTTTTTTATTATCGGGCTATTTTTTTATTATCGGGCTATTATTTTTTTATTAGTGACGGGTCCACACTTGCAATAAGAATGTTTTCATATCACCAAAACTTTGCGAATAATATTTTAACGAATGGAGGATATCTATTAAATTATCAAGACAATTATATTTGGATCGCGCAAAGATATTCGGCCTTATTACAAAATACGGTCTTATTTAAACAGATACTTGACCTGATAATTATGTAGTTGACTGGCTTATAGAAGTCAATCAACATATTTTAACAACAATTATTCGTCTATTCGAATACATAGTTATTATTTGATTGACTTATAGTCGAATGGTTTATAGTCTAATAGCTTTTAGTCGAATAAGGGTCATAGCACATATAGCGTAACGTAAACGGATCGGCATCGCCTCGCCTTTTTCCTCGGTGTCAAACGTCAAAAATCCGATTACGTTACGTATCCGATTAGTGTGCGTTGCAGTAAGGAGTTTAAAACAAAGAATACTGAACGGCTCGAGTTGCTACGGTGTCGATCCGTTTACGTTACGTTATATGTGCCACGACGCTAAGTCAAAGAGTTCACCTTCTTATTTTAACCCTTTCACATTGCTGCCAGCAGACACAATAGTAAAACAATGCACGTGTACCACATATGGTACACTGAACTGGAAACGTTTTAAAACGTCTGGAAATTCTGGACGTTCTTGTGACGTTATGACGCTGCGGGCTGTTACACAATATATTTGTACTATGTTGTTAGGGTCGTAGATAATGTCTGACTCGAACGCACTTAAGTATAAGTGTGAACACTACAACCACACGAAGTTCTACCCAGTTGTCAAGTAGGTAACTTAGACACCGGGACCGGCAATACATTTCTAGACACCTCCAACGTTCAATAGTATACCTACCTAGGTATAATGGACTATAATCTATACAAAATTAATGTCGAATAATTCTAGTATTCTATTCATCATACCAGCCCATTAACGTCCCACTGCAGGGACGGACCTCCTCCCGTGATGGAGGGATACTTGGCCTGCTAATACCACGCTGGTCAGACGGATTGGTATAGGGTTTAATTTTAAAGTTTTCCTTCTTTTTTTATTTCGTAAAGATAATATTAACGACATACTGTATTCTTATTCCGTCACCACACGGAGGTATTCTATTATCTGCAATAAAATCAAAGTTCACAATTTACGAGTATCAAACGACATTGAGTTCTTTGTATAAAGTGCGATGAACTCTACCGAATGAATGTGAAGGGGAATTATAATTTAAGCGGTTGATACGGTTAGTAATAAAAGATGTCTACTCTTAAGAAAGTGGGAAAAGAAAACCTCTAGTGTGTTATAATAAGTCAATAAACAAAAAGTTGACGTTTTTGGTGAGCTATTATGAATTTATTTGATGCTCCTAGTATTAAACTTTAAAACAAAACATAATTATGAGGACTTACGGAAGATATTTTTTTTTAATTTAAGTGTTCATGGTAAATATTGGGTTTTTCTTTTAAAAATAGCTTTACATCGATATCTAAAATATGTTGATGTTAAAACCGGCTAGGCGAGTGAGGAAAGACGGGTCGGACCCCCTTCTATCAGCTATTTCAATTTGGCAAACGATGTACCAAACACCCTGTATAACATGACTGCTACGCAGATCTTCATCTCAGATCTTTCTGTGCATGAATATGATTGTTTGCATTGGTCTGGGTGTTTTCTATGTATAATTATCTATGTATTTACAAAAAAAAGTATTTATGTATGTTTATCCGTTGCCACACATAGTACAAGCTTAGCTTAGTTTGAGACTAGAGGACGCTGTGTGAATGTGTGAGGGTTATTATTATTATTCTTATATTTTCATATAAATAAGTCCGAGGGTAAAAATTGCGTTTCTTTATAAGTAACAAAAAACTTCCGTTTTATCTGTTCAAATTGTTTTACTTTAATTATAATAATAAATACTTTACATAAGTATGCCTACTGATAAAAAATACATATAATTAAAAATAATTTAAGTTTTTACGCAGCTATAAAAATAAATATTAAAGTAGGTAAGTACATATTTATTTTTATTGGTTATTAATTTTATTGATAATTATCGACATAATTAATATTATTACTTACATATTTAAAATTTTAATATTTTTTTAAGTGCCTCAGCAATACTTATTTTTTTTAAACTCTGCCATTTCTTGCCTTATTTTAATTGAATCTTTTTTTCTTCATATTATTTAAGCTGATCCTACAGCCCGAATAAAGGTAGCAAATGTATGAAAGATTTGAATTACTTACAAAAGTTTTTGTATTAACATTCTCTAGACACCTTATAAAATTACTAGCTGACCCGTGCCCACTTCGTAGGGCGACGAAAAAGACGCGTGTCTTTTTTAAACATATTTCATTACTGCTCCATTCCTATTAGTCATAGCGTGATACGATATATGACATTCCCCGATAAATGGCCTATTCAACACAGTTTTTTTTTTTTAATCGGTTCGGTAGATCCAGAGATTATCCCCTACAACGTCACAAACACAAAAACCGTACCTCTTTATAATATTAGTATAAATAATTAACAAGTAGGTAGGTACTTACTTTTATTTAGTTTTTTTTTTTAGTTCAAAATACTCTATGAAACGTACTGTATAAAATATTTTACTTGGAAAAACATTAACAGAAAATAAGTAGGTAAATATAACTTATTTCTTTTTTAGGAAGCCTGTCAAAAAATAAGATGTACTTATTATCAACAATTTACCGAGCCGTAAAAATCCTCAAACATATTATATATCAAAGACATTAGAAACAAATTCTGGAACGTTCCAGAAGAATTTCTATTTTAGTTAATCGGCTTATTATATAAAGATGGCGCGTATAAAGAACATGTAAAAGAACAGACTAGACATAAGATCATCGGGATCATAGGATGATACGCTATTCATGTATTGAATTAAGCGTTCATAAGTAGGTTGCAATCTTCTTATTCCCATCGCACAATGCCTTTAAGATCACTTCAATTTCTCTACAAAGAAACAAGTATCTATGTATATTGTAGAGACCTGTATAGACTTTTGTAGATAAGTAGAAGTTAGATAAAAGGTTTCTTTCTATTTACGTTTTCAATATAGAAAATTCTTCAATTTGTAATGTCAAAGTGTGTATACTTATTATGCAATAGAATACATTAGTGTACAATGTGAAATAGATACCTACTGATTGATAATTTTCCGTTTAGTGGTAAAAGACGGATCTCCTCGAGTGCCGGTGGATATCTTGACTTATCTAGGTACCAGTGCTACGCTAGCCAAACAGCATGGTACCTAAAGGGTTTCTCTTTTTATCCTTTAGGGTTTCTCTTTTTATCCTTTAGGTTTTCTATAACCACGCGATTAAAATTTATGCTTAATTTCGTATTCAATGAACATTAAAATATTAGCAAAAGAATAATAATTGCCATCATTAACCAAGTTTTTATTGCTTAACATAAAGCTTATTTCAGCGGTGATACCCCACGAGAGTCATAGTTCATTAAGGGCTCGAAAGTAGTCTATTTAAACGAGTCCTGGTGTATTCATTACACGATTAAAACGACTTAACCCGGACAGCACTTAAAATGCCTAGACCGCGCTTACCGAGTTAAAATTTTAATGAAATGCGAAAAACGAATACTTTTAATGTCTGAGTCGGCTTTGCAGTACTCTGTGTAAATTAGTAGAGAAGTTCAGTGTTGCGGATATAAATTATGGGATATGCAAATGTGTAGTGTTTAATGCTGGCGTTAAAAATGGGAGACCAACTTTTGAAGAGTATGCTTTCGTTATGAATAAGTATATTGACGCATTTCGTGTTTAATGATACTTATAGACCTACCGTACTAGTGCGGTACTACCAGCCGACCCAAGATTTATGATGATAATAAATCGAAATTATTCAGATTATTATAATACAAAGAGTCATGTAACATTGTCATAGTTTACTTCACCGTAATTAACTTTTAAAAAGACCAGCAATTTAAAATCTACATTACACTAGTAAAGAGCTCATATCGCCACGGCCCTCCTGGCCGAAGAGTCATCACCGTCTCAAATGGCACGTGTGTGTATCTCCCTCGGAGTACACACAGTACGGTCTCTGCAGACCGTGGGTCGTGACCCCCACTAGAGCCGACACGCCCACCGCACTCCCTTGGATTACTTGGGTTGCCCCAAGACCTCCGACAGGCTACGACTACGTATCGGCTACGACTACGTATTGGCTACGACTACGTATCGGCTACTAGGTCAACTAACTACGGCCAATAGAGTTTCTTACTAGTATCAACACTACAACTTGATTTTTTACCATTAATTATCTCACAAAACTTTACATTGACTGGTACATGTATCTTTTGTATCTCACGTAAGTAGTAAAAGTACTAAGCTCTCATAGTTTCTCAATATCAATTTCACTCTCTATACCTGTCACTGCACATTAGCGACATCTTTATCTTCTGATATCAAACAGACGACCTCGGTGGCGCGCCGGTAGAGCCAGCGGCTGCCGCGCATGAGGTTGTGGGTTCGATCCCCACGCAGGACAATAATTTGTGAGATCCACAAATTATTGTCCTGAGTCTGGGTGTTCTATGTGTCCGTTAATTGATGTTTGTAAAAGTCCCCGCGACACAGGGCATGATCCCTAGTGCGGGAGTTGTCTTTTTTAAAAAAAAAAAAAAAAAAAAAAAAAAAAAAATATTTAAAAACTAATGAACAAAATTCATAGTTAACACTTTGAATACCACATAATATAGTGTGACTTAAGCTAGACTATCCTATGTAAGGATGGAAGTACCCTTGCATCTGTGGGAACTCGTAATTATACCAACTGTTTCGTTAATATTTTAAAAGGAATTCATTATTAATTTTTGAAATAAACAAAGGCAGTTAATAAAAAGTTTAAATTGTCGTGTAATATTTTTGTGTCTATTTGTAACTTTTTAACGTGCTAATTTTATTCCCTCCTAACACCTATTGTTTGCCGGTAGATATCTACCGGATGTTAGGATGTTAGGAGGGCATAAAATTAGCAGCTTACAGCAGCTAGGTGCTAGCTTACAAATACCATATGGTATTTGTAAGCTAGTGACTGCTAGCACAAAAAACCAAGTCATAATACCTACTAAGTTATGATCGCTTCAATTTTATAACTGACATGCTCCAATTACGCTTTAAAATACGTCATACTTAGGAATTCGATTATATCAATGAAGAACTGGACTATTTACTGGCAACACATACACATACGAGTCGTCAGTAAAGCATTACTAAGTTACGACAAGACTGTAGATTTGTCGTACAAGACTTTATCGCAGGTCTAAATAACATAGCAGACATTGAAGTACGTAAATACTTCTATTTGTGTTATTGCGATTTATGTAATGTTTAACTAACTTCTTAGATAATATAATATGATAATCTATTAAGTGTAACATGTTATTAAAACAGAAGTAAGTATACCTAGTTATAAGTTCACTGTACCGGAGCCAAGGAATATTTTCGGCTTTGTAGTTGTATATTATTGCCTGTAAATAGGTACAAAATATAATGTACCTAATCTCTTCTCGTCACATGGTTTAATAGGATAAAATTAGCGTTTTGCTGTTACACACATTAGGTACTATTTGGACAGCCTGGCATTGTCTTAGTTTCCACCCGTCTCAAAAAAAGACCAAACCCTGAATGGAAAGGAATAAAACGTGACCATAAACCAAGAATTTTCACAAGCAGACTATTTTACCGCCATTATTTCATTTTTCTCAGAACGTGACAATATTTTCATTACAAATTCTACGCTACATCTAATGCATTCGATACGATATGGAGATGCGCCCATAAAACATCCTACACATCTCCAATTTCACCATTTTTAAAGGGTTTCTGTCTGGACAGAGTTGAATCGCTGGAATTCTATTAAAATTTTATTAGCTACTTAGCACTTTTGTTCTTTGCGAAGAGTAATAACGGGTACTATTTGTTATTCTTAAAAGGTCAAATAGTGTATCAGGAATTTCTTCGTAATCGTAATATGTAGTAATAAACAACGAATGCTTTATTTGTTAAGATCGCTTTATTCAGAGTTACTAGGTACAATGTTTGTTATGATAGTTTTGATAGTAGGTCACAGTTGGGAATTAGCGGCATTTGAAAATAATATTATTTATTTTGACCTAACGTAAGCTTATTAATGTGAGTTCAATAATACATGGTTAAAAAACAGCATGAGCATTGCTGTTTTGTTATAATCAGTCCATAGACCGACAAGAAAAGCCTAAAGCACGCCTAGAACTTACATCAGGCGTCGATTTGCAATTTTATCAAATAGTCCATCAAAATCAAACTTACGTCGACATGTAAAAAAGCAACCAATAGATTCATATTAGAATAACTATTACCATAACCACCTACCCTTACTCATAAACGCCTCTTAAATTTAATCACTGTTTAGCGAGATTTTTATTAGCAAAACCTGCCTTATACCAAACAAAATCGTAAGAATTTAAGCTAATCAATTGACTATTATTTAAGAGGCGTTTATGAGTAAGGGGTTTGGTTATTTTGTTAACTAGTGACGCACCTACTAAAGCGGTATCCATAAAAACTGTAATGAAGAAAAAGGTATAAAAAATAAAAGCCAAAACTTTTAATAACATTTTATTGTAACTACAAATTAATTTCAGAATATTTCAGTCACAAGTATAAAGTAGATAGATTCAACCATAAAATGACTGACTTTAAAAACAGTTCGTAAATAAAAAAAACTGCTTAAATCAAAATATCGTATTTAAATAAAAATAAAATAAACGTTACTTAGGCAAAAATCTCTATATATATATGGCGATAAATAACGTTAGAATAATATAATAATTTGTACTAGTGACTAAAACATTACATTAAATAGATAATTGATTAATTATATACTAATTTGACTAAGACTAATATATCACAAACGATGACTGTTCACCCGTAGTGAGCGTCAGCCTTAATGTAGCACTAATATTAGTTAGTGTTACAACAAATCAAATAGAAATTAAATAAATTTGATAATTATATAACATCTATTGCAATATCTACTAACATTTCATATTAATTAAGACAAAACAGGAGGTATTTAATACCTTGAGGCATAAAAATAATGCGTTATTTTTTTCGCTTTCAAAGTCGAAATACACATTTCGAAATACACATTCAAACATTTACAATACATAGCTTTTTAGACATAAATTCCATTTATTTATTACCATCTTTTCAAAACAAATTTTATTTAAAAAATATCTTAACTCAAAATCGCACGCAGGACAATAATTTGTGAGATCCACAAATTATTGTCCTGAGTCTGGGTGTTCTATGTGTCCGTTAATTGATGTTTGTAAAAGTCCCCGCGACACAGGGCATGATCCCTAGTGCGGGAGTTGTCTTTTTTAAAAGAAAAAAAAAAAAAAAAAAAAAAAAAATATTTAAAAACTAATGAACAAAATTCATAGTTAACACTTTGAATACCACATAATATAGTGTGACTTAAGCTAGACTATCCTATGTAAGGATGGAAGTACCCTTGCATCTGTGGGAACTCGTAATTATACCAACTGTTTCGTTAATATTTTAAAAGGAATTCATTATTAATTTTTGAAATAAACAAAGGCAGTTAATAAAAAGTTTAAATTGTCGTGTAATATTTTTGTGTCTATTTGTAACTTTTTAACGTGCTAATTTTATTCCCTCCTAACACCTATTGTTTGCCGGTAGATATCTACCGGATGTTAGGATGTTAGGAGGGCATAAAATTAGCAGCTTACAGCAGCTAGGTGCTAGCTTACAAATACCATATGGTATTTGTAAGCTAGTGACTGCTAGCACAAAAAACCAAGTCATAATACCTACTAAGTTATGATCGCTTCAATTTTATAACTGACATGCTCCAATTACGCTTTAAAATACGTCATACTTAGGAATTCGATTATATCAATGAAGAACTGGACTATTTACTGGCAACACATACACATACGAGTCGTCAGTAAAGCATTACTAAGTTACGACAAGACTGTAGATTTGTCGTACAAGACTTTATCGCAGGTCTAAATAACATAGCAGACATTGAAGTACGTAAATACTTCTATTTGTGTTATTGCGATTTATGTAATGTTTAACTAACTTCTTAGATAATATAATATGATAATCTATTAAGTGTAACATGTTATTAAAACAGAAGTAAGTATACCTAGTTATAAGTTCACTGTACCGGAGCCAAGGAATATTTTCGGCTTTGTAGTTGTATATTATTGCCTGTAAATAGGTACAAAATATAATGTACCTAATCTCTTCTCGTCACATGGTTTAATAGGATAAAATTAGCGTTTTGCTGTTACACACATTAGGTACTATTTGGACAGCCTGGCATTGTCTTAGTTTCCACCCGTCTCAAAAAAAGACCAAACCCTGAATGGAAAGGAATAAAACGTGACCATAAACCAAGAATTTTCACAAGCAGACTATTTTACCGCCATTATTTCATTTTTCTCAGAACGTGACAATATTTTCATTACAAATTCTACGCTACATCTAATGCATTCGATACGATATGGAGATGCGCCCATAAAACATCCTACACATCTCCAATTTCACCATTTTTAAAGGGTTTCTGTCTGGACAGAGTTGAATCGCTGGAATTCTATTAAAATTTTATTAGCTACTTAGCACTTTTGTTCTTTGCGAAGAGTAATAACGGGTACTATTTGTTATTCTTAAAAGGTCAAATAGTGTATCAGGAATTTCTTCGTAATCGTAATATGTAGTAATAAACAACGAATGCTTTATTTGTTAAGATCGCTTTATTCAGAGTTACTACAATGTTTGTTATGATAGTTTTGATAGTAGGTCACAGTTGGGAATTAGCGGCATTTGAAAATAATATTATTTATTTTGACCTAACGTAAGCTTATTAATGTGAGTTCAATAATACATGGTTAAAAAACAGCATGAGCATTGCTGTTTTGTTATAATCAGTCCATAGACCGACAAGAAAAGCCTAAAGCACGCCTAGAACTTACATCAGGCGTCGATTTGCAATTTTATCAAATAGTCCATCAAAATCAAACTTACGTCGACATGTAAAAAAGCAACCAATAGATTCATATTAGAATAACTATTACCATAACCACCTACCCTTACTCATAAACGCCTCTTAAATTTAATCACTGTTTAGCGAGATTTTTATTAGCAAAACCTGCCTTATACCAAACAAAATCGTAAGAATTTAAGCTAATCAATTGACTATTATTTAAGAGGCGTTTATGAGTAAGGGGTTTGGTTATTTTGTTAACTAGTGACGCACCTACTAAAGCGGTATCCATAAAAACTGTAATGAAGAAAAAGGTATAAAAAATAAAAGCCAAAACTTTTAATAACATTTTATTGTAACTACAAATTAATTTCAGAATATTTCAGTCACAAGTATAAAGTAGATAGATTCAACCATAAAATGACTGACTTTAAAAACAGTTCGTAAATAAAAAAAACTGCTTAAATCAAAATATCGTATTTAAATAAAAATAAAATAAACGTTACTTAGGCAAAAATCTCTATATATATATGGCGATAAATAACGTTAGAATAATATAATAATTTGTACTAGTGACTAAAACATTACATTAAATAGATAATTGATTAATTATATACTAATTTGACTAAGACTAATATATCACAAACGATGACTGTTCACCCGTAGTGAGCGTCAGCCTTAATGTAGCACTAATATTAGTTAGTGTTACAACAAATCAAATAGAAATTAAATAAATTTGATAATTATATAACATCTATTGCAATATCTACTAACATTTCATATTAATTAAGACAAAACAGGAGGTATTTAATACCTTGAGGCATAAAAATAATGCGTTATTTTTTTCGCTTTCAAAGTCGAAATACACATTTCGAAATACACATTCAAACATTTACAATACATAGCTTTTTAGACATAAATTCCATTTATTTATTACCATCTTTTCAAAACAAATTTTATTTAAAAAATATCTTAACTCAAAATCAGCATTACAACAAAAAAAAAGAACAATAAATGTTACAGTGTTACAATATAATCACGCATCGATAAATAATCTCAAACGATGCGATGTAACATTTAAAACTCATGACACATATAAGTAGATAGGATATGTACACACAGCAACTAATCAAACTAGACACTCATGTACCTTAATACTTTGAAATAAGACACAATTTCGAATGAAAATGTTTAACTTGATGTGTTGCTGTGTGTACAGTCGCGAGTCAAATTTAGCGGCTCCATGGCTTCCCCCTAACAAATACTTTTTCACACTTGATTAAGTGTCACATATCAGAGTTTATCGCATTTGTTCGATCCCCCCTTCGCCTATTTATACCTCACGTAATACATGCGTTTCTTTTTGGCTTTTTTTAACAAGCTTTACGCAAATGCAAAGCAAAATGTTTAACACCTGTATGTAAAGAAATAATTAACTTGATTATAAAAAGATGTTAAAAAATATTAAGTGTTAACTAGAGGAATTTAACAATAATTTTACAAACATTATTTTAAGTCATGGAATTCCTAAAAGTAACGCCTGATTATATTATATTTCGTTTTTAAATATAATGATAGGAGATAATGCAATAGACGAAATAAAAAAATAATAATTGAAAAAATTAATAATAAAATAAGAAATATAGTTATACATTTTTACACACGCGTCAGTCGATTAGATAATCTTTTATAAACATAACATTATTTTTTGGTACAAATATATTTTTAAATGACACCACAATATGCAGACAAAAGACAGACACAGAGATCACGTATACTTATTTGAAAAAAAAAAACATTTACATGAGATTCTTTAGTCCGAACGAAACAATAATAAATCTATATTAATCGTTTTTTATATCGACTACAAGAAAATATTAAAAAACTGACCGAATCTAGTAGCTCTATTAAACATATAAATTCTAAAAAACCAATAATTAATTGTCAACTAAAAGCAAATATTTACGTAGATGAATAAAAAATGTTAATGCAAGTCTTTTTATATGTCTCGATTACTTCTACAATATAGAAAAAAAAGGCTATACATAGTTCAAAAGTTTAAGTGACGATATAACTTTCATTGCTGTACAAATTCATTTACATATACTACACGAGGTTTCTATAGAACCTATTTAACCGAAGGCCAACGCATTCCATAAGCGATTATCTATTCCTAAACAGCACATTTCCATCTCAATAAATTCTTTACTCATCTCGACATAATCTGTTCATAGTACAGTCGGCTGCAAAGAAATCTCACCCCTTTGGCGCGATTTTATATTTAAAAGGGGGTTAGATTTCTTTGCAGCTAACCGTACAAGAAAAAATATAAAGTTCTTATTTTACTTAACTAAAACATAAAAGTAGGTAAATTGGAATGAATGTTGTTATTATTAAAAAAAATATATGTTATTAACATTAATACTTTTTTTTACGTTTTTTTGACACATATAATATAATCTTTGTTGATAATAACCACAGACAGCGAAGAAGGTTTAAAAAAATATAAAAATGTACAAAAGTATTGAGAAAATCTCTAATTGTAAGAAAGTCACTGTCCTTTTGCTTATAGATAACTTAACATGGAATCGGATATAAGTGCTTGATTACCAGTTTTATTATTGATTTATTAATATTAGGAGAAGTTAGATTAGAAGGTAGATCGTATATCCATGCTATAATAGTTATTACTGAAGTTAAATATCTAATCTAAATATCTATATAGTCTAACTTCCTTCTTTGTTAGTGTTAGTGGCAAACCTTACGTCGAGAGTTGTTCAAGAAGCCTCAAAGAGAGGAGAGAAGTTCATAGGCCTTTGAGGTGGCTTAGCGACTGTATTACCACAGTCAGGACCGACTTTTTTACAAAGCACGGAGATGCTAAGACTTTGTAATATTCTCAATACTTTACATACATGTCACGTCCTAATCGCTGTCGGTGGTCAGGCTATCACGATAATCACTGGTTTGCTTTCATTTATTCATAGACAAAATATTTGATGATCTATCTGACATTTCAAAAGCAAATAAACTGGGTTTCCTATTCGATTCTAAAACAATCTGTAAAGGGAAAATCTTTTTTGTAAATAATTTTACTAAATAGATTCTCAAATATTGATGTCTATAATGTTGTACATTCATTTTGGCAATTAGTCATACGACTTTTTAACTCCCAAATAATAAGTTTAAATATAAATTAAAATGCTTTTTACACCATTCTGAATAGCATATGGTTAACCTATGGCCTATAAAACTCTTTCACAATCAAATCATATTGGAGCAGAAAAATGTTTTGATATTAAAAAAGTTTTCTTCGATGGTGAGTTGTAACGCTGTTTTTCTTTAAAGAAAAATAAATTGGAACATGTCTGGTGTCGCAAAGACTTGAAACTAATATGAATTTAACTTACTCAGAGGCATCGAGGCTCTTAATTTCAATGTGAAAACAAATTTAGTATAGAAAATTCTTCGCACCAATATTTTTTGGTATGGCAGGTCTATGTTTATAGCTATTGTGACGAACAGTCTCTAATGATGGGGTTTTAGTGTGGCGCATTTTATTTAGTCTCATTATTGGCGTTCAAAAACTGCTAAACGATACTATTATTACACCTAATAGCTATTTGTTAGATGATATCAGTACAATGAATCCCAAGTTTGCCAATACGAAAAAACATCTAATAGATATATTTATTCCAAACTCATTTTGTTATATTTCTAGCAATATATTAGTTTTTTTTAATAAAGTTATTGGAAGAAAATATCTTTTGCAAGAGGTCGTCAAACCTCCGCTTTGTTTGATGTGTGCAAATATTGGTGTTTAGATGGAAGTATATTTGTGAAGCATAGAGTTATTCTGAAACTGGTATGGCCAAACATGAAGCTTGGTATCAAACAAGCAACCTATGTACAAAACGTGTCTAAAAAGAAAATACTTTTAAAAAGCATTTCAGATAAGTTCAGAATCGAATCGTTTTTTCGGTATTGACAAACAGGGAATTAAAGTACGATTTCCATTCCACAGAGCATTTTAAAATGTGCTAGAGGAAATTAGACTTTGCACCCAATCCTTAAATATCATTTTGGCATGGTATTTACACTGGCAACCTAGCGCAGCCAATCGGCTGCATTCGAAGCATTGTAAACTCCATCCAAAAATGATAATTAGCAGTTGTATAAAAGACTCAATTTCCTTTAGCACAATTCAAAATTCTTTTCGACGCGTTTCGGCGCGGTCCTTTTAGGAAATCGTACCATCGTACATCAATATTGTAGCAAATTATCGCCGATTTCTTTAAACCAAATTAAACCTTATTTTATGTTCTTTACGTCATAGAATCGTATCTAGTATTCGTAGTGAGTGTCTCGGTATCGTCTCGTTGACGGAAATTGAACGCGTTGCTGAAACTGTCGCGGAGTCGTTCCGTGAACGTCTTGTAGTCGTGGTGACCTTGGCCAAAGTCGAAATCTGCTACTTCGACTGCGTGCCTGTAACAATTTTATTTACATTATAATTGTTTTTTTTAAAATGGGAATGTTATCAGCTTTAATGAACTCATAAGAAACTAAATGTGACTGGTCCGTGTTGTGACGGAGTAGGAAGGTCCGTGTGGTGACGGAGTAAGAATACACTATGTCACCACCCCATCTCATCCCATGGGTGTCGTAAAAACCGACTAAGGGTCTAACTGTAAATATTATCTTAACGAAGTATTAACGTAATTTGAAATTAAACCCTATACCAATCCGTCTGGTCAGCGTGGTATTAGTAGGCCAAGTATCCCTCCGTCACGGGAGGAGAACCCGTCGCTGCAGTAAGACATTAATGGGCTGTTATGATATTGATTGATGATAAGAAAATAAAACAATTAAGAAATAGATTGCAGATATTCTCTACGTCAGAAAAAGCTTAACCAATACAGATACTATAACTATAACCAATATAGATATAAACCAATTTGTCTGGTCATTGTGGTATTTATGGTAAGTGGCCCAGCCAAACCTAGACATAAGTTGTTAAATCTCATATCCCAGTAATTTCCCTAACTGAAATAATTATATGAGCGACATAGTCAATTTGTGACAAAGCTCCTTAAATAAAGAAAAAAAAAATTATATTACATACAATTTATACATGCCCGCTGTTTGCCCTTTCTGAATGGTGTTGTTCTTTGACGACCTCTGTGGCGTAGTGGTTATATCACATGACTGCTACGCAGAGGTCTCGGGTTCGATTCCCGCTCAATGCAAATCTTTGTGTGCATGAACATGATTGTTTGCATTGATCTGGGTGTATTAATTCATTCATCTCAGCCAATTGACGGCCGCTGCTGGACATAGGCCTCCTCTAAATATTGCCACCTTGTGCGGTCCTGCGCCTCCCTCATCCATCGGTTTCCCGCCGTCCTTACGAGGTCGTCGGTCCACCGTGTGAGGGGTCTCCCCACCCTGCGTCTTCCGGTATGCGGTCGCGGGTGTATAATATGTATGTATTTACAAAAAAAGTTTGAGACTAGATGGCGTTGTGTGAATGTGTGAGGAATATTTATTTATTTTATATTAATATTTTAATACATAAGTAACGTACCTGGTGCGATGTTGATAGTACGCTAGCCCGAATACGACAAGGATCACAGCGACCAAACAGAAGAATACTGGTACTACTATAACTGACAACTGTGCGTGCACGTGGGCTGGAAAATTAAACAGACATTGTATTATAATAGGTTTAATAGATGGCGCTGAGCTTATTATTTACAACCAAGATTTATTATGTCCTTAAACGGATGTCTTTCCATCTTTATGTGATTCTGTGTACTTCAAAATGGATGTGAAAAAGCATGTTTTAAGTTTCAAGTACACACGGCGGCACAATCGCTAACCCCCCCTTAAAGTCAATAGATCCTTGTTCTTAGCAAGTTCCAATTATTTTACAGAGATGGCAGTACTTAGGGGGGTTAAATAACTCTGGCGCACACTGTACTAATTAAAGAACACAAAATATTACCATCCCTCATGGATGCTGTAAAACGCGACTATCGGAGAAGCAAACAAGCATTGCACTATTCCTAGACACACAAAATTCAAAGGAAAAACCTGTAGTCTAAAGAAGGGAACGCTCAATTAGCCGTTCTATCTTGGTATGTTTTGTGGGCATACTCCACTTATGAGAACATTTGCTCATTGCCGTAAAGAAAGAATCATTGCCGTAAGAATTTACTTTATGCCATAACCTTCTTGGAATATGGGAAGCTGGTTTTGCTCTGTAACCTCCATTAAACATGTCTATGTAACGATACAATAACAATAAATAAATAACACTTTATTGTACACCATGCCTACATTTGTTCGACAGAATATACGGGCGGCCTTATCACAAATAACATTGTGATCACTTTAAGACAACCAAGTATGCAATAAAATAGCATTTATATAGTAAACAAAAATTCCTTACCTTTATAAATATTGACAGTAGCTCTATTAACAGTCTTCCCAATTTCATTTTCTATTATAACTACGACAGTATGCTGATCGCTATCCGCAAAGTAATGTACTAACGGGAACTCGTTGGAATGCGTTGTGGTCTTAGAAGTACAAGTTTCATTGCCAGTTACATTGTATTGACCAAGCATGTATTGTATGCAGTATTCGAATGGAGGAGAACCCGTGTATTTGACAGCTAAGTTTAGTAGGTCTCCATGTTGGAGCCAGTTTAAACCTGTTATGTTTATCGCTGATATCGGATCTGAAAAGAGGGAAAGGATAATTTTAATAAAGCTGTACTTAAACGTTGTTTAAGGAAATTCGGTGGTTTGTGCCCGGGCGCATCCGGTATCCTTCTTTATTTAGACATTCAAGATATAAAACGCGTAAAATTTAATCAATGGTCGATAGGTATGTTTGTGACACACACTCAATCACTACGTAGTATAAATAAAACAAAGTCGCTGTTCGTCCCTATATTTGATTTAATCTTTAAAACGATGCAACAGATTTTCAATCGGTTTATTTAGTATAGGTACGGAGTATTTTAGTTATAGATAGAGTGATTCCAAAGGAAGTAATATAATGTATAAAAGAAATGCATAAAATTATAGAGTACCTATAAAAGCATGCTACACTTGCGAAGCCAGGGCCAATCGCTAGTTATAAATAAAACCCTTTTTTGCGTTTCACTTTAACAAACTATCTAATAAATATGTATGTATAAAGATAACTAAAGTACTTAGGTATAAAGTTAAATGAGTAATGAAATGAGTCAGATGAACACAATTATTACAATTGCGTATAGATATCAGAAATAATAATATAGTGACGATTTTAGAAAACCACGCGGCTATTTATAGTTTATCTAATTTAAAAAAAAATAGAAAACGATACTTGTGTCTGTTTTTGTAATGAATATCATAGCAATCATGAACCATCACATTTTGAGTACCTATTGCAAAAAAATAAACAATGAAAGTTTTATTTAGGCATTGTTTTCTTACGGGGCTTTTATGGTCATCATAACAGCCCATTAATGTCTCACTGCAGGGACGGGTCTCCTCCCGTGAAGGAGGGGTACTTGGCCTACTAATATCACGCTGGCCAAGCGGATTGGTATAGGGTTTAACTTCAAGATTTTCTTCTTTTTATTACGTAAAGATAATATTCACGGATAGTCAATTAGTCGGTTTTTTACGACACCCATGGGATGAGATGGGGTGGTGACACACTGTATTCTTACTCCGTCACCACACGGAGTAACAGCTACTTATTAAATAATTATTATGATGTCATTCGAAGATAATTATAGCCCAGACTAAACAAAATTACCACATTTTCCCTGTACAACAAATAGTAAATTACGAATATTATTAATAACTGGCGAGTGGCAAGTGTCGTTAACATTTAAGGAAAACTTGAGAAATATAATATAATCAGTTTTAAGTAAAAAACAACTCCCAATTCTAACGCCTCAACAGACAGTGAAGCAAAGAAACTGGTATAGTGACCATGCACCCCGCACGCTGTAGTCCAACGACGTGATGAAGATAGTAAGGGTTTAATAAATGAGAAAGGTAGTAGACATCTTTTAGCATCTGTCAGACAAGAAATCAAAAGGATTTTAATTATGTACGTAATTATGTACTCGCCAAATAACGGGGCCGCCCGGCCTGAAGTTATATAAATAAAATACCTTCTCCATGCCCCCAAATTTAGTTCAAAAATAGACATCTGCAACAACTCCAGGCCGGCCTAGTAAATTGGTGCTCACTGTATATATCTAGTATTTTAATATAAAGATTGTATATTTACCTCTCACATTAACAGTTTGTTGATATCTTCCAAATGTATAAGCTTTCCCCATTGGTACAATATTATTACAGGCACCATCCTTTCCTTTATTCGTTGTCCTGTTAGAAATAGCTCTCTTTGCAATACTGTGACCTTTTTCTGTCTCTTCTGATGAATTCTTTTGAGTCGTAGTAGATACACTTTGTGTTGTTGAATTAGTAGGTGTAGATGTAACAGTAGTAGTAGGTTTAGAGGTAGTTGTTGAATTGGAATTAGGAGTTGTTGAATTAGAATCAGGTGTTGTTGGTTTTATAGTAGTAGTTGTTGGTTTAGGTGTTGTTGTTGTTGTAGTTGTGGTTGTAGTAGTCGTAGTAGTTGTTGTTAAGGGTGGTAACGGCTCGTTATCAGCAACAACTATAGCTTCAATATCGTGAGTGCCCATGCTATCGGTGTATGTGTGATTTAATGAGAAATCTGTTGTTTTATCTATATATTCGCAGTCGACGAACCAATACGTGTATATGGAAGAGGAATTCTGTTTGAGGAATTCCAGTTCGTGATCAGGTATACTGATGAAGTGGTTGACAGTTTTGTTGACAGCTACAAAACTGTTTGGCCTTACCATGTCGTTCTGAGTCATTATTAGGTTACCATGTAAGGAATCTGAAAGTAAAAGAGAATAGCTATTATAATTTAATTGGATCAACTCATTTCTTGGATGTCGTAAAAGGCAGTCAATGTTTCAAGTAAAGAAGGACAACTTGATACTAGGCTAGTGTGGTGGCATTAGACTAAATTTCACAATCTTTAGAAGAGGCACATTCATGGTCACAATGCCACGTAGTCCCAAGCTAGAAAGCTTGTACACACAGCAACTTATCAAGCTAGACACTCATGTACCTTAATACCTTGAAATAAGACACAATTTCAAATGAAAATGTTTAACTTGATGTGTTGCTGTGTGTACCATGGTATACAGTACTAATAAACATAGAAGCTATTTTATTGTAAATACCATAAGTACATAATAGAAAACAACCAGACCAAATCAAAACCTCCATTAAGCGGGAATTGAACCCGAAACTTCTATTATTATCTCTGGTAGAAAACTCTACGTCAACTTATAAAATACCTATAATACATGAGCACATACAAGTCTTACGACTACAAAATAAGTACCTTAACTTTATAATTAAAGATGAGGACATCAATACATCATTAAATTATCTCTCTTATTACAAGGGGTTAACGTTCTAAATTGATCAGATGAACAAGTAGTGTATTTTCTTCACACTACTATTTATCAAAGAAACAATAAAGAATTGGACAAATATGTTTATGTTAATATGCATTTTTATTATTTCTTGTTTGAACAGATGCAGGGACTTCCATTATCAATGTTACAATATGTTTTACGGAACCATATAATGTACAAGTATATTTTTATATTTTATTCATTGAATCAAGAACTATTGCTCTAAGTTATTTTTTAGCATAATATTACAAAGTTATAACTTATTGGGTCAATCATGAAGGGGTCTTAGGTTTAATAAGCATGTCAATTCTCGTACCTTAATTTCGGTTAAGTTAACTTTTAGTTGTCAAATTGTTTTGTTTTTGCTATTGCAATTGTAATCTTTTGTTGTTTTTAAAGTTTTTGTAAAAGGCAGTCAATGTTTCAAGTAAAGAAGGACAACTTGATACTAGGCTAGTGTGGTGGCATTAGACTAAATTTCACAATCTTTAGAAGAGGCACATTCATGGTCACAATGCCACGTAGTCCCAAGCTAGAAAGCTTGTACACACAGCAACTTATCAAGCTAGACACTCATGTACCTTAATACCTTGAAATAAGACACAATTTCAAATGAAAATGTTTAACTTGATGTGTTGCTGTGTGTACCATGGTATACAGTACTAATAAACATAGAAGCTATTTTATTGTAAATACCATAAGTACATAATAGAAAACAACCAGACCAAATCAAAACCTCCATTAAGCGGGAATTGAACCCGAAACTTCTATTATTATCTCTGGTAGAAAACTCTACGTCAACTTATAAAATACCTATAATACATGAGCACATACAAGTCTTACGACTACAAAATAAGTACCTTAACTTTATAATTAAAGATGAGGACATCAATACATCATTAAATTATCTCTCTTATTACAAGGGGTTAACGTTCTAAATTGATCAGATGAACAAGTAGTGTATTTTCTTCACACTACTATTTATCAAAGAAACAATAAAGAATTGGACAAATATGTTTATGTTAATATGCATTTTTATTATTTCTTGTTTGAACAGATGCAGGGACTTCCATTATCAATGTTACAATATGTTTTACGGAACCATATAATGTACAAGTATATTTTTATATTTTATTCATTGAATCAAGAACTATTGCTCTAAGTTATTTTTTAGCATAATATTACAAAGTTATAACTTATTGGGTCAATCATGAAGGGGTCTTAGGTTTAATAAGCATGTCAATTCTCGTACCTTAATTTCGGTTAAGTTAACTTTTAGTTGTCAAATTGTTTTGTTTTTGCTATTGCAATTGTAATCTTTTGTTGTTTTTAAAGTTTTATTTAGAGTATAACAATTTGACAACTAAAAGTTAACTTAACCGAATTTAAGGTACCAGAATTGACATGAAGGTATAAAATGTATTATCAGGACCAATTCAGGCTGCTTATTAAGCATCAAAGAACGAAAGCGTTACAAACTTTGCTAAATCGATATAACTTTTATATTTCATACGCAAATTGTCATTCTATTTGTTTTCTAATTTATATTAATAGTAATTTCTAATTTATACCTTGAGTTCAAGGATAGTAAAACACTTTTGTTAAAACGACTTCGATACATAATTTAAATTATCAACTATCTTCAAACATTCGACAATTATTCATAACAACACAATTCACAAATAACTGTATTTAATGTCGTGCTGAAAATATGTAGCTATGTAAGTATTTACTTACTTAAAACATTGAAAAACAAGTTTTTAGCGTGACGGTTATACGGTCTACTGACATCAATAATAACAAGTAAACAGTTAAAAATCTTTTTATACACACGTAAGTAGGCCCTAAGAAATATGGATGATAGGAGGTTAACAAATATAAATATATTCCTCACACATTCACACAGCTTTGCTTAGTCCCAAACTAAGAAAAGCTTGTACCATGGGTACTAGACAACGGATAAACATACTTAAATCCTTTTTTTTGCAAATACATACATAGAAAACACCCAGACCAATGCATGCATGTGCGAAGATATGTTTTAATGTAGTCGAAGCAAAGCAGGTTTGTGAGGATCCGAGTAAGTTCTTGGCGTGGCTTAGGCTCTGGATACCCCCATAGGCGATAGGCGTAAGTTTATGTATGTAAGCAGGCGCTAAATTACGTATCTTATCAATTCAATATCATCTACTAACAAGATCGCACCATAGGGATTTGTTATTAGATCCGCTTGCATGTTAGACGGCGATTTATTTTTTCAGCCTACAGGCAAGCTCTCGGACACTAAGGACAGGAGTTTAGGAACCCTCATAAGTAAGACTCTTACTGACTAAACCCGCCTCTGGTGTCTTATTGCCTTAAAAAAGCTGCTAGATAGAATACAACTAGACAAAACAAGAGTTCAAGGAGATAGTTAAGATTAGATGCTAATTTCCTTGAGATTAAAATAAACTTTCTGAACGGATGTGCGTGTTTCGTTCACGCTTCTCTACGAAAAAACGGTAGAAGCCTAACAGCGAAAACTGGGGCTGGAAGTGCCCCAGTTTTCGGTAACCGCTGTTAGGCTTAAATGGCCCGATAAAGGTCAAAGAGTAGTGAGAAAAAATAATTTCAAAAACTTTCCTAATTTCAGTTCGATAATTTTACCGGTTTATTTCCAATGTTCGATAAATATAATTGCGTCGGAAATCAACAACTTATGTTGTTTGGTTATAAATGAACAATTACTATTCAAAGTACTTATTAAATACATTACGCAAGTTGTTATTATAACTGTTTTTAATAAGAGATTATTGCTTTGGATTATTGGATTCGATGAAGTTAGGGCAGGTCAGAGGAAAACCAATGGATGAGAGAGGCACAGGACTGTATAAAGTGGAATTCCTTGGAAGAGGCCTATGTCTAGCAGTGGGGATCAACTGGCTAATTTAATTAAGATTATTTTGGAAGGTATGTAAGTATAGGTACAGCTGTTGTCATAATGAAATAGACGTAACACCACGTCAGGAGCCTAAAGGTGGCTTAAATACGTATTGACACTAGCTTTCTCACTAACCAAATGATTAAGAAAAATAATCATTTAACTGACAAAATTTTACTTTCATTAGCAGCCCTCAAATGTCCCTCTACTGGCTTTAAACTGCAAGAATGGACAGACATTTAGGGAGCAAATTTACAAATTGCAAAGCCTAAGTATCTGAATCCGAACATATACCATCAGTTAAATTATTCGTCCGTTGACCCTCCTTTACCAAGACAACCAATTATCATCAACTTTTCAATATCCCATGACTTTTGTCTACATTTAGTACTATAAGTAATCTAAAGTGACAATGTACCGGCCATAATTGCAGAAGGATCGCGGACAGAAAAAAATATCACCTCTTGGAGTAAACCTAGTGTTTCGACCTTACAAAGGTTGCAGACTTGACAAGGCAAATGGAATGCCATAAATGATTTAGGACAGGCCTACTTTCAGCAATGGACAGCAATAAATTTCATTCATAGATTGATAGCCATGCTACACACAATTTGGTACACAATAATACATATACCAACTTAGAAATGTGTATACTGTAATGCTTTTTATGAGAGATTATGAAATGGAAACCATGTACTCTTAACATTTTAAATGTGAAAGTATTAAGTAAATTATCATTTTGAGAATAAAATAACATTTACTTGAATATCCCTATTTGTTCTGTGGTATCAGTCAGCCCGATAATTCAAAGCATAAATTATAAAAAGACTACTTTTACATTAATTAAAAATAACTTGTTAAAACAAATATATTCAAACAAACCTGTTAGACTGAAAACAGTCTCATTGCTTCCAATTTGCACCCAAATATCAAATAATATATCTCTTTTAACTTCCAATGTCACCTTGTACTGACCCGCTTCATATATGTCTCTATTATATTCAAATGAGTAATTAACAGTTCTATCTGTACTGAGAACCTGTAACAAAGAAGACAAAAATATTGATATTTTTTATAGAAAATAAAGTAGGTCCTACTTTACCCTTAATCTACATGTTTACTATACATGTAATATAGGAAAAAATAAATAAATATTCCTCACACATTCACACAACACCATCTAGTCCCAAACTAAGAAGAACTTGTACTATGGGTACTAGACAACGCATAAACATACTTAAATACTTTTTTTTTTGTAAATACATAGAAAACACCCAGACCAATGTAAACAATCATGTTCAAAGTTTTTGTCTTATGTCTTGAATCTGCTGAAAACATTATTGTAGTTATAATTGTTGACTCAGAGACTCTCAAAGTAAAACAACAAAAAAAAATTACCTACTTTAATTTATTAGTAGGAGGTAGCACTCTAAGCTGTGAAATCTATGTATATAACCCAGATGTTTTGTCTCATAATATTATTCATCATTCTATAAACCAGAAGTAGATGAATGTTTTGATCCTGTATAATCCCGAGTCCCCCTCAACCACAAACACTCCATCTTAATTTATAATGGATAGTGCAAGTTACTTTATTCTAAACTATAACATAAGACTTTCCATCCATCCATATCAGCCTATGGATGCCCACTGCTGGACATAGGCCTCCTCCAAAAGTATCCACTCTGCACGGTCTTGTACCTCCCTCATCATAAGAAAATAACATAAGACTTTAATTTAATATAATTATTCATACCAAGGCAATTTCATCAATTGATACCAATTCAGGCTATCACTGTTTAGCATTGAAAACGAGTTTGCAAAAATAAGTTGTAATTACCTACTTGAAAAATTTAAAACTAGTATTTACAAATTCGCAGTGGTATTATTACCAGTTATTTTCTTACATCCACAGACAATGTAAATACCTCCTTTCTGTTGCACATTCCATAATCTTACAATAAAACACTTGTACACATTCATTTGTAAATATAAATGTTTGTTAGCACTTAATAAACATAATTGATTCAAGTAATAATACCCTACATTTTAGTCTTATACCCCCTTACTCATAAACGCCACTTAAATTTTTGATTAGCTTAAATTCTTACATTTTGTTTGGCATAAGGTTGGTTTTAAGAATAAAAATCTCGCTAAACAGTTATTAAATTTAAGAGACATTTATGAGTAAGGTGGATAATGTGTAGTAAATATTGTTTAACCCTTTCACAGTACTACTAGCCGATACAATAGTAAAATAATGCACAAGAACCATATAGGGTACACTGCACTGTGAAAGTATTAATAAATAATTAATACATGTATCTTATGATGTCAGATAAAAATGATGGAATAAATAATAAGCACTTATTTCTTAATTTACTAATGAAACCTTATTCAATAGAATTAAAACAGGATACAGGCATTTATCAGTTGCTCACCAAATGCCTGCCTGTTATAACTGAGTAATGTAATAAGAAAATAAATTTAACTCTTACACCATTTACATTTTCATCACAAAATGTATATATTAGGACTGTTAAATAGCACATATAAGTACACAAGTATACCTATATATAAGTAAACAAACAGTTTAAACAATATGTAGCAAAAACAATTAAGAATAAAGTAAAAAATACCTAATTTTAGATAAGTTTACTAACCTCCTGATAATGCTGGGGGACGGCATCATCGCTAAAGATAAACTTCAAGTTTTCATTTGTGAAGCCTGAAAGTGAGGCAATGAATGTCACATTGGAACCTCGTACTGCAGGACCACTGCTAGTAAAAGACACTGGTACATTGGCTAAAACACCTGGAAAGAAGAATAAACGTAGAAGACACAACTTTTAAATAATAGAATACTAAATACCGATATGAAAAATTTACCTGTTCCAAGTACAAATGCCACGATAAATAAAAAGAAAGGAGCCATATCGAATGAAATAAACAACCGAAATTAAAATCAAGGGATCAAATCATAGCCTTAAATCGAATTAGTTAATAAAGTACTTCAGACATTCGCATTACACTAGAAAACAAGAACAAAAGAACTTAAATTTCGTATCAATAAATTTTTATTATTGTGAATAAGTACGTCGTCACAAAAACATGAACATTTCAACATTCAATGACATTTTTGACAACCGAACAATTTTCCTTGTAAAATGTCAAATGAAAATGACAATAGCAAGGCACATAATTTGTGTGGAATGCGCACAGATATTAAAACCGCCAAATGTGGCCAAATCTAAGATTAATAAGTAGAATTTAGATATTAAATAAATTAATACGAATTATTCTTCAAATAGCATAAATTAATAAAAACGTAATTTGTATGATACATCTTAGATTTTCTACATCCTTCTCGATTTTTTTCCTACTCCTTTTGTCGGTGGATAATGGCCCTCTATAGTGTCACTTTACCGGGCAATGCTGAGCGCTATGTTGCTGTCGTTCACTTTAGTTCTCTTGCTGATCTCATCATTTCTGATTTGATAACGCAGGTAAACGTCCACAGAGTTCTTCTAGGAGCCACCATAAGCCATCTGAAAATCTCTGCTTCAAATCATTATAAATGCAACACATACTGTTCGAAATAAACGCGCGGTGGTCTTATTGCGGTGCACGGACTACGAGGAGACTACGCGCGTGTATTAAAAGATATATTTGGTAGTTGCCACTGCAGCGCACGATGAGGCTACGCACGAATTGATGTTATTGATACACGCGTAGCTTGCTCGGATATACGGTTACATACCTGAACGCGTAGGTCTACGTTTTCACTGAGTACACGAATATTACCCACGATTATGTATCGCTTACTTCCCCGCCTACAATGAAGTACGTGTCCGTAAATAGCAGTGTCTAATCCTGCATAGCCTGTTTATGCGCCATGGCATGCTAAACATAGTCGTAAGCGGTACGCGGGTTTTCGTGTTCTCTAGTTAAAACGTGGGTCGTTGTCAAACGAATTAACACATTAAGTTAAGTGCGGCACATGCCCTGCAGTATGCACATAGTGCGCCGTGGTGGGTCATCGCCCTAAATACCTGTTGATATTGACAGTTGACAATTAATTTTACTTGACATTGGGGTAAAACTCATTGATTTGTTTTGTTATTAAAACTGATATCTTTTGAGTTTATGAATATTTGTTTAATACAATAAAATTATTTATATTCTCTACGTAAGAGATAAGCTACTTCTTGTTAATAAAAATATAACCAAAATGACACCGTTTGAAGCAAGTGGGTATATTTTTTTAAGCGTTTTTATAGCGTTTGTTCTCCGTGTTGGTTATTTACTTTACAAGATTTTTACAAACCAATGTGAACTGGAGCAATCTAAACCTCTTCGTACTATTATGTGTATTGGATCTGGCGGCCATACAACAGAACTGTTAAGATTAACCAAGAAAATTAATTTGAACAAGTATAGCCCCCGGTTATACATACTTGCTGACAACGACACAAGTAGCGAAGTTAAAATTCATGAGATAGAAACAACACAAGGCTCATACAATATCAACAGAATTCCAAGAAGTCGCAATGTGCAGCAAACTTACAAATCATCTATTTTTAGTACTTTATATGCTACTTTGTATACAATACCTGTGATTTATAACTTTAAACCAAACATTATATTTTGTAATGGCCCAGGAACTTGCATACCTGTATGCATTGTAGCATTTATTATGAGATGTTTATTTATACTTGATTGTAGAATTGTGTTTATAGAAAGCATTTGTAGAGTGCGCACATTATCTTTATCTGGCAAAATACTTGAATTCTTTGCAGATCTTATCATTGTACAATGGCCTGAATTAAGAGATGGTTGTTTTAGAGCTAAATATTTTGGTAGGCTAACATAACTTTTAATTAAGTATAATTTAGGTATCATTTAATAAAACAAGATAAATTGAAAGAATGTATAATCAATAGTTCTAGGGAGATCAGTAAACAAATATTGACAATTGGGTTTAGAATAAGTTTCAGTTTACCTAATTTGGAAATCATGTCATAACTGCTATATAAAAAAAATAAGATAGCAATCTAGCTTACATCTCTAATTATAGAGATGTAGTGACATGTGGAAAATATTTTTAAAATATAGTTAAACAAGAAAAGAAATGAAAATATTGGTTAGACTTTATATGAAAATACTTTTCACACATGATGTATAAGAATTGATAGCTAATGTCAATGAAGCATATCAAATTCTATTGAACATAAAACCATTTTTGAAATGGAGTTAGTTTACTTCAACTTATGCCCGATTTACACATCGACAAGTACAGTGGCGAGTTAAGTAGTATTTTAAGATTAAGTTGATTTAAATAGATCTCCATCCTATTTTTTGGCGAGTTAAGTACGAAGTAGCCCCCTCTCTCGCGTCTCGCCAACTTAACTTGCCAAAAAATAGGATGGAGATCTATTTAAATCAACTTAATCAGCAACTTACTACTTAACTCGCTACTGTACTTGTCGATGTGTAAATCGGGCATTAGGCACAGTTATGCTTGCTTAGTATGTAATACAGATCTCATCTCAATCCAATCTCACCTTGTAGTTCTTGTTCGCAACTAGTCTAAGCTCAATCTGTATTTCATAAACTACTAACCTAATTGGGATGTAATGCACACAAAACTAATGTATATGATGATAATATTTTTATTCTGCAGTATTTTTTACCTATACAGATGTACAGGCAATCTCTAAGGTGACTGTGTTATCTTTTGTATAGATAGCCTAGTTTCACATGTATACAATTAAGTAGATTCTGGTTGTAAGTAAACACATAAGATTGAATTGTAAAGTAAAAAAAAAGATAGGTATATTTGGAGGTTTTAAACAAGATAGAATAGTAAAGTAAAAAATATATAGGTTCTAATTACATTAACAAAATAGGCTTTGTTTTCTTTGTTAAGATGTATATTGATGATGAATTGTTCAATGCATTTGTATTATTCACCTCTTTACAATTTCTCCAAATTATACAGCCTAACATTTTTACAACCCTTTTATACACAGCATTTACAATTTTAGTTTTCTAAGAGAATATATCTTGTTATCAAGCCTTTTTAATATTGTTTAACTAAAACAAGTAATATTGCAAATCAGTTCTGCTACAATAATAAAAACATGCACTTCTTGGATGAGTTAACTTCATGATAACATTCTTATTTAGTTCATAAATAAAATTGACAATCATACTAAATATCTTTTTCTTGATAACCTTATAAGACACTCTTATCTTATTTTGACTTCAATTCCATTAAGTATATTGTTTCTAAATTCTACAAAAGAAGCAAAAAGTACTTCTTTATTAAAAAAGGCACATGACTTGTTCATGAACAAATGTAAAATACAGTTATGCTTGACCAAGTAAAGATCACTCCACATAAGATTTTTTTAAGTACTTTTACTTAACGCATAATTTAAATAAGCCTGACCAAATTATATACTGCAGGTTGACGAGAAAACTATTTTTGTAGAAGATTCTAAATTAGTAATTTCTGATTTTTTATAAGGAATTCTTTTCTTCATTCACAATTTCATTACACAAATATTTTAAGTACGAAAATAGGCTCACAAATCTTGAATAACTGGAATGATGCATAAGCATGATTTTAAAGTACATAACAAGCCTGACTATTGTAGAATTAGTTAAAATCCAACCCTAAATTTTAATAAGTTAGTAAAAGTATTAGGCCAAAAATACTTGAAATATTTTTTTTTAATGTATAATATCATGGATTGATCAAAATATTTAACAATAATATTTTGTAGCAGTCTTTTAATCTTTCAACATCAAATATGCATTGCCTCTGAAATAAGCATATTTGCATTAGCACCAATTTTACACAATGACATCTACACAATATAGCTTACAAAGAACAGTATTTTACGTTTTTTAACAAAAACAGAAAGTTCCAACTGAAATCCCAAAAACTCATCTTTGGCAGCAATTTAACTTTTTTGATTCATTTATAAGCAGCTACAGTATAATATGTATGCTACAATATATATGGGATTGTCATTAATTATTTATGTATAAATGCATCAGTCTCAATATTAACTAATAAATTGCAGGTTGCATAATGCAAGAAAATAGTGGAGTTAAATTGCCACATCAACAAATATGTAAATAAATGATTTAAGTAGAATAAATTGGACTGTCACACTTCACATAGCTGTATTGTAAATATATAAGTAACTTTCTCCCTAGCGGTTTTTACACTGGATGAATTTGTTAAAAATGTTGTATCTTTACAAAATAATTCTTCTATGCAAAATAAATTGCATTTTTGGATTAGACACACCTTAAAATAAAAACAATTGACACAAAATGTCTTTGTCACACTAGAATAACCACAACAATGTGTGACTGTCGAAAATGCTACATTGAAATAATACTAGAATGGACATTAATTAGCTCATTTGCAACAATAACTACTTAAATAATTAATGTTTATTTTATAATGTGAATACTTAAAATGCATATTATACAATTTTCCTTGTTTCAGATCTCTTGAATAAAAAGTATAAATGTTACAGAATAGTTATGCTGTTATTGTTTCAAATGAGTATTAATGCTAACACATTCAAACAGATCTAAATTCTCCTCAAACTAAAAATCACACTAACTGACAGTCAACATCATCACAAGTTTATCTTAAGCTAGTTATTAAATTACAAATACCCTTTACATTGAGATATATAACAATATAGCTAACAAACCAATATTTAGGCACATCTGAGAATACTATAATAATAGTAAGTGACTATGTATCTAAAATTATAAGTACAAAAGGAAGAATTAAGTTTTCTTACTATCTAGGTAATAAACAAGGTTTCACATTAGTATTATTCTCAAATTTTAAGGTTTACTATTATCTATGTTAGTACTAGTTGTCTGATTGCTAGTTTCTTGCTTGTCACTTTCATCAGATTTATTTTCCATACGTAATTTCTCATCGTCTATAAGGTACATGGCTTCATCATATGTCGGAGGTGGTGGTTCAGAACTGGAAGGTTGGGGTTTACTGGTTGCAGCATTAGATATTAATGCATCATATGAAGGAGGTAATGTTGCACTGGATGCAGTACGGGGCACCTGACCACTGTAAGCTTGTTCAGCTTGAACTGCTGCCATATCCTGAAACAAATCATGTTTTAAAAAATCTATACAATATAAAAATTTAGTAGGACATGCACTTGAAGTATAGCCTATTTTAATCTTTACCTGATTTAACTACCACATAGTTCAAACTAGTTCAAGGAGAATAATAAATGTTTGCTTTCACATAAAATTTACTTTACTTACTGATGTTTTATAGTTTTCTGCATATAATATACAAAGGCCTTAAAGAAGTATACAACACACTAGTTGATAGGTATAGCTACACATTATAAATATAGGTCTATTTATACCCCGTACTCATAAACAAATCTTAAATTTTAGTCAATTGACTACTTAGCCTAAACTCTTACATTGTTTGGTATAAGGTTGGTTTTCGTAATAAAAATCTCGCTAATCAGTGATTAAATTTAAGAGGCATAGTGGTGGTCTGTTTGTGTAGTTGCTAGGCAGAGGTACCACAATCTATTTCAGCAATTAATAAATTAAAGGAATACAATAAGTTATTGTGACAAATTTGATTATATTTACAAGTTTCAAGTATTTTGTTGGGAAAACTAGACAATATAATAAATTTGCATTCTAGTGACATAAATAAAATAAATTAAATATAGGTGCACAAAAAAAATACAGTTAAAATTAGGAAGTCTGCTGACTCTTCAATGATAACATATGCCACCAACATAATATTAATTATAAGGAATATAATTATCTAAGTATTTGGTAAATAATTATAAATAATTGATAGTTTCAACAATATAAGTAACAACATAATTCTGATTATAATAGCAGGGAAAACATTATGGCTGGTGTTGTAGTTACATGCTATACTTAATATAAATTTTATAGTTATAATAAAAACCAACTTACCCTGATTATAGCTCTCTGGTGTAGCAACATCTGTATAACACTTTTTCTTCGTAAATATAACATACTTTTTACAGCCACCATCATACCAGAACATATAAAAATCGGCCCCACTAGCCACATGTGTCCCAAATTGCTGAGAATGTAGCCATCAGCATCGCCCAATGCCAACACAGTAATAACAGTGCCCACCGAAAATAATACCATGGATAGCACGAAATAGGAATAACTTGTGCAGTCACATCGACCAAATCGCTGGTCTTCATCGAAATCGTAATCACGACGTCTTAGACGATGTAAACGTTGTCTTATGAAGGGGCTATCAAAAACGGTAGCCATTTTATGTTTAGTTTATTAACACTATTCAAATCCAATGCATACTCTTATTTATTTTGTCTGTCTTTAATAATTATTCAAATAATCACATTCAGTAACTTTCTTGATTGAGAAAGTGTGTGAAAAATTGCTAGGCAAAGTTAGAAAAACAAGTCAGCCAATCTTTTGCCATAGAGAAAATTTATGTTGCCACAAAAATAACAGTACGTATCTTGACGGATGTCAAATTATTGACAATATTATAGGCTATCCATTTTCATTCTACTCTATGAGCTGCATACTGTTAGAATGTTGCACAGGGGCATTTGCTTTGAAGTTAAGCAGGTTCGACAGATGCATATAGTACTATGGTAGGTAATTAAATAGCGCTGGATTAATTAAGAGCTATTTGCTGCTTATACATTATCCCCCTTACCTACTCATAAAAATATTGTCAAATTTTAGTCAATTGATTAATTAGCGTAAGCTCTTACATTCTTTGGTATAAGGTTGGTTTTCGTAATAACAAATCTCGCTAAACAGTGATTATATTTAAGAGGCGTTTATAAGTAAGGGGGTATACCCTATATCCTTGAAGTAAAGCTTCCCTTAGAGTTAGGACTTCAGTCTTTCTTGGGCGATCAACAAAAAAGGAGGTGAAATCCGTTTTCATGCAATTCGACTGACCAAAGCTCTTTTTTTAGCTGTATATCAATAATTTCATGAAGAGTATTTTATTGAGTAGCATTATAAATTACTTTTACAATTTTAGCTATCTGTTTGAGTTAGAGAAAATTAGAGGAATTGTTGTCAAATTATATTTTTTCTCTAATTCCTTTAAAATATAGTAAACTTACATATATTTTCAGTGAGTAAACTAAGTTACTTTTTGTATGATCATATATCCGGCCGGCCGTACGCACTTGTTTCTTAAAGTGCTATCATGGCTTTTTTTTGCGGAACTTTAAACCTTTTTCAAAAACATTTATAAGTGCGAACCAAAGGGCTGTAATAACTGGACTCTATTTTTTACAAGACTTGCGTTGCAGATACTTTACTTGCTGTCATTGTCATTCATTTGTGTCATTCATGCTGGAGTACAAAGAGTATAATATACTCTGGAGTAGTTGTAAAAGTGACACAATGAATATTTATTTTATTTTCTCATTAGTGAAACCGTGATTTTTTAGGAATTGAAGTACATTTTATGAATTAGAATTAAAGAAATTATTAATATAAACGTACGAAAAATATTAGAAGACAAAAATGAAATATCTACATTTTATTAAAAGCAGTGTTTTTCAAATAATTTCTCTTATTTTTGTTATTGGTTACCTACTTGGTATTATAAATGTATACTTTAGTGACAAAAATAACTATTGTATAATGACATACATGTTTGAATATCCACAATTCGTGGTTGGTACAACATAATATATTATTTATTTCGTAAATGAGGCTGTGAGTGATATGTATTTAATCATCAATATTTTTAGCGATTATCCGTACCAGAAAACAAGCTGTATCCCCGGTATGGATTATATGCATATAGTGAAGGGAGATTTACAGAAAAAGCTAGAAGAATGTGGTATGTATTGGTATCTGTAATCTCATAAAGAAATATATACAGCCTTGTTGGTAATTGATTAAATATTTTATTTATTTTGTTTAAGGTTTGATGGTGTCCCAGTGCTTTTTTTACCTGGGAATTCTGGTAGCCACATGCAAGCTAGATCCTTAGCATCTGTTGCTTTAAGAAATGGATTGTCAAAAGGAGACCAATTTCACTTTGACTATTTCACTAGTAAGTTTTTATTGATAAATTACAAATCTAATATACTTACTTACAATTTTGAATTGTCCCAATGGCATTAGCCAGAGATGACAGAGTGCCATTTACTATGATCTTTAAAAAGCTGCTTTGCTTTACTAGATGCATTATTAAGAAAAACATACAGAATGTAAAATGTGTTACCATTCTTAACTTTAAATATAAATAATAATATTATTCTCTTACATAGATTTCTTATTGCTAATACAATATAATAGTATCTATGTGTGGAACTTGTGCCTGTACTAGGAAACCTGTATCACATAATTATTTAACCTATTGCTAAATTGAAATTTTACTAGATTTAATCAAAGTTAAAGGTTTCTAGCAAGCTGTGAAATTGCATGATTTTTTAAGAATGATCCACAGTACAACAGAAGAGATAATGTGAAAGTTAATACTATTTTTTTTCTTTTTTTAAGTCAGTTACAATGAAGAATTATCTGGTCTATATGGTGGAGTATTGCAAAGCCAGACAGATTTTGCAGCAGTATGTATAAAAAAGATCTTAAGTTTATACAAAAGTAATAAATATACAAAGGCAATACCTAATACTGTTATACTTATTGGACATTCAATGGTGAGTGTTTTATTCCAAACTTGTATATTTTATATGTGCTATAAATTATAGTTTGTAATAATACTGCCTCGGTGGCATCTCTTCTATATCCAATGAATATTTATTTAAGTTTTGTATATTCTAGAATAAATTTATTTAAGTTTTGTATATTCTAAATTGCGTACTTTGTATTATTCTTCAATTATGTCAGAGTATTATCATTTTCATTTCATTCATTATTCAATAACTGTCATTTTAATTTTCAACTTAGTATGGAATTAAGGCACACCCTACTATAGCTTGTTTGTACTATTCAAATGCCAAGTCTATTTATGCTAATTGGGTAATTACGAAACTCGGCTAAGAATGACTGCATATGTACCGCGATATTTACCATGTGATGACTGAGTCATAAGCACACATAGGCGGGTTTGATACTGAATCTCAACAATCACAATATCTACAATTAAAACCTCAACACCGTAAGACCAACAGTTCAAAATCTCAACACTTCAGAATCTCAACAGCTTAGTAGGTCAATAGTTTACAAGATCAAACTTTAAAATCGCAACATGGAAAAATTTTGGTTGCTGCTTCTTGAAAGTAATCATCATAACAGCCCATTAATGTCACACTGCAGGTACACCTTCTGTGACGGAGGGATACTTGGCCTACTAAAACCACGCTGGCCAGACGGATTGCTATAGGGTTTAATTTCAAGGAATTAATTTGGAAGTAATACCCATCATCATATCAGCCAAAAGACATCCACTGCTGGCAATTTTTTAGGAGGCCTACCTCCTCCAAAAATTGCCCCTTTGCGCGGTCCTGTGCCTCCCTCATCTATCGGCTTCCTGCCGTCCTAACTAGGTCGTCGGTCCATTGTGTGAGAGGTCTCCCCACCCTGCGTCGCCACCCGGTATGCGGTCGCCATTGCAGAACCTTTCTGCCCCAATGCCGTGTAGCGACGGCTGGAGAATACAATGTGTCGCTACCCCCTACCTCCTATGGGTGTCGTAAAAGTCGACAAATGGTGAAATAACAAATTAGCAGACAACACCACTGCCAGAGAAGGAAAACTCGAAAGCAAACCCTGTACCAACCCGTCTTGCCAGCGTGGTCCAGTAAGGCAAACCCCCTCCTAAATGTTAGCACGCCCAAATAAACGGCCCCCAGTTCCCGGCAGTCCTGCTGCCCGTTGCTACGGTAGCGGTCGCGGTAACAGTGGGACGGGGGGTGCGAAGAATCTCCGGGCTACGGCAAACGGCTACCATACCAAAATGACCCTGGCAACCTATAACGGACGCTCTCTACGGCTGGACCAACATCTCACCGAACTCGAGGTAGAACTAGGACGTATAAACTGGCACATTTTGGGGTTATCTGAAGTCCGAAGAGAGGGGGAGGACACGATAACCCTCGAGTCAGGTCACCTGTTCTACTTTCGGGAAGGTGATCGGCCCTCTCAAGGCGGTGTTGGTTTCCTGGTCAACAAAGTCCTGACCGACAACGTTGTGGAAGTCAGCAGTGTGTCGACACGGGTAGCGTACCTCATAATCAAAATCACCGACAGGTATTCCCTGAAGGTGGTACAAGTGTACGCACCGACATCGACATACAGCGATGACATAGCCGAAGCCATGTACGAAGACATTGCTAAGGCACTACATAATACCACCAAGGCTCACTACAATGTTGTTATGGGGGACTTCAATGCCAAAGTGGGAGTACAAAGATACGGCGAAACGAAAATCGGATCCTACGGTGTGGGGCGCCGAAACCACAGAGGGCAGATGCTAGTCAACTTCCTGGAGTCGCAGGGGCTCTTCTTGATGAACTCCTTCTTTAAGAAAAAGCCACATAGGAAGTGGACATGGCAAAGCCCCGATACTGTGACGAAGAATGAGATAGACTTCATCATGACCGACAGGAAATACATATTTAGAGATGTCTCTGTGATTAACAGGTTTAATACTGGGAGTGATCACCGACTTGTTCGAGGCACTCTAAATATGAATTTCAGAGCCGAGAGGCGTCGCATGGTGAAGTCTACTCTCAGACCTACCGCGCCCCAAATAGCTCTGGGATTCGACAAGTTCCAACTAGAGCTTCAAAATCGTTTCGACCTGTTAGAAACCGATGGCAACGTTGACCAGAAAACCGACGCAGTGGTCAAAACGCTACAGGATGTGTCTCGAAGGGTTTTCCCCGGAAAAAGCAAAGTCAGGCAGCCTAAGCTCTCCCCCGAGACTCTCGAACTTATGAGGCAAAGACGCGAGATGTCACCCGCGCGGTCCTCTTCGTCGGATGGGAGAAACCTCAACCGGAAGATCCGGAAGCTGGTGCGACGTGACCTCCGATGTTCCAACACCCGCGCCGTTGTGGCTGCGATCGAACAGAATAGAGGCACCAAAGTATTTGCGCGCCAGCTTGGTAGATCCCATCTAGCGAAACTACACACTGCGGACGGCAGAACCGTGACCTCCAAGTTCGAGATACTCGAGGAAATAGAGAGCTTCTACAAGGACCTGTACGCATCACGGATGACTAAACCCTTGGGACCTAGCGAGGATGACCACAGAGCCCCACTCACGCGCCATTATACGGAGGACATCCCCGATGTCAACCGGGGCAAGGTCAGAGCTGCTCTCGAGCAACTTAAGAACAATAAGTGTCCAGGTGATGACGGAATCACTACAGAACTACTAAAAGCTGGCGGAACACCTGTCCTTAAAGAGCTCACAACGCTTTTTAACTCCGTCATTCACCAGGGCCTAACACCTCAGGCGTGGAGCGGGAGTGCGGTGGTCCTGTTCTTCAAAAAAGGTGATAAATCCTTACTAAAGAACTATAGGCCCATATCACTCCTGAGCCACATCTACAAGTTGTTCTCGAGAGTACTCACAAACCGCCTCGCCAGAAGACTCGACGACTTCCAACCACCGGACATCGAGGTGTTGAGATCTCTATATGAAACTGCCACCATGACCGTCCAGCTCCAGGACAAAAAGACCCCACCTATTGAGTTGCGTAGAGGGGTGAGGCAAGGGGATGTTATTTCCCCTAAGCTCTTTACCAACGCACTCGAAGACGTCTTTAAGACGTTGGACTGGACTGGACGGGGCATCAACATCAACGGCGAGTATATCTCACACCTCCGGTTTGCTGACGACATCGTCATCGTGGCAGAGTCACTGGAACAGCTTGACGGGATGCTGCAGGGCCTAAATGGAGCCTCTCGACGGGTCGGACTCGGCATGAACCTAAACAAAACGAAGATCATGTTTAACAAACATGTAACGCCGAGGCCGATCTATGTCGACGGATTGATGCTCGAAGTTGTTCAAGAGTATGTTTACCTGGGACAGGTTGTCCAACTTGGTAGAAACAACTTCGAGAAAGAAATCGATCGCAGGATCCAGTTGGGTTGGGCAGCATTCAGCAAGTTACGTCGGGTCTTCTCTTCGCCTTTACCGCAATGCCTGAAGACCAAAGTCTTCAACCAATGCGTCCTACCAGTAATGACATACGGTGCCGAGACGTGGACACTCACAGTAGGGCTAGTCCACAAACTTAAAGTCGCGCAGCGAGCTATGGAACGGGCTATGCTCGGCGTCTCCTTGAAGGATAGAATCCGGAACGAGGTTATCCGACAAAGAACCAAAGTTACCGACATAGCTCGTAGTATTAGCAGGCTGAAGTGGCAATGGGCTGGTCATATCTGTCGAAGGACCGATGGCCGTTGGAGCAAACGTGTCCTAGAGTGGAGACCGCGACTCGGCAAACGTAGTGTAGGACGCCCCCCAGCTAGGTGGACCGACGACCTCATAAAGGTCTCTGGGTCGGACTGGATGCGGAAGGCGCAGGACCGAGTTCTGTGGCGCGTGTTGGGAGAGGCCTATGTCCAGCAGTGGACTGCAATAGGCTAGTTGATTGATGTTACCAGTTAATTATTGCTTAATCTTGGAAAAGTGTTTTCACACTTTTGCATGTACGTTTTATATGAAGGAGTATAAAATGGAAATGCACTAGAACATCCGATTCAAATCCAGGCACAATCACAATAGAAGGTGGCAACATCATATTATTTGTTCTGTCTAAGGGTCGTAGCACATATATCAAAACGTAAAGGGATCGGCACCGCTTCGCCTTTTTCCTCGGTATCAAACATCAAAAATCCGATTAAGTTACGACTCAGATTAGTGTGCATTACAGTAAGGAGTTTCATACAAATAATACTGAATGGCTCAAGTTGATATGGTGACGATCCCATCCCGTTTTGATAAATGTGCTACGACCCTAATAAGTCATACAATATATTTAATTTTTCTTCTACAGGGTGGCCTTATAGCTAAAAGACTTCTAGCCTATTCAAGCACAATAAATTCTACCTCAATAGCTATAGCTTTAGCCGCGCCTGTAGAAGCACCAGTTATCAATGTAGATATTGCAATGAATAACTACTACATGTTGATGAATCATGAATGGACAACAAATATTAACAGGAATAGGAATATGAAACAAAAGAAGATATTAATTAGTTTCGGAAATGGTCCCCGTGACGTATTAGTGCCGTCGGGATTGACGTCATCAGATGACAGCTTTATTAATGCAATTGTAAGTATTGTAGTCTCAATTTGTTACTACTATACCATATTAGTCTCCCAGCTAGGTGGACCGACGACCTCATAAAGATCTCTGGGTCGGACTGGATGCGGAAGGCGCAGGTCCGAGTTCTGTGGCGCGTGTTGGGAGAGGCCTATTTCCAACAGTGAACTGCAATAGGCTAGTTGATTGATTGATACCATATCAGTTTGTTGTTTGATTAGTTATTCAGATGGTAGTCCCTTTCTTCTCCGAATATCGATCGTCCGAAAATCATAATCCCAAACAAGTTTACTATAATCATCACTTTCCATAATGTTCGCGTATACGAAATCGTATATTACCTAATTTTCTTTACCTATAATACTTGTGTGTCATAAAATGGGGTACTATAATTATTACATATCCTATTTTTTCTTGCTATAAAGTCACATGTCCTAAATAAAATATTAGGGCAAAAGTCAGAAACAGTTGGTTAGGTTAGGTTAGTATGGTGACCACAACGCGCACGAGCCGAGCGAGCGAAGCGAGCGTGCCGCGACAGCGGCCGGCGAGTGCCAGAAACAATTTTTTTTATGTAAAACTAGTATATAGTATTTATGTTTTTTAAATATTATAGATTGTGATGGTTATAGCAAAAAAAATTAGGTAATGTTATGTTTAGGGATTTAGGTTCTCGGACAAGTGATATTATAAGACATGAATTTAGGGCTAGCTACCATTCGGACACATGATGATTAGGACACAAAATGTTATGACACCTTAGATTATGGATAAAAAAATTATGAGACAAAATAGAGAACCATTCAGATTCGTACAGGAAGATGAGAAATAAACACCAATTAAAACTAAAATAGTTCACTATTTTACTAATTTATGCGGCGCTGAAATCGCTTGATCACAATTGGTTCGAAATGTCGTGTGCATGAGCGTATCGATGGTCGAGAGCACCTTGTGTGTAGACCGACATCACCTTCAGTCCTTATCTATATTTGTGGGTGTACCTTTTTCTGATTTTCGACAGCGACAAGTAACCGGCACACATGATGGTAAGTGGTAACCGTCGCTAATTGACTTCAGCAATGTCAGAGCACACTCAAGCCACTGCCCTAGAGTTAATGCTCTCTTTAAAGGTTTAAAGAGAGCATTCACAAAACGAGGTCGTATTCGGAACAAATCATACCGTTTCGGAAACATCGCAGATAAAGAACGCTGAAAAAGGACTGTACTGGATGAGATCCTGTCTAGGTAGTAAGGAACTCTGCTACGAATGACCGTGGTGCGGTAATAGAAGGGTGAGGATGCCATCGTTTAAAACATTCACTTCTTGTCATCCAAATCATGCATTGTCGATGTGTTAATTTCTCTTTCCATTGCTATAATAAAAACTATTTTTTCAGACTACAGCAATACCTGGTGTATGGGTATCTCCAGATCACGTGTCTATTGTGTGGTGTAAACAATTAGTTATGGTAATTAACAAATACCTGTTTTCAATAGTAAACCCAGTTACGGAACAAATTGTTGACGACAGTAAAATTATGATGTCGAAAGCTAAGCAGTACTTTCAGGTTAGATTTGTTTTTCATGTATCTTTTGCTTCATACAATTTTATATGAGTCTAGAGGAGGCCAGAATGAGTAAATGATGTATGACATATGGCAAAACTCCTTGATGCTCTTTTAAAACAGTAATTGCCGCTTTGATTTACTTACCTACAACAATATCAAAATGTAAACTTAATTTGATATATACCTACTTAACTTTTATACGGGCCGATGGAACAGCAGTTATATGCTAGCTCATGTGCGATTCTGTTGAAATATTAGGACTATTACTTTTGCATCACCATCTGCTATAAACATAGACAAGGCAATAGATTACAAGGTGAGGCTCCCCTATCTCATCTCATGGGTGTGTTGTTATAACCGACTCACAGAAAGTTCGCACATAAGAAGAAGAAACTTACGTAGAATTTTATACCAATCTCTTTCTCTCCAGAGGCACCATTCGTCTCCATAATTCTTCGATAAATGAATCAACCAACAATAATAAATCATATTTATATTTAGCTTCTAAAATAGTGCTTTCCACTAAAGGAACAAATTCCAAATTAGTAGAGTAGAGCTTCCTACCAGCCTTGAAAAAAAATTCATAAACGTATAATTGTTTATAACAAAACACGAATTTGTCTACTGTAACAAAGGATGACAAATAAATAACAAGTTTTGGCGTGTTTTATAAAATTTCTAATATTTGGTTAACGATAATATAAGTAGGTCAGGAATAAGATGTTTATTTCAGTTTGTAAAAATATTTTAAGACAATGATAAGATAATTTATAACTCATGAGTCATCATAATACTAAAGTTAGTTATCTTCTTCATTCGTCTGGGCTACTTTGTGCCTGGAATGTCAAACAGACACACGTTTGAGAATACGATAGGTATATAGAAAGTACAGCTACCTAATAGAGGTTACTATTCGTAGATAGCATGTTTCGTCGAATCGTACAACACACACTTTTATACTATACCATGGTGTAATGCTATAATGCAGCACGCTGTAATGCTTAAGGTACAAAATAGTAAAATGCAACAAACAGTATAAAAATGCTGTTATTGTTTCTTGCATTGCTCGAAAGCATACGCAAGGATTTACCTACGTTAACAAAGATGTTTATTAAATAAAATATTTATAAATGCATAATCTAATACAATTACAAACAAACTAAAAATAACTTACTTGTAACATCTAATTATCTTGCGAATTCTATCACTATTTGCCAGGTTTTTAATCCAAATATGGCACGCTCGATTGGTGGTAGGGAATTTGGTCTATTAATACTTCGCTATCCACTTATATTATTGTTTTTTTTTTTCCTTACTTATTGTTTTAAAAAAAAGACAACTTCCGCACTAGGGAACATGGCCTGTGTCGCGGGGACTTTATAAACATCAATTAACGGACAGAAAGAACACCTAGACTCAGGACAATAATTTGTGGATCTCACAAATGATTGTCCTGCGGGGGGATCGAACCCACGACCTCGTGCACGGTAGCCGCTTGCGCTACCGTCGCGCCACCGAGGTCACTTTTATTGGTTTTAACCCAATTTCCCTCCTCTTGCAGTGATTTTCTCGAACTTTTTTGTAGTTAACTTTTACGATAGTTTCGTGGGTATACTTTTAGAAGCCGTCCACAATCCACCTTTCTTTTGGATTAAGGGAGTAGCTGTCTCGGAGTTCCGAAATGATGGTTAGACGGTGCACCGACTAAATCCGATGTTCAGCTCCCTCACCCATAAAGGTGTAGGACGGCGGAAAGATCTGGAGTACTCAAACCATTGGCTTTACCAATAGCTACCCAAAAGGAGTTGGAGACATTTTGTATTCTAACCCCCGGTTTCTGAATTACTGATCAAGTAAAAATCAACTAATCAAGTGTCTACTAAGAAACTCTCATTTTAGTTCCTGAAAATGAGAGTTTTAAGTCAAATTGTATTTTCAGGCTAATCGTTCGATGTTCCTAAGTCCAGACGTCATACGTTCAAATACAATTATGATAGCAGACGCTTTTTGGTACGAAGACAACAGACGGATTTATCAAATAACAAGGCCTCAAATTGATAAGTATGAACATTTTTTTCTGATAAAAATAACGTGTAATAGAAATTGCTTTTTATCTTATACGATTAGAATTACGCTGACAAATATTTTCTGAAGTAGAAATTGTAGTATGTTGTGTATAATGGTAAACTATGAATTGCGTACGATTCCAGCGAGAATCATTATGAACCCAGGTAATAACTAAAAGATTCTGAAAAAAAAGTTTCTGATTATCCTCTTGCTCTTCTCTAAAATACTCGTAATTAAATATTCAACGATAGTTTCGAAAACTTTCTGATTGTTCTTACCAATTATTTTGAGAAACGTAACAAAGGGACTTAAGGTACAAAACAATTATTATCTAGGCCATTTAACTTTTTCAATTATTCAGATATCTTTATTCATTACACATATCCACCATAAATATCCTGATTTAATCTAATTTATTGCATAATGAAATAAACAGCTAATCTGTCTAATCTAATTGTTTATATAGTTTGATAAGAGATTACTACACAAAAATATGATAACATTTTATCTTAATAATAATGTAGTATAACGTATGATGATTATTAAAAGCTTTGATAAAATAAAAATATGAACTCATTCGACCTTTTAAATATCGTAGTAAAACGAGTACATGACTATTAAATGAAGTTAGGGTTGCCTCTTAGATAAATAACGGGTACCTATAGCTGAATACCAGTCCTTTTGAACTGTTTTTGAAGGACCTCTCATCATTCTGGAATATTGTCTCGCGTGTTCTTGCTCAAGTTTAGATCTAATCTAACTTTCTTGTACATTACCCGGCCGTAAATATTGCTCATCGACTTTTGTAAAGAGACAATCAGCCAATTTCGGCTTCGTAGAGCATATTTCTGTCGCACGAAATACAAACAGTCTGGTACATATTAGCAACTGTTAAGGGTAGACATTCCACAGACACGGCCTTGCTAGTGGGCGGAGCCTAAAAGATTATTGTCGAAAACGTGCACGCTAAAATTGTCCAAAATAACTTTTAGGAAAGGGTTTTACGTAAAAATAATATTAACACATAAATAAGTACATACTATTAACTATTACTAATAACTGTTTAATAATAAATTATTAAATGAAGGAGCAATTAACCTTCTCCGTTTGCATGGAGTTGCGACTGGCATTCGTGCCCTTAAAACAAATTATAATTTGATAGTGTGCGACAGAGTTTGCGCTCTGCAAAGCTGAAATTGACCGATTGTCTTTTTACACATGAATATGTGCAACATCGGCCGGGTACTGTACTACTGCGTTTATGACGGCTAATAGCAAAGCTTTAAGCTTTATCTGATGACAGTACAAAAAAATAAATCATTTATAATAATGACTCTTTACAAAACTTAAATAAATAACGATGAGTAGTAAAATTATCCATAATTATGACTAACGACTGTGATTCTATCTATTGGCAATGCTCCAGATAAGTAGGTACGTAAGGTTGAAACGAAGATAGAAATATTACGTCAATTTGTATATCCGTTAGTTTAGCGTAACGTTTAAATAAAGGTCAGTTTATCTTATAAGTTTTAGGGACTACTTTTAACCCTTTAACAGACACAAGTAACTTCGTTTTTTCATTGGTTTTGACCTTTATTGTAAGGTCATTAGAGTTGCTAATTAGGTGGGAATATAATCACCTCTGCCCGCAAATGTTAGGAAATGTGATTCAACTGGCATTAATCCCGTTGATTCTTTCCTAATAACGTGATGTTGGCAAGGCTATTCGATTATGGATAGCTCTATTAAAATCTACTTAAAAAAGGTCTTACTCATAATTATGCTTTATCGAATTTCCCTAAATAGCTAGTTATATAAGTATAATTGTTGAACATGATTAAGTAAAACTTGTATTGATTTTAGGATTAAGTAGATTGTGTAATCACATTTTTATTTGTTTGGTCAATATCCGTAAAGCTTTTAAATCCTATTTTAAACGCGAAAGTGTGTAAGTATGGATGAATGTTTGTTACTATTTCGCGAACAAGTTTCGTAAATTACTAGACTAACCTCCGGTTTCCGAATGACTGATCAGGTAAAAATCAACTAATCAAGTGTCAAAACTAACATTTTTAGAAACTAACTCCCTTACTCATAACGCCTCTTAAATTTTATCACTGTTTAGCGAGATTTTTATAACGAAAACCAACCTTATACCAAACAACGTAAGAGTTTAGGCTAATTAATCAATTGACTAAAATTTAAGAGGCGTTTATGAGTAAGGGGGTAAAATGACAGTTTTGACACTTAATTAGTTTATTACAGTTAATTTTTACTTGATCAGTCATTCGGAAACCGGGGGTTAGAGACTACTTTTGCTGACAAAATTGCTTTTTCTTTTACAGAACAACTTATTTAATGATCAGACTGGTCAGTTACCCACAAAACAGATTTGTTGCCATTGAATCTGTGAATGTAGACGACCAAGAGTGGATATTTGGATGCAATGCTGCGTTTACTTATAATACACATAGATACTGGTGAGTGTTCTTTTTTTACCTGACTGATTTAGGAAGGTAATGGTTTTTGTGTATGCATTTTAATGTATGATGAGGCTCGAGCGTGTGAATCGTGTGGGACCTCAACGACTGCTTTCTGTCAGGTGTCTTTTTAACTAACATAAATAAAAAAAACACTTAATCAATTTTGAGATTCTTGATTTTGAAATTGCCGTATTGCATCTGTACTCTTCTTGGATAGTATGCAGTATAATCTGTGTAGAAGAATATTATAGTAATTAAGTAGTCATAAAAAACATTTATAAAGTTTACTTTTTATTATTGTTATAATCCGCTAGTTAGTTATTTAGTTGTTAGTTATTTGTATATTTAATTAGTAGCAGTTAGTATTAGCATATTTAATTTAATTAGAATTTTAGGTTTATATTTAATTATTGTCATATAAGATTGTGTAAATAATTTTTGCAACGCCTGAAAAAGGCGCTAAGTCTTGTACCTTTTAGCTTATAAGAACATTGTAACACTTAGCAGCAAAAATAAACGTTTGAGTTTGAAAAACTCCTTTCGTCAGAAGTCAATTTATAAGGATTTCTCTTGATGATGGATGGAGCATAAATTATTCTTCACATAAACTATACCCCTTCCAGCGTAAGTTTAGCTTTTTGACAGTTCACGTCCATGAAGTTTCATAATACTTCCGCTTATTTTTCGAACAAATTATATTGTATTTCATGGACGTACCCATGTTTTTTTCAGTTACCATGGTTACTTAGTGATGGACACTTATAACGATTACCACCATTATGAAACAAATTACAAATAATTGGTAGAAATAAATGCTATGAATAAACCTGAACTCTTCATAATACGTTTATAAAATGTAATATGATATTTTAGATTAGCTATAACCCGCGAATGTGTCACGATAAATTATGTATTTTAAATAATACCTAAGCTAACTATAATTTTATCATTTTAAGCTATAGGCTAATTCTCTTAACATAGAAGAAAGAAACAATAATAAAATGATACTGTAGGTTGATGTAAGGATCCAAATGTGTAAAATAAAGTAATTTGAAAAATCGCGAAATCGCTTACAATCGAATGGGATTACATTCGAGATACTGCTGAACGTCACTAACGTCAATCTGTCAAATGTTGTTAAATATAGTGGAAGGGGTATAATTATTGTTTCCGTATTCTTTACAGTAAAGAAGCGACATCGTTATCAGAACTAAGCCGCTGGACTGGAGCGGCAAATGAATATGGTAAAAGAAAACTGGCAACTATTCACCTTCACAGCATAAAGGAAAAATACCCTGATTGGTCACATGTTATTGTTAAAGTATCGCCTACGAAGAAACCGGTAAGAAGTTTTTACTGTCCGATAATAATGACGTCTTGTGTTTAAAAGCGTCTTTATATTTACTTCCCGTTATCCATGTAGTGACGGAGTAAGAATACAATATGTCACCACCCCATCTCATTCCATGGGTGTCGTAGAAACCGACTAAGGGACTATCTGTGTATATTACCTTTACATAGAAAGAAGGAAAACATGAAATTAAACCCTATACCAATCCGTCTGGCCAGCGTGGTATTAGTAGGCCAAGGCCCGTCCCTGCAGTGGGACATTAATGGGCTGTTATGATTTACTTCCCGTTAAAAAAACGATTTAATATAAAAATCGAACGACAAAAAAATAGTTATCGCTATTTTTAGCTCTTGGGATATAAGTTATGTAATACCAAACTAGATGGCACTGTATTAACAAAGTTGCAGTTAATAATTCTTCCTAAAAAACAGTATTTTAACATTACAGTTTATTTCCAGATAGTATTGAACGTCGATATAAACGATCACGCATCGAGAGAGATATATCTAAACGTGCCTTCAGACTTCTCTTTCGGTAAAACAGTTATAAAGGAGCAAACGGAGCCGGAAAGTTTGTACTACGAATTGTTATTGAAGAACTTTCATAGCTTACATGAAGCTTTCTTCTTATATGTTGAACCTACGAGTGATTGTAAGGCTATTTCGTATCATGTATCGGCGGAAATGCATGTACCTTGGGCGCCTAATAATGAATATTATCATTATTTTACGTAAGTAGTATTTTTTTAAATATAGTTTTAGGGTCACTTAGTATGCTTTGTAAGAGATTGTAAATTCAGAAATAGTTTAATAGTTATGCCCGTGTATCATTAGCGCATGTACAGTCAGCCCCAAAAGTCGCTGAGAATGTAGTAAAACAAAAACTTATCCTAAAGGGATATTATACTATTGTAGATTACACGAATGATAAAAAGGCTTGGGATTAACTGCTTCTATTCTCAGGCTGTTTCAAATAATGCTAGTTTATGCACTTTTTATAATTATATGTGCTACTGTATTATTTTATTTTTAAGTTCTAATTGTATTATTGTATACTTTCTATCTTTTTTTTTTTTTTCTCTTTCTTTTCTTCTTCTGTCTTGCTTGTTCTCATGCTTGTCTTCTACTTTTCTTTTCTTTGATTATTATTTTTTATAATGTATAAATGGTGTATTATCCTGTCTGGTACTGTCAAATATTTTAATTGTGTATATGATTTATGTTAAAAGAAATATTGTAAACAACCGAATTTAAAAGAGTTGCCATGAATTTCTTTGCCAGGTTTCTTCTCATTGGCCCAACCATTTGGAAACTGGAATTTATGGATCAACACAGACAGACAAGTAGATTTGAGTAGTAGATTGGTTTTATTTTTCTTCTCTAATTTACATTGGACAATACAACGCGGTTTTTTTAGTGCTGTGGCGTTTGTCTGTGTCGATCTATAATTTTAACTATAGCTTCAATTTCAAGTAAATTCTAAAAGACGATTTCAAACAATTTGTGATAAATTTTATGAAATAAAGCATTTTTGAAGTTTGAAGTTTGCTGAACACATTTTAAATTCCAAAACTGCTGAACACTAAAAGTGGCATAAGTCAGTGTCGCAACAAGAGTACAAAATAAGCTAAACGTACAAAACGACCATAACACGCTGCACACGGTTATTCCAAAAGTAGCTGCACATGGGTATTTCAGAAGTATCTGAACACTTGTATTTCAAAAGTATCAGCACACGGGTATTTCAGAAGTATCGATGTTGCCAACTCGTGCAGTATACGGGAGCCGCGCATGACTGAACGGCAACGTCGCCCGTTGCGTCGCTCATCTGCGGTCGAGTTTCAGTGTAGTTGTAGTGAGTGATTTTGACAGTAGACAAAAGTCAAGCCAATTTCAAAGCGGAATACTACATAACAATTTCATCAAAACAGTTGTCAACACGATAGCTTTGCTTGTATAGAGCTTGGGTGAAAAGAAAACAGCTCTGGTTCGATCCTGAGGAACGGATTACTTTTTGTGTTTTTTATTTTTTCTTATTTTGTTTTCTACTATTATTATTCAATACAAGCTGTAACCCGCGACTACGTTTACGAAAAAAATGTATATTCGACAATTAAATTAAATAATTTAATTAATTAATTAATTAAATGGCTTTATCGCCTCTAGAGTTAATTTTAGTTGCATGTCATAAAACTATTAAGTTCAATGTCGCACAACAGGGAGCGCTTCTTCTTACATAACATTTCAACTCATATCATCGAATCTCCGAAAATGTTTCTCATACAATTTAAAGTCATAATGATCATTCTTCATTAAATTAAAAATTAAATAAAAATACTATTTAATTTTCAATTAAAAATTAAAAATAATATTTTAACTTTATCAAAATACCTGTGAACAGTGACGGTGAATTTAAGTTACTTGTTTTTTTTGAGATAAAATACAATAAATAAAAAATAAAAAAACAAAAAAAAAATACTTTGCACAACCCGGTTTCGAACGCACGTCTACTTCATCAAAGTCGAGTGTTCTATACCCTAGGCTATCGAATCTCAGTGAATTGTGTTGAAATTATGTATCTATTCCAACGAGTAAACATAATAGACACTAGTGTTCAGCTACTTTTGGAACACTAGTGTTCAGCTACTTTTGAAATACTAGTGTTCAGATACTTCGGACGTAACGAGTCTTCTAAAGGACATCACATACTTGAAGACTAGTCTGGCGGATGTCAAGAAGAAGTTGGAGACATCCGAAAGAAACGTGACAGAATTACGTACCGAACTAGATGAGTTGCGTAATTCTGTTAAAGTATCTGGGTCACCGATATCGGCGCGTGTAAACACACGTCACGGTGCATCGTCTGCAACAAGCTACGCGTCAGCGGTCTTGTTGTCATCGCCGTCTACAGCTGACAATGCAGAGTGTGACGCACGAAGCTACGCGCGCCCCGCTCCTGTCTCGCAGCCTATTCACTGCAAGACTCCTCGAGCTCCTTTAAATAATGAGCCCAGGGCCACCGCCGGTAAGAAGCTATTGCAAGACAGTAGCAAGAAACGGTCTAATGATGATGATGGTTTCGTGACTGTTCAAAACAAAAAACATCGCCAGCAAAGCAAGAAGAACTGCTGTGGCACAGCACCTAGTGAGCCAAATATCAATGTCCGTGCTGCAAAACCGAACACTCCGGTGTACATTTCACGCCTGCATTATACCACAAAGGCTGAGGACATCGTCGAGTACGTTCGCCATAGGTTGAAATACACGGCGAGAGTGCAGTTGTTAGAGTCGCGCCGCAACGTCAATTTTAAGGCGTTCGTGGTACGGGTCCCAACATGTTACCTGCATCTCGTCATGGAGGAGACCTTTTGGCCGCAGGGCGTGGTATTCCGCCGTTTTCGTGGACAAGTGCCACCTGATCGCACTGTCCCATGATTTATTTATAACTATGTATTATAAAATTTATATTATTATGTTTTTATTTATTATGTGTATAATTATAATTAGTAAGTACCTATAAATAATGGTAAATAAAGTATTTATGCCTGTTGTCTGGTACCCATAGTACAAGCTCTGCTTAGTTTGGGACCAGTCAGCATTATTAAATTATGTATTATTATGTTATAAATTATATTGTTATAATTACTTATTATGTATTAATAATATTGTAAATAAAGTATGTATGCCTGTTGCCTGGTAGCCATAGTACAAGCTCTGCTTAGTTTGGAACCAGTCAACATTGATAAATTATATTATACTGTGTATTGTTATGTAATATTTTATATAAATAAAATTTGATTTGATTGACTTCTGAAATACCCGTGTGCTGATACTTTTGAAATACTAGTGTTCAGATACTTCTGAAATACCCGTGTGCAGCTACTTTTGGAATAACCGTGTGCAGCGTGTTATGGTCGTTTTGTACGTTTAGCTTATTTTGTACTTTTGTTGCGACACTGACTTATGCCACTTTTAGTGTTCAGCAGTTTTGGAATTTAAAATGTGTTCAGCGACTTTTGGGGCTGACTGTACCAATCCTTGCACTTTAGTGTAACTTTTGTGAACTGGGTAGTTGCAGTTAAGTTATATTTTTTTATTGTATTATATTTTTATAATATTTCAGACATACGAAACGAACACCGATGAAATTACGATTATTTAAAAGTAACCCTAACGTTACCCTTGGATTGCCAACTACGGAGTATGTTAAATTAACATTACTACTGGACCCGCAATGCACTTACACTATAAGGTAAGTAAGTACTACTGCTTTACTTACGATTTATGAAAGGAATATTATTTTAATTGACATATGAAGAAAAGACGAGGCCGCTCCCTATGGGACCCAGAGAGCAATTCAGAGAGCTATGTTAGGAGTTTCCCTTCGTGATCGATAGGAGAAACAACGTGACCCACATAGCGCTCAGGATTACCCGCTTGAAGCGTCGGAGAGCAGAAAACAAAGTGCGAAGAACTAACATCTCAGAGAGGGGAGACCCTTCACCAGGTGGACAGATGACCTGGTTAGGGCAGCAGGACACGTGTTACATCATAACAGCCTATTAATGTCCCACTGCAGGGATGGACCTTCTCCCATGAAGAATACCACGCTGGCCAGACGGATTGGTATAGGGTTTCATTTAAAGTTTTCCTTCTTTTTATTTCGTAAAGATTATATTCACGGATAGTCCCTTAGTCAGTTTAGCGGCAATATAACTCCCAAAGCATTGTTATTATTATACACACCTCAACAAAGTCTAGGGATATTTGGTATTTACTCAATTAACTCCAAAATTATTGAAGATAACATACAACATGTTTATATTTTTATAAAGGTAATTTATCAGGCTACAATCCAAAATTAAATAAAAGTATTATTTTTGCGTAAATAATTTTTTATTCAAATAAATAAAAAAATTGGAAAATTAGTAAAACTAACAATGAATTTGTTTCTTAAGCAAAAGTGAAAATAATCGAAAATTAATCTGTTTTTAACTGTTCTGTGAGTAATCAGTAGTCAATACATTAAAAAAACCGTAAATAACGGTCCTGCAACGGTTTTTCGTGCTTGGATTCAGTTATCCAGGTCTTGATGCGGTATAATGTTACAGGTCCGACTAGGATACAAAAAAAGTTGCTCTTCCATCGCAAGTTTATGCAGGAAAATTTATCAAAGCCCTTCTTTTGAACATGTCCTATGCGTATTTAATGGTTTTGAGGTTAGGCGATTAAGTGGTTCAGCATAAAATTGATATGTCGTGCTCTTGCAACCAGCTCGTCATCACTCTCGCTTTATGCGAACTGGTGTTATCGTCCATGAGCTTAAACATTTGGCCCAATTGTAGTCTACGGGGGTAGATTATTAATTCTAGCACCTGGTTAAGTTATTTTTCAGCCGTCATGGTGTTTCTGATCAAAACGCGCTCTGTTCTTAGACCGACACAAATTCCCGTCCAAATCATAAATTGTTCTATCGTTGTATGAATAGTTTTTCTGAGGATGTTGTAGACGGCTATCACAACCAGGAACTCGCCAAGCACATCCTCTACGTGAATCCGAATGGAAACCGAACCGGGACTCATGTGTAAACACCACTACAGATAACAGGTTATCTTTGCAGAGCAAATGTTCACGACCTTACTCTAGTCAACGTGCGCGATTTGCTCAACGTATTACTAGAGTTCAAAGCGGTATGCGAGCATAAAGGTGGGCTTCATGCCGACTTCTTCTGACAGTTTGGTTACCCGCAAGAGGCTCCACCAAGAGCTGGGAGCCTCTAAGCCGGCTGCATGGTAGTAACATTTGGCTGTCTTTTCGCGGGAACTTGCAAAAATCGATCATGTCTTTGAGTGGTGATAGACTTTTTGCTGTGGTATCTTTCAGCCACTTCACCAGTAGCATGATAACGTGACCATAACCTTGATTTCATATTTTGTATTGTTCCAATCTCTTCAGCAATACCACGCTTAGTACCCGCAGCTAGGAGCATGCCTACTGCTCTTAACAGTTCATCTATGATGAAATGGCGCCGCTGCTTGATGCACACAATATTAATCATTCGAAATAAACGTTTAAATTGTTATAAAACTTAAATTTTACACAAAAAAGCAGTCAAAACTTACTGTTGGTAAAGGAAATTTTCGAACTTGACTACGTTCAAGCCGCGTAAATCTTTTATTTTTAATTTTATTTTTCAAATTCAAATTTAGAATGGTTGAAAAAGGTTAACAAAGTACGTTTTCATCAAAAGAATTAAAAACAAACCATTTGTTTTTGAGTTTCACAACTTAATACAAAATATCGTAAAAATATCCCTAGACTTTGTTGAGGTGTGTATGTTTCTTTTTACATTTTTATACTAAAAAAACCTTATTATATCATTTCAGTATCGCCATGTCTTGGTATCACCGCCTAGCTCAATTCTCAAGGAACTACGGATCACTGTTAGTACCTTACGTGGCAGCTATAGTGTTGCTAGCAGCTAGTAATAATATTATGCAGTTGCAACACCGTGGTACTTGCTTGTCTATGCATAGTGCTCTCTGTGGTGAAACTGTCAAGCCGTACTACTCGCTTGTGTGTGCGAGAATAGCTGCTACTGTTCTTTTGTAAGTACATTATCTTTTACATTTTTTACTTACGTTAAGTTCCTTGGATACTAGAAAACTGATAAACACTCTCTTATTGATGGGCTATCTATTTTAAGGGTCGTAGCACATATAACGTAACATAAACGGATCGGCGCCGTATCAACTCGAGCCGTTCAGTATTATTTGTATGAAACTCCTTACTGCAACGCACACTAATTGGAATCGTAACGTAATCGGATTTTTGACGTTTGACACCGAGGAAAAAGGCGAGGCGGTGCCGATCCGTTTACGTTACGTTATATGTGCTACGACCCTAAACTGACTTTAATTCAATCAATCAATCATTTATTCAATAACAATTACAGAGCATTGTATCTGAACATCACAATAACATTACTATTCAACATTCCATTACACATTCACAGATAAAATATTTAGGTATATAATAATAAAGAATTTAAAATTACATATAACATTTTGATTAATAGTATTACAATTAGAATTATTATTAATTTAACAGTACTTGGCCTAAAAATAAAATTAAATAATAAATAAAATTAAAATTAAATAAATTAAAATTAAATAATAAACAAATAATCACAGATCATCAACACTATACAGACATCTACTTAACAGGTACTCCTTGAGTTTTATTTTAAAAGAGCCTTTGTACAATAAGTCTTTTAGGTACTCAGGCAACTTGTTAACCAACCTAACTGCTTGATAACGAGGACTATGCTTAACTATGCTCAACCGTGGATGTATATCAACTTGAAAATCCTTTCTTCTAGTTTGCTCTCTGTTTTTCCTTTCTTTATCAGTTTCAAAACTTGGCAAATATTTAGCAAAGTGGCTTAGAACTACTAAAACATAGAGACTCGGTACTGTTAATATTCCTAATTTTATAAAATGTTCTCGACAACTCTCTATCTGCGGTACTCTCATAATAGTTCGTATTGCCCTTTTCTGCAGTATAAAAGCTCTTTTATTATTGTAGCTATAGCTGTGTCCCCAAAACTCAAATTTTTATTTTCAAATTTATTTATATAAAAATAAAAATATTACATAGCAATAACAATGTTAGGTACTTATAATATAATTTATTTGTGTTGACTGGTTCCAAACTAAGCAGAGCTTGTACTATGGATACCAAACAACAGCCATACATACTTATATTTATAATTATTTATACATACTAATTATAACAAAATAATGTATATTATAATAACACATAACTTATCAATGCCGACTAGTCCCAAACTAAGCAGAGCTTGTACTATGGGTACCAGACAACAGCCATACATACTTATATTTATAATTATTTATACCTACTAATTATATTATAATATACGTGACATAACATAATAAATAAAAACATATGAACATTATAACAAATAAATACAAGTAAATTATGTCACAGTGCGATCAGGTGGCACTTGTCCGCGAAAACGACGGAAAACCACGCCCTGCGGCCAAAAGGTGTCCTCCATGACGAGATGCATGTAACACGTTGGGACTCGAACCACGAACGCCTTGAAATTAACGTTGCGGCGCGACTCCAACAACTGCACTCTCGCCGTGTATTTCAACCTATGGCGAACGTACTCCACGATGTCCTCAGCCTTTGTGGTGTAATGCAGGCGTGAAATGTACACCGGGGTGTTCGGTTTTGCAGCACGGACATTGACACTTGGCTCCATAGGTGCTGTGCCGCAGCAGTTCTTATTGCTTCGCTGGCGATGTCTTTTCCTTTGCACAGTCACGAAACCATCATCATTAGACCGATTCTTGCTGTCTTGATCTTGCAATGACTTCTTTAAAACAATGGCCTTGGGCTCATTATCTAAAGGAGCTCGACGAGGCGCGCAGTGAATAGCCTGCTTGACGGGAGCGGGGCGCGCGTAGCTTCGTGCGTCACACTCTGCATTGTCAGCTGTAGACGGCGATGACAACAAGACCGCTGACGCGTAGCTTGTTGTAGACGATGCACCGTGACGTGCGCTTACACGCGCCGATGTCGGTGACCCAGATACTTTGACAGAATTACGCAACTCGTCTAGTTCGGTACGTAATTCTGTCACGTTTCTTTCGGATGTCTCCAACTTCTTCTAGACATCCGCCAGACTTGTCTTCAAGTATTCCACGTCCTTTAGAAGACTTGCTACGTCGACGTGGTCTAAAGTAACCAGGGGTAACTTTTTCAAGTCCCTAGCTACAAATACGGGCACGTCTGCGGGATCTGTCGTCTTGAGCAGTGTGATGATGTCCTGCATACTTTTCAAAGGTCCGTCACGTCTACGTGACACCATCCGGTTCTCTTTATTCAGCGATCGAAAAACCAACAGCTTGGCAGCCGCGATTTCTTCCTCGCTGAAATTCGAGACACAAATCTGGAGCGCAGAAACTTCGCCTATAACGTCCAGCTTCTGTTGTACAAAAGCCAGCAACTCATTCTCCACAAGTTTATCACTCATGGTGAAAAATGACACTTGCGTCGGCTCGCGCCGCGCTAAACTATTATTAATTAATTAATAACTAATTACACGTCCGACTCACAGCGCTGACGATTAAAACTGTATGCTATATCTTAATCTGGACTCTACTAGAGCATAGTACACCGTTTTTAGATGTTGAACTTCCATTTCATCTCTCAAGGTCCTAAGAGCATAACAAGCCGATGAGATAGATGCATCTATCGATCCCAGTTCCGCCTTCCAATTTAAGAGATTATCTATATTCATACCCAGAAATTTAACCTCATTAACGACCTCAATTTTGTCGTCATTTAATACTACTTCTAAGTGGTCCTTATCTCGTGCTGTTGTTTTAAATAATATTAATTTAGTTTTTTTGTTGTTAATAATTAATTTGTTTTCTTTAAACCACGCAGTAAAAGCATTAACTACTGTATTAACTTTATGATTTAGTTCAGTAATATCTTTAGCATTTATGACAGCATTAGTGTCATCTGCGAAGACTACAAGTCTTACGTTCGGTATAATTGATTCGATGTGGTCAATTAAGTCATTCGTGAATATCAAATACAAGATTGGCCCCAGAATGGATCCTTGTGGTACACCTGTCTTTACTGACATCATCTCTGACTTATGTGTCTCGAGTAATCCATTTTCTTGCTTCCTATTAATTTGCACATACATTTTTCTATTTTTTAGGTAGCTTGAAAGTAGTTTCAATGAATTTCCTCTTATACCATAGTAATTCATTTTGTTTATTAACAAGTTATGATCCACCGTGTCGAAAGCGGAACTTAAGTCCAGAAATAATCCAGCTACCTTCATTTTGTTGTTTAAATTAACAATAACATCATCCAACAGTGTGTACATAGCATCTGCAGTGCCCACGCCTTTCTGGTATCCAAATTGTCTTATGTTTATTATTTTATTTAGATTCAGGTGAGCTATTAGACGAGTCTTTAGAATCTTTTCAAAAACTTTTGAAAAGATTCTAAAGACTCGTCTAATAGCTCAAAAATTGAATATCATACGCCTTTTTTGCCTCGTGATAGGAGCTGGTGTTAACTATGTTGACGTAACAGTATCAGTTGTCATTTTGACATGACTCAGAATCATAGATTCTTTAGTTTCCACTCTTGAATAGTTAAATGTAGATAAAATAACATTTTACTTTTGAGATATATTTTTTAGTACAGTCAGCAGCAAATACATAGCGACATTCAAGGCTGTCAAATAGTTAGATACAGCCAAAGTGGTCAATAGCATCGATATTCGATACAGCCAAAGTGGTCAATTTATTGAGTGCACCCACGGTTATATAATTGGTAACATGCGCGTTCCGTACTGTTGAAGAATGAAATGTCTCTATCTATGTGAGCGTCTCGGGTGTATCGAAGTTATTGACCACTTTGGCTGTATCTAACTATTTTACAGCCGTGTCGCTATCTATTTGCTGCTGACTGTACCTACATTATTATACACTCATAGAAAACACTCTAAATTCGTACGCAACTGCACGCAGTAATAATATAATACGTATCTAAATATTAAACATTCTAAAAAAAAATTAAATAACAATAAATTTAATTTTATGATTTATTTTTAAAGAAGACATTTCATCATAATATTATATCATATATATATTTGATACCGTTTCAGCTCAATACCTGCCATATCATTTTTATTTGAGAATGCCAGTTCAAAGAACTTAGAGGTGACATATTTTATTAATTCATTCTTGGAGTTGCCTGTTTATATGACGGCGTTAGGACTTGTGAATGTGGCAGCTGCTGCAGTATTAGCTGTGATGGTGTTCTCTTCGCAGATAGCACATCGATTATTTTTTAGGTGAGGATTAATTGTTTTATTTAATAAAGTCTACTGCATTAGTGATCGTGCCTTGTGACGTGGGGACTTCTACAAACAGGAAAAGAAATGACACAAAGTACGTTCAGGTTCAAGAGAATATAATTAATTGTGTCACCCATAGGATGTGAGTGGGGAAGTTATACCGTGTATTATTATTATTCCCATGACCACACAGGTTACAGTTCGTGCAATCTCAATTAGTCTATCTGCAGTTAACTTTCACAAACGTTCGCGCATGTACAGGATTAAAATAGACACCCGCTTTCGGCCAAAAATGTCAACTGCGCAGCCATTTGCAACAACTTCAAGTCGGCCATCTTAGATTGCGCTGGACATATGACTTTTCATCACTTACTAAATTAAGATTAGTTAATCGGTATAGTTAGTCTCTTATATAATATTTATTACATCCAGGATAATGTGGCGTGGTAGTTCAAGCCTTGCTGAGAAAGTTGCATCGGGTCTACAGAAAGTACCGATGGTGGTGACAGGTGCATTACTGTTTGGGGCTCCGTTGTCATGTGGGGCGGCTGCTTTAGTTGCAGGGGCTGCGTTCTATGGTTTCATGGTAAGCTTGTGTTTAAAAAAAATTGCCTATGTAGGTTCTTCGTTACGTTTAGTAGTGTGTAGTTGTTTCTAGGAACACGATAAAAAAACTTACATGTTTCTTTTTATGCTTTGGTGGATTATACTACTGAGAAGGCCTACTACAGTCAAAGGGAAACTTGTCTTAGTTATAATATAGTAATACTATAACTAAGACAAGTTTCCCTTTCATATTTCCATTCCATATAGTAATACTTGCCAACCATTTGGTATTGGGTTTTGTTCCAAGGGTTTTATGCGAAGTATTTTTTTATTACTATTGTATATTTTAGTATAGTATTTTTGTATTACCATGGTACGACTTTGTATTCTTAGTTTGTCAATATAAATATTTATAACGTCTTTACCAACACAACTCAAAAGTGTCACCTTGCAGGCTTGGACAGATTGAAATAGTGTTTCATCCTTTGTTATCACTATTTTATTCTATCTGCGAACCCCTTACTATTTACTATTACTATTTTATCTGCGAACCCCTTAGTCTGAAACTTATCTTACGAACGACATTTTTACACGACGTTCGTACAATTTCTTATATTTTTGACTTATTATCATGCCTTTAATGCTCAAACAATATTAATCCATTTTCTTTGCAGCTATCAAAAATGTTTGAAGATTACTTAGAAGATTACGTTTATAAACTGATGGCAAAAATAGCATCGAGAGTAACTCGTATGTTTAAAAATAAAAAGACTGTAAATAATACTGTAGCATTAAATTCTAATAACATATCTACTGTAACTAAAGAAGAAATAAGCGATAAGGCAAAAACTACAGACGAATCGAATAACGGTCAAGCCGTAGCCATATTAGATTTAAAAGAAAAAAATAAATCTGAAAATGACAAACAAGTGACAGCTACTTCAACAGATAATAAAAAGACAACCATAGATAATAGTAAAGTAAAATGTAATGACATTTTTACTGATGTGGACGAAGATCTGAATAATTTAAACTTCCATATGATGATGTTCTTTATGTGGATAGTTGTTACGCTAGTTAATGTGCCTGCTTTGCTGACATGGGCACGAAATTTTTCGTAAGTATTCTTACCACTATTTTTTTAAACCTTATGTTGTAAATGAGCTACGACCCAGCCCTAAAAGTTACGATTGCTGGCAGCAAAAACAGTGGGAAACTTAGCGTAATACCACAGTTTATGATGTCCGAATCTCTCCTAGTCGACTTTTAGAACACCTGCAGTACTCGGCAAACAACTTGGCCGGCCTGAAGTTGTATCAGAAAAGTTTGAGCTGATAGGAACAAATAAAAAACACCCCCTCCCCACGCCATTTTGTTCCAAAACTGAAATCTGCGCAGTCGTCTGCAACAACTTCAGGCCGGCCGTTACTGTAAATGACTAAATGTGGTAGCGTTTTATTTATTAGAGATGTTGAGAAATATTTTTCCGCACGCAGTTTCTTTCCTTAAAATGTTTGATCAGGTTTTTTGATTCCGGACATCACTATGAGTGAAAAAAAAAACTTATATGTAATATAGTAATGTATGACCATGACCAATGTATGATTGTTTTTTTAGATATAGTATGGTGTTAAAGCCAGATACTTCATATCACACCGGTTTTGTTATGTCTGCTTGTTCGGCATACATATGGCAGTTGGATGGGCCAAGGAAAAATTTGTAAGTATTTCTATTTAAATATCACCTGCCAAGAGATTAATTGTCTGCAGCCAGACTACTTACATGGTGAACGACAACCTAGTAAGTGCAATAGAAGGCATAGACTTGAGCAAAGTGAAAATATTTGCACTTTCCATGATAATGATATTGAAATTTTTACGAAAATTTTCTACCATAGTCGTTGTTGTAGTATCAATATGCATAAAACTAACTTGGATTGTGTGTAAATGTATTAACCAGTTATTTATTTTACATATCAATGTTCTTTTGCTTTCAGGAGACATTACCATGGAGTATCAGCATTACTTTTCACGATGGCGGTATTTATATTAGTGTTAGGACCACTATCACTGACTATAGTCAATTATGGAGTGACATTTATGTTCACTGTAATTACTGTCCAGCAAATATTAGATAAAGAGGATAAAGTAGTCTCAGAACAAACTTCCAGTGATGATCAATTAAGTGATAGCCATGAAAATGTTAATGAAGAGAAAAAGAAAGATGAAACATTTGAGAAAAAGGGTGATAAAAAATTTGACAAAAAGAGTGATGAAAAGTTTGACGAAAAAAGTGATGAAAGTGACAATGCTAATGAAAAAGATAATTTAAACCCTGTGTCATCTAACGATTGTAATGATAGTAGAATTTATAATGTGTTTAGCAATCTTAGAAATAAATTTACATTTAGCGAAGACTTATAGTGCGCCTATGAAACTGCTGCTGTGATTTGCACAATTGTATATTTTAATATGGACACTTACCAAATTGATATTTTGGAATTTTAATCTTTAGAGCTTAAATGATGATATTGTTGACAGTATGCTTATTAATATTAAACCTACCCAAATTACAAAAAATTAAGAGAATGAATAAAAAGGCTAATTTATTTTCTTAATTTTAAAAATGATTTTTAAGAGAAAATACATATAGTTTTACATATTATTATATAAAATTATAACTTCAAAGCAGACTACATAATTAGTATCATTATTTTTACGGTACATATTATAAGAAAATGTTTACAAATTTATGAAGTTCAGAAATTAATTATTTTTCTAAAATATTTTGCTGTTTAACTTCCACTTCTACACTATAATTTTAGAAGAATATCTCATATCATGATCTCAGACAAACCAAGATACTTAATGGTATTGTACTATACATAGCTGGCAAAATTATATTATCATCAGCCCATTAATGTCTCCCAATTCCTCAATTTCAAGTTTTCCTTCTTTTTTCATTGTAAAGATAATATTTACGGTTAGTCCCTTAGTTGGACACCATCACCACACGGACAAAATGATATTATAAATTATGCTAATTGCTATTTTCGTCCTTGGAATACACAATTTTGCTCTTTAAAGAGTTCACTTTTTGCACCTGGTAACACTTTTGTTACTTATTTATGTAATGTCTAGATCAATTTACATTTTCAACAACACAAAATGATAACATCACTATTTACATAAATACCACATTGTAACATTAACTTGAAGCATATTAAGTATATTCAAAAACTATTAAAACATTAGGAATTGTTATTAAAAATTAGAAGGCTGGCCTTTTTATAGGTATACCAAAATGTTTAGTTTTATCGTTTTATTGAATTGCCTATAGTTATTTTTGTATTAGATTACGAAAATATTATTTTAAATGGTACTGCCACACTGTTGTTTCTATTAAATTACATAGTAGTAAATGCTACCATTTTTCATTAGGTAGAACAAGTTTTTCTTGTTATTAGTGACAAGCAAGTTGGCAGTATGCAGAGTGGCATGCATTTTGCACAGTGAACATTATTATGAATGCTATTTAGCCAATCTGATAGAACTTAGGTTGATATTGTCAGCATACTACTTTACAAATTGAATTATAAGAATTACCTTTTCCTCAAAGATTGTTAGGCAATCCTACAGTGAAAAAATTCTAGTGATCTTAATTATTATTTTTAACATATTTTAGCTTTCTAAAGTATGGGCCAGCACATTATGTTACTTTTAAACTGATTGGATTGAAATGAGTTGTTACCCTAGCTTAGTCAAAATCAATGCAAGTAGATGTATTGTATCACACTCAAATTACATGAAATAAATAATTTTAAAAACAAATTCAAATGTTATGTTTTATTTATTTTACTGATGAATTAATTGTGTAGTTCAATGAAAGAGACAAAGCCAGCAGCCATATCTCGTGAATATCTGGAGGTTGTGTAAGCTAGTGGATTGAATGTGCCAGGTAAGCAGTTTAATCCATGCTTGGTGGCTAGACCCCTTGAGAATATGAAGTATTACCATTTTCTTAGACTGCTTTAAAGACATGATAGAGATAATATTATAATCACAACGCAGTAAATATCAGATTTATTTTCAACCGACTTCAAAAAGGAGGAGGTTCTCAATTTGGTTGTATTTTTTTTTAATTTTAGATGTAAATGAGGCCAGAATCAAAATAGGATGCTGATGACAGATTTCTATATAAAAGAAAAACTAAATAAATCTTAAATACTATTTTATTTTCGAATTGAGATAATCACAAAGTTACTAAAATAATTACAGAATGGTCCTACTTCTTTCCCTTCTTGCCGGCTGGTTTTTCATCAGTTCGTGGATTTTGCCAGTTCAGAGCGTTGCGACGGTACATAGGCCATGGAGGTACAGTGAGTATTGCTGCTAAGATAAATCCGGCGCCGAGGATGTAGACCGATTGAGAGAATTGCTGTACGATGTAGCCCCAGACGAAACCAACTATGCTGAATAGTGTGATGATGGCTCTGTACAGCTTTTCCGCTTTAGCTTGTCCGACATAATCAATATGGGTTGGAATGGATGTGAAGAAATCCATATTGAGCAACAATTTTATTTTAAAATATTAAATAAAACGATACGATACCACGAACACAACAATTTGAAAATGTCAAAATCAGACACGTCACGTCAAACGCTGTCTTTTTTAATTCTTGTACATTGCTTGGGTACTTGCCTTATAAGTAGCACATGGCTCATTATCAATTATTATTTGGTAAGAAATATTTTAGAAAAAGATTTTAAGACGTTGGTTCTTACTTTCATTAAATTAATACATATCCTACTTGGACTAGTGGATATGAATATGAATTGTTCGCTCAGGTATCAGCTATATTTTATTATTTATTGCCCATGGTTTAACGAAGCATGTTTATTTCATGATCATACTTCTGAACCCTGGACTATTATTTGTATTGGTACTTTAATGCTTAGTGCTAATTCACAAAAAAAATTATAATGATTTTTGATTGACCAATTTTTATAAGATGCCTCTGCATCAGATCATCTATTTTGATGTGAACGTGGTGGGAGTTGGGACCCGCGCGGTTGAGTTAACGCGACAAGACGTGAACCCCATTTTAATCATAACATTAGAATTATTTAATGAATGTACGAAATATTAATTACGCAAAATTGCATTTTCGTAAATTTTAAAGGCCTATATCCAGTAATGGACTGCGATGGGCTAGTTGATTGATTGAATTTAGAAATACCTACACGTGCATTCAACAGGTCCCTTATGTTTGTGTTCTATAAGATAACCGTTCACCTTGCCTTTTTCTCAAATAATCTCGTAAGAGTCCAGTCCGGAAATACTCTATAATGCCAATAAAGAGATTTTGATATGCGATTTGCTAACGCAACCTCTAATCATTTTAATTGCGTAAGACGAATAGGAAAGGTGGATGTTTCTTCAATAAGATCTAGGCCCTGTTAAAATTATTTACCTACAGAGCAAGAATAGCATAAAGCATAAAAAAATTTAGGTACCTATTCGGCCTTTTTGAGTAATTAATTTTCGTAAATGTTACGTCAAACCGCTCTTTTTACACAACATGTTATTTGTACCATCTTTTTTACACATAATTTATATTATATTATTACCTTTACATACTAACTGTAAAAATTAAATCCTTAAATTAATATTAATATTTTTAAAAGCTTTTTAAGTAATTGATTTTGTTTAGAGCCTTTGGTATTTTGTTCGTGTCACGACATTGGAAAATCAGTGATAGCTTATAGCAACACTGTCATCGTTTTTTCCCGTCAGTCGATTGTCAACATTCAGTACGATCAGACTCATTAGGTTAATTTTTAGTTAACAACAAAGATAATTAGTTTTATTTTCAAAAAGTACAACAAACAAAATTAAGAAACAAAATGACAACTTTCAAGCAAGTTCCTCTCACATGCGGTGGCCATACTAGACCAGTCGTGCATTTGGATTTTAGTGACGTTACAAAAGATGGGTATTATTTAATTTCGGCCTGCAAAGGTAAGTTTCTAAAGAGTAATTTATAATCCGAGCGCCCTTTCGCCTTGCCCTAATTTAATTGAAGTCTTTAAAGTGAATTACGATTTGTGGGAGTAATCCAGTGTGACAGATGTTGGAAATGAGATGTAATAAGACCTTCACTTTTCTTGTTTGTGTGGTGGTGTCCGTTGGGCCGGCGTGCATTCTATGCATGTTGTGACCTTCTCTTTCCGGACATGCAGGAAGTACCTTGAGTATCCGCTTGTAGTTTCCTTAGCAGTTCGCCTTGACGCCCTGTACTCGTGCTTTTTATTCATGTATCAACAACATGATAAACAAGCTCTTTACTTTTGTGTACTTATTGTTTTTTATAAAAGTTTTGTATCTATATTGACATTTCACCAGGAGTGGGTCACCTTGTGCCCGTTCAAGGTTTATCAAAGTACTTGACATTAATGTTGACTTATGGAAGGGCCTGTTAACTTTATAATGCTACTTTCATTATTGGTCATTTTTCTTATAACCACTTGAACGTTAACTGCGCGAATCGCTTTCGCGAGTCCAACGTTCAAGTGGCAACGCTCGCCTTTTTTTATGTGTTTATAAAAAACTGCGAGTTTTCCGTCTTGATAAAAACGGCTAACACGAGAAAATTACTGCATCAATTTGAAAATGAAAAACATCGTCGTGTTCGTAAAAGTATAGGGAATAAACTTAAATTAAAATACAATAACCTTATGAATATCTAAATACAATGAATAGTTGATAAACCTGAGAAATTGCGAAAAATTGTTGACATTTTCCGCGATTTTCCGGGAATTATATTATTTGTGAATAAAAATTAGCAACCCAAATTAATGATTTTATTTTTAAAATATAAATAACTATATTACTTTTAAAATAAAATAAATATATTAGTAATTCTGAAGGTTAAAGTATTTTAAATTATTTTTGAAATAAATACCTTTTTTAGCTGACTCGGCCATCTCGGCGTTTTGTAGTGCATACCATATTTTTGTTTAGACAATAATAACATAAAAATAAGAACGTAGTAGGTTTGTTTTCTAAATTTAATTATTGTTTATTAGTTTATCTTCTAGAATTAAACGATTTCAATAAACTTTAAACGATTTCAAGAAACTTTTATTGAGGAAAGCGTAATTAAACCGCCATTATTGTTAAACTCAAGGCCAAGTTTTAGTCTTTGACTTTTCTTTTATTAAATTTTAAAAGTTACTCAACTTTTATAACATAATATCACGACCATTAGAAAGCACACATTTTCTAGATAATTGTAATATATTACACTTCCAACAATATTTAATTAATCAAATGTATTTAACACATAAATAAACAGTAAATTTCATACAAGGACATACGAAATGAAGCAAACTTCTGTTTGACATTGCGACCACAGATTATTTTTTACAGCTGTTTATTTTGGTGTAATCCGTTCTAAAACTATCGACAATTGTCCCACAGACTTTTTTAAACGTAGATTTTAAGCGATAGAATCATGTTTTTATAAAATATCGCGGGTTGCAGAACGAATTTTTTTTTGGTACTTTTATACCATATGACGTAAGTCCCGCCATTTTGTCAGTGGATAAATCATACCCATTGACGTTCAAGTGGTTAAGTAAAATTACAAATTATGCCTGTCTTGTTTCCTACCATTGTACTTGGCTTGAGCAATGTTGCGGTATCTTGAACTAATTGTTATACTATGTTTTGCCATTGGATATTGGTATTCTGTTTCATTATCCTTATACTTTATTTCACAATGTTAGATAAGGCCACATACTGTACGTCCTCATTTTTAAAGTGAAATAATTTTTTATGCATAAAATGTTAATATTATTTTGTATTTCTTATAAGTATGGTAAACTTAGTGTAAATATATAAGATTCTGCTCTAATAGAGCAGTTCTGTTGACTATTAGTTTCTCTTTAACTCCTTTCTAAGTCTGATTATGTTAAATACTAATAAGATATTCAATCAGATAATGAGAGCTACACTCACAGTAGTAAAGTTAAGAAAACTGCCTCCTTTTTTTTATTAAAGGTAATTTAATTTTAAACATCTTAAAATATATATGTTTTGTTGTAGATGGTAAACCCATGTTGCGGCAAGGTGAGACAGGTGATTGGATCGGTACATTTGAAGGGCACAAGGGAGCTGTGTGGGGAGTAGCTTTAACTCAGAATGCAAATCTGGCAGCAAGTGGTGCTGCTGACTTTTCAGGTATAAAATAAATATAATCTTCTTTTGTATAAAAACATAATTATTTATGTTGTGGGTAGATTTTTGTCAAGAAATATTATTATGATGAATATTCTGCTTAACATTGTAAAATTACTGAGTAATACAATTGAGATATACTTGATTCCAATTTGATACTCTGATTTTGTATAAAAAAAATATTTTAAGGTATGGTGCATAAGACATTTATTACTTAACAAACATTATTTGTATTGAAAATATGATTCAGTTTACTTAAAAATAAAAAGCATGCATAAATTATAATAAAAAAGAGAACATTACTTAATGTAAAATAAGAACACTAAATTAAGTAAAAAAAATGTACCTACTAAATTTATTAATTTTAACATAATTTGTTACAGCGAAACTATGGGATGCCAGGTATGGTGAAGTAGTACACACATTTGATCATGAGCATATAGTAAAAAGTGTAAACTTCAACGCGGATGACACAATGTTGCTCACGGCAAGCAATGAGAAACTTATTAGAGTTTTTGACTTAAATAAACCTGACGCTGGACGTAAGTATCCATTTGCTTTCTGTTACCAAATGAACAATTCCTTTAGCTTATATTGATATTTAAGCACTCTTAATGTTTTGCTAAATCCAGGACTGCTCCGTACTGTTAAAAACCTATAAGATTATTTTTCTTATAAATATGTATTACCTAAATAGTTAGGTCCTATTGGAAATAGTAAGGCAGGTTATGTTTAATGGATCTCAGCAGCTAACAGAATTATAAATGTGTAATTAATCTTTATTAATCATGTTTGGACTATTGTTGAATAATTTGTTTTAAACTGTCATAAATCTTCTACTTTTTAAGACAATTCATGACTTATGAAAATAGATTTGTTTTTTTTGCTGAGATTTTTATTCATGAATTTGTAAGTGAAATAGTTGTACACAACAGCTATTTATTGTCCTACTATAAGAGTAGGCCCCCTGCCATGGCAGAGGGGAACTTGACCTACTTATACTTACCATCTTGACCAGATGATTTGGTATAAGGTTTTGTTTTAAGGTTACTTAATTGTATTTGTAGAGACAATGTCTGCAATTTTTCTTATAATCAATGATAACGAATTTTTTAGCATGAGCCTGGTTGATGACACCTGTAGATTTAGTTAATACTTTACTTGAACTGATAACCCCGTTACTCATAAACACCTCTTAAATTTTAGTCAATTGATTAGCTTAAATTCTTACGGTTTTGTTTGGTATAAGGTTGGTTTTGCTAATAAAAATCTCGCTAAACAGTGAATTAAAGAGGCGTTTATGAGTAAGGGGGTTGGTTTTCACATTAAATATCACATTTAATTTTGCTTGTAGCTCTGGAGAAGTTTAGTGCACACACAAGCAGCATCAGACACGCAGTATTTCTTCACAACTCACGCATAGTCAGCGTAAGCGATGATCTCACAATGCGAGTTTGGGATCGGAACAGTGGACAGGTAAATAACATACTTCTTCATCTTTAATTACTTTTGTATTTTGACTTTCGGAGCACACTAGATGTGCTCTATACAATTTGTAAGTTGTTGATCGTGGCTCTGTCAGCGTAGGTACCAGTTATCGCAATTACAATGTCATAATTATATAATTCTCCGTGACGGAGTAAGAATACAATACCCCATCTCATGGGTGTCGTAAAAACCGACTAAGGGGGATAGTCCCTTAATAATATCTGTACGAAATAAAAAGAAGGAAAACTTGAAATTAACCCTATACCAATTCGTCTGGCTAGTGTGGTATTAGTAGGCCAAGTATCTCTCCTTCATAGGAGGAGGCCCGTACCTGCAGTGGGACATAAATGGGCTGTTATGATAGATTATATAATTACCTTGATTATACCTACGTAAATTTTAATTTTACGAATCATATGTGTTAATTTCTCTTGTCAGCTGCAATCACCCCAGTTGGCACTGCTATTTCAATTCCTATTACATTAACGGTTGCTAAGAACACCTTGGCATAAGACAATATATGCGATCTCTTTATAAGATAATCATGCTTGTGTTTCACAAGTGTTTTCAGTATGCTACTACATAATAACACCTCTATTATATATCTGTTACTTGTTTATAAATTCACTCTGAGTTTTGTTCTTAGAATGTATTGTTTATCTTTTCGCCATTTGCCGTGTTATTCCTGCCTATATTACATACAATACTTCACTTGTACCTATCTAGATGTTTAGCTTTTATGATTGGTGAATTCGGCTTAGGTGACTTGTACTTGACTTTACGCGATGAAAATAGGTACATTATTTGAGATTTTTCTCTACGAAAGCAAAAAAAAAAAAACTTGACATAAAATTCTCTCTTACGGACGATGTCCTTTTTTGCAGTGGGCCATTAATTGCGTGTTATGATGATGATTTAAGTGCGATTTAACAACGAAAAAGTCTATGTTCGCAACTGGCTACGAACCATAGGATTCGATAACGGCCGAAAGAAAAAAATATTTTAAATGTTGTGAATTATGAAAAAAATCGTAAAGAGAAATCTTCATTCATCACAACTATTGGTATTGTGAAGCCACTTTATCATATCGTATTCATTTACTCAGTCAAAACATAATATCGCAAATTGGATTCCATGTCCAATAAATGAAACACCGCAATGTACACAGTATTACTGATCCGTCCCGCCCACGCATATCGTTAATTGGTGGTTACACAGATTATACACAATGTGGGTTGTTAATGCCTATTAATTTACTAAAAAGGTTTTATACCTTTACAGTGGACAGAGCTGTTTAAAATGTCACAACCTCATTTCAGAATAGAATGTTTTCGAAATTTAGCTTTTTTGCCTTATCGATAAATAGCAGTGTATTGCGATTTCACTCGCTTTTTTATAAATGGCCTACCATAATGACTCCATGGTGCATTGCAAAGCATGCAATAGAGTCCAAGAATGGCGAGCACCATGCCAGCTACAATATTTATAGAGGCATTTTGCCACTATGGCGGCTTAAGGAGATGCTTTTTTACGCCTCGCTTGAAAGAACCAGGATCAGATTTTTACGGCTTAAAATGCAGTCCCTGCAGGATATGTAAACTTATCCAGATGGTACTGGGTTTGATGGTTCATCAGCATATCTATACTAATGATCACTGGGTATTTTGTTCTAAGGCTACGTCAGAAGAAGAAGACATATTGTCACACTTTAAAATTCTGTTATGGTAATAGCATAGCTGTCGTGGTATGGGGCTGTTGTCCTCGATGAGGATCCATGAATGATTGTCAGCCAGCCATCTTGGAATACACGTGCTAGACAAGATATTATTTATTATTATCGTTTTTTGTAAGTTTTCTTATTCAAGACTTTGTTTTACAGGAGATCCACAAAATAGAATTTCCATCTATACCTAACAGCTTAGAACTGTCGAGAGACGGCGCCATATTGACAGTAGCACACGGTAAGATCTTTTTTTATTTATGCATTATTGTACTTTACAGAACTTTTAAATCTTATTGATTGATGATTACAAACCTCTTAAGCCCGATTTACACATCGACAAGTACAGCAGCGAGTTAAGTAGTAAGTTGTTGATTAAGTTGATTTAAATAGATCTACATCCTATTTTTTGGCGAGTTAAGTTTGCGAGACGCGAGAGAGGGGGCTACTTCGTACTTAACTCGCCAAAAAATAAGATGGAGATCTATTTAAATCAACTTAATCAACAACTTACTACTTAACTCGCTTCTGTACTTGTCGATGTGTAAATCCGGCTTTAGAGTAAAATGGGTTGGTGAGTCGGGGAGTGTATTCGTAATTCGTGAGAGTATCAAAAAGATGATCGTAGGCAATACAGTTAGCAACAGGAATTTGCCTATTGATTATATTAGAACTTAAACTTAATCTAAAGAAAATCATTGAAAATTACAGTTTATTGACCCCACATTTTATTGCATTAGATTTTATGTTAATATGGATATTAAAATAATATTATCGATGTATTTAAATATAAACATTTTAATAAAATCACCTACATATTATTATAAACATATACTTAATTATGATTATGCAACTTCATTTAAATTACATTAAGCGTATCTATATTTATATTATTGCATACTTTTGTATTGTTTATTATGATTCTTAATAAGTAGCTATTACTGCTTAACAATATTAAAAAAATATTTTCAAACTAGGTAAAGCGGGAACATCAACCCATGTTCTTAAACTACGTCCAGTGTAACCTGCTTCTTAACAAAAAATGTGTAACCGAATCTGTGCAGCCTATTTGCATTCGATCTCCGTGTGGTGACGGAGTAAGAATACAATATGTCATCACCCCTTCTCATCCCATGGGTGTCGTAAAAACCGACTAAGGGACTATTCGTGAATATTATCTTAACGAAATAAAAAGAGGGAAAACTTGAAATTAAACCCTATACCAATCCGTTTGGCCAGCATAGTATTAGTAGGCCAAGTATCCCTCCGTCACAAGAGGAGAGACATTAATGGGCTGTTATGATGATTTGCGTTCGACAGTTCGCGGCAAAATGATCGCAATGTTTACCGAAATCGCTCTTTCATTTAATTTAAATTAGTTGCAGATCCCTAATCGTTGTAGCATTTCCTTTAAGGATAACAAATGACCCGATGATTTATTTGTTAAGTTGTGTAAAGCTAGCGACATAATTCATCATCATAACAGCCCATTAATGTCCCAATGCAGGGACGGGCCTCCTCCCGTAACGGAGTGATACTTGGCCTACTAATACCACGCTGGCCAGACGGATTGGTACAGGGTTTAATTTCAAGTTTTCCTTCTTTTTATTTCGTAAAGATAATATTCGCGGATAGTCCCTTAGTCTGTTTTTACGACACCCATGGAATGAGACAGGGTGGTGACATAGTGTATTCTTACTCCGTTGCCACACGGATAATATTTATTTTAACTTAAAATAAGACAAGTTACTGTTAAGCGTGTTATTGTCTCGTGGCCATGATATAGATGTTTGTATTAATGCGGAGGTCAATATTGATTACGAACAGGAACTACACCTGTAATTGTCAGCTGGTCTTTATACAATCTGTTGTAAAGATTGGGTCAAGTTATTTTGTAATTCAAGGTCGATTTTATTCGCATTGAATAATGCGGATAACGGAACGTACTTATAGCCCATGGCTGCTACTTAAAGGTCTTGGGTACGATTCTCGGTCAATGCAACAAATCTTTGTGTTATTAAAAAGTATGTTATCGGTTGTCTAAGATTCGTAGTAAAAACTGCCTAGTTTGGGATTAGTTGGCTTTGTGTAAATAGATCGCTCCGATTGTAACATAAGAGTTAATGCTTGAGCACGCATAAATCTTCTTTCTTTATGCGGTTGTTTTTTAAACTTGTACTTACTAAAATTGATAGGCATTTCCTACAACCTTGGTGACGTCATATAATGGTTCTTGTGGTTTGTAGGTATCTATTATCCTCAATTAATCTTGTTCTAATTTTGCCAAACCTATGCGTGGTTAAATAAAGACTCGTACATCAAATCAAGTAACCCTTTAAAAAAAATATGATCGTTTTTGATGATCTTTACGTGTCTCATTGCACCATTCAATGCTTACCATTAGGTGAGTTGGAGTGAGAATGATGGGCTAAACTGTTATTATTTAAAAACAACATATTTGTTTTTAAGACAAATGTTATTACCTTATTACAATTGAAGTCGAGTTCCTTATTGCGTTATACATGTTGTGATGTAAACAGTTATTGCTTAATAAACTGGTTTGACTTTTACCTTCCTGTTATAAGTACAAGGTTGTCATTGTCAAAATACTATCAATGTGTGGATGGATAGTCAGCGATATTTATTTGTTTAAACTTTATTGAGCCTAATATAAAGCTGATAATTTTATTGGTTTTCTAATTTATTCTTTGTCCCGGTCGTAAATTGAATAATTTTAATGAATGTGTTTGTTATGTTTTTGTGGTAAATAAGTAAATAATAAACGATATTGATAATGATATACGTGTGGTGACGGAGTAAGATCTCCGTGTGGTGACGGAATAAGAATATAATATGTTACCACCCCATCTCATCCCCTAGGTGTCGTAAAAACCGACTAAGGAACTATCCGTAAAAATTATCTTTACGAAATAAAAAGAAGGAAAACTTGAAATTAAACCCTATACCAATCCGTCTGGCCAGCGTGGTATTAGAAGGCCAAGTATCCCTCCGTCATGGGAGGAGGCCCGTCCCTGCAGTGGGACATTAATGGGCTGTTATGATGATGATGATGATTGATAATAATGGTCTGCTGTTTGGTGTATTTTTCAGCTATTGTTAGCATATTTTTAAATGTAGTACGGTCAGCTGCAGATAAATCTAACCCCCTTTAAGAATATAACAGTGCGCTAAAGGGGTTAGATTTCTTTGCAGCTGACTGTACAATTCGAGTAAACTTTTCTATCCTGGGAATATAATTATTTTTTTCTGTTTCTCATTTTTACGAGAAGCTTGATCAATTGCTGGCTCTGTCGCGTGGCAGATGCGGTAGCGGCTGACTTACTCGAGGTCGCGGGTTCAAATGCCAGGCCGGACATTTTTTACTGATTCAATTTTTTATCCTGCGCTAAATAAATTGTTACCTTTACCATATAAACATTGTAGAACCCAATAAACTAATGTTCAATGACTTAACCAACTAAATTCTATTTCAGGTACAAACGTATCGTTCTACTCTTCCGACACGATGCGTAAGATGCGTGAATTCCCCGTGCCAACTAAGTGTTATTCAGCATCATTAGCACCAAGTCGAGCGACGTTTGTCTGCGGCGGTGAAGATTTGAAAGTTTATAAATTTGATTATAACACTGGCACTGAACTTGGTTAGTAATATTGATGTTATATTATTTGTGAAGGTATTGTTATCCTAATTATGCTTATAGGACATATCCAAATTTTACTATAACGCGCAACCTTGTGCCTCCCTCATCCATCGAAATCTCGCCTCATTTATCAGGTTCTCGATCCACCGTGAGAGGGGTTGATTATTTGTGAGCCAAGGGAGAGTCGCCTATACAAAATTGTTTCCATCGGTTCTCCGCTTTCTGATTCCATAGTGCAGAAAACAGACACCAACCATCGCATCTGTTCCCCCTTATTAAACTCTAATCTACTCCCGAACTAGGGACTATGGGTAGTACGTAAAGTTTTTTTCTATACCTATTTTTAAACTGTTTTTTTTTTAAATTCCAGAATCAAACAAAGGACACTTCGGCCCGGTACACTGCGTGCGATGGTCCCCCGACGGCGAGCTATACGCAACAAGTTCGGAAGACGGCACCGTACGACTTTGGCAGGGCGTACCCGGTCGAGTGTACGGACTATGGCGGCGCAGTAATGAAAACGCTCCCGTTGTTAACGGGTTCAAAGAAGTTGCCGCTAATTGATTACGAGACTCCTTCCATAAGGTAATTGAATATATATATTTTTTAGTTTATAGACAGTTTTACGCGAAAGAGATACCTCGAAGTGGTATAAGTACGCCTATGGGCGGTATGAACAGTTTTCGTTCCATGTTGAACTCTAACCAAACGATAAAGAAAGTGGTCAAAATGGTAAAAAAACGAACCACAAAGTGTAACTATGGTGTTTCACAAGGTTTAATATTTGGCCCACTATAATTCTTCTCTTTTTAAGTAAGCAGTATTAATTAGTATCAACACGCTACTTCTTTTTTTTTGTGAAATACATATAAATTCTAATAGATTAAATGCTGTCAGATCTAGTTCAATACTTTTAAAATCTTGTGTCAAACATAATAAAACTCATACGGCCTTATTAAAAAATACGGTTAGACCGTATTTTGTAATAAGGCCGTTATAACTTATTGTGCTGCATTATAGAAAGAAAAGTAGTATTCCAAAAGTAGTTTCTTATAGGCTAACTGAGCTTTGAATACTAAACCGTTTGCTGATATTCACGCGTGCAAACAGGGAAGCACAATTTCTGTTTTAGGCCCAACGCTAAAATAGGGGCGGGGCGGATGCGAACGCGGGCGCACGCGTTGGATGACCGCCGCGGGCCACGAATCCGCGAGCCAAATTATACTGATACCGTCTCAGTATAATTTTGATCTCTAGCGTGTACAGTTGTGTCGAGTAGATTAACATGGATTATTTACTAATTTATTATTTGGAAAACGTTTCGACCGTGGCATCTAGCGGCGCTCGAGTGATTTGTAGAAACAAACCCGCTCACGTGTGCCCGTCGCGTGGGGCCGAGCCGTGTGCCCGCCGTCCGCCGAGTGTGTGACAATCTGTCGCCCGCGTCTGCGCGAGTATTAGCGTTGGGCCTTATATGTTCAGTTGATGGGTCGAAACTTACAGAAGTGTAAAGGTAAATTTTCCTTTGTTACAGGATAATGAGGTACAGTGACATTGCAATTAAAATTGGATACTTTGTGGCAGCACATTGCTGTTTTGGTGTTATTATCACCAAGTGATGTGTATATGAACTTAAAGGGGGGACTAGCCTGAAAAAACAATCAAGACTTTAAGTATTCAAGTTAAATTTTTAAGAGTTTGTGTTGATTATTTTTTTTTCGCAACACTAATTTTTTATACTCAGACTTAATGTATTTATTGTAAAAAGGAACTAAATAGACTTGATATGCAACAAAATAAAGTGATTTGTAAATATTTGTTTTTTGTTTTATTTAGTGTTTTGCATACTATACCCTTTCCAGCGTAAGTTTAGCTTTTTGACAGTTCACGTCCATGAAGTTACGTAATAATTCGGTTATTTTTCGAACAAATAATATTGTATTTCATGGATGTAGCCATGTTTTTTTCGGTTACCATGGTTACTTAGTGATGGACACTAATAACGATTACAACCATTATGAAACAAATTACAAATAATCGGTAGAAATAAATGCTATGAATAAACCTGAACTCTTCATAATACGTTTATTAAATGTAATGTGATATTTTAGATTAGCTAAAACGCGCGAATGTGTCAGGATAAATTATGTATTTTAAATAATACCGCTAACTATAATTATATAATTTTAAACTATAGGCTAATTCGAAAAAATAATTATAATAAAGAAAAAAACAATAATATTATGTAAAAGATGATGTAATGATCCAAATGTGTAAAATAAAGCAATTTGGAAAATTGAAAAATCGCTTACAATCGAATGGCATTACATTCGAAATACTGCTGAACGTCACCAACGACAATCTGTCAAATGTTGATAAATATAATGGAAGGGGTATAACTGTCTTACTAATAAACATTTTCTTATACAGTCGTTATACACATGAATAGTTATTCCTTGAATAGGAGCGTAATAGCTGTTTATACACTACTTGACTAATAAACCAGGTATAAGCATTGGGTAACTATTAAATAGTTATGACACTGACCACTGGCAATACTGTCAGAAACATTCTAAAAAGTAATATATTCAAAAATGTCATTAAATTAGTTTCATATTTTTACCTATTAATTCTTATTGTAAAAATATTAAATAAATTAATATGTCATAAAGAATATTAACATAATGCCCTTATGTTGAAATTCGACTTAGAAATCGTAATAAACGCAAAATTTTACACACTTTTACATATTTTTACATTAGCAAATTTTGACATTACTTTTGAACGTCTCTTAAAACCTTTACGCTATGTATGTCTAATACGCAGTTCACCTACCTCGCGTTATGACTAAATGTCATTTTCAATAGCTTTTAGCCTAAGTATATGTTTGCCTAGGTCGCCATTTGCTTACTTCGGATGAGGACTACTTCGCTTTATGCCTTAATCTTACATAGTCTTTATCGCGTTATGCCTAACCTTTACGCTATGTAGGCCTAATACGCAGTTCACCTACCTCGCGTTATGAATAGTCAAAAGAATAAGTAGGCATAAAAGCTGATTTACACAGGGTCAGTAACTGACTTCAAATTCGAGGCAAGTCAGTGCTGACTCGAAAAAAAGCCCGTGTAAACTGATTTGAAGTCAGTACAGTGGCTTGAAGTCAGCGCTGACTTGAATATTCGCACACGAATATTTTGAAGTCAGTTGGCGCCCCCCGCCACCTGCGCACCCCCGTGACAGCCAAATAAACCCCGTGTAAACAGACAAGTCATTGCGTGGTTGTCACTGCCGCTGCGTTGTAGAGTAACCACATTTTTTTTTCAAAATGAAGCGGCTTAGCGAAGACGAAACCTTAAAATTGGTGCAATTATAAAGCGAAAACGAGACACGATAAAAGTGACTCAGGAACCGATAGTTCATTCCTGAAGCCAAAAATGTCAGCGTTATTTCTAGTTTAATTTTGGCTGGTAAAGCATCTCTCATGAATGTATCATGTCGTTGAATAGAGCTCGATATAATTGACAGCAATTCGTCAAAATTCTGTGGTGACATCCTCATAGCCAGTTTGTACTCCGCAGGATCTTCAAATCGCAATTGCTTCAGCAACAAAGCAGACCCACCAGTTTCGTTTCTATCGTCAATCCATTTTCTTACCCATGGTCGTTTATTTTTAGTTATTTCATTTTCTTCAATTAGATTCACTTTGCCAAAATTAAATGTAAAATAGGTACCTAAATGCTCACTAAACACATTTTGAAAAGGTTTTGGACATGCGTATTAGGCACAGGTACATAGCGTTTTACGAACCCGGTCGAATTTTGCGTGAAAACGTGCCCAGAATACTAGTAGCATGGTCAAATATCAATACTTAATCTTTGTGCAAGCTAATAGCCGGTTAACCAAATCCAAGTGTTTAGAAGACTAAATCTCAGTTGGTCTGGTTATTATTTGGCCTTTACAGCTGTTGGTCTATATCGAAGCAAGTCTAACTAGCGTTATGCCTACTTATTCTTTTGACTAGTCATAACGCGAGGTAGGTGAACTGCGTATTAGACATACATAGCGTAAAGGTCTTAAAATATGTCAAAACGGTTGAGTTTTTGAGATTTCATTTCGTATTCTGTTTGCGCGGTTTATTTTGATTTACAATCTCATAAAAATAAGCATTAAAATGGAATCAATTGATTATAGATAAATAGCAAAGAAGAGGAAGCCATTATGCAAATTGGGATTTATTAGAAAAGGTATTTAGTTGACTTCGAAAACTAAATAGTGACAATATCGATAGGCTAATGTATGGTGTGATTTTGTAACAAAACAAGCTTTAAAAATGGATTAATGTGATAACACACAGTCCCACGAGTGGGCCGAAGAAGAACATTTACTCCAAGGCAAAGAGCAGCAGTTAAAAATGAAAAATTTAGAACTGGAAAATGTAATACGTACAGAGAAAATAAATAAAATTGATAACTAAAATGTATTTTATTTGACTTAATTAATTATATTACAAAACATAATTCATAAATAATTGCCTTGCAACTTATCCAGTTGCATTATTTTGAGTTCTTGTGGTCTATGTCTCAAAACGGGGTCACCGGGCGATGTCCATTATTTCTGTATGTTGCCCTATTTTCATTGCAATATTGTGCAGAAGCGCAAGTGCAAAAATACAGTTTAACATTTTCTAATGATACACTGAATCCGTGTAATAGGCATCGAAATCTCTGTTTCCATATACCAAAGCATCTTTCTACAGGGTTTCTAGTCAGTATATGAATCTTATTGTAGGCCTCCTCCTTAATATTAGCAGGATTTTGTACAGGTGTAAACAAACAACCTGTTAGTCCATAACCTGCATCACCCGACCATGAAATTCTCCATTTTCAAATCTCTGCCGTATTGGGCTTTCTCTGAAAATTCGGGAATCATGAGTACTTCCCCTCCAGTGTACTACAATGTCCTTTATTAATAGGCTGGGATCGCATACCACTTATACGTTTATTGAACACTCTCCTTTTCTATTGATATAGTATTGTCACCACCAACCTTTTTGATCTTAATATGTGTGCAATCAGGCAATAGCATTTGTTACGTTTCTGAAGCCACATATATTACGAAATTCTGCTATGACTTCCTCTTCCACTTCAAGAGTTCGTGGCATATGAATAAAATGGTCAGCTTTCCTTGCTAGTGCAATAGCAACTCGTGTCGGCATACATTTGTCGCGGATTGTTGACTCATGCCGTGAATGTCTGCAACATCATCTTCCACTTTCTGTCGCGCCCATGTCCTTAATGCTGTACAAACTTGAAGATCTCTTGAAAAGACACGACCTCTAGTACTCTGTTCGATTTCACCACGGATTAAATCTACCACTTCCTTTGCATACGCCTTCGTAAATCTTTATTTGGTTTTAAACTTACAATCATCTAAAATAAACGGATTATAACGAGATTCGTTGTTTTTACTTTCTTGGTGGTTCTTCACTCTCCATTTCGTCAAAAATTTCAAAATAATGTAAATAATCCATAATCTATATATATAAAAGAAAGTCGTGTTAGTTACACCACTTATAACTCAAGAACGGCAGAACAGATTTGGCTGAAAATTGGTAGGGAGGTAGCTTAGAGCCAGGAGACGAACATAGGATACTTTTTATCCCGTTAAAAAAAAAAAAATACTGCCAGTAATTCCAAGATCTACGGCTGCCGACGAAATAAACGCTTGCCTCAAATCGTCAAATCTATGGCGCTATGTGAAAAAACTGCAGCTGACAACAAACATTAGAGTTACATTGCTTAATGATATATCTGCTGAAGATTTCTCGGAGAAATAGCTGACTATCGGTAATGGTCAAGTACCTGTCGATGAATCGAGCGGATTAATATCATTTCCAAATAATTTCTGTAATTTTGTCTCATCAAAAGACGAACTTATCAACAATGTATTTCCAAACATTATTCCTAACTACAAAAATAATGAATGGTTGATGAAAAATGCAAAAATGATGAAAGATGTAGATGACCTGAACTACATAATTCAAAATAAGATCATTGGAACAATGCATTCATTCAAATCTATTGACTGCGTCACAAATGAAGATGAAGCCACCAACTATCCCATTGAATTTTTAAACTCTTTGGACGTGCCTGGCTTACCACCGCACAATTTACGCCTAAAGGTTGGCTCCGTAGTAATCATGCTTCGAAACATAAACCAACCAAAACTGTGCAACGGTACGCGTTTGGTGGTTAGAAAATTGATGAACAATGTCATTTACGCTACGATAAAGATAGGAAAATTCAAAGGTGAGGAAGTTCTCATTCCGAGGATCCCGATGATCCCAACCGATATGCCGTTTGAATTTAAAAGACTTCAATTTCCGATACGTCTTGCATTTGCCATGACCATCAACAAATCACAAGGCCAGTCCTTAAAAGTTTGTGGTTTAAATCTAGAACATTCATGTTTTTCCCATGGTCAATTATACGTGGCATGTTCACAGGTCGGAAGACCATCTGCGTTGTTTGTTTTTGCGCCTGATAATAAAACAAAAAATGTCGTGTATCACAAGGTACTTCAGTGAAGAGCAACCTATGTACTAAAATACAGATGAATGATTAATGTAGGTATTTCATATTTTTTGTATTTTTTTTTCAAATAAAAATAAACAAAAAAACAGCTTATTTATTGCCATTAAGGCGGAACAAAGTTCGCCGGGTCAGCTAGTTAGAGATAAATCAACACAATATTGTAAGTTATGCACTTGTTATACGAGGTCTGTCGACTGTATAACAGTTGTATAAAATGACGTACAACTTACACCACCGCTATAACAGGCGTATAGCGGAGTGTGTTTATTAGTCACGTTTTTGTTATAACCTTGTTATAACGAGTGTATAAATGTTTATTAGTAAGACGGTAAGAATACAAAATGTCTTTCGCTAGTCGGTGACGTAAAAGTTTACTAAGAAAGTTTGGAAATGAAATGAAATGAAATGAAATAAAATATATTTTCTCTCTCACACAGAAATGTTACAAGTGATGCAAAAATATAAAATAATTTAATTTAAAACTAATTTAACAAATTATATAAGGTGATTCCGTGTGAGAGACTGGTATCCGTACTAGGAAAACCTGTATGACAGATTACCAGCCTCTCCTCGCTCTAGACAGGCAAGAGCAACGGATGGGTGTAACCAAATGTGATACAAATATTATGTAAGAATTTATACTATTTCGTATGAGAAGATTACAAATTACGAACCATTACGAGAAATGTACCTATGTTTGTATGTGCGAGTGTATATGTGAGTTTGTGTGTGTATGTGGTTTGTGTGTGTATATGTGAGTTTGTGTGTGTATGTGGTTTGTGTGTGTATTTATGTGTATGTGAATATGAATATATATTTTATACAGTACAATATGTAGAAAACATCACTTAAACTATTGTGGGATATGTAGTAGATTTTCTGTTTCATCGTAGCTAAGTGATTTTAGCCATGTTGAAACAGTATTTTTGCATTTATATTTTGACAAAGAGTAGATTTTAATGTTTTTATTTATTTTATTGTATAGGTACCTACCTAGGACTAGGAAGTCAAAGAATTTACCAGAGAAAGCCGTAGATTTCTGATTTTCGAACACCGGGCACACCTTGTGATGCAGGCGCTTTTTAGTTCTTAAAGTGTCATAAGGCAGCCGGGAATGCTGTCTAAGGGTAACGGACAGGATAAAGAGTTGGCGCACCGTTAGGACATCAAAACGTTGGTAGAGATCCTTTGTAGGGTATAAAAATGGCAAGGAGAGACCGACTTTAAGCACTGCCCTTTGAGCTCTTTCCATCTGTATCAAACCAGTTTTGCAAGCACCACCCCAAACAGAGACACAATAAGACAGAATAGGTTGGCATAAAGACATGTAAACCAATTTAATTAGATTCTTGTCAGCAACATGTCGTAGATTTTTAAAAACATATATCAATTTACGAGTTCTAGAACTTAAAAGGTCTAAATGATATTTAAAGTTTAAAGTACTGTTAACACCGAGGTATTTAATTTGAGAAGCTCTTTCTATTTGAGAGCAAGTACATGTGTGATTTGGTAAGCAAGAATGAGCTATTAGCGATAAGTTTTCAAGTGACGTAGGCTGCATAGTTTTTATTGAGAAAGATATAAATTTCGTTTTATCAGCGTTAAGGGTTAGACTATTGTGCTGTAACCATGATGCCACCAAATTGAGACCTGCTTGAGCAGACGCATAGGTGTCATTCCATGTGTCTCCTTGGAAAATTAACGCTGTATCGTCGGCAAAAGTTACTATTTTGCCATTTGAGAGTTTGAGATTGCAAAAGTCATTAATATATGTAAGAAAGAGCGTGGGACCAAGTACACTACCCTGCGGCACACCAAAAGTTATCGGTAGGTCATCGCTAGTGACATTACCAACTCTGACTCTCTGGTACCTGTCAGAAAGATAGTCAGCAAATAGCCTAAGTTGTACGTCACGTACACCTATAGTTTCCAACTTATCCAGCAAAAGTGGGACAGAGATTGTGTCAAAAGCTTTTGCCAAGTCCAAAAATATTGCAATAACTTTTTTTTTCTTATCCAAATTGTTTACTACATGGTCAGTTAATTCATGAACGGCATCACACGTAGAGATACCAGTTCTGAATCCAAATTGAGATTTTGAAATTATTTTTTTGGCCTCTAAATAGTCGACTAAGCGCTTATTTATAATTCTTTCTATTATCTTAGAAATGGTAGGAAGGATAGAAATAGGTCTATAATTGGAGACACAACCTCTGTCACCGCTTTTGTACAATGGAATCACTTCGGCAAGTTTAAATTCCCTTGGAAAGACACCAGTATTGAGCATAATATTCAAAATGAACGTTAAGGGAGGTACCAATATGTGGTGGTATCTTTTAAGAAAGACACCGGAGATGTTATTTCGTCCTGATGAATTGACTTTTTTTAAATCTAGTATGTAACTACGAACCTCTGCCTCGGAAGTAGGGATTAGCACAAACGAAGACAGAGACTTGTTTATGTTTAAATCCGGTGGAATTTTATGCGGAGGAATTTTTTCAGCTAAGTTCCTACCAATAGACACAAAGAACCTATTTATGTCGTTAGCCGAGTAAGTCGTTAATAGATCCGTAGATGCAAGGGATTTGGTATTATATTGAGTAACCTTTTTAATAGCATTCCACAAGGTCTTGTTATTAGTCGCCGCAGCATTTTTAAGTAAATCTCTTTCATAGTCATTTTTTATTTTTCTAAGTAGCTCATTACAAAAGTTTCTGTATCTGATGTATGAAGTCCTAATAGTTTCATTAGTTGCGTATTTTTTTAAATTTTACGTGTAATTTGTCTCGGTTTATTATGCACCTCAACAGACCTTTAGTTATCCAAGGCTTTCTAATGCGCGATCGATTTGAAATGGTTAATGTTTGAGTATTGGATGCAATAGTAGAATTAAGTTTAGCTAGGAGTCGTGATGTGGCCACGTTTGCATCTGAAGTATCATAGATAGACCTGAGACATAGTTTTCCATATCCATATCTAGACTTTCGTAATTATTTTTTTTGACAGCAAATGTTTAGTTTTGTTTAATAAAGTTATTTAATGTAAGTATAACGCAATTATGATCCGTTACTGAAGTCTCAGCAACCAAACAGAGAGCAGGAAGTGTAGTTTTAAGCATAACGTGGTCCAGGCAGGTCCTGCCATGTGTAGGCAAATAGTGCGCGGGTAAAATGCCATGGGAAGCCAATAAATTGAGGTAAATGGATGAGCTAGGATCTTTGTTATTTGGCATTATGTCAATGTTTATGTCTCCTACAACGATGACATTACGAGATTTTAGGCCACAAATTAACTCATTAAGTGACTCTATGAATGGTTGTATATTTTTATAGCCTGGTGGGCGATATATTGAAACTACGGAGGTGTCGCTGTTTAGTTTTAGTGCTATACAGTTTGCATCTTGTAGCGTGTTAGGTAGTACAGAAACTTGAATAGAGTTTTTGTAGTAAACAATTACACCCTCATTCTGCGTCATATTATTCAAACTTTTTATACAAGTGTAGCCGTCTATTTGTGGGATGCACTGAGTGTGACGCAGCCAACACTCTGTGACCACAATGAGGTCCCAATCCGTATTAGATTGTTGAAGGAGCGTTAAAAGCCCTGGAAAATTTCGGTTTATGCTACGAATATTTTGGTGTAAAATTTTGAGGCCTGTTGATGAGGAGGTATTTAAAAGTTTTGAACACTGGTCTAATTCGCATGTCAAAGCTTGAGCGACTTGGAAATCATCCAGAATACCATTTACTACATTAGCATTATCGAATTTTCACGAAAATATTCAAGTTAAGTGAAATCTGGCGGAGAACAATTAGGCAGAATGAAAATGCATGTCTGTGATTTGTATTGGTAAAGAAGAAGTAAAGAGTAGTGTAACCGTATTTATTTGATGTGTGATAGCAATGAGTGATATAAGGGTGTACTGTATGTGTAAAAGAGTTGTTCAGAGTATGTGGTAAAAATAGTTGTGTAAAGTGTGTTTGTTTTGTGAGTAGTTGTTGGTTCAGAATAAATAAATGTTTTAAAAAACTAATTAACTTATAAATTAATCTAAAAAAAGTACATACAATTGATAGTCATTTACGTTTGATTTTTTCTAAGTCTTCCTCGCAGTCTATACGCAAAGCGGGTGAATCAGGATACTTTCTTATAAATACCTTGCCGTAAGATGTCCAAGTGCTGTGGTACTGATTCTCCTTGACAATCTGTCTCGACAGATATGCAAGTCTTCTTCCGAGACTTGTTAGTGACTCGTCAATAAAGATCGGCTTAGGTGGCCCTGGTATCTTGAGGTGATTAGAATTAAGCTTATTGTCATGAGAATTCTTGTTAAAGCTTCTGCTATGCTTTATAAAGCTGTCTTTGTAGGAGGTTGACGAGAAATTGACGACAATATGGTTACCAGACTCATTTTTTGTTTTTAGGCTATAAATATCCTGAATATGTGAGTCTAAAATTGGTTGGTGTATTACTTCCCCCACAGTCTTGACGAGCGATGTTAGAGTTAATTTATTTTCTGATGGTTGTTTAGGAACGTTTCTTAGTTCGATAGAAGATGCGTGTGAGTTACGTTCTAGCTGTTCAATTTTACTTTCCAGAGTTGCAATTTTCAGTTCATATGCTTTACTTTTTAGTTCCTGCTGAGACAGCTTATCCATGATATCATCATATCGGGAAGACAAAAATTCTACACTTTTTTGTATCTCTGTGTTCTGTTCTTTTATAACCAACATAGACTCGATCATCTTCTCTAGCTTAGAGTTTTGCTTACATTCAAATGATAAAAACATGTCCCTAATTTGATCTGCAATTGAAATGTTTCCTGAAGACTCGTCATCAACCAGGAGTCTACGCTTTAATCGGCGAGAAGCATTGCGATCATAGTTTTCTGCAGTCTCAGTATCTTGTGTAGATATGTGTAATTGTGGGTCAGACCCATAAGATGCTACAGGTGTCATAAGACTAGGAAGATTTAGCAACGTAAGCGGTGTTCGCTTAAGAGACATGGTTAGGAAAGAAATGTAGTAATAAATACAAATCACAGACAGTACTCACGTTACGATTAGTAGCTCACTAAACTGTTGTGTCACTCAGAACTAGACTGCGTCTTCACATAAATTATTTTTAAAATATTAGTTTAGACCACCAGCTATCCAAATCCTCTATACGCTTCGCCTGTGCAACTTGTGGCAAGCGCTAACCAAAACACAACGCTTGTTGTGAATGAGGACTCATGCGCACTACTGCAGGCGTGGCTGCGACTGTTGTTTCTTCTCCGCTGTTGGTGTCTTTTTCTTTCACCTACGCGCTAACGCCTATCGCTTTATGCGAGCCTGGTACTTTTAGTTATTTTATTTTGAGTATTTTTGATAAAAACTTTCGAATTTAAATTAATAACAGATTCGTACAAGTCCGTACGCTTTCGCGGTCCAGGGGGGAGAGGAAATGCAATAGAAGGAAAACGGTCAGGGCAATCTTCAATGATGTAGTGCGCATGAGTAGTTTACCTTAATAGCTTGTGTTCGCACGGTCAGATCGCTTCTACGCAAAATATTAAGACCGAGATTTTTCTTCATACGAGGGAAAAGGGACCTTAGACCTCAGGTGGGTTCACTTTGACCTTGATCCTGCGATCAAGGTCAAAGTGTGTGACAAATTGTGGGCTGGTGATGGTGACTCATGAATGTCACTGATAAAACTGATCTTGTGGCCTACTAATACGATACCGGGTACAGAAACTTGTGTAAAGTAAACCACAAATTATAAGGAGTAATAAATCCTTTTACAAGAGACCCCTTATCTTGAATCTTTTTTTTTAATATGGCTTTAGTGTTGTTATAGACCAACGCTGTTTTTAGTCACTCTTGTACACCTGAATAATCAATCCGTTTATCCTTCATTCCATCTTTCTTCTCATCCACTTTTCTTCCCATTAACCCTTCCTGTTGGCAACCTGACTACGTCTAATATACACTGTACTGTTCTCCCTAAACAGCGTAAAAGTTAGGTAAGTTTGCCCGGTATTTTTTTTTACCTTAATCATGAAGATAATAGTTTCTTTTATTTAGACTTAAGTAAGTCAGGTGTAAAAATAAGAAATAAACCAAATCTATAAATAAAAATATTAAAATATCTTTTTATTTTGTAAATCTAAAAACTTATAATTAAGATTGTGTTACAACTTACTTAATTAAACCAATATAATACAAAATAATTTACAAGAACTTACATTTCTAGACACAACTAGGCAGTGAATTTAATTATTCATAATGAGCTAGACACAACATGTGTGTAATTATTTGTTTTGGCCGTAGCTTTACATGAAATAGTAAATATTATTTCCAGTATGTATGTAATTAATAGTAAATAATTAACATTAGAGCATGGTAACATTGATTGGTAGAACTCTGGTTTGTATTGTGGTAACATTGCTTCAACGAGTACTAAAATATTATATGTAATGAGTAAGAAGTTAAATTACTACAGTAGGACCGTTTAACATTAATAAAATTTCCAACTCCAGTTCTTTGAATAAAGCTATTCATGGCCATAAATAATAAGTTATCAAAAGGATAACGTACATAATAAGTGAATAAGGTTAGACCTACAAGTTGACTTTATTGGAATAGTAGACTAATCTTTTTCTAGCATTCATATGAAAAGAAAATTTAATTACCAATATCACGATTTCCATACAATAGTCATACGAAAAAAGAAAAAAATATACAAAGTTGAAGCGTACATAATTAACAATAAAATAATGACATGTATTTATACTAAAGAAAAAGTAATGTTATCAAAAGGTAGAAAGTTTATAGTCATTAAAAAATTAAGCTTCAGCATTTGTACGTAATTCGTCGATTGGAGCTGGAACTTATGGCGGCTATAGACGTCCTAATATTTAACTAATTACTATTGAATAAAACTAAAACTAAGAAATCATATAAATGAACAGTCAAATATGTATTGAAGCTTGGTTGAAGCAAATATTTTAATGGTATTATTAAATCTACTAAATAGTATATTTTTTATTTGTGATGGTAACTTTATTATATGCGTTTAAATTAATTTGTTGTGTAAAAATATTCTACGATATAATTGTGATATTAAAGAATAACAATATAAATATAATCATTCTTTAACATCACATTTAATCAAGGTTGTATAAATTGTTGGTTACATTTTCGCAATGTAATCTTTAAATTATACAAACCTATCTACATAGAAACAGCTAATAAGTAATTCGACTTAGATCACTATATTTACAATTTGCCGTTGTTTAAATAATTAATTTTTACTGAAAATACTTAAATATCTCAGTACATAACGTTGTTAAAAATGTATTTTTGGAAATTGCCTTTCACTTTTTTAATAAGTGTTACAGAAAATATGGTACAATTTTATTTTGTTGTATTTTATATAGGTACTTTTTAAAATTAAGGCAATAAAGTACGTACAGTTCAACAAATCTAAAAGATACAGTATGACGTTTCATATTTTTCAAACTGAAACAACTTTGTTCATGCGTACATTATTCAGTTTCGAAAACCTTTTTCGTAAAACCATGAATTTAGAAAGATTTTATTATTGTATCTAAAAATGTACAATTCTTAATATATAAATTAAATTGAAAACTTTCAAACAAAGCAAAATAACACATATTTACATAGTAAATAATATCTTAAAATTCTATTCTTGACCTCATTGCAAAGTCACGTAGTTAGGTTACTGCTCGTAGTGTTGCGACTCTTCGGATACACTTGTATGCAAAAAAATCGTTTACATATACGAAAAATCGTTATTATCGTTAGACGCGTAACTAACTATTACCTAAAACTATTACTCGACGTGGTCGAAGGTGACGGGGGCCAACTTATTAAGGTCTTAGTAGTGAATAAAAAAATCCTAAACATTACTTTTATTTAATTAATTATAATTAAAATAAAAGTAATGTTTGGAATTTTTTTTTATTCGCAGATTAGAGAATTTGCAATATGTGGTGTTTTTTTACAAAAGGTTCTACCCTTTACTAATAATGAAATTAATTATTAAAGTGTCTTAAAAATCGGATATTATCGTAATCGATCTCTTAAATTTCGGATATTATAGTAATCGATTTTTTTATCCCAACCTTATTATTCAATTTGTCAGAACTGTCATACCGTACCTATTAGATTTGTTGGACTTTAGATCACAAAATTTTCTACCATGGCGTAACGTAAACACAACGGTTATGGTAGAAATTTGAAAGTTAACTAAATTCATGGTAGAAATTTGAAAAGTTTGCTGCGACTATGTATTCACTTAGCTATGAAAGAAGAGAGGTCGGGGAAGTTAAAGTTAAGATTCGGTCTTCTTGCGGGACGTGGCGCATTGCCAGCCGGCGTGGCGCCACATTGCGCCGTGCATACGTCATCACGCTGGACTGCTTCGCGCGGCCATTCGCGCTGGAGTTGCGCGCAGTCTGTGATGCGGAGTGACGCGCACTGCGCCTGTGGAGACAATCATGTGTCTGTTAGTATGAGTTGTTGTTATACTTCGGTTACTTACTTTTAGATTTGAACTACCTATTGTAAAATAGACCTACAATCTGTATTTATTTCAATTTTTTTATTATCTAAAATTTAAGTTACGACGACGACTTCATTTAAATTATCTAGCTATTCCCAGTGGCTCACTAAATACACCAGTATTTGAATTCCTTGCTCATCTATTGCCAATGTCATATTTTATTGGAATACTAATTCACTTTATTCTATTTGACTCCCCACCAAATTTTACTACACACAGACTTTTGCCTACAGAATATCAGTGGAATGAACAGACATGATATTAAAGATACAATCGTCTATACAAATAACAACTTACCCCTTCATTAGTACAAATGCACGAAGTACATGGCGATGGGAAAGCTGAGTCTCCTACTGCAACAGATCGTCCAGCGATGAGGCAGCCTTGTGCTGAACTTTCTCTCCACGCTGACAGATCGAGTTGTGGTAGAGATCCACATGGCACACGAGGATTCCTGTGGATAGACATTGAATATTTGTTTAGTGCATTTATCCTTTACGTTGGTAAAAAGTTTAGTATATTCGCTAGATATTATTTTATACATTAGGCAGCTGTTTTGCCTGGTGTTAAGTAAAGGTTGGTACATTAGACTTCTATAGACCGTTCTACCGAATAAACAGTAGTCGCCCCGAAAATCAGTAGAATATCGAGAACATGGAGTTTCATCCGAGATAAATAATGTAACCTAAATTTTTCAATAGTTCACAAAAGTAGTAATAAAAGTAGGTACTTACAAGAAATTGCTAGGAAGATCAAAGGCTGCTCTCTGTATATCTCCAGGAATGTCGAAGTTATCACACATAACTTTAGATAAAGTAGTCTTTCTTATTTCAGCCAGCTGTTGTTCAGTGAATCTAGCTCCGGGATTATCGTTTTCATACCTAAAACATTCAATATGTTAGTGTTACTACTGCCAAAAATATCGAAGACTAATGGTAGATTTATTTGTTTACGTGTATTAAATTGATATTTTTTTCTATATTATATGGCAAATAGTTTCAATTATTATATGGATTGTAGTTTTTTGAAGATTGCAAACAACACCCTAAACAAATAGCAGATTTATACATACCAGAATCTATCACATTTTCTTAGTTGTCTAAACTGTATGGCAATGATGCAAGCGAACGTGGGTCCCACAAGACCTCCCTGTAGAGGCCTCTCGCTCATACCGCCCGGGAAGAGATCGATGTCGTCTACCGTCGCGTATATCCTCTTGAACCTGGTGATAAAAAGGGAATTTAAGTTGTTTTCAAGGAATCTTTTAGAAGGTGACCTCTGCTCAGCCGTGAACGTTTTTGGTTAAGAAAACGACGCGGATAGTTTCAATCCATGGAAGTCCTATTGCTGATCTAGGTAATTCGATCTCTAATACGTTGTATGTATATTATTTCTTTGTATGTGTGTATGGAGACTGTACATAAATAAAGTATTTTTGTTAGTTTGTTACTGCGCTGGCAAAATGGGATGGTATAAAGTTTTCTTTTTTTTCGCAGCTGAATATAAATAAGATTATGTAGGTAGGTATTTAGGTTCGCTAATAATGGGATCTGAGACAACCTCAAAAAGTCATTTGTTATACCTGGCAATAACTTCATCGGGGATTTCTCTCGCCAAATCCTCGAAGTTCGTAGCCCTCTTCAAGTTACAAAGCGCTCTATAGTTATTGTAGCTCGGGACTCCGTGGTCTCTGCCTCTTTGTATGTTGAGGGCGATAAGATCAACTCCAGAGAATGGCACGCGGCGGTCTTCGAACAGATGGTTGGTGACTTCTCCGGTGATGAATTGGTCGAGAGTTTCCATAGGCGTTGAGGCTACACCACGCATCAGTTCATCTACAATAGGTGGGTGCTGTAAAATAAAAATAAAAACATTTATTTAAAGAATAAAAGAAACAATCTTTTTAGCTACCTTTTTCTAAAAAATAAATAAGTTGGTCTAGGGGTAAGTAGAATTAACTACGTAGAAGTTATATAATGCGAATTTTGTATCATCCTATAGAACAATTTTACGTGCACGTGGTTGCCATTATTGTGATATAACCATCATTTTGTATAATTTAATCGTTTAGGTATTTGTAAAATTTTGATGTAGGTACTATATTAGAGTTACGTCTTTAGTAGTTCAAAACTTTAGTCGCTTTTTGGTTGTATTTATTGTTTTTTAAATTCAATCAATGAATCCTGGTACATAACTATACTTAATATAGATCTTCACTAATACTTACAGTCATGAACATGTCAGGCCTGAAGAATCCGTCTCTGAGCAGAATTGGAGGTTCTACGGGTTGGTACTGTGGCGACAGACGGGGTAAATGTGGCCGCAGCAAAGAGTGACCGAAACGGAAAGCAGCAGCACCGAATTCAGTTACGATAGAAGGATTGCAGGTAGGCGAGTATTCTTTGTAATAACCTGGAAAAGTTTTTAAATTCATAAATTAATCAAGAATGCGTATAATTAATTTTGCGAATGTGGCTGTAGTGATTGAGATTCCGCTATTTGAAGGTATACTTTAACAGTCGGTTCTCTCCTAATACCCAAGACATGCTGTACGGTTAATGAAAACTGCCTCATATTACTATACTTCTCAGAAATTTCTTACTATTACCTTGATAAGACAAGGGGTTTGGACATGAGTTCTGCTAGTATGAGATATTTAAGGTGTAACTTTAATGTAGCAATTTTGGGCAACTTAATCTATGTACTCAATTATAAGGTAAAAAAAATCCTTAACTTACCGGAAGGCAAAAGCTTGAGTCCGTACAAGTTAACAGCATTCCATGAAAGCAATCTCGGTAGGAACTCATTGAAGATGATATGTGTGAAGGTGGCAGCAACAATACGACGAGTGTGTTCGAACAGTTGGTCAGCGTCCCAGTGTGGGTTCACTCCGCGAAGTCCTTCGACGATACGGTTGTGGTGACGAAGGAAGATTGTGTGGATTGCGGTGAGTCCTGGCTGTTCAGAGGCACGACCGTCGCCTGTAATATTGAACACAAGATGGTTAAGAAAAAAAATTGTAAATTGGTCAATTGCATTATGTACTGGAAGATTAATTTGTACGAATTTGAAATCCTATTTAAAGCAAACGATAAATTCAATTTAATTTAAATTTACTTTCTATCTTACAGTATCGTGAAAATCGTTGCAAGATGTAACATCTGGTAACAATGTTACAATGATACACTCTACCTTTGAATCAAGTCTGCGGGTTCTTTAAAATGACTGATTGACATACTGAATCTCTGCATATAATATAATATAATAATGATTTTATTCTTACCAGCAATGAAACAGAATCCACTAGGCGCTTTACATTCAGGGTGACTGTCGCTCCTTGGCAACAGCTCTCTACCATTTGCTGGGTTCACAGTATCGTTAAGTCTACCATTAAAGCCTCTTATCTTGCGGACTATGCAGGGGTTCTCGCCGTAAATCACTGAAGCGTCGATGAAGGCTGTGTTCTGGTTTACTTGTTCACGAGGTCCTGAAGGAGGAAAATTCGTTAGAGGTGTTTTTTTCTATGCGTAATGGGATCATGTTAGATTCAACTAAGTTATAAGTTATTCAGAAAATAAGGAAAGGTTTACATGTTAATTTATTCTGGTACATCTAAAACTTCAAACGAATTAAGCATTTTGATAATGTCAATCATTCAATAAACTTATAATATAGATACAGTTGGATCAACTTAATTGCTGCTTGATTAAGCGATAATAATAGACATTTTCTGAAAATAATTTGTACTGGCAAAAATATTTTTTAGTACAAAAAACACGACTGCGATGAAAAGAATAAATGTCCGAAAATACTCACCAAGTTGTTGTTGTCCAGGCAAACTTCTCATGAATGGGAAGCAAAGTCGTTCACCAGATGTTACATTGACTTCAGGATAGTAATGGTCACCTCGTGGCACCGGGAATGGGTTACATTCAGGATGGACTGTGCGTGGGGAGTCACATGAACGACAATCTGGGATAGACTCGTGGAAACCTGCAACAATTATACACTTCTTCAATACTAATTCATGAATAATAATAGAGAATTCTAAAATCCAAACTTTCAAGGTTGGTTTTTTTTAGCAAAGGACTTAAAGGAGGCAATGCTGCCATTAGGTGCCCGATAATTTTGCTATACGACGATACTTTTTTAATGTGACGCGCCAAAGTGACATTATTGCAGTTTAAGAACTGCAGATATTCTTACGCTGATCTCAGCGTCATACTGTTTTTACCATTTGATACTTCACTTCTCTTGAAACATGGGATAAAAGTTCGTTTCAAATTTTATTATCTACGATTGAAAGGATTAGTGAAACATATTTTAACTCACCTTTATGTATAGGAGTCATAGTAAGTTCGTGATCGACGAACTGCGCGAACTGCATGACCATGAGTGTGTAGCGAGTGTGCAGATTAGATATGTCGGGGTGAATCACTGTTGATACTACACGGGGTGATGGCAGAGGGGTACCGGTCACTGAGTTGATGCGCGGACGGCTTACACCTGGAATGATAACATGTTGAAGATATAGGATAAGTCGGAGTCATATACTAGTTAGTTAAAGTATTTGAACATTGTATAATACAGTCACTCTCACAACTTCATCTGGTCTTCAATTAAATATAACTTCTGTAAGGCAACTGATGTCACAAATTAGTTTGATACTGATTTGAAAACAACTACAAAATCAATCGTCGTATCCAATTAGTTTGTACCGAGCTTTCCACCAAACCAACTCGCAATTCTATTAATAAGTGACACTGTGTTCAAAACAATACACGTTATTTATAGATCAAAGTGCAACAAGTCGTAACACAAAAGCAAACTTACCGTCTTCGTAAACAGGAGGCAGCAATCTTGCAAACGTCGTCAAACTCTTGCCTAAATTAGGGTTCCTCAAGTTATTACAATATCCAGTATAAGTTCTGAAGGGGTTATCAGGATCACAAGCTCCCTTATCATCACATTGAGGCTCGATGATTGGTCCAGAGTTGTCATTGCCGAGGAATCCGCTGATATCTACTGACTGGAGGGAGTCAACGAAGTCCGAAGTACCAAATCCGAGAGAATCGTCAAATATTTGACGCTTTCTACGATGTCTGGAATATAAAAAAATGTTTTCACTGCTATTGTCAAGTTAAGATTTTTATTATTTTATTTGTCTGTATATAGAATTGAAGGAAGATAAAATCTCTTAAACAAAATAAATTGTTATTAATGGCAAAGATTAAAATAATCCCGCACAGGTAAGACATGTCTGGAGGAGGACGTCCATAGGCTGATATGAACTGCAGACCACTTGCTTGGCGATATATTGTTTAAAAAAAATGCAGGACTATATTTTTAACCAAGTAAACTTACCCGCTATTAATAGTATTCAAAAGTTCATTAGTAGCGAATTCCAAGAAAAGTGAAGTGTTGGCTAACTTTAGCGCGTATTTGTTGGCCTTCGAGAATGAAGCTGCTGTGCCTACTGGTGATTTGGGATCAGCTCCACCACCTGGTAAAAGATGAAGGTTTTATATTTCTGTAATGGTTGTTAACAATATTTGGGTATTTACAAATATTAAAAAGAGAAAACAATAAAAAAATAACAAAAGAAAGAAATACTTAATACTAATACAATAGTATAATACAATAGTATAAGTACAGTATGACATTCATTCATATAGGATGTACATATTTAGTAAAAATCTTCATACTGAATGGGATGAAATGCGGCATCACATTTCATAACACGGATGACTACGGCACTACAAGAAGGCAATAACTTTTTTATTTAAGAAAAATGTTATTTGAAAGAAAAAAGAAAGAAAGCGTTTATTTTGGCAATAAACATGCGGTACATTCACAGAAATATAAAAACAAAGGGATTTTTTTTTTACACAATTTACATAAAAAATCATACTTATTGGTAGTACACATCATTGACACAGTCACACTACACCCGCACACATAGTGTTTTTTAATCTTTAAATTAATGATAATTAGATTTGGAGGATGCCTATGTCCAGCAGTGGACGTCAATTGGCTGAGATGAATGAATGAATGAATCTTAAAATTACTTACGTGTTTCCCAAAGCATGTACTCCAAACGTTTTCTATCAGCCATCTCTTGTTTAGCCTTTTCAATGGCTGTCGTGAGCATATCTTGAGACAATTGTTCGGCAGCCTTCGCACCACTCTCGTCCCTCCAAGCTGACAGTTCCAAACGAGAGTGTTGAGAGCAATGCTGACCGGCATTCCTGTCAAGAGTAATTCATTTTGTATTAATAATTTTAGTATTAGATACTAAGACAAGTGGCGTTCTGTCGTCTCTGCCTACCCCGGACGGGATAATTCGTGAGTTTATGTATATATGTATTAGATACTACAACAGCAACATAATCGTCTTCTAAATAAATAGGACGTAAGTAGGTGTTCTTCCAGCGGTACCTAGGGTGACTTGCTGTAGCTTCTAGCAACATTATTAAGCTACCGAATTGCGAAGTGGCTGAAGATTGGCCGAAACCTTTTTTTCTTGTGTCGAATTGTGGCCATGATTAAACTTCATTTGGGTTCTTTATTCCAATGAAGTAATAAAGTACAATGTAGTAATTTAACGTTACTAATAACAAATAAACTTTAAGAAATTAGTCTTATTAATGGACTTACAAATAAGGATCTTCTTTAACAAATGCTTTCGGTTGAATGTGGGTGATGGACTCTTGTGCGGCGCAGAGCAATCCAGATAGAGATACCTTCCTGATAGCACCGAGCTGATCGGGAGATAGAGATGATGGAGGCAGATCGTTCTCGTACCAGAATCTGTTAAATATAATAAAACAATGTTAATTTTCACGGTAATACATGGGTTTGGTTTGAAACTACTAAGTAAAGCAGTCAACTTTTACGCCACTCATGAAAAAAGATGAAGAAGTGACGCCAAATGTCTTAACTTCGTCATCCTACGAAAGTCTTATTTCAGCACTTGATTCACATTTCATTTATTAGGGTTCATTGGATTTGGACGGTCACTATCTTCCCGTTCTGGTTATCAAAGTGCCCGTAAAAGTTCTACATCTTTTCTAATACCGCTTTCCGTTTAATATAATTAAAATAATATCGGCTGCAATTTATGATCTCTTTAAGTTTTGACAATCTTTTAACTGATATAGTTTAGGAATATAATTAAATTGCTAACCTGTCACTCTTTTTCAAGCTAGCGAACTGTAGAGCCAGAACACAGGCAATAGTAGAACCGACGACAGCTCCGCTTGCAGGTTTCTCCATAGCACCGCCAACCATTAGTTCCACGTCGTCAGCATTTCTTTAGGAGGTAAATATAAGTCTTGTAGATACATAAAAATAAACTATTCATCATCATCATCATCATAACAGCCCATTAATATCCCACTGCAGGGACGGGCCTCCTCCCGTGAAGGAGGCCTACTAATACTAATGGCCTACTAATACCACGCTGGCCAGACGGATTGGTAAAGGGTTTAATTTCAAGTTTTCCTTCTTTATACTTCGTAAAGATAATATTTACGGTATTTAAAATAAACTATTAATATTTTTAAATTATAGCGTTGTATGTTATCCCTATCAACCTTTATTTTGTTTTACGTTTTGAGACATTTTATACGGGTTATACGTGGGCTGTATAATGACTATAATTTTATACAATTTTGGCCAGGTTTTAAAGAGTACCTATTTGTTTTGAAAGGTACCAATAATCCATTTTTTTTTTGATATGATGATGAAATACGTACACATTCTGAGTTCCGCGCTGAATGATAATTTACACTAGGAAAGACTCGATACAGATTCAGTAACATAACATTGGTCAGCTTTAGTCCTAGCCCAGGAACAAAGTTTTTAGAGTCTGTATAATCTTACTGAATTAGTACATGTAAAGCTATTTTATACCTGTATAAATCAGCCATCATTTCTTGATGTGTCCTATCGAAGCCCATTTTGGCGAAGTCTCCAAAGGTCTTCACATCGGTTGTTGGCTCACACATTCTCAAAGTTCTTAGGTATGAGGATACTCCATGGTCACGAGCTCTGTTTAAGTCCCAGTGAGCGGAGACTGGGAACCGGGATACGTGTTGGGCACTTGTGCGAACGAGACTCAATAAATCGGCTGTTACGTTATTCTGAAAATTAATATTTACTTTGAATTTATGTGTTTTAAACGAGACATAGTTGAAATTTCAAATGGTTTCTTAGCGAAATGATTTTAATCATACTCTGGAGCTTCCAAAATATGAGTAGAATCAAACATACTTTTAGCAATAGACAAGAATAAGGGTCCTATTATCTTAAAGTTGAACATTAATTGAAACAAATCATAACTAATATTACATATTTAAAAATGGTAAATATTTAAAAAGTATTACATCTACGTGTAGGTTACAGAATAAACTATATTCTGCGAGATTGCCCAGTAAAAAGTATCGCAAAGAGTTGTAACTCCGTGTATGAAAAAGATTGAAAACCAAATTACTTACCAATTTTTCGTTCATCATAGCTTGGAAGATCGGTGCTACAGCTACAAGTTCAGAATAGACTCCTGCACGATTTGCGCTTGAATATCCTCGCCAGAAACCGAGCGAAGTTAACTTCAGTTCTGCTTTTGCCATTCCAACCTGAAATCAATAACAATGTTTAACTTCATTTCAATAAAACATTAAAATACTATTGGGTTCTGGGATACTCTATACTTTAGCAAATTGGCTGCAATCAATGTTTCTCTTAGTCACGAGGGAACCATTGCTGGACATAGATCAACCAAATTTCGGGCCCCCCTCATTCAGCTATTTGCTAACACCTTTTTCAGGTCGTCGGATCATCGGGAAAATGTCTGCTGAGATGTGTCCAGTTAATTAACGGCTATATTTAATTACTATTTAAAAGTCCGTCCTCTTACCTCTCCTAATAGCACGGGTAAAAATTCATTAAACGTAATATGTTGGATGATAGCTGCAACCGCCCTTCTGGCTTCCAAAAACAGTGTGGTGTCATCCCAGAATGGATTTAATGAGTACAGCTCACCGGCAATGCGGTTGTGTTCAGTCAATAAAGCTTTATAAAGAGGCGCAGTAGGAGTTCCATCATTGCACCTGTAACAAGTAAATAAAGAAATAATTTACTATAATAATGGTAGGCTGTCTCACACAAGTGTTATCATAGCGTTTCCTAAACTTGAACATTAAGGAGTTTATCATTATACTAATACTGTGCTGTGGTTTGCTTTTGTGTTAGGCGTTAAGCTTGTTGTATGTTTTGCATGTATCATATGTCCAACACTCGTAATAGACTTTCCTCTTTAACGATATGTTTGAGGGTAGGGGAAGAAAAACGTTGCCGCTATTGGTTTGTAAAGATCGCAATACATGTATTTTTTTATATGGATTTCATCATATGTCACCCTATAGGTAATGAGGCTAAATTTGTAGGGAAAAGAGATTAACTTCGTTAGATCTACGGGCGCTAAATTTGATGTTAAAGCTTATGTGGAAGAGTAATTCGGGAGAGTCTACAATAAAATGAGTAATTTTATAGCGATAAGCTAAATCTGAACATATGCGTCTGGTCTCTAGTGGCTGAACTTTAAATTTAAGAAGTCTATCGCGATAATCTGAGCTTTACTTAGCATTTTATGAAACAAAGCCATTTTCGAGACAGCCAAACACAATTTTAACAGACAAGCGTCCTTCTCAATATTTAAATAGGCTGCATCTCACGCACTTATAAAGTCAATAGCTGCCAATGTAAATATGTAAGAGATTGATATCATCATAATGTTAATGCAAATTATTTCAAGGTTATTGCATATTTGCATACAATCCATTTTATGAGGATGTACCTATGTTCATGTTAACGACTGTCTTATCAAGAAGTCGGTATTTGTATAGTTAATGGGTTCAAGTATTTGATTTGTAGTTTACACTAACTTTTTTCTTGTTGTGAGAGAGTAAGATAAGCTAGTTAGAGAATGCATCTAAACAATACTATAGAACAGAAGATTTTTAGTAGTATATACTCTGAAGAAGTGGTTTTCCAAAAGCACTCAAAGAGCCACGAGGATAGGTTGCATGGTGTTCGATTCAGTAAAGAAATAAGATAAAAGAGGATTCTCTATACAAGAGTTATACTAAAATATACGATGTATAGTATAACAAATGAGCGTTGACTTAAATTGCAATTGGTGGTCGGAAAACGTGGGGTGGGTAGACACCTGACTGCTAGTGGCATATACGAAAAGTGGGTATCGTGCATGAAGTTGTATAGCTGTTTACTACACGTTCATGTTGTAATGGACTTAGAAGGATGAAAGGACCAGGAAGGCAACTCCCTGTATCATTTCTTGGCTGTCGTAAAAGGGAGTTAAGGGACTTTTAGCTTAGAATCTTAGGGAAGATAGTTATTTCTACGGTCCGCAAATTTTTGTTATAAGCCTAGAGTCGGTAGCTTTGGATAAATAGAGCAGGTGCATTGAAAACAACCCTAATTATAAAACTCAAAAAAAAAAGAAACAGTGTTGTGGCGGGAAAGTAACAACAAGAAAAGTCAAATATTATTATGACAAAAACCAAGATAATACCCAGCCTTAAACACAGAAAAAAACATCGAATGAATAAAAAACAATGAATTGTACAATCAAGCTTATCGAATACTACTAAGAAATATGAGAATATTTCACACATTAAACATACCGATTCTATAATATCTACGATCCGTATTGTATGGGAATATATTCAGTGATGCAATCTAATTACACAGTCATATGTTTTCTTCCGTGTTTGTGATGTTAAACATGTTGTAAATGATTTGTTATAGTTAATAAGGAATATGTAATTTCTTTAATTAATTCTTGTTATGTATAGTCGAAAACGAAATGGCTTTATCAGTTTTGACAAAAAATTCTATCATAATTCAAATTCATTAAGATCGTTATTTAATGTTTATGCATGAGCTTGACGTCATTGGTTGACCGTAATCAAATCTATGCTTAGATTAAAAGTGCAATCTATTTTAAACTTTCACTTCAACGCAATAAATAATAAAATCTACTAACACAATACAAATGTCACTATATTAAACCGTAGAGTTTGTATGTGAAAAACTATGAAAAACCATTAAATAATTTAAAACTAAAGTCACTTGTTACTTGTGACATTACAAGCTTGTCATATTTCAGAAAAACTGAAAATGTAGAATTTAAATATTGGCTGGTAAGCCACCCAATTATTGGCACCTTAAGAGTGGACTTCATGTCAGACTTAAATATAAAATATCATAAAATGATAAAATACTTTTATCTTTGCTTAAACTTAATTATTATTATGTGATTGAATAGTATTAAAGCGCCGATTACACTACCCTACATGTAGGGTAGTGTAATCGGCGCTTTAATAAATATTATTGGCACTAATGCCAATAAAAGGATTCTGATAAAATTGTTGCTATGTTGACACATGAAAAAAATAAAATATGATAAAAATATTAAATAAATAATATTTGAACTTGAATAATCATACTGAACTTGAATAATCTATAGGTAGTGTTTTAATTCTTTTTACTCACTTTTAACTCTTAAGTGCCCATAATTGTAGGACTTCTAACGATTAGGTGGTTTACCCTAATTTGTTTTATATTATAAAATTACGAAAACTTTAAATTGAAATATGCGCCAATGACGTCATACAAGAAATGATAGGGATGGACATAGAAGGAAAAAAGAGATAAATTAATTAAATTATAACGTTTTACCGAAAATATGCTCTAGTAACAGTCAATAACGTTGACTTTACTATTTGTTTTTATAAATACCTAACGACTATTTGCTAATACAAGAGAACTGATATGTCAAAGTAGCTCATGATTTAGCTGATATTTTGTTGTGCGATATTGAACCTAATAGTTTTATGACATGCAACTAACAATAGCTCTAGAGGTGATAAAGCCATTTAGTTTTCGACCATACATCACATTACTGCATAATAAAAAAGTGTATAATATGGTTATAAAACGGATGCTAAATGGCGGTTCTTGCATAGTTTTGTTTTGTTTGGGTATAGTCTTTAATTAATAGTATAGTATTAAAATTATCATCATAACAGCCCATTAAAGTCCCACTGCAGAGACGGGCCTCCTCCCATGACGGAGGGAAAATTTGCCTACTAATACCACGCTGGCCAGACGGATTGGTATAGGGATTAATTTCAAGTTTTCCTTCTTTTTATTTCGTAAAGATAATATTTACGGATAATTAAAATTATATTTAATGCCCTACTAAAGGGAAGGGCCTCTCCAATGCTGGAAGGACTAACATTCAGCTGCTCTACAGAAACTTACGTTAAGTTTTTCGCTATATATCGTTTACCGATCTATGTTAACTGAAGGTCCTGGTAAAGTTTAGTACTTAAACTTTAAACTATGTAAACTAAGGATATGTAGAATTTATCCGTGTGGTGACGGAGTAAGAATACAATATGTCACCACCCCATCTCATCCCATGTGTATCGTAAAAACCGACTAAGCGACTAACCGTAAATATTATCTTTACGAAGTAAAAAGAAGGAAAACTTGAAATTAAACCCTATACCAATTCGACTGGACAGCGCGGTATTAGTAGGCCAAGTATCTCCTTCCGTCACGAGAGGAGGCCCGTCCCTGCAGTGGGACATTAATGGGCTGTTATGATGATGTACTAAGTTCATTTTGCCAAAGACCCATGGAACTACCTACATAATTGGACGATTCATCATTTTCCTTAATGAGACATTTACAGTAAAGAAAACCCACTAATGAAAATTTTTCCCCAACAAAGTTGCTATGCCCTGTAAAATAATCTATAACTTAATCCCTTGTAATAAGACATAATTTTCAATGCAAATATACAGCTGACATTGCATACCTATATTTAAGCTGTAGTTTCTGTCGTTCTAGGTTACAAATAGGATCTAGATAATAACATTAATCACAGACTTAAGCAATAGTTAAGTTAGAATTGGAACACGTTTTACGGTAAAACGTTGCGTTATACGCAAATAAGATACTGCTTTAAATAATGAACTCAGTTTAGATTTGTAGTTGAAATAAGAAATAAGTATGATTAACTTTAACTTTAAATATCAGTGTGGTGACGGAGTAAGAATACAATATGTCACCATCCCATCTCATCCCATGGGTGTCGTAAATTCTTTTCTTTTCTTTTTTTTTTTTAAAAAGACAACTCCCGCACTAGGGATCATGCCCTGTGTCGCGGGGACTTTTACAAACATCAATTAACGGACACATAGAACACCCAGACTCAGGACAATAATTTGTGGATCTCACAAATTATTGTCCTGCGTGGGGATCGAACCCACAACCTCATGCGCGGCAGCCGCTGGCTCTACCGGCGCGCCACCGAGGTCGTCTAATTGACTAAGGGAATAACCGTAACCACTATCTTTACGAAATAAAAAGAAGGAAAACTTGAAATTAAACCCTATACCAATCAGTCTGGCCAGCGTGGTATTAACCCTCCGTCACGGGAGGAGGCCCGTCCCTGCAGTGGGGCATTAATGAGCTGTTAATTATGATTATGATACAGTATACATCGAAAGGAACAGCATAAGGTCTAATTAAACTAAGGAAGCATTGGATTAAGTGAAACTTACTTTCTACATGACTCCAGATCCATTTTCCCAGCATCGTAGAGACGCAGAGAACGCAGCTCTTTTTCAGAACTTCCATATAATCCTGAGCCGTCTAGGAATGATGTCGCTAAATTCATTTGTTCACGTTGTTCTGTTGAACAAAACAAAAGTGCTTGTTAATTTTATGTTTTTAAGAAGGGCCCTCTTCTCTCGATGACTAAGCCATAGTTCAAAGATATACAGTATTTCGACTTCATAGAAACGGACGAAATGCGAGTTATACCTACACGCTCACGATAGAGGTGGCTTTGCGGAGTGAACAGTCGCGACTGTGCCGCAAGAACGAGTGGGAAAGTAGGTAAATGTAATTAAAAAGCTGGAGGTGGGCAGCCCTATCGCATGTTTAAGTACCGCGTAGCCGTAGGCATTTATAATAAATATTCGGCCAAGATAGACTACTGCTTGTACTGTGACTTAGCGGCTCACCGCCAGTATCTTTATAATATATTTTGTTAATGGTCAAAACAAAGATGTCCTGACCAATAAGAAAGTTTGCGAAATAAGTTTTAATGTTTGTAGCCTCAGCTGGTTGTAAGGAAGATTACACAATGTGATATAAATAATCTCCACGTTTTCTGTGTGCTAAATTGTTCTGAATTTGAATCTTCGTCAAAAATATTTTGTAGGTACGCTTTTTCTTAACGATCTCTTTTGGTCAGTTAGTTGGTTTCTCATGGTGCATCCTTATTAAAAAAAAAACAATGAAATGAAGTGATCAATAGTAAATTCGGATTAAGAATGCTTCCAACTTCTTTTTTTAAAATTAAAGTTTGATCTCGCAGTAAAGCGAGCACAAGCATCACCATTTCATCATCTTTGTAATTATTTAAAAAATAGTAATGTCGATCTAATTTAGTCTAAAATCGTTCAACAACCAGTTTTAGTTCGAGACACCGAACTGTCAAGTCATCTTACTGGTCACACAACATTTCTAAGATATTATGTTATGCGTACGATTATGTCAACCTTATAACATTTAACATACGTTGTCTTGTCTGTTACAAGTTGTTAGGGCACTTCCTATATGTATAGATAATGTTAGATTAAAGTTCGTCATACCTCTCTATTAGTTTATGTATTTATTTTTTTATTAAGGAACAATATTTTGCCAGATACACTGTTTTTTTCTTTGTTTGAGTTTATAGACATTATTCGTATGTTTTTTTTTTTAACTCTTGGGTGTATTTTTAAATCGGTATCAACGGTCTTCTTTTGAAGCTGGGTTTTTAATTACAATAATAGTATACACTTACGGAATCCACAAGCATCAATGTTTCTTGTTGGTGCCGACCGGGTATATTCGCAAACGGGGCCCTTACAATCCTGAAAAGAAGAAAAAATAAATTAGTCTTAAATTTCTACACAAGTCATCATCATCATCATAGCATCCCATAAATATCCCACTGAAAGGCCCTCCTTGTAATAAGGTGGTATTAGTAGGCCAAGTATCCATAGGGATTATCCATAGGGGAAACAAGTATAGACTTGGCCTACTAATACCACGCTGGCTAGACGTATTGATATAGGGTTTAATTTCGAGTTTTCCTTCTTTATATTTAGTAAAGATAATATTCACGATAAGTCCCTTAGTCGGTTTTTACGACATCCATGGGATGAGATGGGGTGGTGACATATTGTATTCTTACTCCATCACCACATGGAAAACACATAAGTATTTCTTTATAAATACGGTTTTTAGTTGAAGCTCATTATTGCATTTGATAGAATAGAGTACATCGTATATTCAACAGAAACTCTACTATCCACACACGTAACAAATTATCGCAAAGTACCTTATACTTTTTTTTTAAAGCTTGTACTAAATTAAATTGTGTCAAGTCAAGTTGGCGAGACGCGAGAGAGGGGGCTAATTCGTACTTAACTCGCCAAAAAATAGGATGAAGATCTATTCAAATCAACTTAATCAACAACTTATTACTTAACTCGCTACTGAACTTGTCGATGAGTAAATCGGGCTTTACAATTAGCTCCTAGATTTCGAAATAAAATTTAACTTAAGAAATAATATTGAGCTGTTTCGTAGTTGTATGTAGCCCAACCCTAGTGAGCTATGTTAATATTTCTATAACTACAACTTTCTTGCCTGTTATTCTAGATTGACAAGAAAAGGAAAATCAAGAGTAGTTCAGTGAACTGATTTTGGAGTCGAAAGTATAGGCTATTAAAAAAAAAAACGTTTTAAAAGTATGGGAAACAGAAAAGGTACTTTTCTTATACATTAAAATAAGTTAAAGATAACTTTTTTTATAAAAGTCTCTGGAAGAAATCGCCGTGAGCGATAAGATCGTTGTTTTGTATCATAGTTTACAATAAACCCCTTACTCATAAACGCCTCTTAAATTTAATCACTGTTTAGCGAGATTTTTATAAGCAAAACCAACCTTATACCAAACAAAATCGTAAGAATTTAAGCTAATCAATTGACTAATATTTAAGAGGCGCTTATGAGTAAAGGGGAAAGAGTTAAAATAAAATTATTGTGTTGTTCGGTAAAGCGAACTAAAATTACATTTATTTATAAATTACTGTTTGTAGTGACTGGTTAAGTTTACAATTAACATAAATCATATTTGTTATTACTTGAGTTCGTGTAATTTTATTGAGAGCTATAATTGGTATTGACAAATGCTTACTGTATTTCAAATTAGTTCTACAGAGATTTGTGGTGAAAGGTTTTAAGGTTACACTGCAATTTAGACTTTTAATATATAATTAAAGTTATCCACATTTAAGAATACTGTTGTAGGGTTGTTGAGAGATAGATTAGACTAGCCCAAACGATCTCATTCAAATGTTTTATATTTTAAGTGTTTTTTTATTTTTGTTTTGTATGTGATGTTTATTATTATTGAATGTTAAATTATTTTTAAGTAATTCTCTCTTTATGTTTTAATTTTAATTATTCAATGTTTCGAATTTAGTGTTTGCTTCAAACTCCTTGTTATGTTTTTTCTTATAACAATGTGTACAGTTTAAATTTGTTACTCTCTATGCATGTTGTGACACCTTAGAATGTTGTGCATTTACTTTATACTTAAGCTGCTTTTATTGTAAATTTATGTAATAATGTAACAACTACTGGCTGTCCATAATAAATAAATAAATAAATACAAATGGCAAATAAGTGAGCCTGGGATGGTATACTGCCTTACTGATATCTGGATAAGTCGGATCATCATCATCATATCAGCCAATCATCCTCCACTGCTAGACATAGGCCTCCACTAAGTATTGCCATCTTGTGCGGTCCTGTTCCTCTCTCATCCATCGGTTTCCCGCCGCCATAACCAGGTCGTCGGTCTACCGTGTGAGAGGTCTCTCCATCCTGCGCTGCGATTAATTATAGACAAGCCAAGGTGTTGAATTATTGTCAAGTATTAACTTAACAAAATGAATTTGTAGCAAAGTTGACGAACTCTATATAAACCTATTCTTCCACTTGATGAAATAGCCAGTAAATATAGCCTAGCACCGTGTGGTGACGGAGTAAGAATACAATATGTCACTACCCCATCTCATCCCATGGGTGTCGTAAAAACCGACTAAAGGACTAACCATCAATATTATCTTTACGAAGGAAAAAGAAGAAGAACTTGAAATTAAACTCTATATCAATCCGTCTGAACAGCTTAGAATTGGTAGGCCAAGTAAGTATCCCTCCATCACTGGAGGAGGCCCGTCCCTGCAGTGGGACATTATGATGATGATGACCCAAGCTAGGTGCTCTGGTAGGTTGTGTTACTCGTACATAAAGGAAGCCCATCCTTGCATAGGTACTTTAATTAGCTTCTGTTTTCAAACGTAAGAAATTCGCATGCTTACTCGATTATCATAACAGCTCATTAATGTCCCACTGCAGGGACGGGCCTCCTCCCGTGACGGAGGGATACTCGGCCTACTAATACCACGCTGGCCAGACGGATTGGTATAAAGTTTAATTTCAAGTTTTCCTTCTTTTTATTTCGTAAAGATAATATTCACGGATAGTCCCTTAGTCGGTTTTGAAGACACCCATGGGATGAGATGAGGTGGTGACATATTGTATTCTTACTCCGTCACCACACAGAGAAATTCGAATGCCTACTCAATTATCACGAGATGAGAAAGTTTTTATTCAGTTTACCGTTCACAGATCAACTTAATGTGTTATGTTGTATGACATTTTGGTAACGAGCGTAGGTAATATGTAATTTCATATTTACGTAAGTTCCACTTCTATTTTTGTACATGGCTTAAGGCTTGTAGGTTAATATTAAAGTCATTAATCATAATAGCCTAATATCCCATGGCAGAGACCGACCATATCAGTATTCGGTTCTTTTGCTAGGACGCATTATGGATTATGGTTGACAAGAGTCACAGTTGTGAGTAAGTGTTTGGTGTGTAATTTAGTATTCTTAATCCCAGACGTTGCTCTATCAAGATCAAAATGACGACCTCTGTGGCGTAGTGGTTATACAACATGAATGCTACGCAGAGGTCTCGGGTTCGATTCCCGCTCGATGCAAATATTTGTGTGCATGAACATGATTATTTGCATTGGTCTAAGTGTTTCTATGTATGTATTAACAAAAAAAGCATATAAGTATTAATATCCGTTGTTCTGCCACCCATAACACAAGCAGGTTAAGCCTAGCTTACTTTGGGAACAGATGGCGCTGTGTAGAGATGTCCGTGAATATTTATTTATTTATCAAATTATTATACAAATATAGGTACTAATAGATACAGTTTTATGAGTACAATCAGTTTAATGGCAAAATTATGGCTCTGTAGTTCTCCTTCTATTTAAATACTGTTTGCTCTTATTGAACTGCTTTAAAGCGAAGTTTTTTAACAAGAAAATACATACGAGTAGGTGTGAGAGAGAGGAATATAGTAGCTATAGTAAGTAAGTAAGTAAATCATGTATTTTTAAGAACATGGTAGTTACAGGTGTTAAAATATAGTTTTTACAGCCTATTCTGCCAAATTAAGGCGTGCAAATATGGAATAAGTACTTATAAGTATGTGAACACATGTATTTAGTATTCTGAAGCCTGTTATCAGTAAAACAGCTTATGTATTTGGAATTAAAGTTTTTGTTGCAAGAAACAGATTTTTATTTAGTTTATTTGTGTATTACATAATCAGGGAATTTTCCCTTATTCGGCTTTCCATTAGTACCATATCTTAGTAGGTAAAACATGGTTTTGATATTGTGAGGCAGTCGCCGAATACTCAAACTTCTTTTAAAATTAAAGCGGCGCGCCTAAACTAGACACTTGTATGAGAATTTCTAGTTTAAGCGCCGCTTTACTTTTAAAAGACGTTTGAGTACTCGGCCGAGTGTTTAGTATATTATTACGTAGTATTTATTATTTTTAGTATATTATTATTTATATTTCTTTATTTACATTAATCACATTTAATTACATTTTTAAATATAGATATAAAAAATAAAAACATTTAAAAATATAAAAAAAAGGTAGACCCACCGGCATCGGGTACAGGGACCAAGCTACCGGTGGTTAGGGCTCCAGAGAGAGGAACCTCCTCACAATACGTGCCGTGTCAAGCAGTACTGCCTTCTGCATCAGACCTATGATCCAACTGTCAAGCGAGAGTCTCCGTAGATGTTGATAGAGACTCTTTGGAATAAGTCCATTGACCGAAAGTACTATCGGAACAATGATCGCCGAATCAACATGCCACATGTCGACAACCTCGTGAGCCAAGTCCAAATATTTAGTTTGTTTGTCTTTTTCTGCTTTAACAAGGTTCTCGTCATGAGGAATGGTGATATCGATTATCATTGCACGGCGTTCTGACCGATCTATCACCACAATATCTGGCTTATTGGCAACAATAGTCCGGTCAGTGATGATAGATCGGTCCCAATATAATGTAACACTACTATTTTCGAGAACCTAATTATAATAATACCTAATAATACACCTAATAATTTATATAATACCTAATTATATTATATTATCCTATTATTTATTATACCTTATTTTATTTATATTATTACTACGCCTTAATAAAATCGTGTATCCTCGATTTTATTAGAGCTATTATAACTCGAATAATTCGAATAAGGTATTTATAGAACTAAATGCAAAACAAGCTTAATCTTTTAATTAAGATTAAAGTAAAGTGGTTTAATTAACGAGTTTTATAATTATTTGGAAACTTAATGATATTAAGGAATACCTGAGCTTGATGAATAAAATATAAAAAACTATCATCATAGTTGCCCTTTAATATCCTACAAAAGGTACTGGCTTTTGTTGGCCAACATTTCTCCATTACTATTAGTAATTTCGGCCTACGATCACGCTGGTCAGAAATATTTGTAACTTATGTATGTATGAAGTTTAATTAGGAATAATAATAAAATAAGACTCCATTCTCTCCACTCATCTCCGTATGGTGACGGAGTAAGAATACAATATGTCACTACCCCATCTCATCCCACGGATGTCGTAAAAACCGACTAAGGGACTAACCGTAAATATTATCTATACCAAGTAAAAAGAAGGAAAACTTGAAATTAAACCCTATACCAATCCGTCTGGCCAGCGTGGTATTAGTAGGCCAAGTATCTCTCTGTAACGGGAGGAGGCCCGTTCCTGCAGTGGGACAATAATGGGCTGTTATGATGAAGGCTCCATTCTTCGGAACATAGTATTGACAAATGTGGAGTGTACCTTCACGACTTACACTTTTTGTGACCTTTTTAATATAAAACAAAGCTAATGAAAAAACAGTACACACAAGGACAATAGCCCACTATTATTCCCTATCAAAACTGATACACTAAATCTCAAACGAAGCCCATAAGGAAACAAGATTGCCTGTTAACCTGTTACTTCATCATTACTTTCACTACAACTTGGTACTTGTAAGTTTAACCTTTCTATACGACGACCCCGCGAACCATTACGTTGATTATGTAAGATGTTATTGATGCGTTCATTGTAGGTATCAACTTGGACTGAGATTATACTATTGTGGACTAGATGGCGTTGTTAGGTTCATCATAACAGCCCATTAATGTCCCACTGCAGGGACGGGCCTCCTCCCGTCACGGAGGGATACTTGGCCTACTAATACCACGCTGGCCAGACTGATTGGTATAGAGATTAATTTCAAGTTTTCCTTCTTTTTATTTCGTAAAAATAAAATTGACGAATAGTCCCTTAGTCGGTTTTTACGACACCCAGGGGATGAGATGGGGTGACATATTGTATTCTTACTCCGTCACCACACGGATGTTGTTAGGTTATGTGGGGATTTTTATATATTATGTGATTTTGATATTATGATTTCACGTGAAAATATCTTATAATAGACTATCGATTGGCCCTCGCTTCGCACGGGTACGATTTATGTAGTTATGTTTCTCTTGAAACACTCTATCTATTAAAAAAACCGTTTAAAAATCAGTGGCGAAATTTCAAAGATTTAAGCATATTGGTGATGAAACATTGTCAGGATTGCCCGTTTGAATTGTCGGTTGGTAGAGCAGGTAGTACTAAATTCAAGCTCTACACCAAAGGTCCGGAAAAAAATACCTTGAAATTAATGATTTCTAGCTATCAACCACTACCATTCCCAATAAGAATACAATATGTCACCACCCCATCTCATCCCATGGGTGTCGTAGAAACCGACTAAGGGACTATCTGTGAATATTACCTTTACGTAGAAAGAAGGAAAACTTGAAATTAACCCCTATACCAATCCGTCTGGTCAGCGTGGTATTAGTAGGCCAAGTATCCCTCCGTCACAGGAGGAGGCCCGTCCCTGCAGTGTGACATTAATGGGCTGTTATGAACCACTACCATTTCCAAACATCATAAGTATCATTTATGCAGATATCTTTAATTTAATTATCAATGTGACATATCTTGCAACACTTATCCACCGGGATTGCACTGCCGTATATATGGTCCTATTAAGACATAAAAATAAATAAGCAGTATGATATACTCTCATTATGAAATAAAATGGCCGATATCCTAATTACAATACATCCTGTTAAAACACTTTCACTATTAAATCGCTAATGATATTAGTTAGACGTGACCGATTGTGAATAGCTGTTAAGGAAACATTATGTACCAATGATACTATTATAACTTAACAAGGACATAACTTTACGTTTTGTTATTACAACATAAATAATTAAAAGTTTTCGTAGATTTTGCAAATTATTTTAAGAGCGTTTATAGGCCAGGCCTCACTAGTACCGCCAATAGAAAAAAAATCATAATTCGCAAATAGTCGGATCCACACTAAACGATCCATCTTGGATCGGCGATCCCGCGATCCGCGATCCATCGACGACAGCGGATCGCTCAATAGTAAATTGTAATAGGCAAGTCCACATCAAACGCTCCTGCCGCTCGCGATCGGATCGTGCTGGATCGTTTGGTGTGGATCCGGCTAGTAGGCTGCGCGAGTTAAGCCGCGGGCAAAAGCTAGTCGTGATGTATTTTGAAAGGTGGTTGAATCTGACGATACAGTGCTGCCATCTCTTAACACTATTAGAAAAACCTCATTGCTCGTCTTTCAAGTTCAAGCCAGTTAAAAAATTAAGAATAGGAGGCGCGCATCATTACTTGGATGATTACTTGGGCATTGAATGGATGTCGTATTGCGACAGCATCCGTTCCTCTTAACAAAAAGCATGCGTCCGTTGGCCTTCACAGAGACATACGTCGTGTGAATTAGTACCAAGACTTAGACATACGTAATGGATTACACAAAGAGATTAACTACAATGCTTGAGACAAACAAATTTACTTATGTTTTTAATAATAAAGTATGTTTGTCATACATGCGCTGCAACCACACCTAGTCCTATATAAAACGGGGTATATTTTATACAATGATGAATGTACTCGTACGTATTAATACATAATCCTAATTTTATTGTAAAATACATAGGTGCTATGAGTATACATAGAAATAAATACTCAAAGAGAAATGTAAACTGTATCATCATAACAGCCCATTCATGTCCCACTGCAGGGACAGGCCTCCTCCCGTGACGGAGGGATACTTGGCCTACTAATACCACGCTGGCCAGACGATTGGTATAGGGTTTAATTTCAAGTTTTCCTTCTTTATATTTCGTAAAGATAATATTCACGGATAGTCCCTTAGTCGGTTTTTACGACACTCATGGGATGTGATGGGGTGGTGACATATTGTATTCTTACTCCGTCACTACACGGAGAACCCGAAGAGAGAAAGAAAAGAGACCACACGGGTCGTATAATACATTAGATATGAGAATCAACATAACAAAAATTCAAATTGACTAGTAATCAAGCCACTAGACTTCCGCTTAGCACTACAGTTTGTCAAATAAGTATTATCTAAAGCTAACTATACCTTATTCCCATTGACAGTAGCGATGAGATCATCCATGAGGAACTGTCCCCATGCAGGGAGCATGCTCGTGACGTAATCATGGTCTCCCGATGGTGTTAAGTGTGCTGTAGCCTGGACAGCCAGCAATGCTTCAGGGAGGTATGGCGGTGAAAGAGGTTGGGATATACCTAGAAAAAAGAAAATAGTATTAATATACGAGTGCAACCCTTTTTTAACACCATAATAGATAAATCATCATCATCATCATCATAACCGCCCATTAATGTCCCACTGCAGGGACGGAGGGGTACTTCTATTAATACCACGCTGGCCAGACGGATTGGTATAGGGTTTAATTTCAAGTTTTCTTTCTTTTTATTTCGTAAAGAAAATATTCACGGATAGTCCCTTAGACGGTTTTTACGACACCCATGGGATGAGATGGGGAGGTGACATATTGTATTCTTACTCCGTCACCACACGTATAAATTAATAAACGTTATTAATTCTATAATTTCTTAACAAGTAAACCACACGGTTAAAATTCGAATTGTCAGTTTGACACTATCGTAGTAACGTCAATTAGGAGCTAATTAGGGTGATCTGTGTGTGTCTTACTATGTGATTACATTTTATAGCCAGAGCGCTATATCGCTATATATTATATATATAGCATCATGTTTAATCCATAATGAGTCTTATTACAATTGAATAAGGTATTCCAGTTTCTTCTTTATGTGTTGCTACCCAAACGATATGTTAAATACTTTCGATTTTCCTATACAAAACCTTTATACTGATAACACAAAGGCTAACGTAAGAAACTCAATAGTGACCAATAGTATGTTAACGGCTTTACTACAAGATTAAGTAACAGATTTATTGAAGTAATTATCGTAAAGATGTCATCACATTACGATAATAGAAAGATACCAGATTTATTTTACAGTTAACGTCTTTTATAATTGTGTACATCTTTAGCGTTACCTATTGAGAAATTATTATGTAATAAATAAATAAATTAGTTACAAAATAATTACGAAATCTGTTAATTAAATTCTGAAAAGATTAACTTATATGTGATAGTAACTGGTAGTAGATTTGTGATTTGTATTTATTAATATTGTTTTTAGTGTTATTCACTATGAAGCATTAATAGTCTCTTAGTAGAGTTTATGTCTTGAAGGCGCGAAGTCACGACTGTAAAGCGACTAAGGCTGTTACTAAGCTATGAGAAAGAATCGTTATCTTGGATCAATCATGTATTTAAGTTTGTTTTACCCTAACAACGTCCTCCGACATTGATTAGATTACAACATCAACGGCTTTAATCTTGTTAGTCGTGATTTGAAAATGGAAAGTTATGATTAATCTAGACGAATGTCAGGTTTTTATTACACATATCGCCGTTGCTAGCTAGGGTTTAAAGTCTGTGTCGCGGGGATTTTTAGAACAGTAAAACGAAAGTGGTAGCACAGTAAAACTCCGTGTGGTGACGGAGTGAGAATACAATATGTCACCAGCCCATCTCATCTAATGGGTGTCGTAAAAACCGACTAATGGACTATCCGTGAATATTATCTTTACGAAATAAAAAGAAGGAAAACTTGAAATTAAACCATGTACCAATCCGTCTGGCCAGCGAGGTATTAGTAGGCCAAGTATCCCTCCGTCCCAGGAGGAAGCCCGTCCCTGCAATGGGACATTAATGGGCTGTTATGATGAAAACGAAAGGGCTCATAGGACATCCAAAGTATGTGTTCCATAAATGATTGTCGTTGAATTCCAAACCGCGACCATGTGTGCCGCAGCGCGTTTTTCTTGCTTAGGTTACGCGAGCGCTGCATTTTTTCGGTCAGGTAAGGGTTGCTTAGTATGACAACATCGTCAGAATAGTATAAAAAATATATTCCGATATGCATTTAACTTATGGGCATGTCGCTCCAAAGTTTAAGTGAAATAAAGCATGTCAAAACCACGCTGGCAAGGTACTACTTCTTCTATAGTCGATTTTTACTACACACGTGTAACGAGAAGGTGATAGATTGTACTTTATACCACATGGATAATTTGAACAATGTCAATATCTACGAGTATGTTCATTCGATAAAACTGGTTTCTTGTATAAGTACAGTACTATAATTGAAAAGTTTTTTCTGCTTAATGTATGACTAGCTCTGATGTAATCATTACGATTAGGTACATACTCTAAAGTTAAACATCGCATAATTACTTCACAGAATAAGTAAGTAACTTATTGCAAGTGTGAATTTGGCGTAACACAAAAATCCCCAATTCCGATTATTGACAATTAGGAAGTGTGTAGAGTGCGAAAAATCATCTATTTGCACGAATTTTACATTATAGGTACTCGTATTAGAGATTTTTTTGTCTCCGTTATTTCTTGTCTGTTAAAGTCCCCATAACACAGGGCTAGGCAGTTAGTGTGGGATTATTTTTTATAAAGAAGAAAAGAGAAGTAAATCCTTTTAAAGAAAGATAAGGAGATATAAATTGGCTGTCAAGTATCGTTCTGTGTCAAGCTTTCCATCTTTCCTTTTATTGATTATTAAATAAAAGTTCATTTCCAGTTTTAGATAAGGTGTATAGACCACATTAATATACTTAAAATGTTATCATAAAAGACAACAATTAAACTCTGAAGTCCAAAATTTCAGGTAAAACAACAGGACACGCAGTTAGTAAATAACAATTATTACAAAGTGTCTAACAATCACGAATACGAGTAACTTATGGAGGCTGTCATTGATAGTTTATTGTTACAATGTACTTAAGTAATTTACGTAATTGCTTAATAAGTGATGGTAAAGTTAAGTAACATGTTCACATTTGAACAATTAAAATTTAACGCTTTATACGTATAGAATTTATAATTAACATTTAATAAGTGAAGATAATAAAAGTATTATTTGATGATATTTAGTATACCATACCATCTCGTCCCGTAGTTGGCACAAAAGTCGACTAAGAAAGACTATTTTTTTATTTACACATTCTACGACAGTTAAATCCACGTGTTGCCTGATAATCCATAACTACATCCCCATTAGCAAAGCAATCTGAGCTATGCCCCCTTTACGCTTCAATAAATAACCCTTTGCACTTTTAGCGGGTCTAGTTGTAACATGTAGCCCAGGGCTAGAAAGACGTGAAAACAAGTGTTCGCCAGTATCCTAAATAAATAATAACACTTACTATCACTATAGCGCGGAGGCAACAGTCTGAGGAAGACATCTCCTCTTCTTCCCCAAGGTCTGTGCCTCACGTTGTTGCACTCTCCACTAGCACTCCGGTACTTGCTAGGAGGACAAGGTATCCTGCTTGACTCGTCTTCTTCTGATGAACAATTGTGTCTGTAAAGTTACAAAATATATTAGATTTAGTCGTGGAGTGACTATTGCGATCGTTCAAAGGTATTAGTGTGTTTTGGTATTAAGTGCGTAATAGTTAGATTCAGGTCAGTTCAGGACTTCGACGCATCTGATCATTACGAGAAATAGACTAGGTATAACGTTTAGTGGACACTTTAAAAATGACATCATTTCTTCAGGTTAAAAACACAACTCCAGAGACTTGAAGAAAAGTACGTCTCTGCATGTGATTACGTAGTTAAAATAATGGATGGTATGGTCATTCCACCTCATGGATGCCGTAAATATGTCTTAAAGTGTTATCTCTACAAAAAAAAAGAAGGAAAACTTGATATAAAACTCTACACCCGTAATGTGGTCACGATATATCCAGGACTAGTAGCATTCCATTCCCGCTGACGAACGGCCCTGGAGCAGGACATTAATTGACTTTTATTATGACGATAAAGAATTTACTATTTCCTAAATCTTATATAAAGAGAAAAAATAAATACTTACGCATCGCTAGCACCTAATAGAAACCTTTTTTCTAAGGCGAGTGCTTCACTAACCGGCCTTCTTAAATCACTAGGTACTGCTTGAATATTGTTCTCATCTACTTTGGCCTTTTGTGCACTCGTTTGTATTGCCAGAAGAGACGTAAACAGTATTAAACTCCTTCGTATCCTGTGGACAAAGAAAACAAAATTGAGTTCATTTGCTTGATAAATTAACTAACTTAAAATTATCGGTCTTTTACTGGTGGGTTACAGAGTCAGCAGACCTAGGCACATTACAAATTTAAAATAATTACGGGTATAAAGGATTGTTGTCGCTACCCCACTTCTGTAGCAAGTCAGGGATGTTTCCAGATTCAAACAAAGATGGATTTCATACAGTTATGCTTAAAAAAAACTGCATCCCTGATGCGTCGGGTGTGAAATCTCACCAGTAATGTTCTGGCTGTTATAGTTGCAGATGTTAGCGATATATGGAATCACTGACTAAGTATGCATAAGACATCAGCATACTGTACACATAGAAGCACATCAACCTAGACTATAGTTTACCTTAATCCCTTGCAATAAGCAACATTTTCGAATGACGTATTCTACTATTAGTGTTGCAGTACAGACGTAAAATTTATTCAAAATAACCGTTTACACAATGCAATTAAAAATAATTGATAATAACAGATAAACATTCAAATTATATAAATTAAACTTGGGCCACCGTGAATACTTTACGTTCTGTTAATCGTAGCTATGAAATATTATAAATATGTCGTTAACCTACATTTATGTGTGGTTAAAGTTTGAGTTCAAGGTGCTATAAACCTTCTTTGTATCAAAAATATGAAGTATGATATTGTTGTGTTTGTTAAGTCATAAATAGTTACGGTGAAAAATGTTGCATAATTTATTGGTGACATGTGAAACAAAGTAAATTCGACTTAATTGGAAACATTGTAATACTAGTTCTATTTCTGTTATGATAGCAGTCCTGTAATGTCAAACTGCAGATACAGGCCTTCTTCTAACGGAGGGGTACCAGATATCCTTTAAGTCCATTTTGTAATTAGAAAATTATCTGCATCCAGCATGCAGATAATTTTATAATCGAATCCCTTATAGTCATCATTTTTATACTGACAGAACTAGCATGGTGACATTATGTGTTCTTTATTCGTCCCCACACGAGGTATATGTTTCACATAATATTCAAGCTAGGTCATTACTCTTACCTAGGCTTTACCACATCAATTGTATTGGAAGTAATATACCAAACCGCATGATATAATAATCTCAAGTTTGCTTTCATTTTATCGGATATTGCAATATATCCATACTTTCTATGACATTAAATATTTTTATTATCATTATTCGCTACATTCAATGGTTGTTTGTAATATAATGTAATATATCTCATACATTTAAACAGTGCAATCTATTAACAGACTAAGTAGAACTTGTTCTATACTATACCAAGACCTCCAACCGTATCAATCAGCTATCATATCGCAGTCCACTGCTGGAAAGAGGCCTCTTCCACAGCCGACGTTACCAGATGTCTACCGAATCAGAGGGATTTACACCCTGCTTGTTTAATACCCTATCCAAAATCTTCCTAATCAAAAATGCAGTGTTCGTCGTACGTATGTAATTACGAGTAGGTATGCCAACCTTCGCAAAGTATGGATAGCACATCTTAAAGCTTCATAATAATACGAGGTAATTATAAGTTCAAGACTAAATGACTTCCTTTTGAACTTAAAGGTTATTTTACGACGAAAAATATATAATTTCGGTAGCACTGACCTCCAACAACTTAAACTGCATACCGCAAAGTAATTTTAAAGATCAGTTTACGCGACAAAAACTACTTAAAACGGGCATTTAAGATGTATTAAGGTTTAATGTTCTTTAATAGGTCATGGTTCTGAGATGATGCAGTGGCAAAACAGTCCACTAAGTTCGGGATTCGAACGTTTTGTAGGACAACATGAATGTACTTGAAAAAAAAAACGCTTTGCGTTATAGTAAAAATATTAAACGTAAATGGGAATTTTGCTTGACGTTTTGCCACTGGTTGCACTGGTCTGTAGATGCTTGGTCAGAAAGTGAAAGAATCGAGTCGAGAACGTCTAAAATGTAATGTTGTTTTTGCGACCCACAATGGTTAGTTTTATTAATATTGCTAATAAAGATAGCATGAAACAAAACCAGACAAAACTTATTCGACCATGTGACATGAGTAGGATACCTAATTTTACGTAAGATGGGGTAACCCACCAGACATTTATGGGCTATGAAAAAACATACCAAAGCCTTAATATGATTAATGGTTTCAATGTCAATTAACAAAGTAATTAACACAGTGACTTTATTTGGTATATTCATTACCAAGAAAATAACTGGTATGAAATATGGACAGGTTGATAAATACTGGGTATCATACTTATAATATTCTTACCATAAAAATATTATGGCTCGCTTCCGAATTACGAGTATAGCGAATATCACATAACTTTACCTTTTGTCATATGTTTGAACGGATATCAACATATATTATGTCTTTTCAAGAATGTGTCTTATTATAAGCTAATAAGGTTTATTAGCTTATAATAAGACTCCGTGTGGTGACGGAGTAAGAATACAATATGTCACCACCCCATCTCATCCCATGGGTGTCGTAAAAACCGACTAAGGGACTATCCGTCAATATTATCTTTACGAAATAAATATAAGAAAAACTTGAACAATCCGCCTGGCCAGCGTCGTATTAGTAGCCCAAGTATCTCTCCGTCACGGTAGGGGGCCCGTCCTTGCAGTGGGACATTAATAGGCTGTTCTGAAGGTTTCTAGGGGAGCCTAGCTTATGTGTTTGGTTGTGTTATCTACAAATGATTGTCCTGATGCAAGATTATGTTTTACAGTTAATTTTCCATTAGTAAATATTCCCGTATGTAGGCTATCCTTTTAGGTAACGATATAGAAAAATAATAAGCTAGTAGGGAAGTACTTGGTCGTAATTTATTATGTCTATAAACTTATTTTTTATCAAAAAAAAGCTTTAATCAGTAATTATAAAGAATGGATGTTGTTTATCCTTTAAAACAATTATTATTTTTAATGTTTTTTTTGTATTGTTGAAAGCAACGTTAAGGGATTTTTTGAAGGCCGGTAACATTTATATAAAGTGCAGTGTTAAAAAAAGATAAGTAGATAATTCCTTGAGTTTGCTATGTAGTGTAGAAAAGATAATACCTACTTTACTTTTAATTTTCATATTAAGTAATCTTAGCAATAGATACTTTTTATAACTAAGGAATATTTTGTTTCTTTTTTAATACAAAAAAAAGTTAATATTTAAATTAGGATTTTACTTTATTTTTTTTCAGTTTTTAAATAAAAAAATCCAAGGAATTGTACATACTTATCAAAATTCTCCCAACATCTGATAGATACAGTATTTAGTTAGCGGCTCTAAGTAGACCAACTGCACTTTAAATTCACAGGATATCATAACAGCCCATTAATGTCCCACTGCAGGCACGGGCCTACTTCCATCACGGAGGGATACTTGGCCTACTAATACCACGCTGGCCAGACGGATTTGTATAGGGTTTAATTTCAAGTTTTCCTTCTTTTTATTTCGTAAAGACAATATTCACGGATAGTCCCTTAGTCGGTTTTTACGACACCCATGGGATGAGATGGGGTGGTGACATATTGTATTCTTACTCCGTCACAACACGGAGAACAGGATATACAGGGTGTTTAGTACATCGTTTGCCAAATTGAAGTAGCTGATAGAAGAGGTCATTACCCGTCTTTCCTCACTCACCTAGCTGGTTTTAACCTCAACATATTTTAGATATCGATGTAAAGCTATTTTTAAAAGAAAAACCCAAAATTTACCATGAACACTTAAATTTAAAAAAAAAATTCCTTCGTGAGTCCTCATAATTATATTTTGTTTTAAAGTTTAATACTAGGAGCATCAAATAAAATCATAATATCTCACCAAAAACTTCAACTTTTTTGTTTATTGACTTATTATAACTGTAGAGACAGGTAAAATTTAAAGATATGATCAACTTCACAGTACAATAAAAAAATAAATAAAAGAGAGAAAGTTCTTCCATTTTCTGAATAAATGCCTTACTTTATCCTCTTTCCATTGGTATACAACATGTTATAAAATAGTAAATAGTTTTTCTACAAAACATGTGTAATACATAATTCGAAGTAAAAAAAACACTTTTGATGAATAAGCAAAGGTAAATTTACTAGCTATAATTGCTATAATTGATTCATTCTAGCGTACTTACCTAGTTACTTTAGCTTTTTTTGTCACTGCAGTGGGTCTACCTTATCACATTAGAGTTAATTTTAATATAAAAAAAGAAAAAAAAAATTCATCATTTACTATAGCGTCAATAATTACGATTAATGTTATCCATCAAACGTGTTTTCTTTACTTCGAAGTATGTATTACACATGTTTTGTAGAAAAACTATTTACTATTTTATAACATGTTGTATACGAATGAAAAGAGGATAAAGTAAGGCATTTATTCAGAAAATGGAAGAACTTTCTCTCTTTTATTTATTTTTTTATTGTACTGTGAAGTTGATCATACCTTTAAATTTTACCTGTCTCTATAGTTATAATAAGTCAATAAACAAAAAGTTGACGTTTTTGGTGAGCTAATATGAATTTATTTGATGCTCCTAGTATTAAACTTTAAAACAAAACATAATTATGAGGACTCACGGAAGAATTTTTTTTTTAAATTTAAGTGTTCATGGTAAATATTGGGTTTTTCTTTTAAAAATAGCTTTACATCGATATCTAAAATATGTTGAGGTTAAAACCGGCTAAGTGTGTGAGGAAAGACGGGTAAAGACCTCTTCTATCAGCTATTTCAATTTGGCAAACGATGTACCAAACACCCTGTATAATTACAGCTAAATATACGTACACATAAGTACACGTAAGAGGTAGAAAACGAAAGCGTAATCGACAGAGTTACGTGACCAAAAAGTTTGAACACTTTGGATATCGATACAAGAGTCTATGTGACAAGGTCAAAATGTGGTGAAATTTGACGGAATGTTGTCCTAGATGTTACATTTAAACATACTTTGTTTTACAATTAGTTTTCTATATGCTATATGACCTTAACCACGACTAAATGGCCATTTGCATGCAATACAAAAATAATTAATTATTTTTATTATTTTACTAGAGTTTCTCTTCATTCCTTGGATTCCTGTTCAAAGCAAATCTTTTTCATGGTAATTTTTATGTAAAATAAGTTTATTCATTATCTAGTAACCATAGTATAAGTTATGCTTAGCTTAGGACTAGATGGTGTTGTGAAAAGTGTAAGTAATGTATTATTATATTTATCGAATAATAGTAATATTATTACAACTAGTAATTAATGGTATACTTAATGTTAAGTTTACGTATAAAACAAGACATATATATCTTGGTAATTTATCTGTAAAGATAACGGTTTACGTTACGTTGGGATTTATTCCGACACCCATTGTTCGTTTGGGAAGGTTGTGCAAATAGTCATATGATTTGCACATAATCGAATAACCATCCAAGTACTTGTCTTTACATATAAATGAAATTGAAATGTCTGTCTGTAACATCGAATATATGGTTTTTTACTTTAATTGTACATGAATGTACAGTACCTGTCGATAAAATATATTGCACATCAACCTTTGGAAAGAGACAATTGGCTAATATCGGCTTTGTAGAGCGGCATCTCCGTCGCACAAAATACAAATCAAAATATATATTGAAAGTTGATAACACCCCCAAATGTATTTATATAAAAAAGTAGCAAATCAATCAATTTTAACAGCTAGGTACTTATAGATATTGGACTATTTTTCGTGCGACAGAGATAACGCTCTACAAAGTGAAATTTGCCGATTGCCTCTTTCGAAAGGTCGATGTGCAATAATTATAGCCGAGTACTTTAAGTTTATTATCTTTATCAAATATCATTTAAAAAAGTGACAAGATTGGCTCGATGGTGCAGGTGCTCTGTATGCTGTTGAAAAGCATCAGATCGCAGATTGAAAGCAGCGGTGGATCTTAAGGAGATCTTGTGCGATCCACTAACACATTTTTTTTTCTAGTAAGTAATAAGCCTAAGCAAACCGTCTCTGCAGTTAGACATTAATGGGCTGTTATGATATTATGATAATAAGCTTCATTTGCAATTGTTTCTTCCTAATTGTACCTACACTTTTTGTAACTTACAAAATAGAAACCTTTAAGCAAAAAGGTACTAAATTACTATAAAATAATAAAAACTAATAGATGAAACACAAAAATCGGGTTATTGTACAGTTAAGCTTTATTTAATTTTTCGTAATAACTTATAATGTAAAATTAACTAGTAAAAATATGCTTAACAATGTCCTAAGTACTGTTTTTATTAACTTAAAGAGCGTGATCTACCTTTTATATACGTCATTCTTGAGTTAATAATAATAATCATTATAGACCATGAATGTCCTGTTGTAAATGCGGAGGAAAAATTGGCTTGTTTTTTTTTAACTGACTCCAATTGAACGAATAAAATTCTCCGCTAAAAGATAGTTTTGAAGTCGGTTAAAAATAAAGCAGTCTAGCTGCTTTTTTAACCGACTCCAATTACTAAAAGATGACTAAAATATGACCTTTCAAGCCGGACTTCTGTCGACCTTTACATATGATGTTCTTCGTGCATTATCAATAATCATTAGACAATAAATAACTACACATTTGTACAATGTATTAATATTTAATATAAATAATTGCTGCAGAATACAACATGTATGTCAGTGGCTCATGGTCCAAATATGGGCAGACTACATACTTTGATCATTGACATTAGAAATATTGATGTATGTATGTATGAAATGTGTAAGGAAAATAAGATGTATTATTAAATTGTTATGTGGTAATCAATTTATTGTGCGTATGTTGTGATTATTACATCTGTAAGTGTCGTAAATGGTAACTAAGGACTCCTTTAGTTTTAATTTTTGTTTAGATTTTTATTTAAGGGGATCTGGTCTTGCGTGGTGAAGTCTTTTACAGACGACATCGAACTGACGAGCACGACATGGAGGTATGTCGTGTTCGTCAGTGAGACTAATTCCGATCCAGGATTAAGACAATCATTTGCGGATTAGTACATGCTCTGCTTAGTTTAGATCTAGAGGTCGTTAAGTTTTGTTATTATTATTGACTTCATTTACGAGAAGAATAGCGGTGACTTTTTATGTTATCTATACTTATATACTAATATTATAAAGGGGTAAAGCTTGTATGTTTGTTTGTTTGTGAGTTTGTGACGTTGTAGGGGGCAATCTTTGGATCTACTGAACCTATTTAAAAAATTCTTTCTGTGTTGAATAGTCCATTTATCGGGGAGTGTCATAGGCTATATAGTAGAACGCTATGACTAATAGGAGTGGAGCAGTAATTAAATATGTTTAAAAATTGACGCGTTTTTTTCGCCGCCTAACAAAGTGGGCACGAGTCAGCTAGTCTACTATAAACATACATATTAATTACTAATATTTACATTAAATTTTGATAATTATCCAAATACACTATTTACTAAATATTCTTTATTTTTTTTCTAAATGATTCACCACTCTGCACTTTACTTCCGCATAGTACGTATACGCTGATGTAATACCACGCATGCGGGTCTTGAGCAACCGTCTCTGTCATGTGCCCCCACCTTTATACCTTGTTTGTTTTTATTACGCTGCCTATCTTGTTTTATACATGCATTTACTAGTTTGTTAAATGGTGATTGAAAAGATGTAATAATAAATATACATACATACACAAGATTTCTTGCCTTGTAGGGTAGGCACAGACTACTGTGCCATAAGTACAATGATCAAAATGTAAGAAATAGATACAGTCGTAATACTTATATAAAATATGATTGAAGAAATTGTGTTAATTTGTTATCACAGAGAAAATATACATGATATCATCGTTGCATCTCATGATTTGGATGTCATTAAATAGGGTGCGCCAAAGTTCACCTAAAATTTCAACTCCTATAATTGGAAGTCCGAAAATGTTCTTCCTAACATTTTTCATCCTAACAATCGCAATTCCTAATTTTTTTGTCTCTAATGTTAGTAATCCGAAGCATTCATCTTCATAATTTCAGTAGCAATAAACATCTATTATACTATTATTTGTTTTCCTATATTTTCTCAACATAACCATCTTTTATACTATAATTAAAAGTCATATCTTTTTTGTTTAGATTTCTTTTTATTCATAATAATTAATATTATTATACATTAATTTTGCGTAACTTTGTTGACAACATGTAGGTATAACATAATATACCAAAGACCAGAGCAAAACCAGAGTCCCGCTCCAATCATTCAGTCAAGATCCAGAAACGAAATGGGTCCTATTCATAATTTTTGGTTTAGGTTATGGTAGAACTGTGACCCCAACGCACGAGCCGAGCGAGCGCAGCGAGCGTGCCGCGGCAGCGGCCGGCGAAGTGCCAGAACCGAATTGGTCCTTTACTTATTGGTTTAGTTACGGTTACGGTAAACTCTCAGGCCATAAGCATAACCGTGAACGAGTCATGTTTTATGGATTTCATTCATATAAGACAAAAATATTCTAATAATTTTAATAAACAATAATTTAAAAAAAATGGTTTATTGTAAAAATGTAAAAAGTTGTTAAGTAAAATCACAAGAAATAGTATAAAAACAAACCTTTTTATTACTTTCGCTTGGTAAATATTTCTTTCTGAGTATGAGAGAAAATATTATGGTGAAAATGTTTAGGGATAAAAGCGTTATGACAAAAAACATTAGGAGTTTAAATATATTTATGTAACGATATTATTAATAACGATTTTCGGAAACATGAGTGTTATGAACATCGCCGGTAGCAATACAAATAGTATGAATGAAAACTTTAGGATTTAAAATTTTAGGAAGAGTGATCATTCGGATTACTAATCGTTAGGAAAAACATTTTCGGAAGAAGAACTTTAGGTGAGCCAATATGGACCCCATTAAATATCATCATAACAACCCAGTATTTGTCCCACTGCAGGGATGGGCCTCCTCCCATGACGGAGTGATACTTGGCCTACTAATACCATGCTGGCCAGACGGATTGCTATAGGGTTTAATTTCAAGTTTTCCGTCTTTTTATTTCGTAAAGATAATATTCACGGATAGTCCCTTAATCGGTGTTTACGACACCCATGGGATGCGATGAGGTGGTGACATATTGTATTCTTACTCCGTCATCACACGGAGGTCGTACATCTATTAAAAGCCGACCGAACAGAAAGTTCTATTCGAAAACAAATGACAATAGACTTGATATTGAAACCTTTAATAATAAAAAAAAAAGAACAGAACATAGGCCAGGATTTCCCTTAGTTATTGTAGGATGTCCATCTATATAGAGTGACATTAATAAGCTATTATGATGTCCTTATATGATTAGCTAAAACATCCGCTTTGCTAGACATTTTAGCACTCGATATCTCAAGGTAAAGATCGCTGGTAATTGCCCTTTTCATTTTAACATCCTTGATACCACATTAAAACTAATTTAGTCTTTGTTACCTTCCTGAATTTAGCCAGGATTTGTAAAGAAACTATTTTTTTATAAAGGCTAGCCTTGCGAGGGCTAAGTAAGGATGAGCGGTTCTCGATAATGCAGATATGATTTTAGCAAGATTTATAGTGAAGAATGCATAGAAGAAGCCTGACATTACGTGAGACATTTGTGGGCTATTACAATTGGACATAAGTAAGCAAAGATTTTTTATTAACAATTGTCTTCGAGATATCACAATCCAAAACTAACGAAGAAAAGTCATATTCATAGTGCTACACAGATAGGCCCCCGACTAAGTTCCCAAAGCGAGGCTTCTTACAAACAATGAGTAACCATGGCGAAACAATACAATTAAACAAAATTACCCATACAAACGTGCCATCTTACCCAATAGGTGAATTAATAAAAACCGAAAGTGAATATTTGCTTAATTGTAAAGCGGAAATCAACCTCAATTATCGATCTATACGCTCGAACGAGTTGCTGTGACCAAAATCACGTGATAGTATTACCATATCAAATTGAATTTAACACTCCCTGTTTTGTGGGTAAATAAACTTTAGGCCATACCAATTAAAGTTGACTCTTTGCGTTGGTGAAGCAACGGTCTTGCGAAAACGTTAGCTCAGGGAAAAACGATTACCTAATCCTTTACAATGAGATGTTTGCTGTTTTAACGTGTGATATACGAAGTGAAAACTAGTAGTGGGTCCGTATAACTCGTATAAATTGAGGTTGTATTTCGTATAGATATAATAATGTTATCTCAAATATAGCAATTGTATTTAACGGGATAATAGGATTTCAACAATAATAGGTATGTAATTTATGTGTTTAAGCTTCTCTATAACCTTTGTCGGATCAACAAGAAATACATCTGTCTCTTGGAACGGTGTAGTTGCAAGAAAATTAATCATATCAGATCTCTATTGAGGGATACGCTAGAACTAGTATGTTGTAGATTTACAGTCACTGAAAAGACCCCAGTTTCGCCAGTAGCCTAGTACTGTGTTTTACAACTTTAACATTAATTTATTCAACCATGACGCAACTAATATTTGTTTTTAAATAATAATTAAAAATGCAACATTAATATTCTGTTATTTATATACTAGATATTTGTCACAGCAGATGTTAAGATTTGAAGTGGGTGCTACTTATGTAAGAGCTTTCCTTTTCACATGTTATTAGATAATATATTATGACATAGCCTAATGTAAATTAACTTCCGATGATATTTAGTTCCGATACTTGTTTGTGTACTTTACTTTTGGATATGAATTTAACATACTTTTATTTTTGCTGTTACTTTATCAATATTAGCCTATCGCTGTCCACTGCTGGACAAAGCCTTTTCCAGAACGCTACGCAGAACACAGTCCTCCGCCTTCTGCATCCAGTCCAACTTTCTTTAAGGTAGTCGTTTTCATAGCTGGGGGCCGTCCTACGTTTTACGTTTCTATTGTATATTGTATATTCAATTTTTTATTTTGAAATTAAACCCTATACCAAACCGTCTGGCCAGCGTGGTATTAGTAGGTCAAGTATCCCTCCGTCACGGGAGGAGGCCCGTCCCTGCAGTGGGACATTATTGGGCTGTTATGATATTCAATTTTATACATGACGGTAGTTCACGATGTAATTTCAGCAAGGACATACGAATGACTTTATCGAAGATTCAACGAACTCGTCAAAAAGAAAAGAGTTTTCGATTATAATTATTATGTTGTCAAGATTAACAATCAAATTATATTATAATATTATGTTATCATTAAATTGTCAAGATTGTTTATTTTGGTCATTATGTTTTTTTGTTATTATTTATATTTTGTGTTTTTATTTAACTATTTATGATAAGTATTTATTTAATTATATTCTTAGTTTAATTTTGCAATTTTATACTTTGAACATTTTAAAACAATTAGCAAGTACAAAGACTGTAAACTTTTTTCGACGACATCAATGTTTGCCGTACTTAACTAAAACCCGTGCTTTGGTTTTAAATCAAAACAGAAAATAAGTATATGAACTCATTGCTCATACTAATTTTTTTTTATTGCTGTTATATATTGCAGCTATTGCAACTTTTTTTTCGAAATAAAAAGTATGTCAACACATGCTTCGTAATCTCATCAAATTTAATTCAAATTGGTTCAACTTTTTGCTTGCGAAGAGAACCAAGCAAATATAAACACACATACGCAAACTTTCCCCGTCCCACACACGTGCAAAAATTATGACATCAAAATAAAAAAAATAGAGAAAGACGATACTCGCCATTATAATCGAAGTAATTTATTTCCAAGAAAGGACGTAACAGTTACGCAACGTATTTTTACAACAATACTTAATAGATGGTTTCTTAACGTTAGTTTGTTACTTGATAATCATCACAACATAGTATAAAATGAAATCGCTGTCTGTCTGTCATTAACCCCCTCACTCATAAACGCCTCTTAAATATTAGTCAATTGATTAGCTTAAATTCTTACAATTTTGTTTGGTATAAGGTTGGTTTTGCTAATAAAAATCTCGCTAAACAGTGATTAAATTTAACAGCCGTTTATGAGTAAGGGGGTAAATATTTAAGTATATTTTCTTTAAAACAACGCAACAGATTTTCAAGTGTTTTTTTTAAAAAGGTAGAGTGGTTTAAAATGAAGGTTTGTATGTATGATACATGTATAATATTGTAGAGTTTAAGAATTGCACTCGTGCCAAATCTACGTGTGGTGATGGATTAAGAATACATTATGTCACCACCCCATCTCATCCCATTGGTGTCGTAGAAACTGACTAAAGGAATATCCGTGAATATTACCTTTACGAAATAAAAAGAAGGAAAACTTGAAATTAAACCCTATACCAATCCGTCTGGTCAGCGTGGTATTAGTAGGCCAAGTATCCCTTCGTCACGGGAGGAGGCCCGTCCCTTCAGTGGGACTTTAGTGGGCTGTTATGATGATTTATGAGATGTATAATATTGTAGAGTATAAAAATTGCACGCGTGCAAAGTCGGGGCAGGCCGCTAGTACACTATAAACGTTCTGTAATAAACTCAAACAAACGTACTTTCTCACGCTTGTAATGGCCGCTGCGTGTAAAATTAATCTGTTATTTTAAGTTCATGCATTTAGTCTTTGTGCTGTAATTTGTCACCACAGTCCAAGAAGGTGGTAACCCGTGCTATTTCTTTTTTGACCATTTATGTTTGTGTACACCTGTAATAACAAATTAAGGGGAAGCTGTCGGTATAAGATGCAGAACTGTAGACAATATCGTCTCTAAGGAACATAAAGATTAAGGACAGCCGCAAATCATTTTTTTACCGACTGCAAAAAAACGAGGAGGTTCTCAATTCGATTGTATTTTTTTGTCTTGATTATTCAAATAATTGATATCGCAAAGTTCACGGAAAGTAACAAACTTTTCTATTTTCTGGGGACAGGAGCCATTAGTTTTATTAATAGGCACAAGATGGCGGGCGGTGGAAACGGGTAGTATACGTTTTTGCGTGCTTGGTGACACTTTAAAAGCGACAAAGTTTATTAATAATTCCGTATTGATAGTTAAGATACCGCTGTTTGTTTAATTGTGGGAATATTTGATAGCAATATTGTATTTAGTTACGCTTCACTAGAAGCAAATTGAGTGGAAGTGTCAAAAGTAATTAAGAACGATATGCACACAATATGGCTTTTAGTTTTTTTACTGCTAAAAACATTTAACACCTTACAACACGCACTAAACGGTAAACAATTGAAGTATTCAAAAGACACGCCATTTAAACGTTTAGGAATGAATATGAGTAATAAAACTTTTTAATTGTTTGTATGTTTTTAACTGCTTTGGTAGAGTAGCGGTTTTGATAGATTAAAATAATTGTCCTGATGTATTTTGTGTTTGTATAATGGAGCTCTATAATAAAATTATTGACTTAAAGTCTTCACGAAAAAAACATACGTAGAATACCAGTGTGGAGATGGATCAACTTACGAAGATTATATAAACAATAAAATCATTGTTAAAGAAGAGAATTCTGAAATACACGGCTCAATACGGATTAAAAATGTAATGGAACGCGATGCTTCGTTTCATCAAAGAAAAACCTTTTATCAAGCTCAAATTACGACAAAGGAAACCTGCTTACAATAGTCTAAAGCTAATAAATTATTCAAATGCAGACGAAGTTCCGGGAGTCAGCTTTTAAAAATATATCTGATATTAATTAGTCTCTTAAGACTCTTGGCTTAGCTTCACAATTCGCAACTAACTAAACAACAGAAAGTGCAAGTGAATTTCCTTTGTTTCACCTTTTTTATTAAATGTCTTATTACAGTGTAATTGTAATTAGTACCGATAATAGCTTAGAGGAGGTTGATTGGCCTCTGATTACTTCCTAACTTATGTAGTCGTGACCTTATGTTATAAGACTAGCGTACATTCGTTTTTAAAGTTACAAGTTCAATAATACGCGACAAGTTGAAGGTGTACGTATTTATTATTAGTTTAACAATTGACTTACTTTCAATTAAGTTAATTTTATTTTTAATTAACTATAAAAAGAGGTGGGCTTTAAATAAAAAGACAGGTAAATTGATATATTTGCTTCCTCGGAACTTCATCATTTTTGGAGAAATTAAAAAATGACTTTTGTAAAATGCAGTATTTTACTTTTTTTGCAAGAAGTGTCAAATATGCAAGATAAGAAATTACAATCGTTTAAAGTACTGGTTAATAAAGTATTTAAAAAAAAAATTACTGACGAATGTTTTCTGTGAAACAAAGAAGCTTTAAAATGGCATTTAACAAGTTCAATAAAGAGTTAAAAAGCTTTATTCAATTTGGTACCCCGATTCAAGTAACAATTTTTGTTAGAGCAACAAAAAAGTTGACAAAGCACGCTGTTTTTCTATTGGAGTTTTTAAAATAAATGTTAATATGTCAAACTAGTGGTTTCTAATTAGTAACACATGACAAATATGGGTCTTTTAAGTGTATAGACATTTTTGAGTGTTAAACACACAATTACGTAATTGTATTGATACTTTACATGTTCCGTCTAACAAAATATGTACACATTTCTCACTACTGACCGGTAATGACCTAATATTTACTGTAACAAGCTTTTTATTGTGTCCGTCCTTCAATTGAATATGATTTAATTTAGGTACCACATCTATTATTGTACTGTTAAAGATGATTCAAGAAATTATATCTAACTAGCTGACCCGTGCCCACTTCGTTGGGTGGCGAAAAAAACGCATCCCTTTTTTAAACATATTTAATTACTGCTCCACTCCTATTAGTCATAGCGTGATACTATATAGCTTATGACACTCCCAGATAAATAGAGTGTTTAACACAGAAAGAATTTTTGAAATCGGTTCAGTAGATCCAGAGATTACAACATCACAAACACACAAACTTTACATCTTTACCTCTTTTTAATATTACCCTATAAAGTGATTTTTGATACAAACAAACTGAAAAACATTAAGAGTATTTTCGCATATTATTAAATATTCCCAATAAAATCAATGTATACGTGATCTTTATATTGGATGCAACGAATTAAACTTAATTAAGTGAACCAACATAACTACACGTGCAAGCGGTATTTATTTTACATTAAAATAATTGGTCTGGTTTCAAGGTAGGTATGACCCTGTCGTATGAGCAGATAGCTAAATGCTTGAATCTTCATTTCACGAGAAGTGTTTATTAAAAGCATTATGTATATTAATAATTTTGAGTGTAGTTTTCGGTAATGTAATTTAGATATAGACTAACAAATTAATATTAACTATTAAATATTATTAAAACTTAATTAATTTTTTTTTTTGACTTAAGTTTGTTTATACTAATTGTCTAATACCTATACTAGCTTAGTTTGTGACTGGATACCATTGTGGGTAGGTGTAAGAAATTATTATTATTAGGTATGTTACATTCATAAATATAAAGTATTTATGCCTGTTGTCTGGTACCCATAGTACAAGCTCTGCTTAGTTTGGGACTAATCAACATTAATAAATTATGTATTATTATGTTATAAATTATATTGTTATAATTACTTAGTATGTATAAACAAAATAAAAAATTAAAAAATTAGGGTTACCTTAATTTATCAGACTATGGGTATTAGACAACATACAAAGTCTCTACCTAGAGACTAATGCACGCCATTACATTAATCAAATAAATAATTTCAAGTTTAATGACAAGAAACTTAAATTCACGTCGACGAATAAAAACCTTACGCTATGGGGGCGGGTCATTTGGCCCATTAGATTACGTGAGCTATGACGTCAATAATTGACACGTGCTTTAGTACTCAATAGTGTCTTGGACAAACCTGATCACAAGCTTTAGGCGTGCAGAATAGTCAGAAAAAAAAGGTAGGATTCGATCACAAGTTAATCTAAAGACAAAGTGCGCTCATGTATACACAGCAACACATCAAGTTAAACATTTTAATTTGAAATTGTGTCATAATTCGAAGTATTAAGGTACATGAGTGTCTAGTTTCATTAGTTGCTGTGTGTACACGATATCTTACATCTCGAAAACATACATTAAACGTTACGATAGTTTGTGGGCTGAGCTGTGGTATTACCTAAATACATAAACTCACGCCTTATCCCGTCCGGGGTAGGCAGAGACGACAGATTATGGTGATTATGATGTGGTATTACCATCTCATTTTATCATGTGGATGTCGTAAGAGTCGACTGAGACAAGAAAAACGAACTGTGGTAAAGCAAAGCCCTAAGCCATAATGATTTAAGTAATATTTTGAATTTATTCTTATTAATAGTTAGTGTACGTGTTCTCCGTGTGGTGACGAAGTAAGAATACAATATGTCACTACCCCATCTCATCCCATGGGTTTCGTAAATACCGACTAAGGGACTATCCGTTAATATTACCTTTACGAATTAAAAATAAGGAAAACTTGAAATTAAACCCTAAACCAATCCGTCTGGCCAGCATGGTATTAGTAGGCCACGTATCTCTCCGTCATGGGAGGAGGCCCGTCCCTGCAGTGGGACATTAATGGGCTGTTATGATGAATAGTACGTGTACGTTGATTGAAACATGTATTAATAGCGCGAGTATCCATACTCATTATTACTATAATTTGTGGGTTGTACACACAGCAACACATTAAGTTAAACATTTTCATTTAAAATTGTGTCTTATTTCAAGGTATTAAGGTACATGAGTGTCTACCTTGATTAGTTGCTGTGTGTACGACATGCCACTTATAAACAGAGTTACACCAAAGTTGTATTGTCATATTGAGTTTTTATTTACATAATGTATGCTAAAGAAACAGAAAGTAAACCGGTATTCATTACCGGGCAAGAGTAAAAAAATTTACACTATATGAATAAAGTATTATTAATCTTACATAATGGATGGTCCACCCACATTGATCCTGATCGACGAGACATGTAGCGAACTACGAATTTAAAATCACATTATTGCTCTCTATAGCGCCAATTACACTAGACTACATGTAGTCAACTACATCATGTAGGAAACTACATGTAGTCTAGTGTAATCGGCGCTTAAGTTTATATCTTTTAGTATTTGTTTCGTAGCTGATAGTATTCATTGGTATTTGTTGTTATTTATGTATTTTTAACGTTATTTCAGTATATACTGTACCTACACCCTACATGGCTATCATAACAGCCCATTATTCACCCACTGCAGGGACGGGCCTCCTCCAGTGACGGAGGGATACTTGGCCTACTAATACCTCGATGGACAAACGGATTGGTATAGGGTTTAATTTCAAGTTTTCCTTCTTTTTATTCCGTAAAGGTAATTTTCACGGTTAGTCCCTTAGTTGGTTTTTACGACACCCATGGGATGAGATGGGGTGGTGACATATTGTATTCTTACTCCGTCACCACACGAAGACTACATGGCTACATGTTTTACATGCTACATGGCTATATTAATGTTAAAAACAAAAGAAGGCTGCCCTTACAGTATTTCTTTAATGGACTCGCTATTTATAATAGGTATACAAACTTATTTTTACTCAAAGATTTGGACCAACACAAAACAAAAAAATATGTTTAAAAAATAATAATAATAAGGAACAACAAATGATTGGAAACGTACAATGATATGCATATTTATTAATTTTTTTTTTAACTGCTCAATATATTTTTATGACAAGTGGATCTTCAAAACGTGTCTAATAAACACTTCTTAACAACAAAAAAACTCGTAATGCTAATGACGACCATGATTTTGATTGATATTACTTAGACTTTAGGTATAATAAGTATTTATACTAGTCTTGTTGTATAAATATTAATACTTAATAATGTGTTTAGTTAAAGGAATAAAAAATACGAACCTGTATGATCAACCAGCGGTCCCGATTAGAGAAATTAAAGATAGAGATTAGTAAAATGCATAAAATTCTTAAGTTTGATGTATTTGTATCTTTCATCGAAAATCACAAAGACATATGGCTTACTCTCTAATTGACATCAAAGTCAATTAATTAATGTATTTAATAATTATCTAATTTTAAACCAGACTTATTAAGCAGAGCTTTGATACCGAATACAAAATAAGAAAGACTGCTATCTTTTGAGATAAAAACCAAATTATTCTTCAGTACATACAAAGTATTTTTTTATACTTGGTCTAAAAATGTCCGCGTTCTAAGAAAATAAACATTACACAAAATACAATCGAATCACGAAGATTTTTTTTGTAGTCGGTAAAAAACACTTCATGCAAAGGCTACATAAGTTTGCAAGCCTTTGCTTTGTTTTTGTTCATACAGTAGGCTTTTTTATAAAGTTATTAATCACGACTGTTGTCACTACAACATTACTAAAAGGCTCTATCGAAAGTGAAAGTTAAAAGTCAAGGACTTTAGAAACTTCCCTTTAGGCATAATATAAATATGAATGTTATTTATTATAAAATATTATCTCAAGTAATATTCTTGTTATAGCATACTTGTGATAATTTATTACAATAATAAACATACTTTAAGGTTTCTTTGTGTTAAGTACAGAATAAACCTTAAAAGGAAAAAAGTCCCTGCGCGATTTGGCAGAAACGAGAACTTAAATCTCTTATGTCAAAACACCGGAAATACCTTGTGTTAAAAAGCTTGGATTCCCTAAAATGGCTAAAAGTAAGACTTAATTATCGTCAATCGCATTAGGTTTCTTAATTTCCTTTGAAATTTAAGGGATATTTTCCTATATTTCCTTTGATAGTATTCCGAAAACTTTTCGAATTAACAAACTACGGCTACATGGTTTATATTTACGCAGTTTTATACGAATATACACCATTGAGGTAATATGTACTACGTACATATTACCTCAATGATATACACAGTCACATCCATACAACACAACTTATAATAGCTGAGACACCTTTATTGCATCGGGGCGTATCATTTCGCCGTAAATTACTGGTTACAAAATACAATTTTTTTAATACATTACATGCGTTAGAAAGTCTTAAAATATCTTTGTAGTTATTAACAAATTAAAAGTGTTGTAATCAACAATAATAAATTGTAAGAGGGAGTTTGGGAGGTGAAAATGTTTATTTGTAGCCTGTCGATGTTGAAGTTCAGTAGATGGTGAGATAAGGAAAACAATAATTTTGTATGAACGAGTGTTTTTGTTCCGGCCACGTGCAAACCTCACGAGTTAAACAGATGGTTCTAAATAGCTTACTGAAATACCAGTAAGTGTGTAGTAAGTAATGCGGAATAAAATGTCGTCTTTGTTAAGTACGTATTCTCATTTTGTTAGTAATCATGTAGATTAGTGGACCGACTAAGGGACTATCCGTGAATATTATCATTACGAAATAAAAAGGGAAAACTTGAAATTAAATCATATGCCAATCCGTCTGGCCAGCGTGGTATTAGTAGGCCAAGTAACCATCCGTCATGGGAGGAGGCCTGTCCCTGCAGTGGGACATTAATGGGCTGTTATGATGAGTGGAGTAAAATTGGCTTCCATGGAGGTTCTGATAAAGATGTATTTATATCTCTTTCTTTAACTCTATTTTTGTACTATTTGAGCTCGGCTCATGCTTGTTTTCTATTACTGTTTTCAGTAAATAATAAAACGTTAAAACTACAACTTAATTAGAAGTAAAAAAGTAAGTTTTTAACGTAGTTCCGCTTACTGACGGCCAGACTGACAACACAAAATAATGTAAAAAAAAAATGTCTAACTTTATAGTGATATGTTTTATTTATCGTTTGTTTGTTTTTTGTATTGTTATACAAAAAAATGCAGCATTTTATAATGTATATACGAGTATTTCTGTCATTAAATGTACTCTTTTTAGCATAATCTTATGCACTCTACAACAATTAACGCACAATTCCCTATACAAACCACTCATATCTACCCTGGTATAATACAAAAAAACAAATCGATTAATAGCTATCTATTTGATAACATTACGAACAGAATCAATACGCTTCGCACGCAAGATTTAGTATAGGCAATAGTTATGTCAGTAACCGGCTTTAAGTAACATTGTGCAATACGTAAGGAAGGAAGAAAATTTATTATTACCTAGCTGTTATGCCGCAATGATGAGCACGCGGTCTCTTACCTAATAGACGGCCGTAACACTTACCAACTGTTGTCGGTCAACCGGCCTTCGTACTATAGCATTTTGAGTTTGTTTCTACGTTTGTAGTACATTGCTTGTTGTGCGAGAGAAAGGACAATGTCACGTTGTTGTTGGTTTGAAATGGAAAGTTTTTAAGAAATTAACAGAGACTAACTATTAATTATGATTTTTGACGACCTATGTGGCGTTGTGGTTATATAACATGACAGCTACGCAGAGGTCTCAGGTTCGATTCCCGCTCAATGCAAATCTTTGTGTGCATGAACATGATTGTTTGTATTGGTCTAAGAGTTTTCTATGTGTAATTTCTATGTAATAACAAAAAAAAAGTATTTAAGTATGTTTATCCGATGTTTAGTACCCATAGTACAAGCTTTCCTTAGTTTGGGACTAGATGGCGTTGTGTGAATGTGTGAGGAATATTTATATTTTTTTATACTACGTTAGGTTTGTTCATATAAATGTGTTCTATTTTTGAATCGGGAAGTCAAGTCAAACTCGACATAAAATACTATTCTAATCCGTTTATTTTGTAGTGTGGTATTAGTAACTTCTGTTTTCGTCACTGAAAGTATCGGTAGGTTCCGTCTCTGCACAGGAATTAGCTCTTTAACCATAATGACAGGTCTAATATTTACTTGTGATGAGCAAAGCAAGCAACTTGGCAAATTTATCAGTCAGCGTTCTACTACGGCAAAGAGTCATTTCGCTTAATTCTTTAACTTTCAAAGCCTTTTTGTCCCCGACAACTTAACCCTATACTATTTTGTATTTATACATGCATACATAAACTCACGCCTTATCCCGTCCGGGGTAGGCAGAGACGAAAGAAGGCCACTTGTCACGATCCTGGCAAACAGATTGGGCCTCGTCCACATTCATTAAGCGAGTCATACATGCGCGTAGGTTACAAGTGCGCTTTATTTCTCTTTTTTATATTTATAGTCAACGTTTATATACTAATCGTACTTATTATCAGCTATTTCTATCTTAAGTTATAAGCTCAAAAGCCTGTAATTAAGTGAGACCGCGTTGCTATAAATGTTGAGAAATTTGTTGGTCTTATAGATTTTAAGATAAAAGCTTTGATTACAAAATCAAAATGGCGTATTTTGAAAGTTTAAATCAAATCTGTGTATAATTAAAACGAGAAAGCTCTTAGTCAATAAGTAATAACTGTTGCTTGAGGATTTGCTTGCCATTATCATAACAGCTCATTAATGCCCCACTGTAGGGACGGGGCTCCTCCCGTGACGAAGAGATACTTGGCCTAGTAATAACACGCTGGCCAAACGGATTGGTATAGGGTTTAATTTCAAGTTTTCCTTCTTTTTATTACGTAAAGATAATATTGATGAATGGTCCCTTAGACGGTTTTTACGACACCCATGGGATGAGATGGGGTGGTGACATAAGTATTGTATTTTTACAACGGATATTAATGGGCTGTTATAATGATGTGATGAAATGGGATAGTGACAGCCTTTATGACACCTATAGGATGGGATTGAGTGGTGAAACAATGTATTACAATTCGTCACTACACGAAGATATTATTTAGCAATAATGTAACTTTAAAGCAATCAAACAACTAGCCTATTTCAGTAAACTGCTGTACATAGGCCTCTCCCAATACACGCCACAGAACTCGGTCCTGCGTCTTCCGCATCCAGTCCGACCCAGAGACCTTTATGAGGTCGTCGGTCCACCTAGCTGGGGGGCGTCCTACACTACGTTTGCCGAGTCGCGGTCTCCACTCTAGGACACGTTTGTAACTTTATTTAGCAAGAATCATTAAAGTTCCGGTTCCACGATATTCATAGAAGCACTTCCTTAAAGACTTGTTTTGGATAATTAGTTAATAGCTCTATCCGTTGATTGACAGCGGATTTATTAAACGACTAAGGAAGCCTTTTTTAGACCTTAAGCCATTGCAATAAAGTATGTTTTCTGTTGTACATGTAAAAGTAATGTGTACATCTTAGTTAATGGATGTTATGTAACTATTATAAATGACTTAAGATGTGTATGATAATAAAAATTACGTCTAACATATTACCTTCTTTACTACTGTACCTTAATCCCTTACAATAAGGTATATTTTAGAATAGAATATATGATTTGATATGTTGTGGAGAGAACATAATATTTATATATATAAACATTTAATTATATGATATTTTATCTATGTGTAAATCAGTTGGATGTTTTTCTTCTTATTTTTATTTAGTGGTTATAAACGACCTGACTGATTTTTGAATCACAGACGTCATATTACACAAATAGTGACGTCAGCAAAAATATTGCCTATCGCAGTCCACTGTCATGTCCATAGGTCTCTCCCATTAATTAATTTATTAAGCTTAATAATGTGATTATTCTTTATAAAAAAACTGTTTATAATTTAGGTCAATTCGTTTGATACATCGCACGCGTTTATGTCTATTATATATCGCGACAACAAAATGAACTCAGAATTAAAAATAGCTTATGCGATAACCCATTGCATGAGCCACATATATTAACCACTAGCTGACCCGTGCCCACTTCGTAGGGCGGCGAAAAAAACGCGTCACTTTTTTAAACATATTTTATTACTGTTCTATTCCTATTAGTCATAGCGTGATACTATATAGCCTATGACACTCCCCGATAAATGGACTATTCAACACAGAAAGAATTTTTAAAATCGTTTCATTAGATCCAGAGATTGCCCCCAACAAGGTAACAAACTCATACACACACAAACTTTACCTCTTTATAATATTGGTATAGATACAATCTGCTTAAGCCACACACCAAACATTATCCAAAGCGATTAGACTTCAAGAAGTAACAAACCATAAAATATTTCACCTTTACAATATTAAACATAATAATAATTTTGCGGTAAAAACCACAAACAAAAGCATGTAACAACGAAAGCGAACGCCCGAGGCTGGAAGAAATCGAAAACTTAGCTTCGTTATGCAAGCAGAAAGTCGAAGGCTGAGGTCCCATTAAGTTGCGTAAATATACGCGTAAGTACGCAGGGAACATCACGTTAAGTGACCTCTACATTAACAATGAATCGTTAGTTAACTGTTACACTTATGTAAGCTATTGATGTATAAAAGATTAATGTAAGTAAGTGCGTTACTGCATGTACTTGGGCTCATTCATAAATTAGCGTTTACACTTTTGAGCTGACTCAAGAAAAAAGAAAATAATACAATACATACATACGTAAACTCACGCTTTACCCTGTCCAGGGTAGGCAGTGACGACAGAACGCCACTTGTCACGTTCCTGGCAAACAGATTGGGCCTCGTCCACATTCATTAAGCGAGTCATACATGTTCGTCGTCATAGTCGTCAAGCAATACAATACGCAAAAAAACTTCCAGACGAGAGCCCGTGACCTCGTGCAAGGCAGACGCTCCTACTAAGGTTGTGCCACTGGGTTAATCTATAATCAAGCCTTCCTTAAAATAATTCGACCTACAACAAACTTTCTCCACATTCTAAAGCTCAGTACTCACACACGTTATTACTCGATAGTTTTACTGCAAAACGAGTAAAAATCAACGTGTGTACCGCAAAACTCACAACTCGAAGGCGCATCGAGCCGGCTCGATGGAATTAAATAAAAAGTAATTTCCTTCGCACCTACTCTAGCGAGCCTCACTCGATAGATGAATGCTGAATGTGTGGACGAAAGTCCTAGCCGTGGGTTTTACTCAACATGTTTGCTCGATCGAGTAAAACCGTATGTGAGTACTGAGCTTAAAGCGCTCTTCTTGATACGATAATATGTCATGTTCGACGTAATCCGGTATTGATTATGTCATGTTGAAGTGACCAGTGTAACCTGTGCCGAAACTTAATACCTACTGAGGTAAACTGCAGATTATCGTGGCATGCTATTTACGTTTATTTTGCTTGACGTTTCGCCACAGGTTACACTAGATTTGCGTCAGATTGAGAACATGCCATATTAATCTTTCGTTTCCATAATTTTTATAATCATGAACAGCTATAGTTTGAAGGAATAATTAAAAAAAAATAATCAGGTCAAGTTTCCTATAATCAATCCTTCCAAACAATAATTCGACCTACACCAAACTTTCTCCACATTCTAAAGCGCTCTTCTTGATACGATATATGTCATGTTCGACGTAATCCGGTATTGATTACGTAATACAACTTGTACGAACGTTTCGGCGCGTGAGTTCGGTTACAATTGTGACCTGCATTTCTGCCGGTGTCACGGTGATCATTGCGTAATGATATGCTTTGTTATCATACTGTGTTTAGTAGCAATATGAGGTGTGAAAATGAAGTACAAATGTGACCTACTAAGACGGTATACAGTGTTGTACTTGTTTTGTAATGTAAGCTTTTATTTATATGTATTTTATTTTTCATCATCACCATAACAGCCCATTAATGTCCCACTTCAGGGACGTGCCTCCTCGAGTGACGAAGGGATACTTGGCTTACTAATACCGCGCTGGCCAAACGGATTCGTATAGGGTTTAATTTCAAGTTTTCTTTCTTTTTATTTCGTAAAGATAATAATGACTAATAGTCCCTTAGTCGGTTTTTACGACACCCATGGGATGAAATGTGGTGGTGACACACTGTATTTTTACTCCGTCACCACACGGAGACTTTATCTTTATTTTTCAAACCACGAAAGAACTACAAATAGGTGGCCTGAATCTAATGATGGTTAAAATGAGACTTCAGCTGTATCCGTGCTATAAAAGAGATTCTTTATAGTGTTCCGTACTAAATAATTAACTCATTATGTTTCAAATAATTTGTACGTTTTACTATTTCTTGTTCCCAGCTAGAATGTCCGTTGTGTCTTTCAAGAAACTGGTGTTGTATAATTAAAAGTGATAAATAACAGATATACTTTGTAAAGTAAATAAATATTCACGGACATCTCTCTCTACACAACGCTGTTCCCAAAGTAAGCTAGGCTTAACCTACTTGTGTTATGGGAACAGAACAACGGATATTAGTACTTATATACTTTTTTTTTATAAATACATACATAGGAATACTCAGACCAATGCAAATAATCATGTTAATGCACACAAATATATGCATTGAGCGGGAATTGAAACCGAGACCTCTGCGTAGCAGTCATGTTATATAACCACTACGCCACAGAGGTCGTCATGGCAAAGGCTAAATCTATAAAGATATTTGACTTTAATTTGACTGATTAATTGTAACTACAAGAAAAAAGAGTTTTACGTTTGTTTACAGCCCACCAGACTCTACGTCATATTATTATATTCAAAATTTAAAAAAAAAAGCAATGACGCTACCAAATTTTCCTTATTACCAATTTCAAATAAATACTATAGTATCTTATATTTAATAACTTAGTAAGGGAAAACACTCATACAAGAATTATATTCGTAGAAAATATTACAAAAATAATGACTAGTTTTATTCTTCGTTATATTTAAATGTGTTTTCCCGAGAATTGTTCATCACATCCTATTTGAAAAGACTCCTTTGTAATCTTTTAAAATAAAGATTTACCAGTAGCGTCATGATATTATGTTGATGACGTCATGTAGATAATCGTTTTAAAATCGATATTATATTATTTTCTATGTATGTATTTATAAAAAAGGATATAAGGATGTTTATCCATTGCTTGTAACTGTAGTACAAATGTAGTAGTTTAGCTAAGCTAAGTAGTAAAGCTTAATGTCATCGATAAGTTTTCCAGAGTTGGTAAGATTAAGCCTGATGTCTAAAAGTCACCGATACCGAAGGTTTTATTCATTTTGATCGTCATGCCGGTCGGGTCACTCGAGTACCCTGGATGTACACCGGTTGATCAATACGTAAGTGGAAACTGTTTTTGAGTTTCTCCGTGTGCTGACGGAGTAAGAATACAATATGTCACCATCACATTGCATCCCATGAGTGTCGTAAAAACCAACTAAGGGACTATCCGTGAATATCATATTTACAAAATAAAAAGAAGGAAAACTTGAAATTAAACCCTATAGGTATCCAATCTGTCTGGCCAGCGTGGTATTAGTAGGCCAAGTATCCCTCCGTCATGGGAGGAGGCCTGTCTCTGCAGTGGGACATTAATGTGCTGTTATGATGATGATACATAAGTTACTGCACAGATTATTTTGATGATATTATTGACACTAACCTCAAAAGATGAAAAATAACACTCTAGACCCACAGTCGCCAGCAAGTACAAAATGGAAACGATTACTATTATAAGATTTATATAGTGATAATAATATAAATACAAACATAGGCATATAACATTTGAAAGCACAAATTGACACACCTACATAGATGTACGCCTTACGTAACAGATCGCAATGAGGAAGAAACATCGTCTTGCTCTTACAACGAGTATACAACACGCGTCACCTATGTTACCTTATGTTTCTATACAAAACACATCTCGTCACCTGTTTATGTACACACAGCAACACATCAAGTTAAACATTTTCATTTGAAATTGTGTCTTATTTCAAGGTATTAAGGTACATGAGTGTCTAGGTTGATTAGTTGCTGTGTGTACATTACTGAGTTTACATAAGTATTTTAATTTAACGTTAAGTATAGCTATTTTAAGTATAGCTCCGTGTGGTGACGGAGTAAGAATACAATGTGTCACCACCCCATCTCATTCCATGGGTGTCGTAAAAACCGACTAAGGGACTATCTGTGCATATTACCTTTACATAGAAAGAAGGGAAACTTGAAATTAAACCCTATACCAATCCGTTTGGCCAGCGTGTTATTAGTAGGCCAAGTATCCCTCCGTCAAGGGAGGAGGCCCGTCCCTGCAGTGGGACATTAATGGGCTGTTATGAGTGATGACCGAATGAATTGTTGTCGTGTTATCCAGTAACAATTTAAGCTCTTAAAAATCTTTGCACCCAAGCTTTATAAAGTTTTCTTTATAGTTGTGGTACACCAGTCATTGCCTATATAGTATTTCTAATGCATGTGCTTTGCTCACCTATTAGGAGTCATTAAACCTTAATCACTTAATTTATGATGGATGGCCTCGTGAGATCTGCGGTTAGGTATGCGGATGCTGTAAGCGAGGTCGTAAGTTTAAATCCTTCACAAACTTTGTGTACTTTATAAGTGATTGTTCTGGGTCATGCTGTGTTTATATTTAAATAATAATAAGTAATGTTTGGTAATGGTTATAAAAAATGAATAGTAATTTTCTTATTAAAGAACTGTTTCCAACTAGAGCGTATGTACCGAATTTAAGCATTTTATGCAATTTCGTTTAATTTAATTATGTACAGTAATTCCATTAAATTACTGGATGTCCAAAAAACAATTAAATAAATAAATATTTATTTTAACATATTATAGTTAAAACAAATTATTTTACAAGAAATAAAAAAAACATTTTATGGCACAAACTTGTAAGCCTTTCTTCTTCTTTTTAAAGCCTTTGAAACAGAAAAAGATTTTTAAAATGCATGTCAATTCTCGTTCCTTTAAATCGTTAAAAAATCGGTTAAGTTAACTTTTAGTTGTCAAATTGTCACACAATAGGTAAGACAATTTGACAGCTAAAGTTAACTTAACCATACCATCACCACCACAAATATAATTATGAGAATTAGCCTTCGTTTATACGCATGTATTACCTTACTTCTCCGTGTATTAGTAGGCCAAGTATCTCTCCGTCACGGGAGGAGGCCTGTTTCTGCAGTGGGTCATTAATGGGCTGTTATGATACATCACAAAGTCAAATTTAATCTTGCATTAATTTATCTATAAAGATTGAAAAGAGCAAAATTACAACTGTATAAAGTGCATTAAAAATATATATGTACTTTAATAACGACCTTGTTAGTACGTTTACCTGAGATAATGAGAGGCGATGAATTAAAAATAAACAAAAGTCACCTTACATCCTATTACATGAATGAGGATGTTATTCTGTAGTCATCTATACTATAATATTATAAAGAGGTAAAGTTTGTGTGTTTGTGGGTAATCTCTGGATATAATGAACCGATTTTCAAAATTCTTACTGTGAATAGTCCATTTATCGGGGAGTGTCATAGGCTATATAGTATCACGCTATGACTAATAGGAGTGGAGCAGTAATGAAATATGTTTAAAAAAGGGACGCGTTTTTTTCGGGGCCTAACGAAGAGGGCACGCACGGGTCAGCTAGTCTTAGAAAAAACATTTATGGATACTTACTAAAACCCACATTTTCATGGTTTTTAGTTAAGCCGAGATAAAATTATCATCTTTAATTGCATCTAAACAGTCCAATATTTTTTTTAGTTCCCAAATATATATTGTTTCATCTACTTACTATAGTTTATACTTTATTGTCTAAGTATAGTTATTCCAACGTGATAATTGTTTTTGTTAAAGGAATATAAATGCCAATAACAAAACAAGTTTTATTGTAAAGTTGATAAACGCTTGCTACTTTAATCTAAGTTAAAACATAAATAAAACCAGAAATAATTTTAGCAAGAATTCATGGGAAACGTCGGTACGTAAATAAACCAGATTATGATCAGCTTTGCGATTATGTTAAATAGTTATTCTCAGAAGTAGAACGAGCATAACCTTTATAAATTTACAAAATTAATTTTAATGCAATTTAGATTCAAAATTTTTAGACATGGGTAATAGAGATTTAGACTATACTGTAGGTATTTGACCAATCAAGAATCCTCTGCGACTTTTGTATTCTCTATGTTAATATAAAAATGTCTGCTCACCTATTTACCCTTAATAAGGTAGCAAACAAACCAACAAACAACGTCACTATGAGGTGCATAATTAAGTAAGAATTAGTTCTATAAATGTAAGTATTGTGCAAGAAGAAATATCTAAGAAATGAGGCTGCAATCCTACCTATTCTGGTTTGCGTCTATTAGCAACTTAATTTGGCTAATCGTTTCTAAGAATATCAAGAAAAACAACGTAACTTTTTAATTTTTTTGCTAAAGTTATCAGATTTATTAATAATAATCTTTAAAAAAATAAAACCATAGCTGTTTTTAACAAAAACGCCGATATTTAAGATCAGACTTTCAACGTGGCAATTAAACCTTAATCGATTGCTTGCTGAATTTTATTCGTCGACAATCTTTTAAGACATTGATTACGAGGAAGAAAGTATGAGTCAGTCAGGTTTTACCAACAGATTTTTATTTTATTGTCTGGTTCATTTAATTATACTGCAACACTTAAACTTATATTAAGGATCTTGTGGTACAAGAATCATTCAACTTCGGGAGTTTGAACTATTTCTTCTAATAGAAGGAAAGTAATAGGGAAGTGAAGGGGAATAAAGGATTGTTTTTGTATTTACATTTCTTGCTGAGATTTTGTATTTTGTATAGGTACTAGTTTAATACGATACTATCGAGAAATAATCGTATAAACCGTATCAGGTGCCCAGTATACTTCCTTGAGGAACCCCGTCAGTTGACGCTAAGATTTTTATAGAAACCTTTACATTATTTATTGTGTAGTATGTCAAAAGATTTTTTGGTAGTACAGAATATTGTATTTGTTCAAATATTAGTTAACTCACACGTAACTTGGCGTGTGTAGCAAACATTAAAGAACAAATATGTATTCAAAATCTTAAGTCAAGTTATGCACAAGGAAACGAGAGTTATGTAATTAAAACGACGGAAATTATTTTGAGTGATTACACACAGATTCATTATAAACTTACTTTGGTAAAAGATGTGAGTGTGAATAAACTAATAAACATTATATCATCGCTTCTTCTGAACTTTAAAAAATCCTGTCATTAAAGTTGGGTAGAGCAGAAATCATAGACAAAAAAATATCATAATAAATCTTAAGCTTAATCGTAATTATAGCCGGTTTTCTACCGTAATATTTTAAGGTGATTTGGTTAAAATAGGTGTTCGTTTCCCTCTCAATGAAAATCTGTGTGTATTGGTTCGGCAACACAGTATCCAATTCCTTTTAATTGAGCAAGTCCTGCTTAGTTCATGTCCAGAAAGCATGGTGTGAATATTTTATATATATTTTTTATATGTATTTTATAAACTTGCCAACGAAGTTCCCAGTGTCTTTTCCGAATGGGATGGAGACTCGTAAAGTACCTAGTAGGAAGTTTATAAGTAAGTATTTATATTTGTAAATAAGAAACACGTAACACCTAAATAAACTCAAAAATGTTTATTTCAGTGACGTTTATTGTACACGTAAATTATCTCTTGCGGTTCATTCTAATAGGTCAGAGGTACTTCAAAGTTCAACAGTGGCTTGCTTAAACTGACGAGATTTTTGTACCAAGGTTGTTACAATAAGGTCAGATTGCAGTTTTACTCAAGATATTTTGCTTGTGTAACTATGAACACTAACACATTGTACTAAAGAAAAACGCTGTAAGAGAATAGAATAAAATTACGAAGTTTCGTAACAGATAAATGAATATTTAAGTATGTTAATACTTTTTTTAAAGTAGTAATAGTTATGTAAAGTAATTAGTAAATAAGAATAAATTAATGTATACGTAGATATCTTCGGAAAATACACCAGCAGATAAACCTTACACCACTTCACCAGAACATGTTAAAGTATGCCAGCATCTCGTCTTTTGATTTTTATAAGTTGTTGATAATTATGTGTGAAGATCCGACTTTGTTGGTTTTGTTTGTGTGTTTTGTCAATTTGAATAAGTGTTAAATGACATAAGTGTCTAAATAATATTTAGTACAATGTAAATTTACGTTTACAGCTTTATTGTCATTGCCCCACATTCTACTTGTGCGAGGAATTTAGCAGTCGCTTTGACACTTCGATGTTTAGTTTGCGAAACCTTGAGTAACAGGGTTGCTGGCAGTTTCTATGCTAATGAAATCATTCATGAAATTTTTTGACTAACTGCCTTTGTTATTTCGAAAAAGTTCGAGTATAGAGAATTAATTTCATTTGTATGAAGTAACTTAGAGTTACAAAATTGCAAGTAAAAAAGTTTCCAACTTACATTTTACAAGTTCCCATGCTGCCGGCAACAATAGACAGAACAGAACAAAAGTTTATTATAAAAAAAACATTTATTATTTATCGAAACAGATATCACGACTAGCTTGTAAAATATCACTTTTATATAAACGAACTTTTTTATTATTAATATTTAAATTTTATTCGTAGCGCGTCAAAACCGCGAATTTGTAGTGAATGGCGAGGCGCGCCGTACGCCGCGAACGTACTGTCTCGGCGGTGAAGACAGAATGAGGCTGCATGCTGTAGGCCCGCTCAGCTGTACAGGAGCCCGCCATCGACCAGAGAGAAAGTTAAGTTATCAAACTCCGTGGTTACGTTCAACGATGACGCTATCTTCCCAAGCGGTTGCGTATTCGATGACAAAATTAAATTTTCGCGTATCCCCAACAATTTATGCGCTACTGACACGCTGAATGTGTCCTACTTTTTATGCTATTTGTTTATTTATACATACATTCACGTGATGTTGACGTATTATGAATATACAATGGTTTTGTTTCACCTTGTCCTTAGGGTGATAAAGTTATTTAAGTTCATAGTGATGAGAAGTGCAAATTTTAATACAGTCTAGAAATCAAGGTAACGCATGATTGTAATGAAATGGCTTCACACCATCGCACTTATTTTGCAGACCTAAATACACACATCAAAAAAGTCTAAGCAACATGCATGATATTACAAATTTACCATTTATATTAATTAATTTCTAAGTATTTACTCACTCAAAGTGTATAGGTAAGTAAACTTTTTTGTTATTGATGACATACTGGCTGGTTGTAAAAAAAAAATTTCGATTATGTTTTGTTTTTTTTCATAAAATTCAAATGACTGCGAATTTGTTTGAATTTGAGTGCATGTTAATTGCTACGTTTTAGTCTTGATTTTATAATTTTACCAACCATTTAAATACAGTTGGCGACAAAATTGAATTGTTAGATATTCTTTACGTCATGGAGCGACGTCATTTGACGGCAGATGAAATGCAAAGAGCTGTAGGGATGTTGCAAGCGGGAAGTAATCAATCTCAGGTATCTCGACATTTTGGTATTCATAGAAGTGTTATTTGTCGTCTTTGGCAGCGCTACAATAATACAGGGGAACCCGCTGAACAGCATCCAGGCCGTAAAAGGAGTACAACCACTCGGCAAGACCGGTACATACAACTGACTGCAAGACGCCAGCCGATGTTAACCGCTCGAGAGATAAGTTTGAGGCTACAAAATTCAAGTGGTGTTGATGTAAGTCCCCAAACTGTGCGAAATCGACTGCATGAGTACGGCCTACGAGCTCGACGCCCTATCAGGTGCCCACCGATACGTCACGGGAATCGCGCTCGTCGAAATGAATGGTGTAGAGAACGCATAACATGGACCCAGGAACAATGGGATAAAATTATGTTTTCCGATGAGTCGCGATTCGGGTTTAGGCCTGATACAAGAAGGGTGCGAGTGTACCGTCGACCCGGAAATACTGAAAGACTCAGGTGCGTTCAGGAAGTTCATCCATACAGCGGCTCAACAGTTATGGTATGGGCGGGTATTATGAAGAACAGGCGAACTGAGCTCGTTTTTGTAAATGGAAACATGAACGCTGAAAATTACGTTGAGGATATTCTCAGACCTTATGTCCATCCATTTGCACAAACCTTTGGCTCCGATTTTACGTTAATGCATGACAATGCGCGTTCACATACAGCTCGGCGAACCAGTGAATACTTGGCAACGGAGAACATCCAGGTATTGCCCTGGCCTGCACAATCGCCAGACCTCAACCCCATCGAGCACGCATGGGACATGCTCCAGAGACGTGTTTTGAAGGACTTGGACGGAGTGACAACAACCCAACAGCTGAAGGATTTGCTACAATTCCATTGGGAGCGAATACCGCAAGATGACATAAACAGTCTCATTAATTCAATGAATAATCGTTGCCGACAAGTTCTGAATAGCAGAGGAGGCCATACTTTGTATTAAATTGTCCTATTCTTTCACAATAAATTCATTTTCTTAAGAAATTTCAATTTGTAAAAAAAAAGTTTAGTTTCTTATGTACCTGTATATTCTAATATTGTTAATTTCTGTTATTAAAAGAACTTATAAAGAAAACAGCTGTTATTTTTACATCATAGAACCCTAAAAATATTATTTTAAAAATAAAATACAACGTTATAATTAAAATAAATGGTAAAATAAATTAATATAAATGGTAAATTTGTAATATCATGCATGTTGCTTAGACTTTTTTGATGTGTGTATATGTTCGCATTGGATGTTTTCCGTGTGGTGACGGAGTAAGAATACAATATGTCACCACCCCATCTCATCCCATGGGTGTCGTAAAAACCGAATAAGGGACTATCCGTAAAAATTATCTTTACGAAATAAACAGAAGGTAAACTTGAAATTAAACCCTGTACCAATCTGTCTGGCCAGTGTGGTATTAGAAGGCCAAGTATCCCTCCGTCATGGGAGGAGGTCCTTCCCTGCAGTGGGACATTAATGGGCTGTTATGATTGGATGTACACCGGCTAATTCCCGAACATGATATCCAAATGCTAACTTGTGTTTTCGCTGGAGTGTTACGGGGTCGCTTCTCAGCATTCCATTAATCGACCATCAAGTTAAAAATAGTATTATAACCCTCGAATGGCTCTTATGACTCCCACTGGTATGGATGTGTTAAAGAGTAAGTTACGCAGAAATTGAAAATACTCTTCTTAACGTAAAAGGGACGGGTCTTTTAATATGTAAGTAGTTAGTCAAAGATGCCTTTGCTGTTAGGTGTTGTACTGTGTTAGAGTAGAGGGTTTTTAATAAAAAAAAATTGGTGATATGCCCATCATGTTGTATGGCGTTGGTATGGCCCCCCGTTGAAGAAAATACTTAAAGAAAAATATAAATTTTTAAAAAAATATAAGAAGTATGGAAACTCTTTGGATCATGACACTTTTTGTCTTCTTCGTGAACGAGCAAAAAGAATGGAACAAGAATGTTATTTTAAATACATAAAACATACAGAAGCTTCTATAATTAATAGCCCCCGGTCATTTTGGTCTTACATAAAATCTAATAGAAAGGGCTCTAATACATTTCCATCACTGATTTATTACGAGGGTCAATCAGCAGATATTGGTGATGAAATATGTAATCTTTTTGCTTCCCATTTCCATTCAAACTTTCTTGCCGCTTCCCGGCACCCTTCTCCTAATCTAACACTTGAGGTCAATGTACAGAATTCCATAGGTGACATAGAAATTAATCAGGATTCACTCCTAAGGCTACTGAAATCCCTTGACTTAACGAAAGGAGCAGGGCCTGACAAAATAGTTCCACAATTTATTTCATCATGTGCATCGAGCCTGATTGCACCTCTTACCATTCTTTATAAAAGATCAATTGCTGAAGGACTTGTACCTAAAATTTGGAAATCCGCGTTAATAACACCCATACATAAGCATGGCAGCAAAAACGATGCAAAAAACTACAGACCCATATCCAAACTCTGTATTTTTGCTAAAATTTTAGAAAAAATAGTGTATAATCAAGTATACAACACGATATCTTCATCCTTAATCACTGAGCAGCATGGCTTTTGAAAGAACGATCAACGCTATCTAACTTACTTTCTTTTACAGATTTCTTTACTTTAAACATGGATGCTGGTGGTCAGGTAGATGCAGTCCTCACTGACTTCAGTAAGGCATTTGACCGAATTGACCATCAAATTCTCCTACAAAAGCTTCTCAATGCTGGTACGAGTATACATGGCAATCTTTATCGATGGTTCGTCTTCTATGTTGAAAATCGATCTCAGGCAGTGGTACTGAATGGTTTTTGTTCTACCTGGTGCGATGTCCCTTCTGGCGTGCCGCAAGGATCCTTACTTGGGCCTCTTTTATTTAATATTTTTATCAACGACCTTAGTCAACATATAAGACATTCGGAATTTCTACTATATGCTGATGATGATGAAAATATTTGGAAAAGTAAATTGTTTGGATGATTGCCGGCTTCTTCAAAATGATTTAAACAGCTTTCAACATTATTGTCATATTAATAACCTAGATTTAAACGTTTCCAAGTGGTGTTTTGTTATTTTTACCCGCAAAGTAAAAGTAGTAAAATTTAAATACACTCTTAAGGGGCAGGAGTTGCAACTGGTCGATGAGGTACGAGATCTTGGTATTTTTCATGATGCCAAGTTAACGTATGAGAAGCATATAGACCACGTTGCCAAAAAGGCCAACAAAGCGTTGGGCTTTGTTCTTAGATCCAGCTCCCAATTTACCAACTTAAAAGTAGTGAAAATTCTTTACTGTTCTCTAGTGCGTAGCATCCTCGAGTATTGCTCTCAAGTATGGAATCCTCAATACAAAATCTATATCGACCGACTTGAGTCAATTCAGCGTAGGTTTATGAGGTACCTGCAATACAGGTCTCAAACCTATGACCCTTGTTACGAAGCAAGATGTCGAAGACACCATATCTTACCACTGTGCGAAAGAAGAAAGTTTTCGGATATTGGATGCCTAGTTAAAATCGCCCAAAATGAAATTGATTCTCCCGATCTATTATCCAAAGTCACACTTAGGGTACCTAACAGGATGACCAGACTTCAAACCTATGTAGATGTTCCCCAGAGCTCGTCAAACTACAGGCAGAATGCGTTTTTTGTTAGATCCGCCATAGAGATCAACAAGCTAGTGACCCAGTTTAACTGTGACTTTGATTTATTTAACACAAAACCACATGTTTTTCTTAACAGCCTAACAAATTCCTGGTTTGGTTCTCAAACTGTGTAGATATCTTATATCTTATATGTATGCTTTTTTGTTTACTACATTTTTATATGTAACTTTTACATGTAACTTTTGTTTACCTAATAGTATAAGTTCTTATAACGTAACATAGATGTTTAACTGCGAAAACATCTAAATGGTGATTAGTCTTTAATTAGTTTATAACATTAGTTAAGTAACACTGTATGTTTTCCTAATAAAAATAAAATAAAATAAAAAATAAATGTCAGATCTCAAACTCAAATATTTATTGCTCTCCATACGTAATGTATGTCTCTCCCTATATGTTCTCGGCTTAGAATGACAAAACACGGGTTATGTGGAAGTTTTTAATGAGGCAAAAACCGCCAGCAGGTTTTAAAACCAGCCTTTCTCAAAGAGTGAGGATCGACGACTTAAAACAAGGAATCTACAGCTCCCGGTAAGTTTTGGATAATCACGATTTCGCAAAGACAAGTACATGTGTAGATAATCCTTTAGTCAGCATACGATGCTCTCTGTGTTACATGAGAGAAGGATGAGAAACAGTCTAACATTTTGATTTTTAACAAGGTTTGTATATCAATACAGTTGTTAGACAAGACAACATAATAGCAATATTAACTATACAGCGTACAGGTTTGTGGGTCAACATTTATCCTCAGAACAAATTCAATCACTATTAGATAATTATTACTTATAGAACCTGTTCCAATATTGATTTGAATAAATTATGGTCTGGCAACTATAGACATCTAAAGGAGGTATCTACAAAAACTAACATACGTATCGAATTGATAACCTCCTTTGCTTTTTTTAAAAAAGGAATCATAATCCCGTACGGTCACAGAGTAAAACTAGATGGTGTCACTTCCCTATCTCATTCCATAAGTGCGAAAAAATCTTCAACGGTTAAAGATGCTGATATAATCTATAATATGGATGGATGGTAACGACTAAGACTAATATGTATGGAATGCTTACAGTTACACATTTTGCACTGTATTTATTCTAAATTAATTTCTGTCTTTATATTTTTTTTTATTATTATTGTTAGCTCGACACCCGTGGATGCTCAGGGTCCAACTGAAAATCAGCGCTAGGATCTCAGGTCTCTTGAGTCCTGGCATATGCTGAGTTGGATACCTATTTGGTACACGGGGTGCATGTTTTATTGTTTTTGTGTTTACTTTAAATTGCTGTCTTATTTAACTTGTACTTTTAATTTTATTGTTATTATGTGCCTTGGTTACCAAATAAAATACTTTTCTTTCTTTCTTCTTTATAAAAAAATAAAGAAGGTTAATACCTAAAAATCTACGTCAATTTGTGGTTTGAAAGTATTATAAAAGCGAGATTTAACCGCCCCGACACCATTGACGATATCGTTGAGCTGAGGTATATTGGCGGTAAATGTCCGTCGGACGTTTAGGATGGGATTACCTTTCTGAGGGCTTACCTAAACCCTCCGACTTAATCTAGTATGAAAGAACGTGTGGTTTAAGTCAGGCCCATAATCCTAGCAGCCTTGAAATCCGTTTAGTATTTCCACACGTTTTAAAACAAGGAATTATTGTAGCGTAGTCCAGTTATTATCATAAATAAGTACAGTTATTTAATATTATGATATGCATGAAATAATATGTAGGTATGTATGTCCATAAACATTGACATGTTGAATATAACCAGCATTCTATATTATCAGTATTATGTAATACACGGGTTAATATTTATTCGACTGTGAGTGCTGACCGTGCAACTTTCTCTCTTGCGAATGTATATAGGTATAAGAAAAGTCATATGTGATAAAGGTACATAATTATATGTAAGTACATATGCGTAGGTAGTCTTGGATGTGAGATCCTTTTCAAATTTAACTTTTTAGGACTAATTCTTTGGCTTGTTTATTTGATACTGGCCATTTATAATTCCACGGATACTTCATCTTTCTGGATAAACAAAAAGTGTACCTAACTTTAACACAAATTGTAGATACTTGTCACGAAATTTTATCAATATAAGCATGAATGAGTTTAAGTACTTAGTACGCGTAGTGGTTCAAAAATAATGTGTAGTAAATATTGACTTTGATGACCAGTAATATAATATGTTTTGCTATTCTCAATAAGATAATTTCTCTTCAGTGTCTTCTTATGACAAACTCTAGATGGCGTAGGTAGAGTTAGTTGCATCAGTTTCTTGTTGTAACCTATTCCAATTACAAGTGCTAAAAAAGAAACAGAAAAAAGAACGTAATGGGACTTCCAAAGCGATGCAGCCTACAAAAAGCCACTACAATTAAAAATATATTGTTAACAGTTTACACCCACCATAACTAATTAACAAAATAGCAAGGTAATAGTTGCGAATGTCAAGTTGAGTAAAATAACGTTCGTTCGCACTTAATTACCTTGTAGCCGTGACAATAGTGATCAAGGACTTAAATAGACATTTTCCTTTTATTGTTATTTCAATATTGTTTTATTAACACTTCAATTAATAAAAGTATTTAATTGTATTGCTTACTTTGTAACTAATAGAGAAAATACGAAAGAAAGAGTATGAAATAAAGTCCTTAGGATTTTTATAAAACTAAAAGATGGCTTTATGTAGTCTATGTCTATGGCTCGAATAAATAGCCTAAAATTGTCCTGTACAAGATTCTTGCAAATGTATTAAATTAACACAAAGCACAGGAATATAATTTATGGTGGAGAGTCCTCAGTTCTACCACAGTTCGCGTGAAGTATTTGTTCACACAAAAATAGGACAATAATTTTGGGATTGTTCAATTCTTTGAGCGTTTCACAATTTATTGTCTTCAGCCTCTTCAGATATTTTTTCTGTTAAAGTACCCGCAACATTGGGCTGGATCTTTAGAGGGAAGTTCTCTTTTTAACAAAGGAGGCGAAAATAATTACCATAAATAAGTAATGTACCACTTCAATAAGTAATGTTCTACACATAAATTTTACAGTTATTGGGTATGACAATAATTGTTACTCAAAATAAGTCTTATTACGTAAGTGCCAATTATTGATTTCTTGAGCGAAAGTTGTTGAAGCTTCCAAACCGGGTAATTTCATTCAGTGTTATAAAACAAAATGAGATTACTTTTTAACAGATGTTAAATCATTACCGTTGTGTTAATTAAATTAATAATCATCATCATCATCATAACAGCCCATTAATGTCCCACTGCAGGAACGGGCCTCCTTCCGTAACGGTGGCATACTTGGCCTACTAATTCTACGCTTGCCAAACGGATTGGTATAGGGTTTAATTATAATGATCAAAAAATAATAAATTTCAAAAAAGGTTTAAAGCACTGTTTCATTACAGGCTTTTTAAATAGTTTTTTAATTTGTGTTCATGATCATAAATGTTTGCAAAGTTCTAAGTGTTTTGGATTCATACCTAATAAGTATGTAATTATAGAAAAGGATTTATGTAACTATGTTATTTCGCAAGTTTTTTTTTATTTTGGGACTTGGCGTCTAGTGTAAATTGTAATGTGTAAGTATGTAGTAGTACATTAATAATTATTTTATATAGAAAAAATATGATACGAAAAGATATTACTGTCATTCATGTTTGAATATTTTAAAGATATTTTAAATTTATAAAACTTGAATTAAACCGACATTTATAATCGAGACTTAAAAAAATTAAAAAATAAAAGATGATATTTAAGTATGGTTCCTAGACCTTGACTTGAAATACATTCGATAATAAAAAAATAAGTAAAATAAGTGCTAAACTGGATTCCAGCTTCTATTTTTTATATTTTTATAGTTATTTTTTATATTTATCGTATCATTTAATATTGTATTATGTTAATTTAATGTTATGTAATAATTGGTTTATTATGCGTTTGTCGCATTTTGGGTGTGTCTATGATAGTTTTATCGATAAAGATGCTATAATAAGATGTTTAAACTATTAATTTTATTTTTATTATTCGGTAAGTATTGGATGCAGTGTGGTGACGGAGTAAGAATACAATATGTCACCACCCCATCTCATCTCATGGTTGTCGTAAAAACCGACTAACCTTTACCAAATAAAAAGAAGGAAAAGTTGAAATTAAGCCCTATACCAATCCGTCTGGCCAGCGTGGTATTAGTAGTCCTTCGTCCCGGGAGGAGGCCCGTCCCTGCAGTGAGACATTAATGGGCTGTTATGATTGGATGCAGTGTTGCGTTCCTTTTGGTATTCAGCAAGTTCTCATTAAAAATGTCTTGTCTTTTGTCAATGGATTTATGAAAATGAGGGCTGCCATACTTTATTCATGCTTCATTTTTGATAAGTGCCAAAAAGGTTGACATCATTCGAATGTTCTCTGGAGTTTTCATCGTTTTTATTAAACATCTAGAAAGGATGAGAAACAAAACATCTTTTTATGTACTACTAGCTGACCCGTGCCCACTTCGTTAGGCGGCGAAAACAACGCGTCACGTCATATTTCATTACTGCTCCTATTAGTCATATTCAACACAGAAAGAATTTTTAATATCGGTTCAGTAGATCTAGAGATAACCCCCTACAACGTCACAAACATTCAAACACACAAACTTTACCTCTTTATAATATTGTATAGATTGATCACAGCGGAAAAGATTATGTTATGGAATTGTCTCAGACCTATCACTTATGCTACGTCACCCTCCGCATAAAGTTGGTTAATTTCATAGTAATAGATTTTTAATTTTACAAGATACTACCTAGGTACGTATCATTGCTGTTCACTTCCAAGCAGTAGTATGCAAATGTTCCAGGATGGCATACGTACCTAATAAGAAAACAGTTAGCTTTATGTAAGTAAAGCAACTAGTTTTTCTGCAACTGATAAGCACTAACGGAAAGCTTATCATCTAGCGAGAGAATTGATGATCTTGTTACTATTTTACATCCATTCATCCGTATCAGCCTATGGGCGTCCACCGCTGGATATTGGCCTCCTCCACACGTAAAAAAATAAGAATGAATAATAATAATAGAGACTGATTATCACGACAGGTATCTGGTAGTCTCCTTCCATAGCCCAATAACCTATCCACCGAACATACTCATCCATAGAGATGCACTACAATAATTTTTGCACTCGGCAGGGACTATCTCTAGATGTATTCCTTTCTTGCCCGTGTTACTACCAGTTCTACTACCAGTAGTAATACTGTTAATTTTTTTACCTTTCTTACTACTGCAGTAGTAAGTTGTCAGAATGGTAATTATAATTTACCCGTGTTACTACTGCTCTTCTTTCCTTGACGGTGCTACTACCAGTAGTAATACCAGTAATTTGTTCTTCCTTCTTACTACTGCAGTAGTAAGTTGTAAGAATGGTAATTACAATTTACCCTTGTTACTACTTTTAATAAAAGGAAAAGAAAAGGAAATATTCAAAATAAAAATAATTATTTATTTAAAATGGGCAATGCCACAGATTAGCTTAACATTTTTAAATGAAAAAAATTACTTATAGTTAACAAAAAAGTTTTGTATTCTTAATAACAAAAAAAACCGATAAGTAGTAGGAAACCAGTTGCATAATGTTTTGTTATAATTTTTTTTTTAAATGTCTGATATTGTTTTGTTTCACATGTTTTGTTTTTTTTGGTTTTTTTTTCAATTATGCACACAGAGAATTGAAATATTTGAAAATGTCAAATGTGCGAAAGAAAGTGTAAGAACCCTCTTAATTTTAGGAAAATATTGTTACCGAAGATAAGATAACTAATGTTTATCCTTTGGGTACGGAACCGTAAAAATGTATATTTTTAGGGTTCCGTACCCAAAGGATTAAACGGGACCCTATCACTAAGATTTCGCTGATGTCTGTGTGTCACCTCAGGCTGTATCTCTCTCTAGCTATCGCAACTTTTCTAACGCGTAACCTATAGAGATTTCTTTATTAATTAGTTGCATTAGGATATTTTGTATATTCTCATCATTTAATATAATTCGCTTTCTCCTTAAGTTAAATTGCTTGGCAACGATTTTAATAAAGCTATCATCCTTAATTACATTTAACAACCTCATTAAAGTTTTGTTATTTTTGTTAACGTACTTATTTAATTTTGAATGATAGCCTTCGAGAACATTGTTAGTTCGATGTCTCATGCCAAAGACACTTAATAAATTTAAATATTTCTCTCTAATCCACATGCGTTGTATGTATTTTATAAATTTTTCCAGGGTAGGCAGGTATTCACTTTCTGTTTTTATGTATGCCCACCCTTCCAAAAGCATTTCTGAGGGTAAGAGTGGTAATACGGCACATAGCGAAAGTATTCTGTTTTCGGCTTTACATCTTGATTTACCCACTAATGCTTCAGCTTTTCTCCAAACACAACGTTGCCAATGAAAATAGCAACCAACAATTTTTATGGACGGAAACTTAAGTAAAAGCGCGTTAATATTAGCAACCTCAAAGTCGCAGTGAAATATTTCTGGTTTGAATTGAGGCAGCTGTGATTGTATCATATCGTACATTTTTTCGTAAGCAATCTGAGTCTTATAACATAATAAACCGAATATAATGGGTACTACTTTCGTTGTAGTGGCAGTACTTCCGATATCGCCATGAATGCTGACGAGTTCTTTAAATGGTGGCGGACATGCTTTGAATGTCGCGTCTATGAAAAATTCAGTTATATTATGTATGACTTCTCTTGCCTCTGAGGTACAAAATAAAAGTATACGATCACCTTCAAAACAGTAATCAGCAAGAACCATATTATAAAAGTTTTTAGGTACTTGTACCTCCTCTGATTTATTAAAAACTGTTTTCATAACAGCAGATGTTTTGTTACGAACATCGTACAGTGAATGTTGGATGTTTGTAAAGGACGGAAAATTCCTAGCCGAGTTAATACCCTCTTCAAGTACAAATCTCTTTAATGTTCGGTTGTACAATTTTGTTATCGGTTTATCACTTTTAGTAACTGTATCCTTTAATTCCGCTATAGACATTGCAATTTTGTTCTTCTCCAAATCAGGCTTGCATAAATGACCCATTTTTCGTATCACAGAGTTGCCCTGTGTAAATTAGCATTGGTCAGCGAAGGAAATACATCATATTTTTTTAATTTAGGTAAGTAAGTATATAGGTAACGGTTTACTTACTTGCAACGTTAAACTTCCAGAGCATTTGTCTTTTGTGAAATATGAAGCGCATCTCCATATAACAGACCCGTTCTTATAAAGTTTTAGTTTGTAATACTGATGTCCGTTACATATTAGTATTGTTCCTCCTTTTCTTTGTATAAATTTAATATCTTCAATATCTCCACTCATAATAATAATAATTAATTATTTTATTATACAAGACAAACAATAAACTATAATTTTCACACAGATCTATGACACATGATGACATGTGTATGTTTTTCCTTTTCCTCAGGCGTAAACCAAGAAGAATGAATCATATTTATCAAATGAGTTTTAATTACAATTTATTAAAAGTAGTAACAAGGGTAAATTGTAATTACCATTCTTACAACTTACTACTGCAGTAGTAAGAAGGAAGAACAAATTACTGGTATTACTACTGGTAGTAGCACCGTCAAGGAAAGAAGAGCAGTAGTAACACGGGTAAATTATAATTACCATTCTGACAACTTACTACTGCAGTAGTAAGAAGGAAGAACAAATTACTGGTATTACTACTGGTAGTAGCACCGTCAAGGAAAGAAGAGCAGTAGTAACACGGGTAAATTATAATTACCATTCTGACAACTTACTACTGCAGTAGTAAGAAAGGTAAAAAAATTAACAGTATTACTACTGGTAGTAGAACTGGTAGTAACACGGGCAAGAAAGGGGATGTATTATGTATTATATATTGTGCATTCAGAGTTGGTATCAGCCCTGTGAATCAATTACCAGATTAAATATCTCTTACAGGGCCTCCACGTCTTGGCTTCGGTCCGATGTATGCCTTCCAAAGAACCGGATATCCGATAGACCCGAGTATTATGGAAAAGAGAGACATAATAATAATGTTTGTATATCACATAAAAAATAAGAAATTATTAATCCGCTATCCGGCTTAAATAATAACACTAAAAGAGTTAAGAAAGACATAATCAAGAGTTAACAAAAGTAAACAGTATTACGTCTGGTTCCATTTAAGAACATACTCGTATTCGGTTTAAAACAATATTGACAAAAATTTCACTTTCGTCGCACGTGGTATTGTGTTGTGACGCATAAGGCTTTCTTACAAGTATTACATACATACAATACATACTTAAATGTATGTATAAGTATGTATTGTATGTAGTACACATTCATATTAACAAAGTGGTAACATTAGTTAAGCTTTCGTGTTCAAGTGAACAAAAATAACTGTAATGTACAAAACTAACTTTCAGTTTTTGTTTTTGCTTTTGCAGTTAGTATGAAATTATGACTTGTTATTGGAGTTGGTTTTCATTTGGATGGCGTAGTGTGTACTTAGTAAGAATAGCCTATCGCCCGCGCAAGAATGCAGCCGTTTAGCGAGGCACTGCAGATATAATACCAGAGACTCCAAAAAGCGACGAAGGCGACGTCTTTATTTAAGTGGGTGGACTCTGATGAATGAGGGTGGCACAGAACCACGCAAAGTGCAGATATTTGAAGGAGAACTATGTCCAGGACTGGATGTCCATTGGCTGATATGATGAAATCCTACAATATCTTAAGGGATTTTTTCTTAGGGGGTTCAGATGTGTCGAAAGCCCAAAAACTCGAAGCATAGTGTACCGACTAAAACATTTTCTATGTATATATATTTTTTTTATGATGGAAGTCAAACGAGCCAGCAGGTCACCTGATGGTAAGTGATCACCGCCGCCCATGGAAACCCGCAACACCAGAGGAATCACAGATGCGTTGCTGACCTTTAAAAAGGGAGTACTTGTTTCAGACTCAACAATAAAGAGTCCGGACTACGAAAAGACTGAAGAGATTACACGCGCAAGCATTGCACCATTGCTTAACAGTTTATACCCTTTATCAATCAGTAGTTGCAACGCAGTCTTAGTACAAAATCTAAGATCCTATAATAAATACAGTTCGTGTATGTAAATAGTGGATCGTGATTGGTCTCATTCTGTACCAGGATTTATTCTGATGCCGCAAAACATTGCGAAACACGCCCATTTTAATGTTAGAATTACGGAACAGTTGATTGTCTTGAAATAACTTCGTATTGCACTCTGTTTGTGTAAATATGATAACTATGTAATGTCATGTCCTATTATCATCATTATATGAATCAATAGAGGTCCACTGTGGTATAAAAGCCTTTTCCAACTGTTTCATTTGTCAAACTGTCTCTCTCATTAATTATCTACATTGATCAGGTCGTCGGTCTACCGCTAAAGAGGTGGGCCTACCAGAGTTTAAAGGTTAAATATACTTTGGTCTCTACACCAACAGCACATGGCAGGGTATTTTTGGCCCTTAGTGGGCAACCGCTGGATAGGTCGGTGAAGTTATAATGAAGCAGTACCAGCGGCCTCTCCGGATGGCGGAGAAGCCCCACACTACCTCAAGGTCTTCCCCGGAGTTTGAGATGTGCGTACAGGCATTTTCCCTGCTCAAAAAAAAAACAAAAAAGGGTATTTTTGGCAGGAGTAAGTACTAAAAGATCTCACTTTTCGTACTTTGATTTGACTGACTTCTCGTAAATAATGCCAAAATGCATAAGATAAAATGAAATTCAGAATAAACAATATTTTATGATTATTCCTTATACAGCTTTTAATATGGTTATACAATTTAAGACCTACTTATAAAATCAAAGTATGGGAAAGCCCATGGTATAAAAGATGAGAAAGTTACCAATTGACTAAAAATTTCAAAAAAATGACATCATAGCAATGTAGTACGAACGACATTTGTTGGTTTGTTTTGTACTCAGTAAGCTCCTGTATTTTATATTATGCACGGCAATATGTCCGCGTGGTGACGGAGTAAGAATACAATATGTCACCACCCCATCTCATCCCATGGGTGTCGTAAAAACCGACTAAGGGAATAACCGTAACTACTATCTTTACGAAATAAAAAGAAGGAGAACTTAAAATTAAACCCTATACCAATCCGTCTGGCCAGCCTGGTATTAGTAGGCCAAGTAACCCTCCGTCACAGGAGGAGGCCCGTCTCTGCAGGGGGACATTAATGGGCTGTTATGATGAAATATTAATGTCTTATTTTATATCTTATTAGCGGAACGCCACTTCTACTCAAGAGTCGTACGAGAAGCGATTGAAATCAAAAAGCATAAGACTTTCAATCGAGAAGATGGTTAGTTATCCGCGACATGGAATCCAGTGATGCAAAAAACATTACCTCACTTTGATTCGCAATCGGTGAAACATCAGAATAGGGACACGGTTAGTGTTGTGTGCAAAATGAGGGTAGAAAGAAAATATTCTACCTCGGAGACGGAGTTGTGACATCGCTGCATCAGTCTACTCGTGACCACGGCTGGTGTAACCTGGCCGAAACGTCGAGAGCCTCAAAGGTAAATATTACTTAATATTTACTAAATAATAATAAATCGTGTTAATACCCGTGTTAATAATAACTATACGAGTACGTTTTATAGATTTTTCATGCGAGAAATTTTGCTTGTTCAATCATACTAAAGACATGTCTTTAGTATGATTGAACAAGCAAAATTTGCGACCATAACATTATCTAGGACTAACGACCAAGATGATGTACAATACATTAAAAGTATGTGAAATGCATACAAAACCATACAAAATATATAAAATAAAATATTGGTAGTTAGGTGTATTGTCTAGTTAGGCGCTGTCAGGGTCAGTTAACTACAAGAGAAGGGACAATCGTTGGGTGAACCAAGGATGCGCGTGAGACGCCGTCGTGACGCACACCATCATTGTTGCCATACGAACATCTATAACTCTGCCTAATTGTGGTTTACTATTATGTTAAACAACATTATATTTTACTAGCTGATACTAGCGCGTTGTATAAGTAGCTTAAATGTTATTCTACAGCCTAAACTACCTCTAGTCCAAATTTCATCAAAATCCATTCGGTAGATTTGCGTAAAAGAGTAACAAATATCCATCCATCCTCACAAACTTTCGCATTTGTAATATTAGTTGGATTAGTAGGATAGTATAGTTACGACGACCTCTGTAGTTTCAATTCCCGCTTACAGGTTTTATTGGAGGCAAAAACTTCATATTTTGCATTGGTCTTAAAGTAATGTGTTTATTTATTTATAGAAAATTTACCAAGTGTCTGCTCTTATTATTTTATATAATACTAGCTGTGCCCGCGACTTCGTCCGCGTGGAAAAGTGACTTTACGCAGTAATTTTAAATACATATTAGTATGTTTAGTTTTATTGATGGTCATTGCGAAGCAAAGGCTTACGGGAAATTGAGTTCTTTTAAATTGGAAGGGGAAACTATTGGGTAATAAGGGAATGCGTGGAATAAAAACTCTTTCACTTCTTCCACACTCCGATAATATTTCAGCCTCAATGACATTTTGCTGAAGGTTAATGACCTTAACACGTGCACCATTGTATAATTTTGGAGGACTTAAATTACGCAAGAGAATGATTGGTACACCAACCTTTAGCGAAATGCTGTGTGCTGGAAAACCAGAAGCATTCAACGAATTTAAAAATTCCACTGGAAAATTAGTGGCTTTCGTCCTGATCAACCATTGAGTTGATTGCTAATAAGTGACGACATTACCAACAATTTCAGAAATAATTTTTGCATTAATAATATTGGCGTGATCATTCCTAGGTGTTAAAATTGCCCGCTCACATAACCAGGAATTTTCTTTTTGTGTTATATGGGCGTTTTTCCATAAACACTGTATTAAGTCTTCTTCACTGGTGACCAGAGAGCAAAGGCTGGGTGGCAAAATAATTTTAGTCTGATTTTCGGGAACTTTTCCGTTTCCTATATCAAGTAAGATAGTAGAAAATTGTTGCGCTTGAAGATTATCACTCAAGCGCCCTCATATTTAAAGTTAATTCTAACCTAACGATATGTCGCCAAAAACAAAAGACCTCTTCAAAGAAGCGTTCACTTCGTCAGCTCTTATGCCCCTACTAACAACTGGCAAGACTGGCGAAACTCTCCACAAAACACAACAGTTACCCCACCCATAACTCGTTTACTTCTGCGCAAATTTGTTAGTGTCCTATCAACTGGCTCTATAGTTTTCTTATGAGCCATAGTGCACTCATCCCATACAATTAAACAGGTATCTTGCAGCACTTTAGCTTTGTCGCTATTGGGTGACACACCACACACGGGAGTTTCAATGCAATTTAAATCCAAAGAAATTTTAAATGCAGTTTTGCCACCAGGAAGTAATGTTGCTACAATACCTGAAGATGGCACCGCTAAGGATTTTTTTCCCATTCTTCTAATTTCCGCTAGAATCCCTTTGGGTAAGATTTGTTTTCCCTGTTCCACCAGGAGCATCGAGAAAATATACTATGCCCTCTTCGTTTATTACTGCTCTTGTTACGGTATCATAAACACATTTCTGTTCTGTAGTTAGCCTAGGAATATTATTATTAAGGATTGAAGATAGTTCAGCTGCACTATATCCTGTTTCTTCAATATATTACCGGTTGAGTCTAGGCTGGATTGGAATTACACAACTACACTGGCTCATGTAATCCATATTGTTACCACCTTCTGTGCTAACAACTTCTTGAAAAGATCTCATACATACAAAAAGATTCGTCGGCATGGGATTCGAACCTCATTACCCAGCTCCTACTGTAACCGTTTGTCTATGTACGACTTTCAAATAGGGGAACGAAATTTAAATTCATTCAACATCGAACTAAAACCATTTTTCATGACCCCTGATTTGTATTGGACTGTTCTAATAAAGAGATCAAGCGATATCTCGACTAACACTTATCCGATTTTGATGAAACATACCTCAGTTTAAGCCCAATAAAAAAGGCTACAATACAATGTATTGGTCTTTAGATTATATTAATACGTTTTAAAGATGTGCGGTAACAAACAGACAGACAGACAGACATTAATTCTAAAAATTGTGGTTTCGTGCTTTTTGACATTTTTCTAGATTTTATAGATAATTTTTATCTGAATTTTCGAAAAGAACAGACATTTCGACCTCTACAGTTTTATTATAGTATAGATAGATAGATAGATATAACACATACGATTCATGGTTAATTTTTTTTTAAATTTAAAATGAATAACTTATAATTAATAGCACGTAATTAGATTATTTACAAACTCAATTGAGTATGATTACTACTGGTAACCCCATCTCGTGAACAAAAGAAACAAAATTTAAATTCATTCAACATCGAACTAAAACCATTTTTCATGACCCCTGATTTGTATTGGACTGTTCTAATAAAGAGATCAAGCGATATCTCGAGTAATACTTATCCGATTTTGATGAAACATACCTCAGTTTAAGCCCAATAAAAAAGGCTACAATACAATGTATTGGTCGTTAGATTATATTTATTCGTTTTAAAGATGTGCGGTAACAAACAGACAGACAGACAGACATTAATTCTAAAAATTGCGGTTTCGTGCTTTTTGACATTTTTCTAGATTTTATAGATAATTTTTATCTGAATTTTCGAAAAGAACAGACATTTCGACCTCTACAGTTTTATTATAGTATATATAATATGTATAAATGAAATCATGCTGCATTATTTTGGGGTATGAAGAGAATACTAGAACAACATGTACCTACTACAACCCAGTCGATTTCGTTCTTCAACTCTTGCAAAACATTATTTCTTTTTTTATAAAAAAAATGTCAAGGGATCTTTTATAAACACTAATTTCACCAGGATAATGATTTGTGGGTCAGACATGAAATTAGCCTGTGTGATATCAACCCTTCTTGGAATCCGCATAATTCGACTAACATGCCACAATATTATTACAATTTTACTGAATTCAAGGAAAGGCAAATGCTCCCTTCAAAATCCGGTTCACGATGTGCATGGAATAACCAAAGAGTATTTACTTGAAGGAAAACACTGTCGGAGTATTTATAAAGGTTATCATAGATCTAAACAGTACGATGAAAATCTTTAAACGTCTCTTGAACTCGAGTTAAAATATACAGAAATGTCACGTTTTATTTGCAATGTATTGTTTCTATAAATAGATGTAAATATTATAAAATATGTACTTAGGTTGTTACTTGTAATAAACTTAGTTAAATATTGATGAAATATAAATTAAAAAAGTACAAATATTTTATTTTGGGAGGGATTAGGTCATTTATTTTTATTCTTTTATTAAAAAGACTATTCACGAATTAGGGACGAGTCGCGTTTCTAAAAGTATAAAAAATATGTAACAGGAGAATCGATTAAAAATAGATACGGTCGGATTGGTAGGACTAAGGGCCAGATTCAGAGACCGCACTTTGACTTTACTTTGAAGGAAAGTTCGACTTTGATACAAAAACGAGATATAAGGCCCAGATTCAGAGTCGTGACTTTACTTCCTTTCAAAGTAATCTTCCCAAAGTAAACTTTTCATGCGAAAAGATTACTTTAATGTTTTTCAAATTCAGAGATAATAACTAGACTTTGCTAAAGTAAAGTTAAAGTGCGGTCTCTGAATCTGGCCGTAGGACAGACTGGACTGGCTATAGCGATAAATTTAGATTTTAATAGAACTAGATTATTTATAGACATAGTTTAAAAAGTAAATTAATAAAATATTTATTATCCATAGAGTATCGTTACAAGATATTTTTCATTTTGTCACAAGTTCATTGACCCGGAACCTCGGTGTCACGATGTACAGGACTTGCTGTGAACTCACATTTATCTTTTTCTTAAATATGAGTTTATTTGTGAGTTTAGAATAGGATATTGTACAATGTTTGATTGCCTCAAGTCAAACGGTAATTGAAGATCATTTTGTCATTCTAAGTTATTTATATTTATTAATGTCTTATTCTAGAGAAAGGTTTTATCCCCTGATGAAAATATTGGCTTCCAATTGGTTGTTACATCGTTTTGTCAAGTATTTTTTTCAAAATCAATATTACATATTATGTCACTGTTTCCTTTGGTAGTCCTTATGATACGGACATGATGATATGGTGTCTGGTATATTCTTACTATTGACTCTTTGAGTCGTGGGAAAAAAGTGACTTGTTTTCAAATGGTGGTAAATAACAAAGTAAGTTGGCAGTTGTTAAGGAGTAACCAACTCATCTTATTTTAGGCATCGTGAAAAGTGTTTCAGAATTTCGCAGCTTTCTACAAACTTTGGTCACAAAACTTCACATAAAACCCTTTACTAACATACGTAGTTACTTGCACTATGTATTATAATATAGTATTAGGGCTGCAGAAACACTCGGCCCACTAATACATAATAATATTACTACCCGGTCACATTATCTTGAGACCTCGCTGGAATGCGAATTTCCCGCCCCCGTTGTTTTCACCTCCCCGCGCTCGCCCTTCTGTACGCTAAGGCCGACTCGACGTGACGTTATCGACACTAGGTCTCGAGATAATGTGACCAGGTAGTAATATTATTATGTATTAGTGGGCCGAGTATTTCTGAAGCCCTGGTAAATAATGCTTAATTTTTTTAAAATTTTAACGTTAATTATTGTATATTAAACGTTACTAATTGGACTGCACATAAATAAAAAGGCTATTTTAAATGTCTATAACATGTTTTTCTAAACAATTAACATCAAAAAGAAATTAATGGGAGTCACGTTGAAATTCTATTTTAATTTTGATTTAAACCTTTTTATTGTGAATTATTGAAATTATAGCAATTAGGATTTATTTAATGACTTGTATGAGCCATCGAAATCTTTATTAAACCTCTTTTCTGTTTTGTAATTATGTGAACTTCTATTTTTAAAATAAAACGTTTTTTAACTGATTTTATTTTGTTTTTTTATACCCTAGTGCGGGATTTGGCTTTTTTACCGTATAATAATCTATACTATGCATAAAATTTATAGAAAGGTTTGTACCCTGTCTTTCGACCTGAAATTAATGGACACAGAACAACAGGGCTCAGGACAATAATCTGAGGATCGCGTAATAGATGTCTTGTCATTTTGACGAAATAAAAAGAAGGAAAACTTGAAATTAAACCCTGTACCAATCCGTCTGGCCAGCGTGGTACTCATAGGCCAAATATTCCTCCGTCACGGGAGGAGGCCCGTCCCTGCAGTGGGACATTGATTGGCTGTTATGATGACGGGAAATAATCATTTATCTATTTATTTCCTTCCTTCACGTTTATTGAACTCATCAACAACGTGAGCAAGATGTGATCAGTAATAAATAATTGTCTATTGATAAATGTTGTTTACGATGGAGGTTTGATATCTACAGAATTTATTCAACCTGATCAATGACCTATTAGTGCGACGACCCCATGTGATTGTTTTTGTTTTTTTTTCATTTACAGCTTTTTAATGGATGGACGTTCATCCCAGCCGTGGGCCAGAGATGGATGTAAAGTTGGTTTACGTATAATAACGCTAGACAGACAAATTAGTTATCCGTGTGGTGACGGAGTAAGAATACAATATGTCACCACCCCATCTCATACCTTGGGTGTCGTAGAAACCGACTAAGGGACTATCCGTGAATATTATCTTTACATAGAAAGAAGAAAAACTTGAAATTAAACTCTTTAAGAATCCTAAGCCAAAGCTAAGTATCCCTCCGTTACGGGAGGAGTCCCGTCTCTACAGTGGGACATGAATGGATGCTACGAGGAAAAATAATACATGATCCAAGATAATCATTGGTGCGGAAGTTCTTTTTTTATCTTAAGATAAAAATCTTTTGTATAGCATTATTCGAAATTAAGTTTTAAATTAAAAAGATTTGTTATCTACATAAAGGATACGGTTGTCCTCTAGATTATATTGAACCTCTTTGATAAAAATACTCATCATTATTTTTAAAACGTGGCGTCATTAATCTAAATTAGGTTTTAGTGCTTATCGTTTTAAAAATGGAAACTGAAGGCTATAAAAAAAGTTAAGTATTAACAATCTTACATTTGCATACTAATGTAAACTCGATAAAATCTAATTTATATTGTTTGAATAATATTCGTAAAATACGACTAATATCCCAAAGGCATTCTACCTCACATGGCAGACACTTGACCTGCAATACTTCGATGGACAGGCAGAAACAAAAGAATAAAATTTAGACATAATATCAAATCAATCTATCTGATTGCAATACATAAGGACGTCAGGAAGGATATGTAGTGTCCTAACAACCTACATGTGATTACACTAGACTACATGTAGTCTCCTACATAATGTAGTTGACTACATGTAGTCTAGTGTAATCGGCGCTTAAGGCGTTAGTTTATGTATGTATGTATGATTGCAATTTTGTGGATGTTACTACTCCAGCGACGGAGGAGCAATGATCAATACCACGCTGACCAGTCAGAATCAGAAGGAGAAAAACTAGAAAAACCGTTAACTATAGTTAATTGTGTGGCTACCGTAGTATATTACGGCAAGATTTTCTTCGTTACCTACAGGACTAAGCCTTTCCTTGCAATGTGACATTAGTAAGGTGTAAAGAGGTTGATAAGAGGTTGCAAGTTTCTATGGTGTATTACCCGGAAGCCCGTCTAGCAACGGGATATTGCTTAGCTCTAATGATAACCAAAAATTACTTTTTTTAAATTGAAGTTATGATATAATTGGTAATATAAGAGGTGAGAGCAACAAGACTAAGACAAGTAATATTAATTACATAAAACAATGTAACGTTGCGTCGTCGGTGCAGACTATAGCCTGATCTAAGTATTACTATATTTTGTTAACTTTATATCACGTTCCGGTTAGCAGTTATTTGGCATTTACTTAACTAACCTTGTATTTGTTTACGAGTTTAGTTAAAAGTATTTTTTTCTAAACACTTTCCATACTATAAGGGATTGAGCCATGTGTCATATAGATTTTTATAGACAAGAAACTATCAGAATCAAAGACTATACTGGCTCAAGACAGTATTTGGGAATGACACAAACAATATCATTTTGATTAGGATTTCAAGCCGCGCCCTCGTGCACGGCACACACTTAAACGACCTGCATGGCAGTTTGGTGACTTCTTCTTTCTCTTATTCACAGAATACCAACATTTCTGGCCAGCACCTTTTGTCAATTAAAGCAAGTCTCTATCGCCAGGAAGGGAGGTGCCCTTTTAAAGACCTACAAAAAGTTTCTTGCATAATAAACCTTCTCCCGGAGCAGAAGCTACACATATATAATTTAACTAGCTGACCCGTGCCCACTTCGTTGGGCGGCGAAAAAAACGCGTCTCTTTTTTAAACATATAATTTCATTACTGCTCCACTCCTATTAGTCATAGCGTGATACTATTTCTTATAAATCGGTTCAGTAGATCGAGAGATTACCCCACTACAACGTCACATACACACAAACTTTACCTCTTTATAATATTAGTATAGATAAGGTTCACGATAGCCCTTGATACTATGCAATTGAAGGCGACTCAGCTGACAGGAGAAAGTCGGTTCTTCCGTGAATGCAACATAACCGCGTGTGTTAGTGACGACGCCGGCTCATGTGACTCCGGGGGGAGGTATGTGAGGAAGGGAGGGGGGGGGGGCTATACGTAAGAGAAGGGAGATACTTCGTATACAATCAGTTGCGAAAACAGTACAGTCATTTACAAAAGTTTATTAACACGTCCAATATTACAAAACATCTCAACGCTAAAAACTGCTAATACTTCCGTTTTCCTAGAACATTTTTGCAAGGTGATAATTATCTAGATTTTTTTTTGTAAGACTAATATTTGTAATATCTTATTTGTATATACTCGCTATCTCTGCTAGCTTCCACAATACAGACTTATTTATACGAAATTGTTGATCGTTTCAACAAACTCAATGTACTTAATATAGTAATCTCTTTGCAAAAATGACTTCGTGTGGTGACGAAAACAGAAAATAGTCTTTTTATTAGTCGATGTCGAACAAACACTAAACATCAATTTTCCATAAATCGCTGAACATGTAAACCTTGTAATATTGGGTGGTTAGTACACTTTTGCAGTTGACTGTACATTGTATGTAAACTGGGCTACTAACTTTATGTTTTAAGTTGCTTTTGTAATTCTATGGAGGCATGTTTCGTAGTAATTACAAGCTTATTGTTTAATTTGTTGCTATGTTTTCTTATCTTATGTTTAGAGTAACTTAGTGACATAGCGCTAGCGGTTTAATACATTAGGTCGTAGGCTTGAGCCTCACGTAAAACTATACAAATAATCTGAAATTATAATAGAAATTATCTCCGTGTGGTGATGGAGTAAGAATACAATATGTCACCACCCCATCCTATCCCATGGCTGTCGTAAAAAACGACTAAGGGACTATCCGTGAATATTATCTTTACGAAATAAAAAGAAGGAAAACTTGAAATTAAACCCTATACCAATCCGTCTGGCTAGCGTGGTATTAGTAGGCCAAGTATCCCTCCGTCACGGGAGAAGGCACGTCCCTGCAGTGGGACATTAATGGGCTGTTATGATGATGATGATTAAAGGACATCAAGGTCTTTTTGTGTTATTGTTATTGTCTATAAATCACCGCAACCTATCATTTATCACAAAATTTCAAATAATAACTATTTTATTAAAATATGGGTCGAGTAGAAGATCAAAGACTCACGAATTATTAATTTAGAGATTATTTTGTACAAGAGCAAGAAAAGTGATCAAATTACTTAATAATAATTTAGTAATAACTTATTATTTATTTACTTTATATATAGAATAATAATTTAATAAAATGGCTCATAAAATAGCATAGCCTATGTCTTATTAAATTCGTAAACGTGATAGGGAAATTTTATGAGAGGATTAAATAAAAGGTATTATAAAAAGAAATTATATAAAATTGGGCAATTAACAAAAGGTATTTTTAAATCAGAATCATAGTCAAATGACGGCGATCGTAATCAAGATTAATTAAATATCTATTAATTGGCAAACTGGATTTAAGGCGAGCTAATACTTCATGTAACTAAGAATAGAGACGTCACTAGTATCCACGTGATTCCAAGACACTCGTCATTAGAATTAAGCAATTAATAATTAGATCAACGAAACTGCTGTATGTGTAATCAATTGCGGAAGGTCTCTTAAGTCAAATGTGTATAAATTGTCACATTACTTAAAAACATTAGTGTGACAATTTATACACACATCATGATGAAAAGAAGAAAGACAATGGAAAAAAATGATACTCGAGGCGGGAATCGAACCCGCGTCTGGTTATACCTAAGCTTTATAGGTAAAAAATTATATGTAATTTAACATCATGATAAGTATGCTATTGGGTACTATCTACTGTATTTAGTACTGCTTATGATATTAGTGAGTATTTCAGCTTTGTGATGTACATCCTTTCGTACCGTAAATGATTACGTCAGAAGAAAAACTTCTACGATTCCTATTAACCCACACTGACAGAAGAAACTAAAACTATTTTACGACGCTAACAAGTTAGATTGGTATAGCGTTTACCTAACTTGTTACTAAGCTATCAAGAGTCTATAGAGTCGTGGACTATCGGCAGACAGTTTTAATTTTTTAAGGGCGCCTTTAAATTTGCCGCTAAGTGTCGCGCGGAGGCAGCGCGACTGCAGCGCTGCGGTCGCGCTGCCGTCGCTAGGTTTGAGAATGGTAGTGTTGTGTTTTAGTTTTACGATGGACTCAGACAAAAATACATTGCTCTTATGCCCGATTTACACATCGACAAATACAGTAGCGAGTTAAAAAAATAGACAGTTAAGTAGTAAGTAATAAGTAGTAAGTACAGTGCACACGTAGGCGAGTACAGCTCATAAGTTGCCGATCAGAGACGAAGACCAGTCGCATTGTTTATGTACGGTTATTTTAATCGATAAAATGGACATTGAACAATTGGAGGGAGACGCGAGAGAGGGGGCTACTTCGTACTTAACTCGCCAAAAAATAGGATCGAGCTGTATTCAAATCAACTTAATCGGCAACTTACTACTTAACTCGCTTTTGCCGTCCACACGCAAAAAGTTACTTAGCTCGCCAATGAGGCAAGTTTACTCGCTACTGTACTTGTCGATGTGTAAATCGGGCATTAGTGTTACTATTAAAAAAAAAAAGTATTCTAAACAACACTAGTCGATCGATGAACGAATGCGGGGACGCAGCGCGGGCGTAGCGCTGCCGTCGCGCGTTTTTTATCTGTATGAATTTACAAAACAGCGCGACCGCAGCGCTGCAGTCGCGCTGCCTCCGCGCGACACTTAGCGGCAAATTTGAAGGCGCTCTTAAAGATAGAAAATGTTTTTAATGGAATTTTTTTTTGCACTTCAAAAGTGTGTAACATAGTAGCCGACAAAAACATATTGAGTAATAACGTTACAAATAGTAGCTGTCGGTAAAACCACACCTGTGTGGTAGAAGCTTTAATAACAATTTTGTAATTTTATTAGCAAGCTATATGAGTTAGGCCACAAATCTTGGAGCTTTTTATTATTTCTAAATGTTATTACGTGGGTGTAGGTTAAATAACAGGATGTTTTATGGATCACATGTTATCAAATAACTACTATTGTTATTAATAGATAACGTGTTCCTAAGCTGCTGTATAGTAGTGATTTAATGGGTCGTGGTGAATGTTTACTAAAGCTAGTAAATGCATTAATTCCTTTTTATTTAGGGGCAGTTTTGTTACTTCAGTGAAGAAACCAGATCATAAGAAAAACCCATTCAATTTCAAAGTTTGTCTAGGTTACTTTAGCGTTTAGAGTAGCGAGTTACTCAAAAAATGCCTTTTCTAATCCCGAATAACAAGTACAAGAATATAATAAATTTTAGTCAGTAGACCAGTTAATTGACATACCAACAAACCAGACCGCTTGGAGCCCGATCAAAAAGTAGAAAACCTTCAAAACGTTCCAAAAAAAAACAATAATCGGTATGACATTTAAAGCTGACTAGCAGACCCGTGCCCACTCCTACAACGTCACAAACAAACAAACACACAAACTTTACCTCTTTATAATATAAAAAAATAAAGTATAGAAGTATAGATAAAACCGCGTCTGTGTGATAGACACTTTTATAATTTTTTGTATATTTTTTTTCTAATTTTATTCGCTAGCTTTAGCTTAATTAGGCAGCGTATCATGTGACTTGTAACACGTGGGCGTAAGTTAAATAACAGGATGTAGTATGCATCACATGTCTTTTGATAATAAGTTGAACTTACGTAGGTAGCAACAGACTAGTTTGTTGCTTTATTGCTCTGAGCAATACGAGGTACAATAACCTGTTGCCACTTATGTTAATGTTAAATTTGGTTTAATTGAGTCTGTGTTATATCATATTTTTTAGTTTTTTTTTTAATTAAGTGAAATTATTGTACGTATATAAATAAACTTACACTTTATTTAAAAAAAAGTATTAAATAGTTTTATGTTAATTATTAAGTAGCTCCGTGCTAGTAACGAAGCATGCTATGTATTTTATTTTTCTTGCTTTCTTAACGAAATTTATTTATTGAATAATCAGTACAAGTTTACTGTTTAAAACCTTAACATTGTTGGAAACAAGTTCAAAATATTACTAAGATACAGAGCTAAAACTTAAAGTAGATTTAAACTACTGACATATTAAGTATACATTATTTATAAAATTACAACTCAAATTATAAATTATTACCTAGAAGGAAGTTTTTATTCTTCATTTTAATTCAACGAGTGTCACACTAAGAATTTTCTAAGAATTTTTTATGTTTCACCTAACAAGAAGCATGGTTGTAGAAAACTCGTGTGAATCCCCCTTAAAAGACTAATTCATTTACAATTCCTTCTTCTCTTTTTCACTTACTAGTTATTAATATACTTAATATGAGATTCGGTAATCAGAACAATAATCATTTCTGCTTACTAGAAATGATTATTGTTCTGATTGGAAAATTGTGTATTTATTTAATATTCTATAGGCTATGCAATTATAAAATGTTACAAAGAGATCATTGCGCCCTATAAAATAGGGGCACCTAGCTTAGGAGTCAGAGATACGTCACATTTATTGTTATCATTTAGTTTTAAATAGCATAGCATCCTCTAGAGTGAAATATTAATAAATTCCTTTCGAATCAGATCGTCTACAAAGTAAAATGTCTACTCATTAAGACTGCCAACAATTTAATAAGACTTGAGACCAAATCGTACCAGATTTTGCTTTGCTTCTTGAGTTCCAGAAATAATACCTATTTCAACGACACATTATCAATATAAAGGAATGTAATGATCCGCATTGTATCGGCACAGTATCCATATAACAACTCGGTTTAATATAAAGCTTAACCGGTCGTAGTATCGTCCTCGTTGTGAAATGTCAAGGCTGATATTGTTCAAGTCACATGACTATTATTGCTAATATTTATGTATACATAATACGTAATTCCCACCCTATATTTAGAGTCACATGATTAGTTATACTGAGTCAACGACGATGGTACCATTTTTATGTCGTTTAATTGGTCTGCGATATTATGAATGTTTTTTGTTTTTTAGGGTTCCGTACCAGTTTTGAAAAAACGGAACCCTTATAGGATCACTTTGTTGTCCGTCTGTCCGTCTGTCCGTCTGTCTGTCAAGACCATTTATCTCAGGAACGCGTGAAGGTCAAACTGAAATTTTCACCAAATACTAAGGCTTGTTGCCTCTTAGTGCTGTAAAAAATTCAAAGTGCTAATCCAACGCAATCAAGAGATATAGCTGTTTTTGTCGCAAAATTTAGAGGGGTAAGGGCAAAAACCTACAGGGTACTTCCAGTCTACCTACAGACTTGAAATTTGGCATGGAGCAAGGTCTTGTAGTACATGTAATGAGAAAATTCCGAAAACCTTAAATTTTTACTTCAATCACATTATATTTTGATTTCATAGTATTTTGGCGGGAAAGCTGAGTCACGTGACCAGTAACGTCATAGAATTTTGACAGCTGTCACTTTTGACAGATGGGACGTGACGTCATAGAATTTTTGTCAGATGAGTTGTGACGTCACAGAATTCTGGCGGCAAAACATTTTTTGACAGTTGTGTCGTGACGCCATTGAATTTTTGATAGATAAATCGTGACGTCACACAATTTTTGACAGATGAGTTGTGACGTCATAGTATTTTGTCGGGGAAAATATTTTTTAAAAGAGCTGAGCTGTTTAAATACTATTTTCCCCCCAAAATTCAATGACGGCACGACTCATCTGTCAAAATTTATGTGACGTCACGACTTATCTGTCAAAAATACTATGACGTCTCAACTCATCTGTCAAAATTTAAGTGACGTCACGACTCATCTGTCAAAAATTCTATTACGTCACGCACATTTGTCAAAAGTGACAGCTGTCAAAGTGACGGGTATCTTAATTTTTTTCCCGCCAAAATAATATGACGTCACAACTCATCTGTCAAAAATTCTGTGACGTCACGACTTATCTGTCAAAAATTCAATGACGTCACTACACAACTGTCAAAAAATGTTTTCCCGCCAAAATTCTGTGACGTCACAACTCATCTGTCAAAAATTCTATGACGTCACGTCCCATCTGCCAAAAGTGACAGCTGTCAAAATTCTATGACGTCACTGGCCACGTGACTCAGCTTTCCCGCCAAAATTCTATGAAATCAAAATATAATATGATTGAAGTAAAAATTTAAGGTTTTCGGAATTTTCCCATTACATGTACTACAAAACCTTGCTCCATGCCAAATTTCAAGTTTGTAGGTAGACTGGAAGTACCCTGTAGGTTTTTGCCCTTACCCCTCTAAATTTGCGACAAAAACGGCTATATCTCTTGATTGCGTTGGATTAGCACTGATGAATTTTTTACAGCACTAAGAGGCAACAAGCCTTAGTATTTGGTGAAAATTTCAGCTTGATACCTCCACGTGTTCCTGAGATAAATGGTCTTGACAGATAGACGGACAGACGGACAACTAAGTGATCCTATAAGGGTTCCGTTTTTTCAAAACTGGTACGTTTTTTTTTTTTAACATAGTCAAGTAAAGTACACTCATCTCATTTTTTTAATAACTAAATATTAAATATTCCTCACACATTCACACAATGCCATCTAGTCCCAAATTAAGAAGAGTTATGCTATGGGTACTACACTACGGATAAACATACGTAAACACTTTTTTTTATAAATACATACATATTATACATAGAAAACACCCAGGCCAATGCAAACAATCATGTTCATGCACACAAATATTTGCATTGAGCGGGAATCGAACCCGAGACCCCTGCATAGCAGTCATGTTATATAACCACTACACCTTAGAGGTCGTCAAACGTAAACTCATCATTTATAAATCGCTTCTTTGGTTAATGGTAAGCTTCACGTTTTATCATACCCAATATAAAGCTTTAGTATAGAAATATGGATGTCCAAATGCCGCTGCACTGGCATTTTAAGTCCCGTTTATCTAAGATATCATTAGCTACTCTGTTCTGTTTCACTTAAATAAAGTAATAATTGGCTCTACTATTTTCAAATTGCACTATCATTGAAATCAACACAGCCGGCTCAGTAACATTTACACACATTTGTCATTAAAATCAATGAAATTCGTAAAATAAAGACGCCTGATAGAATGTTTATAGCAAGAATCATCGCTTGAAGTTTTATTTATCAGATAAAGTAAGGCGCTTTATGAATAAAGTAATGAAATCAATGCGCTTTTGATTCTTTTCAATTATTCCATTTTAAACACAGATCGTGAAGTTGTATATAAAGTATACTGATATGATTTATTAAAAGCCTTGAAACAGCAGAAGTAAAGTTATTGATAGCGTAAAGCATCCAATTTAAAGTGCACAACAGAGGAAATTTTACAACATTATAGTACAGTAAGCCGTGTAAGTATAAGCATTTAATACGAAAGTAGAGTTTTTTAGTACATACATTATGGTTTGTTTCAATGATATAGGCATCCACTATGGAACGCAAAGTACGCATGCTGTCTGTATATAATAATTTGCCCCATCTACACTCAAACATATTGATTGTCTTTATCCATTAATCTCCGTGTGGCGACGGAGTAAGAATACAATATGTCACCACCCCATCTCATCCCATGGGTGTCGTAAAAACCGACTAAGGTACTACCCGTGAATATTATCTATACGAAATAAAAAGAAGGGAAAAACTTAAAATTAAACCCTATACTAACCCAGAGATAGGAGGCTTAGAGGAGGCCCGTCCCTGCAGTGGGACATGAATGGGCTGTTATGATTAATCTATGAAGGTTTTTTGTTTCGCTGCCGTGGTATCTGTAATCAACAGGACTCCCCTATTGAAGACAGTAATTTTACACAGTGTATAGTTATGGGTATCAATATGTATTCAATATTTAAAGCGCCATCTGTTATCGCATGATGGTATCAACCCAGGCTTTGGTAACCACAGTGCTGTTTACGTTTGAAATCGTCAATTCTAGTTTCCTCGAGATACTGGATTTCATCCATAGATGGCGCCCAATAGCACTTAGTAAAACATCAAGTAAAAGTTTAATAAAACAATAGTATTTATATAAATTTTATTTTAGTATTTTTACTTACTTCGTCAAAGAGTCGGTAGAAATACTCTTTTTGTGCATAGATCAAGTTGATTAAAAACATGGAAATATGTAACATAGAAATTTTCTGTTCCAGATTAGGAATATAAAATATTCAATTTAATTTTCATCCTTATTCAAGTTACTGTAGGAACCACATCCATGCAGAAGTCACTGAAGGATTGATAAGAAACATAAGGCTAGCATCCAGGCATCCAGTATAGTATCTCGCTACTGACGAAGTTCGTCCTTGTATTTAAACAGCCAGTTACGAGCTGATGAAAGGAAGAGATGTGATAATGGAGTATAGGTACTTCATCATAACAGCCCATTAATGTCCCACTGCAGGGACGGGCCTCCTCCTGGAACAGAGGGATACTTGGCCTACTAATACCAAGCTGGACAGACGGATTGGTATAGGGTTTAATTTCAAGTTTTCCTTCTTTTTATTTCGTAAAGATAATATTCACGGATAGTCCCTTAGTCGGTTTTTACGACACCCATGGGTTGAGATGCGGTGGTGACATATTATATCTTACTCTGTCACCCCACGGAGTTACCTATCACCACCCTAATTTACGTCATAAGTGTCCTGAAAGCCGACTTAGGGAAAGTAAGGAAACTACTCTATGAAAACAAACAATGGAAATATTTCTATACCAATATGTCTTTTCAAGCGTGGTATGAGTAGACCATTATTCCCTCTATCACTGAGTTGGGTTGTCCTTGTAGACATTAATAGGCTTTTAAGGTTATGATATTAAAACAACTTTAATACTTTTAACGTAGAATAGACATCAACGCTTTATGTGTAACGCGTTGATGTCTTATATGTGTACAAAATTGCCCAAATTTTGGGTGACATTATTGTGTTTTGTGTTTGTAAAACTTGATCACAGCCACAAACCGGGGGGTGTCATGCGCAAGTTAATGGGTTCGAAGGTACGTGTAAAATCCACAATATGGCAACAACATATGATTGGCATTAACATACAAAAAAAGTATGAATATTTTTTCCAACATTAATACTTTATTCAGACGAATTTCGTTCGGGATCCAAGATAATTTAGTTTTTCATTAAAACTCTTCGAGTGTCAAGTTCGATTCTTTTGCTAGGCCTCAAAGTTGATATCCGTTTATAAAATCACAGTAGTAGGACTTTATGTATAAATAAATATAAATAATCCTCACACATTCAAACAACCTAACCTAACCTAACCTAGACCCAAACTAAGCAAAGCTTGTACTATGGGTACTAGACAACGGATATACATACTTAAATACTTTTTTTTTGTAAATACATACATATTAACATAGAAAACACTCAGACCAATGCAAACAATTATGTTCATGCACACAAAGATTTGCATTGAGCGGGAATCGAACCCGAGACCTCCGCGTAGCAGCCATGTAATATACCGACTGTGACACAGAGGTCATCAAAAAGGTGGGGTCCAATACTTAAAAAAGAAAGAATGAAATTATTTAAATATTTATACAAAGCGAAATTGTGAAACGCACTCGTCAATGGAATGCAAAATTAATATTCGGCAATAATCAATTTCACTTTTTTATGTTGGAAAGTCTAAATCCGTAAATATTTTTTATGTTTTAGTAGAAATTCTTATATTATAGACGACATTCTTAAACAACAGGTTGATTTATATACTAGGAGTGTCCCGTAGTTTGACTTACTAAGTATGTTCCTCTATATTATATTATTTCTCTACTTACTATTACTCTACACGGAGGTATCCGTGTGGTGACGGAGTAAGAATACAATATGTCACCACCCCATCTCATCCCATGGGTGTCGTTAAAACCGACTAAGGGACTATCCGTGAATATTATCTTTACGAAATAAAAATAAGGAAAATTTAAAATTAAAACCTATACCAATCCGTCTGGCCAGCGTGGTATTAGTAGGCCAAGTATCCCTCCGTCATGGCAGGAGGCCCGTCCCTGCAGTGGGACATTAATAGGCTGTTAAAATATATTATTTCTGATATGTGTTAGTAACATTTCTATTGGTAGGTATTAAGGAATATTTTGAACATTATTTTTTTTATTGTCTTTATTTACATTTTTCACAATCTTTTACATTTTTAAATATAGATATAAAAATAAACACATTTAAAACTATATAAAAAAGGTAGACCTACCAGCATCGGGTACAGGGACCAAGCTACTTGTGGTTAGAGCTCCAGAGATAGGAACCTCCTCACAATGCGTGCCGTGTTAAGCAGTACTGTCAAGTTTTTTATTGTTATTATTATCATCCTCCTTTAGTAATGAGGAGTAACTTAACCTATTCACATGGTTGGACCCATGTTTAGACACAAATTCGGATTCGTAAAGAAGTACTCGTTTGTAACAATAGACAAACATTGGTTCTATCTTCATGCCATAACGTAATTTTATATTAAACTATTTGTTATACATGTAGTATAATGAAGCAAACATATGATATAGGTATGTTTTCTGTAAGTACGTGTTTTAGGATTTTGTGACTTGTGATAATACAATGATGCTCACGTAAGTAAATGGTGGTTTTGAAAGAATTTTAAGATATTTCCAATTTTATTATGATTAATGTCATCGCCCGTGACTTTGATCACGTTGTCACTAAAACAATTTCTCTATTCGTCTCGGTTTTCTTTCGTTTTTCTTAAGCTTTCCCATTGATAATCCGTTTTAAAAAGTCAAGTAGGCAAAATTTTGCATTCATAATATAATCAGACATTGAAAAAAATCTCGAAACAAGCTTTGTACTATGTTACTTGACCTGAGTGGCATAAGAAGCTCATATTTCCATGAAATCTTATGACAAAAAGTGGAAGTTTTAATTAAACATTGACAAACCATACTAATATTATAAATGGGAAAGTGTGTCTGTCTGTTTGTCTTTTATTTCACGGTAAAACGGAGCGACGAGTTGACGTGATTTTTTAAGTGGAGATAGTTAAAAGGATGGAGAGTAACGTAGGCTACTTTTAGCCTCTTTCTAAACCCCCACTGCTACACCGAATTTAACGCAACCGAAGCCGCGGGAAAAAGCTAGTTAACCTATAAAAGCGCATATTATCACAATAACATAAAAATAGTATTACAAATACTTGCAATTCCAAACAAACATACACAAAACCAAATCACATACATAAACGTCCGTCTCAATCCGTAAGTTGTATGTGGGCCATTATATGGGCGAGACAAGTCCTGGTTGCGTGGAGGCGCGCAGGTACAGGCGGAAGTGAGAACTAAAGAAAGAAAGTACTCGGCCGGTAACCGGTCGAGTTTGTAGGCCATAAGAGTTCACGACGCGATGTGCGTCCGTATATACACCTATACATTTCTATTAACATCGAAAACTTGATATAGTAGAGTTATCCCGTTAATGTAACGGGTGTCGTTTATATATTTTAAATTCTAGGATAATTGTTATTTAAACTGATGGTGTCAAAGTTTGTCTCAAATAGAAAAAGAGTTGCCACGAGTTTCTTTGCCAGGTTTCTTCACATTGGCTCTATGCATTTAAAAACTGGAATTTATGGATCAACACAGACAGACAAGTAGATTTAATTTATTAAATAGTAGATTGGTTTTATTTTTCTTCTCTAATTTACATTGGACAATACAACGCGGTTTTTTTAGTGTTGTGGCGTTTGTCGGTATCGATCTATGATTTTAACTGTACTTAGTTTAAATTTTAAGTCAATTGTAAACGACGATTTCAAACAGTTTGTGATAAATTTTATGAAATAAAACATTTTGAAATTTGAAAAACCTGAATTTGTGTATTTTCCTGTCACATAATATTTGAAGTTAGATATTAAGTATAATATTCGCATATTACTTCCCTGGCTTTATGAACTTACCTCCCTGTGACGAATTATTTAAAATACATTTCAATATTCCCTGTCTAATATAACGATCATTTGCCAGTTAAATAGGACTGATATTTTCAATAGATTATTATTGCATATATACTGCCAATGCGTTGAATGAGGTTTCAGTTTCAGTTTCTTTATTTTTCAACATAATGTTACAAAATAACAGCTTATTGACGTCAGTTTAAAACTACTTAGTCTAAGTTTACATATTAAAAGTTTTCCAAACTTTACCACCGCTTCCAAGGCGCTAGTAGAGAAGAAGCGGCGTAACAAACTCTAAAGCAGCATTTTTTAGACGTCTCTATAATTTTACAACAATTTTGTAACCGTAACAAAGCGCTGTGCAACCATTGTATACCATATAAAAACTAAAGGATCAATATAAATTTTTAAATATCTTAAACTAGAAGATTCGTCCTGTAGGTAGTACACAAAAGTGGGAGCACCAAATCACACTTACAAAGTTTTCTAGTAATAAAAACGTCGCTCAACTAAATTATCCCCTAGATGAATAAGTGGTGTACCAAAAATGAAAAATACTTAATGTCAGGGTCGACCAGTCACCCCAAGTTAGGTTCTTCTTGTCACTGAAGAAAATGGAAGATTTTTTAGTAGACTTGTATTATTGTTTATTTAAACAAAAAAAACTCAACGACAGTTTAATAAGCATTAAAACACGCTAACTTTCTCAATTATAACATTAAATAAGATTTGCGAATGATAAAGCATTTTATTACCTTCGATATTTTTGTAAATTGTTACAAAAATATCGAATTCTTTTAAGTCACCTCACCAGCAGCTTATGCTGTACAAAGTACAAGTACTTACGGATGTATTTGGAGAATTGGTCTTACCTGGCTAAACAGATTGGTATAGTTTTTAATTTCAAGATTTCCTTCTTTTTTATTACGTAAAAATAATATTGACGGACGGCCCTTAATCGGTTTTTACGACACCCATGGGATGAGATGGGGTGGTGACATATTATATTCTTACTTCGTCACCACGCGGTTAATGTATTATTTTTTACTATAATAAGCTAAAAATAAAACATTTTTTTTCACACAACCTGTATACAACCAGTAGCATATTTATCACAATTCCCACAAAACAACATTTAATTAACTAAGACCTATCTATAAACAAGTTTGTAAACGGAAAGAAAGTATGAAAGACAAATCTTTATCAAATTATATATAGACCAGTGACTAACCACGAAATTAGAGGTAATAAAACCAATTAAGGCGTTATAAATTGTAAAGTGAAAATAACTATTATTTTCGTTAATATTTTTTTTTTAAATTTAAGCTGACTTGTTTTCCGTGTGGTGACGGAGTAAGAATACAATATGTCACCACCTCATCTCATTCAATGGGTGTCGTAGAAACCGACTAAGGGACTATCCGTGAATAAAATCCGTCATAGAAAGAAGGAAAACTTTAAATTCAACCAATCCGTCTGGCCAGCGAGGTATTAGTAGGCCAAGTATCCCTCCGTCACTGGAGGAGGCCCGTCCCTGCAGTGGGACATTAATGGGCTGTTATGAAGCGTTATAAATTGTAAAGTGAAAACAACTATTATTTTCGTTAATATTTTTTTATAAATTTAAGTTGACTCGTGTAAGCAGGTTCTGTGCGTGTCTTGCTATGAAAAGGCAAGGTCTCTGTTTAAATAACGAGGTTTAGAGAAGAGTGAGATGCCGTGCGGTTCCCGGTTGCAATGCGGTTCTCGGTTAGAATAGGACTGCCCCATATCCTGCCGAGGATGTCGTAAGAGGCGACTAAGGGATACCACGACCCGGTGCATACCACATATCACCTCGAGTCAACCTCCTGGTGGGGAGTAAACCACCAACAACAGCATTCTTAAGGAGAATTGGCGTCAGACAGGCGGCTGGCCGTAAAAGTATAGCCAAAACTTTTAGCAGCATGTGGAAGAAGAAAACATGCTGCGCCGACCCTAAAAGAAAGAAAAAAAAATAGGGTAAAGGGCAGGGGAATGATATGAGAGAGAAGAGTCACTCCAGGTTTCGCAGCGGTTTGGCATTTTCGCAGCGCAACTCTAACATTGTTGATCGACCGATGTACCTGTTATTGTAGAGCCTACGTCACACTTGTCAGTTGCGCCAAGATCGATAAGTAGACAGGTTTAAAAAACGTCATGTTTTAAAGAGAAGCGAGGAGAAAAGTACAGTTTTAAGAATTCTTTTGTATAGAGATCATTTTAAAGTATCCAATAAAAGCCAGTGACAGTCAGACCAGGTGGATCATCATAACAGCCTATTAATATCCCACTGCAGGGACGGGCCTCCTCCCGTGACGGAGAGATACTTGGCCTACTAATACCACGCTGGCCAAACGGATTGATATAGGGTTTCATTTCAAGTTTTCCTTCTTTTTACGAGTATTTCATAAAGATAATATTCACGGATAGCCCCTTAGTCGGTTTTTACGACACTCATGGGTTGTGATGGGGTGGTGACATAAGGTATTCTTACTCCGTCACCACATGGAAAAGACCAGGTGGATCTTCTTTAATAAATAGAAAAAAGATCCATACTCAATCACTGATACCAAGAAATCTTGATAACGTAAATCTAGTAAGATGCCCATGGAAAGTACTTATAACTGGTTCTAGATAATAGACGTATTATTTTGAAAATAGAAAAGTGTCTACCAAAGCTATCAGACCATCGTAAAATCAATTTAGTAATGAAACCACGAACTTAATAAATAAAATAAGTTTCAGTCATTTTAAAATGAAATTACTTTTACCGATGTTATCAATTTTGATTTCAATTTAAGATCTAAATCTTTTTTAGTCTGTGTAAGTCTGTAACTATCATTATTTCGTCTATTAGCATGACACTGTCCCACTCAAAAAAAGGACTTAGGAAATTTAGCCTTCTAATACCGCATCAGCCAGATTTGTATTGAGTTGTATACCAATTAGCAATTGTAATTAATAGTCTTATTAGCGATTTGATGCAAATAAAATATCAACTGGTACTTGAGGCGGTGGACTGAGACTATAGAAAATCTATCTAATACTGAAAATTTTCGATTAGGCAACCACAGGATTATAATCAAAGAGTATATCAATCTACAAAGGAAAACGCGTCTAGCCAGTATGGTATCTAAATGCAAAATTGCAATAGTTTAGTTATATTTTGTATTGTTACTCCATCATATTCACGGTCAATAGACAGTATACCACAATACATATTTACAAGGCACGTTTTAGTGTTAGAGAATTATGAGCATCTTTGTGGAAATCAATAACAAACAACATTCTATTAATGTGCTTGTGAGATAAAATAAAAGATAACATAACATATTACCACCCCTTCACCACACGGAGAAATAGTGGCCATAACATGACAATAAGAACTCATAACCTTACAACTCGAAGTTCTAAAGGAAGTGTAGAACGACTAACACACTTGTATCGTATCTGTGTCGCATTGTGCGAATACGTTGACCCTAGAACAAGTGTCGCGATTCGGGACTTAAACGACAATAAATATGTCGCGGCACAATAACAACTCGTCTGGAAAATTAGCAAATGTCTATAAAAAATTTAAAGTAAAAAAACTAAAGTGCAATTTACGCCAATTAATCAAAGTTTCAACATAAATATACGGACTTTGTTTATGCACGTCAAATTATCACGCATAGTATTATCATTCATATATCGAAGAAAGACTAATACACTAGAGCGACTGCATTAACGGCAAAGTGATCGATAATTATTTTTGTGATCCACATAAATATGATTTTCTTGTACCTAGATTTTCTTTGTGTTTAATATTGTGATGGTTGAAAATTCATAAATATACCCATTAACGTTTAGAAACTTTAATAGAGAAAATTTCTGTTTATCTACCACTTTTTCGCAGATGGTTATATTAGATATCTGAAAAAATATATGTCATTAACAAGATGCAGGTCATTATTTTTTATAGAAAATGATTTACTATATATGAATATGATTACATATATGATTACTATAATATATATTGTTTGCAAATGACTTTTTAATCAATTTATTTTTTATTACAATTTCGTGCAACAAAAAGATTTCGGTAAACAACTATTTTATACATAAGTAACAATTTGTTGTTTATTTACAGAGAAAGATAAATATAAAATTGACGCAGCAGATTTTTGATCAGTCAACTTTCTATTACGAGTACGATAGTTTTTTTTTCTACAAAATCTACAAATTATTGCACTTAACAAGACATTTTATAGTCTAATCAAAATAAACCTTATAATACATTAATGACAGCAACATAAGCCTCATGCATAGCGTACCTATATGCGTCAACGTTAGAGACTTGGCGAGAGAAAGTCCTCGGGGTCCATTCACAAGGCGCATACAAATATTTGTGGACGCCTACAATACCAAAAACGAGTTTAAAACCTTTCTACCTTCGTAGGTGATTTCGTGATATCGACTTGTATGGTCGTATTGCGTGTTTTGTATTTTTGTTAATGAGGTTTTTTTTTACGTTGGATTAATAGTTGATATGTTAGTTTATATGCTACCAATTAAGTACAGACATATCATATAATTTAATTAATTAATGAAGTTGGTTATTATGTCTGTACTTTTTAATTAATTACTCATTACATTTTAAAAAGTTAGAGGATTTTATACATGATTACATATTTTAAATGCTGTCTTTTATGACTTACGACAGTACTGTTGAAGGTAGCGATATTTGCTCTTCCTGATAAATCCAAATCCAAGCAGTGTTAATGTTACTGCGTTTAGGTAGAAGATTAGAGAAGGCTAGTTAGTGAAATTATAAAGATGTGGTTCATAACAGCCCATTAATGTCCCACTGCAGGGACGGGCCTCCTCCCAAGCCAGAGGGATACTTGGCGTACTAATACCACGCTGGTCAGATGGATTGGTATAGGGTTTAATTTCAAGTTACCCTTCTTTTTATTTTGAAAGATTATATTCACGGATAGTCCCTTTAGTCGGTTTTTACGACACCCATGGGCTGAGATGGGGTGGTGACATATTGTATTCTTACTCCGTCACCACACAGAGAAGATGTGGTTATTAATAACTTATGTCTTAGGATGAAAAGAGTAGGGCAGAGGTTTCGCCAAAATAATGATATGTGTAAACCACACAGTTCTTTTGCATCTGATATAGAGAAGAGTTTATTGATATCAGGCAAGCATTTTGTCTGTCCCATTACAGAGCATAAAAAGAAAATTTCAAAGTACAAAATATAATGACTTTTCTTAAAGTAAATTGATTCTAAATAAGTTAAAAGCAAAAGTTTAAATAAACATTAACTTTAAAAACCAGTTTGTATTATTCTCAATCTCTACTTTTTCTGAGAATTTCCTGAACTTTCTACTTAGTTGTAGAAAAAACTTGTGTAGTAGGTTGTATGTTAGCACTTCCAATTGTAATGACAATATTTATCTTACGTATTTACTGCCAAATACAGACATCTGTTGAGTTATGTATTTTCCCTTACACATTTTCACACAACTCTATCTGGTCCTAAACCGAGCTTGTCTTATAGGTATTAGACAATTGATAAACATACATAACATATTTTCTATGAATAATATATATATATATACAAAAAAAAGTATTTAAGTATGTTCATCCGTTGTCTAGATTCCATAGTACAAGCTCTGCTTAGTTTGGGACTAGATGGCGTTGTGTGAATGTGTGAGGAATATTTTTTTTATACTTACTTTTTTTTTTTAAAGAGGAGGATGATCGTTTGTATGTTATTCTAATTAGGACTAATTTAGAACTTTCTTCCTTCCATATAAATTTCATTACAATAGCTTAAGTTTTTATGTCAATAAATCATCATGATAACAGCCCATATCAAAAAGTAAAACCAAGTAAAAGAAATTGGTAAGTATGATATCATAAATGCTTTAGTTTGAGTATCTTTTTTTGCATTAGGTATACATAAAAGAAGCGATCAGTTATACTACACCAATCACTAAATTATCCATCCGACTGCTTTATTATAAAATGGTAATGTAAGTATGTGTGTATGTTAAGCAGATATCTTCTTACCGGCCCTTTATAGTGTCCCACGGCAGAGCCGCTCCAGTACGTAAGTAAAACTTGGCCTACTAACACTGCTCTGGTCAGGCGTGTTGATGAACTGTTGTCTTCCAGTCTTATTCTCATGGAATGATATACGGCCTTTTTGATTGCTTTAGCCGAGTTTAAAGAAGTAAAAAAGATGCTGTGAATTTGTAAATTAGAAAGAACGTCTACAAAGATGGAGTAGTGATATCACATAGTCTTATGCGATAACGACAGGAGAGTATAATAAATTTACTTCTGGATGTTTCGAGAAACATCGTAATAATGAAATCGTGCGCGTAAATTAAATATTTTCTTAAGTAAAGAGAAATTAAGGCTTTTAACTTTCAGATAAAAAAATATCTTTTAAAAATAAACTCAAACTCTTACTGGTCTGCTTACGTATTGATTAAATAATAAACTCTAAAATTGGCAAATATAATATGTGACAGCACTTAATAAAAGTGAAATTTCTCCTTGACAAAATTACGAGTAAATGATTTAATAATTCCGTGTATGTTATGTTGCAAAACATATATGTCCATAGCTAACTCTAACGCCCACGTTTTCGTTTTTTTACGTCACGTTATCAATAGCACTTAAAGAGCGTTTACACACATAACCTTAAGTGAAAGTATGGGGTCGGTTCCTTCATACTAATGTTCAAAATGCTTTAAGATTCTGACACAATACAGCTCGAATGCACATTTCTCCAATCAGACATGGCAACTCAGTAAATAAGCTGAATAAATTAATCCATCGAACCTAACCAACCCCTCTTCGTAAGTCATAGATTATAAAAACTCGATTAAATCATTACAAAACTAGAAATAAAAGCTAAGACAGGTTATTTTTTTAATTTCCCGATTGCTTTATGAATAAGTGAAAGCTTTTGTGACTAATGATTTTGGTTTGCAAATGCAAAACATGTTTCGAAGAAATGATTGGCGTAAAAGTTGCAAAATAGTATGCTTTTGGAATGTCCACTATAAATGACTTTGAAGAGCGGAATGTATGTACAGAGATGCATCTGTTTAAGACAAAGAAAGTACTTGGAACCAAACTTGGAGTTGGAACCAAACATTCATTTTGATATTGGGGAATATAATAAAGATGAATAAATTAAAATAAATACTTTACAACATTAAAAGCTTTGTGATATTAAATTTAAAGATAAAATTATTGTTTACATAACTTTAAGATAGGGATGTAAAGGATTACTAAATGTTAGGTATGGGGGGAAAAATGTTTAAATACCTAAATATGATAGCAGCCGATAGGTATAAAGGTGAGGTGAGCAGTGAGCTTCTGTGTATTCATTGATCTGTGTCGACAGCGGCTACCATCACTACTTTCCTTCCCTGCGTATGTGACGTAACTCTATAAAAGAGTGTGCGGTGAAGACGCCGCCGCTATACCGTTTCCGCTCGCCACGCTCGGCCATAGCGTCACGAACACCGGCAAAGAAGGACGCGGGCGGAACCTCTTCCGCTAGAGCCCACACGGACTCAACAGTGACAGACTATTCGTTAAAAGGTGAAGTGTCAAGGACATCAGTGTGTGATTGTGTTTGTGTTAGTGTTGTGATATCGTGATAGCAACAGTGGTGGGTCGGGATTGGCACTGTAGCAGTCGCGATGCTCCCGGCGATCTAATTAAAGGTGTGTGTTTGTTTCAGATTCAAGATGAAGTCGTTGTTCTTGTTAGCGGCTCTGTGCTGCTTAGTATTGTCAGCTTGCGGTAGCCCTATTGCTCGTCCTGAGGATGACACAACAGAGGTGAAGGAGGTTGGGAGACAATCAGCGGCAGCTCCCGCGGCGCCTGCAGCGGCTGATGACGATGATGACGACGACGACGATGATGATGATGAAGACGTAGACATCGATACCTTAGGAGGTTAGTACTTAATTATTTATTAATTAACAAATTCGTTAATTGAAGCGCCCCTAAAATTTTGCCTTGAAAAATATTAACTCAATATTTGATAAATTATAATTATTTACACATAAAAAATTGATAGTATGGCATCCTAAACAAAATCTAAAAAAACTTTTTTATAAAGAAAAAAACGTTAAAATAATATATTTTTTTTACTATAAAACTATATTGTTCACTCGATGTCTATTCTCATTTACCGTTTCAACGATCAGAAGTTATGTCTAACGGTATTGTATCTATAATAAATACATCTCATAACTAGTATTTAAAAAACCATGCATTATATTAATACAAAACACAAAAGAACAGCTATACAAAGTCGGAAAAACAATTAGAAAATGTTTATGGAACAGCTGCATAATTGCACCTTAGCAACAACTCGTTAAACGATCCCGATACAAATTGAACACTTGAGTGCGAATAGAATCTATAATTTTATGATTTATTTCTTAATAATACAGTGAGATACTTCAATGAGCTTCTCAGTATCTACATTAAAACTAGGAATTCACACTGCAGAGAGGCTCTCAAAAGAGTTACTTTATTTTTTAATAGTTGATTTGGAATTGGTCTTGATCAGAAAAAAAATACTTTGAAAAGGGTAAATTTATTAAAGAGTGATTTCATTTTTTATAGTACACTTGGAATTGGTATTGCTAAGAAAAAACTGATTTAGAAAAGATTAATTTTATTTTCCTTAGTTCAAATACGTAATTTATTTCTTAAATACTATCGAATAGCATAAATTAAACAGTATTAATGTTAAACTGTTACATTTCATCGATAAAAATTCCTTAGAATCAGGACGTGGCGGCAAACGCGGAATGCGAGCAGCGTGACAGACGCTCTCAATCGTTAATTAATTCAAACAGAAAGACTCAATCAGAGAAATTGATGCTACCCTGCTTTCTAGCAACGAAAGCCTCGCATAGGACGTCACGCACTGAGTATTGGTGACGTGCGATACTGATTAACTGTTTGTTTAACAGTTCATTGGAGTTAGGTGTCAATAATGCTAATAACACATCGAACTAGCACAATATACTACCGCTACATATACTAGTAGGATAACACCGATACGGTTAATACGGTTTTAACAATTATATCGGTATTTTGGAATTCTTATTGGTAGATGTTTAATTTTTGGTTTCTTCAACAGATGATGATGATGACGATGACGACGATGATGATGACGACGATGAGGCTGATGATGATGATGAGGAAGATGATTACCTCGAGAGATTCTTCGACGACATCTTAGGAGGAGGTAAGAATGATATTTCAAATTTGTAATAATTTTGAATTATTACAGTTAATGTTTGAATATTTTTTCTTACTTGTTCGTTTTGTTTAACAGAAGATGACGACGAAGATGATGAACCAGCATCTGCTGCCGTACAACCCATCGTCGCCCCCGCTGACACAGTCGCGGCAGCACCCGCTGCAGCTGCTGCATCCGAAGAAGTCGGTGCGGCCGCTGACGAAGTTGAGGGAGAAGGCGAAGTAGCTACCGAAGGCGAAGAGGCTGAAGCTCAGAAAGAGCCCGCCAGTGCTGAAGTAGAGACACCCGCCAGCGCGGAGGTAGCCGCAGAATCTGAGGCTGAGGCTGACGAGGATGATGATGATGACGATGACATCGACACGGCATTCGACGGCGACGCAGACGATGATGATGATGACGACGACGACGAGGCCGAGGACGATGACGACGACGACGACGATGATGACGTCATCGGCGACGCGCTCGGCAGGAACATCTCTGACAAGAACTCACGTGAGTCCAAAAAGTTGAAAGCGAGCGTCGCGGCGTATGCGAAAAAGGCGGGGAAAAAAGCCAACCACCTCGGTAAAGTAAAGAAAACCAAAGCGACATCCGCCGCGGCAGTCGCCGCTGAACACAAAAAGTTAAGATAGTGAGTAGGCGGCGCCGAGTCCCGGGCGAGCCGGCCCTTCATCCACCTGAGAGACCTTCGTGGTCCCATCCTTTAGCTTAGCTATTTATTGACTATTTATTTATTCTATTTATTTTATTTATTAAGTGACGTGTGTTTGATGTGTGAATGTGTAAGTATGGTACCGAGAAAGTTAAATTAAATTAATGTCTAGATCATGTCACACTGGTCTCGTGGCAATTTATTTGAAATAAATCTGTTGTTCTAAATTCTGTGTGAAATTTTTTATCTCACCTTCACATCGATTTGTGCGTAATAATTGTACACAAAATTTAAATTAACAAAAAAACGTTGTACATTATTAACATTATAATAAACGTTTCTAACATCGGTCAGAAAACTAGTTGCCTATTCTATCTCGGTGTCAACTAATCGAGTGACATTATCTAGCTAAATTAATTTAATTTTGGTTATAATAAAATTGTATACTAGTCAGCTCTAGCTATTCACCCTTCTACCCTAATCCACAGCTGTAACATATGTTTAAAACATTATATTTTAATTATATGTATACATATATAAATATTATTATAACTCCCATTTGCATAGTACATAACAGTATTGTATGTAGAAATTAAAATATAGATATTAATAACTAGCTTTTTGACCGATTTATCTATGTAATATAACGCACAAATATCCTTCTTCCTCATATTATATCCCCTCCTTTTCCTTATACTTACTCATTATTACAAGAAAGTACTTATATATATATTTAAAACATCAAATCATGGGCGATTCTATTAAAAGATATCAGAGAATGATATCTGATGTTAGGGATCTATTATGGTGGGCGGTTATGTCCCGGCGTGAGCGAGTTGATGTGGACAGCCGGCGCCGCTGTCAAGGAACTGGTCGCGGGAGTATGTGTGTTACGAGGTCGGGCGTCCACTGTCCGGTTACTTTCCCAAGCGCAGCTCGAGCGATGAACCCGCCCGATTTCTTCTACAACCTTGACACTTTCTTTAACCTTGCTGCAGCGGCGCACAGGAGTGACCTTGACTAATATTCCGATCATAATTTCAAAATAAATCAATAGAAAGTAAATCGTACTTAATATTTACTCTCACTTAATGACGAAACCGCAGAAATTTGCGTGCCTAACGTCCGGTACAGTGAAAACGAGATAATGAGATGCGAAAAGAGAAACTTTTAAATATTTGTTGTCGTGAAACGCTGGGAGTGTCGCGGGGAAGTTGTATGCGACCTAAATGAAACTTGTTTCTTGTCACAGATAGGAACCTGTACGAACGACGAATATGTCACCTTCCTTTCACAGTACACAAACACAGGCATCTCAGTTTATAAAGTAATTAGTAAATAGTAGATTGCGCAATAGAAAAATAAACATCTCTACATAAAATAATATTAGAATGAAATAAAAATACATGATTACTTCTGCCTCGTAAAGGACAAATAAATATAATAATTAAAACTCTTTACGGCTATACTATTCGCGTATCTAAGCCGTAATTAGATTTCTTCGAATGTGCGTGGCACGCCGTGCAATTTCTTTTACGTGTGGAAAATAGAAAATCCACCGTTGACTGGGCGTATTAATTGTGAACGACGATTAGAATTCAAGTGGGGCTCCGTGAGACCGATACAGTTAGTTCGCGTGCCAACATAACGTGGTTAGAATCAGGTGTGGGTTTCAGTTGAATAGTTATCAAGTGTTTACCGGTGCCATACCTGCATGATCATATAGACAAATAATAATTTAGGATTATTTATACGTATGACCGACGAAAGAGAAATTTATTAATGAAGTTTCCCTTGAGGATGTACGTGATTTGAATTGGGCAACTTGTTTGATTCATTAGCATACTTCTGCTATAAAAACGTTTGGCCCAGAATCAAAGGGAACATTGTGTTAATCATATGTAAATAGTTTACCTCTTTTTAATTTCTTTTATGAACTTTACGATCAGATTCATATTCAAATTAACAGGTATAGCTACGATAGGGTTATGCATAAATATGTCGATTAGTATTCAAATAAACCAACGTATTAAAACTCTATGAATGAAAGTTAAGACTCTTAAGCTGATACTGATTACAAAAATGTTACGAGAACCTCATAGGTAATACTGCAAAATTAAAAGGGAAAGCCTTTATAGATAGCATACGATACAATAAGACTAATACTTACTACAATTAGGCTTTCATGGAAGCAAACTTAAATTGCCTAGCTCTAATGGAATACATAACGCAATTTTAGAATTTAAAAGAAGATGATTAGTGGTAGATAGATATTGGAATAGTGCATTAGTTAGTGACAATGTTAGCAAAGAAACAATAAATAAAACGTACTAGAAGTGTTACTTTTACAAAAAGTAAGCTTTTGATTACTACCTATTCCTTTTATTAATTTTTCACATTAGAAATTTATTACTACAGGGGTACTATTTTTTGAATTGAATTACTGAATTTCATTTAAAATGCGTTACTATGAGCCTTCGAAAGGCTACGTTTGTATATTTTTTAGATGGCAGTTGAGTTACTACCTATCTATCGTGTAAGCCTTTTTAAATATTTTTGTTTGATTGGTGAACTAAATGAATAGAATACAAACTATGAATTAAACTGTCGTCTTTACAATTAGTAAGGGAGCCTAGTTCTCAATTAGACTCGGTTCTTGTTTTGACTTCTAGAAATAGTTAAAGCGATATCTGTTATGGAATCCAGTTAGGATATACATGTCCGAATCAATATGATTTTTTGAAGAAATAGGATCTGTTCCGAATAGTAGGTACTTGCAAAGTCGATTACTCGCATCTTTGTTTGTAAAAAAGTGCATAGAAACATAGAGCTTACCAAAAAGAAGATCAATGTCGACAACAAGTAATCAATTAAGGACGAAAGTTTACAAAAAATATCAACTTGTAAAAATTCGTTGTCGAAGTTATTTTAATTTACAAAACAAAATATGTGTAACTAAAACTAAATTTGTAGATTGTTTTGTATTAACGTAATTCATTGTATTGCCAATTATTTATTGTTATAGTCAAGCAATAGAATAAAAAAGAAACTCAGATTTTTTAACATAGCAACAAGTATATTACCTACAGTTTAATATCTTACGCAATAGCATGTAAATAAGTAATAATATTTTCTACCAAGCTATTTTCTTAAGTCAACGCACCAATTGGATGCGTGATATATAGTAATTATATGTAGCTACAATAATTGCTTTAACATCACGGGTATTTAATACTTGTTTTAATAATAGTAAGTGCTATTCATGTATCCACTTTACATAAACCCAAGAGGAATTGGAGTATATCAAACGAGATATAATATGTAAAGAAGTTTTTCTTGTATTTGTAACGAATACTAAATTAGGTAACGCGCTATTAAACATTGCTTAAGTACCTAAATTATGTAGATAGTGTAATAGAAAATTATGGATAATTGTTTGTGCTTGGTCGTCGTGCTATTTGGGACTCCTAACAGCCGTGAGATAATTTTAACAATAGGCCTCTGCACTTTATGAGTTTAAAATTAATTAGAAAGTAGCGACGACCGACCTCGATGTATTACAATAAAATGGTGAGATTTATTTAAAGTAAATTTACTTTGACACAGTCATGGGTTATTTATTTTTATCTTTTTTATGGTCTTGTGATTATAGCGATGTGATGTGCATTGAAACAATGGAGTTGCTTGTGTATACAAAAAGAAAGGTGCATATTTATTTTCGTCAACAATACCTATACTTGTCTTTGGAGTGCTAACAATCTTTAGGGTTTGTTGAGCGGTGGCATTGAATGACGTTGATCCAGATCAATTGATTGATGTGGTAGAATGTATTAATCGATATTTATAGAAATAAAACACCGACTAATTAATTGGTCGATAGCTTCAATGAGATTTAAAGTTTCAATTCTACCATTTCATTGATTGACGTCGAATTATTTATTATACAATTCATCGATCGACAATAAATCGATTGGTGTGGTAGAAATATCGATCGACACGACGTCACTCGTAAGTTTCTTATCGTGCAAATTATGCAGCAACCTTTGATGAAAACAATAAATAGAATTCTTGGAATTGTAGCCTTATTAGATAGTTCCTACAGTAATAATATATTTAACAGGTGCACTTAAAGAAGATTCTACAGCCAAACCTACAACAGTACCAGCTGCCTACATCGTCAAATACAATCGTTTCGTTGACAACATTTTAGAAAAAATGAACGATATACTAAGAACTTCTTATGACCCCGTTAGCGTTAAACTGCAACCTATCGATGCTAATAAGAAAAGTTCCAAGCCAAAGAAGACAAATAAGACAAAACCAAAAAGGTAAGAAACAGATTGTGAATATTATTTTAATACACTATCGTTTATAAGCACATGAATTTCTCTTTGTACGTAAGGGTCTTATCTACTTATGGTAGAAAACTAAGCCTACAGTTTCTGCGCTGGTCAGGCGTGTTGGTATAGAGTTGTGAAGCAAGTTTTCTAATGTTAACTACAATTTTTATGACACCCTCGGAATGAGATAGCCTGCTGACACCATGTGCTTGAAGTGCGGTTTTAGCACACATAGGTTGATACATTTTATTAAGTACTAAAGTTTTATAATACTTTTAATACCTTTTATTTACTTAAATACGAACTAAGACTTAACAACATATTAAATAATTTCTACTTAGGAAATCGTCAACAAAAAAGAAGACAGCAGCTCGTGGCAGCACTGACAGCAAAAACAAAAACAAAACTGTTGCCGAAATCCCTGAAGCAACTAAAGAACAGAACACACCAGCATCTGAAGTAAAACCTAACGAAGTAGTAGCAGAACAAACACCTATTGACGAAACTGTGCAATCTAGGGCTAACAAAGACAAAGCAGGAACTGAGAAAGCTAACCCTACGACAATCAGAACTAAGCCCCCAACTAAAGCAACTAAGCCTAAGCCAAAGCCACCTACAAAATCCAAGGCTACTACAAAGAAACCTCCAACAAATAAAAATAAGACTAAAACTTCAGAAAAGAGTAAGCCCAGGGCAAAGGGAACGTTGTACGGTTTGTCGTCTTTGAGGAGAACTGGCGATGTTTCTGTTAGCATCATGGCCGATCATACTACTGTGAAAAGCAATTTCGCCGTTGGACCCCTGATATTGAGAGTTCAGAAAGAGGTAAATTGAGTAGAATTATTATTTTTTATTTTATCAAACTTTAATGATGTGCTGACGAATTTAATTACAAAATGGGCTTACGTTTTAGCGTCTTACGATTGTCAGGAAATTAAAAGGATATATTGACAGGTTTCATAGTCAAATCCAGTGAAAATATCATCGAAATAGGTTCAGTGATTTGGTTCTAACACCAATTTCAATGATTTCTCAATTAATATGTAACTTCAATCAGTCACTAATTTACATAAAATTCAATAATTTTATTATAGCTTTTAACGTAACTGTTTGTTTGTTTTGCCATTGTAAGTTTTCATCTTCCTTGTGCAGGTTAATCGCGGAGGAGCCAAGAAAGACATAAGATCAGCTACTGCGACTACTGCTGAGATGATTGGTAAACTTACGCTAAGAGTTAACAACCAGGGCGTTGCTTCGTTGCACACTATTAAAGTTCTTCAGCCTAAACAGGTAAGTTAGTTAAATAAAATGTATATATTTTTCTATGTCTAAAAGAACTATAAACTGTGATACTAACTACAACAAAAAGAATCTCGTCAGTGTTGGCAAAATGGCTAAAACAAATGCGAAGGCTACAATATCGCTACCAACAACGAAGCCAAGATTTTAGTTATAGCGAACGGTCACGAAACATTACAATAAAACAAACTAAAATACTTAGTTAAACATAAAATAAATATTTTAATAATTGCAATTCTTACTTTATGTTTTGCTTACTATTATTTTACCTTTTTATTAGTTGTTTTAATATGAATCACTTTTATATCCACAGGTCCGTGTAGACAGCAATAACGAACGTACCCGAGAACTAGTATGGCAACGAAGTGCAAGGATAGCCCATGTGGTTTCAGAGAAACTGCTCTCTGCATCCAAACCTATGTTCCACCAACAATCTGTCGTAAAACAATAAGATTTAAGATAAGTAGAGCTGTTAGGAGGGTGTAGGTATTGGGTTAACGACAATTTTGTATTTCAACAGCCGACTCTTCAGATGCGTTTTTTTTTAATTTTGTAGATGTAAAGAAAATAGGCTACAGGTATTTTAACGCAGTGTCCTACGTGGGCAACGAACGCGACGTACGCGATCAAATAAACGGCGTACTCTACTTCTGTCCTAAGTGGCAGTCTGCGACGAAACACTTGTCGCGAGTAGCATCGCGTCGCGTCGCTTTCGTCGCCCACGTAGGACACCGCGTTAAAGGCTACATTTAAGTAAGTACGATAAGCAGCAAAAGTTGCAACATGAAATAAATTTTAATTAGATCAATGGATAGGTTTATTAAAACGTCATGTTACCAATTTTTATTGCTAGCTGTACCTAAACTATTCACAGATAAATACTTTCAAATCAGCCACTAGGCACAGGGTAGAGATTATAACGTTATTCAATTTTGAACTTTATTTCAAGGACATAATGTTTATGCAATGTACGCCTTTGAGTTGTCGGTTCGTAGAAATTGACTGATTTACAATATTTTTAATGCATTTATTATGTTTATCAGTTTTATTTAGATATAGAGAGAATATTTCTTTGCATTCAGTAAGATTTATGATACTCATTAATTTTATACAATAGTCAGAGATGCATTTATTATTTGTAATCTGTTGGTGCTAAGATTATATCATTATTGTTAAGATTTTTATAGTTTAGTTTTATATTACGTTGTACATTATTTATTTTTGGCCTTTTTTTAAATAAATAAATAATCAATTTTATTTTATACATAAATAAATAAATTAAAAATTTATGGCTTTTTATTAATTAAATAAAACCCTTTCCCTGTGTATCACATACCTATGATGCATTCGCATTGTTTTACTATTGTGTCTACTGGTGGGACAATTTCCCTTTTGTTTTATCGTGTGCCGTCTTCAACTATCGACTTCACGAATCTTCTTTAAAAAAAACAATTCTGTGTAAATACTAAATTCTCCGTATGGCGACTCTCATCTCATCCCATGGGTGTCGTTATCTTTACGAAATAAATAGAAGGAAAACTTAAAATTAAACCCTATACCAATCCGTTAGGCCAGCGTGGTATTAGTAGGCCAAGTATCCCTCCGTCACGGAAGGAGGCCCGTCCCTGCAGTGGGACATTAATGGGCTGCTATGATTACTGTAGCCCAAATATATGCAACGCAATCCAGGAATGTGCAGCAGGGCTTGCGTTACGCATATGACAGAAAATTTAAAACTTAACTTTTATCAATTATATGTTAAAAGTTAAGTTTTTAATTTTCTGTATTGGCACACTTCTATGAGTATTTATAAAACGAAAACAAAATTAAAAGCTGATTTCTTAATAACTGTGTAATGGGATAAGGCGTGAGTTTATGTATGATACATACATACATAAACTCACGCCTTATCCCGTCCGGGGTAGGCAGGGACGACAGAACGCCACTTGGCACGATCCTGGCAAACAGCTTGGGCCTCGCCCACATTCATTAAGCGAGTCATACATGCGCGTCGGTTACGAGTGCTCTTTATTTGGCCCTTCTCAAATATGCAACCTATCTGGTTTTTATTATTCGTTTAATAATAATGTACATAATAAATGTCGTAGGCAACTGATTAATAGACAATTATTAAGTAGGTAATTAAACAGGTGGCCATTGTATTAATCATAGTCTGTCAACGTTTTTAAAATTCCTCTAAGGTGACAGATGAGCAAGTTGCCCACGTGATCGTAAGTCGAGTAGGCAGGCATTTTACGCTTTGTAAATTTTTGCGCGGTAGTAAAAATATTTAAAATAGGTAAAATATAGCTAAAGCCAAGATAAATACACGTTGTATTAACTAAACCTCTGTGGACAAAACTTATCTGTTCTAAAACTTTTAAATTTATTTTTTTAAAGATGGTTAGTATAATATGTACCAAGGTTTTAATACGAAGCCCAGGATAAGGCATGAATTGCAGCGCAATAAGCAAAGGAGGAATACAGTATGTATACTTAGAAGTTTCTATTAATATTCTAATAACCCACTACCCAATAAAAAATATACAATATAAAATAAATACTTAGACAAAAAGGTAAAAATAATACAGATGTAAACTTTTACAGTAAACTTTATTGCAAAACTTTGATGTTATTTTTATAAATAACAATTATGTAAATTATTCTCCATTACAATTTTACAATAACAAAATTTACTATTTTTATTGCACACAGTTTTTCATTGACTACAAAATATTTTCACAATTTAAAATTAAGTAGTGGAAATAAGTACTTTAATGTTAATAAAAAATATTCTTAGATATAACGTAGTATAAGGAATAGTAACACTGAGAGATGCATTGCTCACAATAATCATAGTATCTACAATAAGTACATAAGAATAGGAACTGCGTCTTAAGGGAAATTACACGTGGTACAGTTCCCGCAATCTGAATCGACCGGCTAAAAGTTAGGTGTTAAAGAAATTTGCGCATGTACAGAAAAAAAACACCGGTTCTCAAGCACCCCGCCATTTAGTTCCAGAAATTACAACTGCGCAATCCTTTGCAACAACTTCAACCCGGCCAAGTATAGATGACGCGTAGTGTAATGTTATATAAGTACATTAAACACGGTTTAAGAAAAAAGTATTGCTTGTTTTAAGTCTTGTAGACTGATTGTTATAATGTGGTGGTTAGTGGCCAACCTGGTTGGCACAATGGCAAATTCACCTGGAATTGTAATAAGCGCCTTAGATAAAGCTCCGTATTGCCAATACTTACTAAAAAAAAAAAAATAATTCTCAAACCCTAGTTAGGCAAGTTATGCATTTTTATATTTATTAATTTTGACACAAATAAACTTTGTCTTTGGTAGAATTTTAAACACGCAGTTACGGTGTATTAAATATAGCAATATTTTAACATAAAAACAGAAAAAAAAATATTACGAAATAATTGGAAACCAGAAAACCATGACATAATTTTTTACCACAATACATTTTGTTTTCAAGTTTCGCAATTATTATTAGGATTTTTATCTAAACTTATTTAAAACATTGTCGAATTTATATTATCACTACTATACAAAGAATTACAAGATATTAAAAAACTACACAATAATACAAAATAATAATAAAGTAAGTACTAATTTATCAAAGGAACATTATTTTTATACTTTCTACCCTAGGATCATAAAAAATTGTTTAGAAGGTCGATCATGCAGCTTTTGCATCATACGCTTAGTTTGACAAAAAGTAATAATTTATATACAGGAATAATTTATACAGTTGACAACAAGATTTGAAAAACAATTTGAACCTGAATACAGTACTTTTGTTTCGATATACAAACTGCAGTAACCCTGTAATTTTACTGGTTTCTTATTTTTTCTCCGATCACCCCTAAGCATTTCTTTAAATTCACACATGGTATGATGACGATAGGTCAACCCCTATCATACCCATAAACAGCCAAAATATCAATAGCCATCATATTTGCCAAAATGTTACAATTAGCAAGACAAAATGTTACAATTACAAGCATGATGCTTGCCAAAATTTTATAATTATTGGCATCATGCTTGCCAAAATGTTACAATAAGCATAATGCTTGCCAAAATGATTCAATTAGTATTAAGCTTGCCAAAGTGTTACAATTATAATCATGCTTGCTAAAATGTTACAATTATCGGCATGCTTGCTAAAGTGGTATAATGATCATTATCCTTGCTAAAGTGTTACAATTGACATTGTACTTGTTAGTGTTATATTATTAGGTACAGCTTATGTTTTTTAATAAATAAATAAAATTTACTGGCAGTAAACAGATTGTGCGAAAGTTTAAAGTTTATGTTACTAAATAACATAATTATACCCTTTCCACTATATTTAACGACATTTGACAGATTGACGTTAGTGACGTTCAGCAGTATCTCGAATGTAATGCCATTCGATTGTAAGCGATTTCGCGATTTTTCAAATTACTTTATTTTACACATTTGGATCCTTACATCAACTTACATTATCATTTTATTAGTGTTTCTTTCTTCTATGTTAAGAGAATTAGCCTATAGCTTAAAATAATAAAATTATAGTTAGCTTAGGTATTATTTAAAATACATAATTTATCGTGACACATTCGCGGGTTATAGCTAATCTAAAATATCATATTACATTTTATAAACCTATTATGAAGAGTTCAGGTTTATTCATAGCATTTATTTTTTCCGATTATTTGTAATTTGTTTCATAATGGTGGTAATCGTTATGAGTGTCCATCACTAAGTAACCATGGTAACTGAAAAAAACATGGGTACGTCCATGAAATACAATATAATTTGTTCGAAAAATACTCAGAAGTATTACGAAACTTCATGGACGTGAACTGTCAAAAAGCTAAACTTACGCTGGAAGGGGTATAATTTATACTATTTCGGAATGAGTTCATTCAATACAGTTTTATCAAAAAAATTGACAAAATTTATACAATTTATTTTTTTGCCTGTACTTTTAATTAACACATCTCTGAACAAACCATGCAAACTTTTTATGAAAGTATTAATCTATAAATAAAATTAATATTATTTTATAGTCGATACAAAATATGGAAATGCAATAGAATGTATTGAGAGAGATAGAGAGAAAAGAAGAAAGAGAGCAAAATAGAGATTGGTGATCAAAATTAAATAAAAAAAACCTATAAATTGTTGCAACAAACATAACATAGTAGTTAAAAACTTAGTAATAATAACTAAACCTAGTAATTGTTTAATATCTTCACAGATTCACACAATGCCATCTAGTCCCAAACGAGAACAACTTAGGAAATAGACAACTTATAAAAAAACTATGCATTTGTTTTAACATTTCATACTCTGTCCCCCTTACTCATAAACGCCTTTTAAATTTAATCATTGTTAGCGAGATTTTTATTACGAAAACCAACCTTATACCTAACAAAAACGTAAGAATTTAAGCTAATCAATTGACTAAAATTTAAGAGGCGTTTAAGAGTAAGAGGGTGTGTTGTTATATACGTCATGGCAAGAATTGTAAGTGGCCTAATATTATGTTATATAATTACTATTATGTAAAGTTAATTATACTTATGTGGAAATAATGAGATTCGCATTATAGGGTTAAAGAATATTGTAGTAATAAATAGTAATGCAAGCAAGAATGCAAGTAAACGATTTAAATGTCATCGCCAGGGATGACATGCGTGCCAATGGTCTTACAATTAAGGTTGCCGAAGACCGTGCGAAATGGAGAAAAAGAAGCCAGAAAGCAGACCCCAGGGTCCATGGCTCTCGAGCTGTGGACGTAACTGGGAACTTGCAAAGATGAAGAATGCAAGGAAATGATTTTAGGCATAATATTGTACAAATTAATAAGTCGCTAATCCGCTTGACTGGGATGAATAACAGAATATTAAAAAAATAGATAAAATACTGCATTATTAACTATAATTAAATTTGGGTACGACAACAAATAATACAAAAAAATAAAATAAAAATAACAGGTTGCCTAATTCGCCAGAAGACACAATAGTAAAACACTGTAGATGTATCATATGATATATAGAACTGGGAAAGGCATGTCAATTCTCGTACCTTAAAATCGTTAAAAATTCGGTTAAGTTAACTTTAGTTGTCAAATTGTCTTAACGACCACTATGGCGCAGTCGGTATATTACATGGCTGCTACGCAGAGGTCTCGGGTTCGATTCCCGCTCAATGCAAATATTTGTGTGCATGAACATGATTGTTTGCATTGGTCTGAGTGTTTTCTATGTATAATATGTATGTATTTACAAAAAAACGTATTTAAGTATGTTTATCCGTTGTCTAGTACCCATAGTACAAGCTTTGCTTAGTTAGGGACTAAATGGCGTTGTGTGAATGTGTGACGATTATTATATTATTATTATTATTGTGTGACAATTTGACAACTAAAGTTAACTTAACTGGATTGTTAACGATTTTAAGGTACGAGAATTGAGATTAGGGTTAAAAGTGATAACCAGCATCATCTTTAATCACCAGACGAGGTAAGTACAAGATCTTGCGAGGTGAAAAAATTTGAAGGACGCCAATGTCCAGTAGTGGACAACTTTTATGTGATATGATGATAATGATGATAATATATTATGCTATATTTGCTCACTAGTAGATATACTTTAACTGGTATGATGATGATGATATGATATTACAGCCATTATTGCAGAGATATCCTCTCCGATATTAGACTAATAATAACTATAATCTTAATACTCATAATTAACTGTACAAACTTAATTATATAAACAGTGACGTCACGTGTCATTGACAGTTTTGACAGTTCCATTTTTAAAAAGTAACGGTATACTGTTCTGGTCTTCGGCTATGACGATTTCTGTGACGTCATCGTCGTTTTGTTTCAACGATTCGTAGTTTGGAGGAGGTGTTAGCTCCTTGTTCTTTATTACTAATGGTATTTGTCCTGTGAGACCTGAAACATAATGTTATAAAGTTAGAATGGAGTAACACTCACAAATTATTTTTTAAGGCAGATTGTATCGAAATTGGCATAAAACCTTATATCAATTAGTCTTGCAATATTATCGATTATTTTCTTGTGCAAATTAACGGTTTTATACTTAGGCTTAATGTCGAGTGTCAATAAAAAATATGATAATCATATCTGTCATAATGAAACTTTTGACTTTAGGTAGGACAGGTATTTATAGACGAAAATTAAAACAGCATGTCAATTCTCGTTCCTTAAAATCATTAAAAATTCAGCTAAGTTAACTTTTAGTTGTCAAATTGTCACACAATAGGTAAGACAATTTGACAACTAAAAGTTAACTTAACCGAATTTTTAACGATTTTAAGGAACGCGAATTGACATGCAGTATCATAACATAAAAAACATTTAACTTACGATGTAACGTAGAATCCAATTCAGCAGGAGTCATAACGACTACAACATTAGAGCCGGCGCCGCTGAATACTGACTCAACGTTAGCCCGAGGTGACAATAGTACTAGAGGCTGTCCGCGAGCTGAGAGCGAACACGACAGTGCGCACATACCCTTAGCCGCTGTGAAGTCTGCACCTGTTATAACAACCAGACTGTTAATATATTTATATAGCTTTTATTTAACTATAGAAAACACGTTATCTGAGTCTGTCTGTCTGTCTGTGAGTCTGAGTACTCCAAGAACAGAAAAAAGACATTATATAAGAATAGAAGAATCAGATTACAATGCGAAATTTATAGCTCTGTATGTTTGGTCGGGTGGAATCTTGCAACTCAATTTTAAAGTAGTTATATTCAACAGATTGAACTGAAGTTTTGCACACACGATTAAATAAGATGACAACACCATTTGACGTCATTCTAGATCTAATATGGCGAAACATCCAAGATGGTGGAATTATAAATTCGTATACCTTTCTACAATATAGGTGAATTAAATTAAATTTCCGTGTGGTGACGAAGTAAGAATACAATATGTCACCACCCCATCTCATTCTATGGGTGTCGTAAAAACCGACTTAGGGACTGTCCGTGAATTTAATCTTTACAAAATAAAAAGAAGGAAAACTTGAAATTAAACCAATCTGTTTCGCCGGCGTGGTATTAGTAGGCCAAGTATCCCTCCGTCACTGGAAGAGGCCCGTCCCTGCAGTAGGACATAAATGGGCTGTTATGATGATGTCTTTTCAAATGAAAGAGCTTCTTACCAGTAATTATAAAAATATTTTGGTATAATCCTGAATCCAGTATGACGAAACATTCAAGATGGCGGAATGTTTTATGTACTTCTACAATATGTGAGTTAGTAATTGAATGAGTAATTAATAAAATATTTAGTCAACGCTTACCCAAAACATATCTACAATCAATAACAACAGGCATACTGCATCCCCCTTGTTTCTTAGCGGCTCTTTCGACGTATTGTCGAATGTATTCAACACCCGGGAAGTATAGACTGTTGCCGACTGTCACCAGGACGTAGCTGAAGCCTGATGAGCTCTGTAAAATAACAAAAATAATGGTTAAGTTGTGAAGAGTGGTGTGTGTGTGTGTCTCCGTGTGGTGACGGAGTAAGAATACAATATGTCACCGCCCCATGTCATCTCATAGGTGACGTGAAAACCGACTAAGGGACTATCCGCGAATATTATCTTTACGAAATAAAAAGAAGGAAAACTTGTAATTACACCCTGTACCAATCCGTCTGGCCAGCGTGGTATTAGTAGGCCAAGTATCCCTCACGGGAGGAGGCCCGTCCCTGCAGTGGGACATTAATGAGTGTTATGATGTGAAGAGTATCGTGTTACTACCACTGTAGGAAAAACTTGTACCACCGTTCAATAATAATAATTTTCTTGCGTAGGTTTCACGATCTTAGGGCTTGTTTAAGGAGACGCGACGCGTCGAGCGCAGACAGAAACACAAACTTACGACAATGTTCGAAGCGTTTACGGAGAAGCGTTATTTCAAGCGTTTGTTTGAGTTGTAGCTACCGGCGCCGTGTTGGACGCGGCAAAGGAAGGAGCGGACGACGCCGCGGAGGAAGCGACGTGTAAACTAACGCGTTTCACAATGGGGTAATGTTGCGGTAGGAGCGCTTCTCGGCGCACTGCGTCTCCTTAAGACCGATTCACACACACCAGTAAAGTCACAGTTCCATTATTCCGTCCGTTCCGTGTTCGCTCAGTTCAGTATCAGTGCTACAGTGTACAGTACAAAACGTGTTCGCCGGCACTGACACTGAGAGCACTGTGTCGTCACTGACACTGCCAAGTGGGAATGCGCTCATAGAAACTGTATGAAATAATATTTCGCACTGTGTCGGTACTGATGTGTGTGAATCGGCCTTTAAACGCGGGCCGCTTTACGCGCCGCCTCACTATAAACGCTCAAACGCTCGATGTGCCGCGACAAGCCACGACGAACGCAAAGCTCGACTTTTTCCATCAATTTGTTAACTGTTACACAGTTTACATAACAATGTTTTTTACTTACAGTAACAATTTCAGCTTCCAACTGCGGCCTCGCGCTAGGATACAGCAACAATACAACGTTCACAGCCACTCCGGCGAGTATACCTAGCTCCACGCCCACTGACAAGCACAGCGCAAATGTTGCGAACGCTGGCACGAGGTCCGCGCGACGCGATCTCCACATAGGTTTTACTACCTGCGGATGAAAATAGAACATGATGATTTTTTAAGCTGTGCAGGGTATACAATGGCTCATATATTTTAACACGAGATAGGGCTATATATTTATGCGATAATTTTACTAGGCAGAAACAAGAAATTCATCTCAAAAGATTTATCCGTTTTGGAGATATGACCATAAATTTTTTTGCATTTTCTTATCTAATTTCAGCATAAAATCGTACCGATCGTAAAATAAAAAAAAGTATATCTTTGTAAATAGAGTTTACGACGAAAAAGGGAAAAATGGAAAAATTGAAATGGATTTTTATAGTTTCTATCTAGTAAAATTAGCCCTACCTCGTATTAAAACTCATGCACCATTGCCGCTTAGTACATAAGAACTGATTATTAATTTTAACACAATAACTTTAGAACTAGCGAAAAATACAAAAGCACCGAATAATATATGCATGCATTTAGGGAACAGGATAATATCAATTTTCAAGAGTGTTTCAAAGCTTTTCACGAGACTCACGGGCAAAAATTGTAGGGACATTTTGTGTTCCTTGTCTGTCATTACAAGGAATTTAATAAATTTTACTTTTACTTAAGACTTCAAAACATAATAACATTTCAAAATGAGTAAATATATAATTACCTCATATTCTATCATAAATATCACAGCACATATCACGACGGCGGCAAGGGACGCCTTTGGTATAAAGTAGAAGTATGGAGTCAGTAGACTTAGTGATAATAACACTAATACACCTGAAAACATAAACAAAATAACTTTAACAATCCCATTCTTAAAATAAATATGATTGTGCTAGCACTAATCTATACTAATATTATAAAGAGGTAAAGTTTGAGTGTTTGTGACGTTGTAGGGGGTAATCTCTGGATCTACTGAACCGATTTTAAAAATTCTTTCTGTGTTGAATAGTCCATTTATCGGGGAGTGTCATAGGCTATATAGTATCACGATATGACTGAGTGGAGCAGTAATAAAATATGTTTAAAAAAGTGACGCGTTTTTTCCGCCGCCTAACGAAGTGGGCACGGGTCAACTAACTTTATAAAACGGCATTATGACAGCCGAAAGCTAGCCAAAGTAAGACTAAGAGTTCTCCTTATCCTTCATCCTAACGTAATCTTGATCTAGTTGTCACTCTACTACGCGTTTTGGACTGCGGTTACTATTCCAGAACCTTTTCAAACTAATCAGTAATTGGTATAGAGTTTTGTGTCAAATTCTCATTATTATCTAGAAACATTTTGCTGAGCAGTAATCCTTTAGTCGTTGAGCTTGCCCTGTCCTTTAGCTATAGCGCCATAAGTATTTAACGAGTTTACGATGGGAATCAAATTTTTGATTACATATAATATACAGTTCCTACGCGCAATCAAAGTTGGCCGGCTTGAAGTTGTGTCAAATGGCTACAATGTATTTTCTTGGAACTAAATGGCGGGGAATTGGAACTAAAGGCAATTTTCTTAGTACTGTGCACGTATTAACTTCTATGACAATTAACTTCAGGCCGGCCAAGTAAGATTGCGCGAGCTATAATTTACATTACCTGTGTAGATACTGCCAAACTGAGTAGCAACTCCACTGGCATGATTCACAGCACTCCTCGAAAACGACCCAGTGATGGGCATCGCTCCGACAAAAGCGCCGAATATATTTGATAGAGACAGTGTTATTAGTTCCTGAGTAGCGTCCAATGACTCTCCACTTGCTGGAAAAGTAAAATATTGGTTAAAGAATTTTATGTAGTAGTAGTCAACATAATTATAAACACAACAATGTATTAAATATACAATAATATTCCTCACACAATCACACATGGGCACCTAGTCCCAAACTAAGCAAAGCTTGTACTATGGGTACTAGACATCGGATAAACATACTTAAATACTTTTATTTTGTAAATACATAAATCTTATACATAGAAAACACTCAGACCACTGCAAACAATCATGTTCATGCGCACAAAGATTTGCATTGAGCGGGAATCGAACCCGAGACCTCTGCCATGTAGTATACCGACTGCGCCACAGAGGTCGTCAATAAGATATAAGAAGTGAATGTTAACCCTTTATTGTAACGTACAGAATACCATAAAGGATAAGCGTAGATACAGGAAAGCTGGTAGTTGACTATACCAATTGGAACAAGGCGTGAAATTATACATGTATAATATTTGGTAATACCTTTATTTATAGGATTTTCTTAAGTAAAGTTCTGCATACTATTTTTAAGTAAACTCTCAATTTATTTTTCATGTTTTACTTACCAAAAGCTTTAGCAATGGCGACGTTGCCTAACACTGCGATGACAGGTACTATAAATATTGAAGAGCCGAGATCGGAACACATTTCCATGAAGCCTACGTGGCGTCCGTCGGGAAGAACCGTTGAAAATGGCGGCAATTGGAGTGTAGGTAGACCATCTCTAATAATAAATATATAATTATTAATACTCATAATATTTTAAGTAAGTAAAAATATAATTCGTTATGTATAGTGCTCTGTGTGGTGATAGACCTCCGGGTCGTCACCACAGTCAGAATACAGTGTGTTAGTACTAAGGGACTATCCGTGAATATTATCTTTACGAAATAAAAAGAAGAAAACTTGAAATTAAACACTATGCCAATCCGTTTGGCCAGCGTGGTATTAGTAGGCCAAGGATCCCTCCGTCACGGGAGGAGGTCCATCCCTGCAGTGGGACATTAATGGGCTGTTATAATGATGTATAGTGCTTGTACCATGCAATTGTTAGGGATAGTCGTAATAATAATATGAAGTATTAGTTCATCGTTACATTTTGTTGAAGGGGTATTTCAACAGAATCTGTTTATTCTGAAAATTATTATTCTTTTCTACTTACAACTATTCTTATTGCAGAAGGCATTACTTTTAAATACACACATCAAAAAAGTCTAAGCAACATGCATGATATTACAAATTTACCATTTAGGTATATTAATTTATTTTACCATTTATTTTAATTATAACGTTGTATTTTATTTTTAAAATAATATTTTTAGGGTTCTATGATGTAAAAATAACAGCTGTTTTCTTTATAAGTTCTTTTAATAACAGAAATTAACAATATTAGAATATACAGGTACATAAGAAACTAAACTTTTTTTTTACAAATTGAAATTTCTTAAGAAAATGAATTTATTGTGAAAGAATAGGACAATTTAATACAAAGTATGGCCTCCTCTGCTATTCAGAACTTGTCGGCAACGATTATTCATTGAATTAATGAGACTGTTTATGTCATCTTGCGGTATTCGCTCCCAATGGAATTGTAGCAAATCCTTCAGCTGTTGGGTTGTTGTCACTCCGTCCAAGTCCTTCAAAACACGTCTCTGGAGCATGTCCCATGCGTGCTCGATGGGGTTGAGGTCTGGCGATTGTGCAGGCCAGGGCAATACCTGGATGTTCTCCGTTGCCAAGTATTCACTGGTTCGCCGAGCTGTATGTGAACGCGCATTGTCATGCATTAACGTAAAATCGGAGCCAAAGGTTTGTGCAAATGGATGGACATAAGGTCTGAGAATATCCTCAACGTAATTTTCAGCGTTCATGTTTCCATTTACAAAAACGAGCTCAGTTCGCCTGTTCTTCATAATACCCGCCCATACCATAACTGTTGAGCCGCTGTATGGATGAACTTCCTGAACGCACCTGAGTCTTTCAGTATTTCCGGGTCGACGGTACACTCGCACCCTTCTTGTATCAGGCCTAAACCCGAATCGCGACTCATCGGAAAACATAATTTTATCCCATTGTTCCTGGGTCCATGTTATGCGTTCTCTACACCATTCATTTCGACGAGCGCGATTCCCGTGACGTATCGGTGGGCACCTGATAGGGCGTCGAGCTCGTAGGCCGTACTCATGCAGTCGATTTCGCACAGTTTTGGGGACTTACATCAACACCACTTGAATTTTGTAGCCTCAAACTTATCTCTCGAGCGGTTAACATCGGCTGGCGTCTTGCAGTCAGTTGTATGTACCGGTCTTGCCGAGTGGTTGTACTCCTTTTACGGCCTGGATGCTGTTCAGCGGGTTCCCCTGTATTATTGTAGCGCTGCCAAAGACGACAAATAACACTTCTATGAATACCAAAATGTCGAGATACCTGAGATTGATTACTTCCCGCTTGCAACATCCCTACAGCTCTTTGCATTTCATCTGCCGTCAAATGACGTCGCTCCATGACGTAAAGAATATCTAACAATTCAATTTTGTCGCCAACTGTATTTAAATGGTTGGTAAAATTATAAAATCAAGACTAAAACGTAGCAATTAACATGCACTCAAATTCAAACAAATTCGCAGTCATTTGAATTTTATGAAAAAAAACAAAACATAATCGAAATTTTTTTTTTACAACCAGCCAGTATGTCATCAATAACAAAAAAGTTTACTTACCTATACACTTTGAGTGAGTAAATACTTAGAAATTAATTAATATAAATGGTAAATTTGTAATATCATGCATGTTGCTTAGACTTTTTTGATGTGTGTATTTCCTAATGCGATATAAGAATTACTCCAAAATCAGATCCTTAACAAAGTAAATTATGTTTCTAAAAATATAACGAAAATGTCTTTCATGACATTTTTGAATCTATTAAAAAAAGTTCTAAGGTAACAAACATTACAAAAAAAAACATTCCAATTGAGAACATCCTCCTCTTTTTAGACTCGAACAAAAGTATGGTAACAATCACGTTAACAGCTCAACGTAATACAAGTACCTACATACGTTCCAGTATTCGTATAACAATAGATAGTTTTTTAAAAACTATTCATTTTATACGATACAGTAACATTTTTTCCTATTTGATTTTGTTATTTTATATTTTTATGCCTTTTTTATATTAAATTAACATAATTATAACCATTACACATATTATTATAAGTCCGGTGGATGTAAAAATACATTATGTATTTTTTGGAGTTACAGAAAACTCGAAAAGCGTGGTCTACAATCTACATCTATCTGTGAAGCATAGTAATTAAAAAATAAAAATAGTTTATTGGTATAAAACAGTAGTAGTATTATAAGGATACTTCACATGCATTGGTACTAACACTAAAGATCTAAAAAGTAACAGTTTTTTCATAAAGAATAGAACCATTTCACGTTAACAGTTCAATAGGTACCTAAAGCGAAGGTATATATTACTATACATACGTTCCAGTATTCGTATAATAATAGGTAGTTTATTCAAAACCAGTATGCACCTCGGTACCTCTTTTCCATTTATGTTATAGAGACTTTGAAAGCCATTGAAACTGCATAGAATAGAATTTAGGAGCAATTTGAATAGGTTTAGCTTAAATTGTACTACTATCCGAACATCGTAAAAATATAGTGTTAATGTTACTACTGTGGTGTGAAAGGAATCGACTTTATATAGGTATTCTGTCCTCAAAAACGTTAAATGGTTTACTGCAGTGACGGGACTTTTCTATGCTTAAGATTGGTCCACATAATGCTACGCTAGTCAGAGAGATTGTTATGGGATTATAAGTGTTTTTCTTCCTTTGTTTCCTTTTTTGAGATAGTAGGTATTTACGATTTGTCTTTAGTCGACATTTACTACACCCATAACGTAAGATTGTGTGGTAAGACCTAGTACTTTAATGACAAAATAAAATTATCAATTTTTATGTTTATAATTCTCCGTATGGTGACGGAGTAAGAATACAGTGTGTCACTACCCCATCTCATCCCATGGGTGTCGTAAAAACCGAATAAGGGACTATCCATGAATATTATCTTTACTTAATAAAAAAAAGGAAAACTTGAAATTAAACCCTATACTACCCGTTTGGCCAGCGTGGTATTTATTAGTAGGCCAAGTATTCCTCCGTCACTGGATGAGGCCCATCCCTGCAGTGGGACATTAATGGGCTGTTATGTTATGATGATGTTTATAAATTACACTGGGGCAATGACTACCATTTGTTACTGCAGTTATTTACTGGTAAAATTTCCCTAAATGTAATTTTTCTTAAATGTCGGCATTTTAAGTTAAATATTTTGCAACTGACTATTACAGTATTCTAACGTTTTTTTAGAATTTAATTATGCATTAATATAATAAAATTATCCTGTGAAAATGTTATTATAAATAATTAATACGTTTATAGAACATAGATAAATTTTCCGTTTTTCATTAGCTAAAGTAGGTCCCCAGTCCAGAAAAAATATTGAAAGTAGATCGAATTTAAATTAATATAAGTTTCAACAGTGATAAGGAATAACCAGCATACTTAATTATATTTATATTATTATTTAGTATGTTGGTTACCCACCCACTTACCATTGGGAGTTCCTAGAACGTATAATATTTTTTAAGTTGCGTTTGATTTTAGAGTTTTAGAGTGACGTAAAATTAGTGTAACCACGTATGTATTCAATAATGAACACAAGTTGGTTAACCAAAAATATGATGGTAAGTAATCACCGCTGATTACCCATAGACAAAATAAGTCGACGCTGATACCGCCTATATAAAGCGACGAGGTAACGAAACCATATCGAGATTTAGGAATTTGAAACAGCGCCATCTATCGAAATTCCATAACAAGTTAAAATACCTTGTATTTTTTCTTTAGACAAGGAATATAATAAACCTGCATTAGTAAAATTGTTGTTTAAAAATAATTTATTAGGAAATGCTGCAAAATTACTAATAAAAATGACTCCGTACTCTTTAGAATCAACGTATTTCCGTCTGTATTTAAAATACAAACTTAAAAACTGTACCATAAATGTTATGATATTAGGCCATGAATGGCCGACTGCAGGAACGTACAAGGTATGGAGGGAAACATAGCCTCGATATATAATAATAACTAGCAAGATAGGTCAGTATAAGTTTGGTTTTGTGTTTTTCTTCGGCATGCGAAATTTCCTTTAGTAACAAAGATTATGACAGCTTATCTTATTACTTGAAGGCCCACACAATGGGCTGGTAATCGTAGCTCGGACAACTCGTCCGCAGTGACAAAATACAGCCAAGCAGCTTTATTAGTCTGACACCAAGCAGGAGATATTACCATCTAACAATCATAATAAATAATAAACTTACTTAACAGTTCCTGTGAGTTTGAACGGTTGTGTAGAATACTTTTCGAATAAGAAGGCCAATACAGAACAGCCTACGACAATGATTGCATTCCTTGACGTAGACAATAACCATATAGCCTTCTTAACACTTTTCTGACCTCCTGGCAGTTTTATGTCTTTTATTTTCTGTGAATAATAAGAAAAATAAATAAATACCATAATAGTTTAATAGCAAAACTGCTGTAGGCTTGCACTTAAGTAAACCAGACGTAATCCAGGGGATAAGTAGACAAGGAACATCTTATGTTTTAGTTGGTAGACCGGCTACTTTTATAAGTCAAACATATTTAAAAGCAGAGGCCAGATTGGCGAGTAGATGGCTTCTAACAAGTCTCTTAAGTAAAAAAAACAAACAATATAGGTACGGCAAAACTTAACCTTTACATTCAACTTATTCTCAATCGGTCTCTATCCAGATAGATACATAATATTTAACAATGATCTTGATATTAACTAAGAAGAATTCATAAAATTAAACCACTGGTAGATTGTCATTAATAATAATAACAAGGAATAATCATTACTAAAGATAATTTATTATTATTTTACAAAATAAAATACGTATGAAATCACGCTTTTTTAAGTCTCATTTGTGCAGTAGTCATTACGTGGCATATTAAGTGCCAGTCATGGCGATGATGTAGATAGGAAGCTTCCTAATTAGTATTAACGACCACCTATCGTCCGCCATGTTTCATTTGAAGTGGTTTTTTACACCACATTTTTAATAGGTGTCGTAAAAACCGACAAAGGGACAATTCGTGAATATTAACTATACGAAAAAAAGGAGGAAAACTTGAAATTAAACCCTATACCATCTGGCCATCGTGGTATTAGTAGGCTAAGTATCCTTCCGTTACGGAAGGAGGCCCGTCCCTGCAGTAAGACATGAATGGACTGTTATGATGATGATAGAAATAAAAAGGAAATTCCCAACCTATACATAGTAATTAACTTATGTAGGTATATTACTTCTCAACACTTCGGCATACATTAAGCTAGTTTTGTTTAGCTTGAAACAGCTGTTGCCAAACTTGCAAGTCACAAGATCATAATTAGATGTAAATTAGCGTGTCTTTAAACAAAGAGATAATAATATAGTACAGAAAAGTGTTTATTTTAATAATGATACATGAACTGTAAAAATAGTAAGTAAATAATGCATAATTGGTATTTATTTATTGTAGAATAATTAACATCTCTTGGAACACATGTGTTTTACGGAGAGGCATTAAAGTGTTGACTTTATGGTTGACAATACTAACCTTAATGCCTTATGGTTGACGTAGTATGTTCACCTAACAAATGGAAATAAAATATGAAACTGACTGTTTTTAAATAGAAGTTATATGAATTTTTAGTTATACTTCAAAACTCCATTGCTAGGGCATGAACAACTTAGCATTTAGGTCACTTTACCTTAGGCATAGATAAGTTGATACAGACTTTTTTGTTGTTTTCATATAAACATTGTTCAAACATTCACGTTGTGTGAATGTTTGAAGAATATTTAGCCATCTAGTCCCAAAGTAAGCGAAGTACTATTGGTACTAGAGAACATATAAACAAACCTATATATTCTTCTTTTGTGAATAAATCCAAATTATACTTACATAAAAAACACTAAGACCTTTGCAAGCACGAAAACATTCACGTCCGTGCACACTTAAATTGGCATTAAATTATGAATTCTGCATACTTATAACTTTTATAACATAGCCAGCAGTTAATAATAGAAACTATAACACTTTCTATTTCAATTGTAGGTAGTAGCTGGAATGAGAGCGCGCTGATTGACATGTAATCAAGTCCTATGCGGTACATGCGGTCAATCTAATCGAACCACATTAATGTACTACATGCCTGTCAGAGGTGAAGCGTCCGTATATCGATATTTGTATCAGCGATTCGTTTAAAATATCGTATTTTAACACTTTTTCGTATACATTTTTCGATATCTAATACTCATATTCTATTTGTAGACTAAAAGTGTCAAAACGAAAGAAAATAACATCTCGCCCTAATCGCGGTGACTTAAAAAGTGACTAATGGTAGTTCACTTATCAGTGAACATCACCAACAGAGAAGAAAAGCCAAAAAACCCTATACCGACTCGCCTGGCCCACGTGATGTCAGCAGGTAAAGCTTTCCTCACTACTTTGCTTTTGCAGAGTGAGATTCATTAGCTCTTATGAATATAAATAATATGAAAAAAATACTTACACGTAATAAAAGAAGTATTATAATGCAGGTTATTCCTAAACTACTATCTGCTATTCTAGCGTTTGGTAAATTTGTTATCACCTGAAAAAATAAATACAAACAGTTTAAATAAGTAGTGTATCTAATTTATTAGTTTTGATACAGAGATAGAAAGAAAGAAGATACTTCAGTACTGCTTCGCTTCTATTAGTTATAGCGTGATACTATATAGCCTATGACACTCCCCGATAAATGGACTATTCAACACAGAAATATTTTTTTAAATCGGTTCAGTAGATCCAGAGATTACCCCCTACAACGTCACAAACACACAAACTTTACCTCCTTATAATATGTATTAGTATATATAGTATAGATAACGCTGAGCAAAGTTGCTTGTGACTTTAGTAAGTGTCCTTCAGGAGTTAGAAAATTGGCTTTGTATGGTCATTATTTTGAATTTTTAATAATAAATAAGTACCTATAAAAATTTTAAATTGTTTTTTTGTCTTTTTCACAAAGATACAATTATTAACGCCAGCAAAATGCATGCAGATCAAGAAGTAATTACATATGGTATGACAACACAAAACCTCAACTAAGTTTAGGCAATTGCTTTTTGCGACTACATGAGAAACGAATATATAAAAAAAAACATTTCTGGGTTCTAATTGTATGTTGACCTCGAAAAATCAAAAATATTTAAGGCGTAAGATGATGCAACTATGTATGGATGAAATTAAACAATATGCCTCATAGTGTACAATATATCAGGGCCTCCTTATGCCGAGCTATTAGTAGCACAAGGAGACATGACACAATGGACCTTGATTCTCCTGAGTCCATTTATCTCCTGGTTTACCTTTAAGGAATAATAGCGTAAATCTAAATTGAAAGTATTAAATGCATATTATCACACATTAAAATTTCATTACACATTTTCCATCCAAAGGTTGTCTGGAAGAAGTCACTTACAGTGATAAGACCGCCATTTGTGTCACCTAGTTTTAAGATAATTTGTGTAGGTACTTACGCAGGTATTGTATGTGTATTTTATTTTGGTGCACAATAAAGTGAATAAATAAATAAATGTAATAACTCCGGGAATGTGTTAGACGGATACACTCCGCAGAATTTTAACTTTTCTATAGCTTAATAGCCATTAGCACATTTTCGCACTAACCTAACCAGAATTAATTCTATTTTAAGTAGCCTCAACGTCCTGGATTTGGCCTTTCCAAAGGCCGTGTTCAAGCACACCCTAGATATTGAAAATGTGACAACAATAATTTTGCCAGGCATTACCAATCACAGCGCCATTAAAATATCCAAACGAATCAGTTCTTGGCCGAACAGTAAGCCATACCTTATTCCATTATAATAAAACACATTTTGATTTTATTTGTTTCTACTAACTCTGCGTGGAAGTCAAATAATTTAACCAATACACTACACTTGGAATCATTAGTCACATTGTGCACGTTTGTTAAAGAGCTCGACTAATACGTAGTATAATTATAATTTCCTTAATTTATTTTGTTCTGGCAAATAAAAATATATTAAATGGATATATCTTGGACTGCAGCGAGTTTTCGCGGTATATATCTAGAACTGACAGTATTAAGACTAAAATTTGAAAACATTTAGCATCCTTAACGCGTGGCCACGCCAGCGTTCTCCTGAACACCATTTTGTAGAATAGATTGTCCGGTAGTGCTTCACTGGAATACCATACATACATTTGTTCCACAGTTGAGCTATTGAATACAAAATAATATTTTACTAAATCCGCATGTATGACTTGCTTAATGAATGTAGACCAGGCCCAATCCGTTTTTCAGGATCGTGACAAGTGGCGTTCTGTTGTCTCCGCCTACCCCGGATGGGGTGAGGCGTGAGTTTATGTATGTGCCTATGTATTTTACTTATTATACTAATACAATTTAGTCATAAATAAATACTGAGAAATTATGGAATATTTTTTCTGATATACACACATCAAAAAAGTCTAAGCAACATGCATGATATTACAAATTTACCATTTATATTAATTAATTTCTAAGTATTTACTCACTCAAAGTGTATAGGTAAGTAAACTTTTTTGTTATTGATGACATACTGGCTGGTTGTAAAAAAAAAATTTCGATTATGTTTTGTTTTTTTTTCATAAAATTCAAATGACTGCGAATTTGTTTGAATTTGAGTGCATGTTAATTGCTACGTTTTAGTCTTGATTTTATAATTTTACCAACCATTTAAATACAGTTGGCGACAAAATTGAATTGTTAGATATTCTTTACGTCATGGAGCGACGTCATTTGACGGCAGATGAAATGCAAAGAGCTGTAGGGATGTTGCAAGCGGGAAGTAATCAATCTCAGGTATCTCGACATTTTGGTATTCATAGAAGTGTTATTTGTCGTCTTTGGCAGCGCTACAATAATACAGGGGAACCCGCTGAACAGCATCCAGGCCGTAAAAGGAGTACAACCACTCGGCAAGACCGGTACATACAACTGACTGCAAGACGCCAGCCGATGTTAACCGCTCGAGAGATAAGTTTGAGGCTACAAAATTCAAGTGGTGTTGATGTAAGTCCCCAAACTGTGCGAAATCGACTGCATGAGTACGGCCTACGAGCTCGACGCCCTATCAGGTGCCCACCGATACGTCACGGGAATCGCGCTCGTCGAAATGAATGGTGTAGAGAACGCATAACATGGACCCAGGAACAATGGGATAAAATTATGTTTTCCGATGAGTCGCGATTCGGGTTTAGGCCTGATACAAGAAGGGTGCGAGTGTACCGTCGACCCGGAAATACTGAAAGACTCAGGTGCGTTCAGGAAGTTCATCCATACAGCGGCTCAACAGTTATGGTATGGGCGGGTATTATGAAGAACAAGCGAACTGAGCTCGTTTTTGTAAATGGAAACATGAACGCTGAAAATTACGTTGAGGATATTCTCAGACCTTATGTCCATCCATTTGCACAAACCTTTGGCTCCGATTTTACGTTAATGCATGACAATGCGCGTTCACATACAGCTCGGCGAACCAGTGAATACTTGGCAACGGAGAACATCCAGGTATTGCCCTGGCCTGCACAATCGCCAGACCTCAACCCCATCGAGCACGCATGGGACATGCTCCAGAGACGTGTTTTGAAGGACTTGGACGGAGTGACAACAACCCAACAGCTGAAGGATTTGCTACAATTCCATTGGGAGCGAATACCGCAAGATGACATAAACAGTCTCATTAATTCAATGAATAATCGTTGCCGACAAGTTCTGAATAGCAGAGGAGGCCATACTTTGTATTAAATTGTCCTATTCTTTCACAATAAATTCATTTTCTTAAGAAATTTCAATTTGTAAAAAAAAAGTTTAGTTTCTTATGTACCTGTATATTCTAATATTGTTAATTTCTGTTATTAAAAGAACTTATAAAGAAAACAGCTGTTATTTTTACATCATAGAACCCTAAAAATATTATTTTAAAAATAAAATACAACGTTATAATTAAAATAAATGGTAAAATAAATTAATATAAATGGTAAATTTGTAATATCATGCATGTTGCTTAGACTTTTTTGATGTGTGTATATAATAAAATAAATACGATATAAACATACCTTTTTCACAGTGTCTATAAAACCAGAAGACTTGAACTGTAAACCGAACAGACCCTTAAGTTGAGACACTGCAATGATCACAGAAGTTGCTGATGTGAACCCTACGGTCACTGGCACGGATATGAAGTCTATTAATACACCTGGACAAAAAAAAAACGGTTAGGTTAGGTTAGGTTATACATTTTATCAGAGTCTTGTCTTGAAGAGGTGCAACTGTTAGGTTATACATTTTATCAGAGTCTTGAAGGGGTGAAACATTTTATTTGTGTCCGTTTTATTTGTTTATAAAAGTCCCCGCAACATTGGGCATTATTTTAAGTGCGGGACAGTCTTTTAAACAAAAAAAAAAACAATATTTTTAAATTGTTAGAAATCATAAATTTTAACATTATTATCCATTTAACAAAATATCTCTTCCCAAAATACGAATTAATTTTATAAAACCCTTTTTTATAATTTAGTTTGCCAATTTCATTCAATTACTTAAATCTTTAATTCTAATTTTTTAATTGGGATGTGGTCACTGCCGAGAACATTGATTGCAGAAATTGAAATTGAACAATAATTTGCACAACCTAGAAGGCGTGAAATCTAATTTCTGTAAATGTAGGGAGAAATTTGGAATGCAAGATAAATTTATGATGCTCCGTTACCATAGGACAGCGACATAACAAAACAAAAACATTTGACGGCTAAGTCCAGCTAGACTTCATTTGCCCGTAATTATAAATGAATATATCACGAATGTACCGAGTAGTGACGGATTAAGAATACAATATGTCACCACCCCATCTCATCCCATGGGTGTCGTAGAAACCGACTAAGGAACTATCTATGAATATTACTTTTACATAGAAAGACTTGAATTTAAACCTTACACCAATCCGTCTGGCCAGCATGGTATTAGTAGGCCAAGTATCCCTCCGTCACGGGAGGAGGCTAGTCCCTGCAGTGGGACATTAATGGGCTGCTGTGATATCATGGATAATATAACTATAAACATGACCGTATTACGATTTAAATACACAACACCTAACATACGCAGAGATAAAATAAACTATAGTAATTAACTTAACAACAATAACACAATATAAAGCCAATCCCGGAACAATATCAGAAGTCAATTAAAATAAACCTTTAGATTGTTAGGAAGGTATCGAATTAACTGAATGCCAATGAAAACTGATGCAATATCATGTGAATGGTTATTAGATAATGATTACGTTATATGATAACGATTAATTAGTTAAAGCACAGAACTTGCCAACTTACCCCCTTACTCATAAACGCCTCTTAAATTTAATCACTGTTTGGCGAGATTTTTCTAAGTAAAATCGTATGAATTTAAGCTAATCAATTGACTAAAATTTAAGAGGCGTTTATGAGTAAGGGGGTTAATAATACAAAACAGATCTTCTTTTTCTTCTTTGTCGTATTTTTGGTTAGTGGTCAACTTGGTGTCGACAAATATTCAAGTCGCCAATAAGCCGCTGACGCGTCTTAACGACTGCGTTATGGTAGCCATACACGATCCTTCCTATCGTCCAATCGGCATGACGCTACCGATTGGATCAGTTAAAATTGACCGTGTGTGGGAGTGGATCGGAAGGACAGTTAGAATGGATGGCAGGATCGAATTTCGTTTCTTTTGATTGAGATTGGATCAAGCTTGCAGTATCATGCCGATTGGACGATAGGAAGGATCGTGTAAGGCCACCATGAGCTAAAATGTAGTTTAAAGTATGACTGATCCAATCGCTAGTTCATGCCGATTGGACTATAAGAAGGATCGTGTATGCCCAATGTGGACGAACTGCAGATTGGATCAAGCCTGCAGTGTCATGCCGATTGGACGATAGGAAGGATCGTGTATGGCTACCATTACTAGGATAGAAACTGTCAAACATGGCTAAACATATTTTCAAACTACGTCGGAATTTTTGCTTTTTGAAACTATACAACACGCGTCATCATCAGAGCACCATCTGAGTATTAGGATCATATAATTTGTTTAAGTATATCTATTTCGCTTGCACTTATGGGCCTTCTATTCTTATATATATCGTTTATATCTTTTGACTTTTATGACCTCACGTCTCAGATGATAACGCGCATACTATAATAATTATTACATAACAATATACTTAGAAACATTATATAATTAATAGCATATCGTGAAAATTACTTAGAATTAAAGTATAAAGTATGGAGACAAAAGGTAAGATAAGTATAAAACTCTAAACAATACTAATACATTTGAAGCTGGGAACAATCGGTCTATTGTATTATTAATATCTCTGAAGAGATTATTGACCTCAGAGACTTGCGCAATTTTACAGGAATATTTTTGATCCTACCTGTATTAAAGAATAAAAGAAACGCCAGTCCTCTTAGTCCGAGTCAGTCAGTTCGAAAGAAGTTTTCGAGCCCTCTTTTGAACTAATCTTAACAATGAGTTGATATTTAAAAATATTCTATTCTATTTTTAACTATGTCATGCTATTTCTGGCATATTATTCATTTTAAGGGATGTTTAAAATAAATACAAAAATTAAAAAAAAAATTGACTGGATTTAAATAGTATTCCAAAACTGTTTTTCGAATTGACAAACTACGACTAAGCGTAAGTAAGGTTCAAAAAAGTATTCGAAAGCTTTTTTAAATAGAGAATTTAGGACTGAAGACACTAACCAGCATCGGATTATGCCAAGTTTACTTTCATCACTATATTTACGCGTAAGTATAAAGACTTTTTTGTGCGGATATGATGATATAATTTAAAGTAATTTATATAATCGATACTATCATGACATGGTATTAACCATAATTGGAGTAATATTGTGTACTTTGTAGATTATATAGCATTAATGTAAATTCAATTTAGAGATAACAAAGAGAAAATGATTGTGCGGACTAATACGAGCTCGGTTATTCATTGAAACCGTTAATTTGTACGTTTCGCTGTTACACACGAAGGACAAAACAATTTTGCATCGAAATTCGTATTCCATTTTATATTAAATGAATGAGAAATGATAGTTTGTAATGTTAGCTACTGAAAATTATTTGGTACTTTTATTATTTTTATTACTTAAACGATTATGTTTGTAATAATTGTAAATGTGGTAGGTAAATATTTTCAATAACTACTCGTCCTTATATAACTTTAATTAAGTATGTTATAAGTTTAAAACAATATATTAAAACATTGAAATTTCGAGTACTTATGTAATTATTGTGTGTAATTTCGTATACATACCTATAGTAAATAGTTTTCCCTCACTTGTATAGGAATGGAAAATTCTGCTTGTGTGCGAAAGCTCAAGCATCATCGAGTTTCGTTACTTGGAAAACCTTTGACCGATATAATAGTACTCATTGACCTCGCTATGTCGTTGGTTAGCGTTATCGTTTATAAATCAGTGATTGTAACTGGCTGTAACTAATCAGCTTAAATACAGCCATTGCGGGGAATGTAGCTATTTGATGAATTAGAGCTTATGCCCGATTTACACATCGACAAGTACAGTAGCGAGTTAAGTAGTATTTTAAGATTAAGTTGATTTAAATAGAGTTCCATCCTATTTTTTGGCGAGTTAAGTACGAAGTAGCCTCCTCTCTCGCGTCTCGCCAACTTAACTTGCCAAAAAATAGGATGGAGATCTATTTAAATCAACTTAATTTTAAAATACTACTTAACTCGCTACTGTACTTGTCGATGTGTAAATCGGGCATTAGCGCGTGTTGAGAGAGAGGCCTATATCTAGCAGTGGACTGCGATAGGCTAATTGATTTATTATTGATAGATTTTAGAACGAGTACAAAACCGGTAAACATTATTGGTAGAGGCATTCCTAAAGAATTAACGGTTTTTTGTATTTATTTATTAATGGCCTCATGAACATAGTTACATATTTTGCCAGTGTCAAGTGAGAGATATTACATTCAGTATAAGTAAAAGTAAGTAGGTATAAAAGTAACATAAAAAATAACATTAAAAAGTCGATGCTTCACTTTTCATTGTCTTTCTTGAGAACTTGACGGGAACGCGTAAAATGGAGACAGGAAGAGCAGGACCACAATGCAACCAGCTATTCACCAATCACTTGCATATTTATTCATATTAATTTACTGACGACGAACTTGCAAAACAAAACTGCATCTCTTCTGCATCACAAAATCTTCGAAAAATCAATTTGTAAAAAAAATATATAAATGACAGCTCAACCTCTCGTCATGGCGTCTAGTCAAATTCGAATTAACGGTTATATTGACTGACAGCTGCCTTTGTCAAATAAACCCTTTACCACTGATTTAACCAGTAGTTACTAGTTTAATTGTAGTATTCTATTTTACTTTGTCTAGTAACACACATACTTTAACATAAAACATAGTCATTTTTATTTGATAAGTCATTAGATAACAAGTATCATGCCAGCTGTTCGTAAATCATAAGTTAAATATTTACTTGTAATACAACGTTTTTGTATGAAAATATTGATCACAGTTAAGAATTCAGTCTGTGTGGAATAACATTTAATCCTAATTTAAGGAATTCGATTCCAATTTCCAACCGATTATTAATAATATTCGATTGTTTATTATTTTGTTGATAATAATTACGTAGTTTATTTACATTCATATTTTTATATCGTTTCGGAATACTTAATCAATTTTGAAAATATTTCTATTTTATCGGCAAAGTACATTGAAACAAAAATAGTTTCATATAAATTGGCAAGAAATACAACAAAATTGGGGAACTGGGTACGAAAAAATAAAAAATAAGTGCAGCGAAAATACACCATGTTTTTCAAACATCTTAGAGAAACAAACCACTAAATGTATTTTAGGAATAATCTGGTACAATTTAAAATGTAGCCAGACAACATTAATGTGTAAATCGAAAACAAAAAGAAAAATGTATAGAATATTTATATACAACCTGTTTTTAATGTTTACATTGTATGGCAAAGCCAAATAATATAAAATGTATTCTGTAGTAAAAAATTAGAATATTAGATTAAAGAAATTCAATGAACCAATATTCCGTAGACCACGTGAACAAGATACTTAAATATTTTGCATGCCCATGTAATGGCAAAACATGGACGACTTATTATACTTTAATCACCAATGTACTTACCTATGTTTGCAAAGGATTAAATGAATATAAATATGAATCATTTTCGATAAACAAAAGCTATTTATTAATTCTCACGAAATAACTATTATTCAGACTAGGACTCTAATTAGATGAACTCTTCTTTATCTCAGCAAGAAGACGTCAACTATTGGACTTAGGACTCTTTTATGATTTTTTTCTGTCCTGTGCCTCCCTCGAACATCTTGCCTCGTTGCCCGCATTGAAGGCTCTTATTATGACACAATAAAGACCTAAGATATTACAATGTATAAAAAGCCTCACTTACCTAAATGTAATATTCCCATAGCAAGCTGGACTACACCAGACAAGAAGCAGAGCAATACCGCATAGTCAGCATTTCTGCCTTGTATCTGTTGGTACGTCATTAGAGCTAACAGTGCGGTTGGGCCCAAGGTTATGTCCTTGCAGGACCCAAACAACATGTAGACGAAACAGCCCATAAATGAAGAGTACAAACCATCCTGGAAAAGTTACTAGTGTTAGCTCAAATGCCATAGTTACGAATTTGGAAATTAACTCAAAATATGCAGTAGGTACATCCGTGTGGTGACGGAGTAAGAATACAATATGTCACCTCCCTATATCATCCCATGGGTGTCATAAAAACCGAAATAAAAAAGAAGGAAAACTGAAAATTAAACCCTATACCAATCCGTTTGGCCAGTGTGGTATTAGTAGGCCAAGTATCCCTCCTTCACGTGAGGAGGCCCGTCCTTGCAGTGGGACATTAATGGGCTGTTATGATGTAGTACATGGTAAATGAAATAGGAACAATTCATTACACTAGCAAAGGTTTGAATAATACTCCATCTGAGCATTTATTTTATTATTGTTTAAAATGTTTTATCAAGTTTATAAAATAATGAATGTTAAGTTTATCAAATAATATGTGTTAGTAGAATAGAGTTTGTTAATCTAATGAATAAATAATTAAAATAGTATTTGAAATTAGAACATTAATTAGACCTCTTTACAAGCGACATCTTGAAATTTATGTGTGACTTTTACATATTTTAATAAGATTTTTAATTATTATTTCATTCATTGTAAGTTGTAAGCTACGAATATGTCTAAAGTGTCATCTAAAATGCCTACTAATCGCTTGTATGATTGATTTATGACGTAAGGTCTGGCGTATTGGACCTACTGTAATGTATATAGGCAATAAGCAACATTGACGAAATGTGTTCTTAAGTAAAAGAGCTCAAACTCTAAAGAATGTCAGTTACGTACAATGCTAAACATTAGACCAACATTGGTTATTTAATGTCTAAGTACTTTTGTAAAAAAGAATCCTTTTTTTAATATTTATGAGTAATATAGTAAAAGTTAAAGTTCGCATTTAGACGTATATTATGCAGTATAAATAATATAAACTAGTAAAATGGAAGATAGAAAGAATCCCGAAATAAAAATGGCTAAAACTCGTGCCATATAAGTTATACTTTAGTACATTAGCTAAAACGTGAACGAAATACAAAATTATATGAAACAGTTTGATAAGCCCTGAATTCAAAAACTCATAATCTTTTACATAAATCTAATAAGCGATACGTGCTCACACGTTTTTATTGCATTCTAAGCTTTGAAAGTGTTAAGTATATTGCTCAAAACGATACGGTCATTGACTAGAACAGTATAATTATTATAGTTACCGAATAAGGACAATTATTTATGTTTTTTTACCTAAAAGGTTAAATCGAAGAAGTTCAGCGGTACTATAATATTTCTTCTTTAATTATGGATACGTTCTGTTGTCAGTTCAAAAGAACTTTAAAAAAAAATACAACCGAATTGAGAACCTCCCCTTTTTTTGAAGTCGGTTAAAAAGGATGTTTTTATTGATTGTTTCCGTTTAATAATATATTTTACAATACCTGTGGGCTAAGTCCCGCCAACGTTGCATAAGCCAGAGCTTGTGGTATAACAGTTAGGCCCACAGTAATACCAGCAATCAAATCTGCAATAGCTTTTTCTGAATTGTATTCTGGAAGCCATTTTGTTACCGGCAGTCGATTGTGTAATATCCTTTTGAATTGCGCTTGCCTTTTTGATCGTAGTTTAGATGGTGAGGACATTATAGTGGTTTACTACCTGAGGACAAAGAAAAAACATTTTATAATATAAATATGTTTCGATCTCGCGTCACTTATGGTAATTTACAGAATGTGTAGGCGTTTCTGTCTAGCATTTAACTCAAATACAGCACATATAGGATCCCTGAGACCAGATATTATGTTGTAGCTTGCGACGTCATGGCGTCACGCTGTTGAACCTTGCGTCCGACAGTCAAATTGTAGGATTAATCAATAAAAAATATGGCTCGGTTGTGATTAATGAATTTAATAGTTGACACAAACCAATTTTATGTTTTGTCTGTTCACAGGCCCGAAAATAAACTGATGAGTCGATTGTTGCATGTAATCTTGTTTATAGGATAACGAAATTTTTTACCCAAAAAGCTTAGTATGAGTTATATAATTTGAACCGAATTGGTTTTCATCAAAGATTTTCTATAGTGGAAAAGCTGTAACGATTAGGAACACTATTGTTATTTCACTCGCACCAGACTTCATTCACACGCGTAAATATTATTCTCGAGGATTTATTTAAGCTCAGTGCTCAGCCTACGGAAACGACATAATTTTTCAGCAAAAAAGAGTTAATCAAGAGTTCTCAGTTTACAAGAAACGACAAACTCAGTACACTCAGTAAGTCTTTTTTTGTAAAAATAAAGAGACTTCTTTAAATAAAGAATTCGTAATAAGCATTTTAAAAGTCCCGAAATCATAAAAGTCAACTCAAGGAACTAGCTTACATTTTAACAAAGTTTCAAGAAGTACGGTACAAAATATTTTCCTGCTCGAACGAAACTTCTTAAAAGCATCATAAAATCTGCGGCAGATAAACAGCACAAGTAAGAGTTTGTGTAAGTAAACGATGTCCTCCACTGAACGTATAGAACAATAAAATGCAACAAACTTTATAAGAGTGCCCTGTTTGCTCTGCTCTGTAAGGAACGCTGTATTTACCGAGAAATGAAAGAATCCATTTGAAAAATAAGCATCGAAGTTAAATTATTCGGATTTGTACGTACAGTTTTATGTTTTGATAGATTAGAAAGATTTCTAAAATGTATTTTGGGAATGGGGTTTGGTTTAATCTCGTTTTTAGCAAAAACAGATAGATTTATGTATCTACTACTTAGTTTTGATTACGTACTAAACAAAACATCGTGGTCGTTACCTTGAAGCTTTAGTATCAGGATCAAGTATAGCCGTAAAATTCGAATCTATATTGTTAACTTTTAATTGTTTTTCAGCACTAGTCAATAAACGTCATACAACGTTACCTTCTTCCATTGTTTCGAGAGGGTCTAGTACTAAATTACTTGATCAGATTGCATCGAGAATTTCCAATAAGCCCTGTATACGTTGTACATCTTCGAAATTGTCAGTGCATACTTTGACGATTTTGCAGTCATTATATGTACAAGGCTGTGACAAGCAATTTTAGAATACAGGATGTTAGGCATCTAATGATGTAGGTACATAACATCTAATTTAATTTGATGATGTTTTACTACAAAAAAGAGATAAATAAATTGATAATATTTTACAGTGTTGATGGTTCAATAAGAAATATCACTCGAAATTGCAATACATTGATTGTGATTTCCTAATTCGCGTCATTTCTGTAATCGCTAAGTAGATGAATTTGCAAATCCCTTCAAAATGCAATGCCAACGACTATTCTCTAATGACAAACGGACAAGATAATATTTAATCTATGTGTTATGTTTAGGAAAATTACATTTAGTTAAAATAAAAGATACTTAATTGACGTTAAAGTCATTGCAATTTGTTTCTGTAATTCATATGAAAACTCGTGATATTTGTTTTCTATACAAGAAACATTAGAAAAAATAAATTCCACAGCGCGCGACAACTTGAGATCGTTTGGTAGTCTGCGCGTCTGTGAACACACTCGTTACGCGAGATATTCAAATATGAGATCGGTTGGGCCATCTACGAGACTTCTATTGAATGTTTCTTTAACCTTAATATTTGTGCTATTGCTTGAGAGATCAGAACTTACTTACATTCATAAATAATAAATAAATAAACCGCACACATTCACACAACGTCATCAGTCCCAAAGTAAGCAGAGCTTGTAGTGGGTACTAGACAACGGATAAACAAATACTTTTTTTTCTATAAATACATACATATTGTACATAGAAACACTCAGTCCAATGCAAACAATCATGTTCATGCACACAAAGATTTACATTGAGCGGAAATCGAACCCGAGACATCTGCGTAGCAGTCATGTTATATAACCACTACGTCACAGAGGTCATCACTTTGCACTGCAGATATGAGATCCTGATACGTATAGTCGACAACGTTGACGTACTTTCATTTAAGCTGCTTTGACTAAACGCTTTCGAACGCTGCCTTTGTCGATAGAACTATCATTAGACAAAGTCAATCTGCTTTCTTACTAATCAAAGTCTTCCTTTCGGTTACACATTACGTTAAAGCGTCTCGGTCTAAAGTATTATACGTAGTAGACCCCCAACGTCATCGACTGTACTTCACGGGATGCTTTTTATACCAATTTTTACAAGCAGACGGTATAACGTTTACATTATAGTTAAAAAAACTAATGGTTGGTGGTTAACCAACTGTTTAGATATTTGAAAGAAGTTATGATAAAAAAGCCAGCAAATCACCTCTTATCGCAGTTCAAAGAACATTAATTTGGTTACACCACGTACATTATTTCCGGCATATTATTTGTTAAAATTATTTCTACGACTCAACATTTTTGCAACATTAAAATTTAATGTAATAACTAATTCATCACATATTATTTAAAAGTTAAATAACGGTAAACACATACATAATAGTAACGTAGTTTATTGTAAAAAAATCTTATTTTTTTATTATTTGCAATTGTAGACGCAATTAAGGCATTGGCACCCTATGTGCCTATACCGCCAACTGCGTCTACAGCGGATCGGATTAAAAAGCTGGTAAGGCTCCTTGAACCGATCATCTGACATTTCCTTAGAGATGACGACAACCTCAAAGAACAAAAACGCAAAGTGTTAACCTAACTCTAAGTAAACCAAACTCAAGTACGCCAGGAAGAAAAGGCGGCACTAACTTACCACCAGCGACCAGGCGTATAACGGGAGACATAATCGAAGGAGTGGAATAATTTTTATTTATATATTAGTATATGTATAACTATTACTTACTCTGTGATTTAAATAAATTGCAGAAAGTTGAAAAATCATATGGGTCAGATGTTAGGCGATAACGTATTAAGGGTAGGTATATTAAATTATAATCGCGTGGAAGTGGTTCTAAGAACAATAAATCGCAAACTGTTAATGATTTACTTAGCCTTGACTTCCACTTCCTAGTGTTCGATATCTCAAATAAATACGCATTACTTTTAACTACTACAACAATATATCGGATTATATGATTATTTATGGTAAATAATAACCGTTAATAGATGGTCGACAATACAGTTAGTTGTTGTATTTTAAATATTACAAGGTTATTAGTTAGATTTCGCAACTCGAATTTATATAACCGAAATTATCAAAGTGTGATTCAATAATTTTTAATTGCTTAGCTAGGTAGTATTATAAAATAGTTAGAATGAATGAAGGTTGTATGATTGCGAAATACCGTTACTTCTCCGTTTATTGATCATTAGGTATATCTATTTACTAAAACGATAGATGTAACAATTGGTCAAATAAAGCGCATAAGGAATATGCACTAATATACGACACGATACGAGTCATTCAATATTATCTAATGCTGCAAAAAGTTCTATTTATTTGTTTGACTGGAGGGACTGGGTTAAATAGAACAGTTGTTTTTTTCCCTGCATTAGGAAATCATTAAGAAAAGCATCATTCCAAAAGCTGGATTGCCGCTCCATTAGAATGAATAATGGTTACTGCAGTAAAATTTGCCATACTTAGTCCTCTTTAAAGTTTAGTCTTTTCTGCCATACTTATTATTGTATTCAATCGATATTTTTTCCGCGGTCATGCTGTTGATTCTGGCTTACACTAGTTTTGTAAAATTGATGTGTCATGAGCAAAGTATCACGTCTCGTTTTCTAGGCGTTTAAATATCTTTATCCAACTAAAGGTATTAAAATAAGACGAATTGAAAAACAACTACAGTCACAAAAAACAACTAATTTGAAAACCTTCAAATTGCCACGCCCAAAAATCAATCAAAACGACGAGCCCCTCGAAATTATCAATCACCAAAATGATAAGTAACTTGATATCAAATTATCGCAAAACAACGTAACTAAATATGACGTAAATAACACAAAAATAAATATAGAACGCATTTTATTTGTCACAATAGATTATAATGATAATGACCATGAATGATATCGAGTAATATAATCAATATTAGATAACTGTTTACGCACTAAAATGATGGTATTATCTGACACAATATTGCGTATTTTTACCCGAGTCATGTCATTAGATCTAATGTAAATTCCTGTAGCCTAAACAACTTTACCAATGTAAGTAAGAGGTCACATTAGATTCTTGTTCTTTACCGTAATCTTATGTAGCTTTTCATAGTTCTCTGAGCTTCTCATATAAATCCAAGAATGGCTACAGCGAAGGTTTTAGTCCCTAGACCGGTTAATGAGAGTTCGATGTTCGGCGAGGATGGCGTATGCACAAATTATTTCTTCCATAAAAATATATGCACTGTGTAAATATACGAATCCCAGTTACGATTGTGAAGATGATCCGATTTTAAAGTTCGAAACCGAACCGTAAGCAATTTTAATTTTGCAAAAAGATCTTTAAAATACATCGCAGATGTAATATCAGAAATTATATGCGGGCATTAGTAGTTTGAACTCAATATTTGACGAAATCAACTATCGCATAAAACACTTATCGGGGATCCAACAATAATTCCCCATCCCAAGATGACCATTAATCATCTTGGTTGATGTCACGTAAATCCTCGATCAATCCGTCGACCCTTCCTAGGACATAGGGTTGCTACCAATTTTAACCCTTGCATAGATATTTTAAAGATAAAAGAATATTTACTGCTATTGAATAATACACTCTAAATAGTATTTTTTTAAGAGCGATAGGTCATCCTCAAGAAATACTGGGAATGTCATTATAATCAAGACTAACTTAATACCATTTAGTTAGTTCATGGCTTATTTCACCTTTATTTTTTACTCTATTTTGGTCAATAATCAAAGCTCTGCTGTATGGAAATACGTCTCTAAGTACTATTATAATAGATCTAAAATTCGTTTGTTTACTCGTATCTTAATGTTTTGAGTTCAGGAACAACGGTTATTGTGATATCAGGCTACAAGCAATAGCGAATCAATTAAAAACATTGCAATAACATAAACCAATTATTCCTTTCCCCTTTTATTCTTAAATGTACAAGCCTCGTAGGTATTTAATGTTATACCTAAGATCGGGTAAAGTTATTCTTACAAGATTAAGAATGAAACATCTGATAGGAGGACCTTACTTGGATCTATTATCATGAACTAAGACTTTAACAAAAGTTTTTACAAAGGACTTGAACTATTGTCCTTATCATTATCCTCTACAAAAATGTTTTTTCCTATTGTACTCGTAGTACTGTCAACTTCTCGGAACTAAGGAGAGAACATCGAAACTTCTACATGTGTACCAGGATGGGTAAGGTATATACTAGTAAAGTCAGACTCTTATGCCCGATTTACACATCGACAAGTACAGTAGCGAGTTAAGTAGTACGTTGTTTAATAAGTTGATTTAAATAGATCTCCATCCTATTTTTTGCCGATTTAAGTTGGCGAGACGCGAGAGAGGGGGCTACTTCGTACTTAACTCGCCAAAAAATGGGATGGAGATCTATTTAAATCAACTTAATCTTAAAATACTACTTAACTCGCTACTGTACTTGTCGATGTGTAAATCGGGCATTACTGACTAAACCAGCTTTTAATGTCAGAATGCCTTCTTGAGACAGGTTTAGGAAGAACAAAACAGAAAAAAATATGTACACAGTATCATCATATTAATTGCTTGACGATCTGAACAATGACATGCAATCAATCAAATCAATCAACTAGCCTATCGCAGTCCACTGCTGGACATAGGCCTCTCCCAACACGCGCAACAGAACACGGTCCTGCGCCTTCCGCATCTATTAATAATATCATAAATATTCTACAAAGACCTAAGCAAATACAATTTGAAATTAAAACAACATAAAACTTCCTACTGACGTTTCAACCCTATATAATACCACAACGCAACGTGATGAATGTCACATGGTACACACAGCAACTCATCAAGCTAGACACTCATGTACCTTAATACCTTGAAATAAGACACAATTTCAAATGAAAATGTTTAACTTGATGTGTTGCTGTGTGTACCTGAAGAAACGATAATACTCATATAAACATTCCGATGTTACGTGAGCTTTTATAAAGGAGACTCGTCTATTTTTAATATTACATTCCTAATGTGGAATATTCACGTTTACGAGTAGTTTGTGAAAATTTCATTAGGTATGCTTATAAGCACAACCAAGTTTTTTATATGTCACTTTTATTCGATTTATATTAAGGAATAAGGGTATTTTCTTAATTTCTGTTCTTGGTAATTTGGTCTTCACTCGGTCATTTAGCTATGGAATAAATTTAAAATAAATTAAGTAAAAAAAACGCAGTGATGTAATGAAATATATTTCTTCTATTGCAGAGAAAAATGTGAAAGACAACACTTCATAATCAGTATTAGAAGAATAAAAAAAAATTAAATGTAACGTGTAATCTGTAATCAAATTGTCAATTTAATGAAATAATTCGCTTGTTACAACCAAGACTAAATTTATAAATTATTCGTTGAAAAAGTTAATTAATGGCACTGATAAAACAACGCCTGCAACGTCTATAAACTGTTAATTTGAATGTATGATACAATTAAAGAGTACTTACTGATTATTATACTACATTGGCATTTATAAATAATTAACATATAAACATTGAAACACTAAAAATATACTTAGGTGAATGATCGAAAGGGATTGATGTTGTGTTGTTGAATTGTTAAAATGCTAAGAGAATGGATAACTCAACTACAGAACTATAAACGATGAAATATATTTCAAAGGGACGATCTCTGTGGCGCGGTCGGTATATTACATGGCTGCTACGCAGAGGTCTCGGGTTCGATTCCCGCTCAATGCAAATCTTTGTGTGTATGAACATGATTGTTTGCATTGGTCTGAGTGTTTTCTATGTATAATATGTACGTATTTACAATAAAAAAGTATTTAAGTATGTTTATCCATTGTCTAGTACCCATAGTACAAGCTTTGCTTAGTTTGGGACTAGGTGGCGCTGTGTGAATGTGTGAGGATTATTTATTTATGTATTTGTTTAATAAAAAAGACACTCACAAAGTGATAGCCATCTATAATTTTAATCTAATCTATAGCGTCATGCCTGTCCGTAAAAGAAATGGAATGCAATTAAATCTTGGCGAACTGATCATACTATTCAAAAGACGTAGAAGCAAGGGTTTTCGCAAATAGATTTTTTTTTACACAACTACTCCATAAATGATTTTTAACAAATGATGACTTTTGAAGCAATAGTTATTTTTAGTTCGTATCAATCAATCAATCAACTAGTCTATTGCAGTCCACTGCTGGACATAGGCCTCCTTTAGTTCGTATATCAAACGGAATAAGCAAATAATTTAAGTTAAAAATTTAGAAATAAAACAAGACTTGCGAATAAAATGTTAACTTACTGTTTTTCTACATTCTACAAAATAAATTGCCTAAAAGTATATCCGTTGATTACGACTAACCGATTTGTTTCGAGTAGCGTAGGCACGTCACGCCTATATCATTAGTAGAATCTGTAGGCCGAATAGCCATAAAGCCCGATTTACACATCGACAAGTACAGTAGCGTCTCGCCAACACAACTCGCCAAAAATAGGATGGAGATCTATTCAAATCAACTTAATCAACAACTTACTACTTAACTCGCTACTGTACTTGTCGATGTGTAAATCGGGCTTTAGGGCTTACTCTCACTTTAAGTACAAATAAAATTTAGTTTACCTTTACAAAACTTTGAGCTAAACAGTTTGTCGAACTGATTTTGGGTTGTAAATGGCTTGCACCAAGCGTTTGACACAGTTCTCACAATCAAAGCGCTAACCACAATGCGACAAACTATAGGATGTAGTATAGAGAAATAATAACTCGAACTAGTCACAATGTAGTCATAGTTTTATACTTTGGAATCACCGAAAATGTTACATAAATATATATTCCTCACACTTTCACACAACGCCATCTAGTCCCAAACTAAGCAGAGCTTGTACAATGAGTACTAGACAACGGATAAACACACCTAAATACTTTTTTTTATATACTTATTGATGTTGAGATCTGAATGCAGTAGTTAAAATCAATTCTTGGATCAAAGTTTCAAAATATGGTAACCTACTTACTAAAAGAGATATGCTTAGAAAAGTCTCTTTAATAATATATCGTTAATGGATTGATACGAGGCATGATAGATAACTTGAAGAGATTTTGGCAAGACCCAAATGATAGGGCACGGATACGAGGTCTTACGAGATTTAAATTAATTGTGTTAAAGGCACCGGGAAAATGACCGCAAATCATGAAAGCATCTTCGAATATTGAAATATTAGAACTGAGTATTAGAATGTGTGATTAACTATGTAAAGTTTCATGCTTCCGAAAATTTACCTACGAAGCATAATACTAACGTAAAATTGACTAGTTTTTGTAGATATAATAAAGCTATGGTCTACTAAACTTTATTCTACTAGTATTCTTTATTCTTTTAAGCTGAGTAGGGTCCTATTGCCTGCAGAGGTGTGACGACACGATACAATACTCTTTTTCTTTTGTTTTTTGTATTAATTATTGTATTATTTGTTATTATCTGTGTTAGAAATAAAAGAATTTTTATTTATTTTACAACAACAATCAAAATCAATAAAAAAATGCAAGTTTTAACTTACTTGTAATTGTGAGTTTTGAAACGTAAGCGTTTCCTAAAAGGAAACTAATTTAATGTGTCCAGCTTTTCGCTGTAATATTCAGCAACAGCGAATAACAACACATTTGTATGTAAAGTAAAATCATGACTGAGCATCTCGCACAGTGCTTGAACACGTGAACTTGTATCAAATATGTTTAGATTCTGACCTTTCTAGTTAATAGTTTTTGTAAGTATAAATCGTTTATTTTTATGTTTAGACTAAGGTGTGATATTGGCATTTAGCTAGAAGACCTTAAAATCTTGGCAATTTGGCACGCAATAAAGAAACATGTCGCGTTTTCGTTTACAATAGATGATAGTGCACATCTGCAAGGGTCTCAGGACCCAATGAACTTTCCTTTAACAAATTACAGGACCCGTGTTAGTTCCAACGATTACAAGACGCCGATTCATCACTCTGAGTTACGGACGTAGCACGTATTTCTCTCATTTATTCCACCCGTCCAGGGTCCGATCAGTCAACGTTATCGAGACTCTGGAACGACACGCCTGTACGCCTTCAATGCGGAACGAAATTAATTTTTGAAAGTGTCCACGTTTCTGGAGATTGAAAGCTGTCCTGAAACTGTATTTACGACACACTGCTATATTTGTACCTACAACGTATTTGTGATGAAAACATATATCTTTACAGTTTATGCGCGTATATTACCGTACCTATGATTCATCAATTTCTTAGTTCTAATATTTGTTCCATTTCTGCCTCAAGACGACGAGCTTGAAATTAGCATCATACTCTACAGCAATAAGGCCAAAATTTTGAAATAATGCTTTAAGATTGATTGTTATGTAATAAACGGTTTGTAATTACATAAGGTCGTAGTAAAATAAAATCTTCCCATGGTCGTCACGGCGCGCGGCGTGCGTAAAAAAAAGCTTGATTCACTTACAAATAATGTAATTACATAGGCAACAGATGTAATAAAAAAACATAAATTTCAAGACAATCACTTCCTAGATTCTTACAACCACCATTAATTAATTTAGTCATGTTGGGGACATTTATTGGGACATAACTTCAAAATAGCTACCTAAAATGGTAAGATAGTAAAATGTTTCAAAAGAAGCATCTAAAAACTGTTCTATAAGAAACTTGTAATATTTTACAATTAAAAAGTTACTCTGGATTCTTAGCAAGTTCCTAAATATTCTCAACATATCGCTAGTAACAAGTCTGATAGCCTGGATAAGCTCAAATACTTCAATTACAAGATATAAAATTTACTAGATACACTGCACTACAATCACAATTTTTCTACATTTATAATGTACAATGCGACACAAACAAGCTGTTTATACCTTTGTAGTGTCACCTTTCAGTACTATCAATTGTAAAAAGACACGTGCCGTAACATAAGCCAGACATGCCTTAAGTGCGCGTTTGTTTCAAAATAAATTTGCTAAATCAACTGACTGAGTTTCTGAAACATTTCCTTGCGGGTGGTATTTCAGCTGCAGTGTCAAAGACGGCTGTGGCGCCTATTGAACGAGTGAAGCTTATTTTACAGGTACAACATGTTAACAAACAGGTACCAAAGGATAAGCGATATAAAGGTATTGTTGACCCCTTTGAACGAATACTGAAAGAACAAGGTATAGGCTATAGGCTTATTATGGGGTGGAAATCTGGCAAACGTAACTAAATAAATTTTAGGCGGTTTGAGTATTTAGTCGGTTCCAATTCGACATGCCCATGACACTGACAGCCCTGAGTCGTGTCTGTTTGGGACTTCACACATTAAAAAAGATACAAAATACTATTCATACATACCTACCTACTATCACTAAAAGACACGTTAGAATTTTCGATTTTGTACATCACAAAAAATATCGTGGTAGTAGCACTCGTATTTGTTAAATGTTCTTGATAATGTTAAGATTAATATAAACCAATTATAATCAAAATATTTTGATTTCAATAAGACTTGATCTTAGCATTCCATGGATTCTCCGTGCGGGTCCATCGCGTGATAGAGGACGGAACACTTGCAAAGCAGGCAGCGGAATCACGACCTAGATGTAGGTTTAAAGATCTTTACAACGCGGTAGCGGTTAAGTTTTTTGTAAGTTAGTCACTGAAAATATTTTGCGAAACTTAGACTCGCCTTGCAACTATGCCATAATATCAATGGTCCATGAACGGTGTCGAATAAGCGTTGCTTGAGCACCGACTTTGTTGGTGACTTCTGTACCATTCTCTGTTTAGTACGCGCATGTAAATATGGTGTAAAGGCTTTAAAGTTTTCGACTATATTTACAATAAAAAAAAATAGTTGACACTTAACTATTGCGAAACGATTTATCTATGTTTTACTGTCATTGAACCTATTTACATACACTATGATACTATCGTACATTTAATTAAGTATTTCAATTTTTTTAAGTTTATCATTGTTACTTTTAATGCACTCAAAACTTTAATTTATTTCAGGTATCAAAAATTTAATTATTTTAAGTTGTTAATTAAGAAGAATTACTTGTTTGTTTTGTTTGGTAATAAGTTAGTGACACCAACAAAATAATAAAGCAAACTCGAACTACACTTCAGGCCATTTTTCAGGAGGTCATTACAATTCTCCATTAGTGAGAGTTTCAGTTCGTCACGTTTTAGGCTTCGAGAGGTAACAAACCATATACTTAAATATGTATCCCCACATCTATATAAATATAGGCTCGAGTTAATGTTTCGTACGAAGAGTTCAGAATGTATTTTTTATGATTTATGAGCTACTGTTTTGTTTCCCTTCCTTACTAGGTTGGTTTTGACGGTAACCAAAGGATAACAGTCAACTTTTTTTCTAGGCCCAGACATAAGAGAAGAATAAAACATTTTTGCAACACGAAAAAGGTGACCTATAATTTTTTCTTACTAAATACATAATAATCCCACGTATAATAATAAGCAATAACAAAACGTTACAGACGTTAATAACCAAATCATATTACATGTTGTATCATTGTTTTCTATCCTCACGTATTTGCACTAACTCGTAAGAGAAGACTATCTAGGTATTAGTATTCCTGAAACGTTATACGTGAATAGTGTGTATTGAAGTTAGTTATAAGCTTATTGCTGTATAGCTACAGAAGCTATAAAGTCATATTATGTATGAACTATGTATATGTTACAGCCAAAGTAATTAAATAGATACTATACATAAGGACTGGTCATTATAAATAATATTCAAATTGACTAGACAATGTGATAAATTAATCACTTCATCTAGATATTATCTATAATAGCTGATCAAAGTTAGTCAAAGTAATAAATACGGTATAACCAACTAATTATTACCTTAATTATTATGAGTATTACTATATTCTAGCACTCGCCGGCCGCTGCCGCGGCACGCTCGCTTCGCTCGCTCGGCTCGTGCGTCCTTTAGTCACCATACTAACCTAACCTAACCAACTGTTTCTGACTTTTGCCTTAATATTTTATTTTAGGACATATTACTTTATAGCAAGAAAAAATAGGATATTTAAACAATTATAGTACCTACCCTATTTTATGACACACAAGTATTATAGGTAAAGACGATTAGGTAATATACGATTTCGTATATAATAGTAAATATATAATATATAAACCACAGATAAATCAACCGCTCCGTATCATATAAATATAATCTAGTAATCTTTACCTAGGTACTTGTTTTATTACATTGTCTGAGTCTTTGAAGATATTATTTATAATGGCTAGTTAATGTGATTAATTCTGCGACATTTATCACTTTATCTAAATTGAGTAGCCATTATACATAACGGCTAGTTACTTATTATGTATAATATTCATATTTATTACTTTGGCTGTAACATATATACTTAATGTATATACTGTCCTATGATTAGGGGTCGTAGCACATATAACGTAACGTAAACGGATCGGCACCGTATTAACTCGAGCCGTTCAGTATTATTGGTATGAAACTCCTTACTGCAACGCAAACTAATCGGAATCGTAACGTAATCGGATTTTTGACGTTTGACACCGAGGAAAAAGGCGCCGATCCTTTTACGTTTCGTTATAATAATATGTGCTACGACCCTAATATTGCAAAATTTTATCGAATACCTTCAGTCGAGTGTGCTTTACCTACATTAAATTGGATTTTATTTTTGTGCGCGTATGTGTTTTTTTAACCTACGCCAAACAATCATAGATCTGATTTAGGGCTCGGCTATCACAGATTAATCCCTACTTTCCACAGCATAAAAAGTACACATAATCATTATGGCCGTTTTAGGGAGGATACAGGGACAGGACATGGTGGGGAGACCCCTCACAGGGTCGACCGACGACCTAGTTAGGACGGCGGGAAACCGATGGATGAGGGAGGCACAGGAGCACACATGTTGGCAATATCAGGAGGAGACCCATGTCCAGCAATGGACGTCAATTGGCTGATATGATGGTGATGATGATAGCCATTTTGGGGTTGGGTTTCCTACGGTACCGGCAGCACAAAACACTTAATTTTTCTAAGATAGGACGCATTCTATCAATATGGTTCGTTGTAACAGTGTAAGTCATGTATCGCGATTATTGGAATAAATCTTTTCAATAATCACGTTAAAGAATTTTATTATGAAACACTATTGGTTGGTTTCAATAACGAAGAATTTTGTGGTATTTCAAATAAATGTAATCTATATCTATGTATACTAATATTATGAAGAGGTAAAGTTTATGTTGTAAGTGTATGTTTATGTAAGTATAATATTCATATTTATTACTTTGGCTGTGACATAAACACTAGAAACTAATTATAGAGAATGTTTTTTGTGACCTTTCAATGTGAACCTCGAGACTGTTTTCGTTGTGTTTTTTTTTAATTTATTTCAATCTATTTAGTTATTACCGAGGACTGCTCCTCTTTCCTCCTTCTTATTTGGTTAAAACTCTTTCACGAGTATACCGCAGGGGTCAGCAATCATAACCTTCGGCAGATTGCATAATATAAAGTTAACGCCACTGCAAGCAATGACATAGTCAGCATGAGTCTTGGTACTGCAAGTATAATGGAGTCTGTACACTGCACCGTACCATACCTTGACCGTGCTAGGACCGTATTAGGCACGTAAAGCAACACAACGATAAGGCGGTACTGGCAGGTTACGGAACGGTCTAGTGGGGATAGTCTCATTCGTTTTAATACAAAGAATACTTTTTGTCTGACACGTTCATAGCATGGCCATGGTATTGTAGGGTGTAGTGGGCAGGCTCTTCAACCTTTAACCTGTTATCGGGTAACGATCAGATCTTCAAAGTCTAGAGAGATTCATCAATACACACAAATTACGATTACAATTCAAAGTATAATATTTATTTCCGCAAAATTTATCAGTAAAACTAATCATAACCGACTTTTTCATTGCCACACATTAAGTTATAATATAGTAAATCACCGCAAATAAGATAACGTACGTAAACGCGATAATATCGTAAATAAATGGCCAATTCATGTTTTTGACTTTATATACTTTTATGGCACAATAAAAACGAATTGCCGACTTTTTAAATTAGGACATTCTGATAAAGCAATCATCAAGGATTATGACATTAATTTTAATCGTCTTGCGTGACTCTATTGTTTGACTCATTCAAACAGCCTATTTGGATCGCGTCCCATTCATTGACGGGGGGAAACTTGCCCTAATATTAATACACTAGCCAGACAGATTGGTACAATTTTAATCTTATAGTTTACTAGCTGCTATCCGCGGCTTCTCACGCGTTGTGTAGGTAGCCTAAATGTTATTTTACACCCTAAACTTAAAATAAAATATTCCAAATTTCATCAAAATCCGTTCGAATACATAATACATACAATAAAATTAATACATATTTTCGAATATCGTTTTTGCGTGGAATACTTAGTAACAAACATCCATCCATCAATCCTCACAAACTTTCGCATTTATAATATTAGTAGGATTAAGAAGACAACTCTTACACTAGGGATCGAGTCCTGTGTTAAGAGTAATAAATAAATATAAATATTCTTCACACATTCACACAACGCCATCTAGTCCCAAACTAAGCAAAGCTTGTACTATGGGTACTAGACAACGGATAAACATACTTAAATACTTTTTTTTTGTAAATACATACATTATTATACAAAGAAAACACCCAAACCAATGCAAACAATCATGTTCATGCATACAAAGATTTGCATTTAGCGGTAATCGAACTCGCGACTTCAGCGTAGCATTCATGTTATATAATCACTAAGCCACAGAGGTCGTCGAGTACTTTATCAGATTATGATATCAACGGACACAAAACACATCCAGCGCGAGACAATCACTTGTGCTTGCCACGAAGGATCCCATCTTGCGTGGGACTACATCCTGCGACCACACAGCAATAGTCGCATAGACGACCGCAGTTAGTTGAAGGGTATGTCAAGAATTTCCTGTTTTGTTTTTACAAATTGTATTTGCTACTTTTGAAACCCCGAAGCAAACCGACGGGGTATTATAAGTTGGACGTGTCTCTGTTTGATCCCAGGTGTCAAATGGACAGAAAATTACTTACTTTTATCATCATCATATCAGTCAATCGACGTCAACTGCTGGACATAGGCCTCTTCCAAGTACTTATTGCCACCTTGTGCGGTCCTGTGCCTCCCTCATCCATCAGCTTCCAGCCGTCTTATCCGCTATCCTTACTTTTATACAACACATTTAAGTACTACCAAAGTATCATATTAGTATTGTTTTATTATTTCGACTTGTTCATTTCTATTAAAATGCTTTCGGATTGTCGGTTAAAGCAATACCGGCAAGTGGCTTATGTGCTACCTTATAATTTAATACGTAATAGTTTTTGTGCTGTCGATAATCGTTTCTAGGTGTATATTAAAAAGATTAATAACAAGTAACATCCTTGCGGTAACACAGTAGTTAGTGGGAAAAGTGTAGTTATGATTTATTGAAATGCCGCTCACGTTTAGAAAAAATAGCCAGATCAATTGCGTAAAAATTGCCGTATTTAGCTGATTCATTTTATGCATTCTATAAAAAAGAAATTTAAAAAAAAACAATAGTTTCTGATATGCGATGGCTTCTATTTTCAAACACGTTTATGCAAAAGAAAAAGAACCCACTTTCCCACAAGCACCAATATTACAAGATCTAGGGAGTGCCAGACATCACTTATTTTCTAACGAACCAAATATACACGAATGGATAGTGGTGGGGTGTACTATCATCGTATGACTAATAGCTAACTTGCCCCGACGGCCACTTTTCTGGTATCCGTTGATGAAAGTACAAAAAAAGAGAGGTAACTTCACTCATTTTCTAAGGGCTAGTTTTAACATATATTATAAACAAGAACGTTTAGAATCCATAATCGAAACTGCCAGACACTTTGCGTCGGCCGTTTTGCGTAACAGACGCTTCAAAGTTCCGAAAAAAAATCATTAATGTCACTCATTTTCTAATGGCTGATTTTAACATATATTATACACAAGATTGTTAAGAATCCATAGTCGAAACTGTCAGACACTTTGCGTCGGCCGTTTTGCGTAACAGACACTTCAAAGTTCTGAACGAAATTCAGGTAACTTATTTTCTAATGGCTGGTTTTAACATATATTATAAACAAGATAGTTAAGAATCCATAATCGAAACTGCCAGACACTTTGCGTCGGCCGTTTTGCGTAACATACACTTCAAAGTTCTGGACGAAATTCAGGTAACTTATTTTCTAATGGCTGGTTTTAACATATATTATACACAAGATTGTTAAGAATCCATAGTCGAAACTGTCAGACACTTTGCGTCGGCCGTTTTGCGTAACAGACACTTCAAAGTTCTGAACGAAATTCAGGTAACTTATTTTCTAATGGCTGGTTTTAACATATATTATACACAAGAACGTTAAGAATCCATAATCGAAACTGCCAGACACTTTGCGTCGGCCGTTTTGCCGAACAGACACTTCAAAGTTCCGAAAAAAAATCATTAATGTGTGTGTCATTTTTGGTGAACAGTATTTTTTACTTAAACCCGTAAACGACTTGTAGCACTTTCTATGATAACCAATTTCAAATGGATCATTTGGCAAAACAATGTCTTTAAATTTCAGATTGTATTCATTTCTACGTTTCAAAATCACTTTACACTTTTTTAATGTTTCTTCCGAAAAAAAAATTAATTTTTCATTGGAATTATTGCAAAATATACATTTTAACAAGTCAGCCATTGTAATATAATCAAACTGCAAATATTTTTATTTCAGGTCGTTTCTACTCAAATCACTTTAAAAGCGTAAGCAGACCTCATACAATGGCTAGTTACTGGGCCTGTTCACACTAGCGATTTGTCTGGCGATTTCACGGCGAGGCGAGATCGTGGCGTGCACGCGGAGAGCACGTTGCGAGTAGTTAACTGCTAAAAAAAATCGCGGCGAGATTGTTGCGTAAACGTGGTGATGGATAAATCGTGGCGAACTCGCAGCGATATTTCTTTAGCAGCAAACAACTCACAGCATGCGCTCCGCGTGCATACCGGGATCTAACCTCGCCGTGAAATCGCAGAAGAATCGCCGTAAAAGTCGATAATGTGAACAGGCTCTAAGAGTAAATCAAAAAAGAGAAAAAAAAGAGAGCAATAACGCTCTTATTTTAAATCATCTCTTTATAGTTTTATATCTAAGGTTCGTTACCAATAAATCATCATTTAAAAAGTTGCCGTCATAACCCAAAGTGTCTGGCAGTGTCGATTATGGATTCTTAACGATCTTGTTTATAATATATGTTAAAACCAGCCATTAGAAAATAAGTTACCTGAATTTCGTTCAGAACTTTGAAGTGTCTGTTCGGCAAAACGGCCGACGCAAAGTGTCTGGCAGTTTCGATTATGGATTTTTAACGTTCTTGTGTATAATATATGTTAAAACCAGCCATAAGAAAATAAGTTACCTGAATTTCGTTCAAAACTTTGAAGTGTCTGTTACGCAAAACGGCCGACGCAAAGTGTCTGGCAGTTTCGATTATGGATTCTTAACGATCTTGTTTATAATATATGTTAAAACCAGCCATTAGAAAATAAGTTACCTGAATTTCGTCCAGAACTTTGAAGTGTATGTTACGCAAAACGGCCGACGCAAAGTGTCTGGCAGTTTGATTATGGATTCTTAACGTTCTTGAGTATAATATATGTTAAAACCAGCCATTAGAAAATAAGTTACCTGAATTTCGTTCAGAACTTTGAAGTGTCTGTTACGCAAAACGGCCGACGCAAAGTGTCTGGCAGTTTCGATTATGGATTCTTAACAATCTTGTGTATAATAAATGTTAAAATCAGCCATTAGAAAATGAGTGACATTAATGATTTTTTTTCGGAACTTTGAAGTGTCTGTTACGCAAAACGGCCGACGCAAAGTGTCTGGCAGTTTCGATTATGGATTCTAAACGTTCTTGTTTATAATATATGTTAAAACCAGCCCTTAGAAAATGAGTAAAGTTACCTCTCTTTTTTTGTACTTTCATCAACGGATACCAGAAAAGTGGCCGTCGCGGCAAGTTAGCTATTAGTCATACGATGATAGTACACCCCACCACTATCCATTCGTGTATATTTGGTTCGTTAGAAAATAAGTGATGTCTGGCACTCCCTAGATCTTGGAATATAATAATTACCACAATAAAGAATTTAAAGGCGACAACAATACTGCATACAAATAAATTTCATAACTTAGTTTCACTTTTTTGGTAATTATTTTATTAAAAGTAAGTATAAATTTTACGTGTGAATTAACTAATTAATTTTAATTAACAATGTAGAAATGTCATGATGATTTATGTAATTACCTACCTACTTAAATGATATTTTACAGTTTTAGACATACTTAAATTAGAGGAAGTAGGTACCTACTACAATTTAAAATAAGTAAGTTGCAACAACTGCCTGCCTGTTTATAAATAATAATAATAAGTTTTATCTTATACAAAAAATCTAAAAGAATATGATATACCTACTTAATATATTTTTCGGTCTATTTAAAATGATGTTATTTTGAAATGAAATTAAAAACTAAATTTAAGTATACAGTAAGGAATAATGGCATGTAATCCTAGACCAAGTTTAGAAAAAAGCGATAATTCGACAAAAAAAAATTACAAACCGACAAATAAAATAAATTTTCAAGGTTTTTATAAAGTGCACATGCAAAAACAATTGAAACTAGACATCATGCTTCCGTTAAAAAGCTATATTATGTTTCTTATAAGTAGTTATATTATTATAAGTAAGTAATTACTTATAATTATAGCAATGAAAACATTGTAACTACAGAACTGAAAATAGCAAATGTATAGGCCAACGTTAAATCGCAATTTTATAGGATGCATAATAAAATAAACTTGTTAGAATAAATCTGTATTAGATAAAAATTGAAATTACATCTATATGGAACATCAAAACTAAATGTGTTATTAGAGGGTTTAGTATCCCTTTATTGTGCTTAGAATAGTAATTTTTAATAATAGTAAATTTAAAATATATGCCTTTTTCATTCCATTATTAACTCTATGTATCAGACCAACATAGTAGGTACACCAAGCAGGTTATTCTGCCTGAACAAAGGCCCAAATGCTAATAAATCAGAAGGATAAATAAATGAATAACATTATACAATAGCTGGACTCGTTTGCCTCACTTATGTAGAGAAAAAGTGAAAATCCTTTTTCTTTAAGAAACAATAAATATTACAAAAATACTTCTGTACCTGCCTTATCTAAACAAAGCTTAGCAAAAATAAAAGTGTGCGAATAACTCTTAAGTCCATGGAAAAAAAAATCTCAAGATTGAGAGAAACAATGGACATGTGAAGCGAAAGTAACTAAAAAAACTAGGTCAATATAATATAATAATTTATATCTCGTAATTTCAACTTCTATTCTTCCATATTTTTTTCCGTATTATTATTATTATTTTTACATTGGCCTACTAGGATGACTCTATGGTGCCTGATGGTGGTGCCTATGGTGCATCCAATAGAGTCTAAGAATTGCGAGCACCATGCCAGCTACAATATTTGTAGAGGCATGAATGTCTCCACTATGGCAGCTTCAGAAGATGCTAATTCAGAAGATAATTATTTTGATTAATTTAAATAAATAATAAAAATAATTAATATTCTTTCAATAAATACAAAGTACAAGATAATATTAAGTTTCAACATAATGAGCTAAAAAAATAAGTTGAAAGTAAGTTAAAATTTTCATATCGAGCATTGACATCTTGGATACTTAACAAGGATCAGGATCTTATCCAATATTACTAATATTCCTCGTCATCATATCAGCCAATCGACGTCCACTGCTGGACATAGGCGTCCTCCAAGTATTGCCACCTTGTCCTGTGCCTCTCTCATCCATTGGCTTCCCAATACTAATATTATTTTGTAGTAATTTTAAGCAATGTACAATATAATAAAACTTCTTGATGGCTGACCGGTCACAGTAGTGCTTATGCATGAGATATAATTAATTTGATTTAAATTAAATAATTGACTCGAGGGTAAGTATTTAAAATGAAGATATTATCATATACATCACATAAAAAGAGTTTAATTCTGCATATAAATGAATCTTTTATACATAATGGATTTATTGTTAACTTTAGTTGTACTTAATTATGATGATGAGATAAAACATAATTATTTTAAATTAAGAATAATTAAAATAACACATTAGTGAAACATTGAATTAGAAGTAAGAACTTTAACTAATAATACATTGTTTTTAAAATAGTAAATAAACGTAAAACAGACAAGATATCATTACAGAGTAATTTTAAATCCCTTTCTAACCACATTACTTAAAACCTATATATTTCTATAGATAAAAAAAAGAATAAACATTGATAACCATAAAGTAGGTACATAGGCGTTAGTAATATTTATGTTAATATTCAAATTCTATAAATAATCGTAATATAAGCCACATTATAACAAAAATAATGTCATAGTTCACATATGGAATTAATTTAAACGTATTTCAGCATTAAAATCCACGTTATAAATATTTGTACTTTCAAGTTAACGCAATGTTGTATTATAAAAACACTTCTAAATTATGTTAGTTGTGTAATTACTAGTAATTTAGCGTTGTAACAATTGTAATAGAACGCAAGTTGTTATTGCAATTTATTAAAATATAACTTACCTAAATTCGTTATGAAACACAAGAAGTAACAATTTTAACTTATTTACTGGAAACTATTTTACATTCTAGTTCATTATTTTATTTTCATTTATTTAAATATCTCGCTATAAATATTTTTAAATACGATCAACACACTTCACGATGCAGTGTTTAAAATACGTTTGGTATGTCAGATCTGACATTGACAGTAGGTATCACAACGTTTTATTTTTATGCTCATTGTCTCTCTCTTACATGACGTAAAGGCTTACTTTTGATTTTTGCGTAAAACTAATCATAACCACTACCAGTGATATGTAGCTGGTAACATCTATTTTAAAACTTATTTTTTTGGCTTATTTATTTAACTAATGCTTGTGATTGTGGAAATATTTTAGAATAGCATCTACAGAGGACGAAACAAAACGTAGCTACGATTGAACATAGTTAAAACAGGAATTGAAATAGAACTTGAAGGTCCTAAACTTAAAGTGCATGTTTTATGATAATGCAATGGGTATAGATAATGGTCTGGTTACTATTTTTCGTTACTTTCTTATATTCCAATAATTAAACATAGTGTAGTAAAACAAGATTTAATTCTTTGTTTTAGGTACCTGAACCTAATTATAATTTAGACTTTTATTAACTGCGTTAAAAGATAATAAATTACTTTTTTATTTATAGCCTATAAATTAACATCGATGCTGATATTATGTATGTGGCGGAAACAGTACTTAATTTGATTCATAAACAAAGCGCAACACGAATGCCGGTAGAGGCGATACTGTCGCAATGACGTGTATAGCTAGCTTCGTGATACAACGCCTAGGTAGGGCGCGCCGGAGGGAGACGCCAGTCAGTTACAGTTTGACTTCGGTCGTGATCGGTGCTCCTTACTAGGAACCGTTACCTGTTTTGTTTGAGTAGTGTTATTTCGAATATGGTGTAGTGTTCAGTGTAGTGAAAGTGTTACGTATATTAAAAGTGTTACTTCGAGTTGGCCGATCTATCGTAGAACGTGCCATCATAAGCTAACGCCGACATCAGAATTGGGACGAACGCCAGCCAGCCCACAGGCGTATTTAACGAGCTTCCTGGAATTTTGTACCGATCAAGTAAGTTCTTCCATTATAATGAGCTTTGAGCAGAGTGCTCACTGTTTAAAGGTACTGTTGATAATTTTAGCAGTACAGTAATGTAGTTCCTGCTGTGTAATAAAATTGACCTGGTTGTATAGTGTCCGTATGATGGTTTTGTGTTATTTAAATTTTGGCTATTATTTAAAGTGACGAGTAGGTTTTGACATCTCTTTACTTTTTTAACCTGACTATGATTTGTGAAAAGATAGGATATAATTATGGGACCTTTTTTTTTTTTTTTTTTTTTTTTTTTTTTTCTTTATTTAAGGAGCTTTGTCACTATTTGAAATTAAGGGACCTTAATCCCTAAGTTTGATACGATGACAATAAAAAATGATGGTGATAAAAGGAATCGTATTTTGTTGAGTTATAATACGCCGTCGTAGGTCGGTTAACATTAGAGCGTCGCGTTAGCTGATTCGTATTCAAGTGTTATTTGCACCTACCATACTTTAGTGATTTATGTTGTGATTATTGAAAAATAATTTGGCTAAAGAGATGAAATATAAAAATAGTAATTTGATGTCCATGTAGTAAACTCCTACGTAAGTGCTATGAACGTGGTTTACTAGAGCTTTATTTTTAAAAGTCTTATAATTTTAAAGAAAACAGTTTAGAAATAATTTAATTTGATTAAGACGTTACGTAATAAGATGAAGACGATGTGATTGGTCGATTTTAAATACCTGTTCTTATGACATTCGGAAGATAATTGTATTTATGTTCTTTATTTGAAAGAAAGCATTATTTGTCACTCACAAAACAAAAGAATATAGTGATTTTTAAATAAGGAAACGTTTTATTGTGACATATTGGACCACATTTTGTATAGTTTTTATAGTGTGTTCTATAACAGAGCGTTGATTTTTGAGTGTAATTTAATTTGATATTAATTTCATTGCTTAGTGTCAGGAATTATCGATTTAATTAAACGTCAGGTTGTGTTATTTTGTGTGAAAATTGGTTAGATTATTCATTCCTAATATACCTATTCGTGTATTTCGTTGAAGGCAAAAGGGTTACAATAACTTATTACAATAGAAATAATAAATACCACATACAATAGTGTGACTTAAGTTCTACCCCTAAAGGGATGAAAGTTTGTATGACTCTTTGTCAATTTCAAACTGAGACTAAGTTTACCTATAGCTACTAAAATAAGCCTAATTTATAACCTAATACTTCTATAAGCCGCGGGAAAAAGCTTGAACCATATATAATAACTTATTAGCTAAGTAGGTGACTCAGCTAATAAGGTTACTATTGTAAAAAGTTATTTGTACGTTTAAGATAGATATTAGTTACAGTGCCCTAATTAGTATTCGTAAAAAAACAAATTACTAACGTTAACTTACTTTTTGAGTTAAAGTTATTGAACATTAGGCGCGTATTAGCGATATATTATAAATAGATTATTCCAAATTTCTTATGCCCGAATACTCAAACGCTAGTTAAATATTTAACGGTATCTTAGCTATAAAGTAGCTCTTATCCTATACACAAACCACAATTTGAAGCAACGATTTATTTATCTTAAATTTAATTGTACTTAAACGCCGACCTAGTGATAAATTCGTATACTCAAACATCACTTAACTTATTTAGCTGTCAAATGATCTGCCAAATTGATTAAATTAGCTTAAAAACTTGAGAGTGGTCGCAAGGTCTCTTAAATCTCCAAAAAGTTAATAAACAAGTGGTTATGATGATTCAAACAGTGGTTCAATGTCTGTAAATCAGTAAAGTAAGCGTCAGTCGCCGCACTAGCGGTAGAGTAAAAGGATACAAGCTGTTAAAGTCATTAAAAATATCTGAAAAACCTCAGTTTTAAACACATTTATAAATAAAAGAATCGTCAGCAATATGCAGTTAAGGCGGTTTCAACGTCAATCGGATTCGATTGAGAAAAAAAAATTACGCCTAAAAATAGGTCATAATGTTTACAATCTAATATTGCTATATAAAATTCATCAGGCGTTAAATATTTTCACTCTAATTTAATGGACTTAACAACCCCTCTCGTCCCTACAGCTGACGATTATCGCTTTAATAATCAAAGAAGTCTATTCATTCACCGAATTCTACATTAAATGACAGCCAAAACTTTGTATTAGAAATGTTGTTGCAAGATGGCTAGGTTATGTGTGTATACTCCTCTATGTGCACAGTTAGAGCGTGGAGATTTTCAAGCCATGAGACTCTACTTGGCGATAGCGGTTATCTGTGTCGACCGTACCTGCTAACCCCATTATAAAATCCACGGACACCAACAGAATAAGCTTACCATTTGATTAGAGCCCAAATAAGCACCAGAAATCCTAAAAAGGCTTTTTGGTGTACTAAAAGTAGGTAGGTGGGTAGGCAAGATGGGATCTTAGAAGAATCTGTACTACAGCCTAGAAGCCTTCATAATACCAAAATTTTATTACAAGGACTACTTTAATAAATAAGTACACACTTTTCTAATTAAAAGTACGTATTAGTTTTATTTATATACAACATAATTAAACTAGATTATTATTTTAATTTTTTCCAGTCTTAGTTTTAAAATTTTCATTTTATTCTGTATTTATTGATTTCCATTCTGTTTTTATTCTTTTTTTACTTCTGTTTGTGTTTCTCGTAAAAGTGTCGCAGTCTGTCGATGTCTGAAGCCACTCACAGCAACGGCATTATAGTACTGACCAACACACCAATTCCCAGGTCTCTCGCTTCTTTATTATCATGTTGCCGTTTATTTCCTTATTTTCTACAATATTTTGATATTTGAAAAGTCATTGTTGATTGAATTGAATCACACACTTGCAATTTATAAAGAAGTACTATGTTGAAATGTGTTCACCTAAATTATCTCATTTTCGTATTACGTTCACATTTCACTCACTTTTTAGTTATTTCTAAATTATTTCTTCATCTTTTCGAAAGTAAAGGATTCTTTAAAAAAATTCAATCTGATGAAAACTCGCGCTTTGTCGTGTTGTGTTAGTGTCACTGAGTAAACGTTTCGTTCTTTGTGAATATGATCGTGTCAATCATAGTTAAAGATAATAACCAATTATAGGGATGTTTAAAGATAAAGAATGGTGTAATTCAGTTTGTTTATTGAAATTGTAATATGTCTAAAAATTTTCAAGTTAATATTCAATTACAATCGTAGTATGCAGCACACAACTGATTATTCTTTTCCATTTTTCTGCGTAAAACGAAAACACAACATAGGGTAATTAAATTTGTAATTGAAAACATACTTTATGAGGTGAATGTTACCAGTACGCAAACATTTATCGGCTGTTTAGCTAATCAAAGATATGAAATACTTAAGTGGCGTTTGTGTATACCGAAAAAAATTTAGGGTAAGGTTGCGACTATTGGACCACTTAATTTTAAACAGACCTGGTAGCTAAAATAGAGCGTTAAATAAAACAAAATCTATGTAAACGTTTAGTCTGTATATTCAATTATAGGTAACTAACATTATAAGTTAATTTTATTATGAATATAGTCGCAAAAGAAGAAAATAAAACTTTGTGATGGTTTCCTTGTTTGAACCACCGTCTCTTTCATCAGACCACTTAGTTGCTATAATTGGACTTAGGGCATTATAGGTGGCTGGTCCATTCAAGGTGCATGTAAAAAAAAAAATAAAGTAAAATATTTTTTTTATCAAATTTATTTTATTTCCGAAAAAAATAGATAGTTACATTAATCAGTCGACCCTAATTATATTTCTTTATTTGGCATGCAAAAACACATAAATATTTCAGGTACGTAAAATCTTCTCTTTATCGTCGCTTTTGGTACTCGAAACATTCTGATTACCTCATTCAATCCAAGTTCTTTTTTCCCTAAGCTAGTTTCATACGCGACTCTCGCTCCTCCTCATTTTGCGATGCTAAAATAAACAGATTTGTTTTTTTAAATAACAGACATTATAGAAGTTGCCATGATTGGACCGGTTTAATGAAAGAGCTTCGTGCCAGTTCATTGATAGAAACTCACTAACATCCACTAAATATTTATTTAAAAAAAAAGTCGCACGTTATTCAACAAAAATATACGATAGTATGTATTCTTAATTACTGTACTATACTAGTAAAAAAAATCACATTAAAATAACAGTACTTACATGCTATTATTTGCCGCGTAAAAATAATGTTCGAGGTCCGAGAAACAAAGCGAAGTACGTCCATTCCTCATGATGCCTGCTGCGGTACTGCCGGTATGAGGGCGGTGTGGGGGGTTGTAAAGCTATCGTTTCGATGCAAATATCGGGTTCAAATATGAATAGATCGCGAAATATTGAAGTGGTCCAAACAAAGCGCTAGTCCAATGATCGCAACCTTACCCTAATGATTCAAACGTTTAGGATGCCGTTTATTGCTAGACGATTTAAGTGACGTTTGAGTATTCGGGCATTACCAACTTTATTTAAATGCGTCACATACTTAAAAAATTCAATACCGGAAATTCGAAATTTCAAAATAATCCTACGTGTGAAGCGGCACCAAAAGGTACACGAGTGGTATGTCAACCTAATCGCCATATGAGCGGCAATAGCTCGTATGAGTACCAGCCTTTCAGTTTCATTCAGTCGCAAGAAAATGTACCTTAGGTAATTTCTCCCATACAAAAAAAAACTAAATATTATTTTTCTCTGGCGCGGCTTAACTAAAATCATTCATACTGCAATAGGCATTAAAGTAAAGTATATCTGACACGTTCCATATTTTAGTTTTATGAAAATCCCACATTGACTTTCTATGAAAGGGGAGCTCGATTTCCAGACTACTGTGGTGGGCGGAAACTAGTTTAGTAGAAACGGACACATTTTTCCATGGGTGTAGGCAGAGACAACTGAGTGCCTAGTACTACGATCCTTACAACAGGGCACGCAACCCGCTTTTCCGCTTGTTGTAAGAAACTTTGGCGTAGTGTGTAATGGAAATCACTGCCGATATTATTTTAATACAAAAAACCTTATTCATCATAACAGTCCATTAATGTCCCACTGCAGGGACTGGCCTCCTCCCGGGACGGAGGGGTACTTGGCCTACTACCTAATACCACGCGCTAGACGGATTGGTATAGGGTTTAATTTCAAGTTTTCTTTCTTTTTATTTCGTAAAGATAATATTCACGGATAGTCCCTTAGTCGGTTTTTACGACACCCATGGGATGAGATAGGGTGGTGACATATTGTATTCTTACTCCGTCACCACACGAAGATACCAATAAACTTAGGATAATAGTTTGTGGATACTGGATAGCACAAAGAATTGTCCTGTGGTAGATTCGAATCAGCGATCTCGTGAACATCGACTGCTACCGCAACCGTCACGCTGCGCCACTGCGCCGAGGCTACTTAGTAACTAATAATAAAAACGAAATAAAATTATATTCATTATTCATTTAAATATTCCTAACACATTCACAAAACGCCATTTAGTCCCAAACTAAGCAGAGCTTGTACTATGGGTACTACGCAACGGATAAACATACTTAAATACTTTTTTTTTGTAAATAGGTACATACATAATTATTGTATATAGAAAACACCTAGACCAATGCAAACAATAATGATCATGCAATTACATACCTAATAATAATACACAAGATATGCATTGAGCGGGTATCGAACCCGAGACCTATGCGTAGCAGTTATTGTTACATAACCACTACGCCACAGACGTCGTCAAATTTCCAATGAAAATGTAAAAACCACGATGTCTGTGTTTAATAAATATGTGGCAGTATCATAACAGCCCATTAATGTCCAACTGCAGGGACGGGCCTCCTCCCGGGACGGAGGGATACTTGGCTTACTAATACCACGCTGGCCAGACGGATTGGTATAGGGTTTAATTTCAAGTTTTCCTTCTTTTTATTTCGTATAGATAATATTCACGGATAGTCCCTTAAACGGTTTTTATGCCACATTTTTTTTCTATTGGCGGCGCTAGTGAGCCCTATAAACGCTCTTAAAGCCCGATTTACACATCGACAAGTACAGTAGCGAGTTAAGTAGTAAGTTGCTGATTAAGTTGATTTAAATAGATCTCCATCCTATTTTTTGGCAAGTTAAGTTGGCGAGACGCAAGAGAGGGGGCTAATTCGTACTTAACTTGCCAAAATATAGGATGGAGATCTATTTAAATCAACTTAATTATAAAATACTACTTAACTCGCTACTGTACTTGTCGATGTGTAAATCGGGCATAAGAGAGTACCGAAGTGGTACCGAATAATAAAAACTAATTAAAATTCCAATCAAAATGTAAAAACCACGATGTCTGTGTATAATAAATATGTGGCAGTATCTACTATTAATTATGTAGGTTTGTTGGTCGAATTTGTAACGTAATAAATCATCGAGCAGGCGTTATGCACATAACTCTCGACTTCGGACTCCGGTCATTTGACATTAGCAATCCCCTATTCTAATAACAAAGACTTAAAATTATATATCTTGCCTAGATAGGTATGTCAATTAATTTTTAATAAAGTAAGTAATAGTAAAAGTGGGCAATTAATAAATAGGCCACACTACATACACAAAATAATGTTATCTTTATGTGGATTAGGTGTAGGAATGTAACTAGCAAAACATTTTCCTGTCCAGTATAGGTAAAAAGAGAGATCAGCTAAAACGTTAGTTGACTATGACTACCCCGGTAGCGCGTCGGTCGCGGAATTCGGCAGATTCCAATGGATGTTCTGTGTGTTCGTTAAATTGACGATTGATTAACTTTTGCTAAGAAAACCTACAATATCTAATCAAATTAATGTTATGCATTACGTTTATAAAGGTTTTCTTATTTTTCCGGAATCAATATACTTACAATCATTATTATACGACAACTATGTATATACCAATACGGAACAAGGAACTTACAATTTAATATAAATATTGTACAAATAAGTATCTTTACCGACTTTGGTTACATGTATTTTATAATTATGCTAGCTGACCCGTGCCCATTTTGATGGGTGGCGAAAAAACTCCCTTTTTTAAATATATTGCATTACTGCTCCACTCCTATTAGTCATAGCGTGAGCTATATAGCCTATGACACTCCCCGATAAATGGACTATTCAACACAGAAAGAATTTTTAAAATCGGTTTAGTAGATCCAGAGATTACCCTAGGGGGTAATCAATCATGTTCATGCACAAAATATGTTATCTTGACGTATCAACGTCACAAACACACAAACTTTACCTCTTTTTAATACTAGTATAGAATAAGTATCTTATTATAGACACAATTGAACTTAAATAAGAATAAAATAAGGTTTTTACAAGAGTAAGTTACTTTTGGACTGTAGTAAGTCATTTACTATTTACTTGTTGATATAATAATGTTTTATTTTCCATAGTTCTATTACATTTGTGACGCAAAAATACTAAAAAAAGCTACTCTTTGTAGTATTGTACTGTAGGGATGAAAAATATAACAACAATACGTTTTTGCAGTCCATTCCATTATCTTTACACCTTTGTTTTGCCCTTAGGCCCTGGCCTAAAATTGTGCGGAGAGGTTATCAGTAGGACCTAATTTAATTCATTATCCCTGCCTTGTGTTGACCCTTCCACGACAAGGCGCAAAATGTCCCTATGCAAAATTCTTTGACCGGAATTATTAATGTGACCAAATTTAACAGCCTTTTATATCCACAAGACTTTTCGTTTAATGAATATTTAGGGTATTTAAAACGAAAGGGAACCTGTCAAAACCATTTTGTGTATAATTAGGAAGTAGGCATGCTTATGGTTGTGTCTTTTAATGGTGTCTCTTTATGGTTTTGTGAAAGAATATACAACATATTACTAATTTCTTGTAAGCAGATACCTACCGTAATGGGTAATGTTGTTTGTAAAGCAGGATTATTTTCTCTTTGTGTAATCTCATCTCCCTCAAACATAGCAATGCCTTCCTGCTTGGAGGCAAATAGCGTTTAGATAATAGTTTAGTAGTTGTTATTTTAGATTGAATCTGTGAATTTAATTATGTCTCTCCCCTATAAACTGTAGTAAAATAAATCTTGTCGAGTAATATACACGATAATTTTATTGTCTACTACAAACATTGGTACAAAATGTCTCGCTTGCGCATTCCAAATAGATGGAATTTTAAATGTGGTCCATTTATTTCCTCAACGACTGTACGTAAATTTAAAAGCTTTGTGGTTTTTGACCCCATTTATATGATAGTACCACAGAAAAGAATGTTATTTTATACCACGATGGTGGCAAACAGGCATACAGTCAGATGTCCAACTGGTGGTAAGTGGTTACCATTATCCTATAGATGCCTGCAACACCAGAGTTTAAGACACACGCGCGTTCTTCTTCTTCTCTCGTGTCAATGTACAAAACTCGAAATTCAAACAGTTTTAGAATAGTGAGCGGCCACTTCAATGGCATTTGGAGTGGCCGCGTAAAGATCGGCCATCGTACACCGCTCAGGGTACAAAGGGCACACCAGTAGATGCGACATCGACTGCTCTGGATTGCCACAATCACATTGGGGAAGACAACCGTCTCTGAATCCCCACTTACACATATTTGCTCTACAGCGGCCAACCTGTGTAAGAAGTCAACTGTGTACACGCGCGTTTAAGAGGCTTTAAAAACAAGGAAGGACCCTTTACTGTAGTCCCTAGGGCAGTCATATACGCCAGTCATTAAAGTCCGCTAGAATAAAATTATTTCCGTGTTAGATAATTAAAACATTATGTATCTATTTTTTTTTGGTAATCGGTCAAAGTTTCTTATGTTTGACGTCATAATATAATAAAATAACCTTCAGACAGGTCATTTATAGAAAAAAAACTTTTAATAGTAGTCTAGTAATCGATGTCATTAACCTAGACGGTTATTGTAAAAACTTTAGAGACGGAAAAACTTTTAAACATAAACAAATCGCTGTTTGTAGCAGCCATCGACATGTTGATTTAAGGTTGGAGCGCATAGACAATATGTTGAACATACCTATTTTCTTGTCTCTTCTTCTTTATTTCTTTCTTTTCTATTCTTCTTTATAGTTATAATAATTAAAAAATATTTTTTATCACTTAAACATCATTACATCAGTCAAACGAAGTTCATTGCTGGATATAGGACTCCTCTAATTGTTTCCAGCGCGGGTGATCCTATGCTTCCGTAATCTGGAGCAGGTCGTAACCTTACTAAATGAGGGGTCTTCCCACTCATTTTCATTTTCCAGTCTGCGGTCGCCATTCCAGAACTATATTTCAGTTACCTTACCTTTATCAGTTATTACAGTGTACAAGTTATATTGCCAATAATTCCAATATTGAATTATTACAAACAACTAGTTCCCCTGTTAGTTATTTACTCAATAAATTGAACTACTGATTCTAACGTTAATTTGATTAACTGAGCAAATGATACGAGGAAGCCGCGACTAATAATTTGTTATATGAAGATTCAATTTGTAGATTCGACTATGGTAATATAGCAGACATTATTTAGAACATAACATCACATAATATCACAAATTATAATAATATCTGCTGTCTATAAATAAGTCTAGTTCTTTTTCGTACTTCTGCAGCCTTAGCCTGATTAAATAATTTAAAAAAAATCTTTTGTCTAAAGAATATTGCTATTAATGTGTTAAGGAATGACAAATTCTTTCTATGATCCGTACCTCACTTCTTCGGTGCCGTCTTACGGGACTATGCTGGATATTAAAATTGATAGTTTATGTTATAAGCTCTTTTCTCCTTTTTATAAAAACGGTCTCCATCAGTGTTTGTTCCTGTAAATACAGTGATGACACCTGCATGACACAAGCCTAACTTTATGAAGCACGGTTTTGAAGCAACCCTAGCTTATCAGTCTTTGTTGTCCTGCAATAATCACATTGCCGTAATCGCTAGCTTTTTTGAATGTGAAAGTACCTACGTTTTGATCGTGTTTTTAGTCGTAATGATTAATGCTATTATTTGTGTAGGGCTATACTGTATACGTTTTTATCGAACGCCACAAATAAACGTTTATAGTTCTTAGTGTGGCCAATTGTTCAATAATAGTTTACGTATTTTCATAAGATGATAACATAAATCTTTATTCGCAAACAAAGGTGCACTATATTTATTTCTAACTATGTAAATTGGACATAGGTTCTGTTTCCAATATAATATTAGTAGGGATAACACAATGAAACACAACCCAAAAATACTATCAAAATTTTATATAATTTGGTTTTTGGTATATTTTTGACTGCCGGACACTGCTATTTTATGTTTTTTGATGGTTAATCAAGGACTCACTGCACCTGGGCCTGAAAAAAATGCTTTTTAGTTTTAAAGTTGTTTGTAAGTTAAGCACGAATTGGATGTTATCATTTTTTTTTTCAAAGCAGCTTTACTTATTATTAATAGGTCTTTACCTATGAAATTGCCGATTTGTATGGAGATTTTATGCAAAGTTTGATTTTTAATACTAACGTTTTCTTAGTTTTTTTCAATAATTATTAAATTTAATAGAATGAAATTTGGTATAAGTAATGGCGCACATTTTAGCTAACTTATTGCATTTTAATCATAAGAAAAAAAATATAAGGTAAAAATTTACATTTGTTTAATTAAATGGTAAAATCTTTTTCAATTGGACCCATATTTACAGGCTTATTACTTATACAAATAATAATTATTTTTCTTAATTATCTTTTGTTAGTTGTTAGTAATGCCCTGTATTTATCAAAATACAAAAATAATACAAGCAATCTATGTTTTAAAAGAAAATAGAGGCTAAAGACTGAAGCGAAAAAAATGGCAATTTCCTATTATTATGCATGTTTTATTTAGAAAAATTACAACAGTGAATATTTAATACTATTATAAACGGGTCTTACTCGCGGTATATACTATATCCTAGATACTGGTAAGATAAATACCTAGGTTTTTCTCCGATGTTTCGGCCGACTTGCAAGGGCCGTGGTCGCGGAGGGACTATTACCTTAGTTATAACAGTGAATATTACCTTAGTTTTTTAATTTTAATATTTCTAGTGTTTTAATTTTAAACCGGGTATTTTGATAAATGGTGTTTTGTGTATACTAATTAGTATCACGAAAACTATTTAGAAAGGGCAACGTCTGTCTGTCACGTAAAACTTAGAAGTCTACAAACAGGAGTTTAATAAAACCGCTGTTTACTTTGTGCACTAAGCGAATAAGTTGCATAGTTACAAAACTTATAAACATACTTAAAAAATATTTTTTATAGGTAAATACATAGGTATATATAGATTTAAAAACAAACATCTTGACCAATGTGAATATGAGTTCATGCACACAAAGAGTTGCATTGAGCATAAATAAAACCCCTTTATAGCAGCCACAGAGATCGTCACAATGTAATTTTTTTTAGTTGTCTTGGACACACACCACGTGTCCTATAGCTTTACGAGGTTTAGCTCAAGTTGGAATTATGTGAGGCATGTTATATTATTATCATGAGGTAATGGAATAAGACATATTAAAAGTTACTAACTAGTACTATTTGGATAAGATTTTATCCTTATGGAAAAACAAATATAGTTTTATAGAAAAGTATAAAACATACCTAATAACCTTCGGGTCCTCCAAGAAAAGCAAGTCTCTCTTCAGGCGATATATCCGAAAAGAGATTTATATCAACAGTCGAACTAAATTCCTTGTCGCTGTTAAACACATTTATTTCCTTAATAGTATCAACAAATGTTTTGTAGTGCCTTGAATAATCTTCTCTATTCTTATAAGACTTATGGAAATCTTTGATAAATTTCTCGAATAATTTCGGTGCGTCTTCCAGTTTGTATATAGGTTTAGGTGGTTCTTCTTCTTCAATGCCTGCGGAAGGATCGGCATCATCGCCATAATCGAAATTGTCAGATATTGCTGTTGTTAATTTTAGTAAACATATTGTGATTATTAAATATTTCATTTTGTTACACGGCAGTTATGTACGATGGTTCAGACACGTTTGATTATTGTTATTAATGTATCGTATGGCCTTGAAAACTTGAATGTTTAGAAGTAAATACGTTTATTAGTTTTTGCAGCGTGACCATTGAACTTTATGTGCAATGTTGTTTGTAGCTTCGTTTATTGTAAGTATAGGTCATTTTTTTTTCTTAATTAAAGTTTAGCTTCTTGTTCGTTACGTTCTGCTTTTTCATCAGTTTTGGATTTAACTTTTTGTTATCTGAGTTGTTTTTATTGAGTTTTGTACTTTTGATTTTCCTTAATAATTTATTTGTCGTATTTTGATCGAGACCATGTAATACAATGATGTTAAAATTTGATTAATACATTAACATCTGCTCCTAAACATAACAACTAAGTAATTATATTATTCTTTCAAACAGCCATGTAGTCCTAAGCAAGGCACGCTGATCCTTAAGGGAGAATTGGCCTCCTCATATATAAATTAACTTAACGTTAACTTAACATTTAATCTCTTAGCGTTTTATTTAAATTTAGTTTCGCCGCAAGCAAGGCAAATCTCAATCGTTTTAGGCCTCAAAAAGCAAACGATACTATTAGTGACGGGAATTAACATTTTTACAATATTGAATATGAATAAATTTTATACATTTACTATTTTATTGGTTTGTATGATTAATACAACTAAAAACTATACCTTCAATAGGAATTTAATCTAATTGAAGTAGCTGTTTCTAACACCAGACCTTTAATGTTATTTGTTATGCCGATGACACTGCCCTCATTTTTTATGGCTCCAGTTGGAGAGAAGCTTTTGCAAATGCACAAGAAGGTATGAAACATGTGTCGACTTGGCTGGGTCATAACTTGCTTACAATAAATGCAAATAAAACAAAATATGTGTGCTTTCATAAAACAGCTGTGACTGCCCCCAATAATACGTACAACATCAAGCTGCACAGTTGTGTGAATCAGGAAGGCTGCAACTGTGAAAGCCTACAAGAAACGGATAGCATTAAGTACCTTGGTGTTATTATTGATCAGAAGCTCAATTTCAAAGACCACATATATGCTCTGTCGAACCGAGTGCGTAAAACAGTCAACATAATGCGGCTTCTTCGATCTGCTGCCTCAACGGAGACCTTGCGAACCGTGTACTTTGCGTTAAATCAGTCACTGTTGACTTATTGTTTAGGCTGCTGCAATGCTTCCAAAACTTTCTTTATAACCCTAGAAAGAGCTCAACGATCTGTACAAAAAACAATGCTAAAAAACCTTTCAGATATTCCACTACGCAACTCTACATAGATAGTAAAGTACTGGACGTGAGACAGCTGTTTATTTTGGAAATATTTCTTAAGGCACACCGTTCTGTTATAAATTCAGAAATAAATAGTGATCTGCTTAAGCGTCGTGTGTTCAAAATTTTTGTTCCAAAAATAAACACATCTTTTGCAAGACGTTTTAGCCCATTCAAGGAACATTACATTTACAACAAAGTGGCTACATTTTGTGACATAAAACACTGCTCTTTAGACGAGGCGAAAGTAAGGGTAACTGACTGGCTTTCCTCTTTGACCTATGATAAGACTGAACAACTTTTGGTGCACGTAGCTTAAACAGTTATAACTTTTTAAGCGCTAATCATAATATGGGTTCGATGATGATTACTTACATGATCACACATCTCTTTACACTGCTTACTTTTATTTGTAATACCAACAATTTACTGAGCTTATTAAATATTAATCTGTACAGAATATTATTATATTTCCTTTAAATAACAATATTAATCGTGTATCTACGTGTGTGTCTATTTTCTACAGTGTGAATGTGTACCCGTATTTAATGTGTTGCTCATTTAGTTAAGTTAAATTAAGATTGTATGATTATGCCGAGTGTTATTTTAAGATATTTATTGGTAATCGTAACAAGGTACCCACAGGACAGGCTTTGCCTAGTGTGGGGCCATGGGACAGTGCATATTGTATTGTAAACTTTTTGATAATAAACAAATTTTATTTTATTTATTTAAAAATTTATGCTTATGCACGACACTGTATTTCATTAGCAGATAGTAGATTTAGCTCATTTCAAAAGGCTTACAGAATAGTTTAACTCCACAGAAATGCTTACATGAAATCAATTTAATCTTAACAAGAACCCTATCAACTACAAAAAATAAAATGGTATATTAAGATATATTTTGTACATATAATTTCAATAACAATTATTAGGTAAACAATACAGTGAAGTTCCCAAGACTACCAAAGAGATAGAGTATTGGTCATTGAACTAACAAACAGTACGTACTAAGTTAATACAATTTGACAATAACCAATTTGCTAACTTGCACAAGAACTATATTCTCTGCAGATTTCACTCTTGGAAACTTCCAGTCATACCTACATAATTTTAGTTGATCATTTCCCCTAGAGCTATACAGAAATTGCAAACTATGTTCACAAATTGTTACTCAAAAGGTACCTAGAGTGTCTAATTCGAGTTTGACTATAAATTTGTTACTAATTTTTTGTAAATAAAAACCTAATTTAAATAGAAACACTGAGACAAATGCAAGCAATTATATTCATTGTCCTTTCTTCATGTTTAATCATTATGGTTGTTTTAAAAAATAAACACATACATATGGACATACATTCACTCACTCAAAAAAGCTAACGTAGAGCAGATAATTATTAAGCACGAATCCTTTAGTGATAATGTCAGTTTCTTCAATAATACATACTTAAGACTATCTTTGCCCGCGGGTTCACTGGCATTAAATTCGGGGTAGCACTGTTCCCCTTTCCTGGACACAGAAGAAAAAAAGTAGCTTATCTTACTCTCCATCCCTTTAACTACTTATCTCCACTTAAAAAATCACGTCAATTCGTCGCTCCGTTTAGCCGTGAAAGAAAGACAAACAGACACATTTCTCATTTATAATTAGTATGGATTTGTATAAAGATAGATCTAATACCTAAAGTGTTGTGGAAGACAACACCGATGACCTTTAAGTAAAGTAAATACAACTATTAAATATTATGATAAGATTTTAATAATAGAAATTATAAATAATATTAAATTAATTTTAGTAAAGATTATTCTGTTATTATTTCTATACTTAATACATTCTTTATTTACATTTTTCACATTCAATTACATTTTAAAATATAAAAATATAAAAAAAAGGTAGACCTACCAGTATTTCTTAATATATTAAATATTATTATGAATGCCGTATACGGATTTTTTTATTTTATTTTATTAATCTGAATTAGTTAACTTGTTTTGTAATAATAGTTCTAGTTTTGATATGAATTGATATTACCATCATGACATTACAAATATTCAAGCACACTGAATGAAAAATGCAGAAATAATTTATTTAGATAACCTATTATATAAATTAAAGTAGTAATAATATTTTTAAATGAACTACTGTAATAGGGACCACCCTGTGTATCATAATTTTACTAACACAAAATTAACGGACATAGGTAATGTTCATTCTTTACCCAAATAGTTTGTTGAACATCCCATTAATGTCCCAGTGCAGAGACGGGCCTCCTCCCGTGACGGATGGATTCTTGGCCTACTAAATACCACGCTGGCCAGACAGATTGGTATAGGATTTAATTTCAAGTTTTCCTTCTTTTTACTTCGTAAAGATAATATTCAAGGATAGGCCTTTAGTCGGCTTTTACGACACCCATGGGATGAGATGGGGTGGTGACATATTGTATTCTTACTCCGTCACCACACGGAGAAACATTATTTGTCTTGTGAAGGATTTGAATCCACGACCTAATTAATGCAAAGGAGCCTTATCTATGCGACTTTGACGCAGTCTTTATTATTATATTAGGTATATATACCTAAATTATTATCCCAACCTATAGGTTGGGATAATAATTTGATATAAAATTATGATTTAATGTAACTATTGATTTATGAACATAATATAGTTCTATTATATTATACAGTGGCCAATAACTAAGACTTCCTGATTTAAACATTTCCGCGTTTTCTATTTCCTTAATCTTACATCATCGTTATGAAATATTATTAATAACATATTATTATTAACCTTTTCTTAGTAAATAATTTATAGTTAAATAAACCGGACGAACTTATAATACGTCCTTGACATAATGTCAAACTATATACGTCAACGCGAATTAATTATAATAGAAAACTTGCTGAGTCAGTAATAGTAGCATAAAAATAAATAAATAAAATTAAATTTAACATTAAATTGATGTAGGAATAAATAAAATAAAAGTAAATATTCCTCACACATTCATACAACGCCATCTAGTCTCAAACTAAGCAAAGCTTGTACTATGGGTACTAGACAACGGATAAACATACTTAAATACTTTTTTTTTGTAAATACACACATATGAACATACAGAAAACACCCAGACCAATGCAAACAATCATGTTCATGCACACAAAGATTTCGGTGAGCGGAAATGGAACCTGAAATCATGTTATTTAACCACTACGCCACAGAGGTCGTCGAAAGTTAAATCATGATTTTATATCGTCAAAAAGTGGAAATATCTTCCAAAATAAATTGGGTCTTGGACGATAGTAGTCTAATCTAGTATAACCAGGAATTTAATTGATGGGCTTAAAGCCATTTGATGACTAAGACTACCTTTAATTGCCATAATAGTACAGTGCTTTTCGCTACCTAGTAGTCACAGTAATTTTCCAAAAAAGAAATGACACCATACTTTTAATTTTTTTAAAGACAATTACCAATACAATACACCGTATTTAACCCGGCGTGAGTGAGGTGGGGTATCTCATACCCACGAAGTTTTGAAACGCAAAATAATTAATGTTATTGTTGCTATTTGAGTCCCGCCGTTAGAGTAGCTGGAGGTAAGGGTGTGTAGGGCAAGAGGCGAGATAGCGTTGAGTGTTGCGCCGGCGGCGATTGGAGTTACACGAGCGCAAACGTTGCAGGGGTATGTCATGCCCGACCTCGGAAAAGGTGTCACATATTTATCCTAACATTTTTTTGTGGTATACTCAATATGACATACAAAATCTACAGAGAAAATTACACAAGTGACAAAAAACGTATGAAGCGCCGAGATTATATTCGTAATTCAGGTTTGAACCTAGTAAAAGATAGTCTTCGCAGCAGACAACCGAATGTTCAGCTTTGAAGGGAAACACGAAAGGGGGATCAATTAGTTTCCAAAAAAATTAGCAAATAATGTTAGATGTGGTGACTGTACTCAAAAAAGAGACAGAAAAACAAAACTTTGCTGTATAAAGTGCGAGAATATTATATTTTTGGTGTATGGGATTGTGTTGATTTTTAGGTATAACTTTAGCGCGATGTTACATGATCTCATAAGACTTTTGAATTCCGTTTTTAGTTATAATTATTAGAAGGAACTATTGTTTTGTTAATTTACCGAAGAAGTTAGAATTTTGTTAGATTTTTATGCGAAAAGTAGTTAAAACACTAAAACTTGTATTTTTGTCATAGAAAATTGAGATACTTTCTTATTTTAATAATAAAAGATCCTTTTTGACTAAAAGCAGATTTTTTTATTACTTATCTTCTTGAATGGATCCTATTATTATTATTTATATATATCAAAAATGTTTATTACACAATTGTATTAGGAAAAATTCGAATCAATGTTTCGGGTATCTCATACCCACCTCGTAGCTGGTGTATAACTATTTTCACCTGATTCACGTCGGGTTAATAATAACAAAACATACATTACAAAGTAACCAAAAATATAATAGAGTACTTCATTTTCTTTTGTTTTTGTTCAAGATCCATTTTAATCACAACAAACCTTACACGTTAAGCTTTAAAGTCAACTTTTAGCTTGATATCTTGTTGGTTTTGTTGACAGATAAGAGTGAGGCGTTGTGTTTACTTACCTATACTTAGGCTATACCTGTACAGTTATTGTCATTGTAGATTATACACTGAGGGACTTGCCACTCTGGATACTTTCTGTAGCCAGGACAAAATGTATTCAGGTAGCAAATACAGAAGAGTAATTTATTGTAAGACTTCTTTCAACGTTGTGCACAGATCTGATTTGTATAATAACACATAAATACCGCAGAGCTCTATAATAATAATAAATAAAACATTAAATCTTACATTAGTACTCACAAAACAAAAATAAAATCTATTAAACTTCTTTGTTTTAACATTTGTTCAAGATCCATTTAAATCACAACAAACCTTACACGTTCAGCTTTAAAGTCAACTTTTAGCTTGATATCTTGTTGGTTTTGTTGACAGATAAGAGTGAGCCAAGTCGAGCTTGCTACGTAATTCAGAGGCTTTACAACAGCGCAGTGTACGTGCCTACAGCTCACTGATAAACCTTTGTTTTCGACTTATCTTTAACCGCTACTGTCGCCTACAACGGACGTCAAACCAGTATAGGGTATCTTTTAAAAAATATCATGTACAAGATGTTGCTTATGGACTTGTCAAATGCTGCTTCCTACAGATTTCAGTTATCTAGAATCGCTGGATTGGACGATGAGTTTTTTAATTTTGCTTTGTACTGTTAGTATAGCTTGTACATACCTTATAACTTGTTACAGTGCAGGATTTCTGTAATCAGATAAAAGTGAACTCGAAATGATGAAGTAATCCGTTGTACCACTTTGTTCACACCGTACTAGCTAATTGCTGAGTACCGATCTGCTCTTCTAGTTCGGAAAATTTGGGCTAGCTCAACTAGGGTAAATGGTATGTGGGACTGAAACCGTTTGGGCTTTAGTGTGACTTTTTTTTTAAATAAATCTTGGTAACAATACTAACTTCTGAAGTAAGTAAAACATTGCCGCGAAACCCAACAACTGTTTTAACTCTGGTTACATAATATAACTATAGTCAATACATTTCAACCACTAATACCGAGGGACCTTTTTCATTACCTAGGTACATAAAAAACCACAAACAGAATGCTTAGTTTTACGAAGACACTAAAACCGAGAAAAAAAGTTACCTAGCTAGAAATCGATAGCAAAATTGTATGCGTAGCTTTTCCTTTTATCACCCTACGTCACCACATTTCAACCTCTCTTTGCTTGCTGCTCCTAATAACGAATAGGTCACACAGCCATGAAACTCCCGGAACGTAATATTGGCGACGTAATTACCTAGAGGCGACCTATTAGCCTCATATCGCTTGGAAAAGTTATTAATTAACTCTAGGGACGTGTGCCAATCCTTGAAGGTACGCCGCATTGGCCATAGCGAGGACATGCCCGGGTGTAACCTAGTTTTTATTCGTTTAATTTAGGTTAATTATACTATTTGTTAGTTGATTAAGTATGGAAAGTATTGAAACATTTAATAAACAGTAATAATTATAACCATTATCGTTATTCGTAAACCAACCACTACGCGAAGTTTAGGTACTTATTTAGTATACGAACTGCATTTGAAATAGAGTCTTACCTTGCTATGATGAAAATTAGTTTATAATTATTACAATTAATAACTTAGAACTTTTGTTCGACAACCTTAGTAATCTTGTGGTTGACCACAGCGAATTGACAGAGGGTGGTAAGTCCCCACATCTGAACATTTTAAACGAAATACATTGGGTTGGCTCTCCAACAAATAAAAAATGCGAAGTGTGAATACTATGTTTTATTCCAAACAAAATTCCAGTCTAATTAACAATCTGTCATTATCAGTCTTTTAAAAATATGGTAACTTTAAAAAATAATGTAAGTAAGTATTACATTTTTAGTTATAATTAAAATATTTATTATCCAAATTAAAATTAACTGCCTGTCTAGCAATCAATGTCCAAAGTCCAGTCGTCCGAAGTTAAATTCACAAACAGCGTTGGCACATAGTAAAACGTTCACAAACGCAGTTCAGTCAAAAGCATTTAATTTTAAAATTTCAGCAAACCATTTTATGTTGATCTGTGCAGGGAACTGTAAACTACGATAAGTGTTACCATTTGTCAAGTCTTACATGAACAATCAAGCTCCAAACATTGGTTTAACTCCGTTCGGGATCGAAGTTGTCTTTGTGTTTTATTACCTATTGCAAATCCTAGGCGTACAGTCTCCAAACTCGCTTTAGTACGAAGTGTACAAATACGAATGGCCCAATTATTTTTGTCTTGAATTCAATCCAAGAAAGGAGATGAGATTTATACATTTATTGTTACTGAAATTTTTCAAATACCATGTTTTTAATCGCCGAATTCTTTTTCAGGCTGTTTATTTATGTGTTTTGTGTAGGTATCCTGATAAAATGAAAATGTGTTTTACCCAGTAAAACGGATGGTTCTATATTTATCACCCATAAAGGGTTAATACCTAATGCGTCCTCGCTGTCTTAACAGGGAGCATTTTGTATTATTATTAAAAATGGCTTTTTAGTTAGTAATAATTCCTTCTAAAGTTGTAAATCTGCATAAATGTTATTAATTCTTGCTTCATGTTTATCGATCTAAAAAGAGGCCTCCTAATTTTTTTTTACATCAGTAGTTACTTATATAACTAAGTACTTTATAGGTAATTTTACTTTATTAAGCTAACAAGAACTTACAAATAATATGTGGTTGGTTGGACTAAACAGACAAAATTATAAGAGTGCAAAACGTAATAAATAAAGCTCCAATGTCCTTATATTACAGCATGAAAAATAACCTAATAAGTAAATGCATGTAAAACATCTTTTGTTACCATATACGTCCTATTTACGTCTAAGATGTAATAGCGTATTCAATTCACGCCGGGTTAAATATATGGTTAATTTAGCAGCGTGTTATTCAGTTAGCCTTGGTAACATATCCTTTACAGGCAAAGGGGTGCGAAAATATAATAATTTTCCTGTTTATCTCGTTGACGACTCTTCGTAGGGAATCGTCGCAAATAGTAGAAACTCTGTAATTGCATGACGAACTCCTATTACTGCAAACACACAACTATTTAACATTTAAGTGCTTTAGTTGTCTCAACTCGTTTTACATTGTGTTATAATTCTGAATTTACGGTCCCCAAGTAATGTTATTTTGTTTTATTTTGGTGTTTGTTTATGTAGACTGTTAGTTTTATTTAATTAAGTGTATCACTATTTATTTTTATATGTTACTAGCTGACCCGTGCCCACTTCGTTGGGCGGCGAAAAAAAACGCGTTCCTTTTTTAAACATATTTCATTACTGCTCCACTCCTATAAGTCATAGCGTGATACTATATAGCCTATGACACTCCCCGATAAATGGACTATTCAACACTGAAATAATTTTTATAATCAGTAATTTTTAAGATCCAGAGATTAACCCCCTACAACGTCACAAACTCACAAACTTTACCTCTTTATAATATAATTATAGTATAGATATTTAAGTTACCGGTGTATCGACGACCTGATAGGGGTGGCAAGAAATGGCTGATAGAAACGGGCAGAGGACCGCAAAGAATGGCGCGAACTTATGGCCTATGTGCAGCAGTGGATAGACAGGTACAGATTAACAAAATTAAATACTGAAGAACTGTATAGATATCAGCTTAGGTTTTAGAATTGTTCTTTTTTTAACAGAATTATTGTATTCCAACTCATTCTATAGAGGGGTTAAAGACTGTTTTTGAAATCGTATTTTGAATTGACAAACTCAGCGTAAAAGTAATTAGGTACAATTTTATGTAACTTTGTATATACAAAGTTCTTCCTTACTTTACTTCTAAGCTGGTACATACCTGCATAAAAAAATACAAGCAGAAAATAGAAAAACTTGTTTTATGTTTTCCGGCAAGCTTTATAGTCTTGTTTACACTTTGTTTAGTGAAGGTAAATACTTACTACAAGGTACTTCGTTCACTTTGAGTTGTTAAACTTGTATGGAAGTGTGCACTAAGCCTAAACATTTTAGACGTATGTGTATTGGAAGTATTGAAACAAAATATACATAATATTCGTAATAGGAACATTTTTTGTATCACACAGGTATTGAACCTGGCCAAAGACCTATCTGACTTTGTATTTTAAATAGTCATCGTAGCAGCCCATTAATGTCCCGACAATATGACCACTGTTCAGTCTATCCATACTAATATTATAAATGCGAAAGTAACTCTGTCTGTCTGTCTGTCTGTCTGTCTGTCTGTCTGTCTGTTACTCTTTCACGCCTAAACGGCTGAACGGATTTCGATGAAATTTGGTACAGACAATCTTTAGACCCTGAAAAAGAACATAGGCTACTTTTTATTAGCAATCATATTATATTTTGCTTTCATAGAATTTTGGCGGGAAAGCTGTGTCACGTGATCTGTGACGTCATAGGTCACGTGACCTGTGACGTCATAGGTCACGTGACCCGTGACGTCATAGAATTTTGACAGATGAGTCGTGACGTCACCGAATTTTGGCGGGAAAATATTTTTTGACAGTTGAGTCGTGACGTCATTGAATTTTTGACAGATGAGTCGTGACGTCACAGAATTTTTGACAGATGATTTGTGACGTCATATTATTTTGGCGGGAAAATATTTGATACCTCTGTCACTTTTGACAGCTGTCAATTTTGACAGATAGGCGTGACGTCATAGAATTTTTGACAGATGAGTCGTGACGTCACAGAATTTTGGCAGGAAAATATATTTTAACAGCTAAGTCGTGACGTCATTGAATTTTGGCGGGAAAAATAGTATTTAAACAGCTGAATCCTGACGTTATCACAATTTGGCGGGAAAATAAATAGGTTTGTACAGGACCCTCGGTGCGCGAGTCAGACTCGCAATTGACCGGTTTTTTAGCTGTGGGTCTGATATATCTAGAGAGCTTAAATTCGTAATTGTCAACTTATTTCATCATAACAGCCCATTAATGTCCCACTACAGGGACGGGCCTCCTTCCTTGACGGAGGGATACTTGGCCTACTAATACCACGCTTGCAGACGGATTGGTATAGGGTTTAATTTCAAGGTTTCCTTCTTTTTATTTAGTGAAGATAATATTCACCTTATTTGTTAGGCACTAAAGTGACACACCTTTGCTTATCCTATCCTACTAATATTATAAATGCAAGTAAACCCTATACCAATCCGTCTGGCCAGCATGGTATTAGTAGGCCAAGTATCCCTCCGTCACGGGAGGAGGCCCGTCCTTGCAGTGGGACATTAATGGGCTGTTATGATGATGATGATCCTTTGACTAGTATTTATTACAATCTTTGCTTAGTTTGAAACTAGATGGCGTTGTGTGATCGAGTAAGATATATTTTTTCATTTTATATAAATAAACAAACTAGCTATTTTTACAAGATAGCCAAGTATCCCTCCGTCCCGGGAGGAGGCCCGTCCCTGCAGTGGGACATTAATGGGCTGATATGGTTATGATACAAGCATGAATGTATAGACAGTAAAAACTTATTGTTTAAGATAAAATAAATATTTAAAAACTTACTTTTTGATAACAGTGGTTTTGTTTTGAATAAGAAAAAAAAACAAAAATTAATCACTGTCGGCAAATACGTACGGATTCACACTCCCTCTATTAATAGGAAACATGTTTCTGCTATGTTATAGTAGGTGCCGGAATAAAAACTAAAAATGTTTAAATAAATATTTCTCACACATTCACACAACGCCATCTAGTCTGAAACTAAGCATAGCTTGTACTATGGATACTGGACAACGGATAAACATACTTAAATACTTTTTTGTAAAAACATAGGTACATAGGTACATATTATACATAGAAAACTCTCAGACCAATGCAAACAATCATGTTCATGCACACAAATATTTGCATTGAGCGGGAATCGAACCCTAGATCTCTGCGTAGCAGTCATGTTATATAACCACTACGCCATAGTCAATTGAAATTCACATATATATTAAAGCGAGAGAAAGAGCTAAGTAGGTATATAAAGTCTTTCTGTAGTGGTTGGTTTAAAATAAAAGGAAATAATGAATATTTGAGTTCCAATATAAAATACACGATCGGAGCGTGAAACTTATTTCCCTACAGGAAAACAAACGGCAATATACTAAAGAGTGATGTGCAGCAATATTTTATTAAACTTGTTAAATTAGCGATGAGTTATAAAAACAAAATAGTTTAACTTAAAAATTAAAAAGCTAAAAGACGTAATTCGCCGTTCTCTCATATTATTAATTGGCCAAGGTTTTCTTAATTACTGAAAGTACCGTCCCTGCAGTAGGACCATCAATAATTCATTCCACAAAGCCTAGCAATATCTTATAATATCATTATAACAGCCTATTAATGTCCCACTGTAGGGACGGGCCTCCTCCCGTGACGGAGGGATACTCGGCCTACTCATACCACGCTGGCCAGACGGATTGGTATAGGGTTTAATTTCAAGTTTTCCTTCTTTTCATTTTGTGAAAATAATTTACGGATACTCCCTTAGTCGGTTTTTATGGCACCCATGGGATGAGATGGGTGACATAGGTGACATATTGTATTCTTACTCCATCACCACACGGAGAATTAGTTGTAATATCTTATAAGATGATACCTAAATATTTTATTTTGAAATTTAGTTAAGGTAAAATCGACAGGAAGTCATTTACAATTCCAGTATCCTAACAGAATGGGAGCAATACCCTACATACACTACCTTTACCGCATGCAATTGAAACATTTTACCTCTTAGCAACTATGTCTCCCGTGTATCGTTTAGCAGCACAATGTTTAGACTATTCAAACGTGACCCTTTGCTATAAACGTGAAAGTTTTATGTAAATGTGTCTCTCCAGTGGCAGGGCATCCGTCCGTATTGCATAAGTTGACTAATAAATTAGTGAGTCGCTCTTGTTGTCCGGAGATAAGTGGGGCGGACAAAGGATTACCTTGTGTCGGGCGTGCCTCTGCTCTAACTTCAGAAATAAACTGCCAAGTATTATGGTTTTACTGGATGTGTCTTAAATTAATCAGTGGCCGATTTTATGCTGAGTGTACCAATTTTTATGTTCTTTTTGTTTGATAATTTTTTTTGTACTTAACAATATTTTAATTGAAATTTTATTTTATTAATCAATGTAGGTTGGTCCATTTGTTAATCCATTGAAAACACAAAAGGTAAAATTTCAAGCTAAAGGCTATATTGAAACTGCCTCTTTTCTAAGTAAATGCATGTGTTCGGGTTCGGGTAAACTCACTCTCAAAGTGTTCTTGGATAAATTTGAATTTTTCCTTGAATTGGAATTATTTTCTACTGTTTTGGTAAAATAATAGGTCTTTACCTATGAAATTGCCGATTTGTATGGAATTATTATTAACACGGGTATTATCACGTATATTGTTTGGTAAATATTTAGTAATTATTTACCTTTGAGGCTCTCGACGTTTCGGCCAGGTTACACCAGGGGTGGTCACGAGTAGACTGAAACGATGTCATAACTCCGTCTCCGAGGTAGAAGATTTTCTTTCTACCTTCATTTTGCACACAACAGTAACCGTGTCCCTATTCTGATGTTTCACCGATTGCGAATCAAAGTGAGGTAATGTTTTTTGAATCACTGGATGCCATGTCGCGGATAACTTATAACCATCTTCTCGATTGAAGGTCTTATGCTTTTTGATTTCAATCGCTTCTCGTACGACTCTTGAGTAGAAGTGGCGTTCCGTAGAGAGGACTTGTGGACGATGAAATTCAATCCAGTGATTCGTGCCGGCTTGTAGTAAGTGTTCCGCAATCGCTGACTTCGACACCTGGTGGTTTTTCACAGCAGCAATATGTTCTTTGACCCTTTCAGCTATGGTCCGCTTAGTCTGGCCTATATATGAACTACCGCAGCTGCAATTTATTTTGTAGACACCTGGCGTTTGAAATGGCACCACATCCTTCGGCGTACCCACAAGACTGTTCACCTTTGTTCCAGGTGTGTATACGGTGTGTATGGAGTACTTCTTTAATACCGTGCCGATCTTATCAGTTACTCCTCTGATACCGTGCCGATCTTATCAGTTACTCCTCTGATGTAAGGCATGTAGGCAGGCTGTCTTCTGAAAGTCTTCTGAAACCGAGTCATCTGTCCACTTACACGGTATCCGTTCTGTTTGAGTACCTCCTGAACATGTCCCAGCTCCTGTCCAAGATGTTTAGGGTCACAGAGGTCATGAGCTCTGTTTTTTAGTGACGTCATCACGAATTGTAAGTGACGGGGGTGGTGGTGTGATGTTGCGTGTAGGTATCGGTCTGTGTGTGTGGGCTTACGGTAAACACAGTGTGCCAGGGTTCCATCAGGTCTTGCGGTCACCTTGACATCCAGGAACGACAACGATCTGTCCGTCTCCATTTCATAAGTAAAACTCATGTTTGGGTGAATGGAGTTTAGGTGGTGCATATATTGTTCTACTTCCTGTTGACTTCCTTTAATGATGCAGTAGATATCATCAACATATCTCTTCCAAAGTCTGATGGTCTGTGGCCCTAGGCGCAACGCCTTTTCTTCAAAATGTTCCATCCAGAGATTAGCTAGTACCGGGGCTACAGGACTGCCCATGGCGACGCCGTCTATCTGGAGGTAATATTGACCTTGGAATAGGAAGTAGTTGCCATCTAAACAGTTGTGAAGTAAATCAATATAGTTAAACGGCATCTCGTTGTCTTCCAGTTTGCCCTTGACAACGTCCAGACACTCCTTTATTGGAACATTGGTGAAGAGTGACTCCACGTTAAAACTTACCATTATGTCATCCGGTTCCAATGTGAGGCACTTTATTATCTGAACGAAGTGACGTGAATCTTTTACAAAAGACGGTGTTTTGCCAACCAGCGGCTGCAGTACAGAGGCAACATGCTTTGCAAGGTCGTAAGTAGGAGAGGCAATTTGACTTACAATAGGCCGCAACGGCACGTTGACCTTGTGTACTTTTGGCAAGCCATATAACTTCGGCGGTTGGTGTGGCTTCGGTTTGTATAGCTTCTGGTACTCGTCTTCTGCAAAAAGGTCTTCGTGTTCCCTGATAAGAGTACGTATACGTCGCGTTACTCTGGCCGTAGGATTATATGAAACCGGTTTATAAACCTTGCTATCACATAACAAATGACGTACTTTGTTTTCATAATCTGTAGTGTTCATCACTACGGTGGCGTTTCCCTTATCGGCCTTAAGCACTAAGAGATCCCGGTTGTCCCGAATGTTCTTGAGTGCTTGACGCTCTTCCATAGTGACGTTGCTAACCGGAAGCTTCGATTTTCGCAATATGACCGCGACATCCTGTCTCAGCGTCGCTAGACGGTATTCTATTACGAGAAATCGTTTCTTCTACACTACTAATTACTCCCTCGTACGGTATTCGCCTAGGTGTTAAGGCAAAATTCATACCTTTAGCCAAGATGTTAACGGTAGGCTCATCTAAAAATTTTTCTGTCGGCCGGGCTCCGTGGGTACTACGTGGGTACTACAATAATTACATAAAATGAAACACGAAAGTTTTAAAGTTGATGGAGATTTTATGCGAAGTTTGATTTTTTATACTAACGTTTTCTTTGTTTTTTCAATAATTATTAAACTTAATAGAATGAAATTTGGTTTAAGTAATAGCGCATATCTTAGCTAACTTTAAGTATTTTAATTATAAGAAAAAAATAATAAGGGAAGAAGTTACATTTGTTTAAATGTTAAAATCCGCTGGTTTTAATTGGATCCATATTTACAGGCTTATTTCTAATACAAATAATAATTATTTTTCTTAATTATCTTTTGTTAGTTGTTGGTAATGTCCTGTATTTACCAAATTACCAATAATACAAGCAATCTATGTTTTTTAAGAAAATATAGGCAAAAGACTGCGGCGAAAAAAAATGGCAATTTCATAGGTAAAGACCTATTATTTCTTTCATATATCACTTTTCATTGATAAATATATTTTGATTAAGAAACTGACTCCAAAAATATAATATATTATAAACGCCATCAATCTATTTACCTATTTTTTATCTCCCCTTTCGTGTTATAATAAATTCTATATTCGTAATCGTCATTTATATTGATATAAAAGGCCGAAAAAAAGGCCTTTTTATTTTAGGATCGAGTTCTGTGGCGTGTATTGGGAGAGGCCTATGTCCAGCAGTGGACTGCAATAGGCTAGTTGATTGATTGATTGATTAATTTATATTAAAGAAATTATATTATTATTATTATTATTTATTTTATTGATAAAACATCTCTTCTTTTTTTAATAACAACCAAAATGTACAAAATGTTCTCTACATAGACATGCCTTTTGTAGTGATGGAGAGAAATTTAGCCCACTAAACCCGCCACTGCTAAGCCATTGAAGCTCAATCCAATCATTTGTGAATGGCACAAATTAATTATTGACTGCATGAGATTTGAATAGCACTGTCAGGAATAGTGTGAACAGCATACGTGGCAGTTAAATGTATAACTAAATCTAACCAGATGGTAAAGCATCATTCTGTATATGAAATGGTTTCAACTCTCAATTATTTATTTAGTTGCATTGGTTGGGTGGTTAATATGTTACGCGGTGTCCTACGTGGGCGACAAATGCGACGCGAAGCGATGCTCGTCGCAGACTGCCACATAGGACAGAAGTAGGGTACGCCGTTGATTTGATCGCGTACGTCGCGTGGACACCGCCTTATTTGGCTACCAAGTACGCGATATAGGGTACGTATTATGTGCTCCATGCTGTACAATAGTTATTGCGATCCACAAAAAATTGTACCAAGCCTGGATTTTCTCTGAAATATTGAAGTTTTTAAGAATCTGTCTATTATATTGCAGTTTTTAAAATCCGCACTACACAGAAAATGATCCCTACTACCAAAGTTGTATTTTTAAATCAAATTAAAACTAACAATATATTTTTAAAATAATATATTTCCAGCACTTTGAGTCATGCTTTGTGTCGTGGGAACCCTAAAAAAATTGAAATTAATTAACATGAAGAAGATTCTAGTTCAAGACTCAAGACGGCAATGTCAAAAAAAATCTCAGAAAAAGTCTCTTACGATCGAGGCAGTCAATTCAAGCTCTTGATTATAGGCCATGTTTAGCCTGTCTCTAAACGCGCTTACATAACACTATTGCGAAGGATACAATGTTTTACGCTAAACCCTATAGTCCGTAGTAAATAATACAGTAAGTGACAAATGTCTCATTCCTTTTTATTTCGGGTTACCCTTGAACAGAATAGATTGCGAGCAATTCTCTTTGCTCGTTTGCTACGCTCCGGGATATTGATGATACGATTCTTAGACTTCGCGCTCTAACAGTCTTGAACTATAAGATTATGTTATAAATTAACTACATTACATTCTGATCTAATGCGCTAGTTAAATAGCAAGGTGATTTTTTTAACTTCTTTCTTTGCCGACCTCTGTGGGGTAGTGGTTTTAGTCTACGGGTATCATCAGTGTCATTATGAAAAGCATACCAAACGTACAGTTAGTACCTGTTTGCAAATGAAGTTAGCAGTTTGGAAATGAAAATTAATTATAATATGATAAGTTTGAAAATGAATATGCGGAGAAATAAAATTCTGGGAAACGTTATTTGGAAAGTGAATATCTGATAACAATTTACGGCGAAAAGGTATATAGTACAGTCAGCTGCAAAGAAATCTAACCCCTTTAGCGCACTGTTAATATTCTTAAAGGAGGTTAGATATCTCTGCAGCTGACCGTACTAGATACATACATACATACATAAACTCACGCCTGTAGTACTAGATAACATAATATAAACATACTTATGTACCTGTTTATTGTAGACACCCAAATTATTGTTAAGAAAAAACCAATGTTAACGCCCACAAGGATTTGCATTGACCGGTAATCGAACGACTATCGCCAAACTCAAAATTAGCATTACTAAAAATGGATTTATCTATAACTGTGTAAAATAGACACCGTTTGAGTTTTCCTCTTAATTACAAAAGTAGCATTATATATAAGTACATACATAAATAAACGTATAATTAAACTACACGTTGTATGTGTTGGTACAGTATTGTAGTGAAGGATCCAGCCTCTGTACTTTGTTTATTTACCACCGTAAGGGACCGTGGAAGTTCAATCCGCTACACAAACAAACATATACAGTTCTACTTTACTACACTTACACAACATATCGTACGTGTTCTACAATATTTTATTATATACTTATTTTTAATATACTTTTTAAATACACGGACTGATATAAACGCCCAAGTTAATAGACACTAATGTTAGCATAGAACGAGAATTGAACCTGAGACCTCTGCGTAGCATGGACTATCGAAAAACTAAAACTAGGTCTTACTACAAATTTACGAGTATACTGTACTTACGTTGTAAGTACAGTATTGTAGTGAAGGATCCAGCGTACTTTGTTTATGTACACACAGCAACTAATCAACCTAAAGTCTATTTTTTTATCTCGGACACTAAAATGACAACTACAAATGTCAAACGTAAAAATAATGTAGCCAGCTTGTAAGAAACAGTGCTGTCCTGTGTTTCGATTCGTGTTGTAATTATTGTAAAATATTTACGGTTGTTAGTATAGTCGAGAACTAAATGGCTTTATCACCTCTAGAGTTAATGTTAGTTGCATGTCATAAAACTATTAGGTTCAATATCGCACAACAAAACATCAGCCAAAGCATGACGCTATTTTGACATATTATCAGTTCTCCTGTATTAGCAAATAGTCGTTAGATATTTATAAAAACAAATAGTAAAGTCAACGTTATTGACTGTTACTAGAGCATATTTTCGGTAAAGCGTTTTAATCTAATGAATTTCTCTCTTTTTTTCTTCTATGTCCATGATCAAATGATAGGGATAATTTCTTGCATGACGTCATTGGCGCATATTTCAATTTGAAGTTTTCGTAATTTTATAATATAAAACAAATTAGGGTAAACAACCTAATCGTTAGAAGTCCTACATATGTTGGCACTTAAGAGTAAAAAGTGAGTGAAAAGAAAGAAAACACTATAGATTATTCAAGTTCAGTATGATTATTCAAGTTAAAATATTATTAATTTAATTTAATATTTTTATCACATTTTACTTATTTCATGTATCAACATAGCAACAGTAAATTTATCAGAATCTTTTTATTGGCATTAGTGCTAATAATATTTATTTAATACTATTCAATCACATATAATTTTCTTCCAAAATTAAAAGAGAATGCAGTTCTTGTTATAGATAATGCACCGTACCACACCAGGAAACTGGAGGCGTTACCTACTTCAAATTGGCGTAAAGAGCAAATACGAAATTGACTACAATAAAAAAATATTCATTATGAAGAAACAATGTTGAAATGTGAATTAATCCAAATTTCCAAAAAGCACAAAAAAGTCTATGAGAGGTCTGTTGTTGATGAGATGGCTGCTGCACAGTGTGTCACTATTTTGCGACTGCCCCCTTACCACTGTGAGCTCAATCCAATAGAATTAGTGTGGGCTCAGGTAAAGGGACATGTCGCAAAGGATAATAAAACTTTCAAGTTGAATGAAGTACGAAGTCTTTTTAAAGAAGGGCTTCTTCAAGTGACCCCTCAGCGGTGGCAAGACTGCGCTATGCAGTCAGTTATTCAACTCGAAGACAAAATGTGCCAATTGGGTCATATAGTCGACGACATTTTTTTTATTTTATTTATTTATTAATGTTAACACGGTTTTACAAACCAATAACATTAACATACACCACAGAAATACACTATAAAAACAGTAAAACAAACGATAAAATAACTAAAGAAAAACAGGAATATTAAAACATTTACAAAATAAAATATATAAGAAAAGAAACAATTAAATAACTATTTATAAACTTTCACAAAAACTTAAACATACTTTATTTACAATATTAGACTCATCTGCGAATAAGTCACAATCAGGGAAAGCTTCCATGAGGTTATTGAGCGCTAAAGGACGCGAGGGATAGGAGACGATGCGCGGGCTACGGTACGGCATGCGGGCACTGAGAGTAGACGGTGATTACGAGCGCGGAGGTAGTTGTTCGGAACGTATAAACGAATCAGCTCATTGTGGAGATCGGGAGCATCAGTTATGCCTCTACATATTTTCAGCATAATGATCAGCTGATCATATGCTCTCCTAGTTTCTAATGTATTATACCCTAAACACCCTGTCAAATATTTGGTAGGATACAAATACGGATAATGACCTAGAGAGGATTTATACAGAAATCTCAAGAATTTTTTCTGTACCTTTTCGAGTAGTAGAGCGTATGAAGCCTCGTGTGGATTCCAGATACAGGAACTCATATTACACACACATTAAAATATTATTATTTTTGCACATTTAATATTATTATTTCCAAAAAACTGTATAAAATTTAATTTATCGTTAACTTATGATAATGGTGGTACATCACTACATAAATTGCACAAAAAAAAGGTAACAGTAATGATATTTTAGTATTCGAGATTAAAAAAACAACGTATAGTCTGTATTTAACGTAATCGGCGGAATTAACCTATATTTTATCGGTAAGTACCGGCTGTATCGCATCACTATTTATTAGTTGTAAAAAACAGGCAACACATGAAATGTCATTTTAGTATCTGAGATAAAAAAATAGACTATAGACAATTATGTACCTTGAAATAAGACACAATTTCAAATCAAAATGTTTAACTTGATGTGTTGCTGTGTGTACCACCGTGAGGGGACCGTGGAAGTTCAATCCGCTACACAAACAAACACACAGTTCTACTTTACAACACTTACACATCATACCGTACGTGTTCTACATTATTTTCACGTTTTCAGATGCTTTCAATTTTAATGTTATGTTCTTGAAATAGCTCTCTAACTAAATTTACTCGAAATACTCTTGATATTTCTCATATAGGTATTCGCACAATTGGCCATCTAGTTTCAAACTAAATTGGGTGTATAATACATTTACAAGACATGTGATATAAACAGGAGATTACTGTGCTGGCTATTTACTTTTATTTTATTTGACGTTTCGGCACAAGTTGTAATAGCCGTGGTCGCAAGCTGATTCAGACTCAAGACTTCGTTTGTGGATCAAGCATAAAAATCTCTTCCACGGTATTTAAATCGGCGAGATCATGCACGCCAGCCGCCTTAACCACTACTGTGCCGCCGTCTTGAGGCAGACATTAATATTGTTGTAATGTATGTAACTATGTTATAATAGTGTAACCAATAATATGTTTACTTAAAAAAACAAAAGAAAAATTTTTTGACGTACATCTTTATACCAATCTGTCTAGCGCAGCATGGTATTAATAGTTCAATTTTCCTCCATCACTGTAGGGAACCTGTCTCTACAATAATTTTATTTTCACCCAACACCGCTCATTTTAATATATCATAAATTAAAACTGTTCGGGAATATAAACTCTTTTGACTCGCGAAATAATTAAAACATCGAACTGCATATTGTTTTCAACGTACATTCAATATTTTAAAATTATTTACTGGCTGAAAAATAAACAACGCATTTAATTTTATCGTATTGTTTTCTCCATATGATTGTTTTAAATATATTTTATATTTCATTTAACGAAACGATAAAGTTAATTTAATTAAACTCTGCATTCTTACAATAGTGCGGTAAAATAATGATGACGTTTTTATTTTTGATTTAAAATAAATATCAATAATTTAAAGTCGATTAACATTAAATATAGTACAAGTCTATATTTAATGTTAATCGACTCGAGATGCATATCGATACGAATACCTACATTGTGATAATTTATTACAGACTTTTAAACTACTGTCTTTCCAAAAACATTTTAAAACATAATAGAATGTGCGCAAAGCTTTTCTTTACCACACACCAGCTTATTATTTACATTTTACCACGTCGTTGTTTATCTTATATCCCAAAACAAACATTAGCGCAATGTAAATAAAGAGGCTCAGTACTTTGTACCCCTCAACACGTATAATGTGCGAGATCTCTTACAACGCATTCCAGGGAACATTCCTAATATGTTAATTTCAAATCCTGGATAATCAACGCTGAGAGTGAACGCCTTCGGGAATTCAAGATTACGACGTTTGCAAACTTATCTCGTCTCTCGTTAGCGGGTGGTGCGAGCCTCCTGAATACGTAATCGTGTCATTCATGATTAAGCAACCGTTCCCAACGTGACTGTTGACAAAAACACCAACTGAAACAATCCAAAACTCGATTGGAACCAAAAATACAAATAGAGAACAATCAACTACAAAGATAAGCTCCGCTTCGACATTCCTTTGGTCGAGATTACAGCGCAGTTAATGTTACGTAATATATTTGGTCGATGCAGAAATTTTAAACGAAGAAATAAAGGGCTTAAAGGAGTAACAACCTGTGTAACAATTAAGAATTGAGAAGAATATGTTCTACATTTATTTACTAACTATTTAGTCTATTAATACTACACTTATAAAATTCAATATAATAATTAATTCCCATAGTTAATTGGAGTTTATTAATTAAAAAAGATTCTTTAGTACTAGGTTGAATCTGTCAAAAAGATTAATTGTAATCAAAATATAAAATATCCGATCTATCATTAAATTTAGTTACAAATTAGATATAAATTAGCCAGATTTGCCTTGTTCTACTTTATTATCTCATGTAGAAGGTAGTTTAGTATTTAAATAAGCTGATAAGTTTAGTATGAAGCAATAATTTCCCATGAGCATTAGCTTACATAAAATTATTTATTGATCAACATACATTCAGCAACTATCCATTGCCGTAACTGTGTGGTTTCTTTTATAAAAAGATACTTTACTATTCTCCAGAGACGAGACTTAAGGCTGCACTTACCAAGTTTTCTAAGAAAGTCAAAAAATAGACATTGAATTTTTATCTTGGCCACCTGAGCTATTGGTTTTGTAATTCTAATGCCGTGCGCACATTACCAATGCAGGACGACCTCTGTGGCGTAGTGGTTATACTTATAAAATGACTGCTACGCAGAGGTCACGGGTTCGATTCGCGCTCAATGCAAATCTTTGTGTGCATGAACATAATTGTTTGCATTGGTGTGAGTGTTTCTATGTATTATATTATGTATTTATTTACAAAAAAAGTATTTAAATATGTTTATGAGTCCGTGTGGTGACGGAGTAAGAATAAAGTGTGCCACCACCCTATCACATCCCATGGGTGTCGTAAAAACCGACTCGCCTTCAAATTTGCCGCTAAGTGTCGCGCGGAGGCAGCGCGACTGCAGCGCGACACTTAGCGGCAAATTTGAAGGCGCCCTAAGGGACTATCCGTGAATATTATCTTTACGTAATAAAAAGAAGGAAAACTTGAAATTAAACCCTATACCAATCCGCTTAGCCAGCGTGGTATTAGTTGGCCGCACTTGAGGAGGCCCGTCCCTGCAGTGGGACATTAATGGGCTGTTATGATGATGATGATGAAGTATGTTTATCTGTTGTCTACCCATAGTACAAGCTCTGCTTAGTTTGGGACTGGATGACGTTGTGTGAATGTATGGGGTTAAAAAAACTTATGTTTAAGTATAGTACTTAACTAAAATTGGTAGAAAGACGGGAAGTAAACTGAGAAACATTGGGAATAATTACACTCTTTGTTCTCAAAATATGCAGCTTATCCTTAACTTAAGCTTAATATTATGTCCATTGTTTACCTACTTATTTCTACAAGCACACCTTCCTATTCATCTAGTAGCTAAGTTCAAAATGTAATGCAGTTAATTTATAACATAATCTTGTAGTTCAAAACTGTAAGAGCGCGAAGTCTAAGAATCGTATCATCAATATCCCGGAGCGTAGCAAACGAGCAAAGAGAATTGCTCGCAATCTATTCGGTTCAAGGGTAACCCGAAATAAAAAGGAATGAGACGTTTGTCACTTACTGTATTATTTACTACGGACTATGGGGTCTAGCGTAAAACATTGTCTTCTTTATATAAAGTGTTATGTCATTGTAAGCAGGGTATATTATGAGTAGGTACTAGACATACTTTTAAATATATTTTTAAAATACATACTTATTATACTTAAAACTGTATTATCCGTGTGGTGATGCAGTAAGAATAAAATATGTCATCACCCCATCGCATCCCATGGGTATCGTAAAAACCGACTAAGGGACTATCCGTGAATATTATAAAAAGATGGAAAACTTGAAATTAAATCCTCTACCAATCCGTCTGGTATTAGTAGGCCAAGTATCCCTCCGTCATAGGAGGAGGCCCGTCCCTGCAGTGGGACATTAATGGGCTGTTATGATGATACTTAAAACATCCAACGATGGTTGGCAAGTGGTAATCTGCCAAACAACTGTGGGCAAAAAAGCAGGATATCGTCTAGTATATTAACATGTACTTACTAGACAATATTCTTGTATAACTAGTACAAGCTGTTTAGGTTGGGACTAGATGGCGCTAGTGTGTATTTGTTAGGAATATTTTTTATATTATTTATAATCATGTATCTCGCTGGTCTTACGGTTTAATTTTGGCATCTTACAAAACGTATAAGGAATAATATACGTTTTATATAAATTTATAACCTAACCTAACGTTTAGCAAATAAGTACACTCGCGGGATGACAAGCGTTGGTGGCGGGTGCGCCAAAGTTCACCTAAAATTTCAACTCCTATAATTGGAAGTCCGAAAATGTTCTTCCTAACATTTTTCATCCTAACAATCGCAATTCCTAATTTTTTTGTCTCTAATGTTAATAATCCGAAGCATTCATCTTCATAATTTCAGTAGCAATAAACATCATACTATTATTTGTTTTCCTATATTTTCTCAACATAACCATCTTTTATACTATAATTTAAAGTCATATCTTTTTTGTTTAGATTTCTTTTTATTCATAATACCTAATTAATATTATTATACATTAATTTTGCGTAACTTTGTTGACAACATGTAGGTATAACATAATATACCAAAGACCAGAGCAAAACCAGAGTCCCGCTCCAATCATTCGGTCAAGATCCAGAAACGAAATGGGTCCTATTCATAATTTTTGGTTTAGGTTATGGTAGAACTGTGACCCCAACGCACGAGCCGAGCGAGCGCAGCGAGCGTGCCGCGGCAGCGGCCGGCGAAGTGCCAGAACCGAATTGGTCCTTTACTTATTGGTTTAGTTACGGTTACGGTAAACTCTCAGGCCATAAGCATAACCGTGAACGAGTCATGTTTTATGGATTTTATTCATATAAGACAAAAATATTCTAATAATTTTAATAAACAATAATTAAAAAAAAATGGTTTATTGTAAAAATGTAAAAAGTTGTTAAGTAAAATCACAAGAAATAGTATAAAAACAAACCTTTTTATTACTTTCGCTTGGTAAATATTTCTTTCTGAGTATGAGAGAAAATATTATGGTGAAAATGTTTAGGGATAAAAGCGTTATGACAAAAAACATTAGGAGTTTAAATATATTTATGTAACGATATTATTAATAACGATTTTCGGAAACATGAGTGTTATGAACATCGCCGGTAGCAATACAAATAGTATGAATGAAAACTTTAGGATTTAAAATTTTAGGAAGAGTGATCATTCGGATTACAAATCGTTAGGAAAAACATTTTCGGAAGAAGAACTTTAGGTGAGCCAATATGGACCCGTTGGTGGCATAAGGAATTCTTACGTCAATATCTAGCTTAGCATAGCTTTCAATTTTCTGTAGCGCACATACCCGTATACTTCCTCTATTTACCCACATACTTTAAGCTTGCTTTCCTCTCTAAAAAAAGGGACAGTGTATAGGTAGACATTGTAACAATCCCAAGTAAATCAAGGCGTGGCATATGAATCATTAGTCCTAAGCTAATATTAACCTACAAGTATGTTGAACAAATAAAGAGTTTGGGGCGTACTAATGTCATCAGAGGAGGTTTGTTGTGAGTTCTCTTATTTCATTTTAAGCAAATGTTCTTTCATTTTCTAATGTATGACCACTTAACTAATATTATGTTGGCAAATGTTTTCGAGAAATAGATATTTACTTGAAGGCGCATCCCTGGCGCCGTGAAATTAAACCAGCCTTTTTCCTTAGACAGCGTCAAACCTTCTTAGACGTTAATACTGGTATGAAACAAACATTCAAAATGTTCGGACGAGAATGACAAGGAGTCGTCATTCTAGCAGAACGTCATGAAAACTGGAAGAATCCATCGAACCCGTGAGGCTGGTGGTCCATCCGGTATTACATGAGGGACTGCTATAGTGTCCGTGTGCTAGTGCTGTTTTTAAGTACCTATATATTTTGTAATACAATAAGAAAAGAGATTATAAAATGTAACTTAATAGAGTTATGCCTATTTATTTCAAAAATACCTCGAGCCTTTACCTACTTGAAGAAGTCTGAAACTGATACAGATAGCCACCTGGCGACATCAGAAGTGGGATACGAGACACCACGTGTTTGAAATGTGGTAATACCTATGAAAAATGGCAACTGCCGCTTGAGCTACAAAACAAGAATTTTATGACGATTATTCGTACTATGAAGACGCCATCTTTGCCGACGGGAAAAATTCTGACAAATTAGATGGATTTCTACTGCGGCAATGTATTATGAAGAATGTGATCATGCCGCGCGACTCATGGCGGCTTTGTGCCATGTTTAAAGTGTTTTTGATTTCAGCAATACAGTAATGTCTGTGTTTGACACGACAAGGAAAATGGATATCGATACTAGAGAATATGGAGTGCTAATAATCAAAACAAGTTAAGATTCTCCAATTGATGGTGATAAATGGGATAGGAAACACCTATGGCGTACGAAGACACCACATGAGGTGTGGTAATGATTATGGAAAAATGCAGGTATTGTTGGTGCAAGAAAATAATAATGTTCTAACGCTTATGAATGTTATTTGAAATCGAATGATGACCCTTTGGTGAGAATGTTCTTTTTTTTTATAATATTTAGAGCAAAGTGCTCACAGTTTGAAAGTATAACCAATAATGTTATCAGTACACTAACGTAGTACTGTGTATAATAAGAATTATTCCATAGGCTTTAACCCTATGACGGTTGTTTCAATGGAAATTAATTGGTAATGGTTATGAACAAGTTAAAGTTATTTAAGTAACTTTATAGAAAGAACTTTAGTGGGAATTCTATCGGTCGTAGATGGTCGACTGTACTAGCAGCTGATAGCGCTAGGTTTGAGCCTTATGCTATTAATGATTATGTCCCACTGCTAAACTACGCTGTTACATTAAATTAGTACCATGAATATACAAAGGTCCGTTTAAAGTCAAGTTAGTTCAAGGTTAATAGGAGTTATTTCATCACGCGTGTCGAACAGCATATGCTTTGCAGTATTTTATTGAGTAAACTCGTGATGGAGTATTAAGCTGTCCGCTATCTGATAAGGACGGTAACCCACACTCAACGTTGTTCCGAGTCCTGTGTTGTTGGATCAGGCACCGTGAGGGTGGCCTGAGTCCTCTGTTGTTGGATCAGGCACCATGAGGGTGGCCTGAGTCCTGTGTTGTTGGATAGGGCACCGTGAGGGTGTGGGTCGAGTGCTTGTCGGCTGAGTGATGCTTGTTTTGCAAGTAATAGTAACTAAATAAGAATATAGTTTTTGTGGTTCGACTGTCGTTGAAAATAACTCCTTGAGGTAGCTTACACGAGGACGTGTCAATGTCAGGACGGTCATGTGAAGGCGAGTCAATATTATAGCCTTTAGGAAGCGCCAAGTAAATACTGCCAAAGAACAAAAAGAAAAAAAAAAAAAAAAAAAAGTCTTATATCTGACTGTATGTTTACAGGGAGAGTGTGTGGTCAAGAAGACGAAACGGTGGAGCACTTGATGTGTAGCTGTCAACAAAATCTTATTCCTGGTGAAGTCGAAATGTATTCTCGAGGGCTCTCTGAGGAAGAGTAAAGAGGAACATAAAAGGACAGTATTATTTTGAGACTATTTGTAGAAAAAGTGTTTACTATACTGACACTTCTAGTTTATTGGTAGACGGCGATGTGCCACCCAGACCACACTTGTTTGGGTTGGTTAAGGGGACGCAAAGGTCTGTGCTGGGTGGTTGTGGGTCCTGGGCTGCTAGTGGCTAGCAGTAGGGACGCAACACCCAGGGAAGAGATGTAGACCCTGACTTGTAGCTAGTTCAGCAGGGTTGCCTGGTTGGGTCGTATGCGTTGTGTGTGTTGTATGGGTTCAGTTCACTTATTGATGCTGAATTGTAGAGATGTTGGCTGGAAAGTAAGAAGCATTGACTCGTGTCAGGTTGGACGAGCCTGATGATGCCTTGAGTAATGGTATTGTATTGTCATTGTTGCAGGAATGTATACGCCCGAGGACGGGCGATTGTCAGTCCGGCCGTGAAGGCGCATCCCTGGCGCCGTGAAATTAAACCAGCCTTTTTCCTTAGACAGCGTCAAACCTTCTTAGACGTTAATACTGGTATGAAACAAACATTCAAAATGTTCGGACGAGAATGACAAGGAGTCGTCATTCTAGCAGAACGTCATGAAAACTGGAAGAATCCATCGAACCCGTGAGGCTGGTGGTCCATCCGGTATTACATGAGGGACTGCTATAGTGTCCGTGTGCTAGTGCTGTTTTTAAGTACCTATATATTTTGTAATACAATAAGAAAAGAGATTATAAAATGTAACTTAATAGAGTTATGCCTATTTATTTCAAAAATACCTCGAGCCTTTACCTACTTGAAGAAGTCTGAAACTGCATACAGATAGCCACCTGGCGACATACTTAACAAGGAAAAGGGGTAAACGTGCACAGGGAAACTTTGTTCTAAACATGAAAATGAAAATGAAAAATGTTTATTTGTCTCAAAATAGTAACATAGTTTTTATGTTATGAGGCATCCCCCAGTAAATAATTAAATAATACTTGTGTTGGGTTTGTCTTGCACAACATAAGTATCACGTTGTTAAAAATTTCTATTGTTCATGTGATGACGAAGAAAGAACACAAAATGTAATTTTACCATGCTATAGGTATCCCATGGATGAATAATATGAATTAAGAAAAGTTCGCAATACTAATCCGTATGTTCGTTCGCAATTATATCTCCGTGTGGTGACGGATTGGAATAGGTGTCGTAAAAACCGACTAAGGGACTATCCGTGGATATTATCTTTACGTAATAAAAAGAAGGAAAACTTGAAATTAAACCCTATACCAATCCTATTGGGCAGCGTGGTATTAGTAGTCCAAATATTATTTGGACTCCGTCACTGGAGGAGGCCCGCCCCTGCAGTGGGACATTAATGGGCTGTTATGACTAATCCGCATCTCCAACAGAGTATTAGCAGACCAAGTTTACGGAATTTTGTATAAATTTCTTACATAGCGGACATCAATACATACTATATTTGTACTAATCACAGAAATATTGTTTGATATCTATGGCGTCGGTAACTGTAGGTACGTAATTTTTAGTATGTGGTACTCCACAGACTAAAACTAACAACAAAAACATAGTCTCCATAGATCAACATTGCTACATTTAATTTTATGTTGGTACACAAGGGTGTATAAAGTGCTGTGATATTAATTAAGTTATTTCGTATTTACAGGGCACGTGACTGTTTGGTATTTATTTTGTTAGAACAAATGTTATTTTAAATAACTAATTAACTAAACTAATTTTCGACGACCTTTGTGGCGTAGTGGTTATACAACATGACTTCTACGTAGAGGTCTCGGGTTCGATTTCCGCTTTATGCAATAATGTGTGCAATGAATATATAATGAATGATATGTAATGAACATGATTATTGAGTGTTTCTATGTATAATATTATGTATGTCTTTACAAAAAAAAGTATAAAAGTAATAATATTCGTTGTTCTGTTACCCATAACACAAGCAGGTTAAGCCTAGCTTACTATGGAAACAGATGGCGCAGTGTAGATATGTCCGTAAATATTTATTTATTATTTATTTATTTCATTACCTCGGAGCAAAAGTGGTTGTGCTCGTGCACAACCACAAATGGAATTCCGAACAGTGACCTCGTGGTCGCTGGTTGGAAGTCCATGCAACATAATAATTAGGAATTCACATACTTATTATTATCTACTAAGCCCAAGCTTAAGTTAAGTTAACTTCATGTCTGTAAAAGAACCCAGGAAGACAGGGCTCAAACTCTACGAGGAAGCTCCTTCCCTTATAAAAAAAAACAAATGCCAACCATCGAATGTTTCCATTCTGCGCGGCCTCTTAATATATTTATTGAAATTCAGGTCATATCGCCATAAACCTTCAGGGACAAAATAAATTCTTTGACAATCTTATCGACGGGACATAAAAGTATTGCCCAACAAACAAAGAAAATAAACTTCACAATATTACGCTCATGCCTTTCGTAGATAAAAAGGTTGTACTCAAGTTTTATTGTTTATTTTTTTATGTGTATGAAGAGTACGTTGACGTTTTGTCTCTTCGCGTCTTCAATCGGGTTTATCATGTCTATAACTTTATGCAATTTAAACTGCTAGAAAGATAAGTCCTGCATTACTACTTACATGCATACTAGTGCAGATATGAAAGCAAGATAAAATTGATTTTTACAAAAAAAAAAAACCGACTTCAAAAACACAAATTGCACTAAAAAGTAAAAAATAATTAGTTGTATTTCGGTTTTACAACATTAAATCAGCCATTCTTTCTACTGAATTTTAATCTAAAGAATAGGTTATTTTAATTATTGTAAAAAGTATTGTTTAAGATATTTCTTGAAGAGTCTGTAAATATATTGATTTGTAGATTCTTTAAAAGATAATCAAATTATTACAAATAATGTAATATTATTGTTATTTTTGGAGTCGGTGTCAGCCACGATAGTTTATATACCTACCATTTTTTATTTCTGACTTAATATTTAAACAAACATTATGGCGTCATGTTACACACAGGCTAAAGACTAACAATTACTTAAAATTCGCATTAGAAAATGAAACGGCCGTTTTTGTTTTAAATGCAATATTTATCTAATTAAAAACCATTTAAAGTGATTCGAGTGTGTTAGAAAAGGCCATAAAGTTTTGTATAACTATATCATACTTATTGCGTTGGCTGACACCGACTCCAAAAATAACAATAATATTACATTATTTGTAATAATTTGATTATCTTTTAAAGAATCTACAAATCAATATATTTACAGACTCTTCAAGAAATATCTTAAACAATACTTTTTACAATAATTAAAATAACCTATTCTTTAGATTAAAATTCAGTAGAAAGAATGGCTGATTTAATGTTGTAAAACCGAAATACAACTAATTATTTTTTACTTTTTAGTGCAATTTGTGTTTTTGAAGTCGGTTTTTTTTTTTTGTAAAAATCAATTTTATTTTCAAATTTTTAGTGAATACCAATTCTATAAATCCGTGTGGTGACGGAGTGAGAATGCATGTCACCACCTTATCTCAACCCATGGGTGTCGTAAAAACCAACTTAGGGACTATCCGTGAATATTATCTTTGAGAAATAAAAAGAAGGAAAACTTGAAATTAAACCCTATACCAATCCGTCTGGCCAGTGTGGTATTAGTAGGCTAAATATCCCTCCGTCAGTGGAGGAGGCCCGTCCCTGCAGTGGGACATTATTTTGTCTAAATATGGGTAGACCTACGAAACGCGCTGCTCATGAGACAGCGCTGATTGTATGAGACTGTAGAGGTGATAAAGAAAACGTGACGGTTATTTACAAGACTATTTACTTAATGACACAGAATGAAAGAGAATACAGAGTTATTAAGTTAGTTAAGTTCACAGCACTGAAGTTAAGTTAAGTTATACAAGAATAAAAAACAAGATGTAGATTAGCTAGACGTAGCTTAGACTACGAGTATATAGGAGTAGAAAACAAGATGTAAATTAGAATCTAGAGATCGAGTTAATTGCGTACGCATGAAGTGCGGGCGAACGTGCATTCGCCGTCGGTCTACGTCTCGCACTGTCGCTCGCTCGCGACTGAGCGGTAGCGGGCGGACCGGTCACCGTCGGGTCGCGGGGAGTGCAGCGCGGGCGCCGCCGCGGTATGTTCATTGGTGCGCGTCACAGGTCACAAGACTTGACGCGCCCGCCACGGGTTCGATTCGATGACAACCGAAGAAAGGAAGAAACGCCATTCTCGAAGTAGGAAATCTACCTCCAATGCCATTTCAAAAGAGACTAGTGAACAACGTAAGAATCAGCTTTCACAAAAAAGGACCTACATGAAAAACGTTTTAAATAGGGAGAACATCGAAAAGCGTAGCCACACCGTCTCTGCGTGGTTAATTAGTAATAAAAATTATTAATTTATTGTGCGACATGCACACTAAATTGATAATTTAAATAAATTGACATAAAAATAAATCAAATAAATACTTATAATAGTTATTATTATCAATTTGTTGTACCTAAAGAATAAGTTTAAAATAAATGAAATGCAATTCAAAAATTTGTTTATAGTCTATTTATAATCCGGTATTAATTCCTATTTTAAATTCAAATAAGAACTTCATTATTAAGTCTTAAACCATACCTTCAATTACAGTCATAATGTTAGTGTAAAGTTTTCATCAATACGAATAAAATAAGCCCAAACACTAGGTAGCTGCTATTTACTATTAAAAAGTTCCCTTGACCCTCAATCTTCTTCATCATTAGATTATGTTTGTGTACAGTTGTGTAAAGCTTTTATCAATGCGAATAAAATAAGCCCAAACACTAGGTAGCTGCTATATACCGTTAAAAAGTTTCCTCGACCCTCAGTCTTCTTCATCATCAGATTATGTTTGTGTCAAGTTTTGTAAAGTTTTCATCAATACGAATAAAATAAGCCCAAACACTAGGTAGCTGCTATATACCGTTGAGGAGTTGCCTCGACCCTCAATCTTCTTCATCATCAGATCATGTTTGTGTAAAGTTTTGTAAAGTGTTCATCAATACAATTAAAATAAGCCCAAACACAAGGTAGCTGCTATATGCCGTTAAGGTGTTCCCTCGACTCTCTCTGGTCTCCAGGATCTGACCAGTTCAAATTCTTGACTATTTGGTAGTGACGTCAAAGATGCACATGTATGACAAAATTTTACACAATGCGTCTCTACAATTTTCAAGAGATGCCCTCGATTTCTCTGGGATCCCCTCATCCAGATCCAGATCTGGTGACAATGGGACCAAATGGGAAGCATACCAATACGAACAAAAAAAAAATTTTTCAAATCGGTCTAGCCGTTTTCGAGAAATCAGGTAACAAACACAAAAAAAAAAAAAAAAAAAAAAATACAACCGAATTGAGAACCTCCTCCTTTTTGAAGTCGGTTGAAAATGGTCATAAAGAAAAAATAATTTCTTAGGTTGGATTCGAAACGACGACCTCGCATACGACAGATGGTTTCACGACTAAAGGCAAGCAATTCAAAGTAATAACAAAAATACTACAAAAAAAAATTTTTGAAACTTTATCAAAAAAAAACCTAAGTTTTTTAAAATATTTAACAAAAATTTTCCTCGCTTTAACTAGAACAACAGCTGCTGGTTGGGTCTTATGAAAACCATTAGCGAAAATTGTTTTTTTAATACGCTAAATTATCTTTGCATTTTACGCTTACTTAAGGTGAAACCATTAATTCATCACAGAAAGAAGCCCAGGCGTTAGAAATATACAGTATACTTACATGCTGAATTTATTGGCTGTTTATAATCTTAAATCCCATATCATCCCATGGGTGTCGTAAAAACCGACTAAGGGAATAACCGTTACTACTATCTTTACAAAATAAAGAGAATGAAAACTTGAAGTTAAACTCTATACTATTGGCTGATGAATAGATGAGTGAATAAGTCATACTGTAATGTTTAAGATAGAAATGTTTCAGAGAACTTCCATTCGGCCTTAACATTGTGTTCTATGGAATACCAAAAGAATTACCAATACCATATTTTATCTTAGTATTGGGATTTGTCAGTGCAAGAAGTGCCTGTCCACAGTGTAGTATCATTCAACCCGCGCGGGTATCATTTATCTTACAGAAATACGACATAAATTGCTTTGCTATAAAATAAAGATTTAAGAAGCTCCAGACGTGAAAAATTTTGCTCCAGACGTGAAAAATTTTGCCAGACGTGAAAAATTTTGCTCTTCAAATTAAAAGTTTTGTTTTAATATAATTATATTATTTGTTATAAATTTTACTTAAATTTAACCACAAAATCAAAATATAATCATCTAAGATTACAATATAAGTGTTATAAATGACAAAAGGAGCTTGCTGAACAGTGTTTGGATTTCATACAAACGGATTTTGATTTGAAAATCCCAGGGAGTATTTACGTATCGTTTTGTATTAATTACTTATACACTCCACAACACGTTTAACTCTGCTCATCTGCATATATGAGCTTCGTCCATCACTCATCGGCATAGTTTCTGTCTCCTTTTACTTGACAACTTGTGGAAGTAAAATCGAAGACTAAGACGCCAGCCCATACAATAAGACACTCTTATGAAACTCACAAGCACCTCATTTATTGTACATCTATGTACTTAATAGTATAATATCTTTAGGATTTATAATTTATTTTGTCCATAATTGTTGCATAAAAGTTTTCCTTTTGACAGAATCATACTTATAATGATTATAATAGTTCCCATTTAAAGTATAAAATAAGTAAAATAGCAATTTTACATAGTATTTACTTACTTAAGTATTTTTTCAAACTATAACCTCTTATAATATTATCCCTATCTTTATAAATTTTAGTTTCCATATTCTAATACCTACCCTACATACTTTTTATATAAATTTTATTTTCTAACTTCCCTCCTAGTCCTTTAACTTTTTTCCTCTTATTCTATAGATTGCTTATTTCATTTTATTCTTTATATTTTTAGGTTTTTTTTGCTGTAGTTTACAATGAGTTCATACACCATGACCCGCAGGGCTACAGCAAAAGATACAGAAAACAAATTGAAGACTGCATTGATGGAATTAAAGAAATACATGGAGGAAAACAGCCAGCTACTAAAGGAACGCAGTGACAGTGAAGAGGAAATTCTCAATGTCAATCGTAAAGTAGCTGAATTAAAGGATCAACTTGCCGAATTAGATGTCCAATATATGGATGTGTTAGATCAGCGGGATCGATTTGCTGAAGAAGTTGCTTCCTTTGCTGATTGCAACATTATGTATGAGGAGGTTCTGAGTCGCAATACACAGTTAGAGAAAGATCTGAATAAAGCGCATAGCAAAATCATTTATCTAGAAGAAAAAATACAGACACTAAATAGTACTGCCACTCAGAATCATTTTTCAGAGCTCCTAGGTGATGTAACAAAGGTAAATAGGTGCACAGTAAAATTTGATTCCAGAAGGAAAAGTAAAAAATATTATAAGTTAAATAAATTGGTTAAACAACTCAAATCTGCTCTTAACAAGTCCCATAAAGTAAAGGAACTGCAGGCTACTAATGTTGACCTTAGTAGGCAAATTAATATGTCAATGCTGGACTTAGAAAAGTGCCATAGCAAATTAATAAGTAACCAGATTCAATATGATTTACAGGTTAGTGAACTAAACACAAAACTAAACAGTTCACAAGCAGAGCTACATAGGATTACATTAGAAAATCAACAAATAACTAATGATTATATTTCCAAATATGATGAAATAGCAAGAATTGGCAAAGAAAATTTAGAGAAAGTCAATTCTCTTATTAGTAATAATCACAGTATGCAATGTACCAGCAATGGTGGTTCTGAACACTCACCTAATATACAAACAGGGTGTTCTAAAACTACTAAAATGTTAACAAAGTCTTCAAAATTATGTAAAAGTAAAAATACATTTATTGTCTCGGACAAACTGGGTGTTGGTTTGGGTAGTTTAATTAAGACTTACATAGATTGCCCCGTTGTTAATGTTTGTTCACCTGGAGCTAGTTTAAGTATTATAATGAATAATCTGAAAAAGTTACAACTTAACGAAGAGTCTACAGTTGTCATATTACTTGGAAATGGCCTTTCTATTACCAAGAAGGATGTAATTATATTAGTAGAACTGGTATTACAAATCCAGGCATCAGTAGGTTGCAAATTTATTATGTGTGCATTCCCATATTCTTATACACTTACTCAAGAACAAAATAGGCATATAGGTAAATTAAATTTACTATTATATAATAGTACACGTCACTACTGTGACATTTTATTTTTTGACTCTAATATTTTTATTAGGAACAGTTTTTACTTAACAAAAGATACCATGTATCTTTCTTTTTATTATAGAAAACAACTTGCTAATTTATTAGCATTTAATATAGGTATAGGTACAAGTACTAATAGAGTACTCATTAGTTTGGTAGGAGATAGTAGGTCCACTACTAATACATTTATTAAACCATCTAATAGTTTAAACTATTAGATAAGACAAAGGGTAGCCTTAATCTTTGTTTAGTTCATCAAAACATACAAGGTCTATCTGGCAAAGAACTAGAAATAGAACTGTTTTTAAACAAACATAATGTACAAATCTTTTGTGTTACCGAGCATTGGTTACAGTCACATGAATTATTATTTAATAATGCACACTTTACATTGGCAAGTGCGTTTGTAAGAAAGAAGGCTATACGCGGTGGCTCTCTAATATTTATAAGTAATAAAGTTGAATTTAAAGAAAGAAAAGACATAGCAAATCTTTCTATCGAGCGCACAGTCGAAATCTCTTGTGTGGAGCTTGAGCAACATGTCGTAGCTTGTGTGTACCGACCACCGCAGAGTGATTATAGTCTATTCGAGGGTGTTATGGAGAAATTGTTAGAAAGACTATGCTCAGGAAATAAATTTATTATAGTATGCGGGGACTTTAATGTAAATCTACTTGAAAAATCTTCAACTAGTGCTAGATTAATTTGTTTGTTTCAGTCTTATAATTTACAGTTTTTATTTAAAGAAGCCACTAGGATTACATCTCATTCTGCTACATGCTTAGATAATGTATTTTGCAACTGTGAATATGTTAATAAGGATTTCTTAAGTGATTTAACATCTGACCACTGTGGGCAAAGGGTAGTATTTCCATCTATTACTACTCCCACAGAGAACAAAATCACATGCAGGCCAATTACCATAAACCGCCTGAATCAATTTAGTGATAATGTTGCAATCAAAGTGACTAGAATTAATCTTAATCAGTATAGCCCAGATGATATTTATAAAGATTTATTAGACATTATCAAGCTTGAATATGATAATATTTTTAAAACTAAGACTTTTGTTAGTAACTCTAAAACTAAATTCTGTGATTGGGCAACAACAGGTATATATAAAAGTAGAGCTCGCTTGTATGAATTGTATGGTATGAAACAATATAATACTCAACCAGATTTCATTCAATATGTCAGGAACTACTCGAAAACTTTTAAGAGGGCTTGTGCCATAGCAAAGTCTTCTTATTTGAGTAATAAGATAAAGGAATCAAACAACAAAATTAAAAGTACATGGGACATTATTAATGCAGAGACCGGCCGGATGAAAATTCGTGATACTAATTATGTACTAAAAACTCAAGATAAGGTTCTCACCAATAATGCTGACATTGCACATGCTTTTAATAATTTCTTTGTCAATGTTCCTATTCATACAACAACCTCCTTAAATTCCTCTCCAAACCAAGCAGAATTTTTACTAAAAGATAAAGTAATTGAATGTAAGAACCGCTTCAGTTTTAGGTCTATTAACCATAATGATATCATAAAAGCTTTCAAAAGTCTCAATTCCAAGAAATCTGCTGATTTATGGGGTATGTCTGTCAAGCTTCTTCAGGGTATTATATTTAATATATCTCCACATTTATCTATTATATTTAATAAGTGTATTGCCATAGGTGTATTTCCTTATCTAATGAAACACAGTAAGATTATTCCTTTGTTCAAGAATGGATCAAAAAGCGACCCTGGTAACTTTAGACCAATTTCAATACTACCTGTGATTAGTAAAATCTATGAGAAAATTATCTTATGCCAATTGGAGAGTCACTTTCATTTAAATAATATTTTTCATAGGCAGCAATACGGTTTTAGGAAGGGTAGCTCAACGATTGATGCGGGTGTTTCTCTTCTGAAATATATCTATGATGCTTGGGAAAATTCTATGGATGCAATAGGCGTCTTCTGTGATCTTTCTAAAGCTTTTGACTGCGTTGATCATGGGACACTTCTGTGCAAGCTTAGACATTATGGAATTAGGGATGCTTCTCTTGATTTATTATCTTCGTATTTAAGCAATAGGGTTCAGTATGTCGAAGTAAATGGTAGTAGGTCCTCTGGTCTTCCGCCAAGTATGGGCGTGCCTCAAGGATCCATTCTAGGTCCGTTTCTATTTTTAGTTTATGTCAATGACTTGCCGTTTCTTGCTCAGGGTTTGTGCGACATTGTTTTATTTGCAGATGATACTTCACTCGTTTTCAAAGTAAACCGTAAGCAAACTAATTTAGATGAAGTTAACGAATCTCTCGCACAAGTCCTGAACTGGTTTACTGCTAACAATTTGCTTTTAAATGCTGCCAAAACAAAATGCTTAAAATTCTCTATGCCCAATGTTAAAAGCCTTAGTAATAATCTGATTTTAAACGGTGAGGTCCTTCGTTTTGTAGACACTACTGTATTTTTAGGAATAACGTTGGATAGTAAGCTGCAATGGGGTGCTCATATATTAGCTCTAGCAGGAAAACTAAGTTCAGCTGCTTATGCAGTTAAAAAAGTGAGGCAGCTAACGAATATAGAGACAGCAAGATTGGTATACTTTAGTTACTTTCACAGCTTAATGTCCTATGGTGTTCTTTTGTGGGGTAGGGCTGCAGACATCGAATCTATTTTTATTCTTCAGAAGCGTGCAGTTCGAGCTATTTACAATCTTGAATCGAATGTTTCATTGAGAGATCGTTTTAAGGAAATAGGTATTTTAACAGTTGCTTCACAATATATATATGCTAATATAATATATATTAAGCAAAATATTGAACAGTATGATAGAAATGGCGACATTCATAGCATTGGTACGAGGAATAGGCATAAGTTGATAGGTCCACAACATCGCCTACATAAGGTACATAACACTTTTGCGGGACTCGGTATACGTTTATTCAATAAACTGCCTAAGCATGTAATGGATCTACCTTTACTAAACTTTAAAGCATTTGTAAAAAATCAGCTATTATCGAAAGGCTATTATACAATAAACGATTATATTAATGACAAAAACTCATGGGCTTAGATTTCAATTATCGTGATTTCATGTTGCTTGTTCCATGGTGTAGATTGTGGCTTAACCTAGGTAGTTGTGCGGATGTTATGTTACTACCTTATTACTTTCTTTTACAGTTTTATTTGTTATTGTAACGATAGAAATACTTCACTTGCATTTGTAAATGTATTTAATTATATTATCTAAAAGGTATTCTATTCCATTCTCAACTACTTAAAGATTAACAAAATCAACTTGACGACACAAATGCTTGTGTGTTAATTTCTGTCGGATATCGCAGTGACGAGATGACTGATGAACGTGCCATGCAATTAAAGCTTTTTTAAATCAATTTATTAACAATGAAATTTTTTTTATCAATTAAACTTTAAATTGCTATGCATGTAAGATTTGCTTGCACACATCATTCTTCACGCTGCTGTTGGGAATTGTAACAAAGTCAAATTATTATTTTTGAAAAGAGTGGCCTGAGTTTCTTGGCCACATTCTTCTCAGAGCTCTACTAGTCGTCTGCGAAAGTGGTAGTAGTTTGGCAGACATTTTTCTCTATACTATTCTACTACATGTATAACGATTTGCATGTGTTACTTTGTAACCTAAGTGAATAAAGCTATTTGACTTTGACTTTGACTTTGAATAAAAAATGCCGTGCGATAAAATCCCTTTCAATGCCGCGGCATCATTTTAAAGCATAGCAATTTATGTCGTATTTCTGTAACAGTACGGTTGAATTTTCATTAGTAAAAATTAAAATCCCTTGCCATGCCGTCCGGGTCTGCGTAGGCCATTAGTGTAAGTTGAACGCTTCCGTGTAAGTTTCCGTTTATTGCCTTTGCACTCATTGGGGCCACTCGTATGAAACCTGTATGTTTTACAGCTTCAAACGTCAACAATAAAATTGCCAAAACTTCGTAAGCAAAGCTACTTTAAAGCCCTTATCATAGTTGTACATTTTAGAGATATAATTAAATAAATAAATAATCCTCACACATCGCCACCCAGTCCCAAACTAAGCAAAGCTTGTACTATGAGTACTAGACAACGGATAAACATACTTAAATACTTTTTTCTTTTTTTTTTGTAAATACATACATATTATGGCTAACGCAGACCTGGACGGCATGGCAAAGGATTTTAATTTTTACTAATGATAAAATCCTTTGCCATGCCGTCCAGGTCTGCGTTAGCCATTATACGTAGAAAACACTCAGACCAATGCAATCAATCATGTTCATGCACACAAAGATTTGCATTGAGCGGGAATCGAACCCGAGACCTCTGCGTAGCAGCCATGTAATATACCGACTGCGCTTAGAGGTCGGCGAGTTTGAGAATTGTTTACTTAACATTTTTTAATACCCACACTACCATAAAAATAAATTTTTGATTTAATACCTATGAAGACAAAAGAAACTTTAAAAAAAACAATTCAACAAAAACAAACATAAAAACTTCCAGACGATAAAAGAACTGCATAGCATAATTTCAATTACGGGTATCTTTTTCTACGTAAACAGTTTTAATTCTTATTACTGGAGTAGCGTTCGTACAGCTGTCAGGTAATGGAATTACGTAAGTCCTGCGTCCAGTAAACGACTGCTTGGTTCTCTTGAGAGTTTTAACATAGATTGAGATTATACTCCACTATGGGTTAAACTTTGCTTGAAATGGTTAGAAGATAAAGACTGGAGAACTCGTATGACTTTAGCAGGGAAAAGTTTTCATAGCACATACTATTTTCTGCTACTCGTCCTTTTAGTTTAACTGTGAGATAGTAATTGACAAGTCTTTTAGAAAGTTTACATACATGATAAAATGTTGAACGTAAACTAAAAGTAATGTAAAATCCAATTACAATTCATAAGAAACCAGTTTCTGCAGTTGTAAAATTAATGTTTCGTAATGGTGAATGCATGATGATACGGATTGTTACTTTTGGACAATTAGTTGCTCTATATTTTTGATTATTATAATACATTATTCTAGCTATATTGGTAACAGAAGATTATCGACAAACAAGCAGTCAAAGTTCAGACAAACAGTTAATTTCGAGATCATAACTCCAGCAAATAAGAACCTTTATTAAAACTTCACATAAGCTTCTTCAATTACAAGTTACCACCGAGCTCACGATAGCCTCAAGCCCCGAAAATCATCGACCAAATATGCAAATAGGATCGTTACACTCAATTAACCACAGCCGTAGCAACCTCTGTCTGAGTTTGACCAGTCAAATGAACACTTACAAACGCTGCCGGTTAAAAATAACATCGATGTAGTTGCCAAAAGAAAATTTCGTAACTTTAGAGGTTTTTTCTTTTAGGGTTCCGTTTCCAAATGGTAAAAATTGGAACCCTTATTAGTCTCATCATGACTGTCCTCTGGATGTTTGTCATAGCCATTTTTTTTACGAAACTATAATAGGTATACTGTTGAAACTTAGTAAGTAGTATATTTTTCTGTAAACCGGGGCTCCCCATACTTAAAAAGAACGTTAAAAAATTACCAAATCTGTTTGTGTCTATGGATAGGTCTTTAAAAATAAATGATTCTAATGTATTTATTTCTAAATAGAATAGTTTGCGAGACACACTTCTAAAGTGGTAAAATGTATGTCCTCCCCTCTGTAACTATACCCCATGCAAACTGTCATAGAAAATTGGTTTGAACAAGATTTAGTAAGTAGTTTTTTTAATATGCCATAATGCTACGGAGCCTGTTATGGGCGAGTTCGATTCACACTCTGCCATTTTTTTATTTGAGCGTTCCAGTGATTCATAGCAGCCAGTGAATTTCTGTGACATATTACTCTTACTTCATAGACGATTTGTAATTTTTCTTTTGATATCTCTATGTAGCGAGTAAGGTTTTATTATTTAGAGCTTATTTTTGTTCAAGGATATACTTATAAGTAACTGTAGGGTTTCAAGTTATGACTGCCATTTCATTCACATAGCAATATATTTTATGGTATATAATGTTATCTACATGTTATGTTAGGTATCTTTAATTTTGTTTGTTTGTACATAATACTATGTAGCTTCAATAAATAAAAAAAGTAAAGTATGTTATTATTTCCCTCAGTAATTGGGTAGTAGTAACTAAAAATGACTTTGTGTAAATCAAGGAATATTATTATTTTTGTTTATTCATACACATTCCATTCCTTGACGTCGCGACTTAATGGGTTACTGGCACCATAAGAAATGGCTGATGGGTGAGTTTACTACATTATGATAATTGCTAGGGTTGACTGACACGATAGGATTTTTCATACTTTACCATTTAACTACTTGCAGAATAGGTAAGTACCTAGTGGCATGAAATACTCGCGATTGTTGAACTACGTAAAGTTTTCCACATTGTTTGCACAGTTGTAGTCCACCGAATACAGACCACTTAAGTCTTTCCTAACACGCGCTTAAACACACATCTGTCCAACTTCCGTAACTATTTTGCAGCCATTCCAACACTGCGACCTTTTTTAAAAACACCAAAAACAACGTAAATATAAATATTATCATACTTATTTTAATGCGTAGAGAGATACTTAGAGTGTTAACACCGAAGTGACGTAAAATAATACATTTGAGTTTATCAAAGGGGCTTAGTTAGGGGAGTGGAGGATTCAGGTTGCCGTCGTAACGTTGAAATTTTGACAAATTACATTTGAGGATTACTCCTAGGGAATATGAAGAAAACCACGCATTCTCACAAATTACTGACTCGTGACAAATGTTCGAGTAGATGACCTGCAATTTATTTGACTCGCTGACGTGTCTACTCAATCTCGAGTACCTACATGGGAAGTAATAATGCAAAAGTTATGAATAAAGTTTCACATTTTTTTCTTACGTAATTATTCTTAGGCAGATATTGATTACTAAACGAGCGTACTCCTTTTTTAAGGGTCGGCAACGCATCTGTGATTCCTCTGGTGTTGCGGGTGTCTATGGGCGGCGGTGATCACTTACCATCAGGTGAGCTGCCGGCTCGTTTGCCTTCCATTGCATAAAAAAAAATATACTTCAGAAAGCGCTATTTAGTTTCAAACTAAGCAAAGCTTGTATGTACTATAAGAGAACAGATATACATACATTACTACATAGTAAATATCTCCACCAATGTAAATATTCTTGTTCATACACACAAATATTTGCATTAAGCGCAAATAGAAACACAGGTCCTCTACGTCATACTAGCAGCCATTGAGTATTTCAATTATGCCACAAAGGTCGTCAATGTAATTGTTTTCTTTCATTTACAATCTCGTTGGTCATATTTCATTTCATGCTGGAAATCAGACGTATTGTAAATTTAAGAATATGGTTTAATTTTAGTATATTCTTCACTAGCGACACGGCCATGCTTTGCATGATTTCTAGATATTATTAACACGTTCCGAGTGCAGTGTACCATATGTGATACACGTGCATTGTTTTACTATTATGTCTGCTGGCGGCACTGTGAAAGGGTTAATATTACTTTTCTTTCTTAATATTATTCTATATCTATAAGTTCCACGATAAAGTTAGAGGGACAACTATTAAGCTAAAAATAATGTCTAAAGCGAAACTTAACATAAAGCGCTTTATCAACCCGTCAGGACGGTATTAGTAGGTCAAGTTGTCTCTACATCACAGGAGGAGGTCAAACCTTGTAGTAGCACGTTTGCAGACTAATCATCTCATCTTATTTTTAAAAACGATATTGTGTTAATTTATATAAATATTCTTTTGTACATTTTCACAACACTAGCTAATCCAAAACTAAGCAGTTTGTACTATAGGTAATTGTATTACTTAGATGGTATTAGACAACTGATAAAAATACTTGAATATATTTTGAGTATAGTCCAGAAATAACAAGAACATAAACGTCAAAATAACAAGAACATAAACGTCGTTCCGAGTGCAGTGTACCATATGTGATACACGTGCATTGTTTTACTATTATGTCTGCTGGCGGCACTGTGAAAGGGTTAATATTACTTTTCTTTCTTTACGGTTTATAAGGGCAATCCACGACCTTGTCATGAGTGGCTTGACTCCACTTTGCTGTTCAGACTACGTGCTAAGATACGACAAGCTTATTTTCGTGTAGTCAGACCAGCAACATGCTAGGTACCTTTTTATGGTAAGTGGTACAACGTGATTCGCGGTGGTACACCCGCCACTTTGACTCTCACACAAGAAAGAGATATATCCGCAAACATTGACACAACATTAACAAAAGAAAAGTTTATAGTATGTTTATAATAATATGTTGTCTTGTAGTAGTAATACAAACTCTGCTTATCTTGAAAATAGATTGCGGAAACAGCCCATTCATGTCCCACTGCAAGGACGGGCCTCCTCCCGTGACGGAGGGTTACTTTGCCTACTAATACCACGCTGGCCAGACGGATTGGTTTAGGGCTTAATTTCAAGTTTTTCTTCTTTATATTTCGTAAAGATAGTAGTTACGGTTATTCCCTTAATCGGTTTTTCTTACACCCATGGGATGAGATGGGGTGGTGACATATTGTATTCTTACTCCATCACCACACGGATATTGTAATGTTGCGTTTTATAATGTTTAAAGAATATTATTAACTGTTTAATATTTCATCCATTTACATAATGCTTACAATTTATCGTCCATCTCTGCGCAATATTTCTATAATGTTATTGAAACTTATTATACCAATATAGGTTATTACTCCTAAGTGTATAAGAAATACACTTAAAACGATCTGTTTCTGTTTATTTTTATCGATAACGAATAAAATTTTCAAGAAACTTGGCAAATGCAGCTTGATGGTCCAATCTCTAGAGAATGTAAGTTTAGATACTTTAGATTCGGCATTTGCTTGGAGTAATTTTAATATATTTTTACTTGGATGAAAATAATTTTAAGTATTTTATTGTTTACGAAGACTTGGCTGTAATTGGCTTGGCGATGATGATGATACATCATTCATCAGTGGTGAAGAGAAAATTGGTATATGTAGGTTTTCAGTCTAGGTTACACTCACCACGGTAGTTTTCTAATATAGTTTACTAGCTGACCCGTGCCCACTTCGTTGAGCGGCAAGAAAACGCGCTCCTTTTTTTAAACATATTTCATTACTGCTTCACTCCTATTAGTCATAGCGTAATAATATATGTCACTCCTCGATAAATAGACTATTCAACATAAAAAGAATTTTTAAAATCGGTTCATTAGATCCAGAGATTACCCCCACCTACCACGTCACAAACACACAAACTTTACCTCTATAAAATATTAGTATAGATTATGAAAAATTCCATCCACTTAATTTCAGACATAAGCGCACTCTATGAGTTATTTTACTAAATAACCGAGCTTGACAATTGGTTAATCCAAGAAAAAGTCTATTACGACAATCTTAGAAACTTTTATTCAATAGCACCACGCTAATTAGTAAATTGATTTTGCCACCATAAAAGTCCACATAAAAACCTTTAAGAACAGTTATAATGATTACAATATATATAGGAAAACTATCTCAAAAAATCAACAGACAGTTACAGATACATTCTCACGTAATAAAAGATTTATTTCCGTCTATCAGATGTATGTTTTCAACTTGTCATTTCTACCAAGTAATGAAAAGTAGATTTACTGCTATATCATCTAAAAAGAAAGCCTCTATTATATACCCCCGGAGGTGATAAATATTTTATGTCATAATTCATCTTGGCTATAAAAAGGGTGAGCGCAGACACTGCCACAGTTTTCATGGAATGATTCTGTACCCCTAGGGACGAAGCTACAGTGTATATGTACGTCGATCTTTTCTTTAATCTAAGAAATAAAATATTCTCGAGCTACAACATCGTGATTTGAACGTTGCTGAATTTTCTTTTGGATGTTTTACACGATTCGTTTTTTTTTTCTTCTTACAACATACTTCTTTGCCTGCATTGCAGTGTTTTAACATAATGTTGGTACGGAATGTTTTTTATTTTATGTTGTCGTTTTATTAAGGTTGGAGTTTGTTGGTTTGACTTTTAACTGAACTGTTGTTTTTTAATTCTTGTCGTTTTATAAAAAAATCAGATAGGTTTCTCATAATTGAGTGAAAGCAAGGAATACTATGTTAGTATGCTAGCTAGATGAATAGGTTGATGATTTTTTATGCAGATGATTTTTTATGCAGATTATTTTTATTACCAAGGTGAAATCGAAGTTGGTTATCGACCTGAGTTATAAAATTATGCATGCGCTAGTATAAATGTTTAAAGAATCATCAGATTAAACTGTTACAAGTTCTCCTATAACCGTTCTAAATTACTAGCCTCGTAAGTTATACAAATAAATTACTACTAATTACTGTAAAATAATGTATTTTTTTCCACGTCGCGTCGCGTTCGTCGCCCACATAGGACACCGCGTAAGTCTGTAAACAGTATTACCATTTCGGGAATACGAGAATACAATGTTGTGTACCAAAGGCAAGTGGAGACCACGTTAAAACAACATAGTATGTATTTGTTTGATTATATAGGGGGTAATAATCCCCTACACGACATAAGAAGACCAATCCATCAACCGTTGATCGACGGCATCGATCGATGGTAGAATCGTTTACTCGACGTCGATTGACAATTGCCATCACACCAATCGATCGATAGATGTAACAACAGCCAGCAACTATCAAACATTGGCACTTATTCCTGTTTTAAATCTACTAAGATAATACTGGACTTAAAACACAATAAGAAGAATAAAAAAGGAAAAGAAAAATAATCATAATTTGTCCCCACAAATTTATCCAAATACATAAAAACAAAATCATAGACATTAATAAAACAAATAATTTAATGAAATTTCCATTAAATCAATAATATAATTGGAAAACTTTTACCAGAGCACGATTAATGGCGGCTGGAAGAACTATAAAATTGCAGTTATCGCATATCGAACGACTTCTCGATACCATTATTCTGATATATTATCTAAATGAGTAGGTACTGTGTTTTAGCAATAAAGGAAATTTTTTGCCAGTTATAATTACGTATTGTTTAAAAAATTGCCATTTCTTAAATAATTATTTGATTGTATTCGAATGAAAGATATCAACTAGCCTATTGCAGTCCACTTCTGGACATAGGCCTCTCCCAACACGCGCTACAGAACTCGGTTCTGCGCCTTCCGCATCCAGTCCGACCCAGAGACCCTTTATGAAAGATAACGCCTTCTTAACTAAGTCGTCGGTGCACTGCTTCCCATTCTCCATCTTCCGGTACGCGGTTGGTTCTTCGTGATATGTGCCCTCCCCACTGCCACTTTATCCGGGCAATCCTGAGTGCTTTGTCGGGCATTATAGTTCTCCTGTCGAACTCTTCATTTCTGATGTTAAACTCCCAACAAAGATATCTCCATTAACATTAACAGGCTATGAAAATTAACAGTTCCTATTTAGAATAGGCAGCAACTTGGTTGTGCTCTGGGATTGCCATAGAAACGAAGGGTCTACTGAAAATGGTCCATATTTATCATTTGACATTGGGTAGGTCAATTAATAGACGCCTAAATATCCATATAGACCAACCCTACACGTGAATCATTAAGTCCTGATATTTCAAAAACTGCTAAATGTACCATTGTAGGTAATAACTGTTGGAAAAACTAATAAATACATAAATAGTTCCAAAAATGTATACTTACTATGTTACAAAATTAACATAATTCTGTTTATGAAAACTTGTGAAAGCATACTAAGGTTTTAGTGGAAGCTCCAATATCGCATCTAGTGTTACAACATCAATAATATCGCTTATTATAAGACTTAACGTTGGATATTTTGAGTGCTTGTATTTTACTAAGAACTTAGTTGTTACAACATTCACAACAATGTAGGTCTTAGTAACAAAGCTAACCTAGTTTAATAACAAAGATCTTATTTGCAGTTTATTAATGAAACTGAGCAATCATATTTTTTATTAGTTATGAGTAGATTGACAATTAATATCCTCCCCTCTTTTCGTTCACTAGGGTGTCTCAAAGTTAACAATTTTATTCCTATCCTGATGCTTCTTACCCTAGATAAACGGCTATCACTACGTTCGTCTTGTTCTGGAGTTCGTCCTGACCTTCGATCCAAAGGAAAGGCGACGCTTGTTCCGAAGTCCTGACGCTTGTCCTGATGTTTGTCTCGACACGAGTTTTAATAATAATATCACCCCTCTGTTAACAATCGCAAAACATCAAAGACGATAAACTTGTTATTTAGAAAACAAATACTTTAATTAATAACGGTTTATTTAAACATATCTTTAGTTTTTTAATCTTCTTCCTTGTCTTTATTAAACAATATAAGAAATACAACGTAAACACTTTCATAAGTTGTGTTCATTGTGGATTATAATGGACGTTATTGCGTTTGCACTTCTTGTAATAAATAGCTGTTAACAGTTCAATTTAAGGGAACCCCGACAGAGCTGTCTAGCCGTAAATCTGTGTCGGCGGCTTCCCAGACCGCAGTGAGTCTTTTGTCACTTGTCCACAAGCGACTTCCATTCTATAAGATTTACCTACACAGCAAGTAAATGCAGTAGTTTAATTTATATAGATAATGATTTTATTTTTAACGAGCTGACCCGTGCCCACTTCAATGCGCGGCGAAAAAAACTCGTCCCTTTTTTAAACATATATTATTATTATTACCGCTCCACTCCTATTAGTCATAGCGCGATACTAAACAGCCTATGACACTTCCCAATAAATGGACTATTCAACACAGAAATAATTTTTAAAATCGGTTCATTAGATCCAGAGATTACCCCCTACAACGTCACAAACACATAAACAAACAAACACAAACACACAAACTTTACATCTTTATAATATTAGTATAGATAATAGATTAGATTAACATGCTGGGTTTATTCTAACTTGTTTAAAAAAGTTTCGAACAATTTGAGTATATAAGAAACTGAATTTCAACTATTACTAATTTTAACTAATGTAAATAACACTAAGTCATTTTCTGTATCTTAATTATTTGTCTATATAACCTATCTCCTTGTGGTGACGGAGTAAGAATATAGTGTGTCACCACCCCATCTCATCCCATGGGTTTCGTAAAAACCGATTAAGGAACTATGCGTAAATATAATTTTTACGTAATAAAAAGAAGGAAAACTTGAAAATAAACCTTATACCAATCCGTTTGGCCAGCGTGGTATTAGTAGCCCAAGTAATTCTCCGTCACTGGAGGAGGCCCGTCCCTGCAGTGGGACATTAATGGGCTGTAATGATGATGATGATAACCCAAGTAAAAAAATATCCAACTCGTGCCTTACAGTTTATTTCTGACCCTGGTATGTGCTATGATGCTCTGACGTGTCCTTCTTCAAATGAGGTTTTGACGTATTAATTCCAGTGTAGGAAGTGGTTTGGCCTTGCTCTAGCATTGTTGACGTCCTTAAGCAGCGTTGAACACTTACCATCAGGTGAGCCCCTTGATCATGCCACTTAACCCATTTAGACCGATAATTATTTTTGTAAAAATATTGTAATTTTTCAATAAAATCTTGCTAAAAGACACATCAGAAACCTAAAAAAAATATTGAAAAAATTAAATCTTTCCTCGATTGCTGACGTACTTAAGCAGCGTTGAACTTTTGCAATCAGGTAAGTATGTCGTTAAGTCATGATAAAAGTTTGGTTGTAGTTATACTACTACTATTAATTTTTACAATGTTAAAACAATACATCTTTCAAGAAGTTCGTTAATCACGGGGAATTGTAATTTACTTCCTATAATACACCATTTTCGAGTTTCAGCAGAAATTTATTCTTTATTTAAATCTTTAAGCTTTTAAATTCATTATTGCTTTAATAGTCAGAACCTTGAAACGTTAACGGCAAATGCCTCTTGAATAAATGGGCTTTCGATTGAGATTTTGATTGAATTAATCTGCATTAAGTAATCGACTGTTTAAAACTATAAATAAAAAAAAACAGTACAAAAACTTATATGCTACACTAAAATAAATAAAAAAGAATTTTGTGTTTCTTGTTTGTTTCGCAGAAGCTCCAAAATTACTAAACGGATTTTCTAAATGTGTACTATATTGTTTTTTTCATGCTGTGTTTAACAGGAGCTATATCTATGAAATAAAAGTATTACAAAAACAGGGATTAGTTATTATTTCTGTAAGCTTACATTGCGTGCATTGTGTAAATGGCTAGGTACCTATAGCTAAACCAAATGCTAATTTGAAACGGATTTTTTTACCATGAAATGTCTTTAATAAAGTAAGCAGGTCTTTTCACGCCCCACATTTGGCAGAGGGTCGTCGGACGGCCTGGTTAACGCGGCGGGAAACCGATATATAAGGTACACAGTTAACCGCGTAAATTGAAACTATTTTGGAGAAGACCTCTATAAGTTGCACATCTGTTAGCTGATATTATTATGATAAAGCAGCAAAACTTTTACCGGATTTTTTTATTTATATTTGTATAAACATGATAATAAGGCTTTCAATTAAATATAATGTAAAGTTGCGGATTAGCGTTGTTTATAAAGATATTTACTTCCAATTAAGGCGATTAAGGAATTAATTTACTCGTCCTTATTGGTATTATACTCAAGCGATAGTTTACCCTGAATATAGAAAATCGCTGTAGTCATCGACTGCCATCATCCAATCTAATGTTTTTTTACTGTTGGTTGCAGTTTTTATTCAATTATAATGTTTATTTTCGATTTCATCTTAGACTAGGTATAGTATTTTATACACAGATATCAAATATAAACTTTATCTAAACTAGGGTCAGCCTATATTTCAACTAACAGAGTCGTGACCCTCTATAATACACTCGTGAGCAAAAGTTCCGGGTCATTAGCATTTACTTCAATATCTTGAAAACGAATAAAGCTATCGTATTGAAATAAATTTAACTTTATAGACGATTTAATAATCTTTCATTAAACATATAAAAACTTATTGATTGGCGGTAGGTAATGGCATTAAAAAAGTTTTAAAAAAAAGATCCATTTTTTTAAAATCAGAACTTCTAATTTTCACTACTGTTTTTGCTTTTGTTTTTGTTCTGTCATAAAATGTATTTATAAGGAGTCATCCAGGTATCCAATAGTCATTATCAAAGTGGTAATTATGTCACTTACACCTGAGGAATGTACGAGAATCCTCACGATCCTAGAAAATGGGAGCAGTCAGCGAGAATCAGCAAGAATAGTCGGTGTATCGTTGTCTACAGTTCAGCGTGTTCGCCAGCGGTTTCTAGAAACTGGTTTGAACCTACGCAGACCAACAACAGGCAGACCCAGGTGTAAGACGGCACGGGAAGATCGATATTTAGTGAACTCTATGCTACGAAATCGGTTTCTTACGGGAACAGCACTGACTCATCATTTTTTAGGACTTGGTGGAAGCAGCCCTTCTGCTTGGACTGTAAGACGGCGACTTGCTGAAGGTAATTTGAAACCATTTAGACCCGCAAATGGTCCGAAACTCGAGAGACACCATCGTAGCAAGACGAATTTATGCACGCGAACACTCGAATTGGACGATTGAAAATTGGTCAAATGTCATATTCTCGGACGAATCAAAATTTATGCTGTATACACACGACGGAAGGGCAAAGGTGTACAGAAGACAAGGAGAAAGATTTATGCAAGCCTGTATTGAAGAAAAGGTGTCATACGGTGGTGGTTCGGTACTCGTGTGGGCTGGAATTTCTGCGGAAAGCCGAACAGAGCTTGTACTGATCGAAAACGGTACTCTTAATGGCGTAAGATACGTGGATGAAATCCTCAACGAGCACGTTGGTCCCTTTATGGCAAGACTTGGTGAGAATGCCATCTTTATGCAGGATAACGCCCGTCCCCACACTGCTCGTGTAGTGCAAGACTACCTTGATGAGGTGAATATTCGTCCCATGGTGTGGCCAGCATGTAGCCCCGACCTCAACCCAATCGAGCATGCCTGGGACGAGCTCGGACGACGGGTAAGACAATAAGATCCTCCTTTAATTACGCTTAGTGACTTGAAACATGCATTGGTAGAGGAATGGGAGAACATTCCCCAACAGTGTTTCAGAAACTTGGTGTACAGCATGCCAAATCGCATTGCAGCAGTCCAGACAGCACGTGGGGGTAATACCAAGTACTAAACCGTGTTAAAACTACTTGTAAATATAAAAAATTCAATATTTTCAGTTTTGGTTTTACAAGCAAAATGACGCCATTTTTAATTTGTCCTTTTAAACATAATAAAATAAATGGTCAGTAGTGAATGTAATGCATTTTATTTTAGTAACATTAAATTGTCTATAAAGTTCAATTTATTTCAATACGATAGCTTTATTCGTTTTCAAGATATTGAAGTAAATGCTAGTGACCCGGAACTTTTGCTCTCGAGTGTATTTTAGATTTTACTAATTAAGCCATGCATTTTAACTATTTTACTTTCCGTCATTTGAGCAAGCCACATTTACAATTAGACATTAATGAATAGTATAACGAAAGGTAACTTAGTATTAGCTATGAAACTCACAATATACTAAAACGGTCTTACTCACGGTTTTTAAGGTAGATACTCTCTTCCTTTGTATAAATAAAATAGAAACGCTTAACTAAATTGTTACCTACGATTGGCCTGTACCTTTAGTGGTACTACTATGAGCCGAGCTGTGGTTTCAAGTCGCTTACGGTACAATTAGTTTGCGTGCTCCACAATTGATTGTTGCGCAGGCTGGCTGATGTTTGAAGGAGATTTATTGATGATTTAGATCACGAGCTACTGGCAAGAGATGGTAGGTTTCGCTATAGGGTTATAAGCTATTTGTTATAGAGAGTATGTTATAAATTTGCATTGGAAACTTCTCGTTTGAAAGGTTTTCTGGTGTTTTGCAAGACTTTTAAGCTAAACTCAGATATTGCTATTATTTTTTTATATTTTTTAAAAAGTTTTAAGCAGTTTTGTAAGGATTGTAGAATATGACGTTTTATTTGTTTTTTACTGTCATGGTTGAAATGCATGAAGATGTTTTATATAAAAAAACTAGCTGACCCGTGCCCACTTCGTAGGGCAGCGAAAACGTTATTAAACATATTTCATTACTGCTCCACTCCATTAGTCATAGCGTGATATTATATAACCTATGACACTTCCCGATAAATGGGATATTCAACACAGAAAGAATTTTTTAAATCGGTTTATTAGATCCAGAGATTACCCCCTAGAAGGTCACAAACTCACAAACTTTACCTCTTTATAATATTAGTATTGATTATTGTAGATAGATATCAAGATAATGGAAGATTAAGAATATATAATGATAAACTATTATTCTTACTTTATTCTCATATAATTACACATCATTACAAATCTTAAGCGAAAGTACCCCAGTAGAAAACTTAACACTTGACTCGAAAGCCTTTTAAACACCTAAACAAGCTAACCAACCAGACAACTTGTTATTATTAGGTCAAGCTACCCTTCCTGCAGAGGAAGCCGTCTCCGACAGCGTACTTCCTGCTATAGAAAGAGACATATCCTACGGAAGCCAAAGTTAACTTAATTAGTACCTGTAGAGTTTTATTTAGAGGTCTTTGTCTTGTTATAGTTTATTACTCTCTTATTAAAACAACTAGTTTCCACCCTCGGCTTCGCCCGCGTGGTGTTTTGATGAAAAGTAACATGTGTTATTTTTCAGATTTCAGACTATGCTTAGGTATACAATTTTGTAACAAATTGTTGCAGTTTTTACTACACTTACTGAATAAGATCGATTTGTGACAGTTCTTATTTTTAGTCCCTTTTTCATCACTTATTGTCGTAAAATGTGACTTAGGGGTTCAAGGTCTTTGTTATTTGTAGTTTTTATGTTATTCTGATGTGTAAGCTATATTAATATAAAGTTTCAACAAAATCCGTACAGTAGTTTTTGCGTGAAAGAGTAACAAACATCCATCCATCCTCTCAAACTTTCGCATTAAAAATTTTAGTTAAAACAATATAAATGTATACTAAATCTAAGGTTTTTTATTTACGTGTAATAGTATTTTTGGAGGGTTTACTTTGATTTCCTCAGTACATGATAGCCGGTGGAAAATCACCGAGTAGTTTTAGTCGATTCGATTGCGGCTTGCCTAGCACAACGAGCTCGCCCCGTAGACACCAATAGAAACACCCAAACCGAATTAAAGCGTGCTTTCATGTATGTTTAACCAGCATGTCAATTCTCGTTCCTAAAATTCGGTTAACTTAACTTTTAGTTGTCATGTTTTTGTTATTGCAATTGTAATCTTTTGTGGTCGTGTTAAAGTTTTATTTAGAGTGTGACAATTTGACAACTAAAAGTTAACTTAACTGAATTTTAGGTACGAGAATTGACATGCAGGTTAATGTAATCGCTACCTCCAGTGTACAAGAAATTTGGTTATGTTATATCATATCGTATCATATTGCCTACACATTCAACGTCATCAAGTTCTACGTTAAGCAGAGCTTGTAGAATGCTTGTAACCACGTCGGAAAAACATTATTAAAGACTTTTTATGAAACAAATAACCTAATGTTCTAAATAATAATAATCTTCTACCCTTAAAAGTATGAGAAAGTATAACTCGGCTAAAAGCAATATAAATTATGAATAATGAAAAGAAATCTGAGGGCGAGGCGAACGTGCAACCTTAAAAGGATAATGATGGAGATGATTGCTTTAAAAATGGCTTCCTTGAACTAAAAGACGATATTTGAACTTGATAAGAACAAAATCGAATTTCAACAAAACTTTTACAACTTTTTTGAGATTGAACTTTAGGTACCGTTTTTTATTATCAAAATTTTTTGATGTTATTCTGTGACGGTGTTTACGAGGGATATTATAAAAGGATAAGTAATATTCTTCTCTTGACCTGGATTTTAATTTACTTTTGTATTTAATCATATGTACTCGTATTTATCATGAACTGTTATCCATTACAATTTCAATGATAATTCACCACTGTGCTGAAACGTTGTAACTGGAAAATTATAATTGGAAAACTGAACATCTTGTTAGTTACCGGACGAGAGAGATTCTTGGTTTTAATATTTTTGGTTGCGAGTTTTAACCAATTTTTATAAATTATTTTTGTCTATTTGGGTAGGTACTTGTATCACAATGCTTGACCATGCAAGGATATATTTTTAACTGACTTCAAAAAAAGAAGGAGGTTCTCAATTCGGTTGTATTTTTTTATGTAATGTGAAAATTCTAGGGAATATTAACTTTAAAACTTTAGTTTTATTTTATTCTTCTTACAATATTTACGGATATAAAAAAATAAAATTAAATTTAAAATATATTTATTACAATATAACACGTACATTTATAAAACAATTCGCCAAACTGCATAGCAGTTTGTTGGCAGAAAAAGCATTCCGGGTTTTTGGTAAACACTTTAATTATTTACTTGGAGCCTCTCGAAGTTACGGCCAGGTTACACCAGCTGGTCACGATCCGACTCGTGACCTGTACGCGTTAATATTATAATAATCATCATAACAGCCCATTAATGTCCCACTGCAGGGACGGGCCTCCTCCCGTGACGGAGGGTTACTTGGCCGACGGATTGGTAGAGGGTTTAATTTCAAGTTTTCCTTCTTTTTATTTTGTAAAGATAGTAGTTACGGTTATTTCCTTAGTCGGGTTTTACGACACCCATGGGATGAGATGGGGTGGTGACATAATATGTCATTGTAATAATTACACACTATTAGGTAACACAATATTATTGTATTCTTACTCCGTCACCACACGGATAATTATAATTGTAGGGAATTCTTTCGTAAACTGAAGGTAATATGCGGTTTGAGTCCTACCAGAGATATGTCACGTTTCATGCATACAAAGTAATAGTCTGTAGTGTCACCCGGCGGGCCGTGTGATACGCGTAATCCATCGGTCACAAGTTAAGATTAGTGTATAATTGTCGTAGTAGTTACATTTAGATGTGTAGATTACGATAAGAGCTACAATTATTTTTTAATTATAATACTAGGCCTCTATCTCTGTCTAATACTAACTGACCCACTTCGTTGGGCGATGAAAAAACGCGTCCTTTTTTTATTTTTACTGCTCCACTCCTATTAGTCATAGCGTGATACTATACCTATAGCCTATGACACTGCTCGATAAATGGACTATTCAACACAGAAGTTTTAAAATCGGTTCATTAGATCCAGAGATTACTCCCTACAACGTCACAAACACACAAACTTTAACTCTTTATAATATTAGTATAGAAGCATAGATATAGGTATGTAATATTAAATCTGAATTACTTTTAGAACGTGTAATTGTATGAGTTTATTTGTATTCAATTAGGTTACATACACCTGCGTTTATTTACCATCAGCAGACAACTCCTCACGATAGAGTAACAAAAGCTACCTAAATTAAGTTCCTTTAAAAGATAGTACGTACGTTATATGGCTATCATTTGTAACAATGAAACTAATTCAGAACCGCAATGGGTACAGGTGGGACCAATTGTAAGTGTTGAATTGCTTGCCCCGTTCTTTGTACTCTTAGTTTCATTCGTAAATCTAAAATGTCACTACGAATGGAAATTGCTTTCATTATAAAATATTAGAAGAGATTGTGAAGATCTCTGCTCTGATGAAATTATGCACCAGACTTTAGAGGTCGATGGCCAGACGATATCAACATTACGAATGTTTAGTACTAATATTTCATAGCATACTACAGTTTCTGATAAATTAGTTGAGGTAGTTACGAATAATTATTAATAAAAATAGTTTCTGTTATTGTTAATTTTCGTTTATTTAATTAATTACTAGCTGCTGCCCGCGACTTTGTCGGCGAGGGATTGTTACTTTGGGCTGACATTAAACAAATACTTATTATTAGATTCTTGCGCAAACAATTTTTTGAACCACTTTTTTTAATTTCTATTCATTTTAGCGTGATTGTCAAAATCGGTTCAGTAGTTTTGGAATCTATTTAATACGAACAAAAAAACAAATCTTTTATCATTATAGTAGTGTAGATTAGTTAGTGCAGATAGCTTTAAGTTGGCCATTTACTCACTCAATTAAAAATATGGACATTATGTACTGAGTTTTTTTTTAAATTAACGCTTCCTGTTTTTCCACAAAGGAAATTACTCCAAGAGCTCCATTTTCTTCTTGAAACTCTTAGTGGGTCAAGTATATTGAAACTTCTTCGCGGGACTCAAGGAGTGTAGGGCTCAATTGTTTGCTCAGGAAGGAAAATATAAATTGAATATTCCCACAAAAAAAAACATATTTGACGACCTCTGTGGTGTAGTGGTTATTTAACATGACTGCTACGCAGAGGTCTCGGGTTCGATTCCCGCTCAATGCAAATCTTTGTGTGCATGAACATGATTGTATGCATTGGTCTGGGTGTTTTTTATGTATAATATGTTTGTATTTACAAAAAAAAAAAAAAGTATGTTTATCCGGTTGTCTAGTACTCATAATACAAGCTCTGCTTAGTTTGGGACTAGATCGCGTTGTGTGAAAATGTGAGGAATATTTATAGATTCGTATTTCAACTCATCATCTTGACTTGACAGATTAAAGTAGGTACGTATTACAGAACTTTTCTTATACTAAGAAACTTGTTCAAGGAAGATTTCTATCCCAGCTACTATCCAACATTTTGAATTCAAAAAGCCACGAATACAACTAGGTCACCGAGCTCGCGAAGTCTTTTTGTTTCGACGTCTACAGATTCGCATTGAAATTGCGTCTTTTAGCATGTTCTATCGCCTGTATCATAGAGATCGCTCCGACATGTTATTTGATTTTATGTTTCTCCTTCTTTTATACCTTTTAAAGTATCTCTCGTGGCGGTCTTCGGAGAGTAACAAAAGCTACCTAAATTAAGTTAAGTACTCGGACGGTGAACCAGAAATCGTCCTGCAATGAAATTAACAACTCCTTCAAAATATGATACAAATCATTAAGTTGTTATAAAAGTCTTCTCGCTCGCATAATTTTCAATTTCTGTAACATCTAGACTAATAAAGCGGGGTGAAGTAGTACAGCAATTTAATGTCTACTGTCACTCTGACTTTATTTATATATTTATTAAAAATAAAATTTCACGGCATGACAGAGCCGAGGCGCCAATGCGCCGTGAAACAACATAGTTATTTAATGAATAATGGCAAATATTGTCAAATGTTACTATGCATAGCGCAACCGTTCTGAATCAAATTTAAGAACAGCTATGTATTTTAGAACAACTGATAAACATACATAGCTGTATACAATCAATGTTTAAACCATTTATGTTGTTGTTACGCACAAATTAATGCATGTAGAGCGCAATCCAAACCTATGTCTGAGTAAACCTACATCATAGTAATTAAATAAATTAACCTTTCCGCCGCAGTGGTCGTCTGGTAATAAAATAAAAACAAATCCACCGTAGAGGTCGTCTATGATAACAACAAAACAGCTTAAATTTTTATAAACTTTTATTTTCACGAATATTTATGAATGCTAATCTTGATAAGTGAACAAGGTCTCTTTAGCGACCACTTACAATAAATTATCGGAAAATACGATCATAAAACAAAAGTGTAGTAAAACAGTATCTAATGGAGCAGAGTTTAATCCTATTGGGACTCTTCGAGATATGGTGGCAACGTATAATGGATTGGTTGAACGCGACGGCAAAAACTGCTGAAACTTACATACCTATGTAATATTTGTACTATGTTTTATGTATATTTATTCTCCGTGTTGTGACGGAGTAAGAATACAAGATGTCACCACCCCATCTCATCCCATGGGTGTCGTAAAAACCGACTAAAGAACTAACCGTAAATATTATCTTAACGAAGTAAAAAGAAGGAAAACTTGAAATTAACCCTATAGCAATCCGTCTGGCCAGCGTGGTATTAGTAGGCCAAGTATCCCTCCGTCACGGGAGGAGATCCGTCCCTGCAGTGGGACATTAATGGGCTGTTATGATGATGATGATGATGAAATTCACCAAAGAGGCCGTCTGTGATAAAAACAAAACAGCTTAAAATTTAATAAACTTTTACTTTCACGAATATTTAATGAATGCTAATCTTGATAAGTGAACAAGGTCTCTTTAGCGACCACTTACAATAAATTATCGGAAAATACGATCATAAAACAAAAGTGTAGTAAAACAGTATCTAATGGAGCAGAGTTTAATCTTATTGGGACTCTTCGAGATATGGTGACAACGTATAATGGATTGGTTGAACGCGACGGCAAAAACTGCTGAAACTTACATACCTATGTAATATTATTTGTACTATGTTTTATGTGATGTTGAAAGAGAAAACGTTTCGTTTGCTAATTGTTTACTTACGAGGCTCTATGGGATAAATTATAATGCATGTTGTGGTTAACCTGTAATTGAAAGTGCAGTTAGCTATAAGTAATTTTAAGTCTAAAAAATGTTTGATATTGCTTTACTTATGTTGGTAACCCTTTATAAATAAATAAATAAAGGATTTTGACATGTTTAAGAATTTATTACAATGGTAGGTACAACATAAACGTAAGTACTTGCGATACTACTTAGCCGTTATTTTTTAATTAATAAATAAATATTCATTATTATAAGTCAAAGGTAATGTAATCATCTTTATACATTCCTCATTTTCATGGTGCATTTTCTTGCATGCTGCCTGTAATAAACAAAAATTAGGTAGGTACAAATACGTGCATTGTTAAAGAGTCTATTTAATACCTTTTTTAATTAATTAGGTTTCTCAGTGTCTTAATTATATTACACCCATCACTGTCGTATTACTAGTACTAAAGTCTTCTGCTTTTTATACAATAATTGTAATTTATATATATTTCTAAATGTAACTTAGCTCACTCTGGTCCTTAATATAGGTACAGGATGTCCCATATAACATAAGCGAACATTTGTATATAATACATAACATTTGAGTAAAAAAACCATTAACTCTATGTATGTATGTGTTGAGCAGACATCTGAACAAATATTTTGAAGGATTTATCAAAGGTATGAGCAAATAATTTTAGTCGAAAAAAATATTTTCTCGTATAAAGTGGGTATGGGAAAATTGTTAATACAATATTGTTCGACGAATTCCACTGTTATTGTCAGTTGCCTATTTGTAGAGAGAGAGAGTACAGAGGTACATTTTAATAGGAATGTACACACAGCAACACATCAAGTTAAACATTTTCATTTGAAATTTTGTCTTATTTCAAGGTATTAAGGTACATGAGTGTCTAGCTTGATTAGTTGCTGTGTGTACTATAAAAATATATAAATAATAATATTTTTTACATATTCGTACAATGCCATCTAGTCCCAAACTAAGCAGAGCTTGAACTACACCACCCTACCCGGTCCTTTCAATAGTTGAAGGTGAGTAGGTTACTAGATTTTACGTCAAATTTTTAATTAAACATTACTGACTCTGTACTTGTGGCTAAGTGATGCGACAACCCCTAGATGAGAAGAAAGCGGTGAGAACCTATATTTTTAGTATTTAAACTTTTAGACAACAAAAACCATCCATACTAATATTATAAATAGGAAAGTGTGTCTGTTTGTCTTTCTTTCACGGCAAAACGGAGCGACGAATTGACGTGATTTTTTAAGTGGATATTAGTTGAAGGGATGGAGAGTAAGTAACATAGGCTACTTTTTTTTTCTTCTGTGTCCAGGAAAGGGGAACAGTGCTACCCCGAATTTAACACGAGCGAAGTCGCGGGCAAAAGCTAGTACTATAAAAACATTAAATTGGATTTACAAAGGCTTTGAAAGACTGGGTTAACAATAAACTAACTAAATTTAGCTCTACCGTACAATCGTGTCTACATGTCCTTTAATCAGAAAAATATGCGTCGTCGAAAAGTTTAGTCGTTGGCATTCGGTTCAACAATCAGCGCGTAATTTGCGTACTCGCTTGAAAAGGAATTCTGTAATGGTCGGCTGGAATCTTTATATAGGTATAATGTTGCTGGAAATGAGGATACCAGGGATTTTATGAAATCCCTAGGTACCTATATATAATAAATAAATAAAAAAAAGGGAATGACCGTAACCCCGAGGAATGACCTAAAAGGAATGACCGTAAACCCGAGGTTAGCAGAGTGCCGGCTTATATGCCTTATTTAAAAGGAGTAACGGACAAAGTTGGAACAGTACTAAAGAAATACTCCATTAAGACTGTATATAGTCCGCCTTCTAAGGTAGCACACAATCTGCGCAGCCCAAAGGATGTCATTCCCTTACAAACACCTGGCGTCTACAAGGTTGATTGCAGCTGCGGTAGTTCCTATATCGGACAGATCAAACGGACAATAGCGGAAAGGGTCAAGGAACACATCGCGGCTGTGAAAAACCGACAAACCCACAAGTCTGCAATAGCTGAACACTTGTTGGAGTCTGGAACTAACCACTGGATAGAATTACACAACCCAAAGGTCTTATCCACCGAGCGTCACTATTACTCCAGGATAGTACGTGAAGCGGTTGAAATCAAAAAACACAATAATTTCAACCGGGAGGACGGATATAGATTATCTACTACATGGAATCCAGTCATCAACAAGTGCAAACATCATCACAGTGTTGCAGCTCAAAAGCCGGGAGACGTCATTAGTGTAGTGTGTCGAAGTACCTACAATACGGCGAATACTCGGGATGTCAACAAAGTGAGGGTAGATTCCATTCCCCGCACTTCACAAGGACGACGCTCCGCTGACACCAGTCCCTCCGCGACCACGGCCCTTGCAAGTCGGCCGAAACGTCGGAGAAAAACCTAGGTATTTATATAACTAGTATCTAGGATAATTAGTAACACCGCGAGTAAGACCCGTAAAAATAGTATTAAATAAAAAAATAAATAAAAAATCTTTTATTTTCAAGCATCAAAGGCAAAATATATACCTATACCACGAAATACGTGAGACGTCAGCTCTCCAATTTATTGGTTTATTACCTCTTGTTACTAAAAATTTGAAGTGATTATCGTATAAGTCAAAGTACTATCGACTGTTATAACGTCAGTGATAATGATGTCGTTTAACTAAACAAAATCTAGCGAAATGTCATTATTACGTGCATTAGGTTTGGGTAAGGTTATGTTAGAACAGTGACCATAATAGTGCCGAGCGCCAGAATTCTTTACATCACTAGATTTTGTCTATTGATACAATATTATCAATCAATCAACTAGCCTATTGCAGTCCACTGCTAGACATATGCCCCTCTCAACACGCGCCACAGAATACGCTCCTGCCCCTTCCGCATCCAGTTCGACCCAGACACCTTTTTTAGGTCGTCGGTCCACCTAGCAGCACCCCCGTACGGGGATATTATCCATATCACTAAATATTTTAAGCAAGAAGACGTAATAAACCGGTTATTTCGACATCTACCGTGAATCCGTGGTACGAAAACTCTAGGGATTTGATATTAATCCCTGTTATCCTCATTTCCCTGCGACATATACAAGTATAGCAACGCTTCCACAGAGAGATTGCAATCAAGAGTAAAATTATTTATGTATTATCATTAATACCGTTAGATTTTTATACTTCCGAGAAACTCTTTATAAATTCCTTTGCGTTCAAAGGAATGCCTTCCGATGGAAAGATATAATATTTTTGTTTTATGATTTCTTAAATAAACATTCTTGGAACAAAGGACTTTATGTATAGAAAATTGAATTTTTATAGTATTTTTGAGTTTTATTCTGTTTACAATCAACATTGGTATGCAAAGTCGTTGTAAAATTGTTTTACTCCAAGAATACGTAGTAGATATTACATTTCGTAGAAATAATATCAGCGAACTTTACTTCTACGAAACTTAAATGAGTATAACTTGTCGCTGCCTACGAGGGTGACGAGGGTGGTATGGATTAGTCGGCTTTTATAACACCCTTGGGATGAGATGGGGTGGTGTAGCTATCATGGTACTATTCCAGTTAGATTATTACCTTAGTCTAGCTGAATAACCTTGTAGCAAACCATCTATTTATTTTTGTTACCAGAATAGTACGTGGCTTATGTAGTGAAACTATGAATAAACTAATTTATTTTGAATTATTGTTATAAATCTTTAATGTCAAATAAATAAAATTATAAATTATTAAATAAACTTTATTAATCACATTTAAAGGTCGTTGTTGACGTTTATTTTGACGTTTAAAGTCAAACTTTCAGTAAACAAGTTTTAATAAATAGTTAGTAAGCATACAAAATAGCTATTTAAATTAAATCGACTGCTAATAACATTGCTTTATATTAACTTAAATTCTAATTTTCAGCATAGAACTACTTTTTACATGTAGGAGTTTTTAAATTTGTGATTTTTAATATCTCTGAAAAAGATTAAACAGTACCCATTACACGATTGACTGACGAACTGGTTAGGACGGCGGGAAGCCGATGGATGAGGGAGGCACAAGACCGCGCAGGGTGGAAACGTTTGGAGGAGGCCTATGTCCAGCTGTCTATAGGCTGATATGATGATCAATATTATATAGGTATTTCGCAGAAAGTTGAAACGACAAATGGATATTCGATAAAACGGGCTTAAAAACGTCGACGCGGTTATTATACTGATTGGTGACCGTTTAGTGGAATTCAATCTGAGCAGCCCACTACAAAGAGTATGTAAAAATTGGTCTCAGTTTTTATTTTAGTGCTGTTATCTAACAGTTGGATATTGAATAAAGTATTGATCAAAGTTATTAATATAATTTTATTAAAATGAATGAAAATGTTTATCATCATCTCAACCGAAATACGTATACTGCTGAATCCTTCAAACGTCTTTACCATTCATGCATCTATTAGCCGGCAATGTTTACTAGATCGCCATCATAACAAATACTTAATACAAATAAACTAACAGCTAAAAGGTTCATTATACCGGAACAGATATAATGCGTAAACAAACAAACAGTATAACAAACTTTATGATTTGTGTTTTCTTAGTAGACCTCTAATATCAATGGGGTGTCGTGACGAAAATTCAAAGAGCTCATTAGTCCTAAAACAACTGTTACTTGTTTGGTTAAACATTGGCCGAAACACTAAAGGAACTGCGGGTTACGTAGATACTGTGTTTGAATATATAATGACGCGTATGGTAATTTATTACTTACATACTATAATGTGTTATGTCTGGTTAACGATAAAATTAGAATATTTCCTGTTTCCGTGTCGTAATAGTCGACTAAGAGTGACCAAAAATGTTGACAACTGTAAAAGATATTTACACATACTGTTAGTAAAAAAGATGTAGGTAATAGTTAAGTATACGAAAGTAACAAAATTGTAGCTTTACCGTGATAGTGTGTTGTAGAATGTAAACAGAAATGATAAAAATATTTCTCTTTCATCCCTGTGATTTATTATACAATCGACTTTCATCTTCAACTGCTTTGAGCACGTTGTTGTACCTAATGTTTGTTAATCCTTGCGTAACAAAAATACCTGCCTAGGTCAATCCGGGATTTAGCTTTTATTAAAAACTTTATTTTTCTTATAAATAAGGTCCTAAAGTAAAGTTCAATATAGCGTATTGTACGTTTAGTAAATATGAAAACTATTCTGTTTTCGTTAATAAATTTTGTCGCGTTTCGTACGACTACTGGATGATCGTTAAAATGAAAATGCTTGGTTGTTAAACGAAAATTGAGAACGATGAATAACTAAGTTGAAAATTGTGTTCATTAATAACACGTTGAGAGAATTCGTTATACGCAGTAACTTCTGGTCACGGGTTTCGTACGTTGATGCAGCTGCTGCCAACAAATCAGATAATTTTTATTTACTTTGGTTATAATAATCTGATTGCGGCACAAGGTTCTGTGTAGCGAGGGCACTCCAAGCTCAACCTGCCAAGAGGAATTTGCAAAGCATTTTAATACTAAATTATCTTTAAATAAACTCCCTCGTCTCTAAACGTTCTTACTGGGGTAACCAAAACTTAACAACGCTACCTGGCATTCGCACGATCCATATTAACCTCAATTGCTTCAATTCTACTCATACATTGCACAAATACACTCGTTAGTTCCGTGTGTTGCACATATGCTCTCTTTTTAGGCATTGGTAGCCTAGGATTAAGTCTCAGTAAGGTCTTCTAGTGGTCTCCGTTTTGTTGCGCATGTTGGGAGAGAACTATGTCTAGCAGCAGCAGTGGTCTGCGATAGGCTAGTTGATTAAAGCTGTTCATGGATGTCCCAGCCCTGGTTCAATGCTTGATACTTCTTGTTCTACCATTATCGATAAAAACACAAATTTCAATTTACAATTCTTTTATGTCAAGTTTCGCAATCTTTCCTTCTTATCTATTTCAGTCTTTGTGCTAATACCTATTAATATTGTGGTTTTAAAAAGTATAATAAAATTTAAGTATCAATATTTTCTACCAGTTTCAGCTTCAAGTTTTCTAAACCAGCTAGACGTATACTTCATTATATCATAATAAAAGAATTACGATACTTTTTGTTCCCCGTTGCGAGAGTTCGGTACTTCGATTAACTTTTTCTCGATCCGACATTCGATATGGCTTTCTTAATTGAAAAGTTTAAATCGACTTCTCGTACAGATACCTATTGAACAGACCGACAGTTTTTCAATTATGAATGGGATACCCTCATTTATAAATAAAGAATTTACTCTTTACTTTGTTTTTTTAAAGGTATAAGGATTGAACCAAATGTTTTAAATATGTATATGTTTTTTTCAAAATTTAAGCTGAAGGCTAATTTTTTAAATAATTGCATTTCGGTTAACTCTAAATGATAACTCTACAGATTATAATTAGCTTTTGGCGCTGTCTCATTGGTCAATAAAGTGACAAATTTGAATTTATTGACATGAGATTTAAATGACATTTTAAAGAAATATAGCTACGAGAATAATAATTATCCTGCTGACTAGTTACAACAGCTTATTATTGACGTACATGTGTCAGTGTTCATGATATAGTACATACATACATAAACTCACGCCTTATCACGTCCGGGGTAGGCAGAGACGACAGAACGCCACTTGTATATAGTTATAATACCTAAGTAGGTACAACAAAATTATACGAAACAAGAAGGAAATATGTTCAGTTTCAAACTTGCAAGTACCTTGCTAGTTCTATACGAAGCTACTGCAAGTCAAACGCAACTCTAGTAATTAGTTCAAGCGATACACCAAGACAGTGACGATAGTTCCTCTACTATCTATGTAGTTGATTAAACGTAGAATTTGGTTTATCTGTTCTATCAAGTCTAGTTAATTACTATGGAGTTTTAATACATTTTTTTGAAGTCTCTTTGTCATCAATGTTAGTTTATAAACTGTACTTAATACGTAACGGAAGTACCTATCATCTAGCATTCAATAAAGAGGGTCCAGATTAATTTGAAACCGAAACAAACGATTAAAATTTAATTTGATGACCTCTTTCTAGCAGTGGTTATAATGCTTAGATCGCAGAAGTCTCGGGTTTGATTCATGCTCAATGCAAATATTTATATCTGCATGTCAATTCTCGTTCGTTAAAATCGTTAAAAATTCGGTTAAGTTAACTTAATAAAATGACTACTAAAAGAATAAAAGTGACTACATTATGCAATGAGATAAGAATGTATGCAAATAACACGGTAACACGGTCCTTTATAACTATAAATTAGTTTCCACCTCCAGAACTTTTGGAAGCGTGCATCATTCTGCAACAGCACCCATGTTATAGTTATTTATCTCTGACTTGTTTGAACTAAATTGTTTTCAAGCTTTGTTTCGAGACTAGAGCATGACATCAAAGCTTTTCATTAGTGATGTGCTATGTGTAGTGACGAATGAAGAGTAGGTATATGTCATGTACTATAAATAAATATTTCTCACACATTCACACAACGCCATCTAGTACCAAACTAAGCAGAGCTTGTACTGTGGGTACTAGACTACGGATAAACATACTTAAATATCTCTTTTTTTTGTAAATACATTTTATTATAATAGAAAGCACCCAGACCAATGCAAACAATCATGTTTATGCACACATAGATTTGCATTGAGCGGGAATAGAAACCGAGACATCTGCGTAGCAGTCATGTTATATAACCACTACGCCACAGAGGTCGTCAACTATGGATACTAGATAACTGATTAAACTAATGTGTAACATTTCCAGCGACTATCCCACTGTCTAAGATTCAAGACTCAAATGTATTTTTGAGAAGCGCTATAAAAATGGCCATAGAGCAGAAGAAATAGAGAAATAAAATATCTATGTTCTATCTATCTATGTACTCATCATCATAACAGCCCATTAATGTCCCACTGCAGGGTCGGGCCTCCCCCCGTAACGAAGGGTTACTTGGCCTACTAATACCACGCTGGCCAGAAGGATTGGTATAGGGTTTAATTTCAAGTTTTTTTCTTTTTATTTTGTAAAGATAATTTACGGATAGTTCCTTAGTAGGTTTTTTCGACACACATGGAATGAGATGGGGTGGTGACGTAATATTGTATTCTTACGCCGTCATTGTATATTGTTATGTCACACAATGACGTTGAAAATAGGCGACACGCATATCTGGATAATTATTGATGACTTTTTAGATTACCTGATTATTCAAATTCTTGTTTCGTTGTTTGATTTGGTTATTCTAACTTCTATAATTTTTGTAGATTTTAGAAGGTTTCCTTTTAGATTAAATCTATTTAATGTAACTTTAACAAAAGTAAGCGATATTAAAACGTCCTCTCGTGCCCCAGTTTAAGTGTACGAGTGGCTATCGACTGACCTAGTACAAGGAATTTATCATGAGTGACATGAGCACAGTACTTAAAAATTACACTCCAGCTGAAATGACGGGTACATTTGAAGCAATTTATTTTTACTTTTTTTACCTACTGAATCTTTTGTCTGCTTCTCAATTATGTCGGCCACGTAATTTAAATAGGGGATTGTAATTATAAAAGGATAGACTTGCTGCATTCTTAGATCCCTTCTGTGCAAAGAAGACTGCTGACATTATTAGTCATCATCATCATAACAGCCCATTAATGTCCGATTCCAGGGACGGGCCACCTCCCGTGATGGAGGGATACTTGGCCTACTAATACCACAGACGGATTGGTATAGGGCTTAATTTCAAGTTTTTCTTCTTTTTATTTCGTAAAGATAACATTCACGGATAGTCCCTTAGTCAGTTTTTACGACGCTCATGTTATGAGATGGGGTGGTGACACACTGTATTCTTACTCCGTCACCACACAAAATCTTTTGTCTGCTTCTCAATTATGTCGGCCTCGCAATTTAAATAGGGCAATGTAAAAATTACAAAAGGATAGACTTGCTGCATTCTCAGATCCCTTCTGTGCAAAGAAGACAGCTGCCAGTATTAGTAAGTAAAAATACATAGAAAAGCAATGGTGGGAATTCTGTAGGTTGTAAACTTACAAGCTTTACTAAACAGGGTGCAAACATGCGTCTTCTACACTCACACAACTCAAACTTGATTCTGAATTGACTCCAAAACGGGAGGATATAAACTCGTTTTATCGGATCGTATCGTATTTATTTGTTAGAAAGTAGAAATTATCATAATAGTCCTGAGCCTTTTATGAATAATTTTGTAAAGAATTATTTAGAAGGCAAAACCAACTGGTCATATAGACATTAATCTACAAATTAAACAAAATACATATAAGTCTATCTAAAACAGGCACATAGAAGTATCTTTATTTTCCTTAAAACCAGAACGCGACCATGAGCCAGTTGCTAATTGATGCGTAAGAAATCTGTTAAAGCCCAGTAAATCTATTTATGACCAGGGTTTATTTTTATCGAAGCATTTTGGATTTCCCTTTTAAAGGGACAATAAATATTATTATCCCTTGCTGGTCCCTTGAAGGGACAATAATAGATACCGCAGGTCGATGTCCGAGGTCGTTTGGGTAGACAGACTTAGATACCCAGCCACAAAGAAAATCTAAAGGGAGAGAGTGAGATGGTTCTTCTTAATAAAGATGGCGGAGAGACCGTCAAACAGAATCACTTTCGTACATGCTATCTACGAATTATTATATTACTATCTACGAATAGTGCCTTCTACGAGTATTACTTAAGCCCAATTTACACATCGACAAGTACAGTAGCGAGTTAAGTAGTAAGTTGTTGATTATGTTGATTTAATAGATCTCCATTCTATTTTTTGGCTAGTTAAATTGGCGAGACGCGAGAGAGGGGGCTACTTCGTACTTAACTCGTGTAAATCGGGCTTTAGTCCTATTTTCTATTTTATGTATTTGTATCGTACAGGTGTGTTTCAGTTTGACTTGCCAGGCTCCGAAAAAACAGAGTAGGCATAAAAGAGAGACGTGACCTTTAGCAATGAAAGAAGAATAATAATATCCTTGTCTGTTAAATATACTCGTATGTCATTGTGTGTAATATTTAACTGGTTTTGTGTTTAAATTAATTTATTAAACGATAAAAATGATCCAAATACTAAAGCATTTGATTTCAAAGAAGTAGGTATAACTGCCTCCTAAGCAGAAGTAAGTTAATAATAAAGAGATTTCAGTTTCGTTTAGCTTTTTCTTAGAAAAAACTCTTTCGCCGAGTAAATAATTCTATAAAATATACTTCACTTTATTGTTTCTTAGAAAATATTACTGAAGATTGAGATAAAAATAAAATTGCTAAGATATAATTTTTAATACCTATATAAAATATTACATAAACCGGAGCTGCTAAACTCGTAAATAGGTAACTAATGCTCATTTTTATACAGCTTAAGAAAATTCTTTATTACTTTGCATTAGCTGATAATTATCCATTAATACCCGTCTCGTTAAGTATTTCTATCTCTTGTCGCTTGCCAGGTTAAGTACTTATTGTTATCATAACTATAAAAATCGCATTTCAAGGATTTGCTATCTTCAGTGGTGAATAGTGAATTGCTTCTGCTCGTAATACCATGCGGGCCAAATGGGTTTATATCAATATCTTTGTTCTTTTCCTTTAGTTGGATTTTGTAAGCATCAATCGATATATAGTTTGTGTGCTATTAGGCACAAGAAAGCTTTAAAATATTTTGACTTTATACACATAAATCTAAAATTAAGAAAACATAACAACTCAACCATTTTTGTCCGCACGTTTCCTTATATTCGCATCGGTAATGCTTAGAAAACACATTACAAACTCGAGGTCGGCTCGTCAAGTATACTTCAACGTACGAAGGCGAACGAAAACTAACCAAGTGCTTCCAAAATGGCCAACTGTAACTGTAAGGGGCTTACTGTAACATTAAAAGAGCAAAGGCTTTTAGAGGGAAAAACATAATCTATTCAATAGTATTTGTTGAAATGTGACATTGCTTTTTTTTGCTTAGTAAAAAGGTAAAAAGACTAGAGGATTGTTACATTTTAGAACAATATTTTTTTCTGTTATCTACACTATTTCTTCCGTAAGTGGTTTATTGCCTTTTAACCGTACATATTGTAAAGATGGTTTCATATATTTATACAGTACCCGGCCGTTTATATTACACATCGACCTGTGGAAAGAGACAGTCGGCTCATTTCGGCTTCGTAGAGCGTCATCTCTGTCGCAGGAATACAATTCAAAATATATATTGAGAGTTGTTAACAGCCCCAAATGTAATTATATGAAAAAAAAAGCAAATTAGATTTGTTTTATCAGCTCCTAATAGATACCGGATGTATTTCGTGCGACAGAGATGACGCTCTACGAAGCCGAAATGAGCCGATTGTCTCTTTCCACAGGTCGATGTGTAATATGAACGGCCGGGTACTGTATATTAGTCTGTAAGCCTTCTGTAAAATGAATTAAATAAATAAATATTGTGCATATGGTGACTAGGTACGAATAGAAAAGTCACGAACCGATCTGGACCTTTGGGTGCTAGTTAAAGAAAAAGCAAAACATGTTTACATTTATGCCAAAAACGTATGTACGTGCCACACAGTGTTATAGTCCCCAAGTCAACAGAGCTTGTACTGGGGCTACTAGACAACAAATAAACATACTTATATACTTACTTATTTTTTTGTAAATAGGTAGATAAGATACGAGTAAATGTTATTATCATCATAACAACCCATTAATGTCCCACTGCAGAGACGGGCCTCCTCCCACGACGAAATGATAATTGGCCTACTAATACCACACTGGCCGGACGGATTGGTATAGGGTTTAATTTCAAGTTTTCCTTCTTTTTATTTCGTAAAGATAATGTTCACGGATAAACCCTTAGTCGGTTTTTACGACACCCATGGGATGAGATGTGGTGATGACATATTGTATTCTTACTCCGTCACCACACGGAGAGATAAATGTTATACCTACTTGAAAAATAACCAGGACTATACAAACGTTCATGTTCATCCACACAACCTGATATCACTGCATATAAGCCTATATGCTAAAGAAGGTCGTTCACATTATGTAAATAATTTTCTTTTTATGATTAATACAATTACGAATTCTAAAAGAAATAAAAATACATCGTTCCTTGTATATTTAAGAATATACATGACTTCTAATTTGCTCATACGAATACTGATACACGTCGTGTGACTTTGATCTACGGAGAATGAATATCGTGTTGTCACTGATTACTCTTGTACAACGAATACGATAAACATTTATGGAAGCGTGCTTTGAGTACTAAATTAGGCCGAGAATAATATTGTTATGTGACCTCCGTGTGGTGACGGAGTAAGAATATAATATGTCACCACCCCATCTCATCCCATGGGTGTCGTAAATACAGGTTAAGGGACCATCCGTAAATATTGTCTTTACAAAATAAAAAAGGAGGAAAACTTGAAATTAAACCCTATACCAATCCGTCTGGCCAGCGTGGTATTAGTAGGCCAAGTATCCCTCCGTCACGGGAGGAGGCCCGTCCCTGCAGTAGGACATTAATGGTCTGTTATGATGAATATTGTTATTCTTTTAAGTGTACTTACTGTTTTTGTCTAGAGAAATTCTTCTATAAGAATCTGACAGCTCGGCAACAGTTCTATTTGTTTTTTTAGTGAGGAATCCCTAACAGACTATTTGATGCTGTCAGACTCATAGACATGTGGGACTCGAACTGATTAAAACTACGCCATGTTTTTCCCAGTTGTCTGTTATCGGGGACCTTTTTTTATGCAATAGGAGGCAAACGAGCCAGCAAGTCACCTGATGGTATGTGGTCACCGCCGCCCATGGACACCCGCAACACCAGAGGAATCATCACAGATGCGTTCCCGACCTTTAAAAAGGGAGTAGGTACGCTCGTTTCTCGTTGTTTGTTAGTTTCGCTTCGTTGGCCATTTTGGCTCCAGGTAAGCCTTTAAAAGAATGATCCATAATTTTCTAATAGAAAAACAGTCATGTTTAATTTATTCAATTCCTCGGCATACATCATAATTTTTCCTCAAAGTATAAAAGTAATACTATTCTTAATAATTATGCTTCAGTTTTCTGTTATATCAAAACTTTATACAGGCTGTAATTTTTTTTCTTAATTAAAGGGCAAGAATGATTCATTAAACAAAGCCTAGTTCAACCCATTGAACCACGGAACATGATATTTAGTACACACAGCAACACATCAAGTTAAACATTTGCATTTGAAATTGTGTCTTATTTCAAGGTATTAAGGTACATGAGTGTCTAGCTAGATTAGTTGCTGTGTGTACAAGCCCTTGTCTCAAGGTTTAGCTCAAGGATAAAGGAGGATTTCGTGTTACTCGAAATTTAAGATATTCAGAGGTATAAAGTTCTTATTACGTTAGAGTATTCACATTCTTGTTGAAAGTCTAGAAGATTTCAATCGTCTTTTAGTTTCATATATTTTTCTTTGAGATAGTATATTTTATTTCCTGTAAAGTTATTTACATAAGCAAATGTATATAGGAATTCTAAAAAAAATTTTAAAAGGAATATATAAATATAATAACAATTATTATAAGGAAAGGAAATATTGATTGAACATCATTTAATTTTCATTAATTAAGTAGGTATATAACTGCATGTATGTACCGTAACGGAAGAAAATGGTTCCCCTATTACCATGATGGATACATGAATCGGTATTTGATTGGGGAAAAATCTGTAAGGCTGCAATTGTTTTTATTCATTAATGGAATCTGTTTTTACTTTTGAACAGGAATGGAGGCCATCAGCTTTAACCCAAATTTTTGCCCTTAGGTGCTTTCTACTAGAATGTTTTAGCACGTTACAATTAGTGAACTTCACAGATCATTTTATTGCAAGTAACTGGTAACCCACTACACTAAAACCCACTTAATATAAACGAATTCACCAACCATTTTGTCAAAAACAAACACTTTTACATTGCACCCTTTAACGGAAAAGGCATTGTAAATTGACCAAGCATTTCAAATAACGTAAACTAAATTCAGCAAGTCCTTTGATAGTAAAAAAGTGCTCTCAAAAATACCCACTGTGATTGCCAAAGGTGGGCACTGTGCCCAATCAATGGCAATAAGATTTTCACATCGGTACCAATACGGGCAATATTGTGTTTTGAAAGTTCACTTACGTTTGATATTATACGTGATACGTTAACAGAATATTATATTGATATTGTTGTGTTGTTACTGGTTTATTTTGTACATAGAGTTAAAATTCTTGAAGGTACATTGTGATACAAAAATATATTGTAATACTCGTACTTAATTATTGAATATAGACGGTTTAAGAAGTAGTATTTGTTTAACGTACCTGAAACTTGTTAAATTACATATTATTCATTAACTCACGCTTACTTTCTATATGGGTAGGCATAGACTACTAAGCATCTACTATTATCCTTAGAAATAGCATATATGCTTCGTCTCTATTTATACTCATTTTTAACCGACTTCAAAAAAAGGAGGAGGTTCTCAATTCGGTTGTATTTTTTTTTGTGTTTGTTACCTGATTTCTCGAAAACGAGTAGACCGATTTAATTTTTTTTTTATATAAGTACACCTGTCGTTTCCGAGTTTGACGGACTCGCTTTTTCTAAAGAACTCTTAACGACGTTACCTAACAGATTTGCGCTATAAATAATGTATTAATATCCTATACATTCTCTCAATGTGTCTAAACTAAATTAGCATACTTCTTTCGATCCTCGTCACACAACATTTTTTCAATTCGCGATGCCAGTTTTGTCTCATTGATTCGCGATCTAATTTTATCAAAGTAATAAAATACCGTAAGTAAAAAATGTACCTACTGTAATTCCTATCTATTATGACAATAAACAAATTCCCACAAGAAAATATTCCTCATCCACAGTTTCGTAGATAAAACTAATAGAAGCTGATGTGATGAAAGTTCATTCCCTTTTCGGGCACACTCCCAATTACCGACTCTAACTGACAATTTTTCCTTTTTCCTCCTTTTGACCTCTAAAGCCTCACATAAACCGACAGCCTTAGAAAACAGAATCTATTACGTCATCCGGCAGTATAGTCGAACTCAATGGAGTGAATTCGCCTTTACTGAAAAATAAAAAAGCGCGTTTGAATTTCGAGCACCAATGAACACTGATGTTTGTTGTCATGGAGTGCAGGTAGTTGTTCGTGAATTATTTTTACACTAGCATTTCAATGTATTTTTGTTAACCTTTCATACAAAAAACAATGAAATTAAATAAATGTTAGGATCGCAAACGTAGATGAAGCGAAATGATGGAACGACTGCCATTACGTCGCTCGCATGAAAAATATTTCCACTGATCTTGTTTACATTGACACGGTAATCCGTGCCGGGTGTAGGACCCCGTTTTTACGCTTTGTCGAGCAGATGTGAACCAGGGTTGGCTCTAAATTACGATCGCAATTTATAATATTATGGCCGTCTGACCTGACGATGTGTGGCTCACTTAGTTCCGGCGTTTACAAATACGAGGACAGTTTGTTAAATAATGTGTTGAGGGCTGAAGCGTAAGAACTACGCATTTATATTGTTCTTGTTGGGGCTTTTTTACAAAAAAATATGAAGACTAGCGCCTAACTGTTCTGAATACTGCCTCACACAATCCCTAGAGGATTAAGTGGTAATTTGTATTATTTAGTCTTAAGTGTTTATTTGTATTTTGTAAATGAATAATAAAAAAAAACCATAGTTTTTGGGATTTGGCTTGGCTACATTCCTATGTAACGTCATAGATCTTAAAATATTATTATTTATAACGGGCCTTAACAGGCTTACCATAGGCTTACATACGTGTAAAGGATAATTTCTATTAACTTGGTTACCATGTTAAACAAAAATATCTAATATTTTAATTTACAAAATGTGACTGAGGTTCCGCACATTAAATTAAAAAAAAAACAAATTGTTAACCCTTTTTTTGGAATCTTTTACGTTTTTGAAACAACCCTACGATTTTCGCAAAAATGTATGCGAGAATCAAAATCCTGTTATCGACCAGAAGCATAATATTGAAATTTAATGACGATACGACTGCTATCCTGACATTTTAAAATAGGTGAACCTTAAACTGATTGATACATTTTAGTAAACATTCTGGTGAAATTAATTGCAATAGATTTATTACATTTTAATCTGCATGTCAATTCTCGTTCCTAAAATTCGGTTAAGTTAACTTTTAGTTGTCATGTTTTTGCTATTGCAATTGTAATCTTTTGTGGTCGTGTTAAAGTTTTATTAGAGTGTGACAATTTGACAACTAAAAGTTAACTTAACCGAATTTTAGGAACGAGAATGACATGCTGATTACAGATCACGGAATAGATTGGTATCAAAGAGCATACATACACATATTATTATAATAAGGATTTGAAATAAGAATGGACGCGTCAATGACCTTTATCTGTCAAAGTTCGATTAAAAAGTACGGACGCCTTACGCATTTCTTTGGATGACGTCATAATATGGCGCCGGGTCATGCACATTCTTATTTGAAACGCATAGTATTCTTAAACACTCGCCTTATTTGAATGCGAATAGGCAAAGACTAATAAGCGCCATGTACTACGTGTACATAGAAGCTTTCTTATTATACCCTGTGTTACGCACTTGCCCGTTTTGAAGGATGTCGTCAATGACTTTAGCCTTTCTGAGGCGAAAGAACATTTAAAAATATAAAAAAACATCATTATCATACTAGCATTAGACTTCTTTTTGGCGCACCTAGGCCTATTCCACCTTCCTTTACCTTGAGATGGCATGTACTTCCTTCATCCATAGGCTTTGCAGATCGTCTAAAAGGCTCTCGTCTATGAGCTACGTCTTGCCATTTCAGAAAGGTTGCCCTCTCCAGCTTAGCTAATAACAATACAATCAGAAATGTACAAGGTCCAAAATCAAAGATCTTTGCAGACATTGTTGTCACACCTACAATGTCTCTGCGGCATACTGAATTATATATTAGTGCGCACATTACATGGAACTTGTCTATTTTTAATGACACGGTCCGGGATTAAACTACTGAAGAATTCAGATGCCCTAGATATAGTAAAGGAATCGGTGAACTAAAACATGTTTCGGCCATAATTCTTCAAGCACCGTATGTGGTAATATATTGCTCAGTTTAAAGGAAGTTACACAGTGTGTAATTTTATTATGATCTTGGCTAAGTTGTTCGTTTCTGGAACTGTGAACAAAAGAGTTGTTGTTTCTTTTTTTAATAACTAAAGTATTTGGTATACCAGTATCTTTTGTTGTTATTGATTTAAGTATTTATAAACAAAAAGAGAGAATAAAGACTTGAGTCCACACTAGAATTTTAGCTGCAAAAGTCTCAGGAGTGTACCCAGGATTTATGGCATCAGATTGTCATTTTTGTGTTCATGTTCATAACACTGACGCTGATTAGTAAACACTGAATAATGGCGTCTTACTAATCTTTTTGAGTAGTATCAAACCTAATCTCATAACATGAAACGTGTTGAAAACCATCATCCATTTCCTTATATTAATTTTAAAACTAATATTGGTTACCTTACAACTTGTTTTTTTCATTTTAATTAAAAATACATTATTGAAAATATAAAATTGCGTTTTAATTGCTCTCGTTACTAAAAATAGTACCCTTCAGTTAAATTTTATCGTGAATTAATTTGGTAAACGTAATGGTATTTCGTATTATTGTATGTTGCGGTAACAACAGGTGTGCCGTTGTCAGAGAACTTTTGTACTATGTAGGTATTTTACAATTATAACTACGTTTAATCTCAGCTTTATAGTATTTAAATTATTGCTATATTGATGAATATTACAGTTTCATTGTTTATTCAATTGTTTAAGAGGAAGAGGCATGCTAAACTGTGCGTTTTGCTTTTTACGTACTTACGTAAATTTACTGAGACTCCTTTCGGAAGCGTCGATAAAGATTGAAAAAGACGTCGGTCCTTAACCATTAGGAATAATATGGATACAATCTGATTAGGTGAACGAAACAAAAGAAAACACACTAGATCGGGCATGGTACATTACGGGACAAACCGATTGCCCTGAATTAGATGCCCTGATACATAATTCGAGCAAAGTGCACTTTGATCTGAGTGTTGACTGCTGAAAGCATTCTGTGTAACGATTCCTTGAAGGCTCTCTACATTCGATGTTTTGAACCAATAGACGTAGTGTTTTAAAAGTAAGACGATTTCGCTGTGGCTTGTGATAATCTGATATGTATAAGTTTTAGAACATTTTGTTTGCGCGCGATACCACACCGATCTGCGAGATCGTTAAGCCGTAATCCCTGACGTATGAACGTACGTTTTTCGTGCATAATTTAAAATTTCGAAGAAATTTATTTGCGATTTTTTTTGGTAAAGCTTGCTCGTTGCAGCAGAGGCGAGTGTATGTGTAGCATCTCTAGGGAGGTGAATTAAAGTAAATACGTACGTAGCATGTGTGTTAGTTTGATTTTATAAAATTTATCTCTTTGCCGTAATCGTCGACAACAACACAGTGACTTAAATAAATCGAATCAAAGATTTGTTAGTTTGAGCAATCATCGGCAGATGGAAATTATTGAATTCAGTGAGTTGCGCTTATCCTCAACGTTAAGGAAAACCTGCTGAGTCACGAACCAAAAACGTAACCACGGTAATGACGGACATCCTTGTTCGTCAGGCGCTTTCTAATCATTTATATAATGGCAGTTGCGATTTCTTCGGTTTTATGAACGACTTATAAACACTAACAAAAAATCAACAAACTGTAATAATCTGTGTAAAAGGTACACTCTACACGTAACAGCATCGCCCTTGACGCTGAAGTTTCGTAGTCGGCACGGGTAAGGGTCATAGCACATATAACGTAACGTAAACGGATCGGCATCGCCTCGCCTTTTTCCTCGGTGTCAAACGTCAAAAATCCGATTACGTTACGTATCCGATTAGTGTGCGTTGCAGTAAGGAGTTTATTACAAAGGATAGTGAACGGCTCGAGTTGATACGGTGCTGATCCGTTTACGTTACGTTATATGTCCTACGACGCTTAAGTACGCGTGCGATCGAGACTATAGACAATGTGGGCATCGATATATTTTTTCTGTTCTGGATGTAAAACGTTTTTGCTTTTAATCTAAGACAGCACTTTTATTTTCTAAATTAGAAGACACTACGTATTCTTAATCATTCACTACACGGAAAATAAAGGGTGTTGAATATATTATATTATGTATGTGTTATGTTTGCCTCCAACAATACTGAAAGTCATTTCCTACATACCTATTACTTCTAATTCAATGGGTGTTGTAAAACACGCCTTAGAACAAGCTCGCATAATAAGTACCTCCATGAAAATCATATCACCAAAACTATGCATTAAGCTCTATGATATATTTCCTTATACTAAAGCTTTAGGTGGTATAGGCAGTTCTAAGACACAAATCATTCACAAAAATAAAACGAAATTGTACACAACCAAATCCCTTATCCATTTTCCATTAGAAAAACTATACATTTGTTTACTTTTCTTCAAAAGATTTATTTCTAATGTCAGCAGCCCATATAGAAAGAAAACATAATTCATTCATCACGTGTATTAAACGTCAATAACTTGTTTGTAGGTTTTCATCGTATTTAGGTCAAAATGTCTGGGTCATTTAGAATAACTAAGGTTTGAGTTGGCGACAGTTCTTTGTTTTTGTTTATGAGGTCGGAGTTTGGAATCATAATGTCAAGAACGAAAGAAAAATATATAATAATATTTTCAACTGTATAGTGGTAACCTAACTTGTACAGAACACAAATTACTTTAAACAAACTTACTTACTAGCATAATCTACCTTAGCTTATAACCCTGTAATTTTAAAAATACATTAAAACATAATTTTTCTTTGCTGCCCTTAGTTGGGTCCAGAAAGCTGATGTTCCAGCTATTGCTTAAAGATTTTCATGTCGAAACGCTGATTTTCGGACACTGTCTGGTTGGACTTATCAGATCTATCCATATAATATAATATAATATTATTTCCTAAATATTTATCATCATCATAACAGCCCATGTCCCACTGCAGGAACGGGCCTACTCCCGTGACGGAGGGATACTTAGCCTACTAATACCACGCTGGCCAGACGGATTGTTATAGGGTTTAATTTCAAGTTTTCCTTCTTTTTACTTCGTGAAGATAATATTTACAGTTAGTCCCTCAGTCGGTTTTTACGACACCCATGGGATGAGATGGGGTGGTGACATATTGTATTCTTACTCCGTCACCACACGGAATTATTTATCATACATCCTGTTTAATACTCCTAACGTAGGACTTGCTATCTGCTATGTGTGTTCGTTTATCCTTGAGTCTGTTATCTTGGTATAATTTTCAGAATACATCGTTACGACTAGAATAAACTACAAAAACGACTACAACGTAATCAAGGAGCATTGCTTCCATTGCGTGTCCTGTACTAAATTTGTAAACAATAAAAGATTGCTCACGTTACTTGGAGCAAGTGACAATTTTTTGGAAACATATTTGTATCGATGTCGAGGGAGTTTTGTTTTCTGAGGACGAAAGTCACTCGTCTGCGCAGGGCTTTACTGTTATTTACTATTTCAATGGGTTGTAATTCATAGGAAGTATCAGAAATGGATTCGTTAACATATTTAAAAATAATTACGTTGTAATTACACTTATACACACATTAAATTTCATAATTATCTACAAATAATTAATAAGATAATACCAATTAACTGGATGAAAAACTGGTAGCTTGATATTCAACTTCTTTATCATAACAGCCTATTAATGTCACACTGCAGGGACGGGCCTCCTCCCGTAACGGAAGGATACTTGGCCTACTAATACCACGCTGCCTGGCCAGACGGATTGCTATAGGGTTTACTTTCAAGTTTTCCTTTTTTTTTATTTCGTTAAGATAATGATAGTCCCTTAGTCTGTTTTTACGATACTTATAGGATGAGATGGGGTGGTGACACATTGTATACTTACTCCGTCACCAATTTCTTTACATATGGCTAACTTATTTACAGTAGTTATATAACTTCTATAAATATACATAATACGTGAACTATTTTTTTTTATCGCATTAAAAACTATCTTGTTTGTGATAGGCACCCGTGTATGTATGGTACAAAGATGCTGCCGTCATGAGGATTATAAAAAATAAAATGGCATAGGTCTGTATTTTGTTTTATTATGATGGATCAGACCACCAACAAAATAATTCAAATGATTTGAATACTTTTTGAAAAAAAAAAAATTATAATACTATTTTTACGGGTCTTACTCGCGGTATATACTAATTAGCCTAGATACTATATAGTAATATAAATACCTAGGTTTTTCTCCGGCGTTTCGACCGACTTGCAAGGGCCGTGGTCGCGGAGGGACTGGTGTATACCGCAAGTAAGACCCGTAAAAATAGTATTATGTATATGTTACGAGCAACGTGATTAACTGGGCATTATTAATAAGGACCGGCCTTCAATAATAATGCCCAATAACGATGGCCAAAGTGATAAATTTATCACTTTGACCGGCCCTTATTAATAATGACCGACGGCCCGTGGTCCATGTAATAAGTTAGTCTTTGAGATAGCTTAAAAAAAGCAAAAACCTAAAATTAAGCCAAAAGTCAGAAACAGTTGGTTGGGTTAGGTTAGTATGGCGACCACAACGCGCACGAGCCGAGCGAGCGAAGCGAGCGGGCCGCGGTAGCGGCCGGCGAGTGCCAGAAACATTTAAGTAAAATGTTAATTTTTTAACTACTATGTCCAATAGTTTATTTTTTGTTAACTTTTCATGAAAATTTTGTTACTTTCATCATAACAGCCCATTAATGTCCCTCTGCAGGGACGGGCCTCCTCCCATGACGGGAGGGATGCTTGGACTACTAATACCACGCTGGCCAGACAGATTGGTATAGGGTTTAATTTCAAGCTTCCCTTCTTTTTATTTCGTAAAGATAATATTCACGGATAGTCCCTTAGTCGGTTTCTACGACACCCATGGGATGAGATGGGGTGGTAACATATTGTATTCTTACTCCGTCACCACACGGAGTTATTAGTTTAATTTCATTTAATAAACAAAAACACTACATTTCAACTATTTTATTACTTTGCCCAAGATAGGGCATTATTCATAATGGCCGGGAAAAGTGACTACTTATGCTGTTTTAATCACATTGTCCAATGGGGTCGGGCATTATGAATACGGACCGGTCATTATTAAAAGTGCCCGGACTAATAAAATTGCCCGTAACATATACAAATCGCGATAATTTAAAATCTACTGTAAATGTATGCCGTTAAAACACAAACCTTCACTTCAAAGAAATATTAATAATGTTACCAATTACAAAGATCGTTTTAAATCTGAAAAAGAGGCTCCAAATTGATTATTACAGGGCTGGCTTAATTAACATGTCGTCTCCACGTTTAGATTGGCTTGTTTTAATTACTTTACGCTTTTTTCGAGAGTTCATACAAAAAATGATGATTTTCTATAGACATTGAATATCTGTGCTTCGATCAAATGCAGGGTCCGTTTACATGTTGATGGATAATAAGATAATTAATGAGTTCAATTATTCTTTGGTCTATAGTCATTAAATTTTGCTTATAAATAAATTTCTATTGAACATGATTGTTTGCATTGGTCTGAGTGTTTCTATGTATTATGTATGTATTTCCAAAAAAAATGTAATTAAGTATGTTTATCCGTTGTACCCAAAGCAAAAGCTAAGCTTTGCTTAGTTTGGGACTAGGTGGCGATGTGTGAATGTGTGAGGATTATTTATTTATTTAATTTGTATAAAAAACGTTTGCACTCTACATCTGAACTAAAGCCCTGATAATACTGTCTGTTGTATTCGTAGAACAATTAATTTCTGTATTAGCTTGCCTAAGCACTAGATTTATCTGTTACTCGTAAACCTAATTTGGTCCGAGATATAATTATATCCTTATATTGACGACTTCTTGTATAAAATCTCAAACCTTGATTAGAAAATGTTGTCCTCTGTCCACACTATGTAAATTTTTATTCAATTTTGGAATTATTTAATAACTAGCTGATGCCCGCGGTATTACCCGCTTAATTGTTATTTTACACCATAAACTACCTATATTCCAAATTTCATCAAAATCCATTTAGTAGTTTTTGCATGAAAGGGTAACAAACATCCATCCATCCTCACAAACTTTTGCATTTATAATATTAGTAGGATAGGATAAGCAAAGGTGTGTCACTTTAGTGCCTAACAAATAAGGTAAATATTATCTTCACTAAATAAAAAGAAGGAAAACTCGAAATTAAACCCTATACCAATCCGTCTGCAAGCGTGGTATTAGTAGGCCAAGTATCCCTCCGTCAAGGAAGGAGGCCCGTCCCTGTAGTGGGACATTAATGGGCTGTTATGATGAAATAAGTTGACAATTACGAATTTAAGCTCTCTAGATATATCAGACCCACAGCTTAAAAAACCGGTCAAGTGCAAGTCTGACTCGCGCACCGAGGGTCTTTTACAAACCTATTTATTTTCCCGCCAAATTGTGATAATGTCAGGATTCAGCTGTTTAAATACTATTTTTCCCGCCAAAATTCAATGACGTCACGACTTAGCTGTCAAAATATATTTTCCTGCCAAAATTCTGTGACGTCACGACTCATCTGTCAAAAAATCTATGACGTCACGCTTATCTGTCAAAATTGACAGCTGTCAAAAGTGACAGCTGTCAAAAGTGACAGAGGTATCAAATATTTTCCCGCCAAAATAATATGACGTCACAAATCATCTGTCAAAAATTCTGTGACGTCACGACTCAATCTGTCAAAAATTCAAAAACGTCACGGCTCAGCTGTCAAAATATATTTACCCACCAAAATTCTGTGACGTCACGAATCATCTGTCAAAAATTCTGTGACGTCACGACTCATCTGTCAAAAATACAAAAACGTCACGGCACAAAATTTAATTCTGTGACGTCACGACTCAGCGTTCAAAAATTCAATGACGTCACGATTCAACCGTCAAAAAATATTTTCCCGCCAAAATTCTGTGACGTCACGACTCATCTGTCAAAATTCTATGACGTCACGGGTCACGTGACCAAAATTCTATGACGTCACAGGTCACGTAACTAAAATTCTATGACGTCACAGGTCACGTGACACAGTTTTCCCGCCAAAATTCTATGTAATCGAAATATAATATGATTGCTAATAAAAAGTAGCCTATGTTCTTTCTCAGGGTCTAAAGATTGTCTGTACCAAATTTCATCGAAATCCGTTCAGCCGTTTAGGCGTGAAAGAGTAACAGACAGACAGACAGACAGACAGACAAAGTTACTTTCGCATATATAATATTAGTATGGATATTAAGAATGGGCTGATTGTAATTAAATAAATTATTACGAACTTCGTTAATTTATTTGATTGATTCAAAGCTTTGTTTATTGAGTCTGTGTTTTAATAAGAAATGAATTCTGTATATAAACACAGTAGTTAATATTTAGAAACTGTAACATCTAGATAGTCTGTTTGTAGTGATTACTTCGCGACATGTGACCTATGTCTGATTGTACTCTCGAGCGCACAAATCAGATGACCTACATACTGTATGTACCAATCTACTGCAACTGTATGTTATTGACTTGATACTAACTAGTTCTACTTTACACTCTAAAACTTAATCATGTACTCCGTGTGGTGACAGACTCTGTGTGGTGACGGAGTAAGAAAACAATATGTCACCACCTCATCACATCCCACGGGCGTCGTAAAAACCAACTAAAGCCCGATTTAGCCGCTTCTCGCCAACTTAACTCGCCAAAAAATAGGATGGACATCTATTTAAATCAACTTAATCAACAACTTACTACTTAACTCGCTACTGTACTTGTCGATGTGTAAATCGGGCCCCACTTGTTACGAGAAGTGTCGAACCTATCGAAATGTTATAATTTTCTCAGGAACTTTTTATTGTACATCATATGTCATGTAAAAAATAACAAAAAATATCTGTGACTTTTGGAAAAGCCGGAAAATGGTATCCTTTTAAAAGGACACTCGTAAAATGTACTACTGTCACTTCGCTGATACTAAAATATTAAGTTTCAGAATGAAATTGGGAAAACTCATTGTATTGCACAGGTTTTAATAAAAAAGTAAGTAGCTGGTATTTTACCATGTATTATCATATTAAATTCAAGATATATTATAGAAAAATACCACTTTTGTCCCGAATAGATGTTCTCAGAACATTTTTTTACACGACTTCATAACAACTGGTTGTTTGACGTGAATATACGAGTATATCTTTTGATGTTGAGAGAATCGTCTTATTTTGCTAACAGGTTGAACTTTACAACGATTTGTCCCCACGGTAACGATGATTATTATAATCATGCCACTTGTTCAACAAAACCACTTGAGCACTTGTAGATCTGTATTGAAACATTCCTGGCTCTGATTAGGGCATATCCTTATTAGAAGGTAAAAGACCCTTAGATACACGATTCTCTCTTATGGTACCAGATGCTTTCATACCTGTTCCTCCCAGACCATCAATAAGAAGAACAGACGTAAAAAATGTCAAAGAACAAACGAAACGGCGCTATCTCATCTATTGAACGCAGAATATCAGAAAATGAGAGAATGACACAAGAGCCTAAGACCAGCTTTTTGTAACTTTCAGGAATGTCTGCTCCTTGACCTTGATAAGAATCAAACCATACGACAAATCCTAAGCGAGTAGCTCTAACTCAGAATTCGTAGCCCAGTTGAATCGGTTTGCCTCGTATAAAATGTTTATTCGAAAGATTCTAGATTTGGAAATGGTATTTTTGCCACTTGTGATAAATGCTCATCATCTCTATTGCAACAAGACGATGCATCATAGTTATAATGAGCTATTGCAGAAACTGATAACTGAGGTACAGAAAGATTTGACATAAAAAATTGATTCTAGTCACCTGAATCTTCGTCAGTTACCTCGGCATTACAGTTATCGGAAGGTTTTATTGTAATATATGACGGTATTTCGTCATCATCATCAAACAGTTCTTGCTTCTCCATAATTTCATGTAAACAATATACTCTGATATGTGATCTAAAGGCAAAAAAAGGAAACAATTGTAACGAAACTTTCAAAGCGTCATAGTAGGCCATATTACGACTGTCCGTTTAAAAGGACGCCACAATAAACTTGAAATATGGCAACTACAATTGTTTTGTACATAGTAATAAATACATTAAAAATATAGGTAAGGGTTATGTTGTTACAGTATTACACGTATTTTGTCGATATTTGGTGACAATTGTATATTCTAACCTTTTACCAGTTAAATTGTTTTTCTAAAAAAAGTTTTTCGGCTAAAACCTTAATATAATACACTTAAAACAGCAAAGTAATGTATTAAATGACAGATAAACTCCTAAACTCGTAATATTTATCTAAAACTATTTGTTAAATTAACCTCATATTTTTAATTATTAATTTTTGAGAGGTGGTCTTTTAAAAGGACGCTCGTAACAAGTGAGTTATGGGTCTATTATCCGTGATTATTATCTTTACAAATAAAAAAAAAGGAAAACTTGTAATTAAACCCTATACCAATCCATTTGGCCAGCGTGGTATTAGTAGGTCAAGTGTCCCTTCGTCACGGGTGAAGGTCCCGTCTCTGCCGTGGGACATTAATGGGCTGTTATGATGAAGGAATCTTTTTATAGATTTTCACATAATTATACCATATCGTTAAGATATAAACTAAACTACTTTAACAAACATTTATCGGACCTTATTAAGTAATAACCTCTAAAAAATAAACTGTTTAATTAGTTTAGTAATATTTCTTCGGCTTTACACCAAATCTTTGCTGCTTCAGGGCGTGGGCGTCCAAAACTTATTGTCTATGCCTGTGTGCTATTTGTGTTCGATAAACTTATGTTTGAAAAGTCACGTTTACACAAAATACAGTGTCTAGTGCGGGAGTTGTCTTTAAAAAACAAAAAAAAAGCTTAGAAACAAAACATTAAGCAAGTTAATATTAACTGTAATAAACAACCCTTTAGGTACTACATAGTTATACAAATATTACTTTGAAACCCTAGTACCGAAACCCTAGAGGATGATTCTCTAAGATGTGATAAGATTACATTCATCCACATCAGAGATAATGTGTGAAGACTAAAGCGTATATGTTGTATACAGTTATTATCTTGTTATCTTTACAATGTCGCCCGCATCTATGTCGTTGGGAAGGGTCTCCGGTCCCGAAACGTTGCGTAATGTTTAATCGTTTTGTGACTGAGGAAAATGAATTATGTTAGTTGTAATAATGATCTCCGTGTGGTGACGGAGTAAGAATACAATATGTCACCAATCCATCTCATCCCATAGGTGTCGTAAAAACCGACTAAGAGACTATCCGTGACTATTATTGTTACGGGCAACGTGATAAACTGGGCATTATTAATAAGGACCGGTCTTTATTAATAATGCCCAATGACGATGGGCAAAGTGATAAATTTATCACTTTGACCGGCCCTTATTAATAATGGCCGATGACCCGTGGTCCATGTAATAAGTTAGTGCTATCTCTAGCTTAAAAAAAGCTAAAACCTAAAATTTAGCCAAAAGTCAGAAACAGTTGGTTAGGTAAGGTTAGTATGGCGACCACAACGTGCCAGAAACATTTAAGTAAAATGTTTATTTTTTAACTACTATGTCCAATAGTTTATTTTCAACCGACTTCAAAAAAGAGGAGGTTCTCAATTCGGTTGTATTTTTTTTTTTTTTTTTATTTTTTTTATTTTTTTTTTTTGTGTTTGTTACCTGATTTCTCGAAAACGGCTAGACCGATTTGAAAAATTTTTTTTTTGTTCGATTGGGTATACTTCCCATTTGGTCCCATTGTCACCAGATCTGGATCTGGATGACGGGATCCTAGAGAAATCGAGGGCATCTCTTGAAAATTGTAGGGACGCATTATGTAAAATGTTGTCATATACGTGCATCTCTGACGTCACTACCAAATAGTCAAGAGTCAGAACTGGTCTGATGCTGGAGACCACAGAGAGTCGAGGGAACAACTCAACGGCATATAGCAGCTACCTTGTGTTTGGGCTTATTTTAATTGTATTGATGAAAACTTTACGAAACTTGACACAAACATGATCTGATGATGAAGAAGACTGAGGGTCGAGGGAACTCCTCAACGGTATGTAGCAGCTACCTAGTGTTTAGGCTTATTTTAATTGTATTGATGGAAACTTTACACAACTTTACACAAACATGATCTGATGATGAAGACGACTGAGGGTCGAGGAAACTTCTCAACGGTATATAGCAGCTACCTAGTGTTTGGGCTTATTTTATTCGTATTAATGAAAACTTTACACAAACATGATCTTATGATGAAGACGACTGCAGAAATTTATTTAATACGAATCTTAGAAATTGTTATCAGCATGGTTTTTAACCGACTCCTGTTGAAGTCGGTTTTTTAATTAGAAAATTATTTGTTAACTTTTCATGAAAATTTTGTAAGTTTAATTTCATTTAATAAACAAAAACACTACACTTCACCTATTTTATTACTTTGCCCAAGATAGGGTGGGCCTTATTCATAATGGCCGGGAAAAGTGATTAGTTATGCTGTATTAATCACATTGCCCAATTGAGACGGGGATTATTAATACAGACCGGTCATTATTAATAGTGCCCGGATTTATCAAATTGCCCGTAACATTATCTTTACGAAATAAAAAAAAGGAAAACTTATAATTAAGCCCTATACCAATCCGTCTGGCCGGCGTGGTATTAGAAGGCCAAGTATCCCTCCGTCATGGGAGGAGGCCCGTCCCTACAGTGGGACAGTAATGGGCTATTATGAATAATGTATGGTTTTATTTTATAGTTACCTAAGTTATTAGGGTTATAAGTAGCCATTGGCCGCACGCCAACTTAATCTATGTAGCCACGGTAATAAGGCGGTAGCAGGTACGAATCTCATGCAGGACAAATTGTTCGTACGGTTTAAATATTTATTTATTTATTTATTATTAAGGACAACCAACAAAGCATACACTAACACATTAAGAATAATAAACATATGAATTAGTACATAATATAGTGCTGCCTTACTTATAGGCTACCACGGCAATATTATTATTACACTGTCGCAGGATGTTATATGTTTCATTTAATTAATATTCGTAAAATCCCCACGATACAAAGCGTGATCCCTAGTGCTAAAATCAGGCCGTTCATGCATTTTGTGTTATAGGATTTCCCACATAATATGAAATGAATTCTCTGCTTTCTACCTGAACCAAGTTGTATTTCAAAACCGGGATTACACAATAAAGCCCTTACATTTATTAGGTACCTTATGTTTCTTAGGAAAGTATACTCTATAGCTATAGTTGTGAAGCACACAGAGAGCGCAGGACAAGTTTTTCAATATATAAATAATCTGAAATCATAAAAATATAGCTAAACAAAAAATTTATAAATTAAGTTAAAAATAAAAGACTTAAAAAACTAAATAGAATTAATACGTAACATGCCAATCATAAACCACCTACATAATACCTTTCAATCTTCTATATTTAGAAGGTCTTATAATAAATTGATACACTTCACCATTGAAACTTGAAAGCTTTCTTTGTTTGGCCAATCGTCGAATTATTAAGTAGCTGTTGGTAAAATATTACCTTTCTATTCAAACCACTCTTAAATTAACTAATAATATGAATATTCAGCGTTCGTAATGATCAATGTTGAAAGTGATACTTAACGGAGTAAAAATGAGATAATGTCGTCACTGTACCATGTCATTCCATTGGTCACGCTGAAGCGGTTAAAGGAATGTTTGTATATATCTATTAAAAATAATAAAAATCGTAGTGTAATTATAGTATATATAAAGCGGAAAAGTATTACTTTACGTAGATTTAAAATTGTTTTTTTAACTTTAAGGGACAGAGTATTCAAAGTTGGATCAGTGACTAGGAATATACTTGTACAATGTCCCCATTAGTTTTTGTCTCCTTGTTTCGATTATAGTCGATAAATTAGAAGACAAAGCCAGAAGACCTAAAACAAGCATAAGTAAAACATAATATTCCTGTTATCAATAAATACTTAGTTTTATAATCATTAGTATTCCTCACCACAAAAATATTCAGGCGTCAGCAATGTTTATTCAATTACTTTGTCAACAGACGACGGCTGGGCTTTGCTTTAACTTTATAGACTTAGAGAAATTAGATCAGCATCTAGCTTGTCTGCAGTACAAAAACAAAATACGTGTGCCTTCAAAACTGTCAGTATTTTACTTTAGTTTTTTGTTTACATTTCATTTTTATTTAATTTAATAATTTAGTTTCAGTATGAAATATGTGAGTTAAATATTAAATAAACAAAAAAGGCGTTGTTATAATTTATCGAAATAAATCAAAAGAATTAAAAGGTCAACAATTAAGTCGCCACATCAGATGACTCAGTAGTAGTGATGATCCTTTTTATGAATTCGATGAGTCAGCGCAATCTAGAATGTCTAATTAGACTTAAATTGCAATTAAAGATGATTATCTATTGAAAATGAAATTCGTGTATTTGATTCTAATCTTTTATCTAATAGTATTTATAATTTTCGTAATATTCTTTATTCAAGTGCTTGCATAGATTAACTTTTTATTAATTTCTATAATGTATCTTTATTTTAAATTTCCATTTAACATAGATAAACATACACACCCACTGTTATGTAAATAAGACACTAATATACTAATGTGTATTACTATTTTAAAATTAATCGCTTACCTAAGAACGTAAAAATTGTAGTACAACGTTTAACTTACTTCGTGCTCTTGCTTAATGAAAGACCCTTAAGATTTTTCACACAGGTTTTCAACCTCTTAAAAACTCTAGTTTCCGCTAAGATTTATTTCTAAAATAAACTAAGTATAAGACCACTTATATTTTAAATAAATACTCCTCACACATTCACACAACGCCATCTAGTCCCAAACTAAGCAGAGCTTGTACTATTGGTACCAACTACACAACGGGTAAACATACATAAATACTTTTTTTTTGTAAATACATACATATTATACATACTAAACACCCAGACCAATGCAAACAATCATTTTCATGCACACAAACATTTGCATTGAGCGGGAATCGGACCCGAGACCTCTGCGTAGCAGTCATGTTATAGGTACAACCACTACGCCACAGAGGTCGTTTTATCATTTGTTTTAAGAAAAATAAAGATTTCCTTTAATATTTTTATTTATTTCAAGAGGTAACACTAAACTAAGTTTTAGTCGTAAGTTAAAATATAGTAATCTATTCGTTTATGTCAAAATAACATTAACCCCAAGAAGCACGTAGTTTTATAACCTGCAACAGTATATTACTGACGTTGTGGAGCGGCCAAAAATATAAGTAGAATTTGTGAGGAAACTACTCTCTTCATATATCATGTTGTCTTACTAAAATATAATTCAAGGTAACCTAGAAATGAAAAGCGTAAGCTTTAAGAGGCATCTTTCTTATTTATCTAAAAAGAGTACTTACTCCGTTTAGGAATACTTAAATGAAAATGTTATAATTTAAAAAATACGAGTAGTTACTTAAGTTGGTAAAGTTTTCGAGAGCTGCTGAAGTTGGAATCGACGTGTGACCTCCTACTCGAAGTTGAACTTACCCAGCTGGACTAACTGTCCCAGGTAAATATTATACTCGTCGACAACTTCGAGTGTAGAGCCTCCAACCGTGATTTGAGTAGGTGCTACGTGGCTATTTGCAATGATCTTGTCATCGGCAAACCTTTAAATTATATACTTAAAATGAAAAAAAAAAAAAAAAATTAAAACTTCTGACGTACTAAGATAAACGGTTTTAAAAGATAAAAACCGAAAACAGAATGTATGATATATATTATTGTTTTCTAATATTATTTCTTTAGAATCAAATGACTGAATGTTGAATCGATAGTACGGTTGGAAAAATAACATCGTTAAAATTCTCCATATTACCATTTTTATTAGAAAACAAACTTACGTAGAATATGAGATAGAACGTGAAATATATTAGGTGACGTTCACGACAGCATTTGTCACCCTTAGACCCTTGGCATTTGTGAAATTGTGCTCATATTGTAAGGGCTAATCCTTGGTGAAAATTCGTCAGTTTCTAACGTTGCCCTTATCGAGTCGACCCTCGCGTTCGCTTTTCGTACACATTATTTTTGTCATACTATAAGTTTATAACAAAGTTAAGGTTTCCCGGAAAACTGTGCAATAAAATTTTCCTCTTTTGACTATAACTTTCCTTATAAAATAGGCACGTAAGTGCTTTGTGTGTCTTGTTTATGGATATACTTCATATTGTTTCTTATTTTGTGTAGTGTATGAATATGTTATATATTTCCGTAGTAAATATGTCCTGTGCTTCATTAGTAATATTTTTTTGTATAACAGTATAACAATACGACCGAAACAAAACCAATAAATGTCTTACTTCAATTTCCCCTTCTTTCTTAGATTTTATGGCCAATGAAATTTTACTGCTGGCAGTCACACATTTAGTCTACATAGCTACCGCTTCAGTTGTAATTTGAAAAACGAATTACAATTTAAAAAAAGTTACTTAATTATGGTTAAATAAAAAAAAAAGATTGATGACAAGAAAATTAAATATTTAAACCTCACTCACTCAAGAAATCAATTTCACTTTAGAGCAGTGTTTTTACGTCATTCTGAAGGAGCACCAAAACAATAGATTGCTCTCAGTACCGTTTATTGATTTGCGTAGGTAAATAAATAGTATCTTATACATCGGAATCTTGGTTGGGTAGCTGTTAAGCTTCACTGATTTTTATTTGATACCTATCATTGTTGCCGACCTTTTATCATTGACCCAAAATAGAATTGATCTTGTTTTCTATTCACATTTTTAGTTTCTATAATAAATATTTAACCCTTTCACAGTGCCGCTAGCAGACACAATAGTAAAACAATGCACATGTACCACATATGGTTCAGTGGACTGGGAACGTGTTAAAGCTACAATTTTCCAGTTATTGCTATTTTCTCATTAGTATAGCTAAGCCAAAGTTCTCTATAATTTAGTTTTTTTCATATGCGGATGATATAGTTTTCTTTTTTTTGTACAATTGCTTGGATGTGTTCATGATTTACTGCTAATAAATGGCTATGCAAGAACCTTCATTTGTTAAGTATCGTCATTTTACTTTACAGCAATGTTTTAGCGATATTGAGAAGGAACAACAAAACAATAGATTGCTCTCTATACCGTTTATTGATTTGCGTAGGTAAATAAATAGTATCTTATACATTGGAATCTTTGTTGGGTAGCTGTTAAGCTTCACTGATCTTTATTTGACCCGAAATACAAGTGATCTTGTTTCTCGCATTCTCAGTTTGTATATCATGTATTTTACAGTACTTCTTATTTCCTCGTTAATACGAGTATAACTAACTCGACGTACACTAGGTATATAGCAGTTTTTTAAATTGTTTTTATATGCGGATGATACAGTTTCCTTTTTTTCGTAGACATGGATGGAAGATGTGTTTTCAGAATTAACTGCCAATAAAATGGCTATGTAGAAAACTTCGTCCTTTAAATATTAGTAATTTTATTTTATAACAACGTTTAAGTGATATTGTGAAGTAGCAACAAAACAATAGATTGCTTTCAGTCCCGTTTATTGATTGGCGTAGGTAAATAAATAGTATCTATACATCCGGATCTTTGTTGGGTAGCTGTTAAGCTTCACTGATTTTTATTTGATATGTATCGTTGTTGCCGACCTTTTGTCATTGACCCGAAATACAATGGATCTTGTTATTTGTTCACATTTTCAGTTTGTATATTATGCAAAGATACGATTTTTTGGAAATTGTTGTTACCTTATTAATAAAGCCATACCTAAACTGACGCACTACTCAACTCAGATTGAGAGATATAATTTTATCAGAACTCAGATAGTTTTTTGTACTTATGCAAATATACATTATCCGTATATTTTATACTCACCTACATTGGCCGTAGTTGAATAAGAGATAAATAATTTAAACTAATTATGATGCCAGACAAAAAGTTAATTATTATTTAGCATCAAATGTGGTTTCGTAATCTTTAGTACCTAATATCCAGTACTTAAAAGTAACTAACACTAAAATTTATTTTTACTATCAAACATGGCCTAATTCAAGCCACAGCTTTCTTTGCGCGCTATTAGCTGCGACCTCGATTCCTGTTTTAATTTCGGCAAAACCCAGCTCACTGAATCTTAGGTAAGTCATGTAAGCCGCGACGTCCCGGGATAGTCTTTAGATAACGAGCGAAGTTCCAGCTAAAGATCTTGTAAACGTTCCTTTGCCGCAACCAGAATTCGTAATTCAAGTTCCCTTTCGCAAGGACCCATAAAAATAATGTTTTATACAAGATGTTGATAAGCTTTCGTCTTTGCCAAGTTGTTTATTGCTATAGATAGAATTGATGTTTTATTTATAGTCTTTGGAGTAACAAAGAAGGATTTTGTTTATTTAGGAAATAAAGATGAATAAACGATTTGTTTTCGTTTTAAATTGGTGAGATTTAATGATACTGTTCGCTGTTACTAGTTTCATTGCCTTGATTTTATTGAAGTGAACATATTTTCTTTATTTTTCTATTTCATGGTGTCAATTTTGATGTGACGTACTTGAATGATATATTTAAAGTACTTTATGTGCTACATTAACACACAGTAAAACATAATTTCAAGAAACGGATTATAAGTAGGTGACTTTTCCAAATACTATTTCGGGCCACCCTTGTAGAATAATCAACTTGGTAACATACCATACTTTTTTTACCTTTTTCTACTTACATAACAAACGAATGCTTCGAAATGATAATATTATGTACTTATTAGACAAAGGTGATTATTACCCTTACCGACTCGTAGTCACACCAAGCTTGTCACACCAGTGTGACAGTAACATTAATATTTTTCTTGTTTGTCACACTACTGATTTACACCTCAAACTTAATGTAGAAAACTGGGTTAACCATCAATCCAACCAATAACAATTTAAGCGAAACCACCGTCCCCAAAATACATAAAACAGTTTTATTTTATTAAAACTTTTATGTTGACGGTACAACATTACAAACGAAAAGAGCTGAAACGATGACATACATTACGAAATACGAATTCTAACCGAAAATCTAGGTGTCACTACCTCAGGTACAAGAAAAGGGACGTACTTTCCTACCATTAGCTAGGCCATAGTCACACTTACCCGCTAAAATTGCACTTACAAAGCTATTTTGGAGCAACGTAAAAGCTAATGTCTTGCAAAACGTAGTTTCCTTTTTATTTTTGCCGATATGTGAATTTGATTGGAATTTAGTTAGGAAAAGAATTCTTTGAATTTGTGTTAGGGTACCTTTTTTGGTTATTTGTAGTTTAATCGTTAACTTTACAATTTTCGTGTTTCATTATAAGTTATTATTAATAACTACACGGGTATTAACACGATTAAATTGTAAAATAGAACAGAGAAGTATAACCATGTTAAAGTTTCAGCAAGTGAAACATTTTAAAAATTGTGTTAATATAATACAGATCGAAAACCATATCATTTATGAAAATGAGATCAAACCAATTAGCGGCCTACTAGACAGTGAAGAAAACCATTAAGTATGTGATGTTAGTAACGTCTCATATCCAATCAGGGGAAATGAAATGAAAGCAAAATCAGTAGACTCGAAATTCATATTATTTTATCAATGTCTTACGAGCCGAAAATAATGTTATTAAAAACAACTTTAAATTCACATTTAAACTACTAATTACATCGTTTCTTTAAAAATTTTACTGGTTTTATTAAATTTTGCAATTTGACACGATTTTGAACTTTTGGATAATCCTACCAACTTGTCCTGCGCTGTAATCCTAATAATATTATAAATGCGAAAGTTTGTGAGGATGGATGGATGGTTGGATGTTTGTTACTCTTTCGCGCAAAAACTATTGGACGGATGTGGAATACAGGTAGCTTAGGGTGTAGAACAACATTTAGGCTACCTATACCACGTGGGTGAAGCGGCGGGAATCAGCTAGTATTCCATAAGCTTGCGTAATAATAAGCCAGGTTTTCATAACAAATTTATAAGTTACATTTCGTATGCTCTCGCGATATACAAAAAGCCAACTAACCAAATGAAATATAAACCTCTAACAAAACAAACAAGTAGCCCATTATGCCGTATCATTTACTTGTACTTTGGCAAGTAGGTACCTTGCTACGGACAACTCGGGACAGTAGAGAGCCACCGCAGAATAATGAAACAGAAAAAGGGTTGAGCCTAACCCGTATCGTCGAATTAAGATAATATCTTGAATGAGCCTTACATTCGGTTACAATTTTTACAACTTTACCAAATATTTGTGATGTCAGCTGCTGATAGAGTAAGTCAATTTACTTTTTATTGAATAGAAAAAAAGAGACTTGCTTATGCAACCATCTTTAGGACTGGTTAATTTATATTGACATAAACAATCAAAGATGTGAACAGAAAAGTTATTATTAATGTTTTGTTTCTTTTTTGTTTATGTATTAATAAAAAGATTCACGTGTAAAAAGCCGTACCCTGTTAGACTCTGCAATCTTTTCAGTCCAAAACTCTTTTGCTTCAATGTCCATAGTTCTTTATGACAATCTCTTTGTTAACCTTGTTTATTCTACGAGGTATTTTGGTTTTTGGTCCTAGTGCTTCATTGTAAAATTTATCTTTTAAGAGACGTTCTAAGTTAAAAATAGTCAATTATTACAAAATTTTGCACACATTTTCTTTACAAAGACTGTGTTGTGAACTCAAGTTTAGCTTAGTAGAAACCATGACTATTAAAATATTATTGATGAAAACAACTCAACTAAGTATTCATAAATCTTAAAGACAAACGCTATTAAACTAGTGATACAAGTACAAAGACTGAAGCAGTACAGTTGCATTCTATTCGAATGATTCTGATTTCCGTCTAAATTAGATTCTAGTTTCAAGAAGTCGCGAGTTTTGAACTTTATATTAGTATTCAAACGGGAATCGTCTTAAATGTAGCAGTTGCAAGTATGTCCAAATACTGAACTATGTTATACAGTTTTGTTGACACAAAAGTTCCTTCCTCAGAATTTCTAAGTACTTAAATGTTGTTAATACTCAATGTGAATTAAAATGTGAATTCAATTCATGGCTATTGTTTTCTTTATTATCTATTGACTTGGATAATAATGATTGTAATCTATATATCTATATATATAATTATATAAAACTCAAAGGTGACTGACATAGTGATCTATCAACGCACAGCCCAAACCACTGGAGGGATCTGGCTGAAATTTGGCATGCAGATAGATATTATGACGTAGGCACCCGCTAAGAAAGGATTTTGATAAATTCCACCCCCAAGGGGATAAAATACGGGATAAAAGGTTGTATGAAACTTTGTCAATTTTAAACCGATCAGGTTGAGGTTTTGCATGCAAATAGTTACTATGATGTAGGCATCCCCTTTGAAAGGACTTTATTAAATTCAACCCCTATAGGGATAAAATAGGGAAGGAAAGTTAATTTGAAACTTTGTCAGTTTCAATCCGATCGAGCTGAGACTTTGCATGCATATAGATATTATGACGTTGACACCCCCTTAGAAAGGACTTTGATAAATTCTACCCCCAAGGGGATAAAATAGGGGATGAAAGTTAGCACGAAACTTTGTCAGTTTCAATCCGATCAGGCTAAGACTTTGCATGCATATAGATATTATGACGTTGGCACCCCCTTAGAAAGGACTTTGATAAATTCTACCCCCAAGGAGATAAAATAGGGGACGAAAGTTAGCACGAAACTTTGTCAGTTTCAATCCGATCGGGCTAAGACTTTGCATGCATATAGATATTATGACGTTGGCACCCCCTTAGAAAGGACTTTGATAAATTCTACCCCCAAGGGGATTAAATAGGTGATGAAAGTTTGTATGAAACTTTGTCAGTTTCAATACGATCGGGCTGAGACTTTGCATGCATATAGTTACTATGACGTTGGCACCCCCTTAGAAAGGACTTTGATAATTCTTCCCCCTGAGGGATTAAATAGGTGATGAAAGTTTGTATAAAACTTTGTCAGTTTCAATACGATCGGGCTGAGACTTTGCATGCATATAGTTACTATGACGTTGGCACCCCCTTAGAAAGTACTTTGATAAATTCTACCCCCAAGGGGATAAAATAGGGGATGGAAGTTAGCAAAAAACTTTGTCAGTTTCAATCCGACCGGGCTGAGACTTTGCATGCATATAGATATTATGACGTAAGCACATCCTTAGAAATGACTTTGATAAATTCTACCCCCAAGGGGATAAAATAAGGGATGAAAGTTAGCACGAAACTTTGTCAGTTTCAATCCGATCGGGCTGAGACTTTGCATGCATATAGTTACTATGACGTTGGCACTCCCTTAGAAAGGACTTTGATAAATTCTACCCCCAAGGGGATTAAATAGGTGATGATAGTTTGTATAAAACTTTGTCAGTTTCAATACGATCGGGCTGAGACTTTGCATGCATATAGTTACTATGACGTTGGTACCCCCTTAGGAAGGACTTTGATAAATTCTACCCCCAAGGGGATTAAATAGGTGATGATAGTTTGTATAAAACTTTGTCAGTTTCAATACGATCGGGCTGAGACTTTGCATGCATATTTTATTTTTATTTTATTTTTATTATTTTATTAAAAAAGGTACAGTAACAGATTACAGATTAAAATATACACATATTAACATTTAAAAAAAAAATACATAAATCTGAAATCCACTTATAACTATACACAACACTTTCAGTAAACAGTTAGACGAACACAAACATACTCAAGAGCAAAACTAACAGATAATGCAATAAGGGGAACAAAAACAAAAGGAAAAAGAAAACATAACATTAACAACTAAAATAATTAAGAAACAGTAAAAAAAAAAATCTATTACTAACAATAAAAAAAAATTAAAATTAAGAAAACTAAAGCAAATTAAAAATTAAAATATTAAAATACAAAATCTAATCAAATTTCAATTACATAAAAACTGTGGCCTGTGAGGTTTCATGTAAACGGCCTAAAGACCTTCTAAACATATTTGTATCAATATCAAAAATGTTGACCCTCGAACATATCTCATTAAACTGACGGCACATACGCGACATTGGGTTATTGTACGAAACATTGTTATTTACAGCGGGTATGTCGAACAGTTTTGGCGTGCGCACAGATCGCGTTGGCACCTTAAAGTGCAAATGATCAATAAGATGACCCTCGAGTAAGCCATTTACAATTTTGTGTAATGTAACTGAGTCGCTCATCCATCTTCTTTCCCCAAGGGATGTCATCCTAAACCGCTCAAGTCTCCCAACATATTCTTTTATTGTTCGTCTAAGACCAAACTTCACGCATAAAGCTCGAACAAATCGTCTCTGAATTGCCTCTATTCTATCTACGTGAATTCTATAAATGGGAGTCCATATAGATGAACAGTATTCAAGCAAGCTTCTAACTAAGCAATTGTATAGTGTTATTAAGGATTCCGCTTGCTTGAATGGTTTGGAAAGTCTGAGAATAAAAGACAGCATACGGTGAGCCCTGGTGCAGATGTAGTCATAATGGTGTCTGAATGACATGACAGAGTCGAACAGTACTCCCAAGTCCCGTATTACGTCGACTCTTTCCAAAGTCACACCACCAATACGATAGCTATAATCAAGACGTGTCTTTTTGTTCTTTGTAAATGATATGACCTTACACTTGCCTATATTAAGGGGCATAGAATTTAAGTCACACCAATCGACAATTGTGTCAATATCGGCCTGAAGCCTCATACAGTCTTGAAGATCGTTAATACGACGGAAAACTTTCAAATCATCTGCATAAGCCAAACAATTGCTGTTTATTATGTTTAATAGGTCATTTATAAATACAAGAAACAAAAGCGGTCCCAAATTCGACCCCTGAGGCACTCCAGATGTAGCCAAGAAAGGCACCGACTCATACCCACTAAGTGCAACCAACTGTGTTCGGTTAAGAAGGTACGACGATAACCACCTGTACAAATTTCCTTGAATGCCAAAGTGTTGAACCTTGGCAAGTAGCTTATAGTGATCCACACGATCAAATGCCTTTGAAAAGTCCGTATAAATAGAATCGACCTGTTTTTTTTCATTGAATGAATCACATAGAAAACCCGAATAGCACAACAAATTGCTATTTGTCGACCTGCCAGCCATAAAGCCATATAGTTACTATGACGTTGGTACCCCCTTAGGAAGGACTTTGATAAATTCTACCCCCAAGGGGCTAAAATAGGGGATGAAAGGTAGCACAAAACTTTATCAGTTTCAATACGATCGGACTGAGACTTTGCATGCATATAGATATTATGACGTTGGCACCCCCTTAGGAAGGACTTTGATAAATTTTACCACCAAGGGGATTAAATAGGTGATGAAAGTTTGTATGAAACTTTGTCAGTTTCAATACGATCGGGCTGAGACTTTGCATGCATATAGTTACTATGACGTTGGCACCCCCTTAGAAAGGACTTTGATAAATTCTACCCCCAAGGGGATAAAATAGGGGATGAAAGTTAGCACGAAACTTTGTCAGTTTCAATCCGACCGGGCTGAGACTTTGCATGCATATAGATATTATGACGTTGGCACATCCTTAGAAAGGACTTTGGTAAATTCTACCCCCAAGGGGATAAAATAGGTTATGAAAGTTAGTATGAAACTTTGTCAGTTTTAATACGATCGGGCTGAGACTTTGCATGCATAGAGTTACTATGACGTTGGTACCCCCTTAGAAAGGACTTTGATAAATTCTACCCCCAAGGGGATAAAATAGGGGATCACAGTTAGTATGAAACTTAGCTTCTCTCATGGACTGCATGTTTTATGTTGCTTGCTCACGAGTGATTTCTCTCAATAGCGTAATAGTTTTAGCGCTTAATGACAGATTAATTATTAAGAATATGTGGACAAAGAAGTTTAGTAGGCCCCTTATTTTTACACACGCTAAACAAAAAATAAGCCTAATTAATCATAATACTTCTGAACGCGAGCGAAGCCGCGGGCAACAGCTAGTTTGAATATATAATTAATTTAACATTTTTTAATAATTGGTTTAATTGGCATACCTACTTATTGATTATTGTAAGGTTTTTGTGTCTTGGAACTATGGACTTGTTACATCTATAATATAAAAATGAATCGCAAAATGTGTTGGTAAGCGCATAACTCAACAACGCCTGGACCAATTTGGCCAAATCTTTTTTTAAAATGTTTGTTGAAGTTCAAGGATGGTTTTTCGGCTAGAAAAATTTGAATTATTTCTGGAAAAACCCTAAAAATAGCCCTTTTCTTTTTCCCATACAAATGATTTCTAACTAAAACGTAGTCAATTTGAGCTTTATTGCTATGGTATAAAGTTCATATTAAATTACAAGCACTCACACAGTGTTGTCTAAGCAATGTAGGTGTGTTCCTAACGTCAAAGATCATATCTACCAAAACAATGTGCGTGTGTGCGTTGGAGCACAGAACACATTGTTGGAGGAGTTTAATCTCGCGTTTCTTTTGTATTAGTTTCGGCACGCGAGATAAAATGCATCAGTTTCCACGTCATTACATCAGTCAAACAAAAATCGCGTTACCAACAGTGTTTTATTATTTTTAATATACAAATTTTAAATAAATAAAACAATTCGTACGGCTTAAAAGGATTTGACTTCAAGTCATATCAAATTTAAAAAAAAAAAAAGTTGTCTGTTACCTAATCTACTGAGTTTGCTTTTGTCAACTGATACACGAAACTACCAATGTGTTGTTATTGGTTCTATGAACTCGGTTTGCTCACACTGTAAGTAACAAATGATGAAACTGGAGGGATTTACTTCTTAGATGCACCTGGTGGTACAGGAAAAACTTTTTTGATTTCATTAATATTAGTAACAATTCGCTCACAAAATAAAATTGCACTTGCACTCGCTTCGTCGGGAATCGCAGCAACTTTGCTTGAAGGTGGTCGAACAGCATATTCAGCACTAAAATTGCCATTAAATATGCAAAGCAATGAAGCGAGTTCTTCGAAACGTTGCAGGTTGGAGTTTCAACTCCAACCTGCAACGTTTCGAAGAACTCTGCAATGGCAAAGGTTTTGCAGCAATGTAAATTGATTGTTTGGGGTGAATGCACGATGGCACATAAAAAATCTTTGGAGGCTTTAGACAGAACCTTAAAAGATCTACGGAGCAATAATAACCGATTTGGTGGTGCAATGATTTTATTAGCAGGAGATTTTCGTCAAACATTGCCAGTGATTCCACGATCAACGCCAGCTGATGAACTCAATGCATGTCTAAAGTCCTCCAATTTGTGGAAACATGTCGAAGTACTTCATTTAAGCAAGAATATGCGTGTCGAGTTGCAAAATGACCAATCTGGAAACATATTCTCTAAACAACTCATTGACATTGGTAATGGCAAATTTCCTATAGACATGTTGACTGGCTGCATTAACTTTCCTCAAAGTTTTTGTCAGTTAACTCGATCAAAAGATGAACTTATTCAGAAGGTTTCTCAAAATTACAGAAACCATGATTGGTTGAGCGAACGAGCTATACTGGCTGCAAAAAACATAGATGTAAATGAATTAAATTTCAAAATTCAAGAACAAATTACAGGCGAATTGAGGATATATAAATCAGTTGATTCGGCTACTAATCAAGATGATGTAGTCAACTATCCACCGGAATTTTTAAACTCGCTGGATTTGCCAGGATTGCCACCTCACAATCTTCAATTAAAGGTTGGATCGGTAGTTATAATGTTGCGAAATATCAACCAACCGCGTCTTTGCAACGGTAAAAAAAATTACTAAACAATGTGATAGAAGCAACTATACTCAAAGGAAAGTATAAAGGAGAAGATGTTCTCATACCGCGCATCCCAATGATTCCGACTGATGTGCCATTTGAGTTTAAACGACTACAGTTTCCAGTGCGGCTTGCTTTTGCTATGACTATAAACAAGTCCCAGGGGCAATCATTAAGTGTTTGTGGTATTAATCTAGAAAACCCATGTTTCTCACATGGTCAATTGTATGTTTCCTGTTCCCGTGTTGGAAAACCATCAGATTTGTTTATCTATGCGCCAGGTAATCAAACAAAAAACATCGTATACCACAAAGCACTACAATGATAATAATAATAATTATGATTCACATGATTAACAATAAAGCGATTACTTACTTTTAAATCCTTATATACCTATGTTTTATTTAATTATTTTTTATTCACAACGCCCTATCACCAGGGTGACGGTTCTGTTCAGGAGAATTTTTTAAAATACGTAGGCACAAAAACTGCCACATTACAAATCTTTTTGACAGGACGAAGTCTGTCGGGTCAGCTAGTTTAATATATTTATATTATTCTTTTTGTAAATTTGAAATTTATAATACTGTAGGTTTATTTTGTATTGTAATCTATTTAATTTAATTTTGTTTAATAACTCCATACACTTGATAATTTGTTCTTATGACATATTTGTTCTTATGATTATTGATTGTTTAATTTTTGTTGCTTTGCTGAGTTATATTTTTATGGAGTGTTACTTGTTGTTGCATGTTAATTGGATATGTTTAGTAGATTTAGATTTTACTCTTAAGCGACTTGGATAACTCTGTAAGCTTATGCTGTATTTTTTTTAATAAATGAATAAGTAAATAAATAAATAATTATAAATGTACAATTATTGATTTCAGTTATGTGTTCTTGGTTTGTAAGCAAAGTTGAACATTGACGAAATGATCAAGCGCCAAATAAGTCTCTTTGATTAATTTAATTTAAACGAAAATAGTTTGTCTTTAAAGTTGCTATGCCCGTAGGAAACTGTGGGCTACAGAGTGATTCAAGTCCAACCATATTCCATTCAACCCTTTACGAAAAAAAAGGAAAATATTTGTTTTACGATGCAAAGCACCCTTTGTGGCTCTGTTAGCCGAAACTGGCTGATAATTCAGTCAAACGGAAGAATCTTTAACTTATCGAAATAATATGAGAAATCACAGATATAAGCATCGCTAGTACCAAAACTCTTGCAATACTACATATAGACAGCGGACTAACTAGTATTGCTGCAAGAACGTCAAGAGTCAGAGTGTCAATACGTCGGAGTTCTGATCCGAACAGGTTTAAGATAAATTAAACAGTATGCAAAACTATGTACCGTAGTTTGTCGAACAGCAAGAGCTACAGATAAATACGTTACTGGTAAACCAGACACTCGATAACTGTTCGGTAACCATCGGAGTATATGGTACGTGACTTTTTCCGTTCAAAGACAAAAGGAGTCACTCGATGCATTTTTCACTGAAACAGATTTTACGCGAGGAAAAATTGCAAATTTTTGCAGCATATAGGCTGTCACGCGCCGTCGCCGCGGTGGTTGGAAGTTTATTCGATAGTTGATTACTTACCTCATTTTCCTTTGTGAGTTTCAAATGCATGCAATTTGCTGGATATATTTAAACTAGTAAGACTAGATGTTCGTTATAATATTTTACATTATAGGGGTTTCTTTTATATGATATTACTAGAAGCCTTGCATCGGATTATTATGCTTGACTGGATTAAAATGGAAATAGTAATTGTCTGTGAGCTCAAATATTGTTCTTCTAACATATAAAAATTTCTAATAAGTTTTGTAAGTTGGTTTCGTTTCTTCCACTAAATAATTTTGTGTCTAAACCATTACAATTTTGGATGGTTATTTCGATTTCATATCTGCTATTTTTGTTCAGTAAAGTTCAATGTTGTATGAACGAATGCTTCAACACGAGTGTATAAAGAGGTAGATTCCATACAAAGAAATTCTCCCGGTGCACATTAGCGGCTGTTCGGGGAGGCCGTATAAATGACGGCCATTTGCGAGAACGTTTATCACCTAAAGAAAAGTTCTGGCGGCGTCTGTAACTGGTGTAATTCAGATGAAATTCGAGGGTTAATCACGTTGGTCGTACATTAGTGCTTAATTTAATACGTGCGAGGGGTTTTCGGGATTTTGTTCATATAGATTATTTGTCAGTGATAATGAGATTTTCGTTCTAGCTGACCCGACAGACTTCGTTATTTATTATTATATATTATTATTTTTAATATACAAATTTTAAATAAATAAAACAATTCGTACGGCTTAAAAGGATTTGACTTCAAGTCATATCAAATTTAAAAAAAAAAAAAGTTGTCTGTTACCTAATCTACTGAGTTTGCTTTTGTCAACTGATACACGAAACTACCAATGTGTTGTTATTGGTTCTATGAACTCGGTTTGCTCACACTGTAAGTAACAAATGATGAAACTGGAGGGATTTACTTCTTAGATGCACCTGGTGGTACAGGAAAAACTTTTTTGATTTCATTAATATTAGTAACAATTCGCTCACAAAATAAAATTGCACTTGCACTCGCTTCGTCGGGAATCGCAGCAACTTTGCTTGAAGGTGGTCGAACAGCATATTCAGCACTAAAATTGCCATTAAATATGCAAAGCAATGAAGCGAGTTCTTCGAAACGTTGCAGGTTGGAGTTTCAACTCCAACCTGCAACGTTTCGAAGAACTCTGCAATGGCAAAGGTTTTGCAGCAATGTAAATTGATTGTTTGGGGTGAATGCACGATGGCACATAAAAAATCTTTGGAGGCTTTAGACAGAACCTTAAAAGATCTACGGAGCAATAATAACCGATTTGGTGGTGCAATGATTTTATTAGCAGGAGATTTTCGTCAAACATTGCCAGTGATTCCACGATCAACGCCAGCTGATGAACTCAATGCATGTCTAAAGTCCTCCAATTTGTGGAAACATGTCGAAGTACTTCATTTAAGCAAGAATATGCGTGTCGAGTTGCAAAATGACCAATCTGGAAACATATTCTCTAAACAACTCATTGACATTGGTAATGGCAAATTTCCTATAGACATGTTGACTGGCTGCATTAACTTTCCTCAAAGTTTTTGTCAGTTAACTCGATCAAAAGATGAACTTATTCAGAAGGTTTCTCAAAATTACAGAAACCATGATTGGTTGAGCGAACGAGCTATACTGGCTGCAAAAAACATAGATGTAAATGAATTAAATTTCAAAATTCAAGAACAAATTACAGGCGAATTGAGGATATATAAATCAGTTGATTCGGCTACTAATCAAGATGATGTAGTCAACTATCCACCGGAATTTTTAAACTCGCTGGATTTGCCAGGATTGCCACCTCACAATCTTCAATTAAAGGTTGGATCGGTAGTTATAATGTTGCGAAATATCAACCAACCGCGTCTTTGCAACGGTAAAAAAAATTACTAAACAATGTGATAGAAGCAACTATACTCAAAGGAAAGTATAAAGGAGAAGATGTTCTCATACCGCGCATCCCAATGATTCCGACTGATGTGCCATTTGAGTTTAAACGACTACAGTTTCCAGTGCGGCTTGCTTTTGCTATGACTATAAACAAGTCCCAGGGGCAATCATTAAGTGTTTGTGGTATTAATCTAGAAAACCCATGTTTCTCACATGGTCAATTGTATGTTTCCTGTTCCCGTGTTGGAAAACCATCAGATTTGTTTATCTATGCGCCAGGTAATCAAACAAAAAACATCGTATACCACAAAGCACTACAATGATAATAATAATAATTATGATTCACATGATTAACAATAAAGCGATTACTTACTTTTAAATCCTTATATACCTATGTTTTATTTAATTATTTTTTATTCACAACGCCCTATCACCAGGGTGACGGTTCTGTTCAGGAGAATTTTTTAAAATACGTAGGCACAAAAACTGCCACATTACAAATCTTTTTGACAGGACGAAGTCTGTCGGGTCAGCTAGTTTAATATATTTATATTATTCTTTTTGTAAATTTGAAATTTATAATACTGTAGGTTTATTTTGTATTGTAATCTATTTAATTTAATTTTGTTTAATAACTCCATACACTTGATAATTTGTTCTTATGACATATTTGTTCTTATGATTATTGATTGTTTAATTTTTGTTGCTTTGCTGAGTTATATTTTTATGGAGTGTTACTTGTTGTTGCATGTTAATTGGATATGTTTAGTAGATTTAGATTTTACTCTTAAGCGACTTGGATAACTCTGTAAGCTTATGCTGTATTTTTTTTAATAAATGAATAAGTAAATAAATAAATAATTATAAATGTACAATTATTGATTTCAGTTATGTGTTCTTGGTTTGTAAGCAAAGTTGAACATTGACGAAATGATCAAGCGCCAAATAAGTCTCTTTGATTAATTTAATTTAAACGAAAATAGTTTGTCTTTAAAGTTGCTATGCCCGTAGGAAACTGTGGGCTACAGAGTGATTCAAGTCCAACCATATTCCATTCAACCCTTTACGAAAAAAAAGGAAAATATTTGTTTTACGATGCAAAGCACCCTTTGTGGCTCTGTTAGCCGAAACTGGCTGATAATTCAGTCAAACGGAAGAATCTTTAACTTATCGAAATAATATGAGAAATCACAGATATAAGCATCGCTAGTACCAAAACTCTTGCAATACTACATATAGACAGCGGACTAACTAGTATTGCTGCAAGAACGTCAAGAGTCAGAGTGTCAATACGTCGGAGTTCTGATCCGAACAGGTTTAAGATAAATTAAACAGTATGCAAAACTATGTACCGTAGTTTGTCGAACAGCAAGAGCTACAGATAAATACGTTACTGGTAAACCAGACACTCGATAACTGTTCGGTAACCATCGGAGTATATGGTACGTGACTTTTTCCGTTCAAAGACAAAAGGAGTCACTCGATGCATTTTTCACTGAAACAGATTTTACGCGAGGAAAAATTGCAAATTTTTGCAGCATATAGGCTGTCACGCGCCGTCGCCGCGGTGGTTGGAAGTTTATTCGATAGTTGATTACTTACCTCATTTTCCTTTGTGAGTTTCAAATGCATGCAATTTGCTGGATATATTTAAACTAGTAAGACTAGATGTTCGTTATAATATTTTACATTATAGGGGTTTCTTTTATATGATATTACTAGAAGCCTTGCATCGGATTATTATGCTTGACTGGATTAAAATGGAAATAGTAATTGTCTGTGAGCTCAAATATTGTTCTTCTAACATATAAAAATTTCTAATAAGTTTTGTAAGTTGGTTTCGTTTCTTCCACTAAATAATTTTGTGTCTAAACCATTACAATTTTGGATGGTTATTTCGATTTCATATCTGCTATTTTTGTTCAGTAAAGTTCAATGTTGTATGAACGAATGCTTCAACACGAGTGTATAAAGAGGTAGATTCCATACAAAGAAATTCTCCCGGTGCACATTAGCGGCTGTTCGGGGAGGCCGTATAAATGACGGCCATTTGCGAGAACGTTTATCACCTAAAGAAAAGTTCTGGCGGCGTCTGTAACTGGTGTAATTCAGATGAAATTCGAGGGTTAATCACGTTGGTCGTACATTAGTGCTTAATTTAATACGTGCGAGGGGTTTTCGGGATTTTGTTCATATAGATTATTTGTCAGTGATAATTACACGCATCTCGTGTTGGCCATTGGATAAAGGTACGTAGTAATGTAGATTGTAGGTACATTTTTATAGACTAATAGATCTTAACAATAAACATTCACTCCCTTTTTGGACAAAAGAGATTTTACTTCTCTTTATTAAAATGAAAATTATTGGAATGTATTTATAAACTTTATTTAGTACTTTTGATGCCAAATTTAATTGACTTATGCTCAATGTTGATCTACTTTGTAAACAATGAGATATGACTTTAAATTTGTGTATTCATATATTATATACACTTATTTATATGTTTCATTTAATTTTAGAACAAATTGACATCCTTCTATTTTGATACTACAACATGACTACTACAATATGATCCTCCTAATAACTAAGTACTTAACTTACTTAACTTTAAGTTACGTAAATGTACTTAACAATAACAATCTTAAAAATATGTTTTATCTTTTCCAGAAACCCTTTTGCCCTGGCCTAATAATTGTGGTATCGAAGACCAAATTCCCGACCTACTATTTTGCATGCCGTCCCAAACACTTAATCGCACAGATGAAATAGCACTGAGCGACTCTTTTCCTGGCAAAACAAAGTCTGCTATTATGATTACTGCTAAAATAAATACGAAAGTATATGATGCTATTACATTTTAATATATACTGACTGTCCGCTGATACAGCGTTCCTCGCAAAACAGCGAGTAAAATTTGCAATATTTCCTCTGCAAATTTCAATTTACGCCGATAGAGTTTTAGCTATAAGCTGGTGTCTTCTCATCTGTGAAAAAAGTCACGTTTTATGTACATTGAACGTCTTCTAAAAGAATAATAGTCTCATAACATAGGTGATCGTAATCTCAAATTATGCGTTAAATCTAAACATATATCTACTGACTTACATAGGCAAAAAAATCACGTAGGTTACCTACCCTATCTCATCTTCATAACTTTTACACTATTGCGTTTCATTGTTATCAATTAGATATGTATGGGAGATTAATGCACATGCTACTTAAATTTATTTCATTTGACGTTTCGGCACAGGTTGCACTGACTGTGTTGATTCAAAACGTCAAGCAAAATAAAGGTAAGTAGCATACCCCCCAATCTCCCGTTCGTAATACCTATCTCATCTTTGTTCTAAATCGTTTTCATGTTCGCGTTAATTTGCTGCGAGCACAAAAATGTTTGATTGCTAAATGGATTTTGATTACGGTTGGACATTCCAAATTATTGGCTGGTTTTTGTTTCGTTCAAATTTTAGGATGACGTCATTCGTTACGCTTCCCTTTCAGAATTGATCGCATGACGCTTTTTCATTTTATATGCTGTTATTTGACCAAACGTTTTCACAGAAATTTTAGTGATAAATCGTCCATGAGATCTAGATTTTACGATGTTTTCAGAGTAAGCGTAATATTGGTGACACATTTTTTGCTGTACAAAATGTTTACGTATTATTTATTGTATATTGCCATTTATTTATTGTTGCATTTATTTAAAACATGACTACTGTGCAGTTGTCTCGGTTTCAATTCGCGTTCAATTCTATTTTTTAGGTGCAAGAACATGATCGTTTGCATAGGTCTGGGAGTATGAAGTATAATATTTATGTATTTGTTTACATTAGAAATGTGTCGCAGGGAAATGAGGAAACCAGTGATTTCACGAAATCACTAGGGATATCACGAAATCCCGGTATACCACTTATGATAATTCTTTGTTCGATCTTCAAACTTATTGCCTTGATATTGGATGCTCTTTGTGTCCGTTAAATTGATGATTGCAAAGTTCCCGCCTAGTGCGTGAGTTGTCTTCTTAAACAAATGAACAAAGACACTCGTTTTATTTCACTAATTAGTTTTTTCAATTATTACTCTAATCGTATTGTGGAGGTCGCGGTGACGTAACAGCACCACGCCTCCAACGAAAAGGGAGGATCCTCCGACCAGGCGAAGGTGATCGCGCCTGGCGGGCCAACTGCCCAACAGTTGTTCGTTGGACGTTGTATATATGCGGAATCGCTGTGCGGATGTTGATATCGCGATTCAGGATGTAGTGTAGGTGTTCGCTTGAGTTGTCGGTAGATGACGCTACACCACTCCCCCCGGAAGACCGGAGGTCGAACTTGCTGATGTGACTTCTTGTGGAGCTGATGCCAGAGTCCCAGTGAGTCGGAACTGAAATGCCAGTCCAGTGGGTCGGACTGCGGTGTCCACCTTCCCCATTTTCCCCAGTGAGTCGGGGCGTATCCAGTGAGTCGGATGATGGGTGATGAGGTCGCAGGCTTCCCCAGGCTTGTCATGACGGCGAGCATATAGAGTAGTCCTGTTCAGACCGAAGGTGCTGGTGCGCTCCGAGAAGGTTGGTTTCATCACGTCGGGGTCACCACTGTGGAGGTCGCGGTGACGTAACAGCACCACGCCTCCAATGAAAAGGGAGGATCCTCCGACCAGGCGAAGGTGATCGCGCCTGGCGGGCCAACTGCATATATACAACGTCCAACAGTTGTTCGTTGGACGTTGTATATATGCGGAATCGCTGTGCGAATGTTGATATCGCGATTCAGGATGTAGTGTAGGTGTTCGCTTGAGTTGTTGGTAGATGACGCTACAGTATCATAGCAATATACACAAAACTTAACATTAGAACTCAACACAGTCATTTGTAAAATGAATATCGATAAATAAAATGTCAATGTAACCTACACGCCTACACGTTATGTAATGATAGACAACATTGATACAAACTTTTCTTTGAAACAAGTTACTCGTTCTGATTGGTTGACTATTAGTTGTTGTGACGACTATATGACATCTTAGTACAAAAAGTTTTGTAACTTTTGTTGATGTATACCTTCTTTTCTAACTACTATTCTGAGAAATGTAATCTACTTAATACATATTTTGTAAAGGTAGAGTCATCTATTTATTGAGCTAATCGTTGAGGAAAAGTACCCAACAGTTAACACGAAGACGACGAGTATTTGGGCAATATTATAGCGAAGAGGAGAATCCCGCAACACTTTAAAATATTCATACATTTTAATAACGAATTAAAGTTTATTTTTCCATGCTTGTACGCAGATTAAACGTTCAAACACCGAGATCCTTTCATATACCTACTTACAAAATGTCCACTGGGAATGTTCGAGCTCGCGGCATTCGTCATAAAATAGGCGGCTGGCAGCTCGCTTCTGCCGTGCAGGAATGTCGCGGTATGTTTGGACATACCTATTCGTAAAAATTATAAAATGACAAGATACCTTGCCTTCTTTTCTGTTTCAAACTCGCGATACAAAAAAAAATTAAGTACCTACTAATGTATTACCAAAAAAAATAGAAATATTGCATCGACTAATGCCAGCTAAAATAGTATTATGATATCGATAAAATTTACGACCAGATAGCGTAATAATTAGAAAGTACCTATGTGCTTGCCACCCCAGTCATTATCATAATCACAACAGCTCATTATTGTCCCACTGTAAGGTGTCAATTGTCAATGTTAGACGCCGCTAGTAGTGTTAGAAACTACGGCAAAGGTTTACAGGAAAGTTAAACAACTAACAACATAGGGTTGTCTATAAATGACCACATGACAAAACACCCTATGGATGAGCCAATGTGTGGAAATTGATTTATATTTCATTTATCTGTAATTTAATATAGTTTCATTCAAAAGCAAATTAGCAAATTAATTTCAATCCCAACATAGACAGTTTAAGGCTAAATTTCCTAGAAAGCGTTGTTTAGTTGAAGTGAAATGAATTAACGGCACTTTGATTCTACGCAAAGCAATTGGCTCCCGGATTACAAGGCAAGAACTCGTGGGCTAGCGGTCAAAGACGTCTGAGCCGTTTACTAAGAGGTCGGGTTTAATTCTGTCTCAAGGCTTTATAAATTTCATTGTTTTTCGATTTATTTATAGGTCCAACCTAAACTTTATAGGTTATTTTATGTGTTTAAATAAATGATTACCTCTTATGTGTTGTATCCAGACAGCAAAATATTTATTTTATGTGATTTTGATGAGATCTTGGGATTCCTTATAGTGAATGGTTCTGTAAAGTTCATGCTTTTAGAACTTTACTGCGAGCTGAACATTCAAGTTTTATTTTCTTTAAAAAAATCTCCTATGCTCTAGAAATCAGGCTCTTATTTGCAAGAACTCTTAAAAACAAGAACCTAACGGAAACATGCAACATCCTTGTTCAGAACAACAATTTATTGAACACGAAAACAGTTTTTCTACGAAAACTTTGAAACTTACTGAACCATTTACATGGTTACAAATTTAAACGAAATACCAAGACAGTACAGAGAATAAGGAAAATTTACATTACAAATAAAAAGAGTAAAGGAACATCCCAGACGTGAAATTACAACCTTTGGGATCGTATCATGGTTCAGTGGAGACGGCGTAAAATAATATGACCTTAGAGGGCCTATCGAACATCACGAATGGCAGGCTTATATATCAATGAGTATAGAATACACGCCTACGTGGAATCACATTTCTGTTGCTTTGAATATAAGCTTATTTTTGGGTAGAAACAAAATAGAATGTACAATACTGAGACAAAATATCATGTATAGAACTAAAGTCTAAAAAAAATCTAATTGTTTTACTATTTTTTTTACTGTGCTGAAGTAGAAGATCAATAACCAACCCACCTGATTGTAAGTGGTAACCGCCACGCTGTTTATGGACATAAGAAATGCCAGAGTACAGCTAGGACGCTGCCCACCCAATAACATAAAATATTATGTTACATAGGCCTATAATTAACTATACTTTACCCATTCACCTAAACACAGTAACATTTTAACACATTTTAACCATACCACCTAACCAATATAGTCCATTGAAAATACCAGTTACATATTAGAAACTAAACAACTTTAATAACATTTCATAATAAATAAAGGGTCCTAAAAGTGTAACTATTCTACCTCACTTTATATTATTACTGTCACCATTAAAATTACCCATCAAAAGTTATAAAACACGCAATTAATCAAAAGTTTAAGCCAACCTTAAACCAATAAAATATTTCTGATTAAGGGTCCTGTTTTAATTAACCAACAGAGTTTATTATTAAATATTCCTAGAATAGAGATAATAATTTATTGTGTATACGTTGGGGTGACGAACCAGACGAACGAAGAATTATGTCGTAATAATGTAATGTTAATGTAATGCAATGTTCACTGTGTTAGAAATAATTAATGTACATTAGTTCTTCGTGAAGAAAGATGTTAATAAAAAAGCTGAGCTGATGTGATTCTAGTAGGTTAGGTTTCTGCGAGTAGAAGTCTTGTTTTTGCAGGGTTAATATTGACTTCTTTTTTATTGATTATAGCCTAAGCAAGAGGTCTCGGGTTCGCTTAGTAAGATAACAAATGTTTGTTGGCTATGTCTAGGTTCTTTCTATGTATTTAGTGTTACAAAAGAGAAGTAGTACCCGTTGTGTTATACCCATAGTAACTTCATTCCAAAACCTGATATTATAGTTACCAGACGCTTCAACCCTGCTCCCCGCCAATTAACGCCTTTGTCGACCAGTTTTGCTCAAAGGTTTTTCTGCTTTCTAGGTGGCTACCTCTACAATCATCTTAATAAATATCTGGACATTTACGCACTTACTAAATTCCAAGCAAAAAAGAAAATTATAGACTTCCTCCTTACTCTTGACTACGACAAGACTGAAGCCCTCTTAAAACCCCTTAAATAAAGCTAAATTTAGGTAGACCATTCATTATACATCCCAGCAAACGCACAAACACACGCAGGCACACACAGACACACACACCCACACACACACACACACACACACACACACACCACACACCCTATACTCTCATACAGACACACACCCATACACATAAGCACGCGCAGCAACACACACGCCTTTTTTTTATTTATGATTTCTATTGGATTTTCTTTATGTAAAAATACAAACAAATCCAGAGCATACTTTAACTGTCCGAAGGGGAGACCTGATGTCCTGAAATACAGGTTTGCGCCCCGTTTAGGCATCAGTCTCCCGCAATTTTTCTGTAACTCTTTATGCTAAGATATATACTAAGTAAGGAAAAAAAAAAATTGTGAGAGATTCAATAAACATTATTATTATTATAGTATAATGTGTGTACCGCTACTGCCAGTCCCTTCGTTGTAACGTCCATTGTAATGTTTGCAGGCTGTTATGATGAATGAAAACAATCTCAAAGGCCAGTATTTTTTCATTTTACAGATATACGGCATAAAGTGTGCGAAATAAATGAATGATAACGCACAATGTTTTTCGTTTGTCGCTGTGAACGTAGACAGGCGTGTAGCATCAAGCTATGTTTGATCCCATTCAAGTGAGCGCCGGATTGAAAGCTTTACACGAAGCGTTATTCTGCCTCTACGGAATTTCTCTCGGGATGAATCTATTTTGAAATAGATGGCTTTAACAACGTACTGCTTCACATTGCTACGTTTGCTACTGTTTTGTTGTAGTTAGTGTAAAAGTGATTTTGATGCGAATATTGGCAGTCTTCATTGATTCTAAAAAATATTGTAAATTTATGTCATTTTTGGTTGGTATGATCATGACGTGATGATCAGTCAATTGACGTCCATTGCAGGACATAGGCCTTCTTCAAATAAACCAATTTCTTATAAGTGTTATTTGTTTTTAAAATATTTATTTAACAAAACAAAATTATGTTGCAAAATCATCCGCAAAGCCTAATTAAAATTCTCTAACAATTAACGTTTGAAAAGATTACTTATTAATATAACAAATGTATACTAAGTCAAATACATGTTATTCATTCCAAGCGAACCAGTAAATAGTTGTTGTTTAGTCTGAAATCAATATAGTTGACAATTCAGATCTCGGCTTGTGTGATTCAATTATCAACTCCCTGTGTATGTCTCGTACATACATACACTACACCCAAGTAGACAACGCTTACAATGGAGTAGAATGATACTCTGATTGCAACTAAGTTCGCATTGGTAATTCTATTTGTCCGAATGAATAATAATAGGTATTTAGCTATGAAATTGCCGTTTTGTATGAAGATTTTATCAGAAGTTAGATTTTTCATACTATCGTTTTCTTAAATTTTTCAATAATTATTAAACATAATAGAATGAAATTAGTTATAAGTAATAGCTCATATTAAGCTAACTATTGTATTAAAAAAACAAAGAAAAAATTTATCAGGAAAGAAGTTACAATAAATTGTAACTTCTTCTCTGATACATTTTTTCTTTGTTTAATTATTAAACAAATGGGGAAATCCGCTGTTTAAATTGGACCCATGTTCACAGGCTTATTAATAACACAAATAATAATTATTTTTATTTATTATCTAATGTTAGATGTTGGTAATATCCAATATTTCCTAAATAACAAAAAATATTTAAACAATATATTATTATGTTTTAAAAGAATATAGAGTCTAAAGACTGCGCAGAAATAAAACGGCAATTTTATACATAGGGAAAGACCAATTATTTTCATGTTAAAAAACTGAACCATAATATACAGACTGATTATATGTTACGAAATTACGTTTAGTTAGTTAAAATACTAATATTCAGCACACTTACTCAACATCACATACTCGCAGTCCTAAACCATCTAGTAGTATAACCATTATGCCGCAAAGATCGTCATAAATATAATAATTATTTTTATAATAATTTCAATTCCTTTATTTTGAGATAGAAACTTAATTAAGGAACCAGTTATAACTATTAGATGAATAATTTTTCTAGAGTCAGTTAAAAATAGTCCTTACCTATACATTTAGTTCAGTTTCTTATTTTGCATTTTAGACATTTTGGGCTGATAAAATAATACTACTCACCTCAATACTTTTAATTAGCCGGAATAAACAGAGTGTACGTTGATACGTTATACTATACTGGTCAAAACTGTTTAATTATTTTAAGTCTGTCGTAAAGAAAACACCTGTTTGATATATTTTTAATTAACTTTTATATTTAAAAGCAGTAACACACTTCTAATGTATGGCTGTAATATTGTTAAGCCCGTTGAGTAAAAACTGGTTTGCACATAGATGAGGTAAGTAGATCTAGGTGAGAAATGAGGTAGGTAGGTTAAAAAAAACATTGCTTTGATTATAATATAAGAAAGTAATACCCATTTATGCCTGTAAGGAACTTAGTACAATGACACTCAATAGTCTCTGCCTAATCCCATTGGAATAAGAAGTGAGTTTATTTATGTACCAGTATTATACATACTGTATGTATGCAATATTTATTCAACACACCTATAAAACTTAATGCATATTTACACTCAATAAGTATCATAGAAAGCTACTTTATTTTGATACCATTTACTTAAGTAAAGGGTACTTATATGCCTCTTTAACATTTTATGTTAGTACAACTAAACGGTTACGATACTATCTTACGATGTTATCGACACTTCAAATTGATCTGCGATGTTTTGTATACATGAACATAAGTTTGCTGTTTCATAGGTTCGGTTAAAGTATTCAATAAGTTGAAGGTGCTTTGTTATTCTATACAGGCCTAGCCTAGTAACCTATTTGCAGTTAAGCATTGTAGGGTTGTTTCTCGGGCTCCATTGTACCTTTTCCTGAAACTTCACAGGTCGATCTTTTAAGAGGTCACGCTGTGGATCCTGGCTTACAGAAGACACAGTTTTGGAAAAGTAGTTGAGATTAGGTTCATATTAACAACTTTGTCGTCACCGCTTTGGCCAGAGTTCCACGGGGATAGCGAATTATTTTTTGATTACCATGCGTAGTCTTTATTCATTACTGGACAGTATTGACACTTTTCATCTAGGCCCATACGATCATCATATTGCTTTATCTGGTTTTTGGTTTGCCCCGAAATATAGGAATATATAGTAAAATAGAATTGACTGTAATTTTTCGATCTAAAGTTTTTATTATGTTGAATTAAAATATAATTTGATCAAAAAACTCTCAAAATGTATACTGCAAAATATTGCCAAAAAAAATTGTTGTTTTTTAACAAGAAACAAGTAAAAAAAAACAATTTTACTAGTTTTCTGTACCAATCATGATAAAAAAAGATTCGATAGAATAGTGTTGTGTGTTACTGGCAATAAAAAATAAGATACAGCACCCATGAGAGTAATGTTTTTGGTTGTAAATCGATCGCTAGAACATGTTTAAATTTTGAAACATTTATTTACGAAACATAATTATACACTCGAGAGCAAAAGTTCCGGGTCACTAGCATTTACTTCAATATCTTGAAAACGAATAAAGCTATCGTATTGAAATAAATTGAACTTTATAGACAATTTAATAATCTTTCATTAAACATATAAAAACTTATTGATTGGCGGTAAGTAATGGCATTAAAAAAGTTATAAAAAAAAAGATCCATTTTTTTAAAATCAGAACTTCTAATTTTCACTACTGTTTTTGCTTTTGTTTTTGTTCTGTCATAAAATGTATTTATAAGGAGTCATCCAGGTATCCAATAGTCATTATTAAAGTGGTAATTATGTCACTCACACCTGAGGAATGTACGAGAATCCTCACGATCCTGGAAAATGGGAGCAGTCAGCGAGAAACAGCAAGAATAGTCGGTGTATCGTTGTCTACAGTTCAGCGTGTTCGCCAGCGGTTTCTAGAAACTGGTTTGAACCTACGCAGACCAACAACAGGCAGACCCAGGTGTACGACGGCACGGGAAGATCGATATTTAGTGAACTCTATGCTACGAAATCGGTTTCTTACGGGAACAGCACTGACTCATCATTTTTTAGGACTTGGTGGAAGCAGCCCTTCTGCTTGGACTGTAAGACGGCGACTTGCTGAAGGTAATTTGAAACCATTTAGACCCGCAAATGGTCCGAAACTCGAGAGACACCATCGTATAGCAAGACGAATTTATGCACGCGAACACTCGAATTGGACGATTGAAAATTGGTCAAATGTCATATTCTCGGACGAATCAAAATTTATGCTGTATACACACGACGGAAGGGCAAAGGTGTACAGAAGACCAGGAGAAAGATTTATGCAAGCCTGTATTGAAGAAAAGGTGTCATACGGTGGTGGTTCGGTACTCGTGTGGGCTGGAATTTCTGCGGAAAGCCGAACAGAGCTTGTACTGATCGAAAACGGTACTCTTAATGGCGTAAGATACGTGGATGAAATCCTCAACGAGCACGTCGGTCCATTTATGGCAAGACTTGGTGAGAATGCCATCTTTATGCAGGATAACGTCCGTCCCCACACTGCTCGTGTAGTGCAAGACTACCTTGATGAGGTGAATATTCGTCCCATGGTGTGGCCAGCACGTAGCCCCGACCTCAACCCAATCGAGCACGCCTGGGACGAGCTCGGACGACGGGTAAGACAACAAGATCCTCCTTTAATTACGCTTAGTGACTTGAAACATGCATTGGTAGAGGAAAGGGAGAACATTCCCCAACAGTGTTTCAGAAACTTGGTGTACAGCATGCCAAATCGCATTGCAGCAGTCCAGACAGCACGTGATACCAAGTACTAAACCGTGTTAAAACTACTTGTAAATATAAAAAATTCAATATTTTCAGTTTTGGTTTTACAAGCAAAATGACGCCATTTTTAATTTGTCCTTTAAACATAATAAAATAAATGGTCAGTAGTAAATGTAATGCATTTTATTTTAGTAACATTAAATTGTCTATAAAGTTCAATTTATTTCAATACGATAGCTTTATTCGTTTTCAAGATATTGAAGTAAATGCTAGTGACCCGGAACTTTTGCTCTCGAGTGTATTTACCCCTTTTTTGTTTATTTTTTTTACGGTTTGTTTCGTGTAGTGACAAAGTAAGAATAGCAATGTTACCACACTATCTCATTCTCTATGATGTAAAAGCCAAGTGAAGGAGAATTCAGATACTAATTTTAGGAAAAAAGAAGGAAATCTCGATACGATCCTATTCCAACCATTTTGAATAGCGTGCCATTGTCGAGTGGTGCACTGTCACTGCCTTGGACGGGCCATAAGCAGTAGTGTTATTTATTTTTACTACTTTATAACTTTTTTAGTAAATCTTAGTTTTATCGTCTCTGCCCTACCCCGGACGGAATAAGGCGTGAGTTTATGTATGTATATGTCGCAGGGAAATGAGGAAACCAGCCATATCACAAAATCGCTAGGGATATCACGAAATCCCGGTAAATGTCGAAAATGCCTCATATTTTATTAAAAGATGTCTCTTTTAAACGAAAACAGATCACTCTTTTTAAAATAAAAGGTGAACTTTATTACGTAGGTAATAAGGGTCACCACTTTTATACATGTAGATGTGAAAGTAATTTGCAGACAGGTGCATCATTTTTATACGTACGACATTCGTTTAAAAAGCACTATTAGAGGTTTTATGGACCCTAACAATGCTTTAAAGTTTTGGCATATAAATTGGACATTCCGACAAACCGACCGAAGTTAATCATACTCTTTATGGATGGAAAACTGGTAGGACTATATTTTTGTTTTACATTCCGAACTTATTCATATATTTAGAGAAATAATTTATTTATCACTTTTTTTTAATAACTAACAAACAAGCACGCATTAAAATAATTGTTTTGGCAAAAAAAATATCTGTCTGAAGTCTGGATTTTAAATTATGTTCGTTAATCATCGAACATCGTTCATCTCGAGTGATGGAGTTGTCTTTTTAATAATAATAAATAAACAAAAAAGATTAAAATATATCCTAACTTACTAAAAGTTTAACGCTTTTACCTTGTAATTATATAAAAACTTAAAAATCGTGTCTACAATAATTAAATACACAGCACAAATCATTGCTACCCACATAATATTGCATCATTACAGATCTCCAGTATTTTAACAATAATGTAAAATTAAATCAAGTAAATTGAAATGCTTCAATCTCTATGTATGCTAATGAAAATTTGTTAATGTTTTAAATTGTAGTCCGAAACTTGGTCACGGTTCAAAACCTAAAATAGGAAAACATTCATCATAAATTTACAGTATTTTGTTAGTCCACCGTTGTTTTGTCGCGTAGAGAATTTCGCTATAGGCGTGAAGTAGGTAAACTTTACGACAAACGCTGTGTACAAAATGTATATCGTGTGTTTGGTACGAGTTTCCAGTGATATTTATCTATGCCTGCATTATTTTGCAATAACCAAGGATTTAAGACAGAAAATGTTTTCATTTTTTCAAATTTTACTAATACTTGAAGTAACTTTCTAGGAATAGGCTTCCCTAAATGATGGAAAGGAATATAACCTACTTCGTTTCGAGTTTTCTTTTTGAAGCAATATCTGGCTAGCTGTATAAAATCCTAGACATAAAATCATGCAAATTCAGTCTAAAACTTGGTCACGGTTCAAAAACTAAAATAGGAAAACATTCATCAAAAATTTACAGTATATTTTAGTCCGCCTTTGTTTTGTCGCGTAGAAAATTTCACTATAGGCGTGAAGTAGGTAAACTTTACGACAAACGCTGTTTACAAAATGTGTGACGTATACCGAATAAATTCGGTTTTTCTCTTTGTCGTATGTTTGGTACGAGTTTCCTGTGATATTTATCTATGTCTGCATTGTTTTGGAAAACAAGGAATTCACTAGGAGTATATATAGACACTAGCACTGTACTGCATGTTTTTATTTATTTTATCAATATTTAAAAGTCACCTTTTAGGGTCATATTTTTTTGGCAGCAATGGAAGGGAATTTCACCTAGTACGTTTCGATTTTTTTTGTAGCAATATATAAAATAGCATCAATCATTAGTTTTGACAGCAGATGACGATATTAGTACATATGAACCCCCATCATTTCAACAAACATGTGAAAAACAGTGTCTAGGCTTACTGAATAGCAATGTAGTTATTGAATAAGATAAATTCAAATGTTGCAATCCATGTCCTAATATACATTTATATCAAGTCTACAACTTGGTCACGGTTCAAACACTAAAATAGGAAAACATTCATCAAAAATTTACAGTATTTTGTTAGTCCACCGTTGTTTTGTCACGTAGAGAATTTCACTATAGGCGTGAAGTAGGTAAACTTTACGACGAACGCTGTGTACAAAATGTGTGACGTATACCGAATAAATTCGGTTTTTCTCTTTGTCGTATGTTTGGTACGAGTTTCCAGTGATATTTATCTATGTCTGCATTGTTTTGGAAAACAAGGAACCCACTAGGACTATAGACACTAGGACTGTACTGCCTGTTTTTATTTATTTTATCAATTTTTAAAAGTCACCTTGTAGGTTCATATTTTTAGCAACAATGGAGGGGAATTTCATCTAGTACGTTTCGAGTTTTTTTTTTAATTTAATTTTTAATTTAATTTAAGAAATATTTAGTTTATAAGTACCTTTGTGGAGAAAATAAATGTTATTTTTATTTTTTATTTTATTATTTTTGTAGCAATATATAAAATAGCATCAATCATTAGTTTTGACTGCAGATACGAGTTTCCAGTGATATTTATTTACGTCTGCATTGTTTTGCAAAAACAGACTTTCGGTTTTTGTTTATTTTTATTTAATCAATACTTTAATGTCTCCTTGCAGGGACAGATTTTCCGCATTGACGGAGAGAAATTCGTACTAGTAATAAGTATTATCATACAACACTACAGGAAACTGCAGTAGAACAGTCAAAGATACAACTCGAGCAAAGTCTTAATGCGATTTTTGCCCGTCAAGGTTCATATTATCTGGTCATATCTGCGCAATAGAACTATACAGAATATGGGTCCGAAGGGAAATAATTGAGAAAGGGATTCAGCTTTGGGTTTTCCTCATGGGTCTGTATTAATACCGTTACTTTGGAAACTTTCGAACGTTGCAGTTCTGCGGACTAGTCTTCCTTTAAAACAAAAATGATTAATAGGCAAATATAGGTAATGGTTATATAACATGACTGCTACGCAGAGGTCTCGGGTTCGATTCCCGCTCAATGCAAATCTTTGTGTGCATGAACATGATTATTTGCATTGGGCTGGGTGTTTTCTATGTATAATATGTATGTATTTACAAAAAAAAAGTATTTAAGTATGTTTATCCGTTGTCTAGTACCCATATTACAAGCTTTGCTTAGTTTGGGACTAGATGGCGTTGTGTGAATGTGTGAGGAATATTTATATTTTTATATTTATTTAATATGATTTTCTTTTCCCGCTTAACATTAATTTAAGTATTGATAAAAATGTATCTGTATTTACATGTTTTTCTGTACAAAGATTTGCCTTGAGCGGGAGTCGAACCTGAGACATCTGCATAGAGCCACTCTACCAGAGTGATCGTCATTATTTAAATCTCTCCAAAATATCTTTATACATATTCAAATGCACAAAGATTCCCTAATCTTTTATTAATAAAAGCAGAATTCTATGAGAACTTTGATAAGGGTTTGACGCTTAAATATCTAAAAGATACATCGTGAAAGGAAAAATGACAGAACCAGATATTGCAAGCAATTGTTGATTCAAAAAGTACAATCATTTGTTTAATTCTATTTTAATGTCTAAAATCTCTACTAGTATCTTGAATTGGAGTCGTTATAGAATTAGTGGTAAAAATAAGAATCTTGGGGAACATGTTTCATTTATTTTTGGATTTGAAATTAATTGACTCTAGAATCTCCGTGTGGTGACGGAGTAAGAATACAATATATCACCACCCCATCTCATCCCATGCCCGTAAAAATCGACTAAAGGACTATCCGTGAATATTATCTTTACGAAATAAAAAGTAGGAAAACTTGAAATTAAACCCTATGCCAATCTGTCTGGCCAGCGTGATATTAGTAGGCCAAGTATTCCTCCGTCACGGGAGGAGGCCCGTCCCTGCAGGGGGACATTAATGTGCTGTTATGATGATGATGTCTCTAAGAATTAAAAAAAAACAATATATTACAGAATAATTCATTCATGGGTAAGTTTTGATTAAATGATATTTTACTCTAGATGCATGTTTTTAAACTTAATGTTTATTATCAATCCGCTACAGTGTTGAGTGTAAAACCACCCAATACAAATCTTGGTAAATTTTCCGAAAAGGCATAATTGTCTTAAAGAATCTTGCTACGTTACCACAGTTTCAATTAAATAGAGAAGTATACAAGTAGTTGTTAAAGAACAGCTAAACAATACGCTATACTATTTCTTGTCCTTCAAACTAGTGTCGAAAGTTAAGGGTTACTTAACTGTGTAAATGTAATAAACATTTTTTTATAAATCGATTGCAATCTGCATTACGTAGACCACTTGAGACATATTATTAATTTGCATGATTCTTAAAAAGGAATTCATAGTTTCTTAAAAATTAAAGAACATTTTCCCCTAAAAACATCAAATAGTGTGTTTCCATTATCATTTCATCATTCTTTTTAACGTAAACACTACACAATCTCGTCGTTTATGTCACCGCACGCCTTAACACGTCTTATGTGACTGTGTTGACAGTGATTACATAAATAGAGAAAAGTCGCATGACCGTTCACAATACGTAACAAAAATGAAAGAGTTTAGGTACAGTCACGAGCAATAATATGTACACATTTTCGCATTTTGTAAACCAGTTATCTAAAGTTCTGCCAATCCAAAATTGAAAATTCGAAGATTAATTCAAAACTGTACGGAACCTCTTCTAAATTACGAATTCATTTTGATATTGTAATGTCTAGATAAACGTGCAGATAGTTTAGAAAATTTGAAAATGTGTACATATTATTGCTCGTGACTGTACTAGTAGTGTAATGTAGAAACTTTTACTGAGTGTTTTGATGAGAGCTTAAGATAAAGAGCTAGCTCTGGCAGAACCAACATTTTATAGTCGGTTCCGATCATAAGTTGAGAACAGAAAATGAAATTTCTTAATTCTGTTATGCTTAAAAAAAAACCCGTTTATTACCTTCGAAAATTTTTAAATAAATAAAATGTAGTAACAATTTAATTAAACTATAATAAAACAATAACTTATAAATTCAACCACAATATACCTTTTTTCAGAATCTATCTCTTTTTCTTTCCGTGATCCCAAAAATTATATATTCCGGTCACAGTAATTTATGAACTAAAGACTTAGCATTACAACTTTTCACTTAACGATTTCATCAAAACAAAACTGGATCTCATTTTATCAATTGTCAAAGTTTTAAAACTTAATCCACTTAAGGGCCCTTAAAGGGGAGAGTACAGTGCGCATGACACGACCCTAGCGGGAAACGCCAAGGACATTAAGCGGACGGTTCGCGAGCGGTGAGCACGACTCACTCCCATACATTTTGAAATGGAATACGCGGACGAGCGTTGCAGTAAATTAACTGGAAACTTCATGTAATTTTAACTGGAAATTATTGGAAACAAATTAAGAAATAGTGTTGAATTTTTTTTTGTGAAAATGTTTAAGTGCTGTGTGTATAACAACAAGCGTTGAAAAGTGTCGTAAATGTCGTAGAATGTGACTAAAATTTGTTTATGTTATAGTGATTATAGTTGATATAATGTAAATGAGATTACATTGTATAAAAATGAAGTGTTTAACGTTTATAGCTTTGTGTGGTGAGTATTTTAAAATTCAATAAAATTTATACCTAAACTTAACCCTTTTCCTGCCTCATGTATCATAAATGATACATTTACACACACAGGAAATTTTTTTTAATACAATTGGTCTGGCAGGACAGGAAAACTGTTAAATAAATGTGATTTTTTAATACATAATATTTTTTATTTCTTTTAAAACAACTTACATATTTTGTTCCAACGTCAATATGCAAATATTGACGTTTCAACGGCGAATTTATATTTTTTTTTTAAAAAAGAGCGTATTAATTAATTTATTATACCAGTACGTTATTAAACATTACAGTATATACTCCCTCTTAGTCATAGTTACACCCCCACGTTACCTGGCCCTTACTCAATAACGTGGCAGCAGATTTATGATTATATCTACAATAAACGACCCCAAGTTATAGTAGGGGCCGGTTGATCGGGTGTTAACCCTATTTCTATCTATACGTATAAATATAATAGTGTCTGTTTATAACAATATGAAACCCTCAGCTTTTTTAGTTGGTTACTGTTTATTAATGTGTGTATACAGGAGTACAATGCAAAAGTTTTTCCGTCTGCCTGTTTGTTTCTGGTAATCTCAAAAAAGCTGGGCCAATTTGGATGAGACTTTTATGGTAGGTTGCTGATTTAAGGATGTGTATGAGCGTACTTGATTTTTTGTAAAATCAAGTACGCTCAGTTACACATCCGTTTAGAGATCCGCAGTATTAAATAAAAACCTTTTTTACACGGAGCTCTAAATGGGTGATATCTAATTATATAAAGAGTAAATTAGACCATAGATGTTATTATTATTTAACAAATAGGTATATACCGTTTTTGCATATTTACTAAAAAAAGGTTTAATGTGATTTTAATTGTCTATTACAAACTCTGCGTTTGGGACTACAGGAAATATTATTACTGTGAGTAGATGCTTATCTAAAATAACCGCTTCCACTGAACGTAAATCATCCTTGCGAACAGTTTACACTAAAGAAACAAGTAGGGTTAAGTGCTAGAGGTCGTATTCGCAAAGGGTTTAGTTTCAAACAGCCTTTGCAATATCATACCTACATTTATTCAATGAAGTTTTGAATCAATAGTCGTTTTTAGAGGTGTATTTGGAAATTTATAGTTGTGTAACTATAAACTTGGTTTATTATCCGACATTTGACATATAAATAAACAATCATCGTCACTTTACCTTCTCACTAGGGTGGTGTTGTAAAAGGTGACTGACGAAACGGACTGCCAGCCAATCATCATCATTATAACAGCCCATTAATGTCCCACTGCAGGGACGGGCCTCCTCCTGTGACGGAGAGATACTTGGCCTACTAATACCACACTGGCCAAACGGATTGGTATAGGGTATAATTTCAAGTTTTCCTTCTTTTTATTTCGTTATGATAATATTCACGGATAGTCCCCGAGTCGGTTTTTACGAGACCCTTGGGTCTCCGTCACCACACGAAGAGAGCCAGTATATAACTACTTTTTATTTCACTATTTTTAGTAAATAAATTGTCATGAAAGCCATTTACTTACGCTGCGGCAGACCAGGTATCCCCCTATTTATAGATGGGGTCGATCATTGCAGTGGGAGGTTCATGGCCTCTAAGGATGGTAATTAACATAAAATAATATTTCAAACACTTTAATTTAATATTGTAAGATATAACGATGATTATTGGAAAATTTAATATTTCAAATAAAATATGCTTCATTTCAATGTTATTCTTAAATTGTAATAACATCGTAATACAAACTAAGCTGGGTATAATAAATTGTACTTAATAGAAAGCATTATTAATACTCTTAGATATATTATTTAAATCAGTAGGCTCTCGAGAGACCGTTACATAATTTAATTGCATCTATTTAAGACATAAATTCTTAAAGGTTGCTGATTACAAGATGAAAGTAGTATTTAAAATTTACATAAATTTTCTGATGAAATATGAAATTTAGAGAGGTATTATTTTGTGTTGTTTCTAGTACCTTATTCTTGAAACAATTATCGAAATTAATTATTAGTAAATGCTTAGGTACTCCTCCTACAATATTCTAAAAGTATAACATTTAACGGATTTCCATAGTTGAGTTTTATAGATATTATATAAACGGGATATTAACGTGAATTTTATTTACCTTTATTTTACTTGACGTTTCGGCACAGGTTGCACTGGCCGTGGTTGCAAGCTGACAGTCAGCTTACGACCACGGTCATAAAAGGCGCTTTAATATCCCGTTTATAAGTATAATATTTATAATAATGAAACGCGATAGTTTAAAAGTTATAATTGAGTTATATAGACTTGAGAATCGAATTATTTAGATTTTAGATAAAACTACTTAATTTTAGGAAGCATTTATCAGCTAACTGGCTAGTTACAAATTACAGTTGATTCGATATTTTTATTATATATAAGTAATATGTTCTTTCCCCCGATCAATTCTTTATACTAAAAATAGCTTAAAATTTAACTTTATATGTTTTTATTAGTCACTTGTTTTCATACATTTTACTCTACATATTTATCGTGAATTTATCAAACAGAATATTAAGCTTATTTTACAACACTAGTAAGATTTATATTCAAAATCTGTATCAAAGTAGATACTTAACATAGTACCTCATATCACATTCACAATGTAAATTTAAGGTTATTATTCACATATAAAGAGAACATGAAAAAAGTACGAAATGTGAGTATGTTAGGAACGTGTCGTGAATTATATTTCGACGTTGAGAGGATATTTGGACAAATTATATCATGTAATCTCTTTTTTGTGAATTGTAGTAGGTATGATCTCCTGTTCACATTTTTCTGAAGGTTAGTAATTTATCAGATTTCTGTTATGTTGAAGACTTTCGTTACATTTATTGGTAACCATTACGAAACAATTATAAGCGTATTTTTATAATACATTCGAATATTTAAAACTATTGATTAGAAGTCTTAAATAAAATAAATAATCCTCACACATTCACACATCGCCACCTAGTACCAAACTAAGCAAAGCTTGTACTATGGGTACTAGACAACGGATGAACATACTTAAATACATTTTTCTTGTTGTTCTTACATATTATACATAGAAAAACTCAGACCAATGCAAACAATCATGTTAATGCACACAAAGATTTGCATTGAGCGGGAATCGATGCAATAGGTTTCTCATTTCTCTTTTGGTATGATAATTATATATTATATGTATTGTTTTTTTACTTGTAAAACTACCTTTACCTAATACTTTGAAATAAGAAATTTAAAGGAAGATCTTTCGCTGTAACTTGCCACATAACTTTAATATTACTTTCCACGAATTTCTTAGTTATAAACTAAGAAATTCTGTCATTCTATACAATTTGATTGTTTTGCTCAGTTTGTAATAAAACGATTTGTGATCGTTCAAATGGGAAAGTTATATGAAATCAAACCATCAAAGTAATATTATATCTCTTTGAAACTTAGCTACTAACCGAAATTAAGGAAACCCCAAATTTATTTATTTTAGTAATAAAATTATTACTTACTTTGGCTTTTTAAGTAAATTAGCTTCCGTGTGCATCATTACTGATAATGAAACTGCGTACGCAGAAAAAAACTAGATTCTTTATTTATTTATTACAAAGACATGCCAACGACAATTACACAAGTAGGTACACATTACAATTTTATAGATTAAAAATTCTTGGTCTGTGCGCATTGTCTTTACTGGTACAACTATTACATCAAAAAATAAAAGCTTTGAAAAATATCAACATTACAATGTAAAATGAATAAATACTGCGCTATTATTAGTTATATCATTACAAATAATTACATTACATAATTGGCTATGTTAAATATTAAATATAATATTATTTAATATTAAATATTATTACCAAGTTACCAAAGTTTCTTATGTAATATTTTAACTAACGAAAACTTGTGAGTAGGTTTGTGACTGACTACTGATTTGTGACTGACTACTCACACCTACAGAGGAAATTGGTATATGACTATACGTCTATCAGAAACATTCACCTCACTGGGACATTACGTCCCTCCTTATGTTTTTAAAAGAAAAAAAAAGTGTCGTGGGCTAAATACTCTTAACTGTCATACACGTTTAACTTATCAGCAAAAGGCCGTCTAAGCGACTCTATTCATAACAGCCCATTAATGTCTTACTGCAGGGACGGGCCTCCTCCTGTGACGAAGGGATACTTGGCCTACTAATACCACGCTGGCCAAACGGATTGGTTTTCCTTCTTTTTATTTCGATACTATTCACAAATAGTCCCCTAGTCGGTTTTTACGACAGCCATGGGATGAGATGGAGTGGTGACATATTGTATTCTTACTCCGTCACCACACGGAGATTGCGACTCCATAATTGATATATAATACGTTTACTTTATATAAAACCCTTCTAGTTCGCACATTCAACTTAACTTAATAATATGCGTTAAGTGTATATCAAACTTCAGGGTCCTTACACTTGGTAACTTTTTAGTCAAAGAACCATGAACATAGTTTACGAAACTTAATCCTTCTGTAACTTCAGTTAAGCTATTTAGCTCAATTACTTTGGTTACAATTTAAACTTATAAAAAGGTAAATTCAGTGTGTGTGTGTGTGTGTGTGGATTCAGATTTGTACCGTCATTAGTGCAATAGATGAATACGTTGATAACGTGTCCTAGAGTGGAGACCGCGACTCGGCAAACGTAGTGTAGGACGCCGCAGCTAGGTGGTCCGACGACCTCATAAAGGCCTCTGGGTCGGACTGGATGCGGAAAGCGCAGGACCGAGTTCTGTGGCGCGTGTTGAGAGAGGCCTTTGTCCAGCACGTGGACTGCAATAAGCTAGTTGATTGATTGATTGATAGTGCATATATCTAGAGAACATACGTTATACGGTGAACAGAATACCTGTTAAAAGTGGCAATTGGAAATTATTATTCTTAATCCCAAGTCCCCAGAGTTTATGATAAACCCAATACTTTGGAAACTTTCCTACGAACGCGGTTATGCAGATAAACTTCTTCAAAAAATATGGAAGACAGATATTTCACAAATATTTCATTTAAAATATTCCATGGATAGTAACTCGTAGTTGTCCTGGCTTAGATTCCCACCCAATGAAATTTTTGGGTGCAAGAACAATAATGAAGATACTTGTTCGTATTAGTCTGGGTTTTTTTCTGTGCATAATCTTTGTAACGTGACATTTGACTCTGTTTGAATGTGTAAGGAATGTATAAATTATTTAACATACTATATTATTTTAATATTTTATTTACTTTTATACTCTAAGCACTGAGTTATGCATAAGTTCCATATTATAAGTAAGTAAAATATATGAGTAGTCTTAAGTATTTAGTCTGTAGAATATCTATACTTAAAATAAAACTGTAGAGAGATCAATTCTGTACATTGAATATATGTTAAAAATTAATATTGGAGGATGAATGGTGATCGATACTAATGCCAAAAATGCAATCAATAAATTTTTTGTCTGTCTGTCTGTCTGTCTGTATGTGCACGCATGGGTCAAAAACTACTGAAGGGATTTTAACCAAACTTGGTACGATTGTAGTCCATACTCCTGGGCAGGTTATAGGTTGTATAACATAACGCTAAGACACATAGGAGCTGAGCAGTGACGAAAAATTTGAAGTGAGTCGGTTGAAAAAACGCGCGTTCGAGCTCTTATCATCGCATACGTTGATCATACGCCAAAAATATGTATTACAAAAATAATGGTCTTCAAAAGATGTACAAAAAAGTCCTTCATAGTTTATATCTATCTTTTATATTTTAGCCACAACAACGTGTTTAATCGTTAGGGTTTTCTTCACAGTGTATTAAATACATAAATATATTGTAATTTGCATAGACATACCATTTTCAAACTCCCATATTTCAAAAGTACACTTTAATACCTTATTCATAATTTTTTTTTTATAGAAATCGGTGTATAAACACACAAGATATAGATGAAAGAAAATTTACAAATGTCGCCGCGCCATTATGAGTACGGCTGTACGGTTGATTTTTGTTTAACGTCCGAAACGGCCAACCGGTGCATCTATATAATTTCATTCACATTGACTCTTAATGCGAACGGACGTGGTTCTTATTGACTCTTCTCGGAACAAGTGCGCTTTAGATATTAAAATAAATAGATACGTAGTTTTTAGGTATTAAGTTTAAAGTAGGTAATCTATCTATCTATACTATAATAAAACAATCGGAATCGGATAAGTAATACTCGAGATATCGCTAGATCTCTTTATTAGAACAGTCCAATACAAATCAGGGGTAATGAAAAATGGATTTGGTTCAATGTTGAATGAATTTAAATTTCGTTTCTTTTGTTCACGAGATGGCGTTACCAGTAGTAATCATAAAATAAATGAGTTTTTAAATAATCTATAACTATTTTATTATTAAGTGCTATTAATAAGTTATTCCTTTTAAATGTTAATAAAATTAACCATGAATCGTATGTGTAATATCAATTATAAGTCTTCACACTAGCCTTTAAATATATCAATTTAACGGACACAAAGAACATCCAGACTAAGGACAATAGTTTGTGTATCACAATTGTCCTCCATGGGAATCGAACCCGCGACCTCATGCACGCCAGCCATGTAATGCGACCGCCGCGCCACCGAGGCAGGTAATTCTGCCGCACCATAACGTGGCGTGCAAAATGTATTCATTCATAATTAATTAGCGATTATCCGTGTGGTGACGGAGCAAGAATACAATATGTCACCTCCCCATCTCATCCCATGGGTGGCGTAAAACCGACTAAGGGACTATCGGTGAATATTATCTTTACGAAATAAAAATGAAGGAAAACTTGAAATTAAACCCTGTACCAATCCGACTGGCCAACATGGTATTAGTAGGCCAAGTATCCCTCCGTCACGGGAGGAGGCGCGTCCTTGCAGTGGGACATTAATGGGCTGTTATGATGAAATAAGCGATGTCATTTATTTTAACTTACCAATTTGACAACAGATGGCATTGTGCCTGTGACCTCATTTTCAGTATCGGTATCAAGATTTTCCTTGAAAGAATGACGTTCGCTCATGTCTTTCAGTATAAGTTTAGACACAGTCTTCATAGATCTGTCTTTGTAAAGGTCTGTTTTTGAAAAGGTTTTGGTTCGTTCGTTAATTTTACAATTCGTGTGTAGGTATATATGTTTGTTATAAGGTTTCAAAAACCATTTTTCAGTATTAAATCGAATTGCGAAGTAAGTAACATCCGCCACGCGAACGAAGTCGCGGGCACAGCAGCTAGTTTATAATAAACATCTTATATCGCCGAAAAGTAGATTTACCATGACTAGAACATAATATCTTAGTCGATTGTTTTGGATATAATTTTCACCTGACTTATTGATCTTTTCAACAAAAACAATAATGTTTTAGTTAAAATTTAACCAAGAACGTTGTTGTTCTAAGACCATCCAAGACTTATCAAAATAACCTTGAGCACTGAACGTAACAACTTGGGCACAAAACTGTGATCGTAAATGGTTGGCAACGAGTTACGGATGCAGGTTGTTAATTTATTAAACTAGTTTACAATGGTTAGTGAACGCGTCTGTGACTAACATCCTGACAAGTTTTGTTAATTAATTGGTTTTGCATGATGTTTATTTGGTTAAGGGAGAATAACATAATTGATTCTGTATGGTCTTCGTTTTGATATGGGAGAAAGAAGTATATTAAACTAGCTTTTGCCTGCGGCTTCGGTCGCGTTAAATTCGGTCTAGCACTGTTCCCTGTTCCTTGTTTAATTAATTTTCTTGGTAATTGTGTTTTAATTAGGTTTGTCTACTTTCTTTGAAGACGTCGTCTGCCAACGTTACGTACCTACTACCTACTACTTTCGCTTAGTAATTTTAAAAAATCTTGTCTCATTAATTCTTTAAACCTTTTTAATCTATCTACCTTTCTTTATCAATCCTTTTAACACCTAAGCATACTTCTCTCGATTGTGTGGTGACGGAGTAAGAATACAATATAACACCACCCTATCTCATCCCATGGATGTCGTAAAAACCGACCAAGGGACTATCCGTGAATATTAATCTTTACGAAATAAAAAGAAGGAAAACTTGAAATTAAACCTTATACCAATCTGTCTGGCCAGCGTGGTATTAGTAAGCCAACTATCCATCCGTCCCGGGAGGAGTCCCTGCAGTGGGACATTAATAGGCTGTTATAATGATACTTCTCTCGACACTTGTCCCTACATCTACTTTTTACTTATCTAAAGTTCTCTTATCTTTAATCATAAGGTATCAGCAAAAGTAACACTATGTATTTATAAAGTACCTACTTATAAAACAACCATTGTTAACCATTGTTACCTAATAATTTAGTAAATTGAAAAGTTCATCTTAGAGAAGGCGTCACAAATTTCCATGTAAGCACCTACATAACTATGCTGTTATGGAAATCGTGCCTGAAGTTGATAGGGGCTTACTGTCATATATCTAGGCCGGCTTTGGACGATGTTTTCAAATAAAAATTCTATTTTAGGCCGACCATTTTTGTGTAGGTGACTTTTATTGGATTAAATTATTGTTATATCCGATAAGCACCTTTTTTATAAAGAAAATTATTGAAATAAATCATTACATATTAATATATACAAAAAGTCTGTTGTAGAAATATACCTCTTCATGATTGTACTTCGTAAGCGTTGGGGTTCTTCCCACATCCATAGACTTCCAATGACCTATATCTGGCCGTTACACCACGTTGAAACAAATGCTGTCTCGTTATTAGTCATTCCACAAATAACATTTTTGAAAACAGGACAGTCAAATGCATTAAAATCGCCCTCAAAAGTATAACTGCTATTTATAAGCATGATTGTACAGCGCCTAAAGTGTTAAAAAGCCCTTATCTACCCTATTTGAAAATTCTACCTCTAAAAATCTTTAATTCCCTTAAAAAAGATAAAAAGGAAAGGACGAAACGAAAGCTTAGAGGTTATTGCGAACTCTTTTTTACAAAAAAAAGGGGTTTTTTGTGAAGGTAATGACAAAAGCGTCGTATTATAATGTCATCAAAGAACTGGAATTTAAAACAACATCCGCTGACAAGTTCGTTACCATCTCAAATTAATTCTCCTTTAAAATTTGTCAATTGCCGAGGAAATTAAACGAAGTTTGCCGTTTCTTGACAATGCGAGATGGCTGGCTCTCGGCCAGGCGTTATTTTAAACAGACCTTTTGTTCAGCAACTGGCTGGACGCAACAACATGCTTGTGAATGCGGTCACAATGAAAATATAATAAATTTTAAAATCACTGACACGCGATCGAGGCGTCGAATTCACGAAAATCCAATTAAAATTTAAATGGAACCCTTATCTTTGAACAAGAATTAATTAAGACCGACGATTTATCGCTATTATCATTTAAATTTGACTATAACGAATTATTTCCTAATTTTATTTAAACAAAATATTAATTTTTAATAGTGTAGTCGGGTGAATAAGGATTTGACAAAATTATGTTATTATTTGACCACCCGTTAGCTTTACTTCTGAATAGAATACTTTCTTTTTTTTAGTTTTCTTGGATAGTGAAAACATAACCTTTCAAATATTTACTGGATTTATAGACAGTGGTTTTACCTAGGAGTATCTGAATTAGGAGAAGCAAAGACATAAATTACATATTAAATTGTGACCCCGCCTAAAACGCGTATTAAGACTAACCTACCCCGAAGAGAACGTATTGATACAGATTAAAAGACTTAAGAATTATCGTTTACTTGAATGATTCAATGTGTTTTCTAATTCAAACTATTTTCCTTTGCCAATTTTGTTAAAATTTTAATTTCAAGTAATATAACTAACTTCGTAAATGAAAAAGTGCTGCTGTAACAAACATTTTTAAATATACAACCGAAATCAGAGTCCCTTCTTCCTTTTGGAGTCTGTTCAAAACTTTACTCTACTTTGTATATTTTTCTAAATAAACCAATATTTAGATATGTAAGCCACTGGTATTGTATAGGAAATTGTTAATACTGTTGAACCGAAACATATAGGAAGCGAATCACCGATCACCCTGCGTCTTGGCATACGTCCAACCAACGATTGTGCTTTAGTACGGCGATTATTTTCACTGGTGCACTATTCAAACTGCTTTGGAATACGATTGAGCAGACACGAAAGAATTTTATGTGTAACGACCGAATGTAATGACAATTTATTCTTTGAATCGGGTATGACTATGCGGGAATTCGTAAATACGTACTGTGTATTGGTGGAACGAATGATCAAGTTCTCTTTTACGGTGTATTTTATTTACAATTGGTGCTATTTTGCTGCTAATAGGATGTAAAATAAAAGCTTGTAAAAATAGAAAGGAATTAAATGCTGGTTTCGGCTGTGATGTAGAACATTTTCTTACAGTTTATTTTTATAGTTAACAACATTTTGAAGTTCTGAAAATAAAAATACCGTCTTTTTATTTCTGCTGATCTAGACTTGCTTTTAAATATTTAATTTAAAAAAGATAAAAAAAAAAAAAAAAAAATTAATTTCTGAGAAAACTGTTGCGGCAAATTCAGTATAGTGTTTATTTTATTTTTTTATCTCATTATTTTTACTCTGTAAAATGTATACTGTAATGTATTTGAAAATACACTACTTCTAAATGACATATTTTCGTCAAAAAATCAAGTTAAATAATCGAAACCTGTGAGATTGTTGATACAGAAATTCCATATTATTTCACAAGCTGATTTAATATTTTTGATTAAAAGTTGATATTTCTATAATGCCAACTTGAAAGTAAACCCTTTCAAGCAACACAATAAAGATTTTGTAGATTCAAAAATAATATAATGAAGTTGAAAACTTCCTCTTCTTTTCAAAGATTGTCAAACCACGTAGACACCTACAGACTTAAAAATAACCAGTTTTTTTCAAAAACAATGTTTTATAAAAGCAATTACAACATAATTCAACTACAACAGGAAAAGACTGCATCCCACGACACAGGGTATCCTAGTGTGGGGTCCAGACAATTTGTAATATTATTATCTAACATGTAGGTAATCATTTATGTAGTATAGTTTAGTATAATTAGGTAAAACTCTAGAAGTCGAGTTATTTATTAATAGTAACAACATTGACATCCTTTGTATTACTGAGCATTGGTTAAGAAGTGACCAATACATGTTTAATTTTGATAATCACCAGATAGGCAGTTCATTCAACAGGGAGCATGCAATACGAGGTGGTTCATTGATAATCCTTAACAAAAAATTTAAATATAAAGAACGACTTGATATTGTTAATCTCTCGGTTGAACGTTCTGTTGAGATAGCCTGTGTAGAGTTGAAGCATTTTATTGTATTAAGTGTGTACAGACCCACTTCGGGTATGTATGATTGCTTTGAGAGAGTCATGGAGGATGTCTTAGATAAGGTAACCAAGTCTAAAAAATATGTAATGGTTTGTGGTGATTTTAATATTGATTTACTGGTAACAGGGAATGAAACCCCAGAAAGGGTATCTAAATACTTAGCTCTTTTTCAATCTTTTAATCTGAAAAATGTATTTTTGGAGCCCACTCGTATAACTGAAACAACAGCAAGATGTATAGATAATGTATTTATTAATTTTGTAATTACTGATAAATTATTAATTAATAAGCTTCAGTCAGACCACACTGGTCAGCAGATTACATTTTTAAATAGAAGGGAACAAAATGTATCTAAGAACATTGTTGTTATACCTAAAACTGCGCATAGAATTGAATGTTTTAAAAACAAAATTGAGTTAGCCTTTAGTTCCACACCAATTATCAGTGCGGATGATAGTGTAAACACTTTATTTGATAATTTTTTTACTACTTATTGTAATGTGTTTAAATCAGTTTTTATACCAAAAACAATATTAATTAAAGGCAACGCCACATTCAGTGAATGGGCAACAGTAGGATTACATAAGAGTAGAATACGGCTTTATGAACTTTATGAAGAAAGGAACTATAATTTTAGTGATACATTTCAGAGTTATGTTAAAAATTATTCTAAATTATTTAGGAAGCTTTGTAAGGTAGCTAAATCACGTTTTCTGAGTTCAAGAATTAAAAACAGTAATGATAAGATTAAGACCATATGGAATATTATCAATAGTGAGACAGGCAAAGTAGTCAACCGCGACATTGAGTACAACTTAAACATCAATAACTCAACAATCACATCAGATGTAGAAGTCGCCACTGCCTTTGAACAATTTTTCACTGATATTCCAATTACTACTACTCAATCTTTGAACTCTTCACCTATAAACGCAGAATTAATTTTAAAGGATAATGTACCGATTTTCAACAATGATTTTGAATTTGAACATGTTACTCCTTTTGATATAATTAAAGCTTTTAATACCATTAATGTCAAAAAGACATCAGATTTATGGGATAATTCTGTAGTTGTTACTAAACATATTATTTACTCAGTTGCAACGCATTTAGCTCTTATATTTAATCATTCGATAGATAGTGGTGTGTTTCCTGATTTAATGAAATCCAGCAAAATTGTTCCTTTGTATAAATCTGGCTGTACATCAGACCCAACTAATTTTAGACCGATTTCAGTACTGCCAACTTTCAGTAAAATTTTTGAAAAACTTATTGCAGACCAACTGCAAACATATTTAAGTAGATACAAAATTTTACATATAAAAACAATTTGGTTTTACAAGGGGTCGCTCCACAACCGATGCTGGTGTGGAGCTTGTAAAACATATATATGATGCCTGGGAGAAGTCTTACGATGCTTTAGGTATTTTCTGTGACTTGTCCAAGGCTTTCGACTGTGTCGATCATGATACACTTTTACGGAAACTACATCACTATGGCTTAGGTAAACTAGGATTAGATCTTTTCACGTCTTACTTAAATAATAGAATACAAAGAGTTAATATTAATGGAAAATTATCTCCAGGATCTGTCGTAAAAATGGGCGTTCCGCAAGGTTCCATACTTGGACCCCTTTTGTTTCTCATCTATATAAATGATTTACCACATCTAGTTAAAGATCAACATGAGATAGTTTTGTTTGCCGATGACACTTCGCTTTTATTTAAAGTGAAACGACAGCAGACTAGCACTGACGAAGTAAACTTGGCTATCTCTAAAGTTGTTCGTTGGTTTGACATTAATAACTTGCTCCTTAATAGCCGCAAAACCAAATGTGTTAGATTTATAACGCCGAATGTACAAGAAGTGAAAACCACATTAAGAGTTAAGGAGGATCAGGTAGACCTTGTGGACACTACAAAATTTCTTGGTATAACACTAGACTCTAAGCTTCAGTGGGGCCCACATATTATGACATTAGTAAAGAGACTAAGTTCTGCAGCTTATGCCGTTAGGAAAATTCGAGAACTGACAGACATAGAAACTGCCAGATTAGTATATTTTAGTTATTTTCACAGCATAATGTCATACGGTATTTTACTATGGGGACATGCTGCCGATATTCATTCTATCTTTGTGCTGCAGAAGAGAGCTATTCGTGCAATTTATAATTTAGGTAGGAGACAATCACTTCAAGAAAAATTTAAAGAAATCAATATATTAACTGTAGCAAGTCAATACATTTATGAAAACATAATTTATGTTCATAAAAATAAAGACCAATTTGTCAAAAGAAGTGATGTCCATAGTATAAATACTAGAAATAAAGATAGACTTATTCATCCGTATTCTAGGCTCCAAAAAATACATAGTTCATTTCAGGGTCAATGTGTGCGATTTTATAATAAAATTCCGAAAGATATTCAAGATCTAAGTTTTAATAAATTTAAGAATGTAGTCAAACAAAAACTTATCGTAAAGGGATATTATACTATCCTAGACTACACGAAAGACAAAAAGGCTTGGGATTAACTGCTTCTGTTCCATAGGCTGTTTCAAATAATGCAAGTTTATGCACTTTTTTTATATATGTGTGCTACTGTATTGTTTTATCTCTAAGTTCTAATTGTATTATTGTATCCTTTCTATCTTTTTTTTTTCTCTGTCTTCCTTGTTCTCATGCTTGTCTTCTACTTTTCTTTTCTTTGATTATTATTTTTTATGATGTATAAATGGTGTATTATCCTGTCTGGTACTGTCAAATATTTTGATAGGGTATATGATTAATGTAAAAAAAAAATTGTAAACACAACTGAATTTTAAAAGAGTTGCCATGAGTTTCTTTGCCAGGTTTCTTCTCATTGGCCCTACCATTTGGAAACTGGAATTTATAGATCAACACAGACAGACAAGTAGATTCGAGTAGTAGATTGGTTTTATTTTTCTCCTTTAATTTACATTTGACAATACAACGCGGCTTTTCTTAGTGCTGTAGCGTTTGTCTGTGTCGATCTATAATTTTAAATGTATCTTCAATTTTAAGTAAACGACGATTTCAAACAATTTGTAATAAATTTTATGAAATAAAGTATTTTGAAGTCTGAAGTTTAGAAGTTTATAATATATTATAGTATTGTAATCGCTTGTACTAATTTTAGTTTCGAATAAAGTTTTTAATTTTCATCTTCTAAGTGACCACGTGATATACAGAAGTATTGTATAATATCATTATACCGATACAGAGGGTACGATTCATAAAACGTTGACACTTCTTTAGAGTCAACTGCAGCAAAGAACAAAGGCTTTTGTTCATTTAAGAATAATACTATAGAATTAAAAACCACCTCTTTTTTTAAAATCTGTAAACCATTCAAAAAGTGTAGAGTGTTTGATAGTGCTGTTATAGATAAAATATTATATCCTCCTTACTTTGAATATATTGTTCGTTCAAGCCAACAAACTTGCGGAGATAGGCGTCAAAGTTATATTTTATTGATACTTTTTTTATAAAAACATTGACAAACGGGTTTTAACTTTTTGCCAACTATTTTAAAATTATTCATAAAACGTTGACATTTCTTTAAAGTCAACTGCGCCAAGAAAAAGGGCTTTTATTGGATTAAAAATAATACTATAGAATTAAAAACCTCATGTTTTTTTAAATCTGTAAATCATCCAGAAAGCCTACAGTGTTACAAAAACCTGTTACTTTTAAATCAAAGTAAAAAAAAAACAATTACAACATCTAAGGGAGCACGGGTTATACAGAAGTATTGTTATCATTATACCAGTACAGAGGGTACGATGGGGCTGTTATAGATAAACGATTATATCCTCCTTATTTTGAATATTGTTCGTTCAAGCCAACAAACTTGCGGAGGTAGGCGTCAAAGTTTATACTTTATTGATATTCTTTTAGTAAAAAATTTGACAAACGGGTTTTAACTTTTTGCCAGCTATTTTAAAATTATTGATGAAACGTTGACACTTCTTTAGAGTCAACTGCAGCAAACTTTAGACAACTTAGAATAATGCAAGCAAAGAAATAAGGCTTTTGTTGGTTTAAAAATAATACTATAGAATTAGAAACCTCCATTTTTTTAAATCTGTAAACCATTCAAAAAGCCTACAGAGTAATAAAAACCTGTTACTTTTAAAACAATGTTTTACAAAAACAATAACAACATCTAAGGGAGCACAGGTTATACAGAAGTATTGTATAATATCATTATACCAGTACAGAGGGTACGATGGGGCTGTTATAGATACACGATTATATCCTCCTTACTTTGAATATTGTTCGTTTAAGCCAACAAACTTGCGGAGGTAGGCGTCAAAGTTTATACTTTATTGATACTTCTTTTTATAAAAACTTTGACAAACGGGTTTTAACTTTTTGCAAACTATTTTAAAATTATTGATGAAATTTTAACACTTCTTTAGAGTCAACTGCAGCAAAGAAAAAGGGCTTTTGTTGGTTTAAAAATAATACCTACTATAGAATTAAAAACCTCTTTTTTTTAAATCTGTAAACCATCCAAAAAGCCTACAGAGTTACAAAAAACCTGTTACTTTTAAAACAAACTTTTTTAAAAACAATACAACATCTCCTAAGAGACCACGGGTTATACAGAAGTATTGTATAATATCATTATACTGGTAGAGAGGGTACGATGGGGCTGTTATAGATAAACGATTATATCCTCCTTACTTTGAATATTGTTCGTTCAAGCCAACAAACTTGCGGAGGTAGGCGTCAAAGTTTATACTTTATTGATTCTTTTTTTATAAATACTTTAACTTAAGATTTGTTAAAATCTGTAATACAGGGCATTCTGCAGTCTCTGTTTTTTTGCACGGGTAAAAGGCATCAGTTTATTTATTTGTGTAAATAATCTTTTCAGAAAAAGTTCTTTTACATACAAACACACTTTCAAAATGTTATTACTGGCTTGCCTCTTAAAGTTTTGTAAATCAAGGCAACTATTTTAATTCTGTTTTAACAGCAAAGCTACAGCGAAGTAAAAACACAAATAAACTAAATCTGCTTACCATCAAGTATGACGTCACAAGCTCCCGTCACACGAATAACAAAAACTTATGTGTTTACTAACTGAACAGTTTTGTGAAGCAAAAACTAACAATGATGGATTAGTTTACGGTACAGTAATTTTGTGTAAGAATTTTATTATGCGTGTTTATATAAGGAAAACATGGTTGAATGATCTATTATCACGTATAACTGGCTGCTATAATATAAAAAAAGAAATATTTGTTTACTTTTAACAAATACAAATTTTACAACCCTGGTAATAGAGATCATACTATTCTTCAGAGGCATTGAAGAATGTGGTGACGGAGTAAGATTACAGTGTGTAACCACCCTATCTCATCCCATGGGTGGCGTAAAAACCGACTAAGGTACTTCCATGAATATTATCTTTACGTAATAAAAAGAAGTTAAACTTGAAATTAAACTCTATACCAATTCGTTTGGCCAGCGTGGTATTAGTAGGCCAAGTATCCCTCGGTCACAGGAGGAGGCCCGTCCGTGCAGTGGGACATAAAAGGGCTGTTATGATGATTAAAGGGTTAGGTATACATATACAATTCTAGTAGTAAGGATTATTATTTTGAGTCCATAGTAGTTTAGGGAAGGTTTGAAAAGATGAATACCATTGAAAAAGAAGTTATTACTCTAAGCAAGTCACGACATAGCTTGTTTTCAGATTTTTTTTCTACGATACCGATGCCCAGGTGTATTAATTGGTAAGGCTCATTTTGTTTAGCCTACATAGTATTATTAAGTTCACAAGGAAAAAAAGGAAAAACCTCGACATAGATCTCTACACTAATCTACCTCATTTCGTGATAGGTAGAAAAAAACTAAGTAGGTATACTAATAATGCTGCTCAGACGGGTTTAATGGCAAGCTTATCTTTTTTTTTATCTTAGTTCATTACTGCAAATCTTCTACCGAAGTCAGCTTCAAAATATATTTTTTAACTTATTGCTATACACAGCTTTGACATCGCCATTTTTAATTTGTCTTACTCCTGAAATTAAGTAGCTAGGTGTTCGACGACCTCGGTGGCGCGACGGTAGCGCAAGCGGCTGCCGTGCAAGAGGTTATGGGATTGATCCCCACGCAGGACAATATATTTTGTGAGATCCACAAATTATTGTCCTGAGTCTGGGTGTTCTTTGTGTCCGTTAAATGATGTTTGTAATAAGTCCCCGCGACACAGGACATGATCCCTAGTGCGGAAGTTGTCTTTTAAAAAAAAATGCAAACAATCATGTTTATGCACACATATATTTGCATTGAGCGGGAATCGAACCCAAGACCTCTGCGTAGCAGTCATGTTGTATAAACCACTACGCCACAGAGGCCGTCTAAATTAAATTAGCTAGGTATTAAGTTAGCTATGATAAAATTCAATCAATATCCTTAGGATAAAGTAGAGTAACTAGTTAAGACTCTAGGGGGAAGAAACCAAAACTTTCGTATTGGAGATAAAATTAATTAGTAAACTACATTTCGTGTTCGTCTCCTGTGTATATTGTTTATCGAAATTTGCTTGTTTAATTTTCTTTGATAGCTTTTCTGGGTCTTATTAAGAGTTTGGTTAACTTGTTGGCCTTATAGTGTGAGGGTATATATTTATACCGTCTGTAATAATTTTAGATTTGGTTCGTTTCTTGCTCAATGAAAATCTTTGTGTGCATAAACATGATTGTTTGCATTGGTCTGGGTGTTTTCTATGTATAATATGTATGTATTTACAAAAAAAGTCTTTATGTAAGTGTGTTTATCAGTTGTCTAGTACCCATAGTACAAGCTCTGCTTAGTTTGGGACTAGATGGTGTTGTGTGAATGTGTGTGAAATATTTATTTATTTATTTATGGTGTCAGATTGTAATTTCATAACGTAATACTGTTGTTTTATTTCTTAAGGAGTTGTTAATCTAACTTTTTTGCTCCTACGTACTGTGCGAGTCCCAACGTTTTCTCGCGTTGTGCGTAACTGACTATTTTCATTAAACCCAATTTTACGAGTAGATTTATAAAGATAGATAGATTACAATGATAGTGTTTTTAGCAAGAGACCGTCTAACACAATCTTGAACCAGTTTTGCAAAAATGTTATTATTATATTTAGATGAAATGGTTAAACATCTAGTAAAATTATTACAGGGCTATGAGATTTGACAACTTCTATCAGATGTATTTTAATAAGCATATCAATTCTCGTACCTAAAATTCGGTTAAGTTAACTTTTAGTTGTCATGACTATTGCAATTGAAATCTTTTGTGGTCGTGTGAAAGTTTTATTTAGAGTGTAACAATTTTACAACTAAAAGTTAACTTAACCGAATTTTAGGTACGAGAATTGACATGAAGATCGATATAGTTCGTCGAATATATTTATATCCCCAAACACTTTACTTAGTAAGCACAACATTATCATTATCCCTAGTCTTAAGAAACTAGAGAGCATAAGATACTTATCGTTGGGTTGAGATTTCTGTACACTTGGTTATTGTTATGATAATAATAAAATATAATGTTGAGCTGTAGTGACACTTTGTGTTGGTAAAGGACATGCTAAGTCACCACACCATTTGTTCATCATGGCATCATAATATGGTAATGGGTTAACGACGTTATTATTAGGTAAACTAGCTGACCCGTGCCCACTTCGTTGTGCAGCGAAAAAACGCGTTTGTTTTTGTAAATATATTTCATTAATGCTCCACTATTATTAGTCATAGCGTGATACTATATAGCCTATGACACTCCCCGATAAATAGACTATTCAACACAGAATTAATTTTTAAAATCGGTTCAGTAGATCCAGAGATTACCCCCTACAACGTCACAAACACACAAACTTTACCTCTTTATAATGTCTGGCCAAGATCAGCTTAGGTAATGACTCTTTTAGAGGAACCGCACTACGCACAGATATTAATACAATTTATTTTGGCACTCTTTATCATATTATACGCATCTACACTGATCTCATCATTGTAGAAAAGTATGTATTTGTGACATAAATGTTTTGCTTTACGTAATTAAGGTTCTTTACGTGGCTTACTAGCGCCGCCAATAGAAAAAAAATCATAATTCGGAAATAAGACAAATAATGTTAAATGTTGATAACAAAGTCTTGAGAAAAGGCAATAAAGTATTTGTATAACACACTCTCAACACTCTGAATGTTTTTTAATTAGTTAAATTTCGCATTCGAAAAAAAAACGGCCGTTTTTGTTTATAATGCAATATTTATTTAATTGAAAAACATTTCAAACGTTGAGAGTGTGTTATTCAAATACTTAATTGCCTTTTCTCAAGACTTTGTTATCAACATTTAACATTATTTGTCTTATTTCCGAATTATGATTTTTTTTCTATTGGCGGCGCTAGTGAGCCCTATAAACGCTCTTAAATAAACCGAATCCAACAAGTGACAACTGTGTAATTACATAATTTTTGAGATAAAAAACAAATTAGGTATTAATAACTTGTCATAGAAAAGATCGTTGGGAAGTCAAAATGTCAGACAAACATGTCAATTCCCAAAAAGTTCGAAGATGATAAGTTTCGAAAACAAAAAAGGGATATTTGAAAATGAAACTGCATGTCATTTCTCGTACCTTAAAATCTTTAAAAACCGGTTAAGTTAACTTTAGTTGTCAAATCGTCATACAATAGGTAAGACAGTTTGACGACTAAAGTTAACTTAACCGAATTTTTAACGATTTTAAGGTACGAGAAATGACATGCAGTTTCATTTTCAAATATCCCTTTTTTGTTTTCGAAACTTATCATCTTCGAACTTTCCCTTAGTCAACTGTTAGGATAACTTCGGAATGAGATGGGAGGGAAATTCGTATTGAAAAATAATACACCAAAATAACTAAAAAGGCGACAAGCAAAGCTCAAAACCCCATCTACAAAATATTCATATTCAATTAAATTACAAATTCTATTATAAAATGTTCATCAATATTCAAATGTATGCTAATATTATATAAATAACGTCAGCTACATAGAACACTGTTCAGTGTGAGCTGTAATCTATACATCTATACTAATAATAAAAAGAGGTAAAGTTTGTGTGTTTGTGACGTTGTAGGGGGTGATCTCTGGATCTACTGAACCGATTTTAAAAATTCTTTCTGTGTTGAATAGTCCATTTATCGGGGAGTGTCATAGGCTATATAGTATCACGTTATGACTAATACAAGTGAAGCAGTAATGATATATAATATTTAAAAAAGTGATGCGTTTTTTCGCAGCACAACGAAGTGGGCACGGGGCAGCTAGTGATTTATAAAAAGTAGTATGTAATGTAATATGGTATAGAGGAAACCTTTTAATAATAATGTGTTATCTCGAACAAGGGTACGTAAAGTTATTAGGTAAGGGACATGGCGACGCAATCAGCATATCTAGTTTAACGTGGATAAGTTAAATTGTATGTAGTACAGGTGGTTGACTCTTTTCTTATGGTATAATATTTATTTCACATTCTGCTTACGCTATCTAATCGTAAGATAAGCAGAGCTTACTAGCTTTTAATCAGCTCTAACGATATTCATGAAATATGAACGCGGTGACATCCAATATTATACTTAAAAATTATATTATATAAAGTAGACTACAGCTGTAAGTATATAGTCGACAAGCAACGCTCAAAACTCAAGCTAAGTATGTTAATATTATCTAAATAACGTCAGCTACATAGAACACTGTTCAGTATAAGCTGTACCGATATATAAAAAGTAGTACGTAATGTGGTTCATAGAGGAAACCTTTATATATTAATGTGTTATCTCAAGCAAGGTTACGTAAAGTTATTAGGTAGGGGACATGGCGACGCAATCAGCATCCCTAGTTTAACGCGTGAGTTCATTATTTATGTAGTAAAGGTAGTAGGCTCTTTTCTTATGGTTTAATATTGATAAATTATAAAATAAAACATCCATAATTATTATTATTTATTATTTTATTCTCGGTGCAATAAAATTACTTAAGACTCTGTACTACAAAGAAATATAATTACGCAGAAATCGCAAGAAACACAAACGAATTGAAATCAATGGAAAGTATATTTTCCCAGAAGCAGGGCTAAATATGTTATGAAAAAAATAGATAAGGCTATGCTTAAAAATGTCAAATTAAAATTAAATCGTAGGTAATTGTCGATACCACACTCACTTAGATGTAAAAGCTAATACCTATTAAGATTAGGTTCGGGATATTGCTTACATGAGCCTTTACCAACAACACGTATCACCTAGACGATATCCATCCAAAATTGTATAGAAGATTTATTAAACGATTAATCTCAGACCTAATACCTTTAGCCTTAATCGGTAACCTACATAAATGCTTTATTCTTCAATGTTAGTACTTTGTATTGTGTTAATACATTATGTGAATGAACCCTTTCCTTTAAGGTCGTCGCACTTTACACCGACTCGAAGTCAACTCCACTTCAACTTAACTTACATTACCTATGACATAGAAATTTAAGCTTTATTTCTTGTTGCATACGAGTGAATTTTTCAACACATAAATTAAAAGTCTACGACGCGGGGTTCACGCGTTGTTCACCTATTGACTGTCACCGATCCGTTTGCCCCGTATAGCCAACGAGTCGGCCACTAGTCGTTAACAAACTTACATCTAGCGGGTGACGCGTTGCCTGTTTATCGCCCCTGCTCCTCTCTCCTGTATCCCGAATACTGTTCCAAAACAGAACGCACGCGTTTTACAGGTTCTCACCTCATTAACGCCAAGTTGTCCACTGGTGACCGACGAGTTGATATGATGACATAGCCGACAATACCAAGTCCATAGTTCTCTCGGTTAATGTTGTACTGGCGTCGAGTTAGTGTAATGTGCGTCGGCCTTTATTCTGTCTATACTAAGCCTTAATTACTATGGGTCGTGTAAAATACTACCTGTTTCACCTTTGACGAGTTTCGATTACGTATATGCATAGGAATTTCCAATTTTATCTAATGGAACTTCTAAGTGTATTAGCAAGTACTATTTGCGTAATTAACTGTTACTTTGTAAGGTATGTACATACTTAGTGGTATTGTAGTGTGTACCTTAGTTAGTTTGATTTTAAGCCTTTTTTGCTTTGTTTGAGCTGGTGGAAAATGAAACCTTTTATCCTTAACATCATATTGCTGTTCGTTTAGTCGAATCACAAATCTTAGGTTTTTTTAACCAAAAATCTTTACCATTGATTTTTTATTTATGTCTGCATACAGTTGTTGGTGTCTGCTTATAGTTGGGCAACAACTAAATGTTAAGCTACTGAAAAAATAAAAATAAAAATGAGATTTAAATGAAACATAATTGCTGAATATCAAAAAGCTAACAATTTGCAAAATCCCAAGGAATATAAATATTGTGACAAATTAAAAAACAATTTGTTAATAGTCTAAATTAGATTATCATTATATTCTTACAATTAGGTAGATACTTTCAAGAACTTAATGAGTTGGTAATTTTTTTATTAGGTAAGTTTTTATACCGAATCATAAAAAAATATATAATAATTTATTCAGCGTATACTCCGTGTGGTGACGGAGTAAGAATATAACTATGTTGTGTTGTTGTAAGGAGCAGGGTTTCCATTACACCTGCTTGTCAGGAGTACTTTGTCGTTGGGTTAGCACCCTTTAAAAGCCTTCACACGTTTATAATTATACTACCAACATAAATATATTCCTCCTGTTAACACATAAACTAATCTAAGGAAAGGTGAGCAGTTATTATTGTTAAATTTGGCTCAATGCCAATGTCTTACTATCATTAGATTCGTTATTATCCCTGTTAGCTACATAATCAAGGACATAGGAAACAAAGGCTGTATAGTTAGTGTTTCACGTGTATATCGTTTTATCATAGGGTTTTTGTAACCCTTGCCTGTCCAAGGTTTATATTTCGATTTTATACTGTCTTCCCAAGTAACACAGAAAGCATTTTAACAAGCAACAAGTGAACTTATATAGAGCTTAAGACCCGTACAAACTCTTATATAAGTTCAACGAGCGTCTTGAAGCTGAACAATGGCATTTGAAAATCATTGTAATGCTTTACGCTGTATAACAGTTGGATAATGGCATATCAGAATGCTTTTGTAAAGCCTTTAGCTATTTTTAGTGCTTTTGGTTCTACAAAGACATTTTAAAGTAGTTAATAAGTGCTTGAAGCTGTTTTACAGCACAAACGTGAACCACTATAATGCCATGTAAATCCGATATCCAGCTTTAAGCTGTTTTTTGTGCCTTTTGCTGTGTAAAAGCACTTGTAAGGGGTAAGTAAAAGCTTAATGCTGCTGAACAGCATAAATGTGAATCAATATAATGCTTGCATTTTAAAGGAAGAAATGAGTGCTGTTGTGTAGCTAATAGCTCTTTAAACAATCACACGTGAGTAGTTGTAATGCAGGTGGCATTAATTGGGCTCACCGGGCTGCTTAAGGCTGACCACCATTTTGTAAATATTTTGTAACCAAAAAATATTTTCATTCGGACCTATTTATAAAAGGAATTGTCATTTAAAATATTTATATAACTTAATTTAATACAGTACAAGCAAAACTATGATTGTATTTATTCAAAACTTATTCTGTACTAGGAATACACATTTGTTTTGGTTTTACACACATCATTTTTATAAAACATTTTGTATGAAAACCACAAAATATCAAAGGCGCGTGAAAATTTTCAATGAAACTTATATAAACAAGTACAGTAAACTACACTGCGCAGTAATATTTGAAGGCAAGAAATAACAAACGAGTCAAAAACTTATCCGATGAATTTGTTTTGATGCAAACTATAATATGGCGTCACTCACTGTTTTATTTTGACTGTCTTTACTTATTCTTTTTTTGATTGTAATAATTTACACGCAATAATATAAAGTTTCCTAAGTGTGAACACTTAAATTGCTCCAATAATTCTTTTAGCACATTTAAATGCTAGTCTAATGCTTTTGTAATGCCCTTGGCATCTTCACTATCAATAATTTTGCTATTATAATGCTTCTGTAATGCAATAGGCTATCTCATTGGCCATTTTAATGCTTTCTTAATGCGATTGGCAATATTATTGACCAAAATGATGCTTCTTTAATCCGATTGACATCTTTCTTGACCACAATAATGCTAATATAATGCGCCAGTAATGCTATTAACCAGCTACTGTGAACCTATATAGGGCATAAAGCTGTATAATTTGTGCCCAAATAAGCATTACAGTAGCCATATAAACGTTTATAATGCGACTATAAAACTAACTCAAAATGCTAAAAGGATACAAGAATACTCTTATTCGGCCCTTATAATGCTTTGATGTGTTACTTGGGTTATTATGGCATATTTGTATTGTGGTAGAGATAATGTCCAGATTTTATGACGCAGGTAAATAATTGTTTTCCTAACACTAACGGTCAATAAATGAGGCGAAAAATAACAACTATAATAGTTATTGTCAGTTAGTATTAAAGAATCTCCGCTGTTTATATGCTGTTTTACACTTTAATTATTTCCGTTTCGGCTGAGTTACACCAGCCATGGTCACGAGCAGACTGAGATAGTCTGCTCGTGACCATGGCTGGTGTAACCTAGCCGAAACGTCGAGCGACTCAAGGTAAATAATTAAAGTGTTTACCTAAAATCTATACGCGTTAATACAATAATAAAACTACCGGTCGAATTTTTGAAGGATTTATCCCAAGAAAAGAAAACTATATCACAAAGTAGTAAATTTTAAGGTAGAGTATAATATTGAATCTCTTAGTAAAAGTCCCAAAGGATATCTCGCTTACTTTATAAAGGCAGCATAAGTTCTAATAGTAGTGCATTAGTCGGTTTATCTTATCAGGTTTTACGTTAGGGTAAGGAAATGGGTCACTTGATACTGCTACTTAGATATACTAGTATCGATTGAGTAAAAGTATACTCTTTGGTATCTTGGTCACTTTAGTATGAAATAGGTAAATAAATAATAAATATTCACAGACATCTCTACACAGCGCCATCTGTTCCCAAAGTATACAAGGCTTAACCTGTTTGTGTTATGGGTAACAGAACAACGGATATTAGTACTTATATACTTTTTTTTTTGTAAATACATACATACTATACATAGAAACGCCCAGATCAATGCAAATAATCATATTCATGCACACAATTATTTGCATTAAGCGGAAATCGAACCCGAGACCTAATCTACCTATATTACAAATTTCATCAAAATCCATTCAGCAGTTTTTTCGTGAAAGAGTAACAAACATCCATTCATCTATCCTCACAACCTTTCGCATTTATAATATTAGTAGAATAGGACTAAAAAAATTCAAAGTTCATTCACCATGATGATGATGACTAATTAAGAATGTAAATTGTTACTATCTCCTCTTGTCCCTTGAGTATGGTAGCCACGGTAACTATGCGATTGAATAATTTTCTTATTAAAATACCGATTGCACAATCAGAGCGTTGAGACCGATTATAATACGCAATTTCATATACAGTATAACCCGCTTAAGACGATTTTCCAGGGACCCCACCAAAAACGCGTCTTAAGCGAGAAAGCGTATTAAGCGGGATAGGAAAAAAAACTTGCTACATTTATTATGATTTTTGTTCTTATTATTTGAAATTATGTACATTCAATACATTATTAAAAATAATCACTTATTTTGGTTTGACAGAAAGATTTTGATGCATTAGCAATTATGGGATTTTCAACTTTTGCACCGCGTCATCACTTTCATCCAAAGAAGTAACTTATTCATTGATTAAATCATTAATAGCCGATAATGCCTGACTCATCTTCGTCCTCATCATTATCAGTTAGGCATAGGGGCCTCGTTTTGTGTGTTATTCACATCCTCAATAAGATATTGATTGAATTTCGTTCGTGCTACATTGTCATTAATGGAAGAATATCCAGCCTGAATATTTAGCCACCGGGTTTTCCTGAATCCTGGTATCTCAGGAAGAAGCACCCGAGTTCTTTTTTCAGCACGACGTCAACCACGATATTTCAAGAACCGGCTTCCTTAAAACAACTTTAAAAGGGCCTCACGGCTGGCCTCGAGTGCGGTTGTAGGGCCTGAGCGCGGGCGTATTAAACGGGATGACGAATCGTATTAAGCGTTAAGAAATGTATGAAAATATGTCTCAAATTGCTGGGACCGGCGTAAAAAGGCGTATTATGCGTGAAATCGTATTAAGCGTGATCGTATTAACCGGGTTCTACTGTACATTGATAACTTACATAGACATAAGAAAACTTTTTTTATTTTGATTTTCGTGTGGTGACGGAGAAAGAATACAATATGTCACCACCCCATCTCATCCCATGGGTGTCGTAAAAACCGACTAAGGGAGTATCCGTGAATATATCTAATAATATCTTCACGAAATAAAAAGAAGGAAAACTTGAAATTAAACCCTATACTAATCCGCCTGGCCAGCGTGGTATTAGTAGGCCAATTCTGTGCGTCCTGTGAAAACTGATACATCTCGAAAATGTCAACTTTTCAGGAGAGCAGTTTTTGTGTTTAAAAATTCATAAAACTTGTTAGAATAGACTATTTAAAAAAATACTGACACAGTTCGTTTCTGTATGGTTATGTTTATTACATATTAAGTTTTTGCTTAAAAGTGTAAGTACATTATGAGAAATTTAATAAAAAAATTTTGTTGTATCAAAACACACCAACTACAAGATATAATAATATCGTGTATAGTAATACAAAATGAATTATATCACTTTACACGTGGTGTGAAGCTTTGGTGAAAGATGATATTGTTGCATTGTCAAGTACTTTTATACAATACTAAATCAACTCTTGTATAAATCCGTAAAACAAACAAGTCATAATTTTTAATCGCCAAAAGCACTGTAGGGACAAATCTAGTAAAAGTTGAGTTTTGGTTATTTATATCATTTTACACGAGGATAATCAGTCGATTTATTATGTGTTTTTGATATAAGTAGACTTAAATCGCAACAAAAATTAGTGTAAAATGATACAAGTAACAGTTTTAAAGTATAAAAATGAAGAGATATTAAAATAACTTTAAATTTGAAGCTTTATTTTTGCTTTATAATTTTTTTAACTTAGTTAAAATTTTAAATTATGTATATTCAATATCTTAAAGAAAAAAATCTATTTCATGAGAAAAGTTAAGAATAAAATTATAACGAATCATAGTTACTTTTATACAGAAAATACCCAAATAAAAATTACGTTCTTAGTATTATTTGTGTTTAAAACAAAACGAAAAATTAATATCAAAAATTAAACTTAAACTTTTTGTCAAAGTAATTTAATATCACACTTTCAGACTCTCTAATATGTGAAAGAACTATATAAATAAACAACTTATTTCTAAAACTAATTGTTTCTTTTTATAACAGTAACTAAAGAATCAATTAAATTGGTATTAGGTTTTATTATTCCTAATAAAAGGTATTACTGCATAATATTGTGAATCAGCTGCAAAGATGTCTCTGTGATTAATTGATTTAATACCAGAAGTGATCACCGATTTTTTCGAAGGACTCTAAATAAAAACTTCTGAACCAAAAGGCGTTGCATGGAACTTGTATCAGATACCTCATACTTACCCCGTCATAAGTAGCACTGGGGCCCGACAACTTCCAATTGGAGGTTCAACCTAGACTTAGTAGGACTTTAAATAGTCTCAGTGATCTTGTTGATATACACCATGATACACTGTTGTCTTTCCGCCAAAGTATACGTGACCATTTAAGAGGCCAGTTGTAGTTTTTAACAAGGCAGAAATGATATAATGTTAAGCAATATTTTATATTAATTTGGTTTATGCATGTCACTTAATTAGTTTTGGTTTATATTAGGAGAAATGTAATTAATTCACAGTTATCTTTGTTAATATTATTTTAAGTATAGTTGTAAACACTTAATGCATGCGGTGTTCGCCTATAAGTAGTTATTACACTTAGAATGTTAAACGTAGCTAATTAAGGAAGAACTAATTTAGTGTAAATAGCTGTTGGTGAACCTAATAATAAATAAAATAAAAATAAATCTTTTCGACTTGCTGGAAAGCAATGGCAATGTAGACGAGAAACCGTCAGAGTGGTCAAAACACAATGAGTCGTGACTCGTAAGAGTGTTTTCTAGTAAAAGCAAGGCAACCTCAACCTTTTCCCTGATACTCTAAAACTTTGAGGTAAAGACGTGAAATGTCGACCACGCAGAAGTTTTTGTTGAATGAGAGAAACAGTGTATACCTCACCCACGAACCACGAGCAGCTGCGTAGGTTAAAGCAGTCATCAAATGTATTGAGATTGTGCTGGGACGCATCGTGACAGAAATGCTAGAGCAGTTGCAAAAATCCCATAAGCCATAATACTTGTCGATGTGTAAATCGGACTATACAGTAAAATACTGGCAAATGGACTTACTGTTCAGGATCGTGTTAACAACAAAATATTGTGAATGGCAGATGATTTACTTTTAAGTTCGAGATATTCGAGGAAATAGAGTTTCTACAAGACGTATACGCATTCCGAATTATCAACTTTATTTGATTTAAGTTTTTATAAAAAACAACTCCAACAACAGGGAATAGGCGAGGGCGTTTTCACAACCATGAAATTAACAGGAGTGAAAAACATCGAAGGCAGATAATAATTTGAGGAATACACAATAAATCTTTCGTGGGATTCCAACAAACCACTTAGTTCACTTCAACCGCTAATATGCCACCGAGACGTAGCCTTTGGAACTCAGTGATGATCACAAAGCGACACTCGACGCCATTTTTAGGAGGTCATACCCCGAAGTCAAGCAAGGCAAGGTCAGAGTAGCTCCACACCAACTAAAGAACAATAAATATCTATAGCATGACGGGATCACCACAAAGCTCCTAAAAACTAGCGGAACTTCGCTTTACAAAGAGCTCATAAGCGTCTTTAGTTACATTCTCAAGTTTAACACCTTAAACGTAGAGCGGGAGCATTTTGGTTCTACTCTTCTAAAAAAGTGACAATACATTCAAAAATGGACGGTAGCTTACACACGACTATTAAACCATAAACTTTTAGGAGAAATTAGATCCCATCTTTGTGAATTTCACTGTTTATACTTTTTAATAATCACAATAACAAATTGATTTCGTGTATTTTGATGTAACTTATGTCATTATTATGTGTAAATTGTTATAAGTCCTTGTTATTATTAAACTATACATGCTAAAATAAAGTTGTGTAAAATGATACATCTAATATGTATATTGTGCGCCATGTTTAATAGCTGTGACAGGACGCGCAAGCAGCTTGTCTAGTAGTCTGTCAATATGTGACGCGGAAGAAAGCGGTGGCATTTCCGCAGTATCTTTCCCGGCGCCCCTAGCTGCACCCATGTTCAAAAGATGTATTACTTTGCACATATTTTGAATCAAAAGTGTTTTAATGTTTTCGTGATTATTGATATAACCATAAGTAAATCACATTACACAAACAATATTGGATTCTCATATATGTGCGCAATAATACAACTCTACTTAGATCGATGCATTACACAAATTTACTTCGTGTCAATTGATACAACTAAACATGTATTAAATGACACATAATTAAGAGGTAGTAAATTTATGTGTATAATGATATGACTTGAGATATATCTTTATACACAAATATTTTTTTCACAATGTGAATATTGTAAACGCTACATGTCAACATGTATTCACTTACACAAAAAAAAATGACAAAACGCTCCATTTCAGCTGAGATGTACCATACTATCTCGGAAAATAATAGACATATCAGAATGTTGATTAGACAGAAAAATAGAGTATTTTTTTCTGATCAAGGTGCAACAAAAACATCAAATTCGTTACAAGTCGACTTGTATTACTTTTCACAGGACACACAGAATTATCCCTTCGTCATGGGAGGAGCCCGTCCCTGCAGTGGGACATTAATGGGCTGTTATTATGATGATTTTGATTTTGCCAGTTCATGTCACTTTCCCAAATTAGTCCATAAATTAATGAGGTAACAAACCTGAGTACCCTTAGAACTCACAAATTTTTAAAAAAAATAATTAATAAACCTGATTTATAATTTCTATATAAATAAATTTCTAAAATAGTTTTTTACTATTTATGTAAGCAAACACTCTTGGTTCTCAGAATATTACATTTTCAAAACTTTACATTCGCAAAACATTATCCCCCTTACCCATAAAAGCCTCTTAAATAGCCAATTGATTAGCTTAAATTTTTATGGTTTTGTTTAGTATAAGGTTGGTTTTACTAATAAAAATCTCGCTAAGCAGTGATTAAATTTAAAAGGCTATTATGAGTAAGGGGGTATATTCTCAAAATATTATCTTTTGGTAAATCAAATAAGTACAAAATTTTTCTGCATAAAGCAGTAGATTGTCACAGTCTCAACGGTATGATTTTGGAATGGATCTAATTAAAACATTATAGTGTAGGTATAACCTCTTAAAGTTGTTTCATCATCATCATCATCATCAGCCCATTAATGTCCCAATGCAGGGACGGGCCTCCTTCCGTGACGGAGGGATACTTAGCCTACTAATCCACGCTGGCCAGACGGATTGGTATAGGGTTTGATATTAAGTTTTTCTTCTTTTTATTTCGTAAAGATAATATTCACGGATAGTCCCTTAGTCGGTTTTTACGACACACATGGGATGAGATGGGGTGGTGACATATTGTATTCTTACTCCGTCACCATAAGGAGATAAAGTAGTTTGCTCAAACAATGCATGTATGCATGTAGCATGTATCGCTTCACTACGGGAGGTCGTCTAAACAATTACCAACGACACAAAAACAAACAATAGCTGGAAGCTTTATTGAGGGGAAAACAAATTGTGAATCAGGTTAAGAACAAGATTTCTATTAGATTTTCCCCATTGTAACAAGGGACATTGAGAAGAATTATCACAATGGCCGAACGAGCTTGAGCAAATATTATTTTGTAGATTGCCTTGTTTGTAATCTTTTTATTTATAATACAAATTCATTAACTAAATGATCTTATTTACAAAAACAGATTGTTATGTTACTGCCTCAAAGTGTTGGCGATGAAGTAGATTAATTTCATGTCTACCACCTATGGCCCTTGGTTTCTTGTTTTGTAGGGCTTTTATTACACCTGAAGTATTCTTGAAGTTGATCATAATGATCAGTTAGGGTAAATTCATTGGTGGACAAAACTCCTCCAAACATTTCACTTAGCTATAAGCGATATTTCTTCCTTTAGCCATCGAAATTCCTCATTTTGCCTAACCATGTAAGGGGTTACATTCTGGATTCACCAGAAAGCCAGGTTAAACAACCTTTCCTTCTTAAAGAAATAATAAAACAATATTTAATTATAGCCATAATATTATTATCCTTTACTCACAATAAACTTTTATGAAAATGAGAAATATTAGGTCTTTACCTGAAATTGCCGTTTTGTATGAAGATTTTATCAGAAGTTAGATTTTTCATACTAACGTTTTCTTCGATTTTTCAATAATTATTAAACATAACAGAATGAAATTTAATGTAAGTAATGGCGCACATTATTAGGAAGAAGGTACAATTATTGAACAAATGAGAAAATCCGCTGTTTAAAATTGGACCCATGTTCACAGGCATAATAATAATACAAAATAATAATTTATTAATTCATTATCTTTTGATAGATATTAGTAATATCCTGTTTTTCCTAAATAACAAAAAATATTTAAACAATATACTCGTATGTTTTAAAAGAATATAGAGTCTTAAGACTACGTCGAAATAAAACGGCAATTTCATAGGTAACAGACCTATTATAAAATTCTGTGTTTTATATTTTAAGCAAATTAGAGGTAACGATTATGGGTTAAGTAAACAAATGAAAGTTTACTGATATTTTAGTAGAAAGGTTAAACTCATAATTTAATGTTATTATAGGTAAAGTTTGTACATTATTCATACATAAAAAAAAAAATAAAAATAAAAATCATTTATTAACACAAAAGCATGTACATTATTAATATCCAGCGGCCCCACACTAGGCAAGCCTGTCCTGTGGGTGCCAATTACGATTAACAATATGTATAACAGAGTGCTCGGATGACATAAGAATGAAAGTATGAAATACAAATAACAAATTGTTTTAATCTTACGAACTAATAATTTACGTTAAACAACCAAAGATAAAATTAAATTATCTATTATTAAGTATATATAAATACAATATAATAAATATATATATATTATGTATATAGGTATAAGTATGTAAGGACCATTTCATATACATATTTGTAATAATGTGTAACAAATATATAAATTCATAAAAATATAAGAAACTGCAATAATTTTTATTACAGTTTCTTATATTTTTATGTTACTAGTTACTATAAAATTATAATTTATTGTATAATCGGGTGATAAGGAGGAACACATGCGAAATAGAATATTATTGGAGGTCAATGCCTTAGTGTGATAATGTAATTTCAATTTATATGAATCAATATGCCTTCTGTGTCGTCATATGATTGTGCAAGCAGCCAGTTTACGATTTTTGTTTTAGCTTCCGTCACCATGCACCGCTTAATATCGCATAAGCTGGTCACTCTGTTATATACAAAGTGGTCAACAAACGGACTGAAGCGCCTAGCAAAGGAAGTTTTTACTTTAGGCAAGTCTAATCTGTAAACACGGCGTTCTAACATGAATGGATAGTCTTTGGAATTAATAATCGTTTTGTGCACCTTAAGAAACGTTTTAAGAATAAAGAGCTGACGAACATTAAGTACTTCACACTCACTATACAGTTCCCTAGTAGGGTACCTAAAAGGTTTCTTTAGCATAGTCTTGAGGACAGATCGCTGAGCTATTTCAACCTGTATCATGTAAGTTTTAGCAGCGCTACCCCAGGAGGTAATGCAGTACGTAATTAGTGATTGACTCAATGCAAAATAAACAGTTCTTAGAGTTTCCACTGATACCGATGATCGTAGCAGCCTCATGATCCTTGCTGTTTTCCGTACCTTACTTGACAAGGCAGAAATGTGGGCTTTGAAGTTGAGGTTTTCGTCAATTATTACGCCAAGGTACTTAATTGTTTTGGCTCTGTCAATATTTTTACAGCTACAATGTTCCTGACCCTCACAGCTATGCAACCTAATACAAGAAGATGAGCTTGGAGCTGTAGCAGCTGTCTTATAAAAACACACGTGCTTTGTCTTTTCAGCATTTAGAGTAAGTAGGTTATGTTGCAGCCATGTGAATACCTGCTTCATCCCTAATTCAGCCCTTGAAAAGACCTCCGACCATGACGACCCATTATAAATTATAACGGTATCATCTGCATAGCATATGATGTCATTATGAATGCTGTGGTGTATATCGTTCATGTACATGATAAAAAGGGTAGGGCCAAGGATACTACCTTGGGGAACGCCGTAATTAACTGTTTCTAGTCCACTTTCATGACTGCCTACTCTAATACGCTGCTTTCTTTCCGTGAGATAGCTTTTAAACCATTCGAGGGCTATCCCTCGAATGCCAAACTGATTTTCCAGTTTACGAAGTAATATTGCGTGAGACACAGTGTCAAAGGCCTTCGCCAAGTCTAAGAAGACACCTATACAACGTCTGTTCCTGTCGAGTTGAGATGACACCGTGGAAGTTAAAAGGTCAACAGCATTTTCAGTCGATCTTTCCCTCCTGAAGCCGAATTGATTAGGCGAAAGAAGGTTGTTCTTTTCAAGATATTTCACCAATCTGTTATTAACAACTTTTTCAAGCAGCTTTGAAAAAGTTGTTAGAAGTGAAATCGGACGGTAACTGTTGGGCGTGTCCTTAAGACCGCTTTTATAAATAGGAATAACTGAGGCTGTTTTCCATATATCTGGAAAAGTACCCGTGACCAAGCTTTTGTTAAATATTTTAGTTAGTGGTGGAATGATACTAGACCTAATCTCTTTAAGGAGATGACCTGTTATACCATCACTACCCGGGGCTTTATGGTTTTTCAATGACAGTATGAGAGCTTCAACCTCTTGTTCGTCAGTAGGTTGAAAAAAGAAAGAGTTCTCACGGAAGTTACTGGACACTTTAGCTGCCAAATCTTCCTGACTAAGTTGCAAATTGTTAAGGATATTACTAGCTAACTTATATCCCACTGACGAGTAGTGGTTATTGCACATGTCTAATGAGTGACTGGCGTTACTACTACCATGTAGTGTCAAAAGTTCTTTGGGTTGTTTTGAGGACACAGAAAAGTGACATACTGTTTTAATGGCTTTCCACATTTGTTTAGGATTACGTGTATTACAGGAAATTTCTTTATTGTCATACTCATTTTTTAACTTACGCAACAGGTCATTACAGAAATTACGATAACGGTTATATATGAAGCGCAGACATTGATCGTAAGGTGATTTACGGGATTTCATGTGCAGTCTGTCTCTGTGTTGCATGCAACGGATGAGACCTGGTGTTATCCAGGGTTTAATATTGTACTTAGAGTGACTGAGTGTTACTTTGTGCGAGTTTTCATTTATGACCTGTTCCAAATGGCTACAAAAACTGTGAACGCTATGATTTAAGTCAGTATTCTCTGTAATTTGTGACCAGTCCATCCCCGCGAGCTTAGTCTTGATGGCGTCTAAATCCCTTTTTACAAAAGTTCTTTCCGGGTTACTAATCGTGTGATGGCCGGTGGACAAACCCAACATCACCAAATCATGATCAGAAATGTCTGAACAGCATACCGCCCCAACAGCATTTTTTGCTGTGTTAACAAATATGTGATCAAGACATGCGCTGCCTCTTGTTGGCTTAGTTATAGCCGGAAACAGGCCGTGTTCTGCTGTTAAGGATAAGTATTCTAGATCTTGATTACACGAGCTATTTAGTATGTTAATGTTCATATCCCCCACCAGTAGTAATGGTTTAGACTTACTCGAAAATTGATGCAGTACGCAGTCAAGAGAACATAAAAAGTTGTTTATGTTTTTAAACGAGGGTGGCCTATAAATTCCAAAAACTGTAATTTCGTTAGCTATGTCTATTTGCAAACAGTTGGCATCAGCAATACTGGGCTCAGACACACAAACGCTCAAAGTATTCTTGACGTAGACCACTACACCACTATTTTGGTTAATTATGTTCATTGTATTATAGCTGGTATACAAGGGCAGCTGTGGTACAATTGTGAAGTCATCAAGCCAACATTCCGTTAAAACTATGACGTCAAATGCAATAGCAAATCTGGTTAGAGTCAAGTTAAAACAATCAAAATTTTTATTGATACTCCTTATGTTAAGCGACAATACCTTAAAGTTAAAAACATCTGTAATTGCCGTTAGACAATGCTCAGGCGCTTCTAATGAATAGCAGTCTATTCCTATTGAATCTAACTCCATAACTAAATTATTATCGAACACGATTATAAATGAAGGGGTTAAGATCCATTTGCTGTATACTCTGTATTTTAAAGTAGACATCATAGAGTACGTAATAGGATATACCACCAAATAACCTCAGTATATACCAGAACATGGTTTTAAAATAATTTCTGCACTGTACTTTACTCTTTTTATAATTATATGCTAGTGTATAGTTGCGTTTCAATATAATAATAATATAATAATAAAATATAATAATTAGATACAGGTCATAATAATAATATAATATATTATATAATAATGTAGTAATATTTGGTAGGTTTTGTAATAAACATTTACATAAATATAAACTAAAGTTAAATGTAAGAAACATAAATCTAATAGTAGTTTGTACATTACATAAAAAGAACGTTATCTCTCTATTAATTTGGAACTTTAAATATGTTTTGAAGATCACAGTGTGTACGTATATACTGAGCAGGTTTGCCCTCACTTTGTTTGACAAAGATTTTTCCCTGTGTGCACCAGCAGTAGGAGTAACCGAAATCCTTAGCTTTTGCCCGCGCGGCACGAAAAAGCATTCTGTTCTCCTTTGTTAGACGTTCGTTGTAGTATACTTTGGAAGGTGTACCTGTGATGTCGAGGTCATTGCTGGATATGTTTCTACGTACCTTGGAGGCTTTTAAAATTTGGTCACGTTTGTTTCGGCGTAAGAGACGCACCACTACCGGTCTAGGAAACTTCGTGTTGTGTTCGGCAGATAAAGCTGAAATACGACGAGGACCGGCCCTGGCCACCCAGTCAATATCACAGTCATTTAGTTCGACGCCCACCTTCCGCGCCGCAAGGAGTGCAATGTGGTGGAGATTTTCATTTGTTTGTTCTGGGATACCTGACAACTCCATTTCGTTGTTCAAATGTTGTTGAGCTTGCATGTTCAACTCTAACTGCAGTTCTGACACTTTGACCTCGAGCAATTTCGTTTCTTGTTCCCGACTCTCAAGATGCCTTATTCGGCTGTCGTTAGCAGCCACAGATGACCCCAATTCTTCTAGTCTTATGTGGCAGTTTGTTAGCGAAGTCGTAGCATTTTCTAGTTGCGTTTTGAGTGAAGAAATTTCTTGTGTTAGTCTCCGAACTTCGTCTATCAACTCTTTCACTTCAGTGCTTGTGCTGATGGCAGGCTGAGAACTGTTCTTGTTTCGTGTAGTAACATTATCGTCAGTAGATCGAATAGGTGTTTGACTATTTTCCCCACCCTTTTTCACACAGCATTCAGGACATTTCCATGTCAACTTTTTGTCCGTCGACACCGCTGGCTGATTCGTACACAAAGGACAGTATCTCTTGGCGCATGTCGGTGAAATACATTTTATGTAACTCTTCCCCTTGAATTCCACTAAACAGCCACTACATTTCATCTTGCCGAGGTTAATTTAATACAAAAACAAAATAAAAAATTCCAAAAACAAAAAAATAAATGACCAAAAAGAGATTGGCCGATGTGAGACTTGAACGCTGTTACTCTGTCACTAACGCAGTCAATCCGGCGCTAAACGCAATCGACTACCGCAGCTCTGCAATAATTGGTGAAATAAAGATCTACTATTTAATGAGTTTGAAAATTGACGCAATTCTGGCTTCAAAGTTTGACCTTGTCTTTTGTTTTTCAAAGTCACTAGCACTCAAACGGTCACTTTTTTAACGAACTTTTTTAATAGTTTTTATGTTCTTAACACAGTTGTTTCTTCACGCACTATTATAATTTATACATAAATATGTTTGTTGCTTGATTATACAGTCACTATTTATAATTTTATCTCTCGGTATTTGGTTTAAACTACTTTTTTGAATAAAAACTTTAGAGAAACAAGTAACGCGTCTGCTTACGATGTCGACCCGAGCGGGAGTATGACATAGCCTAAATACTTTTGTATAACTGAGATATTTTCGCGTGTAACGTTCTGGATTTTGTACAATGCTTAAATAACGATAAAAAATAATTTAGACATTATTTATTTCAAGACAACGCGTGTACTAGAGTGATGAAGCCTAGTGTCGTGGCATAGTACAAATATATACAGTATTTCGACTTCATAGAAACAGACGAAACGCGAGTTATATCTACACGCTCACGATAGCGGTGGCTTTGCGCAGTGAACAGTCGCGACTGTGCCGCAGTAACGAGCGGGAAAGTAGGTAAATGTAATTAAAAAGCTGGAGGTGGGCAGCCCTATCGCATGTTTACGTTCCGCGCAGCCGTAGGCATTTATAATAAATATTCGGCCGAGATAGACTACTGGTTGTACTGTTGTCGTGGGGACTTACAAACATGAAATTAAAAGAAACAAAGAATTTCCACGTTTAAGACATCAATACAGGCTGTGTCACCAATTTAGTAAATTTACAGCTTTAATTTTAAGCTAGATATTAATCTGAATCAAGCCAAAACAATAATTAAGAGTAAACACAAGGCAATACTTGACCCTACCTGATTCTAGAAAAGCGGTTTAGTTGCCTTACTATGTAAGGTATACAAACTCTTGCTTTACTATATCAACACCATCTAGAATATCCAGTAGTCATCGTCATCATAACAGCCCATTAATGTCCCACTGCAGGGACGGGCCTGCTCCCGTAACGGAGGGATACTTGGCCTACTAATACCACGCTGGCCAGAGGGATTGGTATAGGGTTTAATTTCAAGTTTTCTTTCTTTTTATTTCGTAAAGATACTATTCACGAATAGTCCCTTAGTCGGTTTGACGACATCCATGGGATGAGATGAGGTAGTGACATATTATATTCTTACTCCGTCACTACACGGAACCAAAAATTTGATGTTGGCTTATATTTTGATATTGTTAAAATAATAATATAGTATTTTAAACACGAATAACGCGTCAGTTTCGATGTCCAATATTCAAAATGTGACTCTTCGCAATTTACTAAATTACTTTTCGGTTTTTACGACACCCATGGGATGAGATGGGGTGGTGACATTGTATTCTAACTCCGTCACCACATTGAGAAAATCCAGTCGTAAAGAAGAATATCACTATTCAAGCTAATAATAATTATCAAAATGAATGTTATGCATAAAACTCAATATTATTTCCGTATTAGGTCTGAATTAGGCACATTATTTTATAATTATTATTAGAATTATTTATTACAATGTTAAATTTTTTATTAAATTTTATTGAATTTTATTTTACTTTATTCCAAATTTTATTAATTTTTTATTAAATTGTTAAGTTTTTATTAAATTTTATTGAATTTAAAATTATACTGTATTCCAAATTTTATTGTTTTTTAAACTTAAATAATGATTCACGTAATAGAATTGCATTATTTTTTACATTTATAAAAAAAATAATTGCAATCTATATTTAATTGATTAATGTTAATATTGTGTAATGTTTTGCTTGCCGTGGCAACTTGTAATTGAATCAGCACTGTTGCTTGAGCCACCAAATATTGTATCTCTAATTGTCTTTGTGTATGATTCGTAAGTTGTCCTAATTATAAATAAATAAATAAATAAATAATTAATTAGTTATTTGAATGGGGTAAGAGGGTAAGCCTAAATTATAATAATATTAAGCCTATCGTGTTAACAGAACATCACAAAATTCAATAAAGCGTCTTCTAGTTAGGTTAATACAAAAGCGAATTATTAATATTCGTAGAAACCGATGGACGTCCCTGTCGCGAAATTATTGTTAAAGTATGATCCCAGTAGTATAAAATAGTATTTAAAACACGCAAATACTCGCCTTTTCGGTATATCGCACCTTTATTATGACGTCAATTGTGCTATAGTTATTGTTGCGGCACATTCGCAGTAATAATTAGAATAGATAACATAAGGCAATATATGTAATTGAGTTTCTTAATTGGTATTATTTCAAAACTATATTGGCTTTTGGGGTGTTGATTAATTGAGCTCTATGTAGCTATTTAATGTTAGATTAAGTATTTGTTGTTTTAAGGAAGTCTTTGGGGAGACTGACTTCATAATCATTATAACAGCCCATTAATGTCCCACTGCAAGGACGGACTTCCTTCAGTGACGGAGGGATACTTGGCCTACTAATACATAGGGTTTAATTTCAAGTTTTCCTTCTTTTTATTACGTAAAGATAATATTCACGGATAGTCCCTTAATCGGTTTTACCACACCCATGGGATGAAATAGGATGGAGACATATTGTCATTATATGCACTGCTGGACATAAGCCATTCCAATGCCAGGCAACAAAATAATTTGTGTGGTTTATAGCTTTGGGACCCACATTTATAAAAGTCCCCTTGACACGAGACGTGATCCATTTTGTGGAAAATTTAAAAAAAAAAGAAGCTCTCTCAATTCAAAACCGGAGTAACCACGCAATTATTACTAGCACTCTACCAAACTTTTAATGGTTAAAAGTGTAGATGTTAAAAAAAATCTGTTGGTTTCGCAGCTCTAATATTCTGAATAAAACGAACTAGGAAGCGGCTTTGAAGTGCCCTCGAGCGGGCAGTTACCGCTTACCGTTTTCATAACTTCATCTGGAAATGTAGACAATTTTGAATAATTGCGTTGTTAGCCATTTCTTATTTATGCCTACATCAAATGAAAAACAACGTAGGTCAATATATTAAAATTAAATAGTTATTAATGTAATCAGTCTAAGCTTTCGTCATTTAAACTTTAACTCATAAACGCGTCTTAAATTTTAGTCAATTGATTAGCTATTATTATTATTAAATTCTTACGGTTTTGTTTAGCATAACGTTGGTTTAACTAATAAAAATCTCGCTAAATAGTGATTAAATTTAAGATGCGTTTATGAGTAAGTGGCTAAAAGTCTAAATGGTTAACAAAGTCATCTACTTTTCTTCTAATATTCTAATATTAATTATTGATAAATTGGTGTTAGGTGATATTTTTAAATAATTAACTTATAGTATTTTAAACACCAATAACGCGTCAGTTTCAATGTCGAATATTCAAAATGGTGACTCTTCGCAATTTACTAAATAACTTAGTTGACGCTCTCCTCTAAAATTATTATTCATCCTTTAGCCGACTCAAATCGAGTTAATTTGTTTTGATATTACTTTTATTAAAGGCATTTCTTTCCCTTCGTCGAACCAAAGTGCCAAAGTAAGGTAAATGGACTGGAATTTTCGTTTTTAGAATAAATTATACGACAATATTTTTTAATAAATAAATGTTATTTCTCTTAAATGGTGTTAAATCTTTAAAGATTTTTAAACGCAAAGTATTTATATATCACATGTAAATACCTTAAATCAATTTGAGAAGTTTAAAGCTACAAAGTACAGTTCTCCCGTGTTTGGTATAACAACTTTTGATTTAATTGCACTTGTTCGAAGAACGTTTAAGAAAATAATAATTTTGTATAATATTGTTTAACATAATTTTCATTTTATTGAATGTTTATTTGAGATAACTATTTTGGCTTATTGGTCAATAAGTGTAATGTTCAATTTATGTATTGCTCATTTGGTAAAATAAGTATTTTATCGAAATTAATGGATTTATAGTACGATCGTCCTAAAAATTGGTATTATTTAATACAATTAATTTGTGGTTTGTAGATTTTTGAGTTTATGTAGTTAGCTTTATAAATATTGTTTAAGTTTCATCTATTTTTACTCTTTAACAAGATTTCTTTAAGAAAACGAACGTCATACTGTAGCTAAAATAAGCAGTCTTAAAAATATATATTTTTAAAAAACAAATCGTTCATAATTCATTCACGGCGCATTACACAGGACTTTCAAGAAAATCGCATTACCAACAAAATAATCGATATGCTAATATCTTAAGCGATTCATTATTTTCTTACCGACAAGCTTGCCCTTGAGTATGACTTATTTAATAATATGACCTCTTTAATTCTTATTAACACTTTAGAAGTGTAGGGCCTTTTTTTACTTTAAATGCATAGTTTGAAATTCGGTTTGCAAAGTAAAAGTTTACCTAAGTTGATTCCAAAAACATTTAGAGATTTTGGACCAGTAAGGAATAAAATCATATTTTTAGCGCAAAAAACCGCAAGATTGTGTTCATTTTTACAATTAGATGAATTACTTTGTCTTTCATTTGACCTCTAAATGAAGTCATGCGTCCGGCTGAACAGAAGTTTGTCTCTGCCTTCATTGCTCAAGTAATTCAGCCGTACGCATGACGTCATCACAAATAAAATTTAAAAAAAGTAAAAATAATAATAATAAATAAATAATATATTTTTCTAAAGTAAAATTTAAAATATTTATTAAAAATAAACTATAGGTAGGTAACCAAAAATACTCGAATTATTGTTAATTAAAAAACTTTTAAAATAAAAATATTAAAAAAATACTAAAAAAATCTTCACCGAATTGTCTTTGCTGTCAGAGCCGTGAAAGCTTTAATTCTTAGATTTTGCGAGTATTATTACATGACCTGTGTAATTGACTAACACGTTGAAGACCATGACAGTGCCATAGATCTGACGAACTTATGGCCTAGATGTAGAGTTATAGAGGATTCCCAACTCAATTCATATTCATTTTCTAGTTTATTCCCTCTTTTATTCCTTAGGTGTGAAATACGCTTTTGTAGGCGGTCTTCTACACGTACTCGTAGTTCAAGCTCTGGTTAATTAGGTTTATTTAGTTTGTATATCCTTTATCTATACTAATATTAGAAACAGGTAAAGTTTGTGTTTGTTTGTGAGTTTGTGGCGTTGTAGGGGGTAATCTCTGGATCTAATGAAACAATTTAAAAAATTATTTGTGTGTTGAATAGTCCATTTATCAGGGAGTGTCATAGGTTATATAGTGTCTAGTATCATGACTAATAGGAGTAGAGCAGTAATGAAATATGTTTAAAAAAGGGACGAAGTGGGCACGGGACAGCTAGTTTGACATATTTTGTAACGAATACTAAATACTCATTACATAGTATATTTTTTTTTCTTTTTTAAAAAAGACAACTCCCGCACTAGGGATCATGCCCTGTGTCGCGGGGACCTTTTACAAACATCAATTAACGGGCACAAAGAACACCCAGACCAGGACAATAATTTGTGGATCTCACAAATTATTGTCCTGTGTGGGGATCGAACCCACAACCTCTTGCACGGCAGCCGCTTGCGCTACCGTCGCGCCACCGAGGTCGTCATTTGAGATAAATATTGGTACTAATGAACTATTGGTCTAACATTTAATATCCTAAACGTCAAACAGTATAGTAAATCACACAATAATGCGAACATAAAAAAGAATCAAAGGTCAGTCCCAAGTCAAGCCTTTGAATTATTTGTATAACCCCAATTTGTAAGAATAAACGGATACTATTATTCATATTACAAAGCGTCTTTTGAAGTTTTGAATTTTATTCAAACACCAATTTGAGAATTTCCTTACACTATGTATATTTTTGATTTTTGTGTAAAAATAAGTGATATGCTTTCACGTTTGTTCTGACTTTAAAAAGGATTGACAAACACGTAAAACCACAATTATAAATAAAATAATAAATCTATATTTTCCACCATAATAATATTACATGTTGCACATACAGATACATGATTTATCAGAATAACATACTTAATTGTTGGTAGTTTAAAAGCATGTAACATTTGGGAGGACTGGAGCCTAAGCTAGGACATACCTGTATTTCAGAACTCCAGGGTCCCCACCAGACCTTAAGGAGATAAATCTAATAAATAGCAATAGACATTTTCATTGTTCTCTACAAGAACTCTGTACTTTTTCTACTATTACATAAATTGCAATCATAAGACATAAGCCATTAGGACTATAACAAAGTTACCTAGAATACCATGTCACGGCCAAAAGGTCCAATAAAGCACGAAGAAAAATTATTCGCATGTTCAAATTCAGACAGATAAAAATGAAGTTACAGCATTAAAGTTATGCACGGTACAGATAGTATTACATATTCTTTTAAAAACCACATGACGCTGTATCGTTTTAAAGTAAATGTAGTTTTTACTACGCAAATAAATCAACAGATACACATACTTTATACATTTTTAAGCCAAATGCACACAGTTATCAAACCATATTCATCTTTAGTAAACCAAGGCAAAAATTCATGAAACATCCACACTTTGATTCGTAATTGAAATGTCATCATCATAACAACCCATTAATGTCCCACTGCAGGGACTCCTCCCGTGACGGAGGGATACTTGGCCTTCTAATACCACGCTGGCCAGGCGGTTTTTTCACGGGAATTTCAAGTTTTCCTTCTTTATACTTCGTAAAGATAATATTTACTGTTAGCCCCTTAGTCGGTTTTTACGACACCCTTGGGATGAGATATTGTAGGTGACATATTGTATTTCTACTCCGTCACTACACATAATCATTTATTTGGAGACCAAAAGCTCAAAACTACTAATCAACTTGAGTACGGTAAAGGTACGCTAGATTTCCCTTCATCATAAGATAAAACCTGTCCTTGGTTTATTTAAAGGCTAGTAACCCTAATAATATATAACCAGAATAACCCAAGATAGGAGCTCCAAATTGTATACGTTAGCAAAAACCTGAGCTGGTAGATAGAGCTAAGAGGAATAGTGAGGTGCTATAAAAGATTTTGGTAAAATTACACATGTGGAAAATTAAGAATTAGGAAATAATAGTTGACACCAATATACCTAATATTTATGCCGTAATATTAAATGGAAAATGTTTCCGTATGGTGATGGAGTAAGAATATAATATGTCACCACCCCATCACATCCTATGGGTGTCGTAAAAACCGACTAATGGACTATCCGTGAATATTATCTTAACGAAATAAAAAGAAGGAAAACTTGAAATTAAACCCTATACCAATCCGTCTGGCCAGCGTGGTATTAGTAGGCCAAGTATCCTTCCGCAATGGGAGGAGGCCCGTCTCTGCAGTGGGACATTAATGGGCTGTTATGATGATATGGAAAATGTGTGTGCTTATGTATACATAAGTACTTCTTGATATTAGATCTTTTTATTTATTTATTTATTAACTCTCTTCACAAGGTTACATAAATGAGAAACTTAGAGCTAAGAATAACTTGGACCAACTTTGTGAGAGAGACTGGTGCATGTTGTAGATTGCTAAGAATCTGTATTACATGTCACCAGGCCCCCTTCGCCATTAATACATAGTTACCTCTTGGTTTGTTTAGATCATAATTATTTAAATTAAGTGTAGATGTAACTTTTATACAGTACATAGAAGAGAAATACAGATACAATGGACAAGTGGTATAAACAAGAAGTTTGTAGTGATACGTAAATTGATTTTTGATACCAGTGTTATGTAATGATTATTTATTTGAGTGTATGTGTGCGTGTATGTGAGTCTGTGCGAGTGTTTTAATGAGTGGTAGTAGAATGTGTAGCATGGTTGTGAGTATTGAGTCCTCGTTGGTAGGATGGATGGAGAAGAGATAAAGGATGATGGTAAGGAGACTGTTGACTTTATTTTATTTACTGAAGCGGACATAGAAGGTTTTCAGTTTGTGTATAGTCGAGGGTCTTTAAGTGGTTGGTAATAGTGACTTTGCACTGATTGCTTTGAAGGTGATAGAAGGAGAGTAGAGAGTTTAATTTGTTGTATAGATAGGGCCCCAAAAATGCAGAAAATCGGTGGGAAAGTGATGTATTAAGTTTCTGGGTAATGCATACTTTGCCTTTCCTACGTTTGTTGCTTATAAGTGCGGGATCATATTGAAGTGTGGAGTGGGTTTTAAGTATCATCCACAGTATGAAAAGTTGTCTAACGGTGAGTACGTCCCAGAATCTATATACCTGGACTGTAGGAGTGCGGAATGGAAGACCAGCTCCCACCTTAAGTACGGCGCGTTGTGCTCTCTCCAATTCAATCATGTGGGTTTTAGCTGCGCCTCCCCAAGATGTTATGCAGTAGTTGACCAATGATTGTATGATGGCAAGGTAGGCCATCCTGATGACGTCTCTATCTGTAGCTTGTCTTAACGCTTTGAATATGTAGATTAGTTTGCGTATTCGGGAAACTAAGATGTTTATGTGCGGTTTGAAGGTTACATGTTGGTCGATCGTGATACCTAAGTATTTTATTGTATCCGTTCTATGTAGCTGAGGACATGAGCAACCGTTTCGTGTCTGGGTACATTCGTGTGCTATTAGGCTTAGGTCTTCATGGGGGATCATGTTGTATTTATGAGCAAATACCATGTACTTGGTTTTGTCGACATTAAGGGCCAGACCGTTGGACCTAAGCCATTCACAGACTCGCACGAGTGCTCTCTGAGCAACTTCAAATACATCCGCCCAGTCATTTCCAGTACACCAGATGGCTGTGTCATCAGCGAAGGAAATAATTTTTGCATTGTGGAGTTTCAGTAGGCATAGGTCATTTACATACACCAGGAACAGCGTCGATGCTGTCACGCTGCCCTGGGGGACGCCATAAGTGGGTGTTATATCGTCACTAAAAACATTCCCGATTCCGACTCTTTGTCTCCGGTGTGTCAGGAAGTCTTCCAGCAGCTTATGTGGTGTTCCTCTTATTCCCATGCAATCTAGTTTCTTCAGTAGGATGGGAATAGAGACTGTATCAAAAGCCTTTTTTATATCAAGGAAGATGGTCAGTGACTTCTTGCCTTTGTCTAGATTGTCAACAATGGGAGTTATCAGCTCATGTGCGGCATCGCTGGTAGATTTGCCACGTCTAAATCCAAATTGTGAGCTCGCCAGAAGGTTGTTGTTCTCTAGGTAAGAAATCAAGCGGGCATTGATAATACGCTCTAGAATCTTTGACAAGGCTGGTAGTATTGATATGGGGCGATAGTTGTCAACAAGGCTTTTATCTCCTCCTTTGTGAATTGGTTTAACAACCGCTTGTTTGAAATGTCCAGGGAAGATACCTGTCTCTAGGGCCATATTGCATATGTGCGTAATAGGACTGGTTAGTATGTTTGCATATCTCTTAATGAAATTGTTGGATATAAGATCAATACCCACGGCGCATTTGTCCTTTAAGCCTTCAATTAGAGAACGTACCTCTCGCTCATCAGTAGGCATAATGGCCATAGAGTTTAGCGATGTTGTTAAGTATCGGTTATAGTTGGTTATTAGGTTAGGCGATGTGTTTGTTTTTTCGGGTATCTGTCTCCCTATGTTAGTGAAAAACGAGTTAACTCTATTTATGGCAAGAGACGGGTCCTCATTCTCAATGAGCCTGAAAGAGAAGTCGTTTTTCCTGTCTGTACCAGAAGTTTTTTTTATGGCATTCCACAGTTGCTTATTGTTGCCTTTGGCTTTCTGAAACTCTTGCCTCTCGTAGTACCATTTTGCTTTTTTAAGGATGATAGAGCAATAGTTGCGGTATCTTTTATAGGTTTTCTTAATGTCTTCATTGTCAGGGTTTCTTTTTGTTTTTTTGAACAGGTTGTCCCTGTTCTTCATACATCGAATTAGTCCTCTGGTTATCCACGGTTTGCTGGTTCTCTGCCGACATGGAACTTTGATCTGGCTGGTGTTATTCTTAATAGCCGTCGTCAGGGACCTTATGAATAAGTCTGTAGCTTCGTTGGGTTCTTTGTTTTGTAGGACTGGTAGGAAGTTAATTTCTGACATAGTGACATCCAGACTCACTGTGTTGATTTTGCTTTGAATACGGGGGCGATATTTATAAGGTGACTGTAAGTTTAGACTTAGGGCTACACTAACGTGATCGGTTATAGAGGATTCTATAATGAGGCACTTAGCCCTCAGTTTGGTCTTGAGTATGATATGATCTAGGCAAGTACGTCCATGTGTCGGGACATAGTGGCCAGGTAACATTCCATGATTGGCAAGTAGGTTGAGGTATTCGTAGGATCTCTTGTCAGGAGTGTTTGGCACGATGTCGATGTTTATGTCTCCGCATATCAGCACATTATTATAACTGCGTAGACTCGTTAGCAGGGTGTCCAGTGAGTTTAGAAATTCAGTAATGTTGCGTTGGCTCGGTGGGGTAGATCGCAATAATACAGAGATCGTATTTACGCTTCATTATAAGGCAGTTGGCGTCGCTGATGTTTACTTCTTCATGACTGAATTTAAGATGGTTTTGGTAGTAAATTACAATACCTTCATTCTGTGTTTTATTACCAGTCGTAGAAATATGAGAGTAGTTGTCTATATGTGGGATGTACTTTGCCGAATTTAGCCAGCACGAGAGGACTATTATATCCCAATTGGTGTCGGATCTCTGTAGAAGTGTAAGGAAGCTCGATAAGTTACATGTGATACTTCTAATATTTTGGGTCAGTAAATTAATAGATTTATTATATATATTCCTCCTCACATCCTCTGCATCACAGGTGATAACCCTAGCAAGCTGCACTGCGTCCAGTTACAAGTTTATTGTTTCAATTGTTTGCATTTATTTGTATTTAACCGAGTAGTAGTATGCTGTCACGGTTAACACGTGACATCTAGTACATAATATAGGTACAAAAGGGACTTGGAACTGGGAGCACTCAACCCGTATATAAGATGTCATCCAGATGTCAGATGCATATACTACCATGTATGAATAGTGTTTTAAGGACAGTAGTAAAAGTGTGTTGTGTAAGTTGTGTTTGTTGTGTTTTGTTGGTATTTGTGTGTAGTAATTACTGTAAGTTAGGTTGTAGCTTATTTTGCTGGTAAGTAGGTAATTACAATAATTAGTAGACTTATAAGTATAAAAAAATAAGTATAAATAAAGAATAAAATATAACAAAATTGAACAGTTAACGAAACCAGTTCTTTTATGAGTAAAGACTATAGATTTTGTTTGTAAATATGTTGCGATTAAGATGTATGAGCTCAGTAATATTATTATGTAGAAGAATGACATATACTCATGACACTTTTCGCATCCGTTATTAACATGCAATAATAAAACAGACTTGATCAGATAGCATTTGGTTGGGCATAGTAAGAATATTAGATTCAATCTGGTGTACCATAAGACTAGTCACAGAAGGTTCGTGAGTTCCTCCTCTTGTGAGATACGCGTAGGTGTAGCCTCCTGCTCCTTTTTAATGTAAAGTACTCCGTGAGATGTCCAGGCTGCTGCGAGCTTTTTGTTTTTCACGCTTTGACGCGCTAGGTAAAACAGGTGGTTGGTTTTACTCGTCAGTGCTTCGGAGATGTATATCTGCTTTGTAATACCCGGCAGGTCAAGGTGTTCAGTATTTAGTCCTGGGGCTTTCAATTCTCTCCTTTCTTTATTGAAGGTTCTATAGCGTGAGAAGAAGTTTTCTTTACGGAGGTTTGATCCAAAGTTGACCACAAGTGTGTCGGCTCTGTTTCTGAAGATATCATGTATCTCTGTCTCCTCTAACGGCTTGTTGTCTCCTAGAGTTGCTTGCACTTTTTGGATGAGGCCGACTAGTGATGTTTTGTTTTCTTCTTGAAGTTTAGGGATGTTGCGTATCTCCAGTGTAGTGCGGTAGCTACTTCTTTCCATAGTTTCTATTTTATTTTCCAGCTGGGCAACTCTTTTTTTATAGTCAGCGTTTTCAGTCTCAAGAGTGTTTAATTTCATGAGAATTTGCTCATGCCTTCCATTTATAGTCTCCACTGACTGCTGGATGGTTTGATTTTGGGTCACAATTGTTAAGAGCGCATTGTTCAGCGCTTCGAACTTCGCTTCAAACAAGGTTTTTAATTCGGAGAGGGATTCACTTGATTGCGAGTAGAAGTCATCAAAAGACCGTTTATGTCGCTTTGTGGTATTAAAATAATTGTTTTCCTTCTCATTGTCAGTGGCTGTATTGATCGCAGAGTCCGAGTTGTAGTGAGTAGTATCCGTTTTAGGTAAATTAAGATTAGCTTGCGAGTGTTGAGGCGACCTTTGTGTAGGCATAGTAATAAGATCATAATCGATATGAAATTCTATCTAAAACACAATATTGAAATTCCACAACTAATATTGTAAATTAATGTTCAAGCTTAATTAATTAAAGCAAATATCACTTACATGATATACCACCATTTTAGCAAAATGTATAATTAGCGACACTGATTTTCATTTCGACGGTATTTGTACTACGGCGTAGAACGTCTACGGCGTAGCACTGTTTCGTAGAGTACTCTACGAAATGTGAATAAAATATTGAATGTGGGGGGGGTACTTTCTTTGTGTTTTTTTGTATTTCTGTTTGTTAATTAAACACGTATGTTTGATAATGTGAGGCAAGCAATGATTGCTTCAGGGGAAACAGTGTTGATAATGTAATAATAATTATTACTGTATGAATTCATTTGGCATTATTTAAATGTTTTTACTTACATATATAAATTAATGCTTTAATTCCCACAAAAATCATCATAACAGCCCATTAATGCCCCACTGCAAGGACGGGCCTCCTCCCGTGACGGAGGGATACTTGGCCTACTAATACCACGCTGGCCAGGCGGATTGTTATAATTTCAATGGTTATATTAAATAGGGTATTTTATCAATAGGGTTTAATTTCAAGTTTTCCTTATTTTTATTTTGTGCAGATAACATTCACGGATAGCCCCTTAGTCGGTTTTTACGACACCCATGGGATGAGATAGGGTGGTGACATATTGTATTCTTACTCCGTCACCACACGGATAATAAAAATAGTATATATAAGAATAGACAGAGATTATTGGCAGCCATGATAAACAATCTTTACGTTTGGTTTTTCATATCAGCCTATGAACGTCATTGGCTGAATATAAATCTCCCTCAAACTTTTCCACTATGCGCCGTCTTGTGACTCCCTTGAAAACCAATGAAGTAAGTGAACTTACGTGTTTCTATACTAATATTATAAAGAGGTAAAGTTTGTGTGTTTGTGACGTTGTAGGGGGTAATCTCTGGATCTACAGAACCGATTTTAAAAATTCCTTCTGTATTGAATAGTCCATTTATCGGGGAGCGTTAATTATAGGCTGTATATTATCACGCTATGACTAATAGGAGTGGAGCAGTAATGGAATATGTTTAAAAAAGGGACGAGTTTTTTTCGCAGCCTAACGAAGGGCACTGGTTAGCTAGTTTTTCTATAAAAAAGAAAATTGTAGGGGTTGCGTAGTTAAGTAAGGCCCTGAACATAGTATATAGAAGTTAGGTGTAATTGCTTAGAAACCTCTTTAGTGTTACAACCTTCTTTCGGATGATGTTTTACTTGTTTTTAGTTCTTGCCTCTAACTTTGTCTGAAAGGGATAGTTAGCTTAGTCTATTTCCTTATTGTTATCCTTTTAAACTTTACGTAATAAATGGTTGCTACTTCTCTTAATATCTTTTTTGTTCATTTCTAAACCAAATTTCATGCAAAAAAAGAGTTTTGATCCTGATTCGTTATATTACATACTAGCTGACCCGTGCCCTCTTCGTTAGTGTATTTTTTTAAAAAATATTTAATTACTGCTCAACTCTTATTAGTCTTAGTGTGATACTATATAGCCTATGACACTTCCCGATAAATGGACTATTCAACACAGAAAGAATTTTTAAAATCGGTTCATTAGATCCAGAGATTACCCCTTACAACCTCACAAACATACAAACACACAAACTGTACCTCTTTATAATATTAGTATAGTATATAGTAGTAATCATATTCCAAACTCGACACTTTACTAACTGGTCATATTCTAAGCTGTCATATTTGGTTCGTCATTTACTGTAGAGTGGTGACACCGTATTAAATACAATTTTAGGGATATCAATGATGATCTATTAAGTCCTTAAATAGATATCGTTTTTAATTAATTACCACGTCCAGTCCCTATCTTCAGGGGCAAGAAATTACCATATTTTTTTTCTTTCACAGCAATAACTTCGGCACACGACATATCGCAACTAAAGGTGCCGTTGTACGCAGACCCACGCCGCATGGCTGAACTGAGCTGCCATTTCAAAATGGCGGAGGAGAAACTACATTCTTTGAAGTGGTATAGAGACACCAGCGAGATATTTAGATATACTCCGCAGCAAGAGGTGAGATTTTCCTATAATTATTTTAATAATGTAATTAAATCTTCCTGTCTATGTGTAATTGTAACTGGTACGGCATTGTAGCAACCCAACAGTAATTTATATAATATAATAATAATATAATAAATATTAATTACACATTCACACAACGCCATCTAGTCCTAAACTAAGCAGAGCTTTTACAATACAATACCCGATAGTAAGAAAAGGATTTTTTAATTGGTCTAAATGTGAAGTGAAATTAATAAATAAATAAATAATCCTCACACATTCACACATCGCCGCCTAGTCCCAAACTAAGCAAAGCTTGTACTACGGGTACTAGACAACGGATAAACATACTTAAATACTTTTTTTTAATACATACATATTATACATAGAAACACTCAGACCAAAAAATCATGTTTATGCACACAAAGATTTGCATTGAGCGGGAATCGAACCCGAGATTGTCTTGGTACTGGATGTTTTTTTGTTTATTAGTACCAGAATGCTATCGTAGAAGTCAACGGGGTCATTTCCGTTAGTCTAGGTGTGTTTTATGCTTTTATTTATTAAAAAAAATTATCACCATCCGCTTCAAATATTGTCCTACTTGCTCAGAACGTTTAGATAAGCAATCTACTTCCCTTTCTGGTGTTAGTTGAGAAGTTACTCATCGTTTTCAAAAATCACAAAACTTTTATTTGTTTAAAATAAAATGAAATTGCAAAAACGCTTTGTATTGATTCTGTATTTTGTATTTAAAAACTATGTTTTCATTATTGTAGTAGTATTGTCAAAATAATATAGTTTGTATTGTCACAACATTTCAATAACAAAAGAATCATATCAAATTTCATCAAACATTTTATACATCACACATACCTATCACAAAAGCCTTAATAACAACACAATATTATATTGATATCATATTCCATCAAAATTTCTATATAAAATACATGAAACTAAGGCTATTGTGCACACAGCAACACATCAAGTTAAACATTTTAATTTGAATTTGTGTCTTATTTCAAGGTATTAAGGTACATAAGTGTCTTGCTTGATTAGTTGCTGTGTGTACTATCTACCTGAATATGCGTAATAATATTCTATTTATGTGATACGCTCACGAATCAGTTTGCCATTAAAATCAATCAATGTAAAAACATATTGCCTGTTTTCTTTACAAATTATTCGTAAATATCATGTATCTTACTTTTTATAATACATTCATCATAACAGCCCATTAATCTCCCACTGCAGGGACGAGCCTCCTCCCGGGATGGAGGGATACTTGGCCTACTAATACCACGCTGGCCAGACGGATGGGTATAGGGTTTAATTTCAAGGTTTCCTTCTTTTTATTGACACCCATGGGATGAGATGGGGTGGTGACATATTGTATTCTTACTCCGTCACTACACGGAGATTTATGTATCTTAGTTTTTATAATACATTGTTGGGTACTAATCCAATTACATATTACGTTTAGCGTATTAAGGAAAAGATTGGAAATACACACAAAAAATGTCTTAAGTAGTACATCTTAGTAATTTAGCCAAATGCTTCTTCACACGTTTATAGGATTCTATATTATAAGAGGGAACACACGTGCGGAAAGATTGTTCGACACATTCATTACAATATGATTTTTTTAAATCTATTTTAGTAATTGTAATTTTCTCCGTGTGAAGGCGGAGTAGGAATACAATATGTCACCACCACATCTCATCCCACGGGTGTCGTCAAAACCGACTAAGGGACTAACCGTAAATATTATCTTTACGAAATAAAAAGAAGGAAAACTTGAAATTAAACCCTATACCAATCCGTCTGGCCAGCGTGGTATTAGTAGGCCAAGAATCCTTTCGTCACGGGAGGAGGCCCGTCCTTGCAGTGGGACATTAATGTGCTGTAAATGTGAAATATGAATTGTAATTTAAGAAAAATAAGACACAAATTTAATTTAGGTTCTGTTACAATCATTTGTACGGTAGCCGCATACCTAACCTTTACAAAGCGTACTAAGCATAGGTACTACCCAAGTAACACATCAAAGCATTATAAGGGCCGAATAAGAGTATCATGTATCCTTTTAGCATTGTGAGTTAGTTTTATAGTAGCATTATAAACGTTTATATGGCTACTGTAATGCTTATTTGGGCACAAATTAAACAGCTTTAGGCCCTATATGGGTTCACAGCAGCTGGTTAATAGCATTACTGGCGTATTATATTAGCATAATTGTGGTCAAGAAAGATGTCAATCGCATTAAAGAAACATCATTTTGATCAATAATATTGCCAATCGCATTTAGAAAGAATTATAATGGTCAATAAGATAGCCTATTGCATTACAGAAGCATTATAATATATATTCTATATATTCTATTCTTCATAGATAGTGAAGATGCCAACGGCATTACAAAAGCATTAGACTAGCATTTAAATGTTCTAAAAGATTTATTGGAGCACTTTAAGTGTTCACAGTTAGAACTAAATTAAACTAAACGCTACAAATTATTACAATCAAAAAAAGGATAAGTAAAGACAGTCAAAATAAAACAGTGAGTGACGCCATATTATTGTTTGCATCAAAACAAATTCATCGGATAAGTTTTTAACTCTTTTGTTATTTCTTGCCTTCAAATATTACTGCGCAGTGTAGTTTACTGTACTTGTTTATATTAGTTTCATTGAAAATTTTCACGCGCCTTCGATATTTTGTGGTTTTCATACAAAATGTTTTATAAAATAATGTGTGTAAAACCAAAACAAATGTGTACTCTTAGTACAGAACAAGTTTTAAATGAATACAATAATAGTATTGCTTGTACTGTATTAAATTAGTTATATAATTATTTTAAATGACAATCATTTTATAAATAGGTCCGAAAGAAAATATTTTTTGGTTATAAAATATTTACAAAATGGTGGTCAGCTTTAAGCAGCCCGGTGAGCCCAAGTAATGCCGCCAGCATTACAACTACTCACGTGTGATTGTTTAAAGAGCTATAAGCTACACAACAGCACTCAGTTCTTTCTTTAAAATGCAAGCATTATATTGATTCACATTTATGCTGTTCAGCAGCATTAAGCTTTTACTTACCCCTTACAAGTGCTTTTACACAGCAAAAGGCACAAAAAACAGCTTAAAGCATTATAATAGTTCACGTTTGTGGTGTAAAACAGCTTCAAACACTTATTAACTCCTTTAAAATGTCGTTATAGAACCAAATGCACTAAAAACAGCTGAACGCTGTACAACTGCATTGTGGTTTACTGCACTAAAACTAAAGGCTTTACAAAAGCATTCTGATTTGCCATTATCCAACTGTTATACCGCGTAAAGCATTACAATGATTTTCAAATGCCAGTGTTCAGCTTCAAGACGCTCGGTGAACTATATAAGTGTTTGTACGGGTTTTAAGCTCTATATAAGTTCACTTGTTGTTTGTTAAAATGCTTTCTGTGTTACTTGGGTAACCATCGCTGAAATTGATACACGTGTATAACGTCGGCGATTTCCGATCATTGTTCTAATTTTATTACTTTGGACTTTTTTGCGAATGAAAAAAAAAGCGATTTTATTACGTAACCGATATAGCTAATTTGGTTTGATTATTAGTTGCTAGAAACGGCAATTAAACGGAATATATTGGAATACATTAGCGTGGATAAGAGACGCCATATAAACACCAAAAGGGACGTAATTGGTGACATGCTTCGTAGGCAAAGGAAGTGATTAATGACATAAAATTTGATTAAATTCGGACAGTTAAAAGTAAAAAAGAATATTTTCGGAAATAAAATGCAAACCTTTGGTTAAGTCGGGTGACTTTGCGGCCAAAATGGTCTAAGATGCTAATTCATAAAACGCTTTTTGTAATCCTATTTCGTTTGCCATTGATAATATCTTAAACGAAATAAGAATAATATAACAACTACGAAGATAATATCTTAAACGAAATAAGAATAATATAAAACAACTACGAAGGGGGCAGATGAAACTAAATAGGTTCCATTGACCACCGGGGTGGTAATTGCCACCTATTAGTGCCAACCACCACCGGCCCCGGTGGCAAACTCGAAGGGGGCAGATGGGAATAATCCTCTCTTTGGATTTGCTTTATGTTTGCTTTCTTTACAAACATTACTAAGGTTTATATGTAATTTGTAAAACAATATTATTATGACAAAGCTCTTTAATACGTAGACTGTTACTATAAAACTAATTCCACCAAGAAAGATTTCTAATGAACAAGAAAGCGAGTAACTTTTAGAAAGAAACTATTTTCTTTATCTTTAGGTGTTCATTATTCGGATCCCGTCTTCATTTATTCCCCGAACACACTAAACGTGTTTTGATTTCCCTTGGTAATCTTAAATTCGCTATGTTCCTTGTTGAATAAACAAGAAAGAGGCGTATAATTTTTGTAAGGTCGTTTCTAGTTGTCCGGAAAAGACTTAGTTATTTTATTGTGCATTTTTTTTTGGTTATTATATTTATAATTTTTTTATCATCATATCAGCCAATTGACGTCCACTGCTGGATTTAGGCTTCCTCCAAACATTACCATATTGTGTGGCCTGTGCCTCCCTCATCCATCGGTTTTCCACCGTCCTAAAGACATGAAATAAATTAAAGAACAAATAAAATCCAGGCTCAGGAGATTAGTTAGTGGATCTTACTAATTATTGTGTTGCGTGAAATTCAAACTTGAAAACTGTACCTATACATTGCAACTTTGCCACCGAGTTGATAAATATATATCTCCGTGTGGTGACAGTGTATGAATAAAAACCGATTAAGGGACTATCATTTTAACGAAATAAAAAGAAGGAAAACTTGAAATTAAATCCTGTACCAATCCGTCTGGCCAGCGTGATATTAGTAGGCTAAATATCCCTCCGACACGGGAGGAGGCCCGTCCCTGCAGTGGGGCATTAATGGGCTGTTATGATAATAAATAAATATAATCTGTGAAACCATTTTTTTTTGTAATATACACAAGGAAATATTTATTATTATATATTTTCCTACTTTTCTATTTTTATAAAATATCAAATGTCACTTCGTTTAATAAGCAGAATTATATTTTTAGGTTAATAATATAATTTACAAAGATATTTCGGTAACATTTTTTAAACTGTTCCTCTTTCGTCCGAGCTTGCATTGTGAGCAGACGTGTATCGCTCGTCCGTTTAAAACTAATTAACTATACCAGACGACATCAGTTCATAATTCGTCTGTACTAAATATTACAATCGCGTGCAAACCAACACAACAGCTGAGGTGCGTCGGACTACCTGCGTGCCGCGAGTGAATGAAATAGTGTAATCGCTATCTCAGCTGCACTCGCCCCACCGCCCGCACCGCAGCAACAGCATCGTCTACGCCGTGCGTCATCGCTTCTGTAGCAGACACTTGGGTTGCTACGAAAAAACTGGTTTCCGCTACGAGATCAACCTAGTAGCAAACGTATTCACACGCTGCTACTCGCCGCAGAACCTGTTGTTTATTAGAACTCAAGTACGTATTATATTGTATTTGTTCCGCAAACGTTCTTACAATACTCAACAATGAACCGTACGCCGCCTAAAATACTATCAGCGTCAGATCCCAACCTTAATAGCGCTAAACGCGTGAATACCAAACGGGTCCGGCTAGAGGAGGAGGTTGAGAAGGATAGATTTGAACTGTTTAAAGAAGAATTTATGGAAACTCTCACGACCATGTTGAATCCCGTTATTAGCAGGCTAGAAAACTTTGAAAGAAGTCTAAATAATATCACAAAGCAAAATACTGAAATTATGTCGACTAATAGTGAGATAGAGAAATCCCTAGATTTTATATCTAAGCAGATGAACGACGTTGAAAATAAGATTGGTAGTCTAGAAAAGGAACGCAACACCTTAAAGGCATCAATTGCAGACTTAGAAGAGAAACAAGATTTCCTTGAAAGAACGATCAGGAAAACTAGCGTCGAGATAAGAGGTGTGCCAAAAAGGAAGAAGGAAAATAAGATCGATATCATGACGAGTGTCAAAAAATTATTTCAAACAATAAAACTAGAAGCCGGGCGGAATGACATAAAAGATATTTACCGTCTTCCCTCTAAAGAAATATCTTCTACTTCCACTGTTGTAGTCGAGTTCAACAATATCTTTCAGAAGGAAGAATTTCTAAGAAACACGAAGCTGTACAATAACAATAACAAAACAGCGCGGCTGAACTCGTCTCATCTTATCTCTGAAGCCCCCGCTACACCTATCTACTTTTCTGATCACCTTACTTACAAATCCAGGAGACTGCACTTTCTGGCACGAGATTTTGCTCAATCAGAGAAATATGATTTTTGCTGGGTTTCGAATGGCCAGATTTTTCTACGAAAAAAGGAAGGGGATAAGTACATACATGTCAAGAACGAACGCGTACTGCAACAGATACGTGAGATCAAGTAACGCATTAATTGATGTTCTATTATTAATCTGCACATTTATGTTTGTATCCCTAAGACAATATACTACATGCATGTTATTTTTATGTAAGAAAAGTAATAACAATAAGATAAGGAGAATAATATTTTTTATGCTACTTACATTTCACATAACATCTTATACACATAAATACACATACTCACTTACTTTAAATATTATAAACAATAAATATACATTAAGAAATAAGGTAATTATTTTTATTACCTACAAAATAACACAATTATATATTATGAAAAATTTAATGAACATATGTCAAACACGAATAATTACATATTTATTAACGGTATCTATTTACAAGAAATACTTATCATATATTCATTACACTACCTTTTTAATTTACTACAAAAAGCAATTACTTTATATTAAAACAATCACCTATACCTTATTACATGGACAAAAAATTAAAATACAACTTTTCCTATACATACACAGCTCAGACTCATTAAATAATATCGAGAACGCTATTCTACCTTTATTTATAAAGCAAGTTATGACTATGTATGGTGCACATTGTTCAACAGATAATCAGAAATATATTATGCATTTATTTACTCTGTTTAAATACGAGTATAATAAGTCATTGAATCATTGCAAAGATTCTTTTTGCAGCAATAAACAATTATTTAGTATAAACATCGCTCATCCTATAGTTAATTCATTGAGATTTTTGAACATACTAGACCTTACTATGGAGTACTTGATTTGTCGTTGTAAGTACATTATGCAACACAATATACACGAATGTATAGTCTGTATTCCAATACTAAACTCGAAACTATTGGCCATTATTAAACGTATACAACAGGTACTGGCATTTAGATCTGGTTTATCTCTTACCCATGAATATGCTAAATGCTGTAACGTAATCAGTAGTATTTTGACCCTACCTATGTTAGTTACCCATAACATAAATGTTACTAATTATGGATGATATTAATTCGCTTATAAATTCAATAGACAACACTAATTTTGGCCATTCATATAGACATAGCTTTCCGGAGCGGTGTATTCATAATCTTGGGAATGTTGTTTCGCAGTACACTATTATTACACAAAATATTCGAAGCATCAATAAAAATCTTGATAGTTTTTCAGTATTTTTAAAGCGTCTTAATTTCCAACCGGATATCATTGTACTTACCGAATGTAGACTGAATGAATTTAGTCCAAGTTTTAATCTACCTGACTATGAGTACAACTGCTCAACTAAGTATCTAAATCAAAACGATGGTATAGTTGTATTTACAAAGACAGGTTTGCCTTTCAAAATTATTGAGCCACCTTTTTTGGATGCTAACTGTTTGCTGCTTCAAATTGCTTCTGAACTAACCATAATAGCATTATATAGATCTCCATCTTTTCGTAAAATTGATAAATTTTGTTCATCTCTTGAGAAAGCCATTAGACTGTCCACCACTCCATCCTGTGTTATACTTGGGGACATTAATATAGATATAGGGCCAAACACTACAGACACACGAGGCACGGAGTACCTAGACCTTGTGGGTCATTATGGTTATTTTCCTGGGCACTTCTATCCAACGCACAATGACCGCACTTGCTTGGATCACGCAATTATTAAAACTAAAAAAGAAACAACTGTTATTGTCTGCCAAACTGAAATCACTGATCACGACACTGTTATAGTAGGTATCAAACGCGAAAGTATCCAAGAAGAACCAACGGAGGTTATTCATAGGACTCATACTGATTATGACAAACTTGCAATCGAAATTGACAACATCGACTGGACATCACTATATACAATGACAGACGTGACAAATTCTACTACATATTTCGTTTCAGAAATCCAGACTTTGATGAGGAGTCATACTCGTTCTTGGGTTACGCGAAATTCTAAGGCTATAAAAAAGTGTTGGATTACAGAAGGAATACTCAACTGCATCAGACGAAGAGATCGTCTACATATTGAGGCAAAGAAAATAGAAAACAGAGACAATCTTTTTATACAACAGCGGTACAAAAATTACAGAAATATATGCAACAATATTATCCAAAATAGTAAACTCGAACACAACCGAAAAAATCTCGAAGAATCAAAAGGCAATAGCAAAAAAATGTGGGCAACTGTTAGAAGTATATGCAATATGGGTGCAAAAAAATCAAAAAACTTAGACCTTATCAAGAACTCTCAAAATCCTACCAATTCGTTAAACCTTGTAAATGACTATTTCTGTAATATTGGACAAAAACTTGCTAGTCAAACTTTGAAAAGGCTAAATAAAACCGAAACAGACTTAGCAAACCTAGTCAAGCTAAATATAAAGTCACCTAAAGATTCCTTCTTCTTGTACCCCACCGATAAGTTTGAGGTTAAAAACACCATCTCTAAACTCAAATCAAGCTCTGCTTCAGGTCATGATGGTATCAACAATAAGGTACTTAAGATGTGTAACAATACCCTTTCAGATCCCATAGCACATATTTGCAATCTTAGCTTCCTAACTGGCGAGGTTCCTTCCTCGTTTAAGATTGCAAATGTGTGTCCGATCTATAAGGGCGGCGATTCTTCTATGCCATCGAATTATAGACCAATATCACTACTTGATTCATTATCCAAAGTCATTGAAAAAATTGTAAACACGCGGCTCCTTTATTTCCTTGAAAAAAACGTCTTATCGGATAATCAGTATGGGTTCCGGAGAAACCGCTCCACAGAAGATGCTGTAGTGAATTTGGTCGATACCATTATTGATAAAATTGATGGAGGCTCTAAGTGTATGGGACTTTTCCTTGACATGGCAAAAGCCTTTGATACGGTGTCCAGAAAAATATTACTCAAAAAGATGCAAATCATGGGCATCAGAGGCACTGCGCTGAGCTGGTTCCATTCATACCTGAATGACCGTAATCAGAGAGTATGCCTTGTACAGCAGAAGAGTAATTACAACTCTAACAACTTCGGCGTTCCCCAAGGAAGTGTTTTAGGCCCAACACTGTTCCTGCTATATATGAACGACCTTTGTGCTCTTAAATTGAACCAAGCTAAGCTATTTGCTTTTGCTGACGACACAGCAATTCTGTTTTTTGGTAGCACGTGGCAATCTGTATATGCAGCTGCAGAAGCAGGTATAAGGGAGGTTGAGCAGTGGCTGTCTTATAACCTACTGACACTTAATGCTGATAAGACTAAAGTCATGAATTTCAGCCCCTCTAAAGCATCTCAACCTAAGGAAACATACAACCTACGTTTTCATATTTGTAACAATCAAGGTAATTGTAATTGCCCAATCTTGCAGCAAGTAAAAAACACTAAATATTTAGGAGTCTTTCTTGATGATCACCTAAACTGGAGCAAACAGATAGATACACTGACCAGTCGCATTAGAAAGCTATTATATACGTTTAAACAGCTAGGTAAACTTGCTAACAAAAAAATAACAACCATAATTTATTTTGCTTTATGTCAGTCCCTTCTTTGCTATTGTATCACGGCGTGGGGATCTGCTTACAAGACACACATGATAAAGTTAGAGCGTGCACAGCGTGGTATTCTTAAAGTAGCTAACTGCAAGCCTTTCCGTTATCCAACTGATCTTTTATATGAACACGCAATGGTACTTAGAGTCCGACAATTATATATTAAATCTGTTGTATTAAGGTTTCATAAAACTTCAATCTCAAACATTGTTCCTTCCTTACGCTCTCAAAGACATACAAGATGGAACATCCCAAAGAGTAGGTTAGCTTTTTCAAAAAAGAGGTATAAGTGCATGGGTCCGCTCATCTATTCTAGAATTAACAAAACCAATAATATTGTTAATTTCTCGATGCACAATTTAAAAAGATTCCTCTTTTATTGGCTGAATAGTCTCAATTACGATGAAACAGAAAAGGTTTTAAAATGATTTGGACAGGTAATACTAATTATGTAGTATATTATAATATGTTACTAAAATAAAACAAAGTTTATGTATTTATAATTAAGCCCTTACAATTATTTAACCCACAGTACACTCTCTCACACAAACACACAACACACACACCACACCAGATACACACCACACCACACACTCTCCACACAGGCACATACATATACATCTTTATATTGTATAATTACATTAATACATACCCTAATACATAGTTAATTATCTAGTTCTGTAAGATTAGTACTAAGCTGAATGAAAGAGACTAGATTCTACAACACAGGGAATCCTAGTGTAGGATCTAGAGCTCCATATTTATATTTGTACTATTAATACTGGAAACAATAAATAAATTTGATTTGTTAGAATAAGCCTTTGTAATTACCGTAAAGAAACTTACCAGAAAGGTTTTAAGTCACTTTCGATTTTTTCGTTTTCGTAGAGATAATAACTAAGAATTGGCTAAGAAGAAGCGCTGGTCATCTTTTACGACACCTATGTGTCTACTAGTACCATGTGTTTTTTCGCATTAGGTATATTTTTGCTTTAGAATGTATAATAATCATAAAAATTCCAAGATATTTGGGCTTTTACAGGTAATTTCTAATAACTACCATATTTAATTATATAGTCAACCGAGAAGCGGCTTCAATACGCCAAACTAAAATAAACTTTTCAAACACATTTTCATTTGTTCGCAGCCTCCAATCCGCGTGTTCAACATAACCGACGTGATGATAAAAGGCGGTGAATGCTTCCCTGACCACTGCGTGATACGAGTGATGCCCCCGCCTATATCTACTAGAGCCTCATACACTTGTGAAGTGTCTACTGAAGGTCCGAGGTTTCAGATAGCGAGAGATACGAAACAAATGACTGTTGTCGGTAAGAATCTGTTCTGTTTTTAAGTATTTTCAAATTTGACCTGAGGTGTGTTGTCAGCCTGAGTAAGAAAGAAAAACAATAAAAGAAAGAATGTATACAAATCGCAAATGTTTAAAATCTATTTATGTGTTGTTAGATTCTTGTTTAGGGTGAGATCATTATCAGGACTTAACTAAAGTTGCACTTCAGTATTGAAAAATAAAATTAAGTAAATAGGTAATTCTTTATAGAGTTTTCAAGAAACTAAATTGAACTTATTAAATATTTGAGCTAAATATAGAAGTGCTCGTGTTGTTTTTGTCTGTCCGTGAGACTAAAAATAGTAGACAAATAAGAATGTCGCCAACCTAATTCGTCTCAATTAAGTCAATCCAGTAAAAAAAGATCGTCTGCATAGCTTTTTATTTGAAGGACAAGTTTTTCCCTTCGTACATAGAAAAGGCCCATTTCTGCAGCAAGACATAATTGACTATTATTAACAATATCTACTTGATCATATCATAACAGCCCATTCATGTCCCACTGCAGAGATGGACTTCCTCCCGTGATGGAGTGATACTTGGCTTACTAATACCACGCTGGCCAGACAGATTGGTATAGGGTTTGATTTCAAGTTTTCCTTTTTTTATTTCGTACAGATAGTAGTTACGGTTATTCCCTTAGTCGGTTTTTACGACACCCATGGGATGAGATGGGGTGGTGACATAATATTGTATATTTACTCCGTCACCACACGGATACTTAGTTGCTTTACAATATAATTTAGTACATAAAAATAAATTTATTTTTTTCTAAAAAGTATAATTTCAAAGGAATCCCGTAAATTCCCCATGACCACAAAAAGTCTCGTATCCTATGAACATTGCTCACTCACCAAAAAAGGGTACCGTTACAAATTTGTCATCGACTCGATAATAAATTGTTTGGTCCCGTATATTTGTTGAGATGTAAGATCCCCGAGAACTTAAGAGGGAAAAAAATGTGATACCATTTTTGTCACAAAAGTGTTAGTTATGGGAATTTCCCTGTATAGGAAGCAATACCGATAAATTGCAGTTGGAACGCCCTTCTAATATTTTACTAGCGAGGAAAATACATTCATAATATTTTATAGTGAGTTATATTCACATTATATGAACCAACAGCTCTCGTATAATAAATTTAAAATATGTATTTTAATGGTAAAAAGAAAAAAAATGCTATAAAATAGAATTTTATTTTTAATGGTACTTCAACGACTTAGGTACTCACTAGGACATACATAAACAATGAATTACTTATAGTTTTAGGCATAGTGAGTTGGTAGTGACCAACTCACTATGCCTAAAGCCCGATTTACACATCGACAAGTACAGTAGCGAGTTAAGTAGTAAGTTGTTGATTAAGTTGATTTAAATAGATCTCCATCCTATTTTTTGACGAGTTAAGTTGACGAGACGCAAGTGAGGGGGCTACTTCGTACTTAACTCGCCAAAAAATAGGATGGAGATCTATTTAAATCAACTTAATCTTAAAATACTACTTAACTCGCTACTGTACTTGTCGATGTGTAAATCGGGCATAAGTCTGTAAGTGTACAGAAGTACACAACTCTCACAGAAAGATAAAGGGACAAGTAAGATAGCATTAATGAATTAAACTTACACAAATTAAGTTAAAAATTACATAATATCAAATACACTCAAATATTAATCAGAAAATTAAAAATTAAATTTTATCAATCAATCAATCAATTATTCGTAAAATAAATTGCTATTTTATAGCATTTTTTTTCGTGTTTCGTTCTGTCGATCTTAATCGGACGGTAGATCTTGTTCTAGCCAGTAAAAATTAAATGTGCTACTTTTAATACTACAAAATATCGTTTAATGAATTCTATCATCAGCGCCTGCCAGTCTGTTGGTGTCAGATGTTACTTCCTAACAGATACTAACTGAAAACTAGTTAAGCTAGCTTGTTAATGAGTAGTCTTTATCTGTTCCTGGAGGAGAGCCAGCCTAGCTGTAGGCCATTAAAAGACTTATAATATGAGTACTTTACCACGAAAGTTCAATTTAAAAATATTCTTTACCTATTACTTACCTATATTTTCATGACACATTTTTTTCCTACCCGCCACGTTTTTCGTTAAAACCACTTAGTTATAAGTAGGTACTCTTACCGAGGCCCTTTTCTCAGAAACTCGATAGAGTTTTAATTTACATAAATTACAATAAATACTTCTTAATAGTACTCAGTGGACAAAATGGGAAATAAAATGTGGCTAAAATGTTCTCAAATATTCTATTATGAAAATATTAGGATAAAATATAAAGGTTTAAATGACCTCCTACGTCCTATTATCTCCTGGTAACAATGGGCCATATTACACGACGCAGTTTATTCTACTTAATTTGTTACTAAGCCCTGAATTTTAATAAACTGTTCACTGTTAAAGGATATTCACCTCTAATTTAGTAACACGTCGGTTTTTTTCGGTACTTTTTATTTTATTTGACGTAAGGAATTACAGACATAAATATGTTTGTCAGCTAGGCGCTATTAAACACTTAGTTTTGAGCATTACACTACTATGATACTTGCAAAAATATTTGTCGAATTTAACGCGAGCGAAGCCGCGGGGAAAATCTAGGTGTTTATAATTAAATACAGTAATGAAATCACTATGGTGCCGTCCTATGGATCTAACCTTGTATTGCGGGGACTTTACCTACTTTAAATTAACGGAAACAAAGCCTAAATACTCAAAAAAATAAATGTATGGATAGCATAACTAATTATTGTCTCGTCGTTATTTGTGTTTTTCACAACTACAATTCGTTTCAAATTAATATTTTACCCACATAGGTAATAAGTAAAGCTTTGGAAACCATTACACTTGCTATCAATACAGTTTGAAAGAAGCAATCTTAACTCGACGCCGTGAATTTAATACTTTTAATTAAGTTTAGAGCCAGCAATTGCTAGACTTGGTTCCTTTAGTGCTTTGTTTTACCTTATTTTGTGAAGTTAGTGTGTTTTCATATTTGTTTTTCTCTTAAGTTTAGCAGTTTAACGTCCCTTTGCAGGGCAAGGCCTCCACCACGTATGAAAATAAACTTATCCTACACATTCTTAGCTAATCAAATAAATAAATTATTAATTATACTTTTTCTATTCGACACTTTTGGGGGCACGTGCGTTTGTGAGTCACTATATTTATGTCCGCAAATATGAAGAAATAACTTAATTTATATTGATCCAAGAAAAAACGCGATTGAAAGAACACACACTCCAAACGCGTGTGAATACAGCTGCACTCTGCTCTTTGAACACATATTTGTTCCCGTTCTGCTCAATGTGTTGAAGATATCTACTTTAAAATTGAGCAGCAAGATCTGATCCGAACAAACATATGGCAAATTAAAAGTTTTTGAATATAAGCAGAGAATTAGGAATGTCCGTTAGTTTTTAGACCTGCTCACGTTAAAGTAAGTTGGTGATGTTATTCAGTTTGTCACCACAGAAAAACTTAAGAGTATTTACAATATTTTCTTTTTTTACCTAGCTATGCCAGAGGCGAATCCTGTCATAGTTGGAGCGCAGAAGGTTTTGAAGCCTGGAGACCAGATATTCTTAAACTGCACGTCGGATTTCTCTCTGCCGGCTCCTCAGATTAACTGGTATATTGATGAGGAGCTGCAAAAGGTTAGTCTTATTTAAAAATTCTTAGTTTTAAGAATATATAAATTAAAACTTTAATTTATTAAAACTTTAATTTTAACTTTATTAAAACTTTGGTAAACGTGTTTCTTGCTAGGTGTTGATTGAAAACGTGACAATGTCACGTTTTGGTTGATTTGGTTATGGTTGGTTAACAATGGTTAATTTTTAATAGGTACACGTGCCATGTATTTTAAAAATAACCATTTATCTAGCTCATGTATCATTATAATAATACATGTTAACTGTTTTACTATTGCTTCACTGGTAGAACAATTACCTTTTATGTTCAAGAATAATTAAGAAAGAAGTAGACAGATGTTCTATGTCGCCATCACCTTGTTAGTCCGGTTCTCCTTAATAAAAATACACTTAAACATACACTCACATTCACATATAAATACTTACCCTATATCATTACTAGTTGTAGAACACACAGTATACTCATGAAAATTAAGAATTATTATTGTTAAATGTCATGACAATGACCGGGTTACACGTTATCCGTGTGCCCTGCCTGTCAAGTGTGAGAAGAGGCTGGTAATCTGTCATACAGGATTTCCTAGTACAGATACCGGTCTCTCACACAGACTCATGTAAATTAATTGTATATCCTAGTTTAGTTTTCTTACCTTGTATTGCTTATATTCTGTGTGAGAGAGAATATTAAAGTTCGTTATTAATTTGACATATAAATCAAGCAAATTACTTGCTATTACGTTTTTTAATATCTATTTATGCAGTCCAATTTAAAATTCATAATCACACAAAAAATCAGCATTGACAAATGGAATAATCCGAAACCTCCGCTTAGCAGCTAGCACTAAAGCCTAATCACAAAGATTATCTAATTCTAAGTCCAATAAAATATAGTACCTATATATCCCTAACATCAAAGTTCAAATACAAAAGACTATAAAGTCTTAATTTGATCGTCATTTGGATAACGAGTAGAAATCCAATCGTAAAATGTAAAAGCAATTGCAATGCGATTTTAGTTTTACTGATAGCTTAATCAAAGTAATCCCAAAGCCTGTTTCATTGCTATGGTATTTTGATTGCTATAGCTTATACCTCAGAGTCGTAAACAATTAAATTGTTTATTAACATTGTTGTTCTGTTTTACTGGAATTGTAAAGGTGTGTACAAAACGAAAAGAGTGAGGTAGCTTACCGTTTGGCTCGCGCGCCGCACTATGTTTCTACGAATGCTTCGTGCGAACGTTAATAGCCGGATCAACACCAAACGATCCATTTTGGATCGGCCATACAGCGATCCGCGATCCATTGACGACTATCCTGCCGCGCAGTTTGGATCTCGTGCGGCAAGTCCCCATCAAACGTTCCTGTGGAGCGCGTTCCTGCCGCGCGCGATCGGATGGATCGTTTGGTGTGGTTCCGGCAAATGGTTACTTGCCGCTCTTGAACATTATTAGTCAACATAGTATTTATATATAGTCATTATGAACACACACATGAACAATAAAACAATTGATTAGTATTTTTTTATTGTATTCTCCGTCACCGTGTGGTGACGGAGAATACAATATGTCACCACCCCATCTCATCCCATGGGTGTAGTAAAAACCGACTAAGGGACTATCTGTGAATATTATCTTTACCAAATAAAAAGAAGGAAAATTGAAATTAAACACTATACCAATTCGTCTGGCCAGCGTGGTATTAGTATGCCAACTATCCATCCGTCATAGGAGGAGGCCCGTCCCTGCAGTGTGACATGAATGGGCTGTTTTTATAAGACTATTTCCGTATTATGATATTCTCCGCCGCGCATACGATCTTGCAAACATTTTGTCTACTACACTAAAACCCAGCAAAAATGAGGCCTCCTAAAGTCGCGTGTAGCTGCCGCAACCTTTCAACTTGTCTAGACACACCTTTAGGCTTTCTCATCAATTATTTCATTGTATCACAAATTCTTTTTCATTACATTCCGTATTATTTATCCAATTCCTTTATTTTTCTACAGATTTTTGTTAAGTTAATTTGATGAAACGTTTTCATTATACAGCTATCAAAGTTCTCACATGTGTATTTGCATTAATTGTAATGTTTATTGTTTTTACTTTGCGTTATTATCATAACCTTTAGAAGTCCACCTATAACCCTCCACCACTGAAAAGAAGTAGGGCTACAAATACTAACCGATAAAATGGATTTCGTTCATATAATTACTACTAGCTAATGCCCGTGGCTTCACCCGCGTTGTACAGGTAGCTTAAATCTTATTCTACACCCTAAACCACCTACATATATTCCAAATTTCATCAAAATCCATTCAGTAGTTTTTGCGTGAAAGAGTAACAAACATCCATCCATCCATTCTCACAAACTTTCGCATTAAAATTTATAATATTAGTAGGATAAACAAAGAAAACAGCTTACAGCTAAATAAACAAGTACAAATTCACCAAAGATAAGTTGAAAATTCATGACAAATGCTTATTATCTGTGCAGAGCAATTAAAACATTCCAAAGATAAACGGTACAGAGAAAATCGCACATTCCACTTTATTTGCCGAGATCTAATTATAAACATTTTAGGTGAGCACAGCAGAATAAAGGAATAGCATTTCGACAAAATATACTGGACGTTTTAAAAGACCATTAGCGAAGATTTAAAGACTACCTCTGCTGCTTAGAGTCGCTTAACAATGAGCCACTTTAATAGCAAACAATGCTTAAGCACTTCACATACAGCCATTGCTTAAAGTTTAGTGGGAAGTCATAATGATAAGCCATGTGCATAATTAACTTAAAATAGTATTTGATAATATTTCCGTGTTATCTTTTATGTGGTGGCAAAATAATAATTATCGTGCTTTATGATTACCAGGGTGTCGTAAAAGCAGGTTTAGGGAAATTTCACTGGTATTATGTGTATCAAAACTTAACCACCCTAAATCATTACGTGGTAGTCGTAATGGCGCATAAGGACAATTTACCTGGTATTACATATTATTATTACTACCCGGTCACCATTATCTCGAGACCTGTTGTCGATGATGTCACGTCGCGTCGGACGTATCACTAATGCGCCGCCCGTGGCGAGCGCGGGGGTTGAAAGGAGAACGGGACGTGAGGTTTGCATTTCAGCGAGGTCTCTAGAAGCAGATGCATAATTGGACGTAAAAACTTATATATAATCAAACCATCGAGCAAATCTCGATGTTTTGATTCATAGGTTAAATGTTATCATTATCATGGATATTTTTTATATTTTGTTGTAGAGAAATTGATGTAAGTAGCTTTATTTATAATGTGCCTACTTAACCAGTAGAGAATTTTCTGAATTCAGATGTATTTTTTTTTGGTTTTGTTACCTTAAAACAGAAACTTCAAGTTTTAATTTTTTTGTCTGGGTAGCGTCCATTGTTCACTTAAACAAATAGTATACCTAACGGTTTGCTCTTGCATTTTGTGTTCGGTAATCAGCCGGTGTACATTCAGCGCATACGTTTGCCCAATACGGCAAATTAATGGCGACAGAGTAAAGCCATTTCATTACTAGTATCCGTTGGCTTTATGCCTATATCTGTTAATACAGCCCGTATTCGGGCTTTTCATCTGGTTCAATGTAGTTGTTATCACTTCATAGTATAAAACAAAGTCGCTTTTGCTGTCTGTCCGTCCATATGTATGCTTAAATCTTTAAGACTACGTAACGACTACTTGACGACCTCTGTGGCGTAGTGGTTATTATAATCATATCTCGGGTTCCATTCCCGCTCAATTCAAATCTTTGTGCGTATGAACATGATAGTTTGCATTGGTCTGGGTGTTTTCTATGTATACAATGTATGTATTTACAAAACAAAAGTTAAAATGTTTATCCGTTGTCTAGTACCCATATTACAAGCTTTGCTTACTTTAGAACTAGATGGCGTTGTGTGAATGTGTGAAGAATATTATTATTTAACGGCTTTACAAGCGTATTTATGACTAGATAAATTGAGCCAAGAGAAGAGTTTATATTTAAAATACATGCATTACCTAACATTGTACAGTATATATAAGCATTGCAACCGTGCAAAACTGGGGCGGGTCGCTAGTGTTGTGTTTTAAATAATAAGTAAATATTTGTTTATTGTTAATTAATGTGAACATAAATAATGCCGAGTAAGCTAGTAAACATCAAGTTTTATTTCTCAATCAAGCTTAAATCTTAAGAAATACGCAATTCACTTTTTGGCGCAGAATTTTTTCAAATAATCAGAAAGTTACTAAAAAAGACATCTAGCTAGATCATGGTATCTACGTGCACCTTGCATCCCTTACTATTACTTGTCACGAACATTTGTTTACCTGTAATAACCATAATAAAGACAGCAAAAAACATTGAGGTAATATGTACTACGTACTACATATTACCTCAATGGCAAAAAAACAGCAAATGAGTTAATGCTGTTTAAAAGTTTAATATTTCTTTATTAAGAAGTTTGTACGTGTGACTCGTTTATCACAATAACAGAGTAATCGAGTTACAATTTTGTTTGTTTCCAAACGTTTTTAACTAACTTTAACTCGTATTCATACTAAAAACATTTACTTATACGTAACTTTATCGTTTTTTCCCATTGAATATTTATTTGTAAGCTTCATAACAGCCCACTTATGTCCCACTGCAGGGACGGGCCTCCTCCCGTGACGGAGGGATACTTGGCCTACTAATACCACGCTGTCCAAACGGATTGGTATAGGGTTTAATTTCAAGTTTTCCTTCTTTTTATTACGTAAAGATAATATTCACAGCTAGTCCCTTAGTCGGTTTTTACGACACCCATGGGATAAGATGGGGTGATGACACACTGTATTCTTACTCCGTCACCACACGGAGAGATATTTGTAAGCTTATTTCATACTAGCTGTGGCCTGCAGCTTCGTTCGCGTAGACTAATGACTTTATAGGCTATGTTGAACACAAAAATATTACATTTCAATTACATTTTTGTCTGTCGGTCTGTCTTTAGAATAAAACAATGAAAATGCCAAAATGTAATAACGTCAAGACTGAGCTGTCAAAATACTTAGAAGCTTATTTAATGTAATTGTATAGTAATTTTATTAAAGAAGTTGAGACGGAAAAAAGGGGTTTAAAATTTCGCCTCTACGAGTATAAGTTTTTTAAAATAACGATTGTATTATATTTCTATAAAAATGTTATCCTGAATTTAAAAAACAAAAAATGTTTTCATACAACAAAATGTAAAATAACCTAGGAATGTTTTATTTTTTATCGGCAGCAATAGAGTTAGTAACAATTATTACCTAACAAGCTATATAGATATTACAAATACAGTTCAACAAAAGAAACTTACAAACTGTTCCTTATTCAGCAGCCAATAGACGTCCACTCCTGGACATAAGCCTCCCTCCAAATGCGCCATGCTGTGCCTCCCTCATCCATCGTCCACTAATCTGTTACTTACTTGCAGTGCATTTATTTATTTATAAATTGTAGGGCTTTTTTAGTAATTAAAAGAAACTTGAAGTACTAAAACCACTCAAGTCAAGTTTAGTACCACTTTGGCTAAAAAGAGGTATTATACTTGAATTAAGATTTCCTTATCGTTTCAACTAGATACCAGCCGAATACCCCTTAGCTGACTTTGTGACCCTTCCATGGAGAAGAACATTGCCGGACATACTCCTCATTTGAATATTGCCATTCTGTGCAGTACAACGTCTATTTTCGTTGCACACAATATACAAAATTAAACATTATTATTTTTTACAGACGGAAAAATGGCAAAAAACAGAGGTGACAGGAGACAAACCCGGCGGTCTTCGTCGCGCATGGCGAGTGTTAAGACTGGTTGTTCCAGACACAGCGAGTGGGACAATGCGTGTGAAATGCGAGTCTATACTCCTCGTCGAGCCTCCAGTAGTGAAGGAGGTCGAAACTATTATAACTATACATTCCCGCACGCAGCTATCTAAATATGTGTCTAATAATAGTGGTAAGTAATTTTATTATAGTAATGTATCTGTGCAGAGGTTTTACTCAAGGAAATTACACTGTAACTGGAATGCTTACAAAGCAAATTTAGACAAATTAAATCGTACATTACTACTGACAACATAAGGTTTATATTTGTTTATATTACATGAAAGGGAAAAATACTCCGACAAGGACCACGGAAAAGGGGGATTGCATCTCTCTCTTGCAACTGTAAGTTAAATGTTGGTTTCTCGTTTAGAGAGGGACACACTCTACTCATACAGCTGTCAATTAGGAACGGATTTTTTGTGACCGAAAAGATTCCAGTTAGAGTGTAAGTTCTTCTACTACTTTAATTGCAGTAACTGCTGACAAAATGTAAAAAAAAATACTGCCAAAATGTGTAAGGCTCTCTTTTTTGCGAAGTCTATATCGAAAGCTAAGAAATAATGTTTTTTTATCCCTCATGATAGGAGATAAAGTGTTTAAAGCCCTTTAAAGTTAAATTCTTACTTACGATTATTGTGTGATTTTGAGCGGTAACGCATATCAGCAGTAAAATTTTGCAATCAATTCGTTTTGTGGTTTTCAGTGTAATCGTTTGGAAACCAAGTATGATTTTTGCAATCATTGAAACGAAAATTGAATAAAATGTAGATTTATAGTTGATCTCTTATACGGATAACTGTATATGTCGCATTTACCGGGATTTCGTGATATCCCTAGTGATTTTGTGAAATCCCTGGTTTCCTCATTTCCCTGCGACATATACACAATAATCATACTAAATATTATGTGTGTTAAGCGTAAATAAAAAGATGAAAGCAACTATTGTTGTCTAGTTAACATTAAATACACCCTTTTGGTAAAGTTAACTAGTTGTATAACTCTCGCCTCTTCCTCCTACCACTCGTCACGTTTATGTCATTTGGTTCTTGACCAACCGGAAAAACTATCCGATGATTTTCTGCAAGCTTTGGTTTAATTTTAGTGTCAATTTTAGTATGTACAACATGAAAATTCTTTTTCCACTGTCTTAGAAAGACGTTTCGATACACACAACAGTTTACTAGACCACAGCATCTTGTAAACTAGTCACCAAAAGAGAATTTAGTCCGTAATAGTCTATGTATAATAATATGTATTTACAACAAAAAAAGTTTTTAAGTATGTTTATCCGTTGTCTAGTACACATAGTACAAGCTTTGTTTAGTTTCGGACTAGATGGCGTTGTGTGAATGTGTGAGGGATATTTATATTTATTTATTTATACCAATGCCAATATAGAGTACCCGACCTCCTCTTCTCAGTTATTTATAGACTACCTGAATGCCAGCCGGAAAAAAAGCCGTAGAATCAGCATCGTTTTCGTTTTGCGTGGGCGGTTAATACCTTCAAATGAAACGTAGACTAAAATATAAGAAGCGTTTAGCTCTTATAGATTTTTATCGCATAATCGACCCGCATGTTTGTAAGGATTCTTAACCTTTAGAACATTGATATTGCTGCTTTGTTAGAAAGCTGGGCTTGTAAGCGGCTACAGTGCATAAGGCCACGGGTTCAATTCCCAGACTATTTTTTGTACGATCTAATTTGACGACCTCTATGGCGTAGTGGTTATATAACATGACTGCTACGCAGAGGTCTCGGGTTCGATTCCCGCTCAATGCAAATCTTTGAGTGCATGAACATCATTGTTTGCATTGGTCTGAGTGTTTAATATGTATGTATTAAAAATAAATTGTATTTAAGTATGTTCATCCGTTGTCTAGTATCCATAGTACTGCATATTTTGGGACTAGATGGCGTTGTGTAAATGTGTGAGGAATATTTATTTATTGTACTTTGTGTCTATTAATCCTCAGTCTGTAAAAAATCCCGAAACACAGGGCTCAATCCCTGGACTGGTAAAAAAAAAATTAATCTAACTTTTCTTTGTTTCAGGTACAAAAGTAGTCAATAAAGTTGTGTTAATAGTATCAATTATATTATTAACATGTAATAAATTATCAAGGTTTACGAGCTTATGAGATTTGGTGTATAATAATGTCTGGTGATATTAGCTGTAAGTGTAGATAAAACCGAGGACAGCCTATATAAACAATATTACATACAAATTGTAACTATGTATACAAATAACATCATAAACAGGTTTTGGCATAGCAAAGGAGTACCTATTTGTTAATTAATTGTTATTAATATATTAATTATTTTCGCCATTTAATTATTGACTCATAAATGAAGTGGATATCGATTTAAATGTTCCATTCTAACCCCTTTACTCATAAACGCCTCTTAAATTTTAGTCAATTGATTAGCTTAAATTCTTACGGTTTCGTTTGGTATAAGGTTGGTTTTACTTATAAAATTTTGGCTAAACAGTGATTAAATTTAAGAGGCGCTTATGAGTAAGGGGGTAAATGTAAAACTTTAGGCCGAGACGCTCAATTTCAAAGTAGTTTTTTAATACTGTCTTGAACATTATAAAGAAATAAATTATTATTTGGTTATGCCATTTTCAACTCATTAATGTTTTACTTCACGAAGCCATTTTACATGTTCAAGTTAGTGTTTGAAAACTGTTTTTGGATAGACTTACGGAGTAAGGAACTGTTCAGAAATATTATTGGTTTACTATAACTAGGAATACTACAACATTCCATTAAAAATAGCTAGCTCATATATTTACGAAAGCAAAAGAAGTGTTTTTTTCAAAACCATTGTAAAATCAGTAGATCAAGAGTTCTACCGTTGCCATTCTTTTAGTAGGACATTATAACGAATGTCCCGCTGTTATTGCGATGAAAATGACATAAGCGCAAGCATCTTCTGAAGCCGCCATAGTGGAGACATTCATGCCTCTACAAATATTGTAGCTGGCATGGTGTTTGTCATTCTTGGACTCCATTGGATGCTTAACATCAGGCACCATAAAGTCATTCTGGTATGCCAATTTAAAAAAAAAACAAAAGCCTAAAGTTCTTAAAATCAATCCCAAAACCAGATTGATGTAAATTGTATCTATCAGAGAGTCGCTATAATGTAACCTTAATGATATTAACACATGTATCAGGTACTAGAGAAGCTGTAATCATTTTATTTATGTATTGTAATAATATCTATCGAAACCAAATCTGTACAATACAATACATTTTCAGTAATGTATTTCTGCTTCTAAGAAAAGGCAACATTAAAGTCAAGATTGATTCCGAGGCTCACTGAAAGCCTCAAACAGATGCAAATATTATAAAATTTGATTTCCACAAAACAAAGGTCAATGAATTAAAAAAGTATGTAATATAAAAATAGTCAAACCAAAAGTTTGTATAATAAATACCTACATCAGGAATAAAATATTTATTTTTTGTACATTTCTGAAACTTTAGCCAAAACGATCAGAGTGTTAAATTAATTTGTTGATAAGTTTATAGATATTTAAACAAATGAAATTAAAAATAAGTGGTAAAGTATATTATTTTCAATTATATAAATTAATTTGGAAAACTTTATCTTACTGCGGCTTATGTTAAAAACTATGCAATATTATATTTATTTATATAATAAACCTCATTTAGGTCCTATTGTTGCAGTGTAGAAACAGGCATTATATGGCGTAGCGTAACGTAACATTGGGATATTTCACCGTTTAAAAAAAGGTTGAATATGGTCAGATAGGAAAAAGAGAAAGGATAGTTTTATTCAGACCCCATAAGAAATATTATTTGTAACAAGGTTATTGGTTATATTACCTAAAATATTTGTGCTAGTTTGTCCGTCCATGTAGTGTTTTGTTTTGAAAAACCTTGTAAGATCCTTATGTATTGAATATATAATCACAATGGTACAGTGTTTGTTGTCTGTCTGCATTACCTTGTCAACGTTCTTGATAAAATCCCCCCTAACCGCTTTACGTTTCTATACTGTATATAAGTGAGATTTCTAGAAGATTCTCAAGTATGAAAGTGGTAGTTTTTCATGAAATACCCAGCCCAGAAAAAAATCCTAACTATAGTGAATGTAACTTTTTTTTTGGGAAATCCTCATGGACTACCTCCACTTGGGGAAAGGCGGAGGCGTGCCGGAATCTTACCGGCTAAAACCACCCCGGTGTCTCCTCACACGTGCGCGTGGGGCCGCGGGAATCCCAATTCTTCCGCAGCATAGTGAATGTACCTATGTTAATTTTCGTATACTCACTTCGTACACGAGGTGCAATAAATTTCCACAATGTTGTATTACATGCCCGCAGTCAGATCTAAAGTTTTTTAATGTATCCAATCGTTAATTAGTTTTATATAAAATAATTAATAGTTATAATAAATAGGCGTTAATCTATGGCTGTGTTTTCACTTAAGGTAACGTCAATTCATTGCACAACATCATCTTTATAAAATTTTGAATGTACAGTGACACAAATTGTTTTATTTTTAATTTTGATTATTGTATAAATAAATAAATATATCATTTATTATTATAATCATTTTTATTATTGTATTAATTGTAAATTTTAAATGGAATACGTAAATAAAGTCATGATACAATTGTATTATATTTGTTTTATTTCTGAAATGGTGAGCACATTCTGTAAGTGGTCTATCATCAAGAGGGCTTTAAAGAAACGTAATCGTAACGGTTGCTTGTATTAATATTAAAAGATTAATTATACTATGCATTGTTAGTTCTCTAACAATATTTTTTAAACTTGATGCGAACTGAGTTCCCTCTGGCCTCATATTGGTGTAGGACACTATAATCTTCCCTTCACTTTAGATCGGCAGATATCCCTGTCTTATGGTGAGTGTACGTGATGGAGTTTGCAGCTTGGATAATAACTTAGCAGAAAGTGGCCCAAAATACTCACAGCACGAAGACCTTAGACCTGTGCCTTTACGCTTATAAACACAATAGCAAAAAGAGCTTTTATCGAGCTAAAATGCCGTTAGGATATATAATTACACTTAGTCATAAAATGATGCTCCGTATGGTGACGGAGTAAGAATACAATATGTCACCACCCTATCGCATCACATGGGTGTCGTAAAAACCGACTATGGGACTATGAAAAGAACGAAAACTTGAAATTAGACTCTATACCAATCCGTCCGGCCAGCGTGGTATTAGTAGGCCAAGTATCTCTCCGTCATGTGAGGAGGCCCGTCCCTGCAGTGGGACATTAATGGGCTGTTATGATGATAAAATATTTTTAAATAGTTTGGGTTTATGTATTCGTCAACATCGTCGGCAAATCAAAGTTAACTTAAGCATACCATTCATAATATTCCAGTTTACCTTTTTAAGCTCCTTTTTACTTTTTAAATCTAAAAGGTACAGCCTTTTGATCCACTCTCTCTAGACTCTCAGGTACGGTATAATTATTTTCTTTAAGATTTAAAAGATGAAAGTGTATTCATGCATGAGACATTTGACATACATACTAACCTGGAATGCTTCTTATTTTATGCGTGGGAAGTATGTATTTATAAATATGTACTTATTTATTAGTCTATTACCATGCTTTGATGTTTAGTTTAGGACTGAATAATTTTGTGTGAAAGGAGCACTACATTTTAATAACATGATTTTCTCAAAACTGTCATATTATCATAATTAATAAGTCCATCGCTAGATACAGGTCTCCTCAAATTAACGTTTTTTGAAAGAAATAAATGGGCAATGAGGTTCAGCAAAGGTGAACCTGTCCCGGACACGCAGAATAGGAAGTCCACTCACGCGCTGGTTCAGAATTCAGTTCCTTTATCAATTGTTCCTTTAATTGCTAGTAATCCGTGAGGTTGCTAACTAAAATTAGTCAGAGCATATCACAAACGGTTGAATATCGTGTTAGAGGATCAGCCAGTGTATATTCAGTGCACACCGACATGTCAACCAAAATGATGGCGGCAAAGTGAAGCCATTTCATTACTGCCTTCCGTTGCTTTCATTGCAGCACTGTATTAGAGTCTTTTATAAGGTTCTCTATAGTCGGTTTGCATTCAGTTATAAATTCATTGATAGTATCGAATTTTGATTTGAAAATCGAATTTGTGTCTATTTAGACATGTCAACTATTTCTTACGAAAACAAAAGAAGGCAGGGTTAACATAAAACACACTTCAAAACTGTTTGTATATTGTGATAGCAATCCAAGATTTCTATCCCTGCTGTGAAACATTCATAGAATTTTATGATGACTTTACTTCGACTCTACGAAACTCAGTCACTTCCAATTACCAGATATGAACTTTTCACGTCACTACTTATGTCCACACATCTCTGAAATTTTAGTTAGTGCTTTCAGAAAATATTTGCTAGGAAATAAATCAATAAAGTCCATTAAGATTTACGCCAAGCTTCATAGGATTCCTACGAAGTTGAGAAAGCGTAACTTGAAACTTATTGAAGTTAGTACTTAGGTCCTACTGGTGTGTGCTGTAAGATTAAACTCTTATTTCAAAGGTAATGTACTTAAAAACTATTTTAGGTTCGCTTCCGTCGAGTAGAGACCGTAGAAAAATTGATGGTCGAGACTGACTAAAATTATAATAAGCAGTTGTAAAAGACGGCAAAGTTTTTATTTACTTCATAGTCAATATCTAGCAAAGAAGAAAATCTTGACACTAAACCTATCTTGTATAAAATAGGTCTACTTTTCTTTCATACACAAAGGAGGCCTGTCTATATTCAGAAACATTTATAGTCTGCCTACTACCCTTTTAACCTATTTCACCAGTTCCTATTTTTAAGTTCCCAATTTAAAATCTGGAGCAAAAGTTTAAAAATGCATTTAAGTTTTATACCAAAACGTCAATGTCAAGTGAGACCGCAGTAAATTTACTAACTTCACTGATAATATGTCGTACGGTAAGAGAATTTCTTACAAAGGTCGTTAAAAAGTTTGTAATCGAAATTTACGTCGAACGAACCTTTACGAACGAACGTTACGAACCTTTTGTGAAAAAGTTTTTGAAACTCTTATATCTTCGACTTAATATTGTTAAACGTGTACATCGTCATGACAGTACAATAATGTGCCAAGCGGGGCGGGGTCTTCTTAAGAGGTGAAGGGGAAGAATTTGACTGGATGCCATGACGAGAGGTTGAGCTCTCATTTATATATTTTACTAATTGATTTTTCGAAGATTTTGTGATGCAGAAGAGATGCGGTTTTGTTTTGCAAGTTCGTCGTCAGTAAATAAATATAAATAAAAATATACAAGTGATTGGTGAATAGCGGGTGGCATCGTGGTCCGGCTGTTCCTGTATCAATTATATGCGTTCCCGTCTAGTTCTCCTGGACGACAATGAAAAGTGAAGCAACGACTTTTTAATGTTATTTCTTTTTATGTTTTCTATTTACTGAATGTATTTTTCACTCACTTGAAACTGGCAAATATGTAAGTACCTAGTTTATAAGCCATAATTAAACGAAAAAAAAGAGATGAAGGGAACTTGGCATACTACGTCAGTCAGACAGATTGGTAACCAGTTTTTTGTTATTACAGGTTTTTGCGGACTTTTATTAGTTACGCTTAAGCTAGATACCACAGAATTATGTGTGGACTTGCTTCTATGTATTCTTACTACTAATCAATACTATAAAAGGCTTTAAAAAATATTTTGGGATATAAAATAAATAAATTTTATATGATCTTAATCTCCAAATTGCCTTAAACACATTACCTATCAATCTATGCATAGGCTTGTTTAAATATACTCCTACTAAAACAAGTAATCCTTGGAGATCGAGATGATCGTCTTATGCTAAGCTTATTATACAATTATAGCACTTTCAAACAGATATCCCTTAACAGGGAATAATGGCGGCATGAAATTTTTACCTGTTTAATTACTTTATAAACATTTTTAAACATGCAACGTGTTGGCTTTAAACTAATGTGGCAATGTTTTCTTTATAATATAATGAAGAAATTGCTACATAAGGTTGAAATAATTCTTTAAAATTATAATAGTAAAGTAGCGACCTGGCCCGGCTCCACACGGACACTTACTGCAGAATGTCCTTAAACAACGTTTTAAATACAGCTCAATTAAAAATCTCAAAATTTATATGGGTTTCCTTATTATATCATGCATGTGTTATACATATAAACCTTTCTCTTAAATCACTCTATCTATTTGAAAAAACCGCATCAAAATCCGTAGCGTAATTTTAAAGATTTAAGCATACAAAAGGACATGGGGACAGAAAAAGCGACTTTATTTTATACTAGGCGGGTCAATAAGTCCGTGACTTTTAGCATAAACACAGCTTTTTGTATAAACACCTATTTTAGTTTTAAACGTAGTCTCCTTCGAGCTCTATACACTTAGCCCAAAGTTTCTCCAATTTTTTTATCCCTTCCGAAAATTGTATTTTGTCGAGATCTTCAAAAAAGGCATTTCTGTGTGAGGTGACTTCGTCATTGGAGGCAAATCTCTTTCTGCCGAGCCATTTCTTTAAATTTGGGAACGTAAAATAATCACACGGAGCTAGATCTCGTGAATAGGCCGGATGAGGGAGCAACTCGTAACCAAATTCATGGAGTTTTACCATGGAAACTGCACATGTGTGCACTCCAGCATTGCCCAGGTGGAAAAAGACTTTTTTCTTGGCCAAGTGCGGTCGCTTTTCTTTCAATGCCTTATCGAATCGACTCAATAAGTTGCTGTAGTATTCACCATTGATTGTTTTTTCCTTTTTGAAGGTAGTCAATGTGGATAAAACCGCGTGCATCCCAAAAAACAGTCGCCATGACTTTATTGGCTGACAAACCTAAGTGCTAAAGTGCTTATAGTCTCTACATCCAACTTCAACATTGGTTAATAGTTTAAGCTGCTCTTGTAGCTTGGACGTCACTGATAGTCGTTCTATTTTCAACTGTTTAAGTCTGCCAAGTTTAGGGACGGTTTTTAATTAAATATGCGTTTTGCTATAATATGTAAAGTTATAAAGGACCATAGCCTTTTAATTATTGCAAATCAATGTAGAAATTTGGTGACTTCACACAAAAATTGTCAACCAGTAATTTATCTCCCACAATTAACTTAGTTGGGTAAGTTCGAAGACAAAGAGATCGCTCGTCGAATCTAAATCGGTTCGAGAAATTGAAAAATATCTCCTCACTGTGACGAGCCATAGTGTTTTAAGTGTTTAATATGACAATTTATTTATTTATAGACAATGATGTTGATTAGTCACTTTTAAATATCTAAGCAATAAAAATCATAAAAATCTGTTGGCAATTGACGACTGAGTTGTTTACTCAAAATAGAAGCAGGTTCAATTTTTGGCTGAGGTTTTTTTATTTAGATTTTTTGAATTACTTTTACCAGACATATTATTATTATAATAAAATATCATTTTGGGTCATTATTGCAACGATCGTAGTATATACTTAGAATACAAAGTCTTCACCTATCCTTATGTCAACAAAGCGTGTATATTTATGAAACTATGTATTTCAAATATAAACAATAAATAAGTTTTTATTATAAAGTAATATGTAGTAAATTATTATTCCTTTGATTCAACGTATTCAACCGCATGTAATTAATTTTAGTCCAACGTTTGGATTGTCGTTCGATTGTGGATTGATATAATTTATCCTGTGAATTTGAGTGTACTGACCCAAATATACTAATGTTAATTGCAGAGACAAAATAAATTAATACATGATTTTGCATTTCAACAAATGCAAAATCATGTGCATTTGTTGTAACAAGCTGATTAGTTTAAGGGCCTTTACGTGGTTCACAAAAACGTTTAAAGTGTTAAGAGTGTGTTATACAAATACTTTATTGCCTTTTCTCAAGACTTTGTTATTAACATATTTATCCTATTTGCGAATTATGATTTTTTTTCAATTGGCGGCGCTAGTGAGCTCTATAAACGCTCTTATGGCTTTTATTCTATAGGAATTGAATAAACATTCTGTTGTTCTGACTTTATTTTGAAAACATGATTATTATAATTATTCCAAGAGAAAAGAATCTCTATATCATAATATCTTGTAGGTACTATTATTATATCTTCAAATCAACATCTTGGTAAATAAAAGAAGAAAAGTAATAGACAACATAACTACAGTTAAATAAAATTGTTATCCTGAAATAAAAGGTTTATGTACATTCATCATCATCATAACAGGCCATTAATGTCCCACTGCAGGGACAGGCCTCCTTCCATGACGGGGGGATACTTGGCCTTCTAATACCACGCTGGCCAGACGGATTGGTATAGGGTTTGATTTCAAGCTTTCCTTCTTTTTATTTCGTAAAGATAATATTCATGGATAGTCTCTTAGCTGGGATTTACAACCCCCATGGGATGAGATGGGGTGGTGACATATTGTATTCTTACTCCGTCATCACACGAAAAACTTCGGAAAAAAAATAATATAAAGTAATTAAAACGCTATCTTTAAAAACTAATGAAATTGTATTCGTTCGATTCCTACAAATTCAACTAAAGTAGTATAAACTTCCAAGCCATTAAAACATCTGCTTACATTTACAAGAGCGGTATTAACATCTATCAAGTTAAGTGCTCATTCAACTCATACCCTACTAAAGTAATCTTAGAACTACAAACTAGTATTCCTGTTGGAAATCTTCTAAACAGCCTCTATATCACAGTGGAATCAAATTAACTGTACATCTCCACAGTTTGTAGGGACGGCGAATAAGAAAGTGGTCCCTTGTGGGTTGATCCTTTCTATGGAATCTGTTTCCTTGTAACAAGAACGTTTGTATATAATACATACCTTTCGAATATTCCACCGAAGTGATTTGAGAAACAGATTCTGATGATTTCGTAGAAGGGACCGTGTTTGTTGGAAAGTCGATTTTGTGGTTTTAGATTCGGGGCACGGCATTTGGGAATCAAAAACAGAAATCCCTGTTATCAATTACAGACCCCGGATCCCGTTCGGGTAAATGCATGAGAGTTTGTGTTGGATATCATGGAGCTAATCAATGTTGCCTTTGTTTTCTATTGACTGTATTTGTTTTAGTGTTCAGGGTTGAATTAAACTTTAAACTAACAAATAAGCAAAAAATGTTACTTAATAAAATGTTGACAAGAAGTAATAAGGCAATAGGAAATAATTATTTATAGTACGAATTCATATTAATTTCTTATCTTTATTTGTAAGGATCCTAGTAGTTGGTGCTCAGTAGTCACTACCCCTATGGGTAGTATAGGTCGTAGTACCCCTATAGGTAGTAGTTGTTAATATATAAGAATCTATGTAATTTTATATTATATTTTTCGACAATTATACTGAATAAGGAATAAAGCTTATTTAAAATTATTATTTTGTAACAACAAAACACATGCACATAAGCGCATTACCATTCCAATTACAGTAGCGTAAATGCTACATATAACCTCGTTTGTTCCTCTTGTGACGTGAATATTTAGCTGGAATTAGGGCATATTTACACCATCCTCCTGTGCATTGCTATGCAAACCAGTGGGATAAGCGATCTAATTATGTATTTGTTTCTGTTGCAATTTGTAACGCTCACTTGTTTTGTAACGTCCAATTGGTTTGCCTTCTGCTTCAATAACGGCTGATAGGGATATCGGACCAATCTATTTATTCTGATATTCTGTGAATAGAACCTATCATCATAACATCCTATTGATGTCCTTCTGCAGGGACGGGCCTCCTCCCGTGACGGAGGGATACTTGGCCTACTAATACCACGCTGGCCAGACAGGTTGGTATAGAACCTATAGCGGTTTTTAACTAAGTCTAAAATGAAGATAAACCTTCTCCTTCTTTGGTAATGTTTTCTTTATGTTTGCAAACTTTTTTCCTTTATTTTATTGATATTTTTGTGTTATTAGGTATCTTCCCACTTCCAAGTTGGTTTCTAGAAAATTTTACCCACGTTGGAATAAGAAATTAAGGTAAATAGTATTTTGTATTGTATTTGTACAGTCAGCTGCAAAGAAATCTAACCCCTTTAGCGCGCTGTTATATTCTTATAGGGGGTTAGATTTCTTTGCAGCTGACCGTACTACAGAATTTAGTAACAATCTTGATGAATATTATATAAACAATTATCAAATTAGTGTATCAAGCTTTAATGCTTAGACTTTATATTGCCACAAAAAAACTTGAAGTACCCTCACGTTGACAAAACGCCAGACTTCAGCCGAGTCAGAGAACACAATGCAGCTTTTTGTTCATTATAATTCCAAGATGTCTGCTCACATCGGTTTAATTTACCCATTTCGTCACGTCCCGGGGGAATGGCGGATCATTTGTATTAGAAATATGGGTAATATGATCCGAGAGGTGACGACTACATTACTCGACGTTCCTTGGGGAGTTAGTCGATTTCCTTATTTTACGTCCTCAGTAAAGCTTATTTCTAGCTTTAAACACGAGGCAGGTTTAATTGATTAAGTATCAGTATCAACCGACTTCAAAAAAAGGAGGAGGTTCTCAATTCGGTTGTTTTTTTTTATTTGTGTTTGTTACCTGGTTTCTCGAAAACGGCTAGACAGATTTGTTGAATTTTTGTTTTGTTCGTATGGCTATACTTCCCATTTGGACCCAATGTCACCAGATCTGGATCTGGATGACGGGATCCCAGAGAAATTGAGGGCATCTCTTGAAAATTGTAGGGACGCATTATCTTGATTCAATATTTATAATAGTTATTTATTTTTTACAGTAATATGTTATAAGACTACTTTATTAAAGAGAAGATCCAACTACTAATATTATAAATGCGAAAGTTTGTGAGGATGTATGGATGGACGCTTGTAACTCTTTCACGCAAAAACTACTGAATGGATTTTGATGAAATTTGGAATATAGTTTAAGGTGTAGAATAACATTTAACCTACTTATACAACGCGGGTGAAGACACGGGCTTCTAGCTGATGCCCGCTACGTTTTAATCAATCAACAATCAATTAACCAGCCTATTGCAGTCCACTGCTGGACATAGGCTTCTCCCAGTCCCAACACGCGCCACAGAATTTGGTCCTGCGCAGTGGCGCAGACAAACGTAGTGACGTTTACTTAAATTAAATAATTATACAAGTGTATATAATTGTACTGTTATACTTTTACACCTTACTAGGTAATGGCCGCCCTTGCACGCCCCTCTGCAATAATGAGGTAAGGGAGTCCAAGGGAGAAACATAAGCGCTTCGTCCTATCTACCTATAGCTATATTATAAAGGTATTTCATTTACCTAGCAATTATCTTTATTAAACATGTAAATTAATTTGAATGCTTACAGTGGATACAATTTAACGAACCGTTTATAATTAAACGAATACTTATAATTAGATTTTTTCTTATTATATAAATGTAAAATAAAAATTATTTTTATTTTGTTGTGTTCTATGGAAGGATAAAGGCATGGGGAAAATCTAATTTGTGAAGGAGACAAACGTTTGCTTTTTCGGACGGTTAGCGGTTACGTCGAGTAAATGGGAACATAATTAGTATTGTACCTATCTAATTAGGATTATTTTGTTAACGGTGGCATTTTTTAATTTATTTGTTTTGTTATATTCCTACACATTTTTATTAAAATCATTTTGATATTATTTATAACTCACCTCCGTATTCTCGAGCGTAAAAAAATAAATAAATAAATACCTACCCTAATTTCTGAACAGTATTTTCACTTCTTTTTTAGATTCGATACAGTTCGATATTGCTATCTAGGTATTAGTAAAAAAAACATTCAATTGCTTTTCTATGAATTATATTTCATTCATGAAAACTATCAATAGTTGTTCAAACACTATCAAACAAATATTATCTAATACATTTTCAACAAAACGAAATTCTACGAAATTTCTGTTTGGAAAGAGCGTTCATATTTCTGTGGAATGAGCTCTGTTCAAGTACTGTGTTATGAATTGTTATTTCTAACTTTAGGCAATCAATGTATTCTAGTAACAAACGTAAGTAATACCATTTTGTAAAAGGAACCGAATTTGTAAAAGGAATTAAGATGAGATTAAAAACTGGATATACGACAGGAGGAAAAAAGGCTAGAAGACAAAAATTTCAAAAAGTACTGACGATATACTAAAAGAGAAAAAAAAGAAAAAATACACATTTAAATACTACTTACACTTACGTGTCACATACACAGTTTTGGTTTATTATTTCTTTATGTACCTAACTTTAGTTCCCCGCTTTTAACACATGATTGTAAGTTATATCGGAGTAGGTACGCAGAAAAAATGAAAGATAGAATTAAAGATGCCTTGAACTTAGGACCTTACAAGACTCTAAGCAATCGTAACACTTAACTACCTCAACGAAGAGTATAAATATTTATTGAAATGCAAGATCTTTAAATCATCATAACAGCCCATTAATGTCCCACTGCAGGGACGGGCCTCCTCCCGTGACGGAGGGATACTTGGCCTACTAATACCATGCTGGCCAGACGGATTGGTATAGGGTTTAATTTCAAGTTTTCCTTCTTTCTATGTAAAGGTAATTTTCACAGATCTTGGAATACTGATATCTTTTTATGTAAATAACCATTGCAGTTTTTTCCAGAACAGCTACTATTAAAACAAATCTCATAGACATCTAGCCGTCTATGAATGAAAAAGTTATGTCTCGGCTTATCGCAACCCCACACAACCGAGAGTCAACAGTGAGAAATAGGTTAGTAGGTAACAGAGTGCTTATGTGTGATAATATCTTGGTTGCATTTCATTTTTATGTTTCTATCTAGGTTTAGGTTCAGGTTTAGGCTCTTTGTAGTGTACAATAGTTGACAGATAGTGTCTAAATACAGAAATGTGGTGACGGAGTAAGAATACAATATGTCACCACCCCATCTCATCCCATGGGTGTCGTAAAAATCGACTAAGGGACTATCCGTGAATATTATCTTTACGAAGGAAAACTTGAAATTAAACCCTATACCAATTCGTCTGGCCCGCGTGGTATTATTAGGCCAAGTATCCCTCCGTCACAGGAGGAGGCCCGTCCCTACAGTAGGACATTAATGGTCAGTTATGATGAATATTGTTATTCTTTTAAGTGTACTGTTTTTGTCTAGAGAAATTCTGAGAAAAATCATGGGGACAGGCCTCCGTCCCTGCAGTGGGACATTAATGGGCTGTTATGATGATACGGAAATCACAAAAAACTTAAACTCAAACCATTTACCAGCCAGTTTGCACAATGTAGAATTGGCAAATTTTAATCCCTAAAGAAAAAAAACCATGTAGTAGAACATAAAAGCATTACAATAATCATGTTAAAGAATAAAACGCCACAAATAATAAGCGTCTACCTCTTAACGCGAGCAAACATTTTACACAACGCCGTCCCAGGAATTGTAGTTCCTATCATATTGTGCTCTTCCCGGTTTGGATGCAAATATTTCATAGCACAAGCCCGTACGATGCGGACCGAAACCGTCTCGCATTTTAGTTTCTTTTGCTTCCTGTAATTTGCTTTCGTGACGTTTTTCTCCTATTCATCTCGTTTATTTCAATTTAAAAATGGAACGTGAATAAAAAAAAAACAACGTTGGATTATTCGACGCATGTTTTGAGTGCTGCATTATGGTTTTTAAAGTTTAATAAGTAAAATTCATATTTGTTCGAGCTGTAGTTGGGGTATTGTTTGTATCTATTCTTGCAGTAACAACGCTACTGTCATTTTAATTATTCATTTTAAATTACTTGGAAGTTATGGTTGGTAGGAGTTAATGTTCTTAAGGGGAGGACTTTTGATTGCATTGTTTTATTTTTAACAGTGTGTTTTTAGGCAAGTATTGGGGGATATTGTTAACATGGTTGTTTTTTTAATTTATTACTTAATCTCACCACTCTGATACATAAAGATCAATTTAAAAGAAAAAGTCATTTTGTTTAAAAGGCTGCTCACATAAAAATGTTATCAAAAATACTCAGGAATTTGGTTAATTTCATACAAAGTTGCAATTACTTGTAAAGCATGTTAAATCACTTCGAATTTTAGATATTACTATCTTTTTTTACGAGATTTGAGCATATGTCTAAAATATTATCTATTTAGCCTCCTTAGGCTCGCTAAAGGTCAACGGAAAACTTTTTATAATTCAACTTTGCTTATATAGGAAAACTTGTCAAATTTTCTTTATCTATCCCAAAGCCGCAGATACGTGACCGGTATGAAACAAAAGCAAAACCTTTTGTTCCAAAAATGTCCACTTCTTCCACAAAAAGGGCGTTATTAAATGAAACAATACTGTTTCCTTCCCTACCATCTAATAAACGAATAAATGCAAAGCTTACTCAACATATTTTATGCAAATGTCACTTAAAAATAGACATTTTAAAATCTTTTGTATTGTCATAATTCTAAAATTTCACGGCACACAAGTATTTCGTAAAGTGTAATATTTCAGAAGACAGTGGAACACTGCCGAATTTAATACAAGGGCGATCCCAAGAGTATGCTGCAGGGGTCTCTAGTCGACACTGATATTGTTAAACTTTTCTTCTACGCAATCTACATAAAAAATGAGCTGAGGGTTTTCGGTGACCCGCTGGTAAATGAGGGCCTTTTGAACTGTTAATTTTGTTTGCATACGAAATGAAATCTGACATGAAAGTAAGTTATTTATGCCATCATGTTACTTAGTACTGTTTTAATAATAAATCTTTATTATTATGTTCCTGAAAGAAGCTTTCGTCATAGTCTTTGTGTTATTAAGTAACTTAGAAGTTATTTACTATGTACATTATGATTGTAAAGTATGTTTTAGTTTTTCCTCTGGACTAACCAGGGCATGGTCGTTCCTTTTTTCAAGGTCACGCTATAAAACCTTGCTTACAGGAGTTTCAAAGTAGAATTATTCCTATTTTATTGCTTTTTTGTTGAATAAAGATTTAGTAACTTTTACAAAATTAAGTTGTGAATTAATAGTTGATTTTGTGATTGTATGTTATAATTAGTTAGAGTATCAAACTAAAACACATTTACGGTCCATAGACGTAGTCGCGAGCTAATAAATAAAAGCTGATCATACTTATTAAACTTATACAACATTTTGATACCAAAGCTAAAGCAATAGAAGAAAAATATTGAAATAACAATGCACCCGAAGCACAAACAAGCATGAAAATAAAAACTCATTCAACAGCCCATTTTATCCACATTTTCATTTTAGCGACAATAAGTTTTCTAAATTCATCACTCATTAAATGACGGTATAAGTAATGATATGTAGTTGAAAAAGCTTTTGACCATTTAAGTTGCTACTATTAGGGAGCCACAGTTAATAACTATAGTAATCTAACTATACAGGTACAGTCACCTACAAAAATGATTAACATATGTCAGTTGTCTAGTACCCATAGTACAAGCTTTGTTTAGTTTGGGACTAGATGGCGTTGTGTGAATGTGTGAGGAATAGTTAGTTTAGTTAGTTAGTTATATCCAATATTACAAAATATCTGAATAGCAAAAAATTCCATAAGTTAGTATTGTGACAAGACGAGAAAATACTTTTCTATTTAGTAATGTCGAATTGAAACGCTGTACACAATTTTTCCATTAATTGCTGAACATGAAATGTGACCTTGTAATATACCTACATTTATACATAAATTCACCTCTTATGCCCGATTTACACATCGATAAGTACAGTAGCGAGTTAAGTAGTATTTTAAGATTAAGTTGATTTAAATAGATCTCCATCCTATTTACTGTACTTGTCGATGTGTAAATCGGGCATTATTCCTATGGGGGTAGGCAGAAATACATTATCATCATAATATCAGGCAATACTGCCACCTTGTTAGGTCCTGTGCCTCCCTCATCAATCGGTTTCCCGCCGTCCTAACTAGGTCGTCGGTCCATCGTGAGAGGGGTCTCCTCACTCTGCGCTTTTCGGTACACGGCTGCCATTCTATACTCCATTTCTTTAGGTATTTATCTAAAGGTAAACAGTAGCTGGGAACTTGACTAAATTGAAAAGTAAGCTTGCATGATAGCGTGGCAACAATTTTGACAGTTATTTCAATCGGTCGGATTTCCACAGTCGCCATCCGTGACTTGCATTTGTCATTTTTTTTTGTTTGCCTTTAGTTAAATACCTAAACAAATAGAGTATAGAATCTTTCTGCCCCAAGCAAATATTATTGAGTGATTCATCATAACAGCCCATTAATGTCCCACTGCAGGGACGGGCCTCTTCCCGTGTCGTTGGGATATTTGGCCTACTAATACCACGCTGGCAAGACGGATTAGTATAGGGTTTAATTTCAAGTTTTCCTTCTTTTGTATTTCGTAAAGATAATATTTACGGATAATCCCTTAGTCGGTTTTTACGAGACCCATGGGATAAGATGGAGTGGTAGTGACATATTGTATTCTTACTCCGTCACCACACGGAGATAGGAAGCAAATATTACTGAGTGATTATTTGATTGTAATATTGCAGTGTTAATCAACTTTCGTAGTTGACTGTAGTCATAGAAAGTAATTAACGAGGTGCAAGTAAACTGTGGCACGTAATAGCTGTAGTACTCTTACAAATGAAAGTTGTTATTAACGTGAAACCCTTAGAGGCTATAAAGCACTCTACCTTTAATAAAGACTCTAAGGCTAGATCTGTTATATTGTATAGTGTGACCCGTTCTATAGTGTGGCTGTGGATTCATGTTTGTTTGTTTTTTTTCCTTTATAAAATCATACATAAGGTACAAAGCCTTCATCCCGGGGATTACTTAACAAATATTTTGTCTTTTTATTACTTTTGGTATTAGTAGGCCAAGTATCCCTCCGTCACGGGAGGCGTCCCTGCAGTGGGACATTAATAGGCTGTTATGACGATGATGATGATACTAAACAACCACACAATTATAAACTATTGGTTGTTCGTTCATTTTGAGTGACTTTCTTAGCAAGACTGGCTGTGTGACTGAACAGTCATAAATGAAAGTCGAACCAAATTATGATCCCGTCTACTGAATTAAAACGAAGAATGTCACAATGTCAGTAGTGTTTCCAAGTAAAAATAATATATACTCGTAGTAGGTATACTGTATTTCTTTTATTGAATAATTAAATATATCATCATTTTTGACAAATTAATGATATTTATGTTTTAACATAACTCCTAACAAATATAATACATATATCGGAAAACGATGTAGGTACCTAATACATTATAATAAATTTTAACAATAATCGTTCCAATGTTCTTAATGAATACATAAGCGCCAAGAAAATCTGTTCTAACAAGCGTTGGTTAATTAGCAGGAAACATCCTCGCTATAGGTGCTTTCTCTCTCAATATATGTATAGTTAAAACCTTTGTTATCTTAAAGTAAGAAGTCGCTCAATTATAATTGGTAACGGCGTACTTACCTTGTTTGTTTTGTAAGGAGCAGAGAATAACTACATATTATATAGCAGCTGAATATTTAATTATTACTGAATATTTACTATATATAGCAACATAGCAACTGAATATATAATTATATATTGATTCGTGGCCAATGAAAGCCAGTAATTCATTGCCCTATCTAGATCGATGGAGACACCGATTTCCTTATTTCAAAATGTATACATTAAGTATAATTATTTAAAAGTAAAAAAAAGTCCTATAGACCAGTATAGATACCTATACCATCTATAGACCAAGTTTCACTGCATATGTAAAGCCCCGCCCTTGCACTAGGTCGTTTACAAACTGCTATCAAAGTCACGTAGGTAAGTATTAAATATAAAGTAATAATTACATTGTAATATTTTGACGTGTGTTTCACAAAGTTTGATAATCAAATATATGTTCATTATGTTCACGAACATAATAATTAAACATGCTTTGCAAAACACTTTAATTGTGAAAAATAATTACTTGAAAATTAATTATAACAATTTTAAAAAACAATGAATTAAAATTTCATTGTTGACTAGTTGATCCACGCTGCGTCGCTTGAAATTTTCCAGTTTGTAGATGACACAAAGGTTTATATTATCTTGAGTAAAGAATTAAACAACTACTTATCTTTGTTGTCAACAAACATGGCATCAAGTCGTATTGCACTTAAAATCTTACCTAAACTAATCAACTAGTTTAGGTAAGATTTTCCTACCTACAACGTTTTAATAAGCGCTTAACTCCAACTAAAATTTACGACACTATTCATTGTAAAAGTAAACCAGATTGTGTCGAAATTCATTGTGAAATGGTACTCTTTGCCCAGCATTTAGAAATGTAGAAAACGCGACAGCAACAATTTTTCTTGAAGGAACAGTTTGTTGAAATTGCTCGCTGGCCACGTTTGCTCTTAATAGCATATTTAAAAATAAAACGACATTCTTGAACTTTTCTAACGACATTCTTATGTTTCAACGTCTTCGCTGTTAAGGTATTACTAGATAAGCTGTTTTAAAACAGCTTTGTACCTTTTTGTAGAAACATAATAACTAGGAAAATTTGAAATGTTTTTTTCATATTTATGTCTAGCTAGTTAAACTGTTATTTTATCAAACTGAGTTGGTAAACGAGATTAAAGTGTGGTAGAAATAAGAACCAGGGTAGAGGTATAAGATGGTTTGCCATTTATACCACCCGATTGCTCTATAACTAAGTCCTTCCATCATTTTGGAAAGTTGAAAATAAAACACTACCTACCTTAAATCCCATTTAATTAGTCCCATCTTGGTTAGCATTTTAGTAAACTTCTTTTTTTCATTTGTCACAGAACTAATATTTTTTTTTATTTCACTAAGAAGCTTACATAAACATACATATCTCAAAATCGTTTTGAGGTGTCGATCGGGGGAAAGTATTGGGGGGAAACTGGGTATAGACGTAAAATACAGTAATTTAAATAGATAAAAGTACTGCATCAAACAACGTTATTGAAACATAGGTAAGTAAGTACCTATATGTTCCACGTACACGAGAGGTATATGGCCCTACAGAGGAAATGCATGGCTCTGCGCGATTGTCTGTCCTGGCACGGTACCAATCTTGATTGGTTACAAAATACTGCCGTAGGTTTTTGTTGGTAAACCGTTTTTCTAATGTTCTGAATTCCGAGATAACCTACGGTAGCGGCCACCGCTCACGCGAACCATAAACAGTAACGATACAGTTAAAGAAAACTTCTAATTAATTTGACTATAGTCCATTTATAGCCTTTAAGCTATATCTATTATGACGTAGAAAATTGACGCATAACAAGTTGTTTCTAAACCTTTTTACTTTATGCCTGAATTGGAACATGCCATTTCTTATTGGAAAATCAATCAACCTCATTAGCCTGTAGACCACCAAGTCTCACATGTTTCTACATTTACAATAACTTTCATCATCATCACCATCATCAGCTAATTGACGTCCACTGCTGGGCATAGACTTCCTTCAAATATTGCCACCTTGTGCGGTCCTGTGCCTCCCTCATCCATCGATTTCCTGCCGTCTAACCAGGTCTACCACCGTGTGAGGGGTCTCCCCACCCTGCGTTATTCGGTACGCGGTCGCCATTCCAGAGTAACAATAACTTTGATACAGAAATATTAAAGTCCCCAGTTGCCATACCACTGAGAAAAACTATTACCTACCATATTTATTTTAAATCCTTATCTCCTACTAAAACGAGTCTATTACACCCGTCTACTTCTGACCCAAAACATAAGAACAGTAGAAACAACAACCTATCAAGTTTACACAAATAGCAAAGTATGTAAGGTTTTACCCGCAAACCGGATATTTTAGCCGTGCTTATCCGAATGAAATAGTTTTGTTCGGTAACCCTTGTCTTTTCCCCCATACAGTGGTCACTCGTAATGTTACTAGCCGTCCCTTCTTGTACCAACTAATTGTATTACGCGTGCGGTTACCGGGTTTTGGCTTTAGTAATAGTGTCGACGTTTCAAGGGGGACATAAATTGATAAATTGACTGCCTTACATTGAGTTAAATGCCTAAGATAGATAGAAGTGAATGAAAATATTCTGCGCATATTTATACATAACCCTAAACTAAGTAGAGTTTGCAAAACGAATGCTAATATTCATGTTCATAGACCCCAAGCAGCACATTGAGTCGGAGTCCTGAAAAAATGGTAATACGGTATACCGACTAAGAGTCACGATGCTTCTCTCTGACTCAGCCAGGACAGCGAAAAGTCGTCCATTACCAGTCCCTCCGAGATCTTTTATCATTCTAGCATATTATAAATGACCCACTGTTGAGATGCCTTCAGTGAAGGAAAAAACATTTATACACCAGAATTTCCAGAAGCATGGAAGTAGAGCCACGAGTTTATAAAAAGTTTTCATTTAAAAAAAAAAAAATTAAAATACGATTACTTTTTCAAAACTGGAGTTTACACACATTGGATAAGGTGGTAAAAAACTCCATGTATTTTCAAATTTCAAAACATTACTCCGAGAATTGTGAAAGTAATTCAATTGTTGTTACAAAAGCAATACGAATCTTCAAACGAGAAACGTATTGGAAAACGAGCAATGTAAGTAATGCAGTTTCCAAAGAATTCAATGCAAAATTGCACTTTTATAACCGATTGCCCAATTTCCAATGCATCGTACAGTAAGGTAACTGGCGCTCTGAGAATCGAATATTCTTTCATAGCTATTGGTTAAATATAGTTCCTTTGTTCGAAAACGAAGAGGAATACTCATTTTGACTATGATTATCAGCTTGTAGAACGAGTTCATGGTTTCACAACCGTGAAAGACAGGTTTCAATATTTTTTGAGTAGTAAGTCAGTCACGAAATATGTTAACTACTAGTACTATTAGCAAAATCTTAGATACCATTCGTTACTTTCAAGATTTGTGGAAATATATTAGAAAAAAAAACAAGCATGTAAAATTTAATTTCTAAAAGCAGTTTAAATGTTAAATGCAAAGGTCAATTTTGTTTGATTTCTAATTTTTTACTGTAATCGTTCTAACGTAAAAGGAATACTGAAGTTCTATTTTTTCTTAAAATGATCCCATGGGGCAGATAAAGAGGCACTTTGGGCAATCTATTATTTGGAAGTAAAGCTGTTGGCGATGGAAGAACAAATTGAGGAGATAAACTCATCAATTACTAATTAATGTCATGTGACCCAGATGTATCTACAACTTTAACTGAGAGATATAGAAGCAAGTGATGAACATACCATTTTTAGAAAATACTCATGAAAAACATTTGACACGTGAAATGTTGAAAAATATTTTCATTTTTTATTTTGTAAAATTTTAAATGTTCAATTCATAACAGTAAACCTTACTGAAAAAAGATATTATTATTTTAGAGTTAAGCAAGTTTTGGTTTATTTTATTATTTTAGCAATCTATTTGTTTAAATCCCTAAATATGAAAACAAAATACTTCGTAAACTCATACAAGGAGATAATTACTAGTTCTATATTATACACCTTCCAAGGTAGGTTCTCCCTTGTTTGGTAAAACAATGTTTCGTCGAAAATCACTGCGCCTAATTTTTCGTTTCGTTTTATTAATCATTTGACCAAATAAATAATTAGTAGAATTTTATTTAGTTTATATTCACAGAACTATATAAAATAAAAAATAACTATGAAAATATGCGTATGTTTCATCGGTGCTTTTTTAAACAAAAAGCCAACAACCAAGCCCAGGTACATTTTTTGTAGTTCGCTCATAATGTAACTGTTTAAACTCACGACCTCGTCAAGGGGATCTGCATACACGAGACTCTGTATCCAGTTGTTTCTGTTACAATAACAGAAAATCAAAGAATTAAAATAATATATTTGTTCTGTAAAATGCTTGTTAAAATCTTTTCATAACCTCGTAATAGATTGCTTAACCTACAGTTGAAACCAATGATGTTACATATTTAAAAAGGTAGATATACTATAAGCGCAAGTCTCAAGGAAATTCAAAGAGGATAATTCTTATTTTTGGTCTCTAGTCGACTTGCAACTGTGATGCTGATCACAACGCAGAGCAAACAAACGTAGAACGTTGACAAAACCATCGAGTGTTTATAGACACAGTACGAACTTATGATTCAAACGTTAATAAATTACAAGCCATCTCATATCACAAGTAATTATTTATTTATTTCCGATATTAAAGTTAATTTTAGATCACTGTCATAATAATTTTTCTTAGGTTACTATGCACATCACCTTAGCAACCCCGATTATTGGTGAATTCAATGTAGTTTGTATCAATTGTGCATGCTTGACTTTTTCGTATTAGGAACATAATATGCACTATATTTTATTTTTGTTTCTAGAGTATAACTACAGTAAAAAAGTATTTGCCCGTGGTTCTGTCGGCCGACGTGGTAGTAAGACAGGTAAATAAATTTCCCGTCGTACTACCAGTAGTACGATTGGTAGTAACATGGCATTATACGAGCATATATCACATCTAACCTTTATAACATCTTTGGTTGAAACAATTTAACGTATATCGCAACAAAGAGGTCAAGAAAATGTCACATTTATTTTTCCCGTTCAATGTCTATGCCGACTGGTCAGATACAGTTAAGTTTGAAATGACTTTTAGAAGAATGAAGTTCTATTTCGTTTGTTACTTTCATATATTTTTGTTTTGTTTCGAGAAATGCAACTCCTTTGGTCGCTTTGAAAGATTTTTCATTATTGTTATTTTTCTCTAGAGTACGATATTAAACGACTTTACATTTTTGGTTTTGAAACAGCATTTTGTGTACTTTTTGAAAGAACAGACTGTTTCTTTATATAAAATATTTATTCTACTATTCTTTATAAGCTACTAGCTTTTGCCCGCGGCTTCGCTCGCGACACAAAAGGAAAAAAAGCCTATATTACTCTCCATCCCTTCAACTATCTCCACTTAAAAATTCACGTCAATTCGTCGCTCCGTTTTGCCGTGAAATAAAAACAAACATTCTCGTTTATAATATTAGTATGGTTATAATTACTAACCCAAATTTGCATCTTACTGCTTTAAGTAAATTATCTCAAGTAGAAATTAACATGTGTGTTTCGTGTACATTCTTGAACAGCCATGACCAGAAGGCAGTGTGAATGTCATATTTAAATATTTTGTACTAAGGCTACTAGAATCAAGTCATGGACAACAAACATAGTATTTATTTACATCATTTAAAAATGTCTCCGTGTGGTGACGGAGTAAGAATACAATATGTCTCCACCCCATCTCATCCCATGAGTGTCGTAAAACGGTTTTTACGACACTCATGGGATGAGTAATATTATTTGAGTAATATTCACAGATAGTCCCTTAGTCGGTACTAAGGGACTATCTGTGAATATTATATTTACGAAATAAAAAGAAGGAAAACTTGAAATTAAACCCTATACCAATCCGTTTGGCCAGCGTGGTATTAGTAGGCCAAGTATCATTCCGTCATGGTCCGTCCCTGCAGTGGGACATTCATGGGCTGTTTTGATGATGATTTGTATTTTGTGCGACAGTGATGATGCTCTACGAAGACGAAATTGGCTGATTGTCGCTTTACAAAAGTCGATTCGCAATATTTACGGCCAGGTACTGTACATAGCTACACGTATAAAGCAAATTCAATTAAGAGTATGCGATATAAGTATACCGCAATAAAATTCAGTTCATTGTAAATATCCCCATTGAAAATCCGATAGCAAAACAATGCAGCTACGCTTAAAAAGCTAACGTTCCCGCAAGATATTGGATCATGTCACAAGCATTTACAAAGCTGGCTGGAAAACTATTCTAGGAAATGAAAAAAAAAGCCTCTGAGCTAAGACCTACGCGATTAATTTTAAATAAATAAATATTGTTTTTTCTTTCAATAATTTTCTGATGGAAAAATCGTTTTCAACCGTTTATGTCTACATGGATCATTCAAAAAGAAAGAAAGCAATATTTATTTTATCACAAAAGTTCCCCCATATTTTTTGTAGCTTATCTACCTATCTTTGCATGTTGAATGTCTATATAATCTTAATAGTTTTACTTATATTGCCACTTCAATTTAGTTAGCTTAAAAACCTAACTAAATAACTACAAAAAACATGAAATATTATAAAAACTAACTAAAATATTGCTTATAGCATTAGCATAAAATTAATGTGTTATTAAAACCAAAATATTTGACAATACAAATGTTGACAAATTAAAAGTTCTAGCTGCTAAGATTTTTTTTTATATAAATGAAAATATTAAAAAAGTTTTAAAGTCTTTTCATGAAACTAGAACAAACTAAAAGGATTTTTACCTAGAAACTGCAGAACGCAGCACGTGAAAAACTGAGTGAAAGCAAACAAGATGTACTTCGGATCGTTATTGAAACCCTTTTTGTATGTCTACTATTACACCGTAAGCGTCGTAGCACATTATAACGTAACGTAAACGTATCGTCACCGTATTAAGTCGAGCCGTTCAGTATTCTTTGTATGAAACTCCATACTGCAACGCACACTAATCGGAATCGTAAAGTAATCGGATTTTTTACGTTTGACACCGAGGAAAAAGGCGAGGCGGTGCCGATCCGTTTACGTTACGTTATATGTGCTATGACCCTTAAACAGTTAATCTGCACACAATACATCGTTACGTGACTAAGCGTCTCCAAAACTGGAATCCAAATTTATTCAAAAACACAAGAAAACATCTAAAAATTGGAAAGAAAGTGCAAGTGCCGGCTGGAAGCTGGAGTAAGGCTGTGGTAAATAAAGAAAGTAAGTACTTAAATTTTATATATATTTATTCCAATACTATAAATAATAATTAATTATTTAATAAAAACAGGTTTTCTCTACACATCCCTTGAATTATCTTCATTATCTTTATAGCTAATAAGGTGTATATTCCAATATTCTCGAAATACGAATCCATGATTACGTTATAAGCATAACAAAGTCTATTAATTTGTACGATCTTTTATCTTTTTACCTATTCAGTAATATAATAAGGGGGAAAAGTTTCATTGTTTGCCTTAACAATAATAGTCTTCGATGAATTCTTTTAGATACAGTTAGTAGAAATATGTTCAATAAATACTACGTTATTAATTCGTGGAAAGCATTGTTCATAATAAACAGCAATATAGAATAAATCGCTTTAATAGTTTTTGCTGCAATTAAGGTATTTTATTAACTATTTACTTAGAAACCAGATATGGAAAAAGCGGAGAACTTGCTATTATTTTCTTGTTTGATGTCATATTATCATACATACTTAAAATTTACCAAAGTAAGTAATAAAGAATTTTTAGCTTTCTAATACTCTTTAATCTTAAGTATTAAAATAAGGTAAGAAATAAAAAGATTAAAAAATATTTTTGCTCATAAATTCTAATAATTACATCACAGGAAAGGTAATTATCAGAAAAACCTCAGTTCGTTTAAAACATGTTACACACGTACGTACTCGTATTTCACTGTTGTGGCTAATGGAAAACAAGTAATTATAAACTTTGAATCTAAAGGGGAAAACGTGTTTCAAAGGTGTTGAAGTTAAAATTAATTTTATGTTCGTGGTATATCTACTAAGTATGTGGAAGTGTACGTGTTTGGTATACAAGCTTTATACATATTTAATATCACATTCTCTGTGTGGTGACCGAGTAAGAATACAGTGTGTCATCTAATCCCATGGGTGTCGAAAAACCGACTAAGGGACTATCTGTAAATATTATCTTTACGTAATAAAAAGAAGGAAAACTTAAAATTAAACCCTATACCAATCCGTTTGGCCAGCGTGGTATTAGTAGGCCAAGTATCCCTCCGTCACTGGAGGAGGTCTTTCCCTGCAGTGGGACATTAATGGGCTGTTTTGATGATGATTTTAAAATGGTCTCACACAATTTAGTTAACGTGGATAGTTAAAAAGAAGCGCCTGGGTCTTTTCATTCTTTTTGAAGCTTAGGTACAAGTGTTCTTTTACATATTTCCTGTACAATTTTCAGCATAATTAGTTTTAGATATTTATTACCGCGTAATATCTAAAGTGGATCTATGAACGGAGTAGAGTGTGGCAGTATATTAAGCCAATATTTGCTTAATTTAAATTTAAATTCAACCTAACAAACTTGACTTCACTTTTACAATACCCCTATGGCTGTTTGGTATATTGTTACTTCTATTTTAAATGCTAGCATTATTATAACACACTATATTAAAACATCGATCAAAAATACAATAGATATTCAGTCACAAGTCAAAACGGCCGAGAAACGTTTATTGCATGTACACACAGCAACTAATCAAGCTAGACACTCATGTACTTAATACCTTGAAATAAGACACAATTTCAAATGAAAATGTCTAACTTGATGTGTTGCTGTGTGTACATTGTACACCTGAATATAATATATTTTGATTAGGCTATAATAGATACCTAGTATTATTATAAAGTTCGATATCATCATAACAGCTCATTAATGTCACACTGCAGGGACGGGCCTCCTCCCGTGGCGGAGGGTTACTTGGCCTACTAATACCATGCTGGCCAGACGGATTGGTACAGGGTTTAATTTCAAGTATTCCTTTTTTTTATTTTGTAAAGATAGTAGTTACGGTTTTCCCTTAGTCGGTTTTTACGACACCCATGGGATGAGATTAGGGTGGTGACATATTGTATTCTTACTCCGTCACCACACGGAGACAAAGTAAAAGTTCGATATAACATATTTTAATTTTGGTTTGTTAGTTTTTTGTAACATATTGTACAGTAGAGTCTGCTATTTTTCTATCACTACAGTTTCCATACACTTTATTGTATGGATTTGTGATACGTGTCGATAACAGAACTACAGTTTTACGTTGTTTTTACAGGGTTTAAAGGCTTAAACTATACATGTAATATAGTTATGTATGTAGAGTTTAGTTTGTAACGGAATAGTAAAGAAGGATTAGTAAAACTAGTCGGAATAATTAAGAGAATAGATAATGCTTAAAGATAACATGTTGAGGTTGTTATATTATTAATGTTTATGAAAATAATTATGTTACGAAGGCTTTCGAATGTTACTTACGAAGGCTTTCGATTGTGTTGATCACTCAATTTTGTTGTGCAAATTGAATGCATATGGCGTGAGAGGCAATGCTTTGGACTTGATTGCATCATACCTCTCTGGAAGAAAGCAATGCACACAAGTTAGTAGGCTATGTCCAAAATTAAGAAAAGAAACAAATTATTTATCAGAATATAGGGATATTATCCTGGGTATCCCACAAGGTAGTGTGCTTGGACCACTTTTGTTTAATGTATATATAAATGACCTTCCGAAAATAACGAAACATCCCACCATTTTATTCGCTGATGATAGTACTATTGTATTTACGGGAAAGGATAAATCGAATCTGGAATCTGACATACACAATACTCTTGATGATATAATGCAATGGCTGACATACAACAATTTGAAAATTAATTTAAGTAAGACCCACATAATGACATTTAAAAATAGAATTCCATTAGTTAGTAATATTGACATTCATTATAAAGGTGTTTCAATCCATGAAGTCGAAACTACAAAATTTTTGGGACTGAACATAGATAATAATCTAACCTGGAATAGTCACACTGAGATGTTATGTTCAAAATTGAATAGCCAATCTTACGCACTACGTAAACTTACAAAGAAAGTTAATCAGGACACAATACTTACAGCTTATCATGGTTACGTAGGGTCAATATTAAGGTACGGCATTTTGTTTTGGGGTAACTGTACTCAAATAGATCAAATATTTATATGTCAAAAGAAATGTATAAGGGCAATGTGCTGTCTCCAGCCACTAGATAGTTGTAAACCTTATTTCCAGAATTTGAGAATACTAACTGTTTCGTGTTTGTATATATATGAATTAGTAACATTTGTCAAAAGTAATTTAGGATTGTATGAAAATTATACAAGTAGGCACCATCAACGTAAGATTCATTGCCCTCAGCATAGTACAACATTAATGAATAAAAGTATTTTATGTATGGCACCTCGAGTCTATAATCATCTTCCTAAGAATCTGTTGGAGATTGAGAACCTCCTTGCATTCAAAGGCAAAGTGAAGGAGTTTTTATTGGTAAAAGCGTATTACTCGGTTGATGAATACATTAGAGACATCAACTAATAATAAAATTATTGTTTTGTATGTCTACTGTTATTTATAAATCTCAAAGGAGAAAAAGATATTAATATGTATATAGCAAGACATTATTAGTTTTTTATTTAGGTATATTAACTGTTTATTGTAATTTAATATTGACTGTTATTGTAATTTACTATTAATATAATTTACTAGTTTTGATTTTTACATTTAATTTGATTGTTTTGTAGAATAAAATCTTATTGTACTTATTATTATTTTGCATACTGAAAGGTTCAATATGGTGATACTTTTTTTAAAAACATTTATATGTACTACAACAATGTAATGCCCACCCATATTATGCAAATAAATGATTATTGATTATTGATTTATTGATACCTTTTTTCCACCAAATACCTAGTGTTAAAATAAAGTGTTACGTTTTCCAAACGACGACCTAGTTAGAACGGCTGGAAACCGATGGCCGCTGCACTCTCGCTTCGCTCTTCGGCCCGTGCATTTTTTATCATCATACTAACCTAACCTAGCCGATTCCTCTGGACTTTTTTTTTTACTTTTGTTTTGTCGCACTAGAGTAATGTCGACCTACAGTGTGTCGCACTAACGTGCATTCCAACTATCGTTAATCGCACTTCCATTCGTCGAATTCACGTGGTGCACTCATGGGAGTCACAGGACCGCAAAACATAACAATATTTAAAGGAGGTCTATGTCCAACAGTAGGCGTCAAAAGGATGAATATGATGATGATGATTTTGATTTTAAATCGAATTAAACGATGAAAGAAAGAAACTTGACACTAGCCAATCTATCTGATCAGCGTAGTATAGTTGGCCAGGTTTACCTCAGTCGCAAGAAGAACAGCCATCCCTTGAGTAAGATTGCATTGAATAATGAACGGAACATTTATAATGTCACTGTCACTTAAAATACAGGTTAACCTAGTTTAAGTTATGAGAGTTATGTCGTCTTATGTGAGCTTAACACACTAGAAACATAGTTGTCTTCTCAAATAGTCAATACCTATATGTAACAGAATTGTATCATTTTTATGTCACAATGATGATGGATGTAAGCTTTTGGAAATAAAACCATTAATATTATAATGAAAAATATTGATATTTAATAAACCAGTTTATATTTAAGTTAGTTTTAATATAAAATGTCAAAGATAATAACGGTGTTATTATGATAGAGCAAACCTAGTTCTGTTAGCTACTCAACAATTTATTACGAAGCTGTGCTATTGTTCTAAATGAGTTTAAAAAGTTAACATTCTACAACAGCTAAGTAAACTGGACACTTTGTTTGTTTGAACTCGTTTTATTATATTGAATTACTTTATTCTCTGTATTAAATAGTAATTACTTACAAATTTAATGCATTATCTTTGTGGCGTAGTTTATTCATGATTGCTAGAGCAGAGATCTCAGGTTCTATCCTCGCATAATGAAGTTATTTGTGTACATAAACATTATTTTTTGCTTTTTCTATGTGTAATGTGTATGTATTTACACTAAAAAGTATTTAACTACATTGATGGCAAAATAGTCATGTTAACGGCTGGCGTCCACGAGGTCGGGTGTTTGAAAAACATACAAGACAATTATTTATGCGACCCTTAAATTATTGACTTTAAAATGAAAATACTTAGTTACTTTGTGTCTGTTAATTTAATGTTTGTTAGACTAAATATTTAGTAAAATAAACCAGTCTATATTTCAGTTAGTCTTAATAAAAATGTCAAAGATAATAATAGTGTTATTATAATAGAGCAAACTTAGTTCTGTTAGCTACTCATCAATTTATTGCTGTGCTATTGTTCTAAATGAGTTTAAAAGTTAACATTCTTCTAAGTAAACCGGACAGTTTGTTTGTTCGTACTCGTTTTGTTGTATTGAATTACTTTATAGTATGTCTGTTTAACTAGCAACTTCTGTGATGTGGTTTTCGTAATTGGGTTTGTTGTGTGCATGAATAAGAATTGAAGAAGAATATGTGGATTGGTCTGGCTATTACCTATTTTATAGTAGTTTAAGTACCTACAAGGCATAGCAAAAACTTCGCTTAGTTTGGGACACTACGACATCAAGTCCCAAACTAACCAAATATTTTATTTGAGTATACTGTTGAATTATAAATAAAATAATTAGAGTAACATAACAACGAAAAAAAAGAGTTAAAAAGATTCGTACACATATTTTGCTTTTTGCTATGAATAATATTTTGGGATAATAAGCTACCGCTGGCGCCATAAAAGTGTTTAGCCATCAAATAATGTACTTATAAAGATCACACATTCAGCGCTTATATTTCTAAACCGTCAGTAAAGTAGAAATATAGTTGGTAACTTAATAAGATACTCTTTATTAAGTTGTAGAATGTCCTTTGTAGCACAATAAAGTCACTTTCAGAGCGGTATTACCTCTTCAAGTAAAAGTAACAAAAAAATTTTAACTTATTTAAAAGACAACTTTTATTTTAAAAGACTTAAAAGACTTATTTCTCTCTCAAGATCAAGCCCCGTATCATAGAGACTTTTACTGACGTATACAAAATGTAAACTTAAGACCATGATTTGTGAATTACACAAATACCCAATTGCCTTGAGCGTTTGAGCTAGAACTTGAACTCGAACCTACGACCACGCTCACAGCAGCCGCAAACACCATACCCTAGCCACTGCGTTAGGTACTTAAACTTAATTTACTTAACATAAAACTTTAATTACCTCCTTATAATTACTAACGAACTAATATTTGTTTCCACGTAAACACAGCCCGAGGACCTAATTTACAGAGCGGAGTCATCGTACCACGTAACAATGCTCTTAACCTTTCGAGCGTCCGACCAAATTTTGACCCACACCCCTACATGTCCAACTGTTTATGCGTTTTTTATGAGAAAAATACCCGTCTCAATAAATGAAAATTTATGAATGATAACTATAATTATATGTTATGAAACGAGTAGCACTTATTGCCTTGTTATATAGCGATAAAATAATGAATAAATGAAGAAATAAAATACATACATTTCTTGCCAGGAGCTGTTTGTTATTAGCAAATTCAAAAAACAGTAACCAAAATGGCCCCGGGCGTCAACACTTTATTTTCAAAAACACACACTTTACACATTTCGACAATAAAACATTTCAAATAATTTACTTATTAACACAAGACAACACTTTAGTGACATTTAACACTACTTGAGATAATAAATCACTTTATTTACACAATTGAAACAACATACTCCGTTATTACAATTCACTCACAAAAACCCGCGAATCACGAAGAATAAACACCTGCACTTGTTTCATTTCTTTAAAATATTTTTTTTGTAAATTGCCACAGTAAATATTTATTTGACCGATAGATTACGAACTATTTAAATAATTAGCATCAAACCATAGTGCATTTAGTGAATGAAACGTGAAATATTACCAATTGAATGAGCGCGGGAAATTTGGCCCTATATGTAGTGACGCGGACGGACCGGGATCATTTTGCTTATGGACCGATATGTAGGGACGCGGACGTGTCACGAGTAGAGAATGGCCGACACATTTATTTGTCACTCCGGTGTACTATTTACCTAGCCGACCAAGTTTACAATAACATCCATACATACCGCTGAAATAAACTAACGTAGTTACTAATCTTTCGTCAGCCAGGCGACGACATGGTCCTAGGTCAGTCCCTGATAACCGGTTAGTTGCAATTATGTCACATAATATACTAATTGCACGAATGAGAAAGGTAAACAAAGATTGGCTTTCTCGGAGTAGGGCGTCGTCGCCTGGACGAATGTTTAGTTTAGGGTTAAAAAAGGGACGCCTTTTTTTCGCCGCCCAACGAAGTGGGCACGGGTCAGCTAGTGTTAATATAAAACCCTAATTCCCTCCTTATAATTACTAACGAACTAATATTTGTTTCCACGTAAACACAGGCCGAGGACCTAATTTACAGAGCGGAGCCATCGTACCACGTAACAATGCTCTTAAAGAGAATGGCCGACACATTTATTTGTCGCTCCGTTGTACTATTTACCTAGCCGACCAAGTTTTTGTAACAGATTGGTTTAATTTAACATTCCACCTCGTCTCATCTTTTGTTAGGGCTGTCTGTTGGGCATTGATGCTTTTATACCTACCTACCTAGGTAAAATATAGCAGAACTATGTTTTTTTTTATATCTTTAATGTCTTTTATACCTATATTTCCAAAATAAATATTCTATATTCTATTCTATTTATTCGTTCTTTTTGTCAGCCATTTACTGTGGACAGGCTTCTTTTGGACATTTTGGCGACTAATACGGTACTGTCCCGATGGATCGATATAAATATTCAATTTTAATATCATAACAGCCTATTAATGCCCCACTGCAGGGACGGGCCTCCTCCCGTGACGGAGGGATACTTGGCCTACTAATACCACGCTGGCCAGACGGATTAGTATAGGGTTTAATTTCAAGTTTTCCTTCTTATTATTTAGTAAAGATAATTAGTCGCTTAGTCGGTTCTTACGACACCCATGGGATGAGATGGGGTGGTGACATATTGTATTCTTACTCCATCATCACACGGAGAAAATTTTAATATGTTCTTCATTTATTTACGTAAACGTTACATTTGCGGAATTACCCTTAGTCGGTTTTTACGTTGATCATGATTAGTGAGGTATGTGTAAGGTATCTCCATGTATTATTTACTTTGCTATTTAATATTATAAACTTAAAAATACATGTAAAAACTTTACCATGTATCTGTCCGTTTTAGGTCCCCTGAATTTTTTAACCACTACAAACAAAGACCAAAGGTTTTTGGTGTTATAACGGGATAGATCTTAAAAACATCTTTCACGCCTATACTCACAAAATTAACTTTTATTATTCCCAACATTTCAGGGTAAAATTTTCTATTTTTGCTTGTCATCGTAAGATAATTTTCCTCACTGACAACCCTATTTCCTGGTTGTTACCCGTCACCTCGCTCAGTTAATTGTGTGGTGGTTCTCATTACATTAACACAACTATTGTCTTGATTATTCTTGTTGACGAGGATACTGTCTATATCATTTGTATGTGTGCTGTGTGACCGATGTATTTTTATACTGTGTACTTTGTTGATGTTACATTATATACCAGTATGTGTTCACGGGCATCTCTACACAGCGCCATCTATTTCCAAAGTAAGCTAGGCTTAACCTGCTTGTGTTATGGGTAACAGAACAACGGATATAAGTACTTATATACTTTTTTTATGTAAATACATACATATTATACATAGAAACACTCAGACCAATGCAAATAATCATGTTCATACACACAAATATTTGCTTTGAGAGGGAATCGAACCCGAGACGAAGCAGTCATGTTATATAACCCCTACGCCACAGAGGTCGTCAATGTATGGTTTCCTGTGGTGACGGACTTTATTATTAAAGGTCGTCATATTTTTAGATGTTAGGGTGTTGTTAAGACAGCTGTTATTATGAAAATAAATATCATTACGATAGAAGGAATGTGGAAATCAACAAATATTGAAATTAAAGCCATGTTTCATTTTATTGTAAAAGGCCTCAATTAAACTTTTATATTTGGTCCTCGTTCTAGCCATCGCCAGGTGAAAATGGCTAAGGAAAAGTAATAAACATTCAGGCCCGATCGTACGTAATAAAGTCAATATTAGTTTACATTAAACTTATGGGTAAAAATTAGTTTTTGTACTGATAAGGAAATATTATATTATTGTGATAACGGGTTAAATATAAAATGATAATCGCATTACATATCTCTCCACTACAAATTCACAGTTTTATATTTTTTGTACTACTTACGCTACATGAAATTTGGCAATGTCAACGCAATTGGGTCGACACTAATTACCCTATTGGTTTTAATTTTCTTGCGAATGCCAAATATGAGGCTTATACTACCTACTGCAATGAATTTGAAACTTGTGTTTATGGTAATAACTTTAACTTCCTAACTCGCCTTTTTACAAAAAATAATACACACCTATTCCTCACACTTTCACACAACGCCATCTAGTCCCAAACTAAGCAGAGCTTGTACTATCGGTACTAGACAACGGATAAACATACTTAAATACTTTTTTTGTAAATACGTACATATTATACATAGAAAACACCCAGACCAATGCATTGCATTGAGCGGGAATCGAACCCGAGACCTCTGCGTAGCAGTCATGTTAAATAATCACTACGCCACAGAGGTCGTCACATAGAAAACAAACATTCTTTGAGAATTTTGCTGTATGGTTAAAAATTTATAAAAACATTATCATTATAATATCAGTCGCATTTCTGGACATAGTTAGGCCTCCTTCAAATATTACCACCTTGTGCGATCCTGTGAAAACCTTATGTTGTATGTTGTATTTCTATAACGGCATTTTTTGTTTAGTATTTATGTTTTTTCATTTATACTTAAATAGTAGATAATATAAATTTCATCCATTATGCTTATTGAAACTAAGATTTGTTTGATACATAAAAACATATCATTCTTATAAATAGCTCTGACAATCGCATTACCCTTCCCGGATGTATGTTCCCAATTATTTGTCCACTATCCCATTTTTCATACGTTTGTATTGCTGAAATCGTTCAACGAATTCCCTAAGGCGATACCCCAAAATCTAAGAGAAAATGTTTTATGACAGTCTTAGCTTAGTTTTCGTAAATAACCCTTCAGCCTTAGGGGCTGTAATAAATAATAAGAAAAAGTTTTTTGTTTATGTAAAAGAAGACATAACATACAAAGAATTTTAATTTAAATAGTTTACTGTGAGCCTTTAGTAAACACTTTGCTTGTAATATTGTAAACACTTTCAATATTGTAACAATGACTAAGTAAGTCTACATTGGGCTTATTTATACACTAATATTTAGTAACACGTTGATCATCTACACCAGACGCCCTGGTCAAGGGTTTAGATCTATTTCCTTTAAATAGTATTAGGCCATTAGTCAACTTTTAAGACACCTAAGGCGCAAAACGCTCAGTAAACATTATCCTAACTTTCACAGAAGAATGAAAAATACATAACCTGTCATCTCTTTCTGCCGTTATCTATTTTTCTGTGTGTTGTTTACTGGGTTTACTAAATGATATACAAAATAATAAGGCAGCCAAGTACTTATATTACTCACTTGGTCTTTAGATATCAAATTTATAATTGAAAATACAGCTGTTAATTATTATTGTTTTCATTAAGATTTACAAAAGGTGAGATATCGATCTAATAAATGGAAAGTTTTGCAACAGGACATTATTATAAACAAGATCCAATTAATTTTTTCTTAGAACCTCAATTTACTGTTGAGTTAAAAGAAATAATTTCTTAGAAAATGATCGTCCAATTATAAAACAATATACCAATGATTACTGTTTGTTTTACTACATATTAGAACTAGCTGTAGCCTGCGACTTCGTTCACGAGAAATGACACATATACAAACGTTCACAATTTTTTTTTTCGGAACCCTTTAAAAAGTCGCTTGACGCAAGATACGACTGTCTCATTACAACAACATCCAGGACCCACGTTTTATGTGCCCTCCGAAGCACGGAGAAGCTCAGATAAAATACCACTGAGTGTATGTGATGTGAATAACCTCGCTAAAGTTGCTAACCACCTTTATTGTTTCTAAATATGTGGTTGCAACTGGCTGCCAGTGAAAAAAAAATATTTTCAAGCGATGTTTTTTCAGAGAAGCCATAAATATCGATTTTATAGAAGAGAAGCTTACGTAAGTCTTTGTCAAGTAGGAGACGAACCGACTAAACTTCAACCTACTCTCTAAAATACAGAAATAAAACTAATTATCTTGAAAATGAATATTATTTATTTTCAATCTTGTTTAATTAGTTTTTTTTTATATAGCAATATTAATAATCAAAGAAAAAGAAGCACAAAAATGCCACGTGGGAAGATAACGTCTCGTCAAATTAGACTACGCAGTTCTATTTAATTTTTGATAACTTCTTATTATTAAATAATCATTTTTGTAAATGTGGGATGTATCGTAAAAATTATTTATATTTTGGTAAAAATTAATGAAATTCATTTTTACTTATGCAAGGTGGCAATACTTGGAGAAGGCCTATGTCCAGCAGTGGACGTCGATTGGCTGATGTGATGATGATGATGATGATGAAGGAGTACGAGTCTTCATGGTTATTAGCTCATGGCTGCTACGTTCTCGGGTTCGATTCGCACTTAATGCTAATCTTTTCAATGTTTGCATTTATCATAATGTTTTTATGAATAATAAATGTGTATTAACAATAAATAAGTTTCAATACCTATAATACAAATAGTGCATAGTTACAAATAGAAAGCGTTAATTACAAACAAGTAATTTTGAATGTAATATTTATTTAATTATATTGCTCTATTTATAAGTTCTGCGTTTCTCCTCTTTGCAGTCAATTAAAACTTAATTAGGAAATTTGATTTTTTTGTTAAGTACCTATATTGCTATTAAAATTAAAGTAGATAACTCCTTAACACTACTACATAGAAGAAACGTACTAATAAAATCAATCGAAATAAATGTAAAGTTTGGCAAAATTTCTAATAATGCATATAACCCTAAGTAAAATTGAAATCATGTTTCTAAAGAGATTTCTAAAGGCTGTAGCCCGATATTAGGAGTGTTGTTAATAAATTTATAGAGCCTTATCTTACCTGTATTGTGAGTGAAATAGCTCGACCTTAATAGAGGTCAGATTTGGCAAGAGGCTTTATTAAAAATTCAAAAAAATCTGAGCCATTCGCTGGGGCGGAAAATATTTCGACTCAATGTTAAAATCTAGAATGGTTATTTTCATTATTTTTTGCGACGTTGAAGCCGCTTTCTGGTACTCTTAAACTTATGTATATGATTTTATGTTATAAAAAAATCACATTTAGCGGACTAAGATTCTAAAACTGCTAGTATCTTATCTTAAAAGTACTCGTTTTTATCTACGAAGGTGCTTATTGCGACTAATCCTACATATAATATTAGGAATGCCCTGCCTCAGGAAATCAGGATGTCAACTACTCGTCAGATATTTAAATTTAGAGTGCGTCGTCTTCTGCTGAACAAACCTTAGCAAAACTGTATATTAGATCATTGGACTATATTTATTTATGTTTATTTATATATGTTTATACTTATTGGGTAAATATTTATTTGCTGTTTATTTGTGTATAAATTGGTTAGGTATGTATGTATTTAGTTTATTAAGCAGTATAAGTATGTTTATATTACATTACACACTATTTTAGATGTTTACACACATTTAAATGATTTAACACCTACCACATTTATCTCTGCATCACCCAAGGTTGACTGGAAGAGAATGCCTTAGGCATTAAGTCCGCCTTTGTACAAATTTGTAATAAAGTGTTAAATAAATAAATAAATAAATATTATAAATGCGAAAGTTTGTGAGCATTGATGAATGTTTGTTACTCTTTCACGCAAAAACTACTGAACGGATTATAATGAAAGTTTATAGCTTAAACATCAAAATAACATAATAGGCTACAAATAATAAAGACTTTTAATTCCTAAGTTAGCTTTTACGACTAGTCGGCAATAACATTACAGATACAACTCTGCTTGGGTTGGCAAGTTTGGTAACATTTTAATCTACACTCGTGATTTTTATATCATGATATCGCGCAGATTATATTAATTCCATTCATCATATTATCAGCCAATCGACGTCTACTGCTGGACATAGACCTCCTTCAAGTATTGCCACCTCGTGCGGTCCTGTGCCTCCCTCATCCATTGACTTTCCGCTGCCCTAACTAGGTCGTTGTATTCCATTATTGCAAGTTAATGATTTAATATCTAGAAGAGAGTTAAATACAGAAAAAGAATAAAATACAAAACTCTACAACGCGCTCATACATCAAACTTCTTGTAAAATTTCAAGCAACCTCCAGAGAATTTCTAAACGATATTCAAGCCACTGAAAGATGTTTCATTCGAATATACATCTCCGGATTATGTAGGTTCGTAGTACGGTTCTACACTCACCGGAGCTCCGTAACCTGCATTTAAATTGTAAAGCAAACAGTAGCGCATGTTACAAACAAGGAACTCCATGTTTCGTGTGGAGAATTGCGAGTAGTACAGTCACCATCAGAAACTTCTACGCGAACAAGATGACCAAATATTTCTGAACAATTTAAAATTTCAATAAGTTATTATTAATATCTGAACATTATACAAATTATCTGTTTACTCATTTGAACAATTAATGTTCAGATATTAATAGTCACTTGTAGTGTATAGAACTTATTGACATTTCCAGTTGTGCAGAGATCTGAACAACTGGTATTAATTAATAATGATATTAATGGTCACGTTGTCTGCTACGCAATATTTGATGGTGACTGTACATTCAGTTACTATAGAATATTACCAGGACAGTATGGAAATGTTATTTCTATGGAGATGAAAATCGATCTTTGAATGAAATGAAATGTGAAAATGGCTTTGTTCAATTTATTTGAGATTGTTCTCGCAGTTTGTTTGAGTTACACATATTCTCGTATTGTATATTATGCTGTCGCACGAATAAAATTTCTCGTTTTTTTTGAGGTTCTTTTCTTACATTGTTAAAGGGATTTCTTCAAGATATTTAGGAATGTGATGAATATTAATGGTTGAGGGTTTTTGGGCACTTGCACGCAAATAGAAAGTGATGTCTAAAAAACATACATTCTGCGGTTTGGTTTAGCGTTTGGTTTGAGTCCAATAGGGACATACTCGTACAAGCGATCGCTATCCACGAGGCCGGGTGACCGATATTATGTGCGGTCTAATGTGTTGTTGTTTGGTCTGTTTTTAAAAAGTTTTTGCACCGTAAGGTATAAATCAGTGAAAGAATGGAGCTTTTGTTAAAAAAATTGGCTGCATATTAAAAATTATTTATCTTTAATCATTATGTAAAATCCCCACGATCGTTATGCAGATAGTATTGACTGTTATTACAATACAAGATAATAATATAACATGCATACATACATCAACTATGATTACTAAATTAATATTAAATATACCTCACACATTCACACAACGCCATCTAGTCCCAAACTACGCAGAGCTTGTACTATGGGTACTAGACAACGGATAAACATAGTTAAATACTTTTTTTTATAGATACATACACATTATACATATAGAAAACACCCAGACTAATGCAAATAATCAAGTTCATGCACACAAAGATTTGCATTGAGCGGGAAACGAACCCGAGACCTCTGCGTAGCAGTCATGTTATATACCGACTGCGCCACAGAGGTCGTCGTAATTAGGTAAGTACTCGTATCAACTCGTATGTCAAAATAGCGACGACTAACATAATAAGGAGTATAGTTATTTGATACCAAAAGGCATGTTTATACTAAAAACCACTTGAAACTTCTCCTTTGCCAATGATTTTGTATCTTCTAAAGTTACGTTGGTAATTTACGTGAAAAGCATAAAGTTGGATGTCGAGGAGTAACATTATTGTAAAAGTTGAAGGTATTTTAAGAATTTTGAATTTAACTTACAAGTTTTAAGTGAAATTCTTCCTCATAGATAAAACATAGGAAAGAAATACTAAACTTATTTTTATTACACTACGCCATACTAAGCTAGGGTTCATCATAACAGCCCATTAATGTCCCACTGCAAGGACGGGTCTTGCCCGATACTTGGCCTACTAATACCACGCTGGCCAGACGAATTGGTATAGGGTTTAATTTCAATTTTTCCCTCTTTTTTATTTCGTAAATTTAATATAGACGGGTAGTACCTTAGTCGGTTTTTACGGCACCCGTGGGATGAGATGGGGTGTTGACATATTGTATTCTTACTCCGTCACCACACGGATAATAGCTAAAGTTGTACCATAAGTATTTTACAATTTTTACATGTCTGTACTTAAAATCGTAATGCTTGTTAAAATGATTTGAAAGTTAGGTTAATTAGCTCTCACTACAAAACACCTATAAACACCTCAAAAACTTAACTTAACCTGTCTTACATACATGTGGTTTACAGGTTAAGTTTAAATTCACACCCATGGGATGAGATGGGGTGGTGACATTATTGTATTCTTACTCCATCACCACACGGAGAGTTAGCTACCTTACTGTTATAAAAATACACGCCTTTGTGTTAATGTTATAGCTTAAACTACTACATTTGTAAAATAAACAATATCATTGTAAAATATTATACGATTTGCTTTTAAAAAGTACCTGTTAAAAAGGTTTTTTTTTCATTATAGTTTTTTTATATAAGCTATAAGAGGTCGGGTTCTATTAAAGTCTGTTAAGTATGTTTATACTAGATACAAGTGCCTACGACAACTATCCCTTGTCTCTGGTTATCTTACTTATGGATAAAACATTTTATGTACAAATTTGTAATAAAGTGTTAAATAAATAAATAAATAAATATTATAAATGCGAAAGTTTGTGAGCATTGATGAATGTTTGTTACTCTTTCACGCAAAAACTACTGAACGGATTATAATGAAAGTTTATAGCTTAAACATCAAAATAACATAATAGGCTACAAATAATAAAGACTTTTAATTCCTAAGTTAGCTTTTACGACTAGTCGGCAATAACATTACAGATACAACTCTGCTTGGGTTGGCAAGTTTGGTAACATTTTAATCTACACTCGTGATTTTTATATCATGATATCGCGCAGATTATATTAATTCCATTCATCATATTATCAGCCAATCGACGTCTACTGCTGGACATAGACCTCCTCCAAGTATTGCCACCTCGTGCGGTCCTGTGCCTCCCTCATCCATTGACTTTCCGCTGCCCTAACTAGGTCGTTGTATTCCATTATTGCAAGTTAATGATTTAATATCTAGAAGAGAGTTAAATACAGAAAAAGAATAAAATACAAAACTCTACAACGCGCTCATACATCAAACTTCTTGTAAAATTTCAAGCAACCTCCAGAGAATTTCTAAACGATATTCAAGCCACTGAAAGATGTTTCATTCGAATATACATCTCCGGATTATGTAGGTTCGTAGTACGGTTCTACACTCACCGGAGCTCCGTAACCTGCATTTAAATTGTAAAGCAAACAGTAGCGCATGTTACAAACAAGGAACTCCATGTTTCGTGTGGAGAATTGCGAGTAGTACAGTCACCATCAGAAACTTCTACGCGAACAAGATGACCAAATATTTCTGAACAATTTAAAATTTCAATAAGTTATTATTAATATCTGAACATTATACAAATTATCTGTTTGCTCATTTGAACAATTAATGTTCAGATATTAATAGTCACTTGTAGTGTATAGAACTTATTGACATTTCCAGTTGTGCAGAGATCTGAACAACTGGTATTAATTAATAATGATATTAATGGTCACGTTGTCTGCTACGCAATATTTGATGGTGACTGTACATTCAGTTACTATAGAATATTACCAGGACAGTATGGAAATGTTATTTCTATGGAGATGAAAATCGATCTTTGAATGAAATGAAATGTGAAAATGGCTTTGTTCAATTTATTTGAGATTGTTCTCGCAGTTTGTTTGAGTTACACATATTCTCGTAATGTATATTATGCTGTCGCACGAATAAAATTTCTCGTTTTTTTTGAGGTTCTTTTCTTACATTGTTAAAGGGATTTCTTCAAGATATTTAGGAATGTGATGAATATTAATGGTTGAGGGTTTTTGGGCACTTGCACGCAAATAGAAAGTGATGTCTAAAAAACATACATTCTGCGGTTTGGTTTAGCGTTTGGTTTGAGTCCAATAGGGACATACTCGTACAAGCGATCGCTATCCACGAGGCCGGGTGACCGATATTATGTGCGGTCTAATGTGTTGTTGTTTGGTCTGTTTTTAAAAAGTTTTTGCACCGTAAGGTATAAATCAGTGAAAGAATGGAGCTTTTGTTAAAAAAATTGGCTGCATATTAAAAATTATTTATCTTTAATCATTATGTAAAATCCCCACGATCGTTATGCAGATAGTATTGACTGTTATTACAATACAAGATAATAATATAACATGCATACATACATCAACTATGATTACTAAATTAATATTAAATATACCTCACACATTCACACAACGCCATCTAGTCCCAAACTACGCAGAGCTTGTACTATGGGTACTAGACAACGGATAAACATAGTTAAATACTTTTTTTTATAGATACATACACATTATACATATAGAAAACACCCAGACTAATGCAAATAATCAAGTTCATGCACACAAAGATTTGCATTGAGCGGGAAACGAACCCGAGACCTCTGCGTAGCAGTCATGTTATATACCGACTGCGCCACAGAGGTCGTCGTAATTAGGTAAGTACTCGTATCAACTCGTATGTCAAAATAGCGACGACTAACATAATAAGGAGTATAGTTATTTGATACCAAAAGGCATGTTTATACTAAAAACCACTTGAAACTTCTCCTTTGCCAATGATTTTGTATCTTCTAAAGTTACGTTGGTAATTTACGTGAAAAGCATAAAGTTGGATGTCGAGGAGTAACATTATTGTAAAAGTTGAAGGTATTTTAAGAATTTTGAATTTAACTTACAAGTTTTAAGTGAAATTCTTCCTCATAGATAAAACATAGGAAAGAAATACTAAACTTATTTTTATTACACTACGCCATACTAAGCTAGGGGTTATCATAACAGCCCATTAATGTCCCACTGCAAGGACGGGTCTTGCCCGATACTTGGCCTACTAATACCACGCTGGCCAGACGAATTGGTATAGGGTTTAATTTCAATTTTTCCCTCTTTTTTATTTCGTAAATTTAATATAGACGGGTAGTACCTTAGTCGGTTTTTACGGCACCCGTGGGATGAGATGGGGTGTTGACATATTGTATTCTTACTCCGTCACCACACGGATAATAGCTAAAGTTGTACCATAAGTATTTTACAATTTTTACATGTCTGTACTTAAAATCGTAATGCTTGTTAAAATGATTTGAAAGTTAGGTTAATTAGCTCTCACTACAAAACACCTATAAACACCTCAAAAACTTAACTTAACCTGTCTTACATACATGTGGTTTACAGGTTAAGTTTAAATTCACACCCATGGGATGAGATGGGGTGGTGACATTATTGTATTCTTACTCCGTCACCACACAGGAGTAAACTAAATCTTATAGTATACTCACTTAAAAGCTAAATAATATCTTCTTTGACATCACTTTTTGCTTACTTAGTAGGTACTACAGTTTTCACTTTTGAAGGAGAACTTGCGCCGGCATTTTACTGCTAATTAACGAGAAGCTAAAACCATTGTTGTATGCATCTTTTGCTCGACTAAGCGAAATAATTTTGTATAACATAATGCAGCTATTATTGTACAGTTCTTATTTATGATTCTTAACGAAACTGCAGTAGGAATTGAGCTAATTATGTAACTGTTTACAGAAAATTTTCTTAAATATGCGTTGTAAGGGGGCCTTCTTAAGCCTACGTCTAGGTCGTAAATCCTAGACGCTGCTATGCAAGTGTTCCGTCCTCTAGCACGTGATGGACTCGGCACCCGCACGGAGAATCCATGGAATGCTAAGATTAGGTCTTATCGACCAGCGGTTTTCAGCAGTGTAGGACTAACCAGCAGACTTCAACGCTGTTGGACTCATGGTATTACTATAATGCATTGTCATTGTCAATATTTAGAATCTTAGATTTTAGAATCTCTTATTTCAGCCCATCTATCCACATAATAGATTACCTCAAGTGTTACAGGTGGTTGAATCATCATAAAATATTTATTATCATTTTAGCGGATAGGTGATTTTTAGAATTTGACCTTTCAATTAAATACGATCCTATCATTTCCCAGTTCGAAGTAACTATCGACCTTCACACCTTTTTTTCTTTTCGTAAAATTTAAAGAAAAGATACTACTTATAAATTCGAGTAAGTATATTATATTACTAGCTGACCCGTGCCCCCTTCGGTGGGCGGCGAAAAAATCGCGTCCCTTTTTACTCCTATCAGTCATAGCGTGATACTATATAACCTATGACACTCCCCGATAAATAGACTATTCAACACAAAAAGATTTTTTTAAATCGGTTCATTAGATTTGGAGATTACCCCCTAGAACGTCACAAACTCACAAACACACAAACAAACAAACACACAAACTTTACCTCTTTATAATATTAGTATAGAAGTATAGATTATATTACAACTAATTTAAAAAAATCGTGTAATCCCAGTGTCTAGTAACTATCCGTATTCTTTAGTTTCCTTAAGAAATAAGTACCTTACGTTAAAAATAAAAACAAATAATACTTAAGAACTGATCAAAAACGAATTCTAAGAAAATTCACAAACGAAAATAGATGACTAAGCTTACGAGTCACTTTCGCAAAACAAAGTAAATACATGAAATAAAATGTTTTATCCATAAGTAAGATAACCAGAGACAAGGGATAGTTGTCGTAGGCACTTGTATCTAGTATAAACATACTTAACAGACTTTAATAGAACCCGACCTCTTATAGCTTATATAAAAAAACTATAATGAAAAAAAAACCTTTTTAACAGGTACTTTTTAAAAGCAAATCGTATAATATTTTACAATGATATTGTTTATTTTACAAATGTAGTAGTTTAAGCTATAACATTAACACAAAGGCGTGTATTTTTATAGCAGTAAGGTAGCTAACTCTCCGTGTGGTGATGGAGTAAGAATACAATGTCACCCTCACCACCCCATCTCAACCAATGGGTGTCATAAAAACCGGCTATTAAACTACTGTGAATATTATGTTTATGAAATAAAAAGAAGGAAAACTTGAAATTAAAACCTATACCAATCTGTCTGCCCAGCGTGGTTAAGTAGGCCAAGTATCCCTCCGTCCCGGGAGGAGGCCCGCCCCTGTAGTGGGACAGTAATGGGCTGTTATGAAGCTAGCTAACTAGCGTATAGATTCAATGCGATATTTTTGTTAAGGTTTTCTTGCTAGCACAGTCTCAATGTTTGGTCGGATTTTTACTGTCATTACAAATTTCTAAAGTTATGTTCTTAGATTTCAGATGAACTTGAAGTCAATGATTGTCAAGCTACCTTATTCAGAGTTTCTCAATTGTTTTTTTGGTTACTGCTTATGCTAGATCAGTAAAAATGTCTTTTAAAATTCTTAGACCACGCAGAGAAGGTACATAATATCACGTGGTAAAACAAAAACCTGATAAATGCAACAAAATGAAATTAAGGATTAATAAAATACTGCGTACAGTTAACTTAGTAAGCGTACAAATTTACAACCTAAACTTTTGTAGAAAAAATTACCAGGTATGGTACAAATTCTTGAGAATGATAAAGTCTAGAGCATTTGTTCCGATATGTGAATACGTGTCGAGCATAACGAAAAGTCCGAACAGGAATAGCAAAAACATTGTTTCTGAACTTTGTATTTTAACATGCGACCACTGTGTAAAACATTTTAGCTGCTTATCATAAACATTAAGCCTAGACGATTTGCTGACTCTTACAGGGTAGACAGAGGTCCTGGTCATGATGGCAGGAAACCAAAATATGAGGTGGAAATATTTGAAAGACTCCTTTGTCTAGCAGTAGATGTCCATTGGCTGAATGATGTTAATAAGCATAATTTTACACTCGCAGAATTAAAATAAGACTGTTTTAAATAAACCCTTTTCTTAAATATTTACTTCGTTATGAAATAGTTAAGAAGCATAAAAGAGGTCAGGCCTAAATAAGCTTTCAGGTCAATAGATAACTGTGTCTAGTCGGTAACCTTGTTGTATTTTAGAATTAGTTAAGAGTTTAAATACTCTTGTAATAATGTTGTTTGTTGGCAAAAAAAACTTAAGAATCTGCTGAAACAAGGAATAAGTATACACTTAAAAGAAATAGTAAAAAGTACGCTGTAATAAAAAGCACTTGTACATATTATATAATACACTTCTCATCAAAAAAATCGAAACAGTTGCAAGTTTGTGGGATTATCTGAAAAATGTGTATATTTAGGAATATGTGTTATATATCATTTAATAGGGAATTTAATGAGGTTTTCAAATAATGATGTTAATGTTCTAAATTCAAATTCAATTTTCATTGATTTCGTATTTTGTTTAACAAGTCGTATTTGCCCTGTACGTAGTTTGACGGAAAATGATAAAATTAGGCACGTCAATGAAAAAAAAAGCTAGGAAACATTTATTTAATAACCCGTATCGCGCACCCAGAGTTCCTCGCTCCTCTTATTACTGCGTCCATGCGATGTTTACCCGCAAAAACCGCCAAGTGGTGGCATTGCTGAATTCTGGACTTAGTCAGGTTATTACGGCTGAAAGATTGCATCTTAGCCTCTCGTCTTTTCATAGAATCTGCAAACGCTATCAAGAGACTGGTTTTTCACGCGCCGTTAGGGATCTGGCAGAAAACTGGTAACTTCTGTCCGAGTAGATCGATTTATAGTTACACCTTTCTTACAAAGTCTACGCCTTAATGTTTTTCAACCGCAGCAGCAGCTTTATGATAAACCTATGGTGGCTGTAAGTGACTCTACAATTAGAAGAAGGTTGAAGAAACGTGGACTTGTACCGTACAAGCCATCAAATAGGGAGGAACTACCTGCAGATCATCGAAAAGCGCGCCTTAACTTTTTACGTAATTACCTAAATTGATCATACATCTAGTGGAGCAAGTTCCTCCTTTTTGATGAGTGCAAAATTGTATTGTATAGTAACGATGGAAGGACTAAGGTCTACAGACGTGATGGACAACGCTTTGCACCATGCAGAATTAAAAGAAAAGGCCATCCATGGTGGCGACTCATGGACTGTTTGAGGAGAAATTAGTGGCAACGACAAGACCGAGTTTGTCTTTGTGTTTGGGTCTTTTTAACAGTCATAGGTACATCGAACAGTATCTTGAACCTCTTGTGATGCCCTATGCACATTTATTTGACCCCGGTTTAACATTTATGTACGAGGATGCTAAGACAAACACCGCAAGCGTCGTATTAGATTATGTTACTGAAGTCGATATCTCTATTATTGATTGGCAAGCAAGAAGCCCGGACATGAATCCGATTAAACATCTATGGTATGAATAAAAAAGACGAATTAGTGTAAAAGATCATGCATCAAAAACACTTAGCCAGCTTTAAAATGCAATCCAAGAGGAATGGAATAGAGCGCCACTATTTTTGATCGTGACTCTCATCCGATCGATGAAAAACCGTACAGAAGCAGTAATGAGAAGTCGGGAATAGTATCCGAGTTATTAAATAAACGTTTCCTAGCTTTTTTTTCATTTACGTGCCTAATTTTATCAATTTCCGTCAAACTACGTACAGGGCAAATACGACTTGTTAAACAAAATACGAAATCTATGAAAATTGAATTTGAATTTAGAACATTAACATAATTATTTGAAAACCTCATTAAATTCCCTATTAAATGATATATAACACATATTCCTAAATATACACATTTTTCAGATAATCCTTATAAAACATAAACTTGCAACTGTTTCGATTTTTTTGATGAGAAGTGTATATAGTTTAATAGTTTATAAGCTATTAAACTATTAAACTATATATAATATGTACAAGTGCTTTCTATTACAGCGTACTTTTTTACTACTTCTAGAATTCTGAAAACCTGTGTGTTTTGAAACACACAAAGATCAACTCCAATATTACAGCAAAAATATCCAAGCGTTGGCAGGGAAAAGATGTAGAATTTTTACAAGTTTTTTGTACGCTTTTCTTACGCAACAAAAAGGGAACTAAAACTTTATAAACATATTCCATTCATTATCGAACTTAGCTGAGTGAACCGACACATCTTGCATCGACGTAGTCTGGTAACGAATTTAAGTGAAGTTAATGATTTCCAACTTTGCTGCTTCCTATCCTTGATCGAAGAAATTGGTCGGTAGAAAGTTAAGCCTCAAGCGCTGGCTCTATTCGTTGCCTTTATTCAATACTTTTTTTTAGTTGATATTTTCTTTTACATTTACACTGATATTTTTGAAGGTTGGTTCTACTTTAAGCTGGCGTAGTTATATTGGGCATACATAAATTAAATTAATCCACTTATCATCTAAATTGATTGCCCAGTTAAAGTGGCGGTGGGCAGGGCACATAGCGCGAAGCAGAAAGGTTCTAGAGTGGCGACCGCGTACCGGAAAACGCAGGGTGGGGAGACCTCTCACACGGTGGACCGACGACCTCGTAAGGAGCGCGGGAAGCCGATGGATGAGGGAGGCGCAGGACCGCATAAGGTGGCAATATTTGGAGGAGGCCTTTGTCCAGCAGTGGACGTCAATTGGCTGAGATGAATGAATGAATGAATTTATCATCTACATTGAGAGATTTAAACGCCATCTTTTATTATTTTTTGTAAAGCGATATATTTCTTCTCTAAACCTTAACTTTCATTATTCATTTAACTCCTTACCTTGATATTCTAGTGCTTGAACTGGAAGCTTCGGTTTTCGATATTCCTAAAGGCAACTTACCAGTAACCATTGTACCACGCCATCACATTTTAATGCGCTTTTATATCGAATTATACTTCTACAAAGCATTATCATACTTTATTAAATTAACTATTACAATAAACATTAGCTCTCATTAACCAGCCACATTAATTTAACCCTTTTGTTCAGATAAAATAAAAAATAACTAATCATTTTGTATCATTAACCGCATGATTACGACTCTAATATAATCAACGGATTTAATTATTTTGATTCGTAATTTACCCTTATTAAATTTTGGTTTATTATTGCAATTTTGTATGAAAATGTAATTGGGAAAGTATATCGTTTTAGACTAAATTAATTTTAACCCTTTTCTTGGCAAGATCTTTTATGTTCGATTTTTATTATTTTTTTTGCATATTTGTTTTCTACGGGTACTAAAGAAGGGTAAAAAAATAAATAAAAAAATCTATATCAGTTCCAAATAAGTTTTTTTAATGTATCCATAAATGCACATTGCCTAGTTGACAAAATATAACATTCCAAATTGAGCGTATCCTTAAAGACACATTGCCATAATCACATTCAATAAAAAAATATCAATTTTTACTTAAATATAACAAAAAAGTAATTTTACTTCGCATTATTTAACAAAATTAGGTGATTAATTATAAAATAAATGTAATTAATAATAAAATTGTACTTCGTCGAGAGATAAATTTATAAATTTCCCTGAAGATTATGACCTGGGAAACTGAATACAGATTACCAACGAGGCTCAGCACCACTGCCTGCGAAGAATTTTGGAGATTTTTGGGCAAATTGCTAGAAAAAGGGGGGATAACCTGGAAAAGCTGATCATAACGAGCAAAGCGAGCGGGAGAAGACCTAGAGGCAGAAACCCATGCTGCGCCGACCTCAAATAAAATGAAGACAAGAGCAGGAGAATGATGAATAATTAGCCTTGGTCTTTTTAATCGAGTAACGGCTAAAAGAGAAAGAACTTTAAATTTGCTGTAGAAGTCACTGGCGATAAAGAAAGAAAGAAAAACAATTTATTTGGATGAACACATGATACTGATACTTAGCGGAGATAGTACCTACAGATTGAGAGGTTACAGCCAGAAGAGAAACTAGGTTATCAGCTAGATTATATGAAGATGAATTAGGTGACTGCAGACAGTTTTCAGTAGGATGTTGCCAAAGCAGTGATGGATACTGAGATAGAATCAACGGGAATGCAGCAAAAGTTGATGGTGATTGATGGGAGTATCGTAAAGATTACCTGTGTTTGTAATGGTAGTTAGCTCAGTATCACTATCACACAACAGGTGGAGATTTTCAAAGGAAGATGGTAAAACGGTGGTGTTGAAGTGCCATCAGACCGATTGCGTGGCACATGATTGTGTAGCTCACAAAATCAAACAAACAGGCAAACGAACCAGCAGGTCACCTAAAGGTAAATGATTACCGCCTCCTATGAACACCCGCAACACCAGAGGAATCACAGATGCCTTGCCGACCTTTTAAAAGGGAGTACGCTCGATTCTTCAAGCTCCCCAAGTCGTCCGGAAATATCGTCGCAGCGAGCTTGTTCCACAAAACAGTTGTTCACGGTAGGAAGTTTCGCGAAAATCGCACAATGGATGACCGCCAACCATCAAGGTAATGACGATGGTAAGACAGTCGATTGCGAGTGGTTCTGTGGAGAAATTCAGCTGCGGGCAATGTCCAAGCAACTCCTCAGAGCACTCCCCGGGTCAAATGCGGTAGAGAATTCAAAGAGACCCTACATTGAGAAGGAAATTTGGAAACATGCCCGCGGTAAAAGCCCATAACATCGTTCTCCGGGGTTCAAGCTATTTTTACACGATATTTCATCACAATAGGCTTAGCAGTTTTTTAGTGGAAGCGTCCAAGACAAACAGACAGAGATACTTTTGTATCGTAAATATTAGTGCGGTAAAAGGACAGTGTATCTTTAAATGTACATAGCCATAAAAAACATTATACATGACGCCCGGGCAGTGTGCATTTAAAGATACGTACACAAAAACGGTTGTATAAGTTTCTATTCATCGTATATAAATATATAAAAATAGCATAAACGAATAGGGAATATAATATATTACATTATAATAGCTAGTTATTAGGGAAATAATGCAAAAAACATAGTGAAAACAATAATATTTACCTTACGGTGCGCAAGCGCCTGGCGTCGGTTCACTATTTTGCTGTCTACTGCTAATTCAGCTTAGCCACGTACATCATAATATTTTTTATCTTAATCAGTAGAATACTGATGTTATACACAAAGAAAAATTAAACTTATTTCATAAGTAATTAACTCTGCAGATTTTAATTTCTACATATGTGCATAACAATGCACACCGTCAAGAAAAGGGTTAAATGTAAGTGCTAAATTGTGTAATTATAATCGTTGTCACGGCTGTCTTCGCAGTGATCCTGTCGATAAGCCATGTTAAAGGACATTGGGCGACTTGAACTTCTTTCGGCACCAGGTTGGCCCTAATCAGCTACTAATGAAGAATACAGTAAGTAAATTAAGTAAAAATATAATACATCTAAAGAGACTCGCGCTTGGCCGTTGGATCATAAGTTTGATGAAGAAGCCAGTATTATGACACGGCACGTATAGTGAGGAGTTTCCTATCTCTAGAGCCCTAACCACCAGGAGCTTGGTCCCTGTAGCCGATGCTGGTGGGTCTACCTTTTTCATATTTTTAAATGTTCTTATTTTTATATTTAAAAATGTAATTAATTGTGCAAAATGTAAATAAAAAGAATACTAACTATTACTTTTTTTTAAATAATATAACAGCACAATATTTCAGAGAAAGCGTCAATGAAAGCGAACCTCCTTGATGATTACATCAAAAAGATTTAATACATATTTTGCAGAGAGGTGTAAGTTAAATAAAATGGCTGCTACGCAGAGGTCTCGGGTTCGATTCCCACTCAATGCAAATCTTTGTGTGCATGAATATGATTGTATGCATTGGTCTGGGTGTTTTCTAAGTATAATATGTATGTATTTACAAAAAAAAATTAAGTATGTATATACGTTGTCTAGTACCCATAGTACAAGGATTGCTTAGTTTGGGAGATAGCGTTGTGTGAATGTGTGGGGAATATTTATTTATATTTTAACGGATACGACGGATTTGAATTAGTAATGCGGTGGTTACAGGTTGAAGTACCCGGATAAGTTGTTTACTTTTTGTTTTTAAATCACTTAATTTATCTGGTTTGTCGAAGAAAGGCAATTAGCCGACTCGAAATAACACAGAACCAATCAGAAGTAACAGAAAATTTAAGGTAACAATTTCCATACGTAGTTTTAGTAAGCAAGTTTATCTTAAACACACAATTTCTAAAAATTTTTTCTCAAACTTGCTTGAAAAACCTCCAAACCGGTAAGAGCACAATCGACAATAGACTCCCATGTGACGAGGGTGAAAACCTATCTTATTTTATTGGCCACAATAACATTTCCATGGTATAAGGTAGCTCATGGTTTTAGAAAAGCGAAACTCAATTATTATCCCCTAGATTCGAACTAAATCAACTTTATCTTTTACTATTTCTTAAAAGAGAAATGTATAAATTGCCTCAGTGGCGCTACGGTAGCGTAAGCGACTGCCGTGCACGTGGTCACGGGTTCGATTCCCAAGCAGGAAAATTATTTGTGCGATCCACAAACTATTGTCCTGAGCCTGGATGTTCATAGTGTCCTTTAAATAATTGATGTTTGTAAAATTCCCCGCTTAACAGGGCATGATGCCTAGTGGAGGAATTGACTTGCTTAAAACAAAAACAAAAAAGAGCTTTAAAACTTTTATTTCATCGTAAAATATGCGTGTAAAGTAACGTATAATGTAATGTAGAAAGCAATAAAACGCTTTTCACGATAACGTGTCGTGATTGTAGAGACGCTCTGGTCAAATGCAAACTTTTTGAATATTCTTATATTTCCCACGAGACTTTTCTTGAAAAACGTGAATATAAAATATGAAGAACGTGTGTAAATATTTCAGTGTTGAACTCCTGCTTGCTTGAGTTTTTAAGGTTGGAATGTAAACAGTAATGTATTAAGTATATTTGTGTATATTTTGAACCGATTCTAAAAAGAATAAGATGTACTCAATTCCTTAAATTTTTTTTTGTAAGACATTGTAATGATTGAGAATCAAGTGGTAAGAAAGGTGTTGAACATGGTATGTGGATGGATATAGGGAAAGAGAACGACCAAAGAAACGATGGATAGATTGTGTGAAAGACAATAATGGCTGCGAAGAGTGTTACTTTTGACGTCCGATAGGAAAGTATGGAAGAAGAAGACATGCTACGCCAACCCCAAATAAAATTGGGATAAGGGCAGGGGAATGATGAATGATAATGTAATATAACTGTATCGAATATGGTGGATAGACCAGTCTGGATGTAAGAACGTCTCGTTAAGTAAGCTATGTTTATTAAATTCACTAAAAGAGACTTGGAGAACTCCAGCACACACCCAGCCCATTAATGTCTCACTGCAAGGCCGGGCCTCTTTCCGTGACGAAGGGATACTCGGCCTACTAATACCACGCTAGCCAGACGGATTGGTATAGGGTTTAATTTCAAATTTTCCTTCTTTTAATTTGCAAAGATAACATTCACGATTAGTCGCTTAGTCGGTTTTTACGACACCCATGGGATGAGATGGGGTGGTGACATATTGTATCCTAACTCCGTCACCACACGGAAACTTTAAAATAACTATAAATTAAATTTAACCAAAAGATTAGACTAGATCAGAGCTTGTACATTCTTTAAGCTGCAATCTGTCTTACTGTGCACTAATCCAATACACTTTTGCTGGATTTAAATTAAGTAGGATTAAATGGGCTTTAGTCTTTAACAAATGTAGGTCACAAGTTAAAACTTAAATCTAACTAGGACGAACCTTTGTCTTAGTGTAGGCTTCAAGTAGCCTAGTGTTAAGTGTCGTTTAAGATTTAGAAAGTAGTTAACGGTAAGGTGTATCTAAATTATTTTTGACATTTAACCAAATATTTTCTCATCTTCATTACAGAGGAATTTAAATTTAGATGTCATTAAAATAGGGTGTTCACATAAATGAAGTTTTTTTTTCGTTTTTACGACGGGATTAGACATAGTGACACCACCTTTTTGCATCTATTTGACCTAAAAAAACTACTTTTACATTTAATTAGAACATAACTATATTTAATCTCTACAATACAACTAACATAAACCATAAAACCGGGTATTATTTTAAAAAATACAACCGAAAAACGTACGTAAGTTTAATAAATAAAAACTTCTGAATCTATTTGTAGAAACATCAATCATTCTCACAATAAATCTAAGCAGCAAATCAAGACTGTCAAGGAAAACCGATTAGCACAACTACATCTGTTATTATGTAAGTATAATTGATAAAAATATGAAAAACAGGACTTACAATTTACGACATCAGTCAAGTCACAAACAAGATTACTATGTAATCAATCAGTTGGGACCAAGTCGTCGACGGCAATTAATCAAGGGACGGAAAGAAACGGCACACTTCGGAACGAAGTAGCTAAAAATATTAAAATGAAATCCTTTGCTTCCATAAACGACTAGCTGTACTGTGTTTCGTAGCTCTGAACGCCCCACTGCAAGGATAAGTCTTCTCTATGCTGTATAGTAGGGGAGGGATACTTGGCCTACTAATACCACGCTGGCCAGACGGATTGGTATAGGGTTTCATTTTAAGTTATCCTTCTTTTTATGTAAAGGTAATATTCACAGACCTATTTACATCAATCAATCAATCAACTAGCCTATTGCAGTCCACTGCTGGACATAGGAATCTCCCAATACACGTCACAGAACTCGGTCCTGCGCCTTCCGCATCCAGTCCGACCCAGAGACCTTCATGAGGTCGTGGGTCCACCTATTTACATAATATTACTTATTTAATAGTCTTTTTTACCTGTCTTGAAACACATTCAAGGCTAAGATCAATGATCTATGTAGGTAGAAAAAGTTCTTGTGCCAATTATAACGTAGTCGTTTTATCATGTATGTGTATTTACTATGTTTTCTTTTAATAAAATTTGTTATATTAAGGTCTTAAGACATTTTCGGCCTTGTTACAAAATACGGTCTGTTAAACTGTCGGTAGTGTTAAACCTGATTTTGTAAGAACAAATTTATTATTTTGTATTTGTTATTACAAAATCAGGTTTAACACTTTAGCGTTAAGACTGATTTTGGTTTTATGACGTAATAAATTGAGTTTTATAATAACCGTATCTATACTTATAATAAAACTGTAGAGAGATCAATTCTGTACATTGAATAAATGTTCAAAATTAATATTGGAGGATGAATGGTGATCGATACTAATGCCAAAAATGCAATCAATAAATTTTTTGTCTGTCTGTCTGTCTGTCTGTCTGTCTGTCTGTCTGTCTGTATGTGCACGCATGGGTCAAAAACTACTGAAGGCATTTTAACCAAACTTGGTACGATTGTAGTCCATACTCCCGGACAGGTTATAGGCTGTATAACATAACGCTAAGACACATAGGAGCTGAGCAGTGACGAAAAATTTGAAGCAAGTCAGTTGACAAAAAGCGCGTTCTAGCTCTTATCATCGCATACGTTGATCATACGCCAAAAATATGTATTACAAAAATAATGGTCTTCAAAAGATGTACAAAAAAGTCCTGAATAGTATATATCTATCTTTTATATATTAGCCACAATAACGTGTTTAATCGTTAGGGTTTTCTTCAAAGTGTATTAAATACATAAATATATTGTAATTTGCATAGACATATCTTTTTCAAACTCCCATATTTCAAAAGTACACTTTAATATCTTATTCATAAAAAAAAAATTATAGAAATCGGTTGATAAACACACAAGATATAGATCATTTTACACATTATTGCTATTTGTCAACAATAAAAAAATACAAAACTGACAATAAAATAAAGAAATACAATCACAAAACATTAAATTATTATTCAAAGTGTTTGTGTTTATTTTATTAAGTAATTCAAAAATACTGCACGCAGTTTATCTATCTATACTTATAATAAAACTGTAGAGAGATCAATTCTGTACATTGAATATATGTTAAAAATTAATATTGGAGGATGAATGGTGATCGATACTAATGCCAAAAATGCAATCAAGAAATTTTTTGTCTGTCTGTCTGTCTGTCTGTCTGTCTGTCTGTCCGTCTGTCTGTATGTGCACGCATGGGTCAAAAACTACTGAAGGCATTTTAACCAAACTTAATACGATTGTAGTCCATACTCCTGGGCAGGTTATAGGCTGTATAACATAACGCTAAGACACATAGGAGCTGAGCAGTGACGAAAAATTTGAAGCAAGTCGGTTGAAAAAACGCGCGTTCGAGCTCTTATCATCGCATATGTTGATCATACGCCAAAAATATGTATTACAAAAATAATGGTCTTCAAAAGATGTACAAAGAAGTCCTGAATAGTATATATCTATCTTTTATATATTAGCCACAATAACCTGTTTAATCGTTAGGGTTTTCTTCAAAGTGTATTAAATACATAAATATTTAATACACACATATACATACTTTGTAATTTGCAAAGACATATCTTTTTCAAACTCCCATATTTCAAAAGTACACTTTAATACCTTATTCATAAAAAAGAATTATAGAAATCGGTTTATAAACACACAAGATTTAGATGAAAGAAAATTTCCAAATGTCGCCGCGCCAGTATGAGTACGGCTGTACGGTTGATTTTTGTTTAACGTCCGAAACGGCCAACCGGTGCATCTATATAATTTCATTCACATTGACTCTTAATGCGAACGGACGTGGTTCTTATTGACTCTTCTCGGAATAAGCGCGCTTTAGATATTAAAATACATAGATACGTAGTTTTTAGGTATTAAGTTTAAAGTAGGTATCTATCTATACTATAATAAAACAATCGGAATCGGATAAGTAATACTCGAGATATCGCTAGATCTCTTTATTAGAACAGTCCGATACAAATCAGGGGTCATGAAAAATGGATTTGGTTCAATGTTGAATGAATTTAAATTTAGTTTCTTTTGTTCACGAGATGGCGTTACCAGTAGTAATCATAAAATAAATGAGTTTTTAAATAATATATAACTATTTTATTATTAAGTGCTATTAATAAGTTATTCCTTTTAAATGTTAATAAAATTAACCATGAATCGTATGTGTAATATCAATTATAAGTCTTCACACTAGCCTTTAAAAATATCAATTTAACGGACACAAAGAACATCCAGACTAAGGACAATAGTTTGTGTATCACAATTGTCCTCCATGGGAATCGAACCCGCGACCTCATGCACGCCAGCCATGTAATGCGACCGCCGCGCCACCGAGGCAGGTAATTCTGCCGCACCATAACGTGGCGTGCAAATGTATTCATTCATAATTAATTAGCGATTATCCGTGTGGTGACGGAGCAAGAATACAATATGTCACCTCCCAATCTCATCCCATGGGTGGCGTAAAACCGACTAAGGGACTATCGGTGAATATTATCTTTACGAAATAAAAATGAAGGAAAACTTGAAATTAAACCCTATACCAATCCGACTGGCCAACGTGGTATTAGTAGGCCAAGTATCCCTCCGTCACGGGAGGAGGCGCGTCCTTGCAGTGGGACATTAATGGGCTGTTATGATGAAAAAGCGATGTCATTTATTTTAACTTACAAATTTGACAACAGATGGCATTGTGCCTGTGACGTCATTTTCAGTATCGCGGTATTAAGATTTTACTTGAAAGAATGACGTTCCCTCATGTCTTTCAGTATAAGTTTAGACACAGTCTTCATAGATCTGTCTTTGTAAAGATCTGTTTTTGAAAAGGTTTTGGTTCGTTCGTTAATTTTACAATTCGTGTGTAGGTATATCTGTTTGTTATAAGGTTTAAAAAACAATTTTTAGTATTAAATCGAATTGCGAAGTAAGTAACATCCGCCACGCGAACGAAGTCGCGGGCACAGCAGCTAGTAGATAATAATATAGTCGAGTCTAAGTTTAGTCAAATATTTTTTGCTAGATGCTAAAAAGGTGTGAGGTACAATAATTTATTTCAGCACTTTTTTTACAAAAGACAAATCCCACACTAGCCTTTAAAATATCAATTTAACGGACACAAAGAACATCCAGACTAAGGACAATAGTTTGTGTATCACAATTGTCCTCCATGGGAATCGAACCCGCGACCTCATGCACGCCAGCCATGTATCCGTGTGGTGACGGAGTAAGAATACAATATGTCACCTCCCCATCTCATCCCATGGGTGGCGTAAAACCGACTAAGGGACTATCGGTGAATATTATCTTCCAATCTATCCGTATATTATCAACCAATCCGACTGGCCAGCGTGGTATTAGTAGGCCAAGTATTCCTCCGTCACGGGAGGAGGCGCGTCCTTGCAGTTATGATGAAATAAGCGATGTCATTTATTTTAACTTACAAATTTGACAACAGATAGCATTGTGCCTGTGACGTCATTTTCAGTATCGCGGTGTTAAGATTTTCCTTGAAAGAATGACGTTCGCTCATGTCTTTCAGTATAAGTTTAGACGCAGTCTTCATAGATATTTTATTTACTATTTATTTACTTTGAAAAGGTTTTGGTTCGTTCGTTAATTTTACAATTCGTTTGTAATGTAGGTATATCTGTTCGTTATAAGGTTTTAAAAACGATTTTTCAGTATTAAATCGAATTGCGAAGTAAGTAACATCCGCCACGCGAACGAAGTCGCGGGCACAGCAGCTAGTTTTGAAATAAGACCGTTTAAGTTTTGTCCGGGACTTGTGTCGTACCTTTTGAGAAGTTACTCCTGGATTACGAGTCACAGACGCGGAAAAGTGGGTGGGATTAGTTCTAAGGAAATCTGAGACGGGTCCTCTGACCTCTTTTCGTCTTTCGGAAATGTTGGTGTGCATTTATGTTATCGAGAAACTATTACAATATTATAAGTAACTTATTAGTATCTAGATTTATACCAAGTTTTTCTTGTAAGAGACATCTGTTTAATTTTAATCATCATAACAGCCTATTAAAATCCCACTGCAGGGACGGGTCTCCTCCCGTGAGGAGGGATACCTTTTTTTTTTTTTAGTGATACCTGGCCTACTAATACCACGCTGGCCAGACGGATTGGTATAGGGTTTAATTTCAAGTTTTTCTTCTTTTTATTTCGTAAAGATATTATTCACGGATAGTCCCTTAGTCGGTTTCTACGACACCCATAGGACGGGATGGGGTGGTGACATATTGTATTCTTACTCCGTCACCACACGGATAATTATAAAAGTTTAGGTTAAAAAAGGACTTTGCGTATGCCGACGTCTTAAGGCACGGAAGCTCTTGAACCTTTTTCCTTTTATTTTCGTCCAACAGCTACCTAAGTAGGACCTATACTTAAATAATTTTCTGAAAAGCGTATTCATACTGAAAATATTACAAAGGCCGACGTCATTCTGATGCTTATTATGTTTGTTGGTTTATATAATTTAGTTCACGAAACTTCGACCCGTTGGCCTAACTGAATATTTTTACGCTCAATTGGTTGTGAAATTGTTAGCAGACTGCCTACTAGTGGGGAGTACATAATCAAAATTTAAAATAGAAGGGCTACTTCGTGAATATATAATGAATTTTAATTTTATAGTGTATTGATTGTTCATGTTTTTAAATATTATTATATAATTATAAGAAAGTCATGGCAAAATATAAACAGCGAATTACATTTTTTACATTAAATAAGTATTTTATATCTATTTTATTGATTTCCGCAAACAGTTATTGTTTTGAAAATATAGTTTTTAAATTATGTATGTTTCTTGTAGATATAAACATAAGCATAGCCCAAGTACCTACAAATATTAAAGTCTTTGCTTCAAGTTTTTACAGATGTTTCATAATGAATGTCTTCGTATACTCCACTGAACAGAAAATTTCGGAGAAACAAAAAAAAACAAATTTTCCTGTTGTTATAATGTACGCCTTAATTTTCTTCACTACTAAGAATAACAACCTATTAATGTCCCACTGCAGGGACGGAGGTCTCGACGAAGGGGCTCCTCCCGTGACGGAGGGATACTTGGCCTACTAATACCACGCTGGCCAGACGGATTGGAAAATATTTACGGTTTGTCCCTTGGTTGGTTTTTACGACACCCATGGGATAAGATAGGGTGGTGACATAATGTATTCTTACTCCGTCACCACACGGACAACTAAAACTTTAATATGACAATAAATAAAAAGCTTACCTTACTTCCATTTTTGATGAAAAGCGTTAATAAACTCAATTCCTTGATATAAACTAACAAAAATCGCCATTGGCCTGTCCCAAATCTGTATTGATACCCGACATACGTACATAGTTGTATAGCAACAAAATTCAATTAGGGGAATGCTGATAGTCGTACTCACTCGATCCTAACCAATGGCTCAGGGATATCAACCTCGGGAAAGGTTCCTATTTAACTTGGTAACTATACTTGTCTACCCATCCCAGCAGTGGGACATCTACAGAACCTATGTGGTTCAACAAAACAATATCCAAAATTATCGAAAAGCATCCAACTCATTTAAAACTTTTATGACAGTCATCATCATCACGACAGCCCATTAATATCCCACTACAGGGACGGGCCTCATCTCGTGACAGAGGATTACTTGGTCTACTAATTTTTATGACAGTAAAAAGATAAAATTACGTATAGTTTTTTTGATGAAAAGCGTTAATAAACTCAATTCCTTGATACAACCCAACAAAAATCGCCATTGGCCTGTCCCAAATCTGTATTGATACCCGACATACGTACATAGTTGTATAGCAACGAAATTCAATTAGGAGAATGCTGATAGTCGTACTCACTCGATCCTAACCAATGGCTGAGGGATATCAACCTCGGGAAAGGTTCCTATTTAACTTGGGTAACTATAATTGTACAGAAATCGCATTTTCTAAATTAAATGTCAACTCTATGAAAAGCACTGTCCGAGTTTTGGGTTACTAGTTTCTATAGAAAAAAAGGCATGGCTAGAGATTAAATTATAATGATAAAAACAGTATGTATATTGACTACGTCTGTGGATTATAATATGTTATTAAACATAACAGCCACACAAAGCTTTCGGGGTTTAATTCCCGCTTCGTTTGAATAAGTCTCGTATCAATTTACAAAATAAAGAATTTATGTTTCTTAGTTCCCTGGTATCCAAAGTACATTATCATGCTTCTGTTAGGACAAGATTGAGTCGTGTAGCTATATTAAAAATATTATATTTAGATAAAGAGTACCTAAGTATTTTGCATTGAGGTTATAGGGTAAGGTTGCGATCATTGGACTAGCGCTTTGTTTGGACCACTTCAATATTTCGCGATCTATTCATATTTGAACCCGATATTTGCATCGAAACGATAACTTTACATCCCCCCACACCGCCCTCAAACCGCCAGTACCGCAGCAGGCAGCATGAGGGATGGACGTACTTCGCTTTGTTTCTCGGACCTCGAATATAACTATTACGCGGCAAATAATAGCATTTAAGTACTGTTATATTCATTATTTTCATCTGATTTTTTTTACTAGTATAGTACAGTAATTAAGAATACATACTATCGTATATTTTTGTTGAGTAACGTGTTACTTTTTTTAAATTTAAATATTTCAGTCGATGTTAGTGAGTTTCTATCAATGGACTGGCACGATGCTTTTTCATTGAACCGGTCCAATCATGGCAACTTCTATAATGTGTGTTGTTTAAAAAACAATCCTTTTTATTTTAGCATCGCAAAAAGAGGAGGAGAGAGAAGCGAGTATAAAACTAGCTAAGGGAAAAAAGAAGTTGGATTGAATGAGGTAATCAGAATGTTTCGAGTGCCAAAAGCGACGTTAAAGAGAAGATTTGACGTACCTAAAATATTTTTGTGATTTTTCATGCGAAATAAAGAAATATAATTAGAGTCGACTAATTATTGTAACTATCTATTCATTTTCAAAAATAAAAGAAATTTGATAAAAAAATTATTTTACTTTATGAATTTTTTAACATGCACCTTGAATGGACCAGCCACCTATAATGCCCTAAGTCCAATTATAGCAACTATGTGGTCCGATGAAAGAGACGGTGGTTCAAACAAGGAAACCATTACAAAGTTTTATTTTCGTCTTTTGTGACTATATACATAATAAAATTAACTTAATTATGTTAGTTACCAATAATTGAATATACAGACTACTCGTTTGCACAGATTTTGTTTTATTTCACGCTTTATTTTAGATACCAGGTCTGTTTAAAATTAAGTGGTCCAATAGTCGCAACCTTACCCTATGTACTACGTACTAGAGATGACAACCCGAACAAAATTTTTGCTTCATTAACTGAGGTGCATATACCTCAGTTGTCTCATTCGACATTTGAACCTAGTAGCGAGAAGACATATTTACCATAGATCAACAAAATAAACATCCACAGACAGATCTTTTACTATTGTACCTAATCTGTATTGTACTTTCAGTATATTAAAAATATTTATAATAACTCATTAAGCTATTATATTGTCAGAATACATTTTTCGTTCATCTTGAAAGTTGTCAATATAATATAATAGAACTATACAGTATGTAAAGTGAGACATAGGCAATACTTTAGGGCGTGATAGATAACGTTATTTAATGAAGGAAAAAAAATACAAAATAAATAAACATTAAATTACTACATAGTAAACGACGTGTACAACTTAGACATGAATTTTACTAATCATGGACACCGCGCGGACGCAGCGACCGATCGGTTCGCCAGCTGAGTTAGATACATACCTACGACGCTCGGCGCGGGTCAATGCACCGAGTCTTGAACAATATTTTAGCGCAGCGGGAACGTGTCCACACTTAGTTAATTTTTGGGATTTTTTCGTCAAAAATTAAGTACCTAATTTTATTACATAATTCGGATCAGAATCACGTACAGAGTCACCTCCTTAATTATTGCCGATGACTTAAAAAATACCCTGTATAAGTTCCATAAGAAGTATTATTATTGTATTATAATACATATAGAATAATTTAAAGAAATTGAACAAAAATCACACTTAATTTACTTGGGTGAAATCCCACTTGTAATGAAAAAAAAAACAAAAAACTATTAATTTATACGTATTGAATTAGGCACAAATCTATATGTGTCCGTTCTGTTAACAGCTATTTAGTTAGTCTATATTGTGCAAAATGATAATGAAATGAATGCACGACGTTTAACCCTTAGCTGGTATCGTTAAAAAGTAAGTGCAACGTAAGTGGTATCGGGTCAAAAGTGACCCCGATGAGGTGAGTGACATATTATGTGTATATGTTACAGCCAAAGTAATAAATATGAATATTATACATAATAACTAGCCATTATGTAAAAGGGCTACTCAATTTTGATCTCATTAAATTTTACCTTTTAACTGGCAAAAGTCAGAAGCAGTTGGTTAGGTTAGGTTAGTATGGTGACCAAAGGACGCACGAGCCGAGCGAGCGAAGCGAGCGTGCCGCGGAAGCGGCCGGCGAGTGCAAGAATCATTTTAACCGAACCAACTGTTTCTGACTTTTGCCTTAATATTGTATTTTTATCAGTTAAAAGGTAAAATTTCAATGAGTTTTGTCTAACATCGATGGTCAAAACCACTTTTGACTGAAAAAACCAGTCAAAAGTGGTTATAAGTTTTGACTATAACATAATAATGGCTAGTTAATGTGACTAATTCTGCGACATTTATCACTTTATCAAAATTGAGTAGCCCTTATACATAATGGAGTAGCAATTATACTAGTTATTATGTATAATATTCATGTTTATTACTTTGGCTGTAACATATATAAATATTAAAAAACATTTATATAGATTAAACTTTACTTTTATTTAGGAAAATAGCACTTATATTATAAACATAAGATAAATTTTTAACTAATTTTAACAAGAAATCACGTTTTTATTTATAAAATGGCTAACATCTATTTTTTTTCTTTGACCCTACTTTAGGTATTGATATTAATATAAAAACTAAAAATAACTTTCTGTTCTATATTAAAATCGTTTTCTTTAAATAATAAAATAAAAATAAGAAACTTCTTCTGAGATCACCATGTAAATAAAAATTTGACAACTTAAATCATATTTATCCTATGAATAAAAATTTCATATAATCTGACATCCTTTTTCCCTTCACTGATTGTACTCGAAGAATTAGCTTCCTCGGCTATAACAGAACAGCTAAGTACTTCAGCTTCTTTACAATCACTGATAATTTCTTGGTCACACGCAGCTGTTGTGGCATCATTTACAATTTCGGAGTCCCATTGTAAAGTTAAAAATGTTCTGTCATAGGTTTTTTATTTATTAATTATTTGTACTGTTTTATTTTATCTTATTTTAATTAACTTTTAAGTGTTTGGCGTCCGTGACGTCATAAACGGGGCCAGTCAGAATAACAACGCTGCAGCTGTCATCGTTGCAGCATCATGCTGAGACTGGTCCTAGTTTTGCACCTCATGTGACTTTTTATTATGTTTAATTGTAACTTTAATATTAATTCTTGTACTGTGCTGTGAGGTGCAAAATAAATATTTTTTCTTTCTTTCTTTTTTCTTTCTTTCTTTTTTCTTTCTTTCTTTCTTTCCATTCATTGTCTTCATCAGCTAGAAGGAGAGAGTTTTAATCATCACTTAAATAATCCGCCATTGCGATAATTGTGTCCTGTAAATGTAATAAAATATGCCAAGACAACTCATAAAATAAAATACACACTTTTGGTATAGGGGTCAATTTTGACCCCAACATGATATGTACATACCTAGTAGGAAGTAAGTTACGAGCGTCCGTCACCCGCCGCACCCCGCGACCACATGGGACTACCTTGCTTGATGCGCGAGAGTGTAGGTACTTAAACTGCATAGTTATGAATAAAATCAAAAGCTCTTGGGGTCAATTTAGATCCCAATACCAGTTTAGGGTTAAAACGTCGTGCAAAAGTTTTGAACGACGTTTTAACCCGGCGTCATTGGGGTTGGGTCTGTGCGACCCGCCACATTTTATTTCGCTTGTAGTTAGGTTACTATACGTGTGACGTTGCTGCTCTTCTCAATAGCTGGAGCTGTTGAGTTATCCTACACGTCACAAGCAACACGTAAGTCGTGTGACTGTACCAAAAAATAAAATTTCAAATAATTATTTTTTTTCTATTAAATTTATTTAGCTACCTACCAAAAAGTGCCAATAAAACGTTAAAACTGATTGTTTATTAATAATATATTACATTTATGTAGAAGAGAAAAAAATTGTTGAAAAATTTAGATCTTTTTTAAAATTTTTATTGTACCTAATTGAAACATAATATAACACAGAATTTGTGTTTTATTTAATCATGTAAATACCCAACAATATAAACGTAAATAAATATAATCTTTATTATTTATAAAGTATTGAAATAATTTGGAAATTATGAACGGGTCGGTGAGACCTACCCCAACGTCCGTGTAACACTTTTCCACCCCCATGACGCCGGGTTAACCCTAAACTGGTATTGGGATCTATGGTATTGGGATCGTGTTGTGCAATGTAGCTTGAAAATTGGAGCACACATTTTCTTCGGGGTGTCTTCTCTAGTACGTAGTACATATTACCTCAATGGTAGGTATTTTGTAATAAGACTACTTAAAATGCTACAATGACTTTTCTTGAGCGGCTATAAAGATACAGAAAAGTCAGTTTGGAGGGCTAATCCGATCGACAGACCAGAATTTTCAATTTATTATATAGCACATATTTACATACCTTTCAACAAAATTAAAACAGATTACTTTCACATCCTAAAATCTACGTAAACAAACATATTGGGAATTAAATAAAGTTAAACAAACAAGGCCTTTAATGAAATCGAGCCAGATAAGTGTGAGAATAATACACGAACCGTCAGTTACCAATACCAATATTTGAAGTACTGATTGCCAGATTAAATACGGATATATACAACCTTGTGCTACTTACATAATTATGACGTGATACGTATCTTGTGTAACCTATATACGGTTTGTGTCTCTGTAAGCAACGATCTTACTTGTAATCGTATTTAAATTACATTGAAGTATTTGCTTAAAAAAAAAGTACCGGGAAACGCAGGGTGGGGAGACCCCTCACACGGTGGACCGACGACCTCGTAAGGATGGCGGGAAGCCGATGGATGAGCGAGGCGCAGGACCGCACAAGGTGGCAGTATTTAGAGGAGGTCTATGTCCAGCAGTGGACGTCAATTGGCTGAGATGAATGAATGAATGAATGAATTTGCTTAAGACGGCGGGATATCGATGGATGAGGGAGACACAAGATCGCGAAATGTGGGAATATTTGGAGAAGGCCTATATCCAACAGTGGACGTCTATAAGCTGATATGATGATGATGATTGTATTTAAAACTTGTAGCTTTAAATTTACAAATCATCACCTATAAAGATGGTATCATTGAATAGAGAGAATCAATAGTTTTGCATTTGACGACTTCTGTGGCGTAGTAAATAATATGCATTTACACAGAGGTATTAGGTTCCATTCCCGCTTAATGCAAATCAAAACAAGAAACCTAATACGTCCGCTTAACCACTCACTTTATCAATTAAACTTTGTTTTATGTAAAAAATTATTTCGTGTTTTATGAAAATATATTGCGCGGAATAGTATTGCGGATTCTTTGAATTTCATTGTTCAACGAATAGTGGTTTATATATTTTTTATCGTATACCGATAATTGTGGGACTATTACTAACTATTTACTATTATAAAGAGCAATATTTCGCAGTAACCATCATCATCATAACAGCCCATTAATGTCCCACTGCAGGGACGGGCCTCCTCCCATGACGGAGGGATTTCGCAGTAACTGACTGTGATTATTTGTTCTTGTAATAGGAAATATAATAATTATGTTTATATTTATTTTCTTAAAAGTAGCTATTTTTACAGCCACGTAAAAGGTTGCTATTTGTACTAGAGGGGACAAAAAAGACTAACCTTTATTACTTAGTTATGGATATGAAAGTTAGGGGGGGGTAGTAAAAACTTTGAGTTTCTTGCTGTCGTCTCAGTATAATGCTCAACATGGACCAATTTCTGCTCACTACTTTTTTTTTCGTATTTCGATGTCCTGATCAATATTTTTTGTTTCTGTCATTGCTTTATAACACTAAACTATACATTAACTTATATTGGCCTATTTATTTTAAAAACAGTTTTAAAAATATATTTAGCTTTAACTAAACCTGTAATGGTTTAGTTAAAGCACCTGTTCCCAGAAATACAACAGACAAAATTCTACACCTAGAAATTACAATAAGTCACAGCTGTTGTTCCTAAGTTATCCAACTAAAATAATACTGCCGTGCTAGAGTAATTACTTATTCACTTTGCCTTAATTATCGAACTTGAGTGTAATTTGTGAATTTGATTTGTAAAATTCTTTATTAAATACTACTTTGGGCAGTAGGTAGGAAGAATTTAAACAAATATTATTTAACTATCGACCTATCCCGGATCCGCACGGGCATCTAAGTACTACAGAATGTCCTTAAACAACGTTTAAGTGGAGTTTCTTTAGACAATTACATTAGAAATCTCTAAATTTATATGGGTTTCTTTTCTATAAAATAAAATTAGAATAAAAAAATACTTGGTCTACTAATAACACGCTGGCCCGACGGATTGGTATAGGGTTGAATTTCAAGTTTTTCTTCTTTCTATGTAAAGGTTATATTTACAGATAAACCCTTAGTCGGTTTCTACGACACCCATGGGATGAGATGGGGTGGTGTCATAAATATTTTGTTCTTACTCTGTCACCACACGGATATAAGAACTTTAATTTGCTTATTTCTGGCTATTAGGACAAGGGCATATTATAATACAGCTTTCTCGGTCGTAAAGCGGTCATACATGAAGTCGTGAGTTCGATATCCAAGTAGGACAATTATTTGTGCGATCTGTAACTGAGTGTTGGGTCTGGAAGTTCTTTGTGTTCGTTAGTTTAATTTCCGTAAAAATTCAGCGAAAGATAGAGTCTTTTTCAGAAAAGTTAAGAAAAAACATTTAGTTAATAATAAAATCAAAGCTTGTAAATAAAAATACAATTGTTAATAATTACGTGAATAAACCTAAACTAAAACTTTATAAGATTGATCACTGTCGTTCCAGAGACAAGAACTTTCTCTCACCAATTACAATGAACAAAATTAATCAAATTCTCTTGCGTTTTTATTGTTTGGGCGATTGCTTTTTCTATGTAATTGTAATTTATATTATATGATGATCTATGATGTAACCATTTTTTGTTTTAATGTCATTGTATTTCGTTTCATAAAAAAAATTACAAGGTTAAATATCAATGTGACCAAATATTATTTATATTTCAAAAGACAGAAACGTTACTTTATGAAATAATAGTGATAAAGGCTAATAAGTACCACTGTTTAATTTAAGCTCGAAAGCGTTTCATTGCAAGGATAAACCTCATCCGGTGATATTGTTTATTTTGGGATTTCTGTCACAAGAGAAATACGTTTTTGAAAATTTCCTTGGTGACGGTTTTGTGTTCCTATATAGTTTGTGATCACAGGGGTGGCATAAAATAATAATAAACGCGTTTTGACTATTATATCTTTTTATTGCCGATGCATTTTATAGAAAAAGCAAGTTAGGAAAAGCATGGAGCTTGTCACTTAGTGACAGACAAAAACAAACATAAATATCTTATGGTAAAAAATATAAAAAAAAACATTTAATTGCCAGAATGTAGGTTTACAGAGTATGATCTTAAAGTATAATGGTGCCTTTACATCCTACCATTACAATGGTGTGCAAATATTTCATTTTAACATGCACAATGCTATTTATTGTTTGAGTGATAAAAAGATAACAAAGGCAACAAAATAGAATAGTCATGCATGATTTAAAGAGACCAATTAATTGATGTCTAAGTTTATGTCAGTTAAACAGATAAAATTGAGTAAAATTAAATTAATGTCAGATCAAGAATACAAATAAGTCTACAATATTATATAATAGTAATAAACAAGAATAAGTACATTAGTAAGTCTTATAATTTAAAGGTTACTGTAGTAAAATTAATACATAAATCAATTATTAAAATATTATGATTTTCGACATCAGGCATCCCTTTTCTTTTCAAATAGAACGCTTTAAGCAAATACGTAAGTTAAGTACAAACTAATAATCCCATAGCAGTGTTCGATTCACGTTTACAATAAACGCTTTGAGAGTTAATTATCAAAGTCCTTTTTCCTTATCTCCCCCGATACTTTCACAAGCCGACTGTCTAACACAAAGCAAATTGCTAATACTCGATAGCTGTGGGAAAGGGCACCGAATGGCCCATTTCCTGAAGGAGTTTTATCTTTTCCTTGCTTAGGAAAGTTGGTATGTAATGGACTATCGGTACGCTATCGGAAAAGCTCTGTTTCTTAGGACATATTTCTGTCCCTTTCTTACTTTTCCATTCGGATTATGTGCCTTGCACGATATCCGTTTACTGATTTTTATGTGCAGATTACTCGTAGATATATAGTAGGTATTCGTGGATTATGTTGGATTTTTAATAGCGATTTTCTGAGGCAATGTATCAAATTTACTTATTTACCTTGAGACTTCTTTTTAAAAATAAGTATCATAAGAAAACATTTTACATTAGCAAAAGTTTGGCATTAGACGCACGTTTTGGTATTACTTATTTAATTTTCTCTTTATTCTACATGTCACTAATTATACGGAACTGGATAGTAGTACACTGATAGTAGTACACTATGATAACTAAAAACAATTAACTTTGATTTTAACATAAAATGACTGCGCTTAACAAACACATAACAGAAAAATATAAAACACAGGCATCGAAAAGACAAAGACACTTCAGGCATTAACCAGCCAGACATTAATCTGAAACTAGTACGAAGTTACGATGTCATTTTATTAAGTTATCAGTATATTTTCAATAGTATCCACTAAACGATGAAATACGTAATCTTATAGCAAGAAAACAATAATTTTCAAATTTTAAAACGGCTGCACTTAATAACAGAAAAATATTAAACACAGCCATCGAAAAGACAAAGACACTCTAGACATAAACCAGCCAGACATTAATCTGAAACTAGTACGAAGTTACGATGTCATTTTATTAAGTTATCAGTATATTTTCAATAGTATCCACTAAACGAGATATGGTGGAACCCTCGCTCCTAATACGAGTTTAAGTTTTACGACAGCAACTCCTCGGTCGTTACGATGTTATTATTATGCTGATGGCATTGAGCCGATATTTGGATGTCTTTATATTTTTTTCCTATCACTCCATCTTTTGGATCGAATGCTATAAAGTTTATTGTGGGTTTGTGTTTGGTTGAAAGTAGATTATGTTATTCGTATTGCGTATGTGAATTGTGATGTTAGTATCATTGTTTGGTTGTTTGATATAATTAGGTCTCTTAAAAAAGTAAAAATGTAAATAGAAAAAGCGATTACGAACTATTATAAACATTTGCAGGTCTAAAATCAAAATAGTTGACAATTTTTGAAATTACTTATTATCATTTCCAGTTCTAAATGCTACAGAAATTTTACATTCAGAACGCGCTAGCCGGTTATCCGAAATATTCAGACCGTGAAATTTTCACCATTGCTGTAAAATAGTCAATTTTATAATTTTCACCATTGCTGTGAAATAATCAATAAAATTTTAAACGTATTCATTCGATGAATTTCCATTTTTGTTAAATAGTGTAATTCTTACTTGGCAATAAGCTTATAATAACATTGTAATTATTTCACAAACTGAGTCGGTAATATTATGAGGACCGCACAAGGTGGCCATTTTTGGGGACGGCCAATATCCAGCAGCGGACGTTGATTGGCTGATATGATGAGTCGGTCATCTAGCATCCAAGAGCCGTGCACGCTATCGCGGGTACTAATTCTAGGCTAGAAATTAATTTATATTATCCAAAAATAGATCGATGTTTGTAAAATCCCCGCGACATAGGTATCCCTAATACGGGAGTGGTTATTTTAAAGAAAATGTACTCAAAGGATGAACTTCGAAAATGTTTAAAAACCCTAAAAATCTCTGCAAATAAGTTTAGTAATGCTTACAAGCGAAAGCACCATGATATACAGCTTAACAAAAAACATTAATATACACGATACTAAATAACGATGCTCACATTATACTAGTAACAGTAACCCGTCCATTAATCGACCTTTTCATGGGAAAATGAACACCTGCTAAATTATTGCGATTTTATTTTCTTGTAGCAAAATAGAGCACTTAATAATATGTAATAGCCTATATATTTCCCCTTTGCTTATTGTTGTAATATTTTGTATGGCTTTGTGTATTGTAGATGTATATTAATACATATCCATACGTATATTTGTTTGTTTTATATACTGAAACGTTGGCAAAGAAGTCCTGTTGCAACGGTTCTCTATTTTGTCTCATAATTTTTGTATCCATAATCTAGCCTGTCATAACACTTTTTGTTCGAATCATCATGTGTTCGAATAGTACCCTAAATTCATGCCTCATAATATGACTTGTCCGAAAACCTTAATCTCTAATAATAACATCACCTAATTTATTTTGATATAAACATCACAAGCAATAATATTAAAAAAACATAAATACTTAATTCTAGTTTTACATTATACAGAAGTTTGCTTCCGTTAATTGTATCCCTTTAAAAGTCCCTGCAACAAAAGAGCTCGATCTAAATACAGGATTAGTTTTAAAATATCACTCGCAAGATTTTAGGTTCCGGTGTCAGTTACAGGTTTGAAATTCTTCTTGCGTCGTTTATGATCAACATTGACAGTCTAACCCATATATAAGAGGTTCATGTATTTCCTTTCCCTTGACTTCTGGATACAAATATTGTGCAAGTGCAGTTTGCTTTTGATAGTAGTGATCGATCGGTGAAATCCTGTAAATACAAAACGCTCCAGATGTTGAATGCTAGATCACTCGGGCCTTTGCTCGTGATATAAATTTGTCATATCATTTTTCATAGAATCAAAACTTTTCATGGTATGTAAAAGCTAAGGCATATTTTATACTAGTATTAAACTCAATTTTCCATTATTTTAAATTAAAAGAGTCGAAATTTCCTTGAAATATATATATTTTAAAAGTCAAGAATCTAAAAATATTATCATATTTTCAATCGCTAAAAATTTTCTTAACTTTAGATTCGTCTGCCTATAATTGTTTATCGTAAAATTGAATGTTCGAATTTCAAACAAAGGTTATTTTTATAGGTCCCAGTAAGATAGGGTCGCATTGACCCGAAGATAAGGTTGTTGTTTCACAGAAACTTTGCTCGAAAACGGTTTTAACTTTAATTAGTGATAAGATTTTGTTCCTAGCTTCTGGTATCATTGTTATGTATAATGTATTTTAGTTTCACTAAATGTTGTAGAATATTAATAAATAAATATTCCTAATACATTCACACAACGCCATCTAGTCCCAAATTAAGCAAAGCTTGTACTATGGGTAACCACTAGACAACGGATAAACATACTTAAATACTTCTTTTTTTGTAAATACAGACATATTATACGTAGAAAACACCCAAACCCAGACCAATGCAAACAATCATGTCCATGCACACAAAGATTTGCATTTTGCATTGAGCGGGAATCGAAACCGAGACCTCTGAGTAGCAGTCAAGTAATATAACCACTTCGCCACAGATGTCGTCAAATTGTTAATAGAACAAGAACAATATTTAAGAAAACTGTAAACGTAATATTGTTTTGACTAGTTAATGTCTCTACCTGTATACTTTATACCTAAAGTACTATTAAAGTCGAATGAAGGAGAAAATTCACGAAGGAAGCACTAAAGTAATATGCATAATATAATGCATTATGTAAGGCACAGTGATCAAAAATGATCACAGTGGCTTAATCCGCCGTCACAGACTATTTTATCCGTATTCTGCATAAGAATTTTTAAGGCATTATAACGTCTTTTACATAATTTCAAAACATACCTAACTGCGAAGTCATAATGACCGCGACTCGGCAAACGTAGTGTAGGACGCCCCAGAGCTAGGTGGACCGACGACCTCAAAAAGGTCTCTGGGTGGAACTGGATGCGGAAGGCGCAGGACCCTGTTCTGTGGCGCGTGTTGGGAGAGGCCTATGTCTATCAGTGGACTGCAATAGGCTAGTTGATTGATTTTGATGCTTCGATAATTTTGTCTTGTTTCAATTTCATCTCTACAAGAGAAATAATCTTGATACACAACCAACAGGGTATTGTTACCCTTTAAGTAAACAAAGTATCAATTTTATGGCCTGATTAGGTTAATGATAACGTAATTTAGCAATATAGTAATTAATAACAGACAATTATGTAGCGTACTCGCTAATACGTGTATATTGACATGTAATACGAAGATTGAACAGGATCTCGGTACAAATCAAGTACCAATCTGTATGGAAACATGGCTGCTAAAATTAATGTGGCTCGAATGATATCTTTCTCCGTGGGGTGACGGAGTAAGAATACAATATGTCACCACCCCATCTCATCCCATGGGTGTCGTAAGGACCTACTATGGGACTAATCGTGAATATTATCTTTACGTAATAAATAGAAGGAAAACTTGAAATTAAACCCTATACCAATCCGTTCGGTCAGCGTGGTAATAGTAGGCCAAGTATCCCTCCGTCACTGGAGGAGGCCCGTCCCTGCAGTGGGACAGGCAAAACGTTCTAATGTGTCGAAAAGTCTAAGTGCTTACTTCAGAATAAAAATCCAAGAAGGTTTATTAGTTAACAAGTTTTGCTAACTTTAAAAGTATATTTAGCTAGAAAATAATTTGTCCGTTAAAAACATCTTTTCAAACAATCATAAAAAACTTTACTGACGGACCCGTCATTAGCTTTATAAGCAAAGGGGTTAGCTTATAAAGCAGAGTAAAGATGACGGATACGTACAAGTTTCAAAAGTAGTTAGACAATGCTGTTAAAAGTACCTTAGTACTTAAACCAGTCTGCTTACAAAACAAAAGGCTATTATAAGTTCTTTTCTTGTTTTTTTTTTTTTCTTTTTAGAAAAGACAACTCCCGCACTAGGAATCATGCCCTGTGTCGCGGGGACCTTTTACTAACATCAATTAACGGACACAAAGAACACCCAGACCAGGACAATAATTTGTGAGATCCACAAATTATTGTCCTGCGTCGAACCCACAGCCTCTTGCACGGCAGCCGCTACCGTCGCGCCACCGAGGTAGTTTTGGTTAATGAAACTTTAGGTTTTAGAAACGAGTTTTTATTTAGAGTTGTTCTTTTTAAATTAAAGTTTTAAGATTTACAGCTTCACACATACCTCTTTCGTTTAGATTTATTGCATTTCTTTGCTAAGTTAATGGCAACAGCTGTTTAGTAGTTGGTCATTTTTGTTGAAATTTTAATTCTAAATTGTTTCGGTGGTCATTTATTTGTTAAAATATTATTTTTAAAACGGGCGGTTAGTGCCAAAGATATTTATGGGTAGGGCTTTATAAAAAAAAACCTAAAATCTTTATAAAGCCCCTATCTAAGTCATCATCGCGTATGATTTGCTGTCGTGTGCCCAGTGGCGCAGCGGTTGCGGTATTTAATTCTTGTCTTGACACAGGATATTTTTGTTAAGTATCCTTCATGTTAATTTTTAAAAAATTATCGGTTCTGAATATGATACATAGAGCGAGAGTTATCCTAAAAAATATATTATAGATTTTAGATTGGATTGGGGATAGATAAAACACAATGATAAAGCCTATTCTCTTATTATTTAAACCTAAAAAAGTATAATTATCCTTCATCATAAAATTCCTAAACCTTAAATATAGTCTACAAAGTTTACGACGTCAAGCGTCTCAGTTCTTATCTGCGAGTGATTATTACAAAGCATTTTATTGTAACAAATACTTAATGTAACCACACACGTATCTCGTTCTGAAATTAGGTCAAAAGTACAAACTAGGCTGTATACACAAGAGTCAATCTTTTGTTTTATCTTCTCTTAGACTCAAACAATCTTTTTTTCTAAGCATGATTCCGATGATGCAGCGGCCGCGGGTTCGAACCTATGACAATTCATTATGCAATATACAAAGTATTGTCTTTAAATTGATGTTCGTAAACAACTTGCGACACAGGGCATAATCTCTAGAGCGAAAATTGTCTTAAAAATATCCACCTTTTACATTAAATTGGCGACACATAAAAACACAATGATAAAGCCTTGCTCTTATACCTACATAAACCTAGAAGCCTACACATTTTTAACGGACTTCAAAAAAAGAAGGAGGTTCTTAATTCGGTTGTATTTTTTTTTAAACCAACAGATTCCAAAAAGTTTACGACGACGTCAACGTCAAGCGTCTCAGTTCTTATCTGCGAGTGGTTATTACAAAGCATTTTGTTTCAACAAATACTTAATATAACCACACATGTATCGCGTTCTGAAATGAGGTCAGATGTACACACAGCAATACATCAAGTTAAACATTTTCATTTGAAATTGTGTCTTATTTCAAGGTATTAAGGTACATGAGTGTATAGCTTGATTAGTTGCTGTGTGTACAAACTAGGCTGTGTACGCAAGAGTCAAAGTTTTGTTTTATCTTCTCTTAACGTCAAACAATCTCTTTGGTTGACTTTTCTTCGGCTTGCATTTCTAACATTGTTATGAATTTTAATGTTTAGGTGTTAACATTATTTTAAATATTTAACGTTGGATTATTGTCTATATTATACTTTGTTCTTTACTGTTTTTTTATGTAACGACTTTGTTTACCGGATAACTCAAGTAAAATAAATATATACAACTCTCACATTCACACAACGCCATCCAGTCCCAAACTCAGCAGAGCTTGAACTATGGGTACTAGACAGCGGTTAATTAAATAACAATACGAGTTATGATATTATTATGATCTCTTAATAATCTCTCACACAGTAACTAGAAGTGATCTAATACCAAACTAACCACAGCTAAAATTCGGAGTGTATTGAAGATCTGATTTATACAATATGTAAGTATGCATACGTTTTAATGAAAAAGAAAATGAAAAATGAAAATCTTTATTTGAAACTAAAATGAGTACAAGCGATTACAATACTAATTATACTAAACTATACTACATAAATGATTACTTACAGCTAGATATTACAAATTCTGTGGACTAGGCACTAGGATACCGTGTGTCGTGGGATCCAGTGTAATGTTAATGTTGTTGTTTTAATGTAAATCAAATGTTCGTGCAAGCTATTAACAATTTTAACTTGCTGCACGTACCTACCATTTTGTTTTCTCTGCATCACCCAAAGGTTGGCTGGTAAAAGATTAAGCCCGCCATGTACGACTTTGTGCTTAAAAGTAAATAAAAGAAAGATATTAGAAAAATAGTCCTTGTGGTGACAGAGTAAGAATACAATAATTATGTCACCACCTTATCTTATCCCATGGGTGTCGTAAAAACCAACTAAGGGACTAACCGTAAATATTATCTTTACGAAGGAAAAAGAAGGAAAACTTGAAATTAAACTCTATACCAATCCGTCTGGCCAGCGTGGTATTAGTAGGCCAACTATCCCTCCGTCACGGGAGGAGGCCCGTCCCTGCAGTGAGACATTAATGGGTTGTTACGATGATGATGATTAGAAAAAACATGTTTGTGCGACTTGGCGCTGGTCGCGTATAATCCACAAAAGCAGGTTCAAGTCCTGGTGAGTACTAATTTTTACCATTGTCTTTCTTCTTTTCGATATATTGCAAATATGTTAAAATACCAAGCAAAATGCAAACCAAGCCTTTTCCTAAAACGAAATAGGCTTAACCCTTTCACAGTGCCGCCAGCAGACACGATAGTACAACAATGCACGTGCACCATATATGGTACACTGCACTGGGAACGTGTTAAACACATTTCACATAATATTTGTAACAACAACAAAATCTCTCTAAACGTAATTCCTCATAATACTATAGGTATACCAATATTACGAGTTGCGATGCTTTTCACCTATTTTAGCAAGTAGCGTTGAAGCCTGCGGCGTTCCCTCGACGATGGACGACTCACTGGGACTTACTATTGTATTCAACACACTTCGCACTGACAAAACTACGAAGATACGTTTGTATGATGTTTACATTCGAGCCACTGGGAATTAAATGTTTTAGTCGCAAAATACATGTTGTTTGTCTTCGTTACGAGGATTTTGTAGGTATGTGAGTTTATAGAAAACTATTCTGAGTGTTAGATGTGGGTATTATTATATTACCTATAATATTAGTTACATAAAACATAACAACAAGTAAATTTAAACGTAAGTAAGTACATTAATTATAGCCGTTGATTTTCCTGTAATAAATAAACATACATTCAGAAGCAGGGTTTATTTAAATAAGTTGTACGGTTTCATCACCGCACATTTTTCTGCTGATTCGGTGACATCATTTCACCCTACTCACACATAGGCATTACTAACATACAACGTAACTACTAACCAAATAATTGTGTATAAATAAGATAATATTAAGCATTTTAATTGTAGACCATTTATAGCCGTGGTTCTATCCACGTTACTTAATAAACTTTACTGAAGTTTGTGACGTGTTTCTACTTATCAACATCCCAGATGTACGGTTCCTTACAAGTTCGTACATTTTGGTCCTTCGAGCATCTGTGTGTCTGTGTCTCTTGGTAAGGTACCGAATCGGTCAACTGGTCTCCCACAAGCGGGTCGCCCCAGTTGTATTGAAAAGGTGCCATACCTATAAAGAGTATAGGCATACATTACCAGCAGCTTTACTAGAAGAGCTATCACTAAATACAACAACGAGAACCTTCGATAACTAGAAGCGTTCTACCTGTGGATGAAGCCTACAACAAGAAGGTATTCAACACATCAACATTAACTACATGAACCTTCGATAACTAGAAGCGTTCTACCTGTGGATGAAGCCTACAACAAGAAGGTATTCAACACATCAACATTAACTACATGAACCTTCGATAACTAGAAGCGTTCTACCTGTGGATGAAGCCTACAACAAGAAGGTATTCAACACATCAACATTAACTACATGAACCTTCGACAACCTAGAAGCGTTCTACCTGTGGATGAAGCCTACAACAAGAAGGTATTCAACACATCAACATTAACTACATGAACCTTCGATAACTAGAAGCGTTCTACCTGTGGATGAAGCCTACAACAAGAAGGTATTCAACACATCAACATTAACTACATGAACCTTCGATAACTAGAAGCGTTCTACCTGTGGATGAAGCCTACAACAAGAAGGTATTCAACACATCAACATTAACTACATGAACCTTCGATAACTAGAAGCGTTCTACCTGTGGATGAAGCCTACAACAAGAAGGTATTCAACACATCAACATTAACTACATGAACCTTCGATAACTAGAAGCGTTCTACCTGTGGATGAAGCCTACAACAAGAAGGTATTCAACACATCAACATTAACTACATGAACCTTCGACAACCTAGAAGCGTTCTACCTGTGGATGAAGCCTACAACAAGAAGGTATTCAACACATCAACATTAACTACATGAACCTTCGATAACTAGAAGCGTTCTACCTGTGGATGAAGCCTACAACAAGAAGGTATTCAACACATCAACATTAACTACATGAACCTTCGATAACTAGAAGCGTTCTACCTGTGGATGAAGCCTACAACAAGAAGGTATTCAACACATCAACATTAACTACATGAACCTTCGATAACTAGAAGCGTTCTACCTGTGGATGAAGCCTACAACAAGAAGGTATTCAACACATCAACATTAACTACATGAACCTTCGACAACTAGAAGCGTTCTACCTGTGGATGAAGCCTACAACAAGAAGGTATTCAACAGAGTCCTGCAACAAGAAGGGGTTCTACCACTACAACAACTATGAAGCATTCAACTATACGAAGACTTTAAATGACTACAAGAAGTCTTCAAACTACTATAAACTTGTTATATGAAGAATTCAAGGTACAACAAGAAGACTTTGATTATCTTCAAAATAAATAATAATATGTTACACTATGAAAACAACGATAAACTACAGTAACTAGGTTGCGCATAAAGCCTAAACTGCAATTCTGCACATACTTCACACACTTTTACAATACAACAACGCAAGCATAAAATAAATACATGTCTCAACGGGTCAACGGTCAACGCTTTGGTGATCAACCTGCCTACCAAGTTTGAGGTCAAATCTTATCTCCATCAATGAGAAAGAAGTTCTACTCCTCTTACTTCCATTCAACTACAACTCATCATGAATCTTCGAACGTAAAGAAGCATATTCAAATTACAAGAGCCAACATTCAACCAATGCATTTATCATCTGAATACATTTCCGTAAACTATATCACTAAGAAATGAAGATTATAAGCAATCTACAAACAAATAAAAATATATATTTTATGTAACATGAAGACATCAGTATTTACAACACAAGAATGCACCTTGAAAAGCAAAACAGTCGAGTCAACGAAATAATACGTCATCGCCTTGTGACGTATTGAACGTGTCATGCTGGGTCGAGTTACTATCATCAAACAGCTGGCTTGTTGTGTGCTGTGGAAGGTGCGAGCTACGTAACTACTGTTTACAACAACGACGTAACTTCGCAAACGACTACATCATCACCTACACTTCCCAAAGCACCGAGGAGAAGACAAGCAGTACAAGGACATCGGACCACAACCAACAGGATGAGGCGGCTAAGGAAGGCGTCTATCATTTACCCACTTGTCCATTATCACACTTTACCTGTTGATAACATTCTCTTTACTTTAACTTTATATAATTTATTCCCTTTTTTAATTTTGCAATTTGCTTTATACATTTTTTACATTTACATAACTTTTACATTCTTATTGTACACATTATACTCTTTTTGGGGTTGCCAATATGTACGGTTTCATCACCGCACAATTTTCTGCTGATTCGGTGACATCATTTCACCCTACTCACACATAGGCATTACTAACATACAACGTAACTACTAACCAAATAATTGTGTATAAATAAGATAATATTAAGCATTTTAATTGTAGACCATTTATAGCCGTGGTTCTATCCACGTTACTTAATCAACTTTACTGAAGTTTGTGACGTGTTACTACTATCACTACTACATCTCAGTATTTGCACTATAATACTGTACATAAGTGTACCTTTAATTTAGTTAGTGTTCTAATAGAAGTGTTTCATGATTGGTACTCAGAATTCTTTATTCCAAGTCAATACAAAATTCGGTTATGTATTATCTGTTAACTATATCTAATCTTTTGATCAAACCCAGAGGTAGGAACTACTGACTAACATACTGAATGCTTCATGAAAAAGTCTATTGGCAGAGGACAAAGACATTGACAAGACTATTATGGAAAGGTAAATTGATTCTGGAACGTAAGACCGATGCAAGAAAGAATAAGCCCCTACAACGGACCCTCGAAATACTAAATTCTGTTGTCTTTTTTACTGCTTACAAATTTTTTAAATCATTCCTTTTACGTATCATAACAGCCCATTAATGTCGCACTGCAAGGACGGGCCTCCTACGGTGACGGGTGGATACTTGACCTACTAATACCACGCTGGCCAGACGGATTGGTACAGGGTTAAATTTCAAGTTTACCTTCTTTTTACTTCGTAAAGATAATATTTACGATTAGTCCCTTAGTCGGTTATTACGACACCCATGAGATGAGATGGGGTGGTGACATGATGTATTCTTACTCCGTCACCACACGGACAACCATTTACGTACCATTACCATTTACGTATGCAAAGCGCAGTTGTCACAAACATTTTTGTCATATTGGTCGAATAAAACTTTTTAGAGCATTCACATCACGCATGCGATAAGGGCACCGCTTCCTCGTCTTACTCTGACTTCAAAGTATATTGTAGCCAGTTACGTCAGTTATCCCAATGCTGCCAACCTGCTAACTTTATATTCAACTCGTGCTTCGAAACTTCGCGAAGCACGTCTAAAAGACAGAGGTTATTTGCATCCCACCTCTATACTCGTCTGCCATTTAGTGTCATATTGTTTTATGACAGTAACTGGCATGTAAGACTGCTTTATCTTCAAGGTACTGTAGGTAATTTTCTTCTGAGTTTAGTTCCGTTTTCATATTCAAGTTGTTATGTTGATGACAAGGATGTCAGGAGATTATCAACTCATATTTTTAATGTTTAACATAATTATTGTATTTCTTTGTAATATATTACTGCATTGAGTAGGAATTAGAAAGAGATGAACAATCACACAGATAAGAGATAAAGGAATCATGGTCTTCAAATACCGTGCTAACTAGCCAACTTTATGTTGAATTTTCTTTTTTTGCTAAAAATATAAACTGCTAAATAGTAGTTGCCTTTTACGCCACGCATAAAAAGAAACTAAAGCAATTTAAAATGTAGAAAGTTTTTGTTCACTATTCTTTTCAAATTTATTTCTTAGATTTCATTCAGAAGTTAAATCAAATACTCCCAAGCATCAAAAACGAACGAATTTTATTCAAAAATTTTACCATTTATGCTCCAAAGCACCAAAAACCGAACGAATAACTGCAAATAAAAAATAAATATATTATCCTTGCTAGCACCATTAAACTCGACAAAAACGCATTTCGCAAAATTCAAAGACATTTTTTTACAAAACTTTCATCGCATACATAAGTCAAATAAAAACTTAAGTATAAGGATAGAAAGTCACATTTCACGAACGATTTCCTTTTGCCGCAATAACGCCAAGTCACTGTGGCAAAGGTGGCCATTCGAAAACTAATAAATTTCTTTGGGACTGTGAATTTATTTGATAAACGGCTAAGATAAAGATGCGGCGAGAACACCTCAACACTTCTTTGGTCAGCAAAGGCTTGTGTACAACCAGATTTTGTTTAATCCTTGGTGTTATACTGTTATATAAATACACGAATGTATATAACAAAAACTTATTTATAGAAACAATCGCGTTTTTTAATATTTGTATTCTTTTGTTAATTTTACTAAACTGGAATACAACCGAACTAAGATCGTCCTCCTCTCTTTGCAAACGAACTAGAACTAGATTCTAAGGATATTAATTCCAGTAGAATGTGCGTGTTAATCTTGCAACTTGCATATCGCACCTCCAAAAAGTTCCTACTCTATAAAAATATATATAAAAACTAAGCTGGAATCTCTCGAAAATTTTTACTTTTAAAAAAAATTAAATGACTGCTCAACCAGTCACTCATTTTCGTTTAACATTTTTGTTGTTCACTTTGCTCCAGAATTCCTTTTAGCCGTGCTATGTTAACGACACATGAATCAAAATACAGACGAGACGTATGAGCTGACAGTGAAAATTAAAATAAAAACGTGTCAAAAAATAAAAGCTCAATGTTTTTTGTATTTTAATGTTTCTTGTTTGTAAACGATGGATAATAAATTAATTGTATGTTTCGGTATTGTTTATATTTTGTTCCTGAGTTATAGTTAATTTTGGTGCCATTGGTTTTCAAAGCTCTTTTATAATAAGAAGAGTAGGGGCGACATGGTCACTAACTTAACTTTATTTTGTAAAGATAATATTCTCGAATAGTCCCTTAGTCGGTTTTTACGACACTCGTGGGATGAAATGGGGTGATGACATATTGTATTCTTACTCCGTCACCACACGGATAATTGTGCCGAATATTATGTTTCAATTGATGAGTTAATAAAGTCCATTATTCGACCGATTTATAAGCACGGGTCGCATTAAGAATATACCAACTATAGACCAATAGCCATTTTAAATACAATAAATAAAATAACAGAAAAAATAATAATACAACAAATAACAAACTATTTAGAAAAACATAAAATTATCACAAACATTCAACATGGATTCAGACCTAATCGTATAGTGTGACCACAGGAGCTGTGCACCTCCTGAGGTATGCGCGCGGCGAGAGGGGGGTGGACATTATAGAGTACATGATAAATACTGGTATAGAATAAACAGTCTATGATGTAGCTACTAGCGACATCTGACGCAATATACTTAAGTTATTTGGCTGGTACTAGTCGCTGCACGAGCGGCTGTAGCAGTTTTCTATTAAAAGACAGTTTTTTTAAAAACTCCAAGAAAGTATTTACATTGTTGTATGGTTTTTAGCGTAAATAGGAACATTATTTATTTTGTGTTTTTATAATGTAACTTTGAGAAAAATGACATCTAGCGGAATGTATCAAATACTCTAAGAACATGAAATTCTTAAAGAAAAATATAATGTTCGAATTGTTATGACATTGCCGTCAAAACTCGTGACAGCAGGTAGGTGTCCGTTATGGTAGCATACACAAGAGCTATATCGAGTTGGTTACTATGCCAAAAAACTCTGCATAAATAAAAATAAAAAAAACGCAATTGTTAAGATTAATGATGAGGAATTAGAAATCGTTAACACTACAGTATTCCTAAGAATTACTTTATACAGATTACCCCCTTACTTATAAACGCCTCTTAAATTTAAGTTAATTGATTACCTTAAATTCTTACGGTTTTGTTTAGTATAAGTTTGATTTTACAAATAATAATCTCGCTAAACAGTGATTAAATTTAAGAGGCTTTTATGAGTAAGGGGTGAGTTCTTATTTATCACCTGCATATTTTAAAAAAAATATGAGTATATTTGGGTTACATTGTGATCAACTAAGTAAGTGTAATATATTACAGACATGTCTATAAAGTCGTCAAATTTGTGATTTTTATTAGTTTATTAATCTACAATAAACTAATACTGACTTACGAAGAACAATGTAAACAATGAGTAGAGTAAATCAAAGTGGCACGCGGGAAGTGATTTTTAAAGTTATAAGGCGATGTTTAGCGGAGCACGATTCTGGTCAACTTTTATGCGATTTGGATGATGTTTATGGGCGAACTGCAACTTTGATGGGTATGTAATCGTGTTACTGTTTTTCGTAATCTGTCTCAAGTAATAAACTCACTTCATTTGAAATCTAGAGACCAAAAACAGGCATTGTGTACATAGCACATTTTTAGGTTAGATATTCATTGTAAGTAAGAAAAATCGTAGTACGACCATTTCTGTTGATACATTATCAGTTGCATTAGTATAATTCAGTCAAGATTTATCCCAATTTGAATTTGAATTAATTGCTTTATGTCTAAATTACGGTTGATATTGATAACTATACTATGTCACTTTCGCATCGACTGGTCTGTCTACAAAAAATAATTAATTGCAATATTTTATTAAATTTTATATCATTTACCTCTTAGTGAATCCATGTTAAATGATATCTTGTTGGTTAATATTTAACACTGAATAAATTTTAGTTAGGTATTGTAGTTACTCTTTCCATTCCATTAGAATTATTAAATTTAAAAATAACAGATTTAAAAATAATGAAAAGCTGGAAACTATAACATTTTTCTTCTTTTACCTGTATTTTGTTTCTAGTTATGCCTTAATTTATTGTAGATCAAATGTTCAATTTACATAACTTTTGTAAAATTTCGAGTTCCAACCCTCAGAAAATTGCAGATGATAGCTAGAACTGAGATGGATTTTAATTGTAGTCTTGAAGTTCTACGCAAAACTTTAAATGCAATAGGCTTACCTACAAGAAATGCCCTAGTATTATAAGTGCTCTAATAATGTAGTGTTATTTGAACATAATTATTTTGAAAACTATTTTGTCAGACTAAATAGGGTTGCTACGTGTAGCACAGTGGCACCCTAATTTTTTGTTAGGACTTTATAGACAGACTGTACCTACATTTTAAAAAAAATAGTTGTTATAGTTTTAATATTATGGCGTAATGAAATAACTCCAGCTCGGCCCCTAAGAACCGTTAATATCTCCGATAATATTGAATTTTGTATTGAAATAAAGTGTTACACAGGCGTTATTTCAGGGTTACATTTCTACTGTATTAACAGAATTACTGTACCTATGTTTTGTAGTTCTCGAGATATTCAAATCACTTGTGAGCATATTATCTGTACCAGTACTATGAACATAAATTAACATGGATTTTTGACATATTCCACTGTGAATTCGCATAAAGCATTTACCTATGTAGGCTACTCACACTCACACTCATTCACACACTATAACATAATACATTTATATTTGTTTATTTATTTACAAACTACAACTTACCTTATCAAAACCTTATTTATATTTATTTACAAATACATTACACATACATAATATTATTATATTTATTTAACTACATATTTAATTACACAAAAGTATCGACAAGTCGAGTGGTATAATGTCGACACCCTTTTATCGACCTTACCCTCATCACTAGTACCGTATGTACAACATTCCTCGTTATATACTAAAACTAGTTGCGCCGGCGCCGATATGTACAAGTTAGTCGTTAATTGATCTCGACGCCGGACGCATGTCACTCGCTTGCGCTTTATATACTTTTACGTTAATTGTTGTTTCGCGTTTCCATTCTTTTCTGTATGTGCTATTCACTCTGTGCCTATCATCATCTTCCTATAGACTAAGTGCTTGTACTTCAAATCTCATTCTTCTGTGCCTTCTGACTGTTGTGTTGATAAAACGTGTGTGTATCTACTCTAATAAACTATCTTGTGTAAAGGACTATTTTACGTTTTTATTTACTGTGAGTACCTACTACCACTATATTAACCACACCTACACTAATTTAGTCAGAATTTCACGCATTATTTTTACATAAAGAATTTTTCAAATGAAAAGTTCCCTTTCTATCAGAACTATCACGTGTCCGCTACCATAACGGACACCTATTTTTTCTTTGTCCCCCACCTCGCCGCGCATACCTCAGGGGGTGCACAGCTCCTGTGGTCACACTATAGTACGTCAACACTCCTGAACCGGTTTACTGATGACATAAATAATTACCTAAACGATAAACAAATAATTGTACTAGTGTTTATTGATTATAAAAAAGCGTTCGATACTCTTGATCACGACGGCTTGCTGCAGGCCATGAACGAGTGCGGGATCGATGGTCAAATAGGTAAGTGGTTTCAAACATATCTAAACAGACGAACCATCAAAGTTACTGTCGCCAATGAGAGTAGCCAAATTGGTATAGTAAAATATGGTGTGCCAACCGGGTCGATATATGGGCCGGTGGGTTATATTATCCAGGTTAATAGTATGTGTAATGTGCTGAAACACTGTTCTGCCTATATGTATGCTGATGACTCATGCATTCTGTATAATGGAAAGGATATCAACGCAATACAGTTGGCCGTACAAGAAGACTTGGATAATGTAACTCGATGGGCACATGACAATGGCCTTATAATTAATACAGATAAAACTAAATGTATGTGCATAGCATCTCCGTACACACACATAAATACAACCCAGGTAAGTATAAGGGGTCATAACTACCAATGTTTACATGATAATAAAAATAATTGTAGTTGTAACAAGCTTGAACAGGTAAAAACATACAAATACCTAGGATTGTATATAGATGACACATTTACTTGGGACGTACATATAGATCATGTTTGTAATAAACTACGCTCGGTGTTAAGCAAGATGTACTCGCTAAAACCGGTTGTTAACAGGCGCTTATTGTTTACAATATATCACGCACTGGCTGATTCTGTTATTAATTATGGTTTGGGTAGTTATGGACTCACATTCAAAACACATATAGACAAAATAAAAACATTACAAATTAGAATTTTAAAATTATTAGTGGATAAAAATTGCAAAGATAAATTGGATAAAAACTATGAAAAATTGTTTAAAATATGTAATATATTGCCAATAGAAATGAAAGTTAAAATCACTTTATTACTAGAACAGCATAACATAAATATACATAAAAAAGAACGAATACATAACTACCCAACCCGCCTAGCTAAGAAATGTAAATTAAGTGTACCTAAGGTATGTAATTATTTTGGTAAACGTACAAGGAAATGGTTTATCCCAACGACAATTAACGAGCTGCCAAAAACCCTGTTTAATAATACAACCAGCAAAAGTAATCTCAAAAACATATTGAGAAAGCACTATGTCGATGTGCCCGTAATCTTTTGTAGGCTTAAGTTACAGATATTATATAACGATAGTGTCTTGATTATTTTATAGGTATAAGGATTGTTTTAGAATATGCAAAATATTAATTAAGTTTTAAGAGATGTTAGATATAAGTTGCAGAATGTATATGCATTTGGGTGTGTATGTATCTATATGTATATCTATATACATATGGATACATGCACATATACCTATGTATATGTGTACAATGTAATGTGTTGCAGTGTATATGTGTGTGCATGCATTATATGTAAAGTTGTAGGTATACTCGTAGTACACATAGTACTTAGTTTACATCCACGAGAACTTACTGCCGACAAACTGTTATACAGTTTGGCAGATAAAATATTGTATCCAATGTGTAACTTACTTTTAATAAAATAAAAATACAAAAAATACAAAATTGGACACGTCTTTAAAAAAAGTAGAATATTAAAAACAATTCTTAACATAACATATTCAAGACGCGCATTCCTAGATAAACCTGAATGCACGAAATGCATCCGCCACAATTTACACTAAAACCTCCGCAGAGTTTTAGAGGTTCAAATGGAACGCCGCAGTTTGCGCTAGTGATGTGAATACTAAATAAACATAGATCTCAGTTAGAAATGCTTTCGGAATGAAACGTATTCATATTATTGTAACGACAGTGTACTGAGGGTCGTCACATTCAAATGTGTTTGTAATATTTTGTTGACTGTTTAATTGCGTATAACTAAAGGAAATGTTTACTTCTACGCATGTTATCCGTGTAGTGACGGAGTAAAAATACAATATGTCACCACCCCATCTCATCCCCTGGGTGTCGTAAAAACCGACTTAGGGACTATCCGTGAATATTATCTTTACGAAATAAAAAGAAGGAAAACTTGAAATTAAATCCTATACCAATCCGTCTGGCTAGCGTGGTATTAGTAGGCTAAGTATCCCTCCGTCTCGGGAGGAGACCCGTCCCTGCAGTGGGACATTAATGGGCTGTTATGATGACAGTCAAATATCCTCGTAGGTTTTATTTAGTTTCGTAAGCCAAAAAATTACTAACCCAAAATATTCTAACTACCTAAACCGAAGTAAAACAATGTTCAACATCGCACTTCCATGCGCTCATATTACAAAAGAAACTCCAAACATTTATATTCCATAAAAATATTTTCATTGTTAAATTAAACAGCTTTATTTTACTTGGTAAGCGTCGCGAGCCTTTAATATTTGACAATATTCAGGCGTTAACATGACGTTCCTTGACAAAGAAAATAATAACAATGTGTTTTATTCTTATTATTTATAAAAACAGGTGGCTTGTAAATTGACGGAGTGTCGAAATTATTTCGTGTATCCTTTATTATGTTTACCATTAATATTTTAGTATAATTATTAATATCATTTAGTAACAGAAAAAAAATAAAGAGCACTCGTAACCGACGCGCATGTATGACTCGCTTAATAAATGTGGACGAAGCCGAATCTGTTTGCCAGGATCGTGACGAGTGGCGTTCTGCCGTCTCTGCCTACCCCGGCCGGGATAAGGCGTGAGTTTATGTATGTATGTAACAGATTGGTAACAAAAAGTCTCATAAGTCACCATCCTTTCTGATGTCAAGGGTACTATAGTCCATTATACAGCTACTAAAGGACTATTTCTCAGTACGATCTTACAAAGAAGCAAAATTTATTGACCAAATTAAAACGACAACTCATCATCATAATAGCCCATTAATCCCACTGCAGGGACGGGCTTCCTCCCGTGACGGAGGGATACTTGGCTTACTAATACCACGCTGGCCAGACGGATTGGTATAGGGTTTAATTTCAAGTTTTACTTTACTTCGTAAAGATAATATTTACGGTTAGTTTCTTGGTCGGTTTTGACACCCATTGGATGAGATGGGGTGGTGACATTTTGTATTCTTACTCCGTCACCACACGGACAACAAAACGACAACTAGCTACTATTGACTAAAACCCCCAGTATTTCGTCTTTCAAGTTGACCAGGGGCTACAGGTAACCAGGAATCTTCCGCAGAGGGCTGAGACGACCTACTAATTCGTCCTGTCACAATATTGTACAAGAAAGACGTACCTATGCATTATATGTAATTTTATGTAATAATACCTTCTACGAAGGAAGACATCTTACATGGTATAATTCATCAAATTTATTACACCACATAATATGAGACTCGTATACCTTGATGGATGACAAGCGTAACCGCTGCCTTTTTATTAGGTGGTGTCATATCATTGTTAATTTGATTTTTAATATGTTTGTTATTTACGAAAAATATGTCGGCTATGAGAATACGCTTTGTTAATGGTCGGGGCATAAAATGTTTCATTCATGTTAATCCTTGAAGGTGCATACAGAAGTAATGATTATTTCGTTTTGTTATGGCTTGTGGAGTTTTAGATTGGTAAGGTGGGAATTTTTTTTCTGAGCGAAATTGTATTTTTTTATATAATGGCAGGCAAACGAGCCAGCACACAGTCACCTGATGGTAAGTGATCACCGCCGCCCATGGACACCCGCAAAACCAGAGGAAGATCACAGATGCGTTGCCGACCGTTAAAAAGGGAGGACGCTCGTTCCTTGAAGCTCCCCAAGTCGTAACGGTCCGGAAATATCGCTGCAGCGAGCTTTTTCCACAAAACAGTTGTTCGCGGTTGGTTATTTGCATTTTTACTGTTCTTAACAGCAATGATGCCGCAGCGGTGATATGCGGCTGTCGTTATATTAATAATAATAATAATAATACTTACAGACAGAACCATTCACTACAATAGACCAGATATTACTCTCCAGGACAAAATAACTAAAACCACTTACCTTATAGATATTGCAGTACCCAACACACATAATATACAAAAAACAATCACAGAAAAAATATCCAAATATGCAGAACTTAAAGACGAAGTTACCAGAATATGGAGACAAGACAAGGTTTACGTTGTCCCAATAGTACTTTCCACTACAGGTATAATTCCTAAACATCTCCACCATAGCATTACATTACTACAGCTAAAAGATTCGGTATACATCACACTACAAAAAGCAGCAATATTAAACACATGCAGGATAGTTAGAAAGTTTATGTCTCTGGAAGAAAACACAGTGACAACATAAAATTTCACACACTACACTCTGCATTTACTTGGTTAATGCCCGTAAATGTAGAAGAAACCAGCCAAAAGCTGAGAAAAACAAAATTTTCAAAAATAATAATAGTTTATTTCAGATAAATTATCCATAGCATTTGAATTACACTCATTATTTATTAAGCACATTCGTTTGTGCCATCAACATCAATGATTTTCCTTGAAGTTCTTTCTGTTCATCGAATTGTTTCAGTTTCCAAAAGTTTTATCGACAATTTTTGCGTGTTTTGTATTTCTTAAAATATTCACCACACGACTAAAGCAGCATCATTAGAATAAAAACTCCTTTTCTAAATCAGGTAAAGAGCATATACTTAGTACAAGCAAGAATGGAACTACTTATATTTGATAGGTATCATCCATCATTTTGCACATCAGCGCACGTGGACACATCCTCAGTCTAAGTATAATGCACGATTAATTAAAGTGTAGCTTCCCAAGATTTAGTAGAGGTATGATAGAAGTTCGTAAGATAAAATATTAACGTTAACTATACATTAAATATTCTAATGCAATTACCTATCTAATCCAAGAGAAAAATAATGTTTTTGTGCTTTATATTTAAGCTAAGCTTCTTCGAGCTGTCTTTTACAAAAATAAAATTATTAAATTAATTACATAATTAGTTATTAGGATTATGTAACTAATTCAAACAACTAAATGCCGTTGTTAAAATATTAATATTTTATTATTTTTGAAAACTTAATCCTTTTTGTACCACAAAGCGTGCTATGAGGACAAAAATGTCTTTGAATATTTCCATCAACAACATAGGCTTCAACATCAAACATTAAAGAATTGTACATAAAATATTTGGAGTATACTAAAAGCAATTAAAAGCGCACGTCGTCGTGCGGAAGCCTCGCTTTAGGTGAAGGCACACAGACATTAATTAAACTGTCAATCAAGCTCCAATACAACAAACAATGGTTGCCCTTGCAACTATATATTAACCTTTAATATTCGACTATATCTCCTTGTGGTGACGGAGTAATAAATGGGATGAGATGGGGTGGTGACATATAGTATTAATACTAAATGTCACCACCCCATCTCATCCCATAGGTGTCGTAAAAACCGACTAAGGGCATATCCGTAAATATTATCTTTACGAAATAAAAAGAAGGAAATCTTGAAATTAAACCCTATACCAATCCGTCTGGCCAGCGTGGTATTAGTAGGCCAAGTATCCCTCCGTCATGGGAGGAGGCCCGTCCCTGCAGTGGGACATTAATGGGCTGTTATAATAATTCGACTATATTAGGTGAAATCGAATATATCAATAAAAAGGATAGGGACAAGCCGCTCTTTAAACGACTGGCCCCCTTCCGACAGCGTAGGCTCTGACTGTACAGTCACTCTGTAAGTAACAAGCGGCTAGCCGCTGGGGTTATTCCCCAATGTTCATAGTTATCCTCAGTTAGATTTATATAACTAGAAATATGAGGAAACCACTAGGATAGGCTTCAAAAGTTCCCACTCCGCGGACAAAATGAAACACGTTTTATAAAATAAGATTTATTAAGTGACATGTAAATTTACAACTAGAGAAATAAATGATTCTGATTCTGATTCGACTATATTACTAAATAGAGAAGGTTTATTATGTCTAAAACTTTATCTTGGCATGCATTGCGATTATTATCAGGTTATAATAAGATCCATCTCTTTACTTCTTCTGTTTTTTTATTGGCTTAAGATGGCAGACGAGTAAGCAGCCCACCTGATGGAAAAGTAGTAACCAGTGCTCATAAATGTCAGCAATACTAGAGCCCAGACAAGCTGCGGCCTATTCTAAAACACGCTGTTAAGTCCCATAGGTCCGTAATAATTATATTAACCCTTTCCGAGTGCAGAGACACAATAGTTAAACAATGCACGTGTACCATATGTAGTACACTGCACTGGGAAAGTGTTAACATATTTTACCGATATAAATAGAATAAGAATAATAGATATATATAATATACACTAAATAAAAAATTATAATACACGTAAGTATACCCGAAAACGTAATGGCTTTATCAGTTTTGACAAAAAATTCTATCATAATTCAAATTCATTAAGATCGGTATTTAATATTTATGCGCGAGCTTGACGTCATTGGTTGACCGTAATCAAAACTATGCTTAGATTAAAAGTGCAATCTATTTAAAACTTTCACTTCAACGCAGTAAATAATAATATCTACTAACACAATACAAATGTCACTATATTAAACCGTAGAGTTTGTATGTGAAAAACTATGAAAAACCTTTAAATAATTTAAAACTAATGTCACTTGTTACTTATGACATTACAAGCTTGTCATATTTCAGAAAAACTGAAAATGTAGAATTTAAATATTGGCTGGTAAGCCACCCAATTGTTGGCACCTTAAGAGTGGACTTCGTGTCAGACTAAAATATAAAATGATAAAATACTTTAATCTTTGCTTATACTTAATCATTATTATGTTATTGAATAGTATTAAATAAATATTATTGGCACTAATGCCAATAAAAAGATTCTGATAAATTTATTGTTGCTATGTTGACACATGAAATAAATAAAATATAATAAAAATATTAAATAAATAATATTTGAACTTGAATAATCATACTGAACTTGAATAATCTATAGTGTTTTCTTTCTTTTTACTCACTTTTAACTCTTAAGTTCCAATAATTGTAAGAATTCTAACGATTAGGTGGTTTACCCTAATTTGTTTTATATTATATAATAACGAAAACTTTAAATTGAAATATGCGCCAATGACGTCATGCAAGAAATGATAGGGATAGACATAGAAGTAAAAAAGAGAGAAATTCATTTGAATAAAACGTTTTACCGTAAATATGCTCTAGTAACAGTCAATAACGTTGACTTTACTATTTGTTTTTATAAATACCTAACGACTATTTGCTAATACAAGAGAACTGATATGTCAAAGTAGCGTCATGATTTAGCTGATGTTTTGTTGTGCGATATTGAACCTAATAGTTTTATGACATGCAACTAACAATAACTCTAGAGGTGATAAGGCCATTTAGTTTTCGACTATACATACATCAATCCCATTTCAGACAAAACTTTTTATACTTCACAAAGCTATAAATACAATAACAACAAAAGAAAATAAATAAATATTCCTCTTACATTCACACAACGCCATCTAGTCCCAAACTAAGAAAGTTTGTACTATGGGTACTAGACAACGGATAAACATACTTAAATATGTACTTTTTTTTCCTGTATCCATAGAAAACACCCAGACCAATGCAAATAATCATGTTCATGCACACAAAGATTTGCATTGAGCGGGAATCGAACCCAAACTAAAAATCCTTCCAATACCTTTTTTAACCGTACACTTTATATTCTCTATTTATAGCCGCTTGTAATATTTTCACCCATGCAGTCTGCATTCAATAGTATAATATTATTATGCACTCGAGCTGATTTATAGTGACAGCTTCAACGCACTCGCTTCGCTGCATCAAAGCGTCGCGGTCTTTCGATATATGAAACTTTTATATAAAATCTATGAATATTACTCGGTTCTTTTTATTTATTCATCTCAGTTCCTTTCTCAGTTATTTTATCCTAGTAGAGCACACAATAAAGTTTTTCTCTGAATGTTGTATTCTAGCAACAAATCTACCGGAAGGATATATAAAAAAACTCGTGGTCTTTCAAAATATAAAATATATGAATATTACACGGTTCTTTTTATTTATATCTCAATTCCTATATTTTCTAAGTATATTATCCTAGTTGATCACCCGATTAACTTTTTCCATTAGTGTTCTACTCGAAGAACAGATCTGCAACGGATGTATGAAAATAATTTTGGCCTAAAGATACTAGACAGACTGACTATTGGCTTCAAATTTTATGACAAGATTTCTAATTGTGTTATCGTAAAGTGCCTTTTTTACATAAACACATAGAATAATACAAATATACATTTATTTTGATATTTTGTCACATTAGTTTATAAGATACAGTTGCGATGTACAGATTCACTTTGACAATCAGCGGTCTGTTGTGGTGCGGTTGTGGTAGTCCGACAATCAAGTTTAAAACTGAATTTGAAACCTTTTGTCACGTTTATCTATACATATAAATAAAATTGGAGTGTCTGTTTGTAACATGAAATATATTTTTAAAATGGTCTTTTTATTGTCTTTTATTTGAGTCCTAAAGTAAATATAAAATATTCATTCCATATAAAGTAAGTTTATATCATTATTATGTGCATAAGTTATAAAAACCTAACCATCTTTTAAGGAATCGGATATTTTCTAATGCAAAATTATTATAACGTTAAAGCTTAATTTACTTACGGAGTGCATTCTTTAGGGATTTATCTAATGATCACCTTTTTACTTGCAAAGTTAAATTCGTGTTGAGATATAAATACTTATTTAAAAAATCCACACCCTTCAAGATACTATTCATTCATTCATTCATCTCATCCAATTGACGTCAAATGCTGGACATAGGCCTCCTTCAAATATTGCCACCTTGTGCGGCCCTGCCCCTCCCTCATCCATCGGCTTCCCGCCGTCCTTACGAGGTCGTCGGTCTACCGTGTTAGGGATCTCCCCACCCTGCGTTATCCGGTACGCGGAAGATACAATAATTCCAAATAAATATAAAACTGAAGAACCTTCAACAGGCCATGTCACACCTCACCAAATATTTTCACCAAAATAAATACCCGAGTCATAAAAAGTAATTGACACTTAAGACGCCCAAGCTATCAATATTGTTATAAGCTCAATATGATGACTATAAACCAACGAAACAGCTACTTGACCTACTTTATCTAATGTAATATGTTGTGGCGAATTTATATCTCGAGTTAACGATGAAGAAGTAATTGATGAAACTTCGCATGATTAAACTTAGCTTACGTAAAAAAAAAAGAAAAAGTGGGTTGAATGTTCTGATATCTCTCATCATAACAGCCCATTAATGTACCAATGCAGGAACGGACCTCCTCCCGTGACGGAGGGATACTTGGCCTACTAATACCACGCTGACCAGACGGATTAGTATAGGTTTTAATTTTAAGTTTTCCTTATTTTAATTCGTAAAGATAATATCTACGGGTAGTCACTTAGTCGGTTTTTACGACACCCATGGGATGAGGTGGGGTGGTGACATATTGTATTCTTACACCGTCACCACACTGATATATATGCTTAAAATTAATCTAAGAAAATAGAATGATTATGAGAGCATAACGAACAAGGCATTGTCTCGGTATAGGTATTTACAGGAACACTTTGGCATACAATGACATAGCTTCGAATTTTCGCATCAGCATCCCTTAAAACCCAGCATTGCGTGTGTACGCAGTTGATTGATAACTCGTTCTCTGTCTGATTGATCGCTAAAAGTTATGATATCAAGTAACAACAACTTTTGACTTAATACCCAAACTAAGAATACACTAGCTCTTGCTTTTATATCCAAAATGCAGTACGACTTTGCATAATAATATATTGGTGTATGATAAAATACATTGTTGTGCTAAAAATTGTATTTTTTTGTCGATTCGATTTGGACAACTATATTCAGTAACTTAAAGGTAATCTATACTAATATTATAAAGAAGTAAAGTTTGTGTGTTTGTGACGTTGTAATTTGTAAGTTGTCGTTGACGGGTAATCTCTGTATCTACTGAACCGATTTTAAAAATTCTTTCTGTGTTGAATAGTCTATTTACTCGTACCGGGGAGTGTCATAGGTTATATTATAGTATCACGCTATATCTAAAAAGAGTGAAACGGTAATGAAATAATGTTAAAAAAAGTGACGCGTTTTTTTTCGCCGCCCAACGAAGTGAGCACGGGGCAGCTAGTCATGGAATAAAGCGATGGTATAAACTAGAAACAAACATTTTAGGTATTTTGTTTTATTTCTATTACCTTATTTTCAAGTTAAACTTTGTAAGGTACTATTTTTTTTTTGTAATAGCCTTTATAAAAGACCTATAATGCTAAAAAATTTCAACAATAAATCACAAAACATGTAATATCTGATCATACATTCAGTTCACAAGCCACTAAATTGTTTTGTTGTTTACGTATACATTTAGAATTCAAGAAACGTACAAGTAAACTCTACAGAACTCAATTCAACGAAGACTGTACATACGCAAATTTGATTATCTAAGTCGTCAGACTCCAATGGATGCCGAAAAAAAAGTTACAATAGCCTACTCAGTTGGTTCAGTAGTAGATTATTGAATTTTACCAGCATAATGTATAAAACGCCAGATGCGACTTTGTTCAAGCCAATGATCGCTTATTTTCTATTTACTATGGTTGTATGCTAGCATATTTATTAAATATACAGACACATTCATTAGTATCTTTGAAGTTTTTGTTGTTTCAAAGTTTTGTAGGATTATTGTGATAATTAATGTTAGAGAACGTTATTGCGCGGAAGTAGTTCTTTCCTGATTGCTAGTAGTATAATATTTTTTGTCGCGCTGAACTTTATGGGTTGGAAATGTATTTGTGGGGGACGAGATGACTATTACTGGTTATTAATGCAATGTATAAATTGGTTTATTGTTAGTTTGTATTGTATTTATAACTAAGAAAGAGGGTTTATTTTTAGGGTGGTTTCGTGTGCATTATGTTTACGATAGTAATTAATTTTTTATTTCTCAGAAAATATCCAGTCTCCAGTCGGCTACGCAGTAGGTCTGGGGGTCTTTACAAATCTGCCAATTAAATAAGAGCCGCTCTACCAATAAGTCAGACTTCAGATTGACTTTTTATTCGCTATCCTGTCACCTACCGTTTTATTGTTGTGAGCACTAAAATCATGAAGAATAAATAATAAAGATAAATAATCCTTACACATTCATACATCGCCATCTAGTCCAAAACTAAGCAATGCTTGTACTTTGGGTACTAGGCAACGGATAAACATACTTATATACTTTTTTTTGTAAATACATACGTATTATACATAGAAAACGCTCAGATCAATGCAAGCAATCATGTTCATGCACACAAAGATTTGCATTGAGCGGGAATCGAACTCGAGACCTCTGCGTAGCAGCCATGTAATAAACCGACTGCGCCACAGAGGTCGTCAAGAAAATAAGTATTTGTAGAGAAGCCTTCATGTGGGAAGAAGCATGGCTTCATCCCAATTTAAGGCTTCACTACAAATAAAATATCCTAACAAATTCATTCCTACTTTATAAATGTCCAATTACTCATCACAAGGTATATTTTGACCCTTTTAAAATAATAAGAGTAAGTACTTTTCTTTTGTCCATTAGCTAAAACTCTCATAGCAGAGATAAAAATGTAGCTACCTATTATAAATTAACAAAGAAAAATATGACGAAAGAATTTTAAGGTACAGCTGAATACACTTATGTAAATTAAATGTTAAATTATACATTTTTTAGGGTACTTCTGGTATATAATAGAGTTTTAATATTTATAACGTACCTACACCTTAAACCAGATTAATTGTATATTTTAAGGATCGGCGTGAGTATTACGTATATGTATATATAAAGTTAACACATGTTTATACAATCCAATTTTGTTGCAGTGTAAGTTAGTGAGGTAGTTTTTCACTATTGTAATGAATAAATATCATAGCATAGCTACTTTTTGATTTAAAATATTACTATCAAAAAAAATTGTAATGTTATTTATCACATTAAAAAGATAACGATCGAATCGAAACGTACACGTCGGATCGTTCAGATGGTACACGTGTCTATCTCTCTTCAAAGGAATAGCATGGCCTGCCCTGCCATAGCGTCTCGCCCGTAGCTCGTAGTAGTGGACTAGCACCGGCCGAGGCGTGCGTCGTCAGTTAATCCCTGTGCTTTTGCCGTCCTGACCGTATATGGGTGAGACATGGTTTATACGGTACACCCAGCTCCCATTTTTACGAAACCTACCTCACACATGACACACCTGCACTTCTGGGCCAAGGGCGTATAGACAGCGCTTTACAAGTTATTTAATTCCTAAGTTAATGACAGTAGTTCGCACGTGAAGTGCCTGAGATCATCGGAAAACTTGAAATTGAGAATGCCATTGCACTCTACTAGTTTTTACGACAAGTCCTTTACAATTTTGGCAATTAGACTGTGGAACTCTTTGCCGAATGAGATAAGGCAGTCTGAAAGTATTTCTATTTTTAAAAACAACATTTATAAATACTATTTAAACCAGCAATAACAGTGTATCGTGTTATATACATTTATTTAGATAAGTATGTATTTGAATTTAATATAGTAACATTTATATATTTATGATGTAATATATATATGTCTATTGGTTTACGTATCTATGAATAATTGTGTGTTTATTTGTTTGTGTTAAAATGTATGTAAGTAATATTTATTTTAATGTATGCCAACTACTGCCATTCACCTACACTCTCTTCATCATGTCCATATATAAGGGTTGTCTGGAAGAAATCGCTTTTAGCGATAAGACCGCCCATGTACCTACCAACAAATTGTAGTTTGTAAAATATGTGTTGTATTCTTTGGTGTACAATAAAGTTTATTTGTATTTGTATTTGTATTTGTTCCCAAAACTCTATCACCAGATTGCAATGTCTGTGGAGTGGTTAAAGACATATACCATGTATTGATGGAGTGTGACCGAAATCCGGGGAAAAGACTAGGTACTCTTATTTGAGGAAGACTATGACGGGGGGGAATGAAACGTTATACTGGCTTCTCCTTGGTCTAGGGAGGCTAGACAAATTGCCAGTTATTAGTTAATTTTTAAGTTTGTATGTATTAGACATAGCATTATGTATATTTATGTTTTTTAATAGGGGTGACATTATCACCAAGTGATAAATCCCCTTTGAATAAATAAAGATACAAAAAAAAGTTAGTGACAATATCCAAATTTTTTTCGTAGAACCAAACACGATCTATAGAAACTATTAACCCTAACAAGTCAAAAGCATACTCGCTACACAAATACAATATAACTCTTAGAACAATTAGAAAATAAGATAAAAGCAAAGATGAACTTGAAACAAAGGTCTTACCTGATCTTACTTAGAACAATAATGTCAACTCGCAAACTATTCTTGTTGTAAGTACTTTAGCGAAACATAGAAGAGAAGTAATCAAGTTACACGTAGTACGTAAAGGATTCAAAGGGTAAAAGGTCGCATCGTCCTTTGAGTCAGTTCTTGAGAGTACGGTTGATTGAAGATAGACCTTTCGTTTTTAGTTCGTTAACCAAGATGTGAAAACGAAATATAGATAAACAGATGTTCTTGTGATATCTGTGTTAGGTTTGAAGTCTTAGTTTTGTAAAGGTTTTAGAATTATAATCTTTGCACTAATTTAAGTTTTTTTTTTCTTTAAAAAGACAACTCCTGCACTAGGGATCATGCCCTGTGTCGCGGCGACTTTTACAAACATCAATAAAATTAATTTGTGGATCTCACAAACTATTGTCCTGCGTGGGGATCGAACCCACAACCTCATGCGCGGCAGCCGCTGGCTCTAACGGCGCGCCACCGAGGTCGTCAAATTTAAGTACCTACTTACTGCTTTGTTCTTAGGTAACATAGGCTACAAATAAATATATTAAACCAACGAAACATTTAAAATTATAAAAATTACTTGTGATTGTGATTTTATAAGAAAGCAATTTAATTTAATCTATTTTAGTATACAATAATGATTATTTTCAATGATTTCTTGCATTCCCTGTAAGTTTAAAAGTAAGTAGAGTAGCCATATTTTCATGTTAAAATATAAAATTATTTTAAAAGAAGATCATTTAATTTAACACTATCAAAACTGTCTGGTGCTATGAGTAATAACAATTCAGCTTTAAATTCACACTCGCAGTTACCTCAGAAAGCAAATACAGAAACTTTACATCAAGTCAAAGTTAGTCAAACTAGTGCCAACAGAATTTTGTATAAACTATTCGTGCACATTATCAAGTATAAAATATTATGGGACAGACAAAGAACTGTTCTTAGAATTTCATTATACCTACGCTTGAAATTCAAGAGTATAAGTCATGAAATATAAGCTTTAAGATGTAACTTTGTAGTTGAAGTATTGTTCTCATAAATATACTTTACTATAACCTAACTTGATGACCTTTGAGCATAGTTTGTGGTCGTTGTAGTCTTCAAGTATTACGCAACGGTCTCTGGATTGTGTTGTCTTTTTTTTGCCGAAAGAAAGATGCAATAGAAAAGATGCTATAATGATGGGTAGTCTACCTAAAAAAGACGTATATTAGGTATGTAATAAAAGTGTTGATAATATGACGACTGGCAGAAGCAGGTGTAAGCTAAAACCCATCTGCCTATAAGACCTAATCTTAGCATTCCATGGATTCTCGATAGGACTAGGACTTACGACCTAGATGTAGGTTTGAGGGGGGCCCCTAACAACGCGTTAGCTGTCACCTTCACTGTTTGCCTCCGTTCCGTCCTCTACCTATCCTGTTCATGCACACAAAGATTGAAATACCATTTTTAAAATGATAACAGAAGTTTAATGAAGACTAAAACTAATTTTTCTGTCTTATTATTTTCTATATATATTCTGCATCATGGTACACTCGGAGCTTTATTTCGGGACCCGCCATCCTGTACCACACCCATGGGAATGGCTTGCGTTATGCCCGTCTTCTCTTCAATCCTGTCTTTTAATAGAGAAACATTGTGGGTTTTTATACTATCATACTTAAGCGCCTGTACTATTTTGCCTGTAATTTGGTATGAAATAAATACTTTATTGTTTTATTAAATTTTGTACAGCCATTTCTAAATTAAACAGTAATATTTTTGACATAAGCTCACGTCAAATTTTCGTTTATTTTATTGTTATGTAACAGTATCTTGACGGGTCCCGGGAATACGATTGAAAGATAGCGAGCTCCCTTACCTACTCTTTGTACTATTGACGTTATGCTTGACACAATCAAATTATTACCATACCTTGAAAAGTATTTTAAAATGTCGTGAAAGATAACAAAAGCTGCGTGGTTGTTTAAGTAAAAAAAAATATTTTTTCTTCACACATTCACACAACGCCATCTAGTTCCAAACTAAGCAGAGCTTGTACTATGGGTACTACACAACGGATTAAAATTTTTAAATACTTTTTTTTTGTAAACTCATACATATTATACATAGAAACTCTCAGCTCCCAACGCAAACAATCATGTTCATGCACACAAAGATTTGCATTGAGCGGGAATCGAACCCGAGACCTCTGCGTAGCAGTTCGGTTATTTAACCACTACGCCACAGGGCTCATCATTTTGTTAATGAAATACCATTTTTAAAATTATAACAATAGTTTAATGAAGACTAAATCTAATTATTCTGTCTTAGGTCGCAATATGGGACACTCGGGGCTTTATTTCGGGACCCACCATCCAGTACCACCACCCATGGGAATGGCTTGCGTTATCTCGTCTTCTCGTCAGTCCTGTCTTTTAATAGAGAAACACCGTGGGTTTTTATACTATCATACTTAAGCGCCTTGACTATGCGTTTCAAATAAGAACGGAAGCGTCAACGACCTCTATCTGTCAAAGTTCGATAAAAAAGTACCTACGGACGCCTTACAAATTTCTTAGGATGACGTCACAATATGGCGCAGGCTCATGCACATTCTAATTTGAAACGAGTAGTACTTATGTTCAAATCCTTGAAAAGAAAAACTCTTTTAATTATTGAGTCTTTTTATTGCCCCTTTTATTTGTGAGTGTTTACCTTTACTTTTTGGTAACCAATAGAATCCGTAAATTATCTTTACGAAATAAATAGAAGAAAAACTTGAAATTAAACCATATACCAATCCGTCTGGCCAGCGTGGTTTTAGTAGGCCAAGTAACCCTCCGTCACGGGAGGAGGCCCGTCCCTGCAGTGGGACATTAATGGGCTGCTATGATGATGATAAAAAATAGAATCAATTAATAAGTTGTCATAAGATAGAAGTTTAACCCTAAAGTAGGACATTAACACGCTATTACAACAAAAAGATATTAAGTAGAATACCGAAACGTTTGTAAGATATTACAATCGCATTTAGAAGTAAATTTTCGGTTTCTAAATTGATGAACCCTAGAAGTTTGGAAGTACTTTAAAGAATAAAGTTGTATTATGAATAATTACAAAAGGGATCTTTATAAATGGTAAAGAAAAAAGTAAGAAAAAATAAAATTTGGTTCCGCACGAAATTACCTACATCAGTCTAACAAACTTTCTTGTAGAACACAAAATGTTTTATTTTTTCATACTCGTTGTACGATTAATATTATTTCTTATTTTTTATAGAAATTTTCACATCTTACATTGACAATTGTGATGCCTAAATAAAAATAGCTTGACATTTGAGTACTTATCAGTTATTATATTAACTTATAAATCCGTACAAATTGGCAGCATTGCGTCGTTAACAAAGGAATGAAACTTGACCTATTAATCATCATAACAGCCTATTAATGTCCCACTGCAGGGACGGGTCTCTTAATACCACGCTGGCCAGACGGATTGGTATAGGGTTTAATTTCAAGTTTTCCTTCTTTTTATTTCGTAAAAATAGTATTCACGGTTAGTCCCTTGGTTGATTTTTACGACACTGTACTGTACTATTCCACTTAAATCAAAAATCAAAAAGAGTCCCCACAATATCATCGTGTCACTACATAAACAATGAAATATAACACAAGAAGCTAATACATAATTTTATTAAGGAAACCCTCTGAATAATATATCACAAGAAGATTTTAGTTGTAACTATTTATCATTTCATACATAGACGTGAATTCCGGCCTTCCAATTTCCATAATCAATAATGAAATTGTTTCTAACATGGAAACCCCGAAAACACAATATAGTATAAAAGGAAATAGTGACACTTACCAAAAGTGATATTCAAAAGAAAATCGCGGCGACACAATGCAGAACGTGGGACCCATTCTTATTGGAAATATTTCTATTCGAACGGAAATAATATCGGACATATGAATAAAATTCTCATATCAATGAGACAAAGATCGTCCTATCTATCACAAAGGACATTTTATCTCTTAAACTAAATCAAACAAATAATTGAAAAAGATTTCCCTTTTTTTCGACCTTGACTTTTATGTTACAGTGAGGTTTTAGTTGTGTATTTTTTTTTGGAATATTTATTTTCTACTTAACAAAAAAATGAGTACTGCTGGGTATAGGACTTCTTCAAGCCTCTCCATCATCCTCTGTCCTGATCTCCCCTCATCAACTTGACTCTATTTTAAAAAATTGGTCCAGCCAGCTTCTAATACTATAACAACCTTAGTTAGATTAGAACCTTAGTTACTATACAATGTAACAATATTTATTTTGGTTTTTTTAAAACATAATTAAAATTTGGTTAACTACATTATATCCAATTTCGTTGTGTAAAGCTAAAAAATTCAGCAGGCCTTAAAATTATAATCTTTTGATCGTTATTGACAGAGCTTATCTCGTACTGTGAAAACATTGTGTGAAGTATTAACCAATTTTATTATTAAAAGTGTAAAGTTTCGTGTTAAAACAAAGTGTCATCACAACATAACAGCCCTTAAAATAGACCTATTTTGATAATATCGTAGTACCTACACATACACTATTACCGTAGTACATAACAATATATTATATAGTTATCCGTGAGGTGACGGAGTAGGAATACAATATGTCACCACCCCAATTCACCCCATGGGTGTCGTAATAACCGATTAAGGGACTATCCGTGAGTATTATCTTTACGAATTAAAAAGAAGGAAAACTTAAAATAAACCCTATACCAATTCGTCTGGTCAGCGTGGTATTAATAGGCCAAGTATCCCTCCGTCCCTGGAGGAGGCCCGTCCCTGCAGTGGGACATTAATGGGCTGTTATGATAATAATAATCTTCATCTTTTCTTTTAAAAATAGACAACTCATAAGTAATAATATACACTTAGCACAGTGACATTGTGTACAAGTATCAAACAAAAAGTTTTAATTCTGTGATGAGCCTTCTGGAGTAAGAGGGATTCTTAAGTATTAAGAATCCCTCTGTACCAGCTTGCCTAGAATGACAGGTTCAGAGTGTTTGCCCAGTTTTCCTTCGTTTGCCTTTGTAAAGATTATAGCCAAAAACTTTCTCTAAGTCTACTTTACACCACCGCACCCATACGTTTACGATACCCATTGATTAATATAATTTGAAATTGTATTATAGCATTTACCTAATAAAACTCCCTCACTACAGAAAAATTAAGAGAGTCTCCACATATCATAAAATGTTTCCTTTTATTTTTTTTGAGTTGTTGAGGTATTTATTGAATTATTATATTTAATCCTTCTTTTTATTATGTATATATATATTAAATATATATTTTTATTTTTATTCTTGTTATTGACTGCTGCTTCGCGTGTTAACGAATAGCTTCCGTAGATGGGCCTAACAGAATACCAGCGCTGTAGTGTCCATAGTGTCTATGACGCTACAGGAATTAGCTGAGTTAGGTCCTATTTTGTGTACATTTGTTTTATATTTAAATTTATTTTATTGTATGTTTTTCGTTTGTGCAACAAAATAAAACAAATTCTTCCTTTCTTTCTTTCACATAGTAAGTATAAGTACACAAAAAAATTATGATTTATAAAATTAATTTCTGAAGTATTAAACTAAACACTAAGCCCCTTAAACTCATAAACGCCTCTTAAATTTAATCACTGTTTGGCGTGATTTTTATTAGCAAAACCAACCTTATACCAAACAAAATTGTAAGAATTTAAGCTAATCAATTGACTAATATTTAAGAGTCGTTTATGAGTAAGAGGGTTTAAAGTCTTTAAGCACACGCTTACCTTTTAGAGTGATACAAAAACTGCTTTTTTACTATTCACGTAAAATGTTTATTCTTAACTGCAAAACTGTTCTCGTTTTTGGGTTGACCTATTTTTGGTAAAACTAGCGAACCATTTTTAATTAAATATTTTTTAAATAAACTGTTAATGAAAAAAAACCTTTGACTTTAAACATTATAAAATAAATTGATGATCAAATAATAGGTTCTAAAACTATTTCAAAGTAAAATAGATAAGTAAAGAAAAAGCTTTTACAACAACTTAGTAGTAAACTTAATAATAACTTACCAAACTACCAATTAACCTTATTTATTATGTTCTTTTGTTTTGGGTCACCTTTAAGTTCAATTATTCTGTGTCTCGAAAAGATGGTCAACATTGAAATACTTGGAAAATAGTCACTGGTTCACATATATTGCTTCTCTTTACAGCTATTTCATAACACGGAGACTCTCCGTGTGGTGACGGAGTAAGAATACAATATGTCACCACCCTATCTCGTCCCATGTGTGTCGTAAAAACCGACTAAGAGATTATCCGTGAATATTATCTTTACGAAATAAAAAGAAGGAAAACTTGAAATTAAAACCTATACCAATCCATCAGGCCATCGTGTAATTGTAGGCCAAGTATCCCTCCGTCACGGGAGAAGGCCCGTCCCTGCAGTGGGACATTAATGGGCTGTTATGATGATTCATATCATACCAATCTATTAAAGTCCCTGAGATATTGGGCTCAATCACTCGAGCGAAATTTGTCTTTATGAAATAAAAATTATTAAAAATCTAAAAGTAAGATAAGTAGGTATTATACAAAATACCTCAACTTTTGAAAGAAATTTAAATTGAGAATTGAAGAGTGAATTAACAGTTTCAAAATTAATGAACCCTTGAAGGTCGGAAGTCTCTTTTAAGAATGAAGTAACAGTGTAAATGAGTTATGAACAATTAGAAAATGTTAAGTAAAAAAGTTATGTATGATAAAATTTTGATTCGGTACAAATTATTCGTCTATTCCCAGTTTCCCCCGAATACTTTCCCCCGATTGGGGGAAATTTGAAATTTTTTCGCATCTTTCTCCGAATTCATAATCGAGGAAACTGGGAATTTTGTTGCATCTTCCCCCGACTTCATGATAAAGTTTGTAAAAAATACTGCTTTTTTTTATTTTTATAGTGTAGCCATTCTACTTAATAAAAAGTAATTTTCGTTCAGATAAACAGACTAGTTCTACGAACATAAAAGGTAGGTAGTTACTTAATGCCTCAAGCAAATAGAAACATAGACAATTAAGTTGGCTTATAATTAACATTTAGTTATTTTATACATAGTTTACTGTGTAGAATAAACAATTTACATAATTATAATTAAAATAAAAACAGTGTTTAAAGTACTTAGTTAACAATTACATTAATGTTTTAATAATGTCTTAAAAAACGTCAGCAAAATTTTAATTACAACATTGTAATTACTTTATGATGATAAACTTAACGCAGCTGACGAAAACAAAATTAAATTTTAGTTATATATTGTTAGTCGTAAGAACCTTTGTATACTTCGTTCAAAATCTACTATAAAAAAAGGAACTTGAAAAAATATTCACCAATATATCGAAGAGTTTCGAAGACTTTCGTTAGAAAATTGCTCGCTCTATTTACTCGATGCCAGTAACTAAATAATCCGTACATCCTCCCTAGATGTAATCCTGACATGCAATCTCCGGCGCCATCAATCAGGGATAAGAGGGGCCGAGGACAGAGAGGGGAGGGGGGGAAGAAGCAGATCAGAGACACGGCTAGGATTATTTGAACATAATTATTCCCAAAACGTTCCCCAATCGAATACATCGCCTAAAGTAATCCTCTTGTAGAATTAAATCCATACTTTGTCGGTCCCTCAGTCACGAACTACGGTGGTTGGTTAACAACCAATAACCACAGGGACGACAGTTTTCGACCGCAATTAAACGTGTTATACAAACATTAATTTAAAATACATTGAATAAAACAAATACAAATAATTATATAATTACTTGTATTCGTTGTTAATTTATTCACGATATTGGTTGATGGTAATTTGAAAGTTAACTAGCATAGAAGCTGTAAAAATGCGCTACCTACGTAGTTGTGATGTAACTTTGATTGATAAACAGTAAGATAAGATATCGTTGCGAATAAGCTACTTTTATTTGCTAGCATTGTCGAAAAACTTGAGTCAAATTAGCTGCCCATATTTACGACATCCTTGACGGGTAGAGATTTCGAAACTAATAAATAATATTCTCACACATTCACACAACCCCATCTAGTCCCAAACTAAGCAAAGCTTGTACTGGGTATTAGACAACGCATAAACATACTTAAGTAAATACTTTTTTTTTGTTAATACATACATTATTATACATAGAAAACACCAAGACCAATGCAAACAATCACACAAAGATTTCGAGGCATCTGCGTAGCAGTCCTCTTATATAAGCATCTATAAAATGAGCGCGTGATGAGCTAGATAGGATAGAGAAACTAACTACATTGGCGATGGACGGAAGACCAAGATGTGAATGGCAAGAGAAGGGAATACCAATGGTATGACGGAGCCTAACACTAACTAAATGACGTGAAGGGGCGACTAAACTCTTTACCTACAATCCTATTCATCATAATATCAGTCAATTGGCGTCCACTGCTGGACATTAGGGTGGATCGTCGATGTATGAAGAAAAAAAAATGTTACCAAATCGATTATGAATAGCCGCAAAAAGTTGTATCTACTTAAACTATAAGTAAATATATAAATTTTTTACCATTTAGACATATTTTTTAGCCCTCTACCTTAGTTTAAAGTTACTGTAATGTGACTAAATTTATCGTATTATTGAATATTGTACAAACTGTAAATTAAAGCTATTCTTGAATGTTTTTAGCAGAAACTTAATAGAAAGATACTCGTTCTTGAAGTTAGAATCAATATTTAGAAAAAAAATAAATAAATAAGGTATAAAATTTAAAAAACAAAAGTGGTAAAAAATTTAAAAATCGTAAAAATCTTCAGTTTTGCTATGTACTGGAAAGTCTTTATTGCTCTCATAATTTAGTGAGATTTAACTAAAGAACGTATGAATTCACCTCTGGCCCTCTCACCAGCTACAGAAATTAATACTTCTGTGACCATTTTCAGTCATCGTTCTACCGCTTGTGTGTGACAAGTAATAATTTGGCAAATTAATGGTTACTTGATAGTCTTACGTAATTATGTCTTCTAATTCCTCGTCACTAATGTTATCTAACATCAGGGGACATGTAACCTGTTACTCACTCCATATAATTATATCCGTATTATTCGTATCCGTATATTACCCTCAAAGTTTAACTTTGGAACATTAAAGACTTTTATGCCAGATTTTGAACATTGTCTTGCTGCAATTATTTGCCTTAATCGAATTCCATTATGTGTGGTCTATTATTAAACAGCATTGCCAATAACAAATTCTCAAGATAAGCTGAAAATGCATTGCAGGACAGTTGCAGTTGTTAAAATCGATGCATTTGCAGCTACAAACATCAAATAATTCCGTAAGACATTTTTGTTTCCATTCTTGCAACTTAATCGTAAAGTTTTCAATTTCTTTACATTTTTAGATATCATAAAAAATGTGAATACGTGTCAGAATGAATTTTTAATATTTGTTTCGCCCAAGAATTGGTAATGAAGCTGTTTTCCTTACTTGAATTAGATCCGTCAGAACTGCATCAAATAATTTAGAGATAGAGAAGGGTGTTTGTCCATTTTTTCGTTATTTTCTCATTTATCGTTAAAACAAATCATTAAATTATAATTAAAAATATCATTTATATTTAATGATATGTTTTAGCGTGCTGGCAATAGTTGAAAGCACTTATTTATTAATTAAACAAGATGACCTAAAAATAGGACAATTTGCTTTTTTCTCGCAATCCTTCTTGTCATTTTGTCACTATAATTTAAAAGTTAAGCTAATAAACAAACAAATTTATAACAATCTATGAAACCCAATTAAAGATAAGCGAATTTTATTAAAATATGGCAAAGAAATTAAAATATTATACCAAATGTCAACTACCCCATTTACAAGCAATATTTGCTATTTTTTGTTAATTTTCATTAAAGTTAACAGAGAATTATCACAATAAAGTTGTGTGTTATGCCTGAATTAATAATTTACAATGAAATTGCTATTATGTAAGAATATTGTTTTCTGTATTTAACATAAAAATAAAGACTTGTCTCTAAGTATAAGTGAATGTAGTAGGAACTTGGAAAATACGAGTTTTTCAAAACTTAAAGCTTAGGTAGAGGGCTAAAAATCACTTCCTAGATTTTTTTACTTATTTTTTTTATTCAAATTAAAGACTAATGCAACCTTTTAGAGCTATTCAAAGTAGAAAAATAGAAATAAAAAATGACGATCCACCCTACTGGACATAGGTCTCCTGGAAGTTTTACCTACCATAATTTAAAAAAATATAAACTATTTATATTTACTACTATTTTAATGAAACGTCAATATTAATTTTTGTTTAAAGAAAAGGGACATAAAACAAGAAACAACATAGTAAAGTTAGAGCCAATTATTTCAATATATTTTCTATCTCATATTAAATAGCAATATTCTGGTTTTACGAGCAACATATTTTTCAATGTTCGATGTAAATATTTTCTCGTTCGCTTCTACTCTTATGAGAAATATATAATACACACATACTATACAATCAGTAATATTCATAAAAGGTTTAAAATGTTATCTGGAATGCAAGGGTGAAAAATTCGTACTTCAAATAAATTCTTGTCACTCGTAAAATTCTTTGCATAAATTAGATTCAACGGAATTCCCCGCAACAAAGACGACAGACGGTTGTTTCAATAAAGAGAACGATTGGACCGCTTTTGATGGAAAGGCAGAGCGCTGATCGTGCCAGCCTTTGGTTTCTCCTTTTTTATTTTTTGCATCAAAGGATAAAAATTGTAAGTAACGTTCGTAGACCACAAATCGCATTGGTCTGGTCTCGTTTATAAATTGAAAATAAGCTTGAGATAGCATTTTGGTTTTGTGTTTAGCTTTATTTGCATTCTTTGTAGGACTTACATTTTATATTTGGGATAGTGATTGCTACTCAGAAATTTCGGGTTCGATCCCTGCTCAATGGATAGTTTTATGTGCATCTACGTTAATGTTTACGTTAGTCTGGGTAAGTTTTCGGCTACAGCTCTGCTTATTTTGGGACTAAATGACGTAGAGTAAATCTATAAACAAATGGTCAAAGTTTTATTAAACTATCGAAAAAGTTATTATAACTAGTGTACCTTAATCCATTTACCAGATTTATGATAAAACAGAGCACATCAATCTTAATTGTCTGTGAATCTTTTAACGCTTAAGTTTTCTTTTTCCATTAAAAACTCAACGATCAGTCAATTACGTCATACTTTTTTGACATTTTGTCGATCGTAAAAAAGTAAGGTAAGAATCTTTTTGATAAGCGATGAACCATGTTCAGTTAATTTTTTGAAAACTTTTTTATTTTAGTTTGTTGTAAGGGTTGAAATATTATTGTAAACCTTGTGACGACAGAGGGACACAAAAGCCTTTTATATGTTACTGATAACCGTTAAGTTTATTAATGGGCCAAGTATAGGCCTGTCATTGCAGTGTGATTTTTGCGGTGGTGGTATGGGGCGTAATGAAGCTCAAAACTCGTAACATTGGTTTGGTTTGCGAGATAAATATTTTAAAACTCTATTTTAAGGTTTATCTTACGATACAAATTTGATTAAGACAGATTTATGTTATTACAAATGTTATGGGTAGGAAGGCAGTCATTGTATGCCCACTGCAGTCAAAATAATCTACTTCGTTAAAACTATAACTTAATATCTGTTATCATTTAAGATACGGCTATGTGATCTCCAAAATCAGAGCCAGTTTAATTGTCAGAATAATATTCCTAAAATTAATTTCAATGTTACATAACATTTCGTTGCTCCAAATCAAACGAATAATACACATTTTCCATCAGACGTAACACATTCGACAGCCATGATTCAAGCCAAAACTCAGTATAGAATGAACATGCCACTCTGTAATCTGTCCCAGCAAACCGTGCGCTGCATAAATTAGTTGTAGTTAAAAGCTCCCTTCTAATGGGAAGGCCAAATGAATGGGCAACGTTGGTCGACGCAAGCGCTTTTCCCAATTTCGGGGCAATCGTAGGGGCATAATAGTAGATAGAACAAACTGGTTGTGTCGACCACAGGCATTTAAAGTTGTACTTCGCTTTGATGGATTCGCTATAATCGACGTTCTGTACAGAATAGAAATCATTTTGTTGAGATGGATTTAGTTTTAGGCTTGCTTTTTGGGAAATAATCTTGATTTTTGAGAAATAATGATACGCGTAAAAGTTTTGTCTTTGTTTCTGCAGCGTTACAGCACATAGAATTTAGTTTTGCCTTTAAGAAATGATTGCCCTAATTGTAATGTAAGTATCGATGTTGGTAAATTTATTTTTGCCTGAATACATTTAAAAACGTAATCTTTCATTGTTTGGAATAAGGTCACTGTTTAGTTACCACACAATTATTTACTTGAAAGTTTGTACAGATGAAGTACATGGGGATCAGTACTCAGTCTCTACCTATCCCCATTAAAAGAAGGCGTGAGATTATGTATTTATATAATTTATTGACTTTTTTCATCCCGTCCCATAAAAAAACGCCGTAGAAAAAAAGTTTTACGCACGTGTGCATAACGACACCGTCCCTCGGGTGGCACCATTAAAAAGGTGGCTTAAACAATTATTACGTAAATGAAAATAAATCTGACACCTTGTTGTTGTGATTACGTTTTCTTTTTTTTTAAAACACAGCGTCGAAAACAAAAGATAATCTGTGCTAAAATGTTTCATAGGGAGCGATGTGATTTTTTTACAAAAATGTAGATAACATAATTTAACGAACCGAATTCCAAATAATCACATAATTTGATAATTGAATACAAATAATGTAATGCTTGAGTTCTGTGGCGTATTGGAAGAGGCCTAAGTCCAGCAGTGGACTGCAAAGGCTAGTTGATTGATTGATTGATTAAATGTAAGGCTTCGGGTATTGAAACTGATTATAAAACGCAATTTCGTTTGCATAGATTATTTACACACAAATTCTATATTTTTTGTGATAAATAATCAATAATACCTAAACAAATTGATGAAATTAAAACCATCTAGAAAATATTTCAAATATTTTTTTGATCAAGAAAATGTTAAACAATAAACAGGAAACAAAAACTAAAAAGTGGTACAAAAATCAGTTAAAATAGTTACACTGTTACACCAAAAATAAAGATAATAGCACAGTTTATGCAGAAAGAAAACACGTAACATTTATAACTCTCCAGCCAACATTAAAGTGTTATAATAACACCAAAGAAAACATACGACATGATATTCATATGAAATCTCCGTGACTGTCGTTTTCTTTACACCTTATATTCTGCTCGCTTTTAAACGTGTCTTCTTTATGCGGTACGCATACTTTATTCTACCGAGACAGGTAAATCTTTGTGTAATTCCTTTATTGTGTTTTCGTAAATTGTCTGCTTTCATGTGTTTTTAATAAGCATTTAGAAGGAATTTATTGTTGTGCTTTTTATTAGACGTAATATGGTTATGAAATAAAGGTATTTTCTTTGATTTGTCATGTATATAAAGTACAAGTTTTTTCTGTATTTATCTATATTTGGGGTGTTTTAGGATTCTTACAAAACCCTGTTAATAGCTACTATATTTTGTAAGACATATTCCAAAGAATTTGATTACTTTGATAAAATTTCTATAGGAATAGTTTAAAAAGCCCTTATAACATTTTTTTTATTTAGACAATTAATAACTATATTCTACAATACGAAATATAAAAAAAAAACATCCAAATTTATTACCTATTCTTGTTTTGAATTTTATTAAAAACTTTTTTAAATATATAAAGCATACAATAAATAAAAAAAAACATACACACCTACAAACCACAGAAAACTTCTAAAAAAACTTAACACAACGCAACAGAAAATTCTCCATAGAAATTCGAAACGAAAACTTTCATAACTCAAGGTACGTATGTACTTGGCAATGTAAGTACGTGATTCGCTGCGAATACAACAACGATAATGGCATTATTTAAATGTAATTTAGACATCCCAAGAGCCTACGTACCCTTCCAAAAAACCCGACACGATACTATAAATGCAATGCATTACTTCATTTGCATGCTACAACTCCCACAGTCGCCGACAAAAGCAGAACTATGGCACGGTCCTACTATTATTCATCCATTTGTCTTTTATTTTCTTCCCAAAATGTGTCATGTATACGGAATTTAAAATGAAATTAGTTTTCGTGTAAATGTTTTTGTAGTTTGGTTGTGTTTGGTAAGCAGTGGTTTCGTTTGTGGACTGTTTTTTAGTTTGTTTTCTTATTGGTAATGTATCCTTGCAGGTATAAACCTATTAAATTGTTACTTTGCCTAAGTCGTGCAAGAAGTTAACAGATAAATATTAGTCAATCCTAATATTCCAAATGCAGAAATTTATTACTGTGTGAGTATTTTTTGTTACTTTTTCATGACTAAACCGCTGGACAAATAATGCAAAAAGTTTAGTATGAATTTAAGTGGAACTTTAGATTTACGCATAGGCTAGTATTAATAATAAGTATTACAACATGTATCTATAATCATCATAACAGCCCATTAATGTCCCACTGTAGGGATGGGCCTCCTCTCGTGACGGAGAGATACTTGGCCTATTAATACCACGCTGCCCAGACGGAGTGGTCCGAACCGTCAGCCCCTCCCTCTAAGTCTTTTGTTAACTGGGATAAGGTCACTAGGTCTCTCGCCTCTGCGATTGACGAGCCCGACTCTCCTCTTGCTTTCTCTCCTGACTTGCTGAATAGCGGGGAGAAGATCGACGAAGCAGTAAATTAATTCACACGCTTAGTCACCAAGTCTGTGGAGGATAATACGAAGGTGGTCAACCTGCCTAGGCGGGCACAGCTGCCGGCGGATACCCGGAACACGATAAAGGCTAAGAACGCAGCGCTTAGAAGGGCGTGCGTTACCCCACTCCCTCTAACCGAGCCGACGCGAACTATCTGCAGAGGCTGGTTAGATCCAAACTCTCAGACCTGAGGAACGCTAAATGGGGCAATCTCATGCAAGAAATATCTCCGTCGCACTAAGCGTTTTACAAAGTGGCGAACGGGGCGGACTCGTGGTCACACCAGGTTGTCCCACCAGTGTGACTATCAGGAATTTTTTTCTTGTTAGTCACACCGCTACTAATACAACACCTTGTATTAGGTATGAATTAGTGCGGATGATTAACACCTCTTATTTATCGATATTTCATGATGACATTTTATGCAGAAATAGATTGTTTAGCCTAGTGTTAGTTCTTCTGTTTGTTCCTATCTTCTATCACTGGCGCAACCTATGAAGTTTATGATAAACACACCAAATCAGGTTTGGTGTGTTCTTCATAAACTAACAACTAACACGTTCCCCTAGTTCGTGGACGTAACTTTTAATTTTTCTTTTTTCTCTTCTTTAGGTCGTGGAGAGAATCCATGCTCCACGGCAAAATGATATATTGCTGAAGATGATTTTGTTTTAGGGTGTCAATTAAAACTATTAAACCATGAAATATCAATAGGCCATTTCCTTGAAATGCTGAAATAATTTTGTACTTTAATGTAATATAAGAAGTTAATTCAAATATTTTTTTTGTAGATATTACGATAACGAATTTTAATTTACATATTTATCAATAAAACAGCACTAGTTGGTAATGACAAGTAGTGACGATACAAGGTGTTGTATAAGTAGCGGTGTGACTAACAAGAAAAAAATTCCTGATAGTCACACTGGTGTGACAACCTGGTGTGACCACGAGTCCGGCCCCGTGGCGAAAGCCCTTCGTAGTGACGTAGTGCAAACAATCCCCCCTTTATCTCGTCCAGATGCCACTATAGCCTTTGAAGACGAGGAAAAAGCCGAATGTTTCGCTGACAGCATCTCTGATCAGTGCTACCCCTCTAAACAACCATGCGACCCAGTGCATCTCCGGTCAGTAGAGAAAAAACTCCGTAACAGGAACTCTCTCCCTCTCACGGCCCCTCCCATAACGGTTACGACGGACGAACTTGTTTCGCACGTCAAGAAGCTACAGGTTAGAAAGGCCGCGGGTGCCGATGGCATTTCTAACAAGACGCTCAAGCACTTTCCCATCCAAGTGCTAACCGTTCTCACAGTCATCTTCAACGCTTGTTACGATCTATGTCACTTTCCCACTGCGTGGAAAGAGGCTATCGTAATAGGCATACCAAAGCCTGGTAAACCCCTCAACGTCCCTAGTAGCCACAGACCAATTAGCCTACTCAAGGCAATGGGCAAGCTATTCGAGCGAACGATGCAATCTCGTTTGAGAGATCATCTGTTCGACAGCGGTATAGCTATCCCCCATCAATTCGGCTTCCGACCCGCCCACTCATGTACTCAACAGGTACACCGTATAGTGGAATACGCACTAGACGGATTCTACCCCAAAAGAAGGAAGACAGTGGCAGTCTTTTTTGATGTCGCCAAGGCCTTTGACAAGGTCTGGCACGACGGGCTGGTATACAAGTTATACTTGTTAGGCCTGCCCGATCGGATGGTTCGTTTAATTACCTCCTTCCTTAGCGGTAGGACCTTTCGTTTCAGGCACGAAGGTACCCTATCGACATCTCGGTCTATCACGGCCGGCGTACCTCAGGGCTCCCCCCTGTCCCCCCTCTTATACATATCGACGCAAGAAAGCGATTTTGTCGTATCTCGAAAAATTGCGAAATTGAGTTTTATACACCATTCGATTCAGAAAAAAATACCACATCGAATGATCTCAGTTTCATTTTTCTACGACTATTTTTTATTTAGATACGACATTGAGATTTACCTCAATTTTTCTGAATCAAAACGAAAATAATGTTGTAACTAACCCAAAATTCGCGTTTTATTATGTTAGGATACATACAACATAATTGCTGCGTATACTTCACAGATTACGACATATACCTCGGCCGAAATGCATTACTTGCAAGGAGTTACACCCTTCACAGCGCACTACAATATAAATTTTATTTAGTTACAGCAAAATTGCCGCTCGGGATTTACATGCCAACTTGAGATATTACCAAGTGCTCATTCAGCAATTTACGTTATTTCTACAATTACAGCACTTTACAGTGTATTTTTCTATTAAAAAAATGTACTTAACCCATTTTAAAGGAATTAATATTTTGGCTACTAGAATATACGTGGCATTCGTTTCCCTGTCCCCCGCGACCATTCGCAGATGCAGCGCGTACGGCTTATTTGTCATTCGGCGCTCGACCGCCCAAGTGTGAATGCGATTACGTAGTGGAAAGACGACTCCTTATGTTCGTGTTTAATGTGATATTTGAACATCATAACAGCCCATTAATACACCACTGCAGGGACGGGCGTCCTACCGTGACGGAGGGATACTTGGCCTACTAATACCACGCTGGCCAGACGGATTGGTATAGGGTTTAAATTCAAATTTTCCTTCTTTTTATTTCGCTAGGATAATATTCAGAAATAGTCCCTTAGTCGGTTTTTACGACACCCATGGAATGAGATGGGGTGATGACATATTGTATTCTTACTCCGTCACCGTCACACGGAGAGAGAAGGCATACGCTAAAGAATTTAAAACCAAAATATGATAAAAAAGTTAAAGATATTCTGGAAGAAACAGACGATGAAGATAAACAGTAATTCAGATCATCTGTTTCTTCTAATTTACGACCATTTCTTAGAATTGCCCTAATTTTTAGTATGATTTGTCACGTTCCATTTACTTTAGCTAAAGTGGTTTTAAGAAGTATTAATCCAATGAAGCTTTTTTTTATTGTTTGTTTTTATTTTGTTTTGCGTATAGGCCTGAAACTCTGTTTTTACATTTTTAATTACAATAAATAAATTCGTTGCTTAACATACCGCATTTTGTTTGTGTTCCGCAAATTAAGTAATACTACTTACAACAAAAAACAAAACCATGATAAATAAATATATTCATATAAAACAAACTAACATTTATCATTTAAAACTTTTAAATAGATACAGCAAGTTTGATAACAGTCAATTAGAAGAAGTTACTGATGGTCTAAACATTTGCTTTTAAGATACAGCATAATCAAAGTTTATATTTTAATAATCAAATGATGTATCTAGTATTAAATCCAAATACAATAATCTTAGAATGACCGGTTAAATTGCAAATGGAAGGTTTTATTTTAAAATTTCATCATTGAAAATATGATAGTTTTAAGTCTACTAGTTTTCATATTATGAATTTTCTAAATAGTTTTTTAGCTCTGGTGCAAAATTGCATTTTTCGAGATACAACAAGATCGCTTTCTTGCGTCGATATCATACACAAATGATATACCAGTACCTTCGCTCAGAAGCGGGGTACAGATGTCGTTATTCGCAGACGACACCGTCTTGTATTGTAATAGTGTTACTATTGCAGCGGCCATGCGTAAGCTTCAACCATCTATCAACAGATTGGGCGCGTGGTTTCGCAAGTGGCGCATAGATGTGAATGCAGACAAGAGCGCTGTGGTTCGCTTCGATGTAAAGCGGCGGAATCCACTATTACGTAGGCCCGACAACCCCCCGCGACTGCTAGGTTCACGTATACCCTGGCGGCGCGAAGTCAAGTATGTTGGAGTCACACTGGACGAAACCCTCTCGTTCAGGCCGCACATACGGCGAGTGACCAGGAACGCACGCTTCTATCTCGGCCGGCTACACCACATGGTTGGCAGGCATAGTAGAATGTCACTACGAAACAAGCGAACTATCTTCAAGGTTTGCATACGCCCAGTACTCACATACGCATCACCAGTATTCGCACACGCGAGCCCAATCCTTATGGAGAAGCTCCAGACAGTACAAAACATATTCATACGCCGGGCGGCCGATGCACCGTGGTATGTTCGCAACGCGGACCTGCACCGGGACATCGAAATGCCCACTATACAGACATTCATAAAACAGGCCTCTGATAGATTCTTCAAATCTGCAGAGGAGCACACAAATCACCTCATAAGGGAGGCGGTGGCCTACACCCCCGTTCTCCCTAACCCCACTACTCCTCATGTCATACGAAGGCCTCGTAATGTCCTACTGGACTCACCGGACACCCTGTCCTCTGATCTGGAAAGGCTTGTCAAAGCTCAGATCCCTTAGGTCCCCTAAGCTCTCTGTTAGTTTATAACATGACCTGAACGCAGTGCGCGCTCTAAACATGATTCTCTAAGTAGGGTTCTATTAGGGAAAATCAAGTGGGCGTCCCTTCAATGGGGCGACGCATATCTAAGAAACGCTTCCTCGGACCCCAGTCTGGGGGGGACGTTCCGATTCGCTTAGTAGCCCATAGGGCAACCGAGTAGTAGGTCTGGTGGTTTTTAGCCGGTAAAAGTCCGTGCATAACCCGCTAGGGACATAGGGCCTCCCTCGGGTACTCATGAGAGTTTTCCACCCCCTCCCAAGTATAGACCGGAGGTAGTCTGGGCATGTTCAGACCAGGCGACGTCATTCGTGGCGTTCAAAAAAAAAAAAAAGAAGACGGTGTGGTACATATAGGGTTTAATTTAAAGTTTTCCTTTTTTATATGTAAAGGTAATAATATTCACAGATAGTGCCTCAGTCGGTTTCTACGACACCCATTGGATGAGATGGGGTGGTGACATATTCTATTCTTACTCCGTCACCACACGGATAATCTATGTATCTACAATATCCAACACGAAAAGAAATTTGGACCGCACGGTTTATAATAAATAAATAAACATGAAAAGAAATCTGGACCGCATGGTTTAGATATTACGCTTTTATTCCTTCAGCAAACTATAACCCTAACTTTATAAAAGATAATATGGTTGTTATTTTAATTATATCATGGTGTATGTCTGTACAAACAACATTTAGCTAGAACTGTTTATATTAAATGAAAATGTTGTTTGATAGTGGCCATTTTATGCTTATTCGTACAAAACAGTTTTAAAGCAAATATAAATGTTTATTAATCCAGCAATATCAATAATACTAAACACTGGTTCCTAGAAAGGCTCGGAAATTGATACAGGAAAACTTTATAAGCTTATCATACTGTTTATTTAGGTATTTGTTACATAAAAACTAAATTGTTATTGTATAAGTACTAATTGTTAAAAAATGCCTCGTGGTAAAACAGTGATGTATGCGGATGCTGTGCACAAGGTCGGGGGTTTAAATTCCAAGCAAGACAATTCATTGCGTAATACACAAATTATTGTCCTGAGTCTGAATGTTTTTTGAGACCGTTTAATTATGTTCTAGTGTAGGAGTATTGCAGTTTATGAATAGAAAAGAGAAAGAGTTTATAATAATACGTGTCGTCGATGTTTACGGCGTTTGACTGAAAACCTGTTGAAGTTTGCAGGATAAGAGAAACTTGGCTTGCATGTTCTGAAAATTGTAATATAGAGTATTTTGTCACATTTAGCTTATCTAGAATAGAATATACTCTAGAATATAATAAACTCCGTTGTAGTTCCCTAATAAGTTTAAAAATATTAAACTAATTAAGCTGCGACTCCGTGTAGCTTAGTAAAAAGTTTGAGCTAAAAAGTTTTGTAGTTAAACGTCAGTAAAAAGTTTTTTTTTATTGCACAGTGTTTTTATTGCAAAAGGTATACATTCTGTGCGCTGTATATCTATTCAACCTGGGTCCATGACTTTTGACGTTAAAGACTACTGGAAAACTTAATTCTTACGTGGTTCGCTTTTGACACATCAGGTTTGTTGGAGATATTTTAACTCAGCACTTAAAAAAGAGGTTTTTTGACATGGCAATAATTCTTTCGCTGCACTGTTAAAAATAGTATACAAAAGTACTTAATTACTGTCAAAAATATTTATTTTGCGAGATCAAGTAAAAACAGGAAAATCTGAAGCTAACAGCTAGTCTAAAATAAATCAAACAAAATATTCTTAATACACAAATATTTGGCACAATACCTAAGAATGTGCAAACAGTGGTTGTAATAAAACGCAAAGAAAGTAATTTCTCGCCACTTTTACGACTTCCGTGAAAAGGAAAGTTGCTGACATAGGACGTTTTTATTTCAGAAATCAGTATGGTAACCGTGTATATGTTGCAGTAATATAGATAAACCCGTAATACGGTTAACTGCCTAAGTGGCGTGACGGTAGTAGTAGAAACGGTTGCGATTCCTACGGAGGAAAATTATTTAGTGATTTTCAAATTATTGTTCTGAATCTCAGATATTCTTTGTGTTTAATTGCGAACTATAAAAGTCCTCGTGACACAGGGAATAATCCCTAGTACGAGAGTTGTTTTCAAAACATAACATCTCTTGTTATATCGTTTACCGTAACATTGGTAAATGACTAATTCTAGTATTCTGGTTTTGTTAAAAAAAATATAAAACCAAGATAATGTTTATTTTGATTCTATAGCTGATTATTATTATACCGATAACGGTATAATAATAATCAGCTATAGAATCACTATCATAGACACCTATAAAGGTGTCTAGTAAGATAATAAATCGTTGTCTTATAAGTTACGGTATACAAGTATGTCCCTTTTTTTTTCGTGGTGGAAATGCTTTATGCATACATATCCTCGCCTGGGGGTATCAGCGAGGTGGTTAAGTATGTCAGACTCCCATAGACCGGTCTACTGACTACGGAAAACAACATCCGAGAAATACAAGTATGTCCCTAGGGATATAACTATATAACGGCTTTACCTATCTAACTGCGACATACACATACTATGAACAAAAAAAAAATGTACAAAGTACACAATTTATTTTGCCACCTACGGTGTTTACTGCGTCCCTAAGCGGCAAAGGGAAGGAAATATTATTTTATTATACCTGCTTTTCTCTTGTGTCTTCTTTATTATTTAAAAGGTAAGGTTTTGTAAACAGAGTTGAAACAACAAAGGTTTATGTTGAATGAGCTATTAGATTATTTTGATCATGTTTATGCATTTCTTTTTACAGAAAAACATAACTCCCGCTTTAGGTCAAACATAGGCTACAACATAGCTCTCTCCATTGCGCTCTGAGTGACAATGAGCCTTCTGAGTAGGTCCATAGGTCAGGCTAAAGTAAACTAATTTTTATGGTAATGTTATTTCGCCTAAAGCCTTCCTCGATAAATAAATGGTCTATCCGACCTTAAAATAAAATTCAAATCAAAAAGGTAGTTTCTTGGGAACCTCTTTCCGGACTACAATCGGGAAGCTCTTCCCGGACTACAATCGGGAGACTCTTCCCGGTATATCCTAGGAAACCTCTTCCCGGTATTCCCTCGGGAACCTCTTCCCGGTATTCCCTCGGGAACCTCTTCCAGGCATTCCCCCGGGAACCCCGGCCAGTTGTTCCCTCGGGAACCTCTCCTCGGTATTTACTCGGGAACCTCTTCCAGGTATACCCTCGGGAACCTCTTCCAGGTATTCCCTTGGGAACCACTTCCAGGTATTCCCTCGGGAAACTCTTCCCGGTATTCCCTCGGGAACCTCTTCCAGGTATTCCCTCGGGAACCTCTTCCCCCGGGATCCTCATCCCGGTATTCCCTCGGGAACCTTTTCCCGGTATTCCCTCGGGAAGCTCTTCCAGGCATTCCCTCGGAAACCTCTTCCAGGCATTCCCCCGGGACCTCGTCCAGTTGTTCCCTCGGGAACCTCTCCCCGGTATTCCCTCGGGAACCCCTTCCAGATATTCCCTCGAGAACCTCTTCCAGGTATTCCCTCGGGAACCTCTTCCCGGTACTCCCTCGGGATTAACCTTCCAGGAACTCAGCCCCCCGGGGACTCAGCCCTTCAGGAACTCAGCCCCTGGGGACTCAGCCATCCGGGAACTCAGTCCTTCGGATACCCAGTCCTCCGAGAACTCAGCTCTCCGGGTACTCAGCAGCTCTTGGTGAACTCCCCCTCCCGACTCTTTGGGAATTCCCTTCCTCGGCTCTTTGGGAACTTCCCCCCGGCGGTTTGGGAACTCTATTCTCTCTACTGAGACGTCATGGGTTTGAGCTGCGACTAAGTCAATTGTTTGTGTAAACATGGTTGGTATAATATTTGATCTGGAAGTTTTCAATGTAGGATTATGTATGTGTATACTTACAAAAAAATCATGTCGTCCCATTAGTAGAATATTGTTGTATCATCACATGTAACAAAAATGATTTTATTGTAAATTCGTTATCATAATGACGTAAGCTATCTAATGATATATTTTTTGTATAACTTTTGTTCTATATTTTAAAAGTTATGAAGTTCGAATAAAGTTTTTGCCGAGCGGTATACCTAAAATAACGTCTCACGACCACATAACGCGCGCTCCCGGCTCCGTGCGTCGCGTTTCTTCATCACAACGCACATTGTTCAACGGAATCGGCAAGAGTGAGGTGTTGTAACAATGGAAACCGACAGTGGCGATCAAAATGGTCAGAAATCGGTCAGAAATCAATTAAATTATTGTTATTTTGTTTACATACACTACGTTGTTCATTACTATTGAGAATTAAACGTTTAAATTAGTAATAAGAAAATTATTTACAAAATGGAATATACGTAAAATACATATTTCATGGATTTTTATAAAATTTATACAACATCCATAAATTTAAATTATATTTAATGGAAAATAAACAATTTTAGTGTGTTAATTACATTGTTTTAGGTCTATTACACAAAATTATTGACATTACCACAAAGACAGTATTTAAAATCACATAAAACATTTTTCTACCAAGTTGCCGCATCTTTTTAAAATTAAGTGTAATCCACTACAATACTTTACTGATAAGTTTCTTAACATGTTAATATACAATGATGCTTGTCTTATTTGTTTCTCTAATTTTGTAGTTTCTTATGCACATATTATATTTTACTACGCATAATTGTATCTTCTTTACGTCGGTACGTACACATGAAACATTATTCGACCAAATTATATTTTAAAGTGTGCGTCGTAAGCACTTATGCTACTTTTTTCTGTTAATTAGTTTCTTGTAAAACATTATTCGAAATCTAAAAGTGTTATAAAATTATTAAATACAGTATTAATTGTACACAGCTATTCTTAATATCTAATTTTCGGCTAACTCTACATAAAAACCAACAAATTTTACAATTATATTGGTGTTTCAAAAAAAATCTAGGTTTAACTTCATAGTACACACATTCGTGTGTACTACACATAAACAGTCTAAGCTGGCCGAGCGATGGTTTCATAATATGTACAACCAAATGCGAGATCAGCTTACACTGATTCTGTATAGGTTGAACGGTAGAAGTGTGTACATTTGTAAACGTCGTTCTACTTGTCGTGATGGACCAGCGGATCCATCGACTCTTACTGAACTGCGTCCTGTAACTCCGTTCCAAATTCAATCTGCATCCAGTTATGAAGCATCATTGTTATCAGTATAGCAGCGATTTTAAGTGTAGTATCGAAGATTTCTATACCTACGCCTATGCTATCACCACCTCCGTATCAGACAAAGTGTTATAGTGATTTTTATCTGATATATTCAGATCAGTCAATTGAATCTGACTTGAGTTATGATAAAATTACATTTCCCAGCAGTCGACTAAAAAAGCGCCACTTGCCAGTCAAACATTCAAGACAAAAACGTATTTAAATAGTATTTGTAAAAAGTACTGGATAAAACTGCAAGGTATTGAAGAATATTTTTCAGAAGAACATCATGATCCATTCAATTCAGTGAAGCAACCAAATGCAACTAAATCTTACTCAAGTCAGTTCAACACTGAGAGTAACGTGATGGCATTACGTGCACTTTCTGATCAAAGTCAATCGCTTCATGGTATAGATCGCTCCATTTCTAATACTGTCATATCACTTTAATCACAAGTGCAAGCTATCGAAGAACGTTCTTCAGAAGGTCCTAATTAGTCTAATTCTATGAAGCAACACTAGCTCCCAAATTGCTCAATCTTGCCCAACTCGGTCAAACACTGAAAGTACTGTGATCTCCCGCTCCCTCAGCTCAAAGTCAATCATTTTATGGTACAAATAGCTCTGTTTCTGAACTTACGATACCACGCCAATATGTCGCGATAATTGGACTGATCTAGGAAGGAAACGACAACCTTGGACAGGAGCACTCTACTAAAACTGGGAACGTATTTAATACAAAACAAATGGGTCTATCAACTGCTTTGATATTAGTTGCGTACAAAGCTTACATATATTTAAATAGTTTTAGGAGTTTTGTGACTGAAAAAAGCAATGAGAGTATGTGTTAAAGTACACAACTAAGAGGTCATGTTGTGCGTACGTGGCGTGTTTGGCCAGTTCCTAGATGTGATAGCTGTCTACAATATCCTCAGGAAATCTATTCATACGACGATGGAAAAATTATGGTTTGGACGGGAATTCGTGTGGGTCTTAAAACAGACTTAAGTACGTTTTGATCAGAAGCACCATGACGGCTGAAAAATAGCTTAACGAGGTTGTTTGAGCTTCTAGTTCCAATAATCTACCCCCGTATACTACATTTTGACCAAATGTTTAGGCTCATGGACGATAACACCCATCCATCACGAAAGTGTTATCCAGATAGTTGCAGGAGCACGACATATCGGTCTTATCCTGAATCACTCAATCACCTGGACTAAAAACCATAAAACACACGTAGGAAATGTTCCAAAGAAGTGCTTTGATGAATTTTCCTGCAAAAATTGCGATTGAAGAGCAACTTTTTTGCATCCTAGTCGGACATGGAACAATATACCGCACCAGGACCTGGATAACTTAATCCATTTTACGTTTTTTGGATGTACTGACTAGTACTAAGTTAAAAACAGATTAATAATCGCTTATTGTTCAGTTAAGTTTTTAATTTATTTGAATAAAACATTATTTACGCTAAAATAATATCTAGATTGTAGCTATATGCCATTTATACAATCTACAATCTAGAATTAAATAAAATTTTAGTGAATAAAAATATTATCATATTGAATGTTTTCTTCAATATTTTTTGAGTTAATTGAGTAAATACCAAATATCCCTAGACAAAGTTGATGTGTGTATTTAGTCTATAAAAGCCGGATCTCAAATTTAACCAGCACATATTCATGTGATCAATAATTATTATAATTACGTGTACCTTCTTTATAGTCGTAATCATAAAAATTCGGCTTAGTTAACTTTTAGTTATCCGCGTGGTAACGGAGTAGGAATACAATATGTCACCACCCCATCTCATCCCATGGGTGTCCTAAAAATCGAAGGGACTATCCGTGAATATTATATTTACGAAATACAAGAAGGAAAACTTGAAATTAAACCCTATAGCAATCCGCCTGGTCAGCGTGGTATTAGTAGGCCAAGTAACCCTCCGTCATGGGAGGAGGCCCGTCCCTGCAGTGTGTGTGCAAGTGCATTCAATACTTGTAAAATTCACATCATTACTTACGTTAATTCTTAAGACGGGCGGAGCCGGCCGACAAACTAGTATTATATAAAACATCTTCACGAAAAACATTGACATAATTTTAGGATTTCGTAAAATATTGTTTCACCTGCACATACAACGTGATTAATTTGGTCAAATAACGTTGCATGTGTCCAAGAGACAGCTCCTGAACTATTTTCGTTGGCAGTACAATGTTATGTATGCACATGCAACACACTATCTACGCACAGGAATAGTTTTTAGACTAAATAATAATATCAATAATAGCTGTATTTATGTCTATGTACATTGTATAAATATTACATGGCTAAAGTCTTCCGTAAAAAAGTTATAAGCAAAAAATGCTAGCGCAAAACTTCAAATCGCTCTACTGAAAAGTAGACATTTTGTAGATACAACATTGTTCTACTAATGGGACGATGTTCTTTCAATGTAATGTTCTTTTCAGAAAATAAATTTAGAATAGTATACAAAAGCCACAAAGGTTTATTTTTTTTATCAAAACCACGGTAAGGCTCTTCAGTACTAAAAAACTATACTATAACCCTAAAATAATAGTTAGCAACAAATCGACATGCTTCCCAATGAATTTTAGAGTAAACTATACACTGCAGCCACTATTACGTAAATAATTTATGCGAACTAAATTTATTATTGCGAACCAGAGCCAACAGTACCACAGAAAGAGTTATACAGGCTATAAATAAAGAAAAAGTTCTGTATAATTTTAAATAATACGATTACTTTAAATTTATAAGGGTTTTAAATGAGAGCACATTCGATCTCTCTGTAATAATATACAGCTAAAGCCATTCTTTGTTTTGTTTGTTGAATGTGATAGTCTAACTCTCTAACTCTCTGGTACAACGGGATGCTGAGCTATCTATACTGTGTAATTGTATATTCTTATTCTGAAAATATTAAAATGACAATTTTACGTTACGTGCTAAAACACTTCATAATACGGTTATTGGCCAGACGGATCGCTATCATTAACATATATTTTTGTTTTATATCATAAGTATGATACAGTTTTCCTTATGAGTTCTAAAGTAGTGTATTTTTTTACAGACAATTCTGCACTAGACAGTGTGCTCAGTATTGCGGGGACTTTAGCAGACATGAAATTCATGGTCACAAAGTAAACTTAGGGCCATACAATCTTTTACGAATCGTACAAAATAATTTTGTATCGAAATTTCCTGAAGTTGAGTTTAAAATCAGTTCACCTACATCATATATAGGTTTTATAAAAATAAAGATCATTAGTGTAATACCACATTCATCAAACAATAGGCGATCTCATTTAATACAACGGTATTTCGATCCGCGGAAAAAAAGTGTAACATCACGTCAAAAAACTCATAAAAAAATAAAACTTTGGAAGCCATGATCCAGCATCGTATTCGATATTACCGCAGTCGTAATGTCAGGTAATCCTATAAGCCAATACAAAAATGTTCTCTTTTAGGAACTTCATAATACGGTTATTGGCCGGAACAGATGGATCAAAGTGATATCGGATCGCTATTATTAACAGATATTTTTGTTTCATATACCACAAGTTATGATACAGTTTTCCTTATAAGTTCTAAAGTACGTAAGTATTCTGCAATATAATCTTTGGACAGTATAGATAGGTTTTATTATTTTTGTTTTGTTTTTTTTTTATAGATATCCTGCACTAGGGATTGAGACCGGTGTCGTGAAGACTTTTGTATATAAAATTAACGGAAGAAAGGGTTCCCATTAGACTTCCCAAAGGGCTGAGTTCCCGAAGGTCTGAGTTCCCAAAGGGCAGAGTTCCCGAAGGTCTGAGTTCCCAAAGGGCAGAGTTCCCGAAGGGCTGAGTTCCTAAAGGGCTGAGTTCCCGAAGGGCTGAGTTCCCGGAGGGCTGAGTTCCCGCAGGGCTGATTCCCTAAGACCTAAGTTCCCAAAGGGCTGAGTTCCCGAGCGGCTGAGTTCCCGGAGGGCTGAATTACCAAAGAGCTGAGTTCCCGAAGTGCGGAGTTCCCAAAGGTCTGAGTTCCCGAAGGGCTGAGTTCCTAAAGGGCTGAGTTCCCAAAAAACTGAGTTCCCGAATACCGGGAAGATGTTCCCGAGGGAATTCTGGGAAGTGGTTCTTGAGGGAATACAGGGAACAGGATCCCGAGGAAATACCGCAAAGAGGTTCCCTAAGATATACCGTGAAGAGGTTTCCTAGGGGACATCGGGAAGAGGTTCCCTAGGGAATACCGTGAAGAGGGTCCCGAGGAAATACTGGTACCGGGAAGATGTTCCCGAATGAATAGCCGGAAGAGGGTCCCGAGGAAATACCTAGAAGAGGTAGTCCGGGAAGAGGTTTCCTAGGGAATAACGAGAAAAATCCCGAAAAAATTCGTTGAAGAGGCTTGTCTATACTTTTATAAAGCTGAAGAGTTTGTTTGTTTCTTTGAACGCGCTGTTCTCAGGAACTACTTGTTTTTTTTTATGGTCGGATAGACCATTTATTTATCTCCGTGTGGTAACGGAGTAAGAATACAATATGTCACCACCCCATTTCATCCCATAGGTGTCGTAAAAATCGACCAAGGGATTATCCCTCAATATTATTTTTACGAAATAAAAAGAAGGTAAACTTAAAATTAAACCCTATACGAATCCGTCTGGCCAGCGTGGTATTAGTAGGCCAAGTAGCCCTCCGTCATGGGAGGAGGTCCGTGCCTGCAGTGGGACATTAATTTTTTTTTTTTTAAATTAGCTGTTATGATGATAGATATAGATTAGTTTTTAGGGCTATTTAATAAAACACGCGAGCGACGCTGCTAGCTCATAATGGAGTATCTCATCATAGCTCATGATAATAATAAACAATGAGCACAGATACCTAGTAATATAGATTACTACACAGAAAAGGTTATACAACAAGCCTTTCCGAATACATTCAAGTGTTCCGTTTTAAATTGCACTTAACACAAGATGTTTCAAGCGTCTAGAGTATTTTCAAAAAGGGAATACAAATTCCACTAGAATTTAAGTGTACTGTTCTGTCAGATTGTATACTTTTAAAACTAAAGACGTTGTTCGGAAAATATTATTTTCAGCCAGTGTTCTGTAGAAAAGATTTGCAGTAATGTTTTCTTTTGTTAAAACCTCTTAGGTCATGGCACTAGGCGATTGCCGTGCTTGAGGTTGTGGTATCGGTTCGTTTGTAAAATAGTTGCTTTTGCCATCCGCAAATTATTGTCTTGAACCTAGATGCTCTCAGTGTCCGTTAACTTGATGTTTGTGAAAGAAAAGATTCTTACAATAATATACAAATAAAAATCAATTCTTTTTAAGTAGACTAAATGAATATAAATTAAAAAATCATGTATGTTTAACAAATTAATTTTTTTTTAACCACACGAAGGTTTAGTTAGTCAATTAAAGAAACAACAATTCAATAAGCGCATTGCAGCGGTGCTAAGCTGGGTCTTTTAGTAAAAATATTTTTAATTTTAAAGTTTTCTATGTAGTAATAATATTCAAAAATGATGTTTTAATACGACTGTATCAAATTACAATTCCATTTTATTTGAATTTGAACACAGGTATAAATTGTTGGCATGAAATGGTTTACAGGTTCACCTATTACTTCCGTAATTATATTCACGTCTATTTACTGAGTGCATACATCATAAACTGTTTTAGCTATGGTTAAGTAATTTGTACGGTGTGCTTGTTTTTTAGATATTAATCTATGTATGTACAAAAAAAAGTTTTCATGCATGTTTATCCATAGTATAATAAGTTTAGTACAAGGTCTGTTTTTACCAATTTTACTTTAGTCATTGAAGTAGGTTAGTTTTTGCAGTGAGACATTAGGGGGTTAGTATTTGTATACTGTAGATTACAGGAACTCTTAAATAAAACTTCGGCTTGAAGTTGAAACTATTTTATTTGAGTAGAGTAGTCAAAAGGTAGGTACTTTACTTTTTTTATAATTCTACTTGAAGTCTTATTACACGACCATCCGCTATGAACGACCAACCCAGCCTGCCTTGAGTCGACCCGCCGGCGCGGTTACGATTCTCACTCTGTCGGTGTTGCCAAGTAAATTACTCGAAAAGTTACTCGATTTCAATCGAATCGATTTAAATTATTTTATTTATCGATTATTTAACGTTTACTATAGGCCGACCGTTTAACTCAGACCCCGCCTGCGGTAATAGGGGTGCGCGGGGGGCGAGGACAAAGGAGAGAGCTATCTCTTGATTTTTTGGCAAAACGGCGCCATCTAGATACTGTGACCCGAACTACATCACATCACAACACAGCTCTAAATTTATCTAGCTTATTTTTATGAAATAAAAAGAAGGAAATATTGAAATTATACCCTAAACCAATCGAAATACCTACCTGAAGAGGTTTTTTAATTTTTCTGGTCAGGCTTTAAATTGTGTAATAATGTTTTTTTTTTTTTTTTTTTTTTTTTCTCCCTTTCTACATCTGCAATCGACTTGAACAAGTCACAATCAGATCTGATCGCTGTAGGGCATGTAATAACCATGCTTCATTAAGCATGGTCAGCATTAATTATTTAAACTGGTTATTCTCTACTGTCTATGTCCAGTATGTTCCACCTCTTTAGGCGTTGGATTGCTGGTTTATTGGTATACATAGCTCGTGCAAGCATATTTTTGTGCCTTTGCAAGCGTTTTTTATATTTGGAACAGCAAACTTTCGCTTCCTGTCTGACTGTAGGGATCTGTAGGTGTTCATGGATTTCCTCATTCCTTGTGAACCATGGTGCATTTGAGATCATTCGAAGGGAATTGTTTTGGAATCTTTGCAAAATTTCCAAATTAGAATTGCTCGCAGAGCCCCACAACTCTATACCATATGACCAAATAGGTTTAATTATGCACTTGTATATTAGCACCTTATTCTCAAGTGATAAAAATGATTGTCGCCCAATAAGCCAGTTGAGTTTTTTAAGCTGTAGGTCAGCTGCTTGTCTTTTTGTTTTTATATGCGTAGACCATGTAAGTCTTCTGTCCAGATGGAAGCCCAGGTATTTCACAGTTGTTTTATGAGGAAGTACTTTTCCATCCAGTTGCACAGGCTTGCAGTCTCCCTTACGCAGAGTGAAAGTTACATGTGTGGACTTAGTTGCACTAGTTCTTATTCGCCATCATGTAATGTAATAATAGTAATAAATGTAATGTGTAATAATGTAGATTGCATATTTTCTCTAAGAAAGTACGAGTTTAATGGCAAGATGACGCCACTATCTTTGAAATTTGTAAATTGTATAGAAGACGGACTGGCTTACTGCACTAGTGTCATACTGACATACTGACTAGGTGTCCGTTATGGTAGTGTGTAAAAATAAAAAAAGCTCTTATTATTGTTCTTATTATCTGTAAATATTTTCTAAGATTGATTCTTACAAATTAATATGTTTAAATCATACCTGTTTTAATATATATATGAGTCATATAATTTCAAAACCCCCTAAAGTGCTTTTTCTTAAATGTCGACAATTCATGAAAAACGTCTTAAACTTACTAACAACCTTAATTCTGTACGATTTTTAACATTATATTATTATTGTAATCTAGCAATACCAACAAACATCTTTCTTTAATAAAAACAATTTGAAAAACGAGGTTATTTGCAAAAATAGATTCGTTTTAAGGGACTTAGAAGTTAACTTTAGGTTTTAGTGAAATTTGAAAGTAACCGATACCGTTTTAGAGGGTTTTGAAGCAATCACTATTTTGAACTACGAAGGTGTTATGCAATAACATTGTAAATAAGACACAAAATAAAAAAGGCAATTATTTTATTTCAAAAGAAATGGTTTTTCATTTTTATGTAATAATGAAATAATAATTATGTAAGGGTCAATTTATACTACAGCAGAGTCGAAGCGCATCGAAGCGTCATTCCAAAACTAAACATATCAAATTCAACCTTAACTCCACGGTATACCGCACACATTACTTCTAAGATTATGCGCGAAACCAATCAGCGTTTGTCAAGCGCAGACGCGCGCATTCGGGCGCATTCGGAAGAATGCGCGCATATTTTTAAAATCTAGATAGATCCTGCCGTGAGGCGACGGCTTCAGCTGCCGTGAGGCGACGGCTTCAGAATACCAATCGCCTCCCCCTACCTGCCCATGGGGGTCGTAAGAAGCGACCGAGGGTACATAAATAAAACTTTTTCCATCTTTTCTGCGTGGTGGTAGGCCAACACCAAGTTGTCCGCCTGGGTAGCGACCACCGTATATTCGGGCGATAAACCCCCCAAACGGTTTGTGGTTGCTTACCGTGTTCGGGGATCAGCCGGTATACATCCAGCGCACGTGAGGATCTAGGCGCAGTATCGCGGATGACAGAGGTGGATGTTCGCTGTGTCACAGTTGAGAGAGAGCCTGGTTGACCGGCCGGCCAGGGAGACCCGTAGAAACGGTTATCCGCTGGCCGCCCGCGGTACAGTACAGGGGCCCAATTGGGAGTAACTACCTCAAGAGGCTGCCCCATCATGCCGCGCATAATCTTGGGATAGGTTGTCGTGCCGGTTAGTGTCCGGAAAGGGGTCCAGGCAGCTTATTCCGGGGGGGTACGGGGGCCCTTCCGTCCGGCTGGTCAGCTCGTTATCTCTCTAACTGACAATGACATTGCGGTTTCCCTCACTTTTCTTCCTAGCTACAGTGCCAAAATCTTTACGCTTCACACTGCATCCCATCATTTAAAGTCTCCATGGCAGCGCAACAAAGGATTCCGGGTTCTACAGCGGTGACCTATCCCCCCACTGCTTTCGTTATTGAGTCCGCTAACATCCGCGGGCTCCACACAAACCTCAATGCTGTCCACCAACACCTCGAGACAGCACGGCCTGCTATTCTCTTCCTGACGGAGACGCAGATCCGCCATCCTAACGATGCGACATACCTGCATTTCCCCGGTTACTCGCTAGAAGAAAACTTCCAATCCAAAGCTGGGGTATGTGCGTTCATTCGGCAGATGTGTGCTATCGCCGTCTACGCTGCCTGGAGGACCCTTCCTTTTCTACATTATGGCTACTCGTAGAGTCGGGGACAATATGCAGGCTCTTTGCATGCCTGTACAGATCCCATAAAGGGGACACAGAGACAACTAGGCTTTTCGACCAACTATGCCAAGCGACACTCGACGCGCAGGAGCAGTTCCCATCAGCAGAAATGGTCGTACTGGGTGACTTTAATGCCCACCATGAATTATGGTTGGGATCCCTCCGGACAGACCATGCAGGTAGGACTGCCCACGCATTTGCTCTCTCAAATAATTTGACCCAATTGGTAACCCAGCCTACCCGGATACCTGACATAGCGGGTCACGAACCCTCTTTGCTTGACCTTCTGCTGGCGACACACCCAACTGACTACATAATCTCCGTCGATGCTCCCTTAGGGAATTCTGACCACTGTCTAGTTGGGTGTAAAATTTCATGCGTTCCACCTCTCGTACGAAAAGAGACCACACGACAAGTCTGGCACTATTCGTCGGCAGATTGGGACAGTATGCGAGACTACTTTGCATCTATCCCTTGGTCGCAGCGCTGTTTTGCAGGGAAGGATGCCTCAGCGAGTGCCGACGCGATTGTGGAAGAAATAAGGGTGGCTATGGAATACTACATACCATCCTCCACAATAATAACCAATCGCAAAGGACGTCCCTGGTTCAGTCGCGAATGCATAGATGCTGTTAGCAAAAAACAAACTGCTTATCGGGCTTGGATCAGGGGCCGCGCAGCAGGTGACCCTAACCTAGCATCCCTCAAAGCAGCTTACAACAACGCGACCAAGTCTTGCAAGAGGGCTTACATAAGAGCAGATGCTAAGCGTGTCACACGCCTTGGTCAGCAGCTGGTTGCCCACCCAACTGGCAGCCGAGCATACTGGAAGCTGGCTAAAGCCGTGCAAGCCAACTTTTGTCGCCCGTCGTTACCGCCTTTGAGGTGTCCTGACGGAACATTGGCTTACAGACCTGAGGAGAAGGCTGACCTGTTGGCCGACCTCTTCGGCGCAAACTCGCGTATTGACGATCTCAACGCGGAGCCGCCGTCTATTCCGAACTGTGGCATCGCAATGCCGAATATAGTTTTTAGGCAATGTGATGTTCACAGGGAATTACAATCTCTCGACGTGCGGAAGTCCAGTGGTCCAGACAGGATACCTCCCATTATCCTTAAAAGGTGTGCGGCGGAGTTGTCTCCCGTGTTAACGCGCCTATATCTCCTCTCGTATCGGTCCGGGATTGTACCACTTGCCTGGAGGGAGGCCATTGTGCATCCTATTCCCAAGAAGGGAGATAAATCAGACCCATCAAATTACCGACCAATAGCGATTACTTCAGTGCTCTGCAAGGTGATGGAGCGGATTCTTAATACCCAGATAATCCGGCACCTAGAGCGTCAATCAATTCTCGACGAACGGCAATACGGGTTTCGTTCAAACCGGTCAACGGGCGACGTTCTAACGTATCTAATGCACCTCTGGGGTGACGCTATCGACAAGCAGGGCGAGGCTTTGGCGATAAGTCTGGATATCGCCAAGGCATTCGATCGGGTCTGGCACCGTGGCCTCCTTTGCAAGCTTGCGGCTTATGGTCTTCCCAACCATCTATGTGAGTGGATCTCCGGCTTCCTGCACGAGCGAAAAATACGTGTTCTAGTCGACGGAGGCATGTCAAGGCTCGTGTCAGTCAATGCCGGTGTGCCACAAGGCTCCGTGCTGTCACCCACTCTTTTCCTTCTGCATATCAATGATTTGCTTTCTTCTGGCCGCATTCATTGCTATGCAGATGACAGCACGTTACACGGATGCTATCATATGCAGACCTCGAGCAACCGGGAAGACCTCAAGAGGAACAGGGAACATCTTGTCGATGAGCTCAATAGGGCCCTTGAGCAAGTCTCAGTGTGGGGTCCCCAAAATTTAGTAGAGTTCAACGCCGAAAAGACACAGGTTTGCGCGTTTAGCACAAAAAAGTCCCCCTTTCTACCACTACCCTCTCTTCAGGGCACTACGCTGTCGCTGCAGACAAACTTAAACATCTTAGGGATGAACCTTCGACATGATCTAAACAATCGTGACTACGTCGAAGGAGTAATCACCACAGTTTCACGTAAACTTGGTATCCTGAACAGGGTGCGGCGATACTTCACACCGGAGCAGCGGTACCTGCTCTACAAAACGCAGGTTCGGAGCAGCATGGAGTACTGTTCGCATCTTTGGGATGGCTCTGCCAAGTATCTCGTGGAAGCCCTGGACCGACTGCAGCGGCATGCGTTCCGCATAGTTGATGACACCCAGGTCACGGAGCACGCGGAGTCGCTACAGCTTCGCAGAGATATCGCGTCCCTTAGTGTGTTCTATCGCATGTACCATGGAGAGTGCTCTGAAGAGTTATTCGATCTTGTTCCTCCGTCCCCTTTTCATAACAGGACCACTCGTGCCGGTTTGCGGAGTCATTCTCGGACGGTCTGTCGGATATCGGCTCGCACCAAGAGGTTCGGGAATTCCTTCTTATGCCGAACCATTAAATTGTGGAACCAGCTTCCGGCTCACGTATTTCCTCCATCATATGATATTGGGTCCTTCAAACGCAGTATGAAGAAGCATTTGGCCAAACCGGCAAGATGATGACGACGGATTGAAGTTGTTTTAGGACTTCTATCCGTCGGCTCTGCTGTAGTATAATTTGACCCTAATATTATTGTTGTTTTTGGAGTCGGTGTCAGCCAACGAAATACGATTATACCTAAGCAAATGGAATGGCGGCCACGAATTACAGATTATATTATTATATGACTTCGACATTAAGACATAAAGTTGTTGATTGTTTATGGATTGGTTTAAAAATTAAACAAATATTAAATAACTATTTTTATCATATTTAAATAAATATATTTTAAAATACCTGTGTTACGTTCAAACGTTTAATTATACCTATTTAGTAACTGATTAAAGCTTTCCATAACTTTGGGCGTTTATATAGGTTTAACCAGCACCGTCAATTGAAAAAAAATCGTAATTCGCAAATAGGATCAATAATGCAAAATGTTGTCTACAAATTCGTTAGAAAAGGCAATAAAGTTCTGTATAACACATTCTGATCACTTTAAATGGTTTTTAATTTTAAGTAATTGTCTTTGATTCGTAGTACTTTCTCATCTTAGTCTTTGTATAACACGACGCCATATTTCTTTAAATTTTAAGCCAGGAATATAAAATAGAATATAATTATCGTGGCTGACACCGACTCCAAAAATTACAATAATATTACATTATTTGTAATAATTTGATTATATTTTAAAGAATCTACAAATAAATATATTTGTAGACTCTTCAAGAAATATCCTTAACAATACTTTTTACAATAATTAAAAGAACCTATTCTTTAGATTATAATTAAGTAAAAAGAATGTCTGATTTAATGTTGCAAAACCAAAATACAACTAATTATTTTTTAATTTTTAGTGCAATTTTTGTCTTTGAAGTCGGTTTTTTTTGTAAAAACTTATTTTATTTGGCATAGCAACCAACTCGATATAGCTCTTGTGTACGCTACCATAACGGACACCGCTACCCCGCCCCCTCGTCCCTTTCATACCGCAGGCGGGGACTGAGATAATCGGTCGGCCTATAGTTATGTTACAATTCTTAAATAAAAGAACCTTACACTCGACCATCCTGATAACGTGTATGACCCCATACACGCCTCAGTTGAGAACCTTACACTCGGCTAATCGACTCATGGCAGCAATAGATCACATCAACTGTTTCTCTTACAACTAAGTTTACACTTGTTCCAACCCTATACGGCCCGACTCGAGTAAAAGAACAAGCAAGAAACCTCGGCGGGGTTTTTTCTTTTCGCGGGTTTTTAAGTGATCTTAATTACAATCAGTAGTAACAACAATAATGCCTGCAATAATTAGTTCTGAGACCATCACAAAAATAACTTATAAACACATACCTACACTTATAAAATTTAGAGTAAGTAATTTAGTTTCAGTCTGATAACTTTAGTTTAACATACAATTCGATATAACGTGATGATACAATTATACATACTTAATTTTTATCTACGAGTATCTCTATCTCATATCTCTTGTTTTAGCTAAGACAACTATGTGTAGTATAATTGTCTTAATCCTAATTACATTTAGTAAAATCTATATTTATACGGTAAGCAAATAACTGAGGGTCACGAACCCGCTCGCTCACAAGGTCTCGTGCCCATATCTCTCAAATCTTAGCTAGTGCAATCATGTGGAGTCTAATAGCCTTTGCTCTCTACAAGGTCAAGTCGCGAACCCGCTCGCTCACGTAGCCTCGCGCTTGACCATCTCAATCACTCTATGATCTCTTAACAGGATTAATCTCTTAGGTAACGAAGTCAAGTCACGAACCCGCTCGCTCACGAAGTCTCGCGATTGACCTGAAACAACATAATCATTTCGACGGTCCCTATTAAGAATGTCGGAAGTTCATTTTTGCCAAAAATCACTTTTTTACATAAATAGAATCACAATTAAAAGTTCTATATACCTAGTAATTTATTTTACTCAAAATCATTATTATTATGGTAGTTGCCAGATTAATACTGTTGGTAGTAATATCGGCGTCCCTACAAAATTGTAGGTAGTGGCAGTACGAGCGTTCTACGCGGGATAGAGGGAACGCGTCTTGGTGTGGATCTGCCAGTACCTACAGTCTTAGTCGTCAGGACTGCGCGCGAATTTTTAAGTATTAGGAATATGAGCTTAAAGGTTACTACTTTTTACGAAGTAACTTTCAAGATTTTAGAAAAAATAATTTTATTCCCTTAAACAAAGTAGTTTCCGGTAGTTACAACAGTTTTCCATGGACTTCAACCAGTGAATTTGGTTGGATGTACCACTACCGACATTATTTTATGGAAGTACAACTAATCATTTTGTCGAATGTGTCACTTCCAACTTTATTGTATGTATATAAAACATATCATTTTGTCGTATGTGTCACTATGAACCTTGTTACATGTAACCCACAAACAAAGTGGTGTTGTAAGTGCGGCTTCTGACATTATTGCATGGAAATATACAAGTGAGCATGTCGGATATGTTAATTTCTATACGTAAACTGCACCATTCGTCTACTTTTTTCTATTGGATGCACATCTTAACTAGAACAGTGACTTAAGATTATTATTTAATCTTAAATCATTAACTACTTCGGGGGCAAAGCGGTCGTGTATGCGTTTGCACAAGGTTGAAGAATCGAATTCCGCGCAAGACAATTATTATTAATCGAAGTCGAAGGTTCAAGTTTCACGCAAGACAATTATTAATCAAAGTCGAAGTGTAGAGTTCCAAGCAAAACAATTATTAATCGAAGTCGAAGTTTCGAGTTTCACCCAAGACAATTATTAATCAAAGTCGAAGTGTCGAGTTCCACGCAAGATAAAAAATATTAATCGAAGTCGAAGGTTCGAGTTCCACGCAAAACAATTATTAATCGAAGTCGAAGGTTCGAGTTTCACGCAAGACAATAATAATTAATTTACCAATTATTGTCTAGGGTCTGAGTGTTCTTTGTGTCAATTTATTTCATGTATGTAAATGTCACCGCGACACAGTGCTCGAATCGTAGTACGGGAGTTGCCTTTAATAAAAAGATAAAAAAGAAAAAGATAAGTGAGAAGGTAGATTAAGCAAAAAGTCATCTGATTTTCCTTCTATTTAGTTCTATAGTTACATACTGCTTAATTCTATCGATAAATACCTAACTGCTCACTTAACATTTTTATTCTAAGGTTTATTATTTTTTCCAAATAGATCTTCGCCTGTACTGGCTGCGTTCGATGTAGAAATGGCACTTTGTTTCCCAGATTTAATGCACGATAGTAATAATCTTCAGTAAACGATCTAAACAAGTAATTATAAATATTTTTAACAGTTAAGGACGGTTGTATTGCGGTTTGTGTTTACGCTGTTATAGTTATACTGTTTATAAAGATAAGTATAGGTAAGACCTAATCTTAGCATTCCATGGATTCTCCGTGCGGGTGCCGGGTCCATCGCGTTATAGAGGACGGAACACTGGCATAACAGCGTCAGGACTTACGACCCAGATGTAGGTTTAAGGAAGCCCCCTTACAACGTGTTAACGGTCACATTCACTGTCTGCTGTGTTCCGTTCTCTACCTATCCCAATTTGGTGGAACCTAACAATGCCGTTTTGGACATTCGTGATAGTAGAGAGCTTACCGAAGTTCTCGGCAGTCCTAGTTTTTTTAATAGGTTGTATAGGATTTAGATAGTGTAGCCCTTGCACCTATTTCTACGGCATACAGCAGAGTAACCCTGTATTTATTGTTATCTCATTTGTCGGTCGAAGGTTTTGTTTGTCTTAATTGCCTGGTCTTTAGGGATGTCAGTTTCCCACAATACCGTAAGCTCAATAAGTAGTACAGAGTAGAGGAACACGTCTGATCTTAACGGTGACAAGCAGATATCCTCCGGGATTTTGTAGTGTATTTCATGCGTGTCAACTAGTAGTGTCCAGTCGTCTGCGCAACTCAGGACTGAAAAAGGCTTGTAGGTAGTCTTTTTAGTGATGCCTTCCTAAACAAATTGGATGTTTTGTGTTTCATTTGTAGTCAGTCCTTTTTTTAGCTCTAGCAATCTATAGACTCACTGCTTCACCTATAATCCCTACTCTATCGTGGCGTTGCGAGTAATGACCCCTATCTAAAAGCACTTTGCAGCCCTATACAGTAGTCACCTAGAGTAACCCATTCATTTTGCATTTCTAGGTTCATTGCGTGCACGCTGTACCTGTCTTTATCATCTTGGTTTAAGAATGATTGTATAATTTCTTTGTCTGATTGACTTTCTGTGTTTCATGTAACTACATTTTATCCAGTTTTTAATGTGTAAACATTATAAACTGGATAAAATGTAGTTTATTTTCTAATTTAACTTAGTAAGACAAACACATACGACATAAAAATATCCATTTTTCCATTTTAAAATGTTGGATATACCACTTCCTACTTTAATTACTATTGCACATGCAAATAATATTGTCGAAAGTGCCACTATCGACAGTTTTCCTAAAAAATAGTCCGGATGATAATGTCAGTAGTGCATTATTTTGAAAACTATCAATTAATTCCCTTAGTTTTCTACGCCACAATGTAATGAATATTATAAAAAAACACCAGTCCAAATTTCAAACGGCTGTGTCTTTTAATACCTTTTTTATCCTCAAAATAAACTTTAAACTGCTCTACTGAAAAGTTGCGTTTTTGGAGTACCGACATTCTTAATAGGGACCGTCGATTTGCAGAATATAAACTCATAATTTTAAATATAATCAATGTCTCAATTTACACAATTTCAATTCAATTCTAAATTAACATGACAATTTAACTATAATTATTATATCTTAGTCATCCACGTCGGATGAGTTACTATCATCCTTCGCTATATTTGCATCATCACTCTCTAACTCTAAAGAAGCAATATGTATCCATGGCTCCATCCGATCAGAAGCTACTGTAGTTTTGCGCTTATTTTTCATACCCTCAAAACCAGGTATGGGTGCCACTTTGTAACGGTCATTTCCCATTACCTTTACCACCTTAAAAGGACCTTCGTATTGAGGCAAAAGCTTAGTGCCTTTGCCATCATTTTGAAATGCAGTCTTTACAATTTTAACTAAATCCCCGTTCCTATAATTTCGAGCTGGTTTACGGCCTTTGTCATAATACTGTTTTTGTTTTTCTTGTTCTCTATCAATTTTGTTCTTAACTTCCATACGTATTGAGGACAGGTCAGAAGATTCGCGGGTCAAATAAGTTACTTCATTAAGCATTGGATTACTCTCACTATTTATTACAGTACCAAACATAACCTCAGCGGGAGTCCTGCCTATAGTCTTTTGTAACGTGTTATTAAGTCCCCACTGAATTTTACCGAGCTGGGTGTCCCAATTCTTCTCATCATCCCGAAGATTTTGTGCCGTTAGCGAGTCCAATATAGTACGGTTATATCGCTCTACCTGTCCATTAGATCTTGGACTTGCCACTGCGTTTAGTACGTGTTTAATACCCCGGTCTATACAAAACTTACGAAATGCATGAGACGTAAAACAGCTGCCGCGATCGCTTATTATACGGTCTGGGTTTCTGAAGGTATCAAAAATATCTTCGAGCACTTTGATCACGTTCAAAGTTTTTGTATTTTTGACAGGTTTAATGAATATAAATTTAGTAAAAGAGTCAACGGTCACTAGTATGTGAGTGTTACCTCTTTTAGACCTCACAAATGGTCCGAGGTGGTCGGTGTGCAAAGTATGGAACGGTATTTCAACTTTAGTAATAGGGTGTAACAACCCTTCATTATTTGTAGTTCTTTTAGCATATGTGCAGTCAATGCAAGACTTTACATATTTTTTTATGAAACGCGACATCTTCGGAAGCCAGTACAGTTTTTTTATACGCTCTAGAGTTTTCTCACTACCAACATGTCCAATATTATCGTGGTTCATTTTGCACACCTGCCACCTCGCCCCCTTAGGCACTACCCACCTAATATTAGATTTATTCCCGTCAAGGACTTTATATAATTTGTTATCCTTGATTAGATAATTTTCTTTAATATGGTCAAGCCCCTTCGAATCTAAGCTACTATTAACAATGTCTCGTATTCGCTCTAGTTCGGAGTCACCTAATTGCAAAGTTAAGAGCCAGTCTTCCTCACTTATCGCTAAAACAGCCGAAAACTGATCAATGTTTTGAGTCTCTATGTCGTTAACTGGATTCCTTGATAATGCGTCCGCATGTGTCATTTTTGTACCCGCTCTGTACTCAACCGTGCAGTCGAATTCCTGAAGAGCAAGCCACCAACGCGCAATCCGAGGAATAAGGTCACGCTTTTGGAACGTGGAGCGTAACGCACTACAGTCTGTGACGATCTTAAAATCCTTTCCAAGTAAGAACACCCTAAACTTTCTTAAGGCACACACCACGGCTAAAGTCTCTAGTTTGTATGAATGGAAGTTTTTTTCTTCAGGAGTTGTTTGGCGGCTGTAGTAAGCAACTGGCTTTAAAGATTCACTACTACCATGTGGTCGCTGCAGGAGAATACCACCGATGCCAACTTTACTGGCATCCGTATGGAGCTCCGTATCCGCAGAATAATTATAAATAGCAAGGACCGGCCTACTCACTAACTTAGTCTTCAACTCTCCGAAAGCTTTCTCCTGATCTCCTAACCATTCCCATTTTACATCCTTCTTTAAAAGTCTTGTGAGTGGAGAAGCAAGCTCAGCAAAACCCTGAACAAATTTTCTGAAGTAGCTTGCAAGTCCTAAAAAGTGACGTACTGCATGAACGTTTTCCGGACGGGGAAATTCAGACACCGATCGAACTTTTGCCTTACCAGGTCTCATTCCTGCTGAACTTATTTCGTACCCTAAATACTCAATTTCATTCTGCAAAAAGCTACACTTTTGTAAGTTTAGTTTCAGATTGGCTTTATCCAACAACCGTAATACCTCTTCTAACCTTGACAGCACCTCATCCGTATCCTTGCCATACACAAGGATATCGTCAATATACACAGTGGCGCCAGTAAACCGCATCGTTCCCAAAACACGGTTCATCATCCTTTGAAACACGGCAGGGGCGTTCGCTAACCCGAACGGCACACGATTGAATTCGTATTGGCCGTCGGGGGTCACGAACGCCGTCAGATGTTTGTGTTCTTCAGCTATTGGTACCTGATAATAGCCCGACATTAAATCGAGGGTAATGAACCATGCTTGTCCAGCCAAACGACTTACCTCATCATCAATGATAGGCATGGGGTAACGTTCCTTCACAGTAATGGAATTGAGCAATCTATAATCTATGCACATACGCATATTTCCATCCCTTTTATGGACTAAAATGATAGGACTCGCATAATTCGACACAGACTCTCGTATTACCCCAGCATCTAACATATTATCAACCATATCGCGAACCTTGTCACGTTCGTGGTGCGAAAGCCTATAGGGACGATATAGGGACGATATACAACGGGGCGTGTGCTACTTAACTCGATTTGCATTTCCGTGACATCGGTACACCCTAGTTGAGTCAAGTCAGAAGCAAAACAGTGCTGGTAACGTAGTAATAATTGTAACAGCTTGTTCTTATCTTGTTCATTTACAGAATCTCCTAACTTTACTTGCCGTATATCAAATTCGCCAATAGTTCTCACCTCACACTGTTTTGCCTCTGGTAAGATGTCAGCAACCCTCATAACTACCTTTATCTTTTCAGCACGCGAGAATACAAAATTCTCTTGAAGCAAACACGGTATAGAACACGGAGTTACAGTAACGCTCAAAAACCCGTTTTTAACTATATAAACACCGCCAAGTACTACAAACTGTTCATTCAGTTTACCCACAATTTTTGTTTCTAAGAGGACGTTCCCACTAAACGGAAATTCCGTTGCGGCTTTCACACTAGCTGATCCGTAAATGAGAGCAAATCCTATCAGCCTTACCCTAATTGCATGATTTCCATCTTCAAAACAATCACGAGGAATCTCTGTGCCAACATCAATGAATCGCAACTTCGTGGAGTCTTTAACAACTATTATATGAGGTTGTTCAGAATATGACTGCCCAACTAACATTGCTCTGTCAAGCAACCCATCGTCAACAACCTTGCAAACAACGGTAGCAACAACACCGTCAATCGACAGAGTTAATGTCGCCGACCCTAACGACTGAACAAGCCCATTGCCAAAACCTTTCATAGTCGTAGGTATCCCATCATGCACAACTCCTAAATTACTAGCTATTGACTCTTTAATTAAAGTGACCTCACTGCCAAAATCTATGAAAGCGTCTAAAGATCTACCATTAACTAATACCTGCATTGTAAACTTATCATTAGGATGCGAACTCGCTATACACATTGTTTTATGGACAGTGTTTGGTTTCATCGCCTGACCTTCTTGCTTAATGCGACAGTTATCACCTTTGTGGCCTATTTTGTTACAGCGATCACATTTTAATAAGGGCTTAGTACACTTGACATATAGATGCCCCTTTTCCTTACAGTTATAGCAAAATAATCCAGTGCTAGCTATGTTACTTTTATGACCTTCATTATTACGTAAATTTTCATTGTTGTTCTTATTCCTAAAATATAACTGATTCGAATGTTCTTTGTTACTTAGCAAAAACTGCAGCAACTGATCGGGTTCTGTACAACGCAACGCTAAGGCACTTGATTTAACAGTTCTATCACTAAGACCATGTATAATACAATCCACAGCGCGCTTGCCTGTGATTTCACATTCATTAATTAACGCTAGTTTTTCGTAATAATAATTTTCAATCGGCTCACTATATTTACTTTTACGTTTTAACATGTCCTCCAAGGACTGGCCATAATTCTGTTCACACGGGAAAGCTTTAATGAGTTTCTCTTGCCACTCTGACCACGAGAAAAGAATTGTATTTAAACTTTGATACCAGGTTTTGGCCAGGCCTTGTAGTTTTTGCATAGAGAAATGTATTGTTGTTTTATGGTCCCAACCGTAGACAGAGGCACATTCGTTTACTTTTCTAATCCATACATCCATTCGTTGACTTCTATTAGAAGGGTCAAACTCAGGCAAAATATTTATTAAATCAAATTTATTTACGGAATGTGTGCTCTGGTCTGACGGTTGCGACGTAAAATTATTTTTCAATGACTGTATGATCTTAACAATATCTCTAGATGAATATAAAGGACTACATGACCTTGAGCGATGCCTAGGACTGGCATCGCAGTTTCGTCGATCCTCTCGACGCTGGCTGCCTCGCTGATCGCCGTACTCGCGTCGCTGATCGCTGCGCTCCCGGCGCTGATGCTCACTGCGCTCCCGGTGCCGACGACGCTTGCCGAGCTCCTGGCGCTGATGATGCTCGCTGCGCCGAGAACGTGACTCCAAATCACGCTCCTCCTGAAGTACTCGTCCCAATTGCTGCAAGAGCTCCTTTTCACGCCTCACGGTGTCTTCCCGCCGATATACGCTCGTACTGCGGCGTTTATCCTGCCCCCGTACGCGACTGCGTGGTCGGCTTCGTCTAGTAGCGACGTCTTCAGCTCGACTGTGACTCCGCGTGCCTCCGTCACCATTTCTGCCGTGCAGGTTACGTTCCGGAGTCTGCAGATGGTGACTCTCGCGACTCTGTTCTTGCTCCATAATCTCGGAAACAAAATAAACTAGTTTGAGCTATTTTAGCAATGACTATGTTTTAATTGTATGGTCGAAAACTAAATGGCTTTATCACCTCTAGAGTTAATGTTAGTTGCATGTCATAAAACGATTAGGTTCAATATCGCACAACAAAACATCAGCTAAATCATGACGCTACTTTGACAAATCAGTTCTTTTGTATTAGCAAATAGTCGTTAGATATTTATAAAAACAAATAGTAAAGTCAACGTTATTGACTGTCACTAGAGTATATTTTCGGTAAAACGTTTTATTCTAATGAATTTCTCTCTTTTTTACTTCTATGTCCATCCCTATCATTTCTTGCATGACGTCATTGGTGCATATTTCAATTTAAAGTTTTCGTAATTTTCTAATATAAAACAAATTAGGGTAAACTACCTAATCGTTAGAAGTCCTACAATTATTGGCACTTAAGAGTTAAAAGTGAGTAAAAAGAAAGAAAACACTATAGATTATATCTAAGTTCAGTGTGATTATTCAAGTTCAAATATTATTTATTTAATATTTTTATCATATTTTATTTATTTCATGTCAACATAGCAACAAGAAATTTATCAGAATCCTTTTATTGGCATTAGTGTTAATAATATTTATTTAATACTATTCAATTACATAATAATGATTAAGTAAAAGCAAAGATTAAAGTATTTTATAATTTTATTACATTTTAGTCTGACACGAAATTCACTCGTAAGGTGACAACAATTGGGTGGCTTACCAGCCAATATTTAAATTCTACATTTTCAGTTTTTCTGAAATGACAGGCTTGTAATGTCACAAGTAACAAGTTGACTTTAGTTTTAAATTATTTAATGGTTTTTCATGGTTTTTCACATACAAACTCTACAGTTTAATATAGTGACATTTGTATTGTGTTAGTAGATATTATTATTTATTGCGTTAAAGTGAAAGTTTAAAATAGATTGCACTTTTAATCTAAGCATAGTTTTGATTACGGTCAACCAATGACGTCAAGCTCACGCATAAATATTAAATAACGATCTTAATGAATTTAAATTATTATAGAATTTTTTGTCAAAACTGATAAAGCCATTTCGTTTTCGACTATACATAAAAGATAAAATGTCGATTATCTCGAAAACGGCGTGTCCTAGCTCAAAATGGACCCAAAATTTAGCCCCCTTAATAACCCCACACCTATTACAAGTATTACGAAATGTGACCTCAATTTGGCCTTGACCTCATTCAAAGTCAAACATCAAATGGCTTCTTTTCTATTACTTAAAGGAAACTTAAAGGAGCTAAATAGTTATATAATAAGAAAAAAAAAATGTACCCACAAAGTCAAGTCATTCTTTTTAAAATAATAATTGGCCTGGTTATAATTACTAGCAGTGGACATGTAGGCCAATGTCTAGTTCGTTATGAGATTACTTATCGGTTGGCCTAGCTGTTTTTAATAGTGGAAGAATATTTCTTATGTATCATTTCAAATAAATTGAAAATTTTGAGTATTTAACTACCCTACAAATTGAATATTAATTATAATATTCTTAAAGGCAGATTTATAGAAAATATAGTCGAGTTATCTATCTAAACGCTTTTTTTTTTATTAAATCTATTTATCAAGCTAATGTGTTAGTTAATTATTACAAAATTAAAGGTACTTACCCACTTCTGAAGTGTAGATTACAGGAACTCTTAAATAAAACTTCGGCTTGAAGTTGAAACTATTTTATTTATTTATTTATTTATTTTATTAGGAACACAAAACAGAACACAGTACACTAGGGGTTAGTATAAATACAAGTTATAGGTTAGTTTTAAACTATGCTCCTAAACTATGTGTCCACAGCATGTTTAAAAAAAAAATAAAAATAAATTAGGGACATCTATTACACTAAGTATTATAAACATAACACATTTTTTACACAAGAAGGAAAACATAACACATATAACAAGCAGACGTAAGCAAAATACATGGTGAGAGCACCCGTGGCCACTACTAATAAGTAACAACCACGAGACCACCCAACTCACAGCCTCACTGTAACTCTAACATAATTTTGATGACATTATTTTTAAACGATATAAAAACACTATTAAATACATCTAGGTCACTATGAGACCCTAGAATTTCGTTATACAATCGACACATCCTTACGATTGGGTTGTAATAGGAAGTATTGTTAACATGTACATTCAAAACAAAACTTTTAAGGTGGGGATGGCGCGATCTGAACCTAGTATTAAAGTTAACAAGGGACAACAAGTCTGGGCAGTCTACTGTAGCGTGAACAATTTTGTGGAGGCACAAGAGGTCAGCACATTTGCGGCGTGATTCTAAAGACAATAACCTAAACCTATTAAGTCTTTCTGTATAAGAGTTCAAGTCATGAGAAAGTCCATATCTATGACAAACAATTCTCAGACATTTCCTTTGAATCCTTTAAATTCTGTCTAAATGCACTGAATAAAAAGGCGACCAGACAGGTGAATTGTATTCTAAGATGCTCCGAATTAAGGTGATAAAAAGATAAAGGGTGCTTTGAGGATTCTTAAATTCCTTTGATGTTCGAAGTATAAAACCAAGAAGTCTATTGCTCTTATTGAGTATGTGATCATAATGTGCACGGAAAGTCAGTTTTTCGTCAAAAATAACACCAAGGTCTGTCACAACATTTTTTCTATCAAGCGACTGTCCCTTTAATTTATAATCAAAAATAAATTTGTGATTCTTGCCTGTAAACGATATGACGCAGCATTTTTTGACATTAAGACTCATGTGGTTCTCCTGACACCAGTTGTCAACAGTCTCTAAATCAGCTTGAATAACATTGGCGTCGCTAATATTATTCACGACTGAGAAAATCTTCAGGTCGTCAGCATAAAGGAGGTTTGGACACTTAAGTCTCTCTATAAGATCGTTAATGAATACTATAAAGAAAAGTGGACCCAAATGAGATCCCTGAGGTACTCCAGAGGTTATGATCACTGATGATGAAATACAACCTTTAACAGACACCAACTGACTTCTCCTGTCTAAATAAGATTCCACCCATCGAAGCAGACTACCATGTATACCAGTGTTTGACATTTTACCGCACAACAAAGTATGATTGACCCTGTCAAAAGCCTTAGATATGTCAGTATATACCGAATCAACCTGCAGTCTCTTCCCAAATGCACAACACAAATAGTTTTTGTAAAGAAGTAGATTTGATAAAGTTGATCTATTCTGAACGAAGCCATGCTGATTAGGTGATATAAGAGGACGAACGTGATAATAGAAGTGATCGTATACAATAGATTCGAATAATTTAGCCATGCATGATAAAATACTAATAGGTCGATAGTTGTCACAGCGTGATTTGTCACCATCTTTAAAAATAGGAACAACAAATGCAGTTTTCCATTTACTGGGAAATACACCCGATCTGAGGGAAATGTTAAATATAATAGACAGTGGCTCACATACCTCCTCCGCACACATTTTAACAAAATAAGGTGGAATGCCATCCGGCCCGGAACCTTTATTGCCATCTAGTTGGCGAATTTTGCTGATAATTTCTTCTTTGGTGACCCCTATAGAGCATAGTAGCCGGGTAACTTTGCTATCGGAACAAGGTGGTGCAGAGTTTAATAAATTAGGTTCAAAAACTGAGCTGAAGTAATCTGAAAACAGATCACAAATCCCCGTGTGAGTAGAGGAACTGCTAGTACCATATGACATAGTCAAGGGTATGTCATTTGTACCCTTCTTGCTGTTTACATATCTCCAAAAACCCTTAATATCGTCTTGTAAAGATGACTCGACAGAAGCAACGTACTGTTTATAATCCTCATGCATGAGTTTTTTACACCTAGCGCGGAGCAAATCAAAAGTGTCGTGATCAAGAGGATTATTATACCTACGATAACGTCTATGATACTTCAGTTTTTCCCTCAAGGATCTTTTTAAGGCCGGAGAAAACCAAAAAGGATATGTTCGCGAGTCATCTTTAGATAGAGGTGTTGTTTTTTTAATAATGTCATTAAGAATCTCATAAAGTCTGTCGACAGCACTATCGACTTCTAAATCCGCCAAGGCTGAAGACCAGTCGGCCAAACTTAGCAGATTTCTACATGTATCATAATTACATTTAAAAAAGTTGAACCTTTTTCTACGACATGAGCCTAGGATCTTCCGTTTGACGTCGATGTTACAGTCTACAACAATCGAAGGGTGGTGTTCATCTAAGCGGCTCAGAGGTTCCGCACCATAAACTCTTATAGTAGGAATGTTAGATAGCACCAAGTCCAAAAACCGATTATTTTTATTAGGAATGTTATTAAACTGATTCAGTCCACAAAGGTTCATAGTCTCCAAAAGCAGAATAGACTTTTGGTCTTGGGGTTGTTCAGGAATAAGAGCATAAGAGTTGCCAATGATTGACCACGATACAGAGGGAGTGTTGTAGTCGCCCACGAAAAGAACTTCACCTTGTTTTATACAATTCAATACTACTCTCTGACAATTGTTGTGAAACTCTGCAATTGAACCCATTGGAAGATCGGGGGGGAGATAACAAACACATAAGTTAACAAGAGAATTAGGTTTAGGGTCCGACGTACCAAGTGATAGCCAGATGTCCTCTACCGAGGACTCCCACGTTCGATGACGGATGACAGATATATGCTTTTTAACAGCAACCAGAACGCCCCCGCCCTCAGTCTTTCTAATGGATGTGTCGCACCTATCCCTTCGAAAAACATTATACCTGCTGTCAATAAGTTGAGTAGAGTATTTGAGTAGACTTTATTTGAGTAGAGTAGTCAAAAGGTAGGTACTTTACTTTTTTTATAATTCTACTTGAAGTCTTATTACACGACCATCCGCTATGAACGACCAACCCAGCCTGCCTTGAGTCGACCCGCCGGCGCGGTTACGATTCTCACTCTGTCGGTGTTGCCAAGTAAATTACTCGAAAAGTTACTCGATTTCAATCGAATCGATTTAAATTATTTTATTTATCGATTATTTAACGTTTACTAGTTATGTTACAATTCTTAAATAAAAGAACCTTACAATACTGTATTTTTTTTTTAAAGGTGATGTAAAATATTAAACATCGTACAGAGGCACTGAGTCTTACATTTGTAAAGAACCAAATTCTCTATCAAATCAAATAAACAAAACAAAATAGGCATTTGCAATGATCTGCCTGAAGAGTCAAACTATGCTTCTCATACAGCTACGTCTTTGTTCCTACGTCGTAATTAGCTACGACGGCGACGTAGCAGTAATTACTTAGAAACTTTAAACATTTACCAGCCCGTGTATTGCCTATGTAGAATACATTATGTCTCGTCAAGGTAGTTCTAAAATACCACCACGAGAAAACAAGATGATAGTATTCAGAAACGATAAAGAGAGAGAATAAAGCTGAGTGGGGACACCCCTCACACGGTGAACCGTCGATCTAGTTAGGACGGCGGAAAACCACAAGGTGGCAATATTTGGCGGAGGCCTTTGTCCAGTAGTGGACGTCAATTGTCTAATATGATGTGAGAGAGAGAAAAAGAACTTAAAATATATCCCTCTACCGACTGAGCAGTCATAATACACATAACCAAAATACATCAGAATGGAAAAACTTAACAATGTAAAGAACTATAACAAAGACAAAGTTAGGCACAAGAACTTATACAATAATACATCCACATGAAGAAACTATCCATACATGGAGGGTAGCTTGGTATTACCAATTTACCACACAGGCCTGATGATTTGTTATCTAGGTTAATTTTGTGCTGATATATATTCGCCCTTTCGATTTCGTCGATTCGTCATGTATGTGTGGACTGAGGGCCCATTTTTTTTTTTGCGGTTTTTTGCAGATTAATCAACAAAAGTGCATAGTTAAAGTTGTTAAAGAGTTTGTTAAACGATTATCAGAGTTTGTTAAGACTTCATTCAAAAGATATATCGATTTAAGTGGGTCCCTCAGTTCAAACACAAAATCTCCCATAATTAGATAGGTAATGAATTAAACAACAATTTTTGGTAAAAATCCTTAGTTAAACATGTATAAAAGTATAAAAAGCATTGAAAAGCCTAATATGAGTAGCTAATAAAAAATAACAAACGTTTTAAAAGGTCCCCGAGGGCCCACTTGAATTTATCTCATAATTAATCAATTATAGCATGAACATTAAATATTCCTAAGCCAAACATTTGTTAAAAGGGCAAGGATAAATTTAAAATTAAAGAAAGATCACAAACAGTGATAATTATTGTTATATTTAAGTTTTTAAGTGGTCCCTCAGTCCACACACTATGCAAATGCTAATTGTTAAATATATAATTAAATACAACAATTACGAAAATGGGGAGCCTTTCAGTGCATAGTTAATTTTGTATTTTATCGATCTGTATTTATCTTGTGTCTGGTTTATTTATATTTTTTGTCATTTTAACTGTTTTATTAATTTTCATACTAAGTCTGGTGTGGGGTGTCCACGTTTTAAGAAAACGGCTGTATATTTGTTTTTAATGTCATTTATTATTAATTTAGATATTTATTTATTTATAATTAGGATAACCCACGAAACATACACAAAGTCAATCAGAAATAATACAATATTTAAGGAGCTCAAGCAACAGTGCTGATTCCATTACAAGTTGCCACGGCAAGCAAAACATTACACAATATTAATATTAAATCTAAATTGCAACCTTTTTTTAAATGTAAAAAATAAAACAATAAAATTTGCAATACAGTAAAATTAAAATGTAATAAAATTTTAAGTTTTAGACAAGTGACAGGTTATATTATTAATTAGCTACAATCGTAATACATATCTGTATGTCTATACATATAAATAAAATTGGAGTGTCTGTTTGTAACACGAAATCCACAGTTTTTAAGGTTCCGTACTCAAAGGGTAAAAACAGAACCCCAATTACTAAAGCTCCGCTGTCCGTCCGTCCATCTGTATGTCACGAGGCTGTATCTCCTGAACCATGGCAGTTAGAAAGTTGAAACTTTCACAGATTATGTATTTTAGTTGCCGTTATAGCAACAAATACTAGAAACAAAATAAAGTAAATATTTAAGGGTTATTTATTTTATATTGGAAAAATAATTTTTGACAGCTAAGTCACGTCGTAAAATTTTTAAAAGATGAGTCGTGAAGTCATCGCATTCTGGCGCGAAAATAAATAATAATATGGGTAGAATAATAATACAATTTTATTTTATTTTAATTTAAAATTAATACTCGTAACTGAACGAATTCACGATAATCAACAAGCTGACAGTTTACCACAGATTTGAGAGTTCTACTTTCTTTTATATGGTTCTTGTTTTTATGGATTTGAGAGTTACTATATAAATAAATAATTTAGAATAAAACTGTCAATATCTACTGCTATTATAAGAGGTCAGAGTGAAAGTAAAATAAAAAAAATATTTCAAAAGTTATGTAGACTAAATTATTATGTTTTTTAACATTTTTATCAATTTATTATTAACTGCAATACGGGACCATAAGAATTCTATGTCATAATTTTGGAAAATTTAAAGATTAGGTACTTCGTAATATATATTTTTTTAAATCATTAATTTAACAGGAACATGTATTTTTTTATTGTTTGTTTACGTTTGCATCAAATAGCACTCAATTCGGTCCGCATACGGCCCAACACAATTACAACTATTTACTTTTATCTCACACTTTATGACTATGCAGAAACTTTAAAACGTAATGTAACATCATTAATGTATGTAATGGTTCTTGATTATCTCTTGACTGCATGGACACTCTACTTGTACGAAAAACAAATTTTGTAAATTTTTCGTAAAAGAATTATAAAACCAGTGATAAGATAAATACAGATCGATAAAATACAAAATTAACTATGCACTGAAAGGCTCCCCATTTTCGTAATTGTTGTATTTAATTATATATTTAACAATTAGCATTTGCATAGTGTGTGGACTGAGGGACCACTTAAAAACTTAAAAATAACAATAATTATCACTGTTTGTGATCTTTCTTTAATTTTAAATTTATCCTTGCCCTTTTAACAAATGTTTGGCTTAGGAATATTTAATGTTCATGCTATAATTGATTAATTATGAGATAAATTCAAGTGGGCCCTCAGGGACCTTTTAAAACGTTTGTTATTTTTTATTAGCTACTCATATTAGGCTTTTCCATGCTTTTTATACTTTTATACATGTTTAACTAAGGATTTTTACCAAAAAATTGTTGTTTAATTCATTACCTATCTAATTATGGGAGATTTTGTGTTTGAACTGAGGGACCCACTTAAAGCGATATATCTTTTGAATGAAGTCTTAACAAACTCTGATAATCGTTTAACAAACTCTTTAACAACTTTAACTATGCACTTTTGTTGATTAATCTACAAAAAGCCGCAGAAAAAAAAATGGGCCCTCAGTCCACACATACATGATTCGTCCTTTTTAACAAGTCAGCACGTAGAAAAATGCAGAAGATATAATAAACAAAATTTAAACTCTGTCTTCATTTTATGAAAACTTTGAAATGAAACTCTTTTAACAAATGGTTTTCATTTCATTCCAATGCTTGCTTCACATACTATCCTGAGCGACGGCGACTCGCTAATGATTTTTACTTTTGTGGTTACAATTATTTTCATAAGGTTAGTTTGCGTGAGTTTTTGAATTTAAATGTAAGAAAAGACTAAGAACCACAAAATGGAACTTTTCAAATTCACGGCGATCAATTTAAGTCGCCGCCGTGTGGACTGTGCATCAAGTTTAAGCCATAAGTCGCGGTTGGCGCTTCATTTAAACTAGTTATTCTTTATCTTGACTAAAAACTTCTTTTTATTCTTCGGCCTTAGAAATAGTAGTGTGCCAAAGACCTAACAGCTTATATATTAAGGAAAAGTGCATAATGCAGAGAAACTCTTTATGCTTAGAGCCATAGAGAGCTTTTTCTATGAAAGACACTATGTTTTTCTGCACCAGGTTTGGATGTCCATGAAGCTAACCTTTATAATGGACGTATTTTTACATCAAAGCAGAAATGTACTTGAAGCACATACATTATGTTCATCAAATATTAAACGCGCTAACATTTCCCGGAATACCTCTGTTCTAAGTATTAGTCACACTAGTTCATTCACAACGATATTAGTTTTAGCAATTCTGGTTGGTTTTAATGCTATTTCATGTTACTGGGCGAACATTCAATGCGATTAACTCAAGAAAACTACTCGTTTTGGCATCAATATTGTAATATTGATTAATGTCCAAACGATCGTGTACACGATTGAGGGTTCGCATTCCACGCAACATGTATAAACTTAGTGTCCATTATATTAATATTGGCCCATCCCTGCAGTGGGACATTAATAGGCTGTTATGATGATGATGATATTTATATTGATAAAAATACTCGCAACAAAGTATTTCGTCTCTAATCTAGGAAATGTCTTTGTAAAACAAAATCAAAAGTTGTAGGCAAAAATTTCTAAACGTCAATATCCCTTCCCGCTTTATAAACTTCCTAAAAGTTAACTAAGAGACGAATTTTAAACTAATCCATCTGGCTAGCATAGTACCTATCAATAGTTCTCAAAAACCGTCACTACAATAGATGCACTATACAATGGGAGCTCTTATATCAAACATATTGTTAGTTCGTAAGTAGTTTTATTTTTGTAAATTTTATTTCTAACTTTTTTAATAAAGCCTACCATATTGAATATTCTGTCTGATCCATGATTCTGATGAACAACCCCTTTGAAGTATTAAGGATGATGAAACAAAAAAATCAAATGGAATAATTCCTATACTTTCAGTTACATACACGTAAAATCACGCCTTGTTTTTATTGGGGGATAGCAGAGCCTACTGAGTAGATACAAGCTACTTTCTTCTGTATCCTTACAAATCTGCTTTGACTCAAACTCAAATTGTTTATTGCATTCCATAGGTAGGTACATAATGTTGATTTTAGGTACAGAGCACATTTTGTTCCGTATGGACCCTGTCAGGCACAACAATATTAAAAGGCGACATTTTATACCCTGTCGGGCACAACATTATTTAATAAGGTTTTTGAAACTCGTTTACATTCTGTTGGTAATAAATTAAATTAAATGAAATCAATGACGAAAACACAACTTTTGGGTGTTTTCTACATACTTATTTGTAAAAAAATACGTTTATTTAATTATCGAGTACATAATTCAAGTTCAAATTAGTTTAGGCTAGATAGATAGCATTGGTAAGAAATTTCATCTGATAGAACGTTATCATTACCATATTTTTTTAAATCTAGATAAATAATATTGAAGACAAAGTAAATAAATTATAAAGTGTTCCTTTTTAAAACTATATTTGGGTGAATATCAAAAAGTTTAATTTTTTGTCAATTTTGGTGGCAATTTTTATTTTTTAGTTTTCATGAAAAATAATCACGTAATAATTATGAAAAAGGAAAGTCTACTATATAAGTTACTGTAAGAGGGCCGTCTATATCTCAAAAGGTTTTTAAGATATTTAAGTTTAAAGTCTGTAGTGGCCACCAAAATTGAAATTGATACACCAAAATGGAAATGCCCACTGAATTTGAAAATAAGCAACACCAAAATTAAATTTTTACCATTTAGACTCATAAAGGATAAAATAACACATGATTTTACATAATTAAGATATTTATATTTAATATATTTATTGGTTTTTCAATTTTACGTCAATAACCAGGAATAACTATTTTTTAAATCAAATTATCACAATCATCAATCACTAGATGATGCATTTGATTCTTCTTCTACCAGTCTTTTCAATGCTTTTTTCTTTGGTAATATTCATTTTGGTATATTTTATTTATTTCTTCGTAAAGCTGAAGGATCTCGTTCCGACATTTGTCGCTGTAAAACAAGTTTACCTTCTTGCTTTTTTTTGGCATCTTTCCCTTTTTTTTCTTAGAGCTTCTGCTTCTTCAGGATTGTTTTTAATTCTTGCTTTTCTCTTTATTTCTGGCATTTTCTTTTTAAGCAGTATCTCTCAGCAAGTATGAGCATTTGGTGCTCCGTTTTGACATACTTACTAAAAAAATGTAAGTATGTTGTGCAGTTTTAACATAGCATCACAAGTCATCAAAAGCTGGCTCAGAAAGTTACTATTGTAACATTTATGGTCCGGCCCCAATATAACTATGAAATATTTTTTCTCCATTTATGTTACGCACGCGACAGTACAAAACTAGTATAATACGTAGATGCTTCATCATATCATCCTATAGACGCCCACTGCTGGACATAGGCCTCCTCCAAACGTTTCCACCCTGCGCGGTCTTGTGCCTGCCTCATCCATCGGCTTCCCGCCGTCATACGTACGTAGGTGCTTACAATGTGTCAATTTTGGTGGATCGTTTTCAATTTTGGTGCCATGAAACTGCCACCAAAACCACCAAAATTGAACCACCAATATTGAAACCAGACATAAAAATAATCAGAAACAGTAAGGGGTTAAGGTTACCACTAAGTGAGTGTAGTTAACTTAAACATTATCTCAATGTGTATCTATAGACTTAGTTATTTATCCATAAAAATACAAATTGAATAAAAAATCGATCCACCAAAAATTTGAAAAATCTTGTCCCCCATGCCACCAAGGTACACAGTGACCTTTTTAGCGGGAAATCACAACACTTATACACATAACTGCTACATGAAAAAGCGGGCCCACAACTAAGACACTCGACACAATAAAACGCTATACGCATATGTCGTACAAAACTCGTGGTATAGTCAGTTGAATAAATGCCACCAAAATTTTAGTTTTTTTTGAGACGAACTTTGATTAGGTATTTCGTATATCTATAATAGATACATCTTAATTGTTTTTAAATTGTTTATTTTATATATAAACATTATATAATTGCGTATTTAGTAAAGTAACATGAATTGTAACCGTAGCGAATGAAATTGTATAAAAATATGGAGTTGGGACAAGCCACCTAACTAGAAATTTTATGACACTTTATTTTTTATTTAATTATTTACATATTTATAACAAAATTGGATCATGGCCCTGAATAAATATAGTTTCGTAGTTGATTACAAAAAAATATCAGCACTGAAATATTATTTTACACCTAGATTCTCAACGAAGACACGAAAAATTTGCCCGTTTGATATTGACCCATTTAGTACAGAAAACATTTTCACATCGAAGGAGCGTGCATTCATCGCCGTTTCACCTCATCTATTGTATCAAGCTCGAAGCCACAGGTAATCCCGAGCCAATACCTTAAACATTCAATTAACCCGTGTGCGACAAGGAACAAAGGACGTATAACCACAATTGCTATAATTGAGTGTCGCAGTCGTGTTATTATAATTATTACGTGGACTCTACCCCTTTTGGGAATGGTCCCAGGCAGAATTAGAAACCCAGGGAAACAGCGATAACCCCGCGCTCAGTAAATTTAGAATGCCCAGAGGCATACCCATTCTTTTTGTCGGTTTATATTGCTTTTCCAAACTTTGTGTTAACTGTACAAAACGATTCAGTTTCGTTGTTGGCAATGGTTTTATAGGATAGCGTAGTTGTGAAAAATGTACGCGTTAAATTTAAATAAAACCTTTTTTTAAAGAGTCGGGTTATTTATTTATTTGGATTTTGTTTTATTTAGTTTGTAGCTTGACAACATAATAATATTCTTTCTATGATTTTAATTATGATTTTCCATTCATTTACTACGAGATAAAATGATTTTGAATATTATTTATTAACAAGAAGTAGTAGTAACTAGACTCAAGAAGTACCTACTTCTTATAGAGTTGATGTCACGAAGATCGATAAAACAATTGTACTTATTTCATAGTTTTTACGGTCAAGAGAGAAGAAGTAAGAAAACAGACCCAATGTGTCATAAAAGACGTATTAATAAGTTGTTACTCCGTCACCACAGAGACCAAACTTTAAGAGCAAATAGATCTTTCGGTAATATTTAGTATAATTATGATTTTTTGTAATAAATGATGACAAAAAAGAACAATTCACTGTCTTGATCAGCTCCACATTTGTACATAATACACACAAAAAACTTAGCTTTACAAATATTAAACAAAAAGTTCCTACACACTCCGCTAGTCATTTCAAGACACGAGTTGTAATTTTCTATGATTGTTCATTTCTTTAGACGAACAATGTACAAACCTTTAACTTAAATAACATTTTCTAGAAACCTCAAACACAATTATGAAACTTGTTTAATTTAACTAGTACAAATAACTATAATATAAATGATTTTGTCTTTGTCAAACAATGGTACTTTAGATACAATTGAATGTAGAGAGGTCCTTTTAGAGAACTTTGATATCAAGGTTCTGTGAGAATACCACTTTGTGTTGTTCTACGTTATTCTGTTGAAAAGTTATTGAGTCAGAATTTTTTTAATTTAAAATAAGTGAACTGTAATGTCAGTAGATGTTTAGAATTGTAAAGAGATAAAAGGTCTACTATTCCTTTTTGTCGTTTACTTCTCCGTGTGGTGACGGAACAAGAATGCAATAAAATATAATGTCACCACCCCGTCTTATCCCAAGGGTGTCGTAAAATCCGACTTAGGGACTATCCTTGAATATTATCTTTACAAAATAAAAAGAAGGAAAACATGAAATAAAACCCTATACCAATCCGTCTGGTCAGCGTGGTATTAGTAGGCCAAGTATCCCTCCGTCATGGGAGCAGGCCCGTCCCTGCAGTTGGACATTAAAGGGCTGTTATGATGATTCCTTTTTTTACGTAGTAGGCAAAAATCGTTTTAAGTGTGCAGAAGCTTCAGTCCAGAAGCTAAAGAACATTCATCCTTTTAAATCCACGGTGTTCATTTGTCATGATTTAGTCGTCCGATACGTAACGGTTCCAATAAACGGCCAAGAAAAGTCGTGTGGAGTAAAGACCCCGTACTTATAAATAACACTCGTGTCGTGTATTATAAGATAAGGAATGTTATGATCACATAACAGAAAACCAAAACGACTTATCTCACTAACGTACATATTATAAATTCAAAGCAAAGCATTGATATCAAAATATCATCATCATCAACATGGGCCTTTGCGCCTATTTCAGATGAATACAACAATTAAATAATACATACATACTAATAGAATCATGAGTATAACACATTTGTCATCTGACAGTACATTATTCACAGATAAACGTGTCCGGATCACGACACAACGTGAACTGTCACACCAACTACTATTACATTTAGTGTTGCTCGTTCTATGTACACAATAGTTTAATGTTATTGATCTTTGAAAATATTTGGGTAATTAGCTGAGGCTAAACAACACATAATTCCTTAGTGTAATAATAATTATCTTATATTTTATTGAGATAATACGCGTGACAATTGGATACCGTGCCTGTGGATGTCTGAATGACTTTTGTGTCCCTTAACCTTCGGAAGGATAGGGGGGTGACTCATCACCCCAGTCGATTAAAAAAGATGCTGTAACTTTTTATAAGTTAATTGAGGGTAGCTGTGTTTTTCTGTATTCTCTTATCTAAGCATACGCAGTTATTAGCATTAGTCGCTAATTTGCCAATGGTTCTGGGTTTTGCTATATTTACCTTGCTGGGGTGACCGATCACCCCACTATCCTTTTACGTTTTTGTTTCTATCAAAAAGGTAAGATTTACGGTCGATGACATTGAGAACTATTTAAAAAACCTAGGCAATACAAGTTTCTAAGGGATGAAGTATCAGAAATTGAGGATAATGTGTCTGGAAATCTAAATTTACTGCGAGAAATCAGACAAAGTATAAGAGATATTCTAAACATGAACCAGCAACCTTCTGGAAGTGAACCCCCGTTAAAATTACAAAAATAAGCATGGTGTTCAATTTTTCTAAGAAGGAAAGACAAAAAAGTTAAAATTAATTGTGTTAAATGTCATTTACCTGTATGTCTCGATCACCGTAAAGATATTTGTCTGAACTGTTTTAAATCTTAAATATATTATATACATATGCGCCTATACTAATCAAAATTGTTTTTTATACATAAAGTTCGTATTAACGAACTAAATTACTTGTCTCATTTTAAAAAAAGTATCTTTTTTGTATACATGTGTTTCATTTTCGCTAATATAAGTTGTGGGGTGATGGGTCACCCCCCTATCCTTACGTGTATGCAAGAAAAGCCTATCCTGCCGAAGGTTAAGTTGGTGTCTGTAAAAGTCCTGGCGACACAGACCTCATTTCTGAATAAGCAAGATACCATTTTCATTTTTTAAGCAAAAATTGGATACCCGTTCACGTTTTATTGACTTCCTGACCCCGTATGCCTAGGCTGTTACTGGAAAAACGTTACACGCATTGACTACAAATAAAACTAATGAAAATTCTACAAAAAACAAACCAAGTCGTAGAAATTCAATCCTTCAACCAAAATTGAGGTACGTACAATCGAAAATAAATAGAATAAAGTCATGTTCAGTCTTTGAAGTAAATAGCCAATGTCAAAGAACAGTTTGCGAATGAATAATGCCTTTTGGGAATCGCCAATGAAACGGGTCGACAAGAAAGGTACTTAAATAAGAAAGCAAAGGGGCTTTTACTTATCTTTTCTTTACTTTCTACCCCAAGAGTGCTGAAAGTATCTAAAAGGTGATTAAGATTCACCTGATTAGTTCAACTTCGGAATAAGATATCTCATTTACTTTTGCGTGGAGTTTGGAGACAGGTAAATTTTGGCGTCGACATTTTCGTTGTCAACGTGTAATTTTTTTTGGTCTTATTTTGTTCCTAATCTTAATTTAAAAGTTTGTGTTGTTTAATGTCATAACAATGATATCATGCTATCATAAATTTATTTTTTGTTTTAATATTTATAATGGCGTATTTCGACAAGAGATTTTACCAAATCAAAACGCATATAAAAAGGGAAAGTAGCAGTTAACTGCTGCATTCTAAAGGTAGTGAAGGTAGTGACTCTACCTAAAGGTAGTGCATTTATTTGCTGTTGGTCAGTGCAATAATCCTCACACATTCACACCTACTACGTCGTTCTAGGCAACGGATAAACATACTTAAATTCTTTTTTTTTGTAAATACATACATATTAAACAAAGAAAACACTCAGACCAATGCAAAGATTCATGTTCATGCACACATTGAGCGGGAATCGAACCCGAGACCTCTGCGTAGCAGCCAAGTAATAAGGTCGTCATAAATAAAGCAGATAAGCTGTTAAATAGTTCTCTTATAATTAATTAGCAATAAATTATTTTATAAATCTCTTTACTATTCTGAATTACATCACGTGTAAGACATCATTATCAATAAATAAGTACATATAAGTCTTGGAATTATTATCATGAAATAAATACATTTACTTGTTCTACTCTAGCCATACTACAGACCATATATATTTGTACTATATAGATTGAGATCGTAAACACGTCGAAGTTACGTCACCTAGTGGTCAATTTAACACGATTCTGGTTCGTTTATTGTTTTGAGAAACAACTAGTAAAATAGTCTAACTGTATTTCTTAGTAATATGCACGTTTTTTTGGATATTTGTTTTAAGACTTGGTTTAAAAGCATCTAAATAGATTCTATGTTTTTGGTAAACTATGCTAGATAATGTAGTTTTCTTTAACAGCTTATTATTTATTAATTTTATTTAGACACTTTCCCCCTTTTTTAAATTTTAGTCAATTGATTAATTAGCATAGACTCTTACATTGTTTGGTATAAGGTTGGTATTTATAATAAAAATCTCGCTAAACAGTGATTAAATTTATGGCGTTTATAAGTAAGGGGGTTTATTGTACACTTACCTACTAAATTTTATGAAACAGATTTGTTAAGAAATAATAATAAATACATAATTCATAATGATAGTACGATCAGCAGTATTTTTTTGCTTACGGAGATTTATTATAGACAACCATTAGGTACATTGTACTGGATGGAATATGTGTAAGTGATTTATTTTGTGTTTAGTGTACTAAAGTAAGAGGAATAATCTAAAATGTGCCTACTACGTACTTCTATTATTTGATCATAACAGCCCATTAATGTCCCACTGCAGGGACGGGCCTCCTCTCGTGACGAAGGGATACTTAGCCTACTAATACCTCGCTGGCCAGACGAATTGGCATAAAGTTTAATTTCAAGTTTTCCCTATTTTTATTTCGTAAAGATAATATTCACGGATAATCCTTTAGTCCGTTTTTACGACACTCATGGGATGAGATGGGGTGGTGACATAAATATTGTATTCTTACTCCGTCACCACACGGAAAGTAGATAGTAACTGTAAGTAATACAAAGCACTGTGTTGCTGAAATGGGTCAGTTACAAATATTACGGACTATGAGAACTCCCAGGTACAGAACAATAATCTAGATCAAACAATTGTCCTGCTAGAGATTACAATCCACACCCTTGTACACAGCAACCACTTATCGCATCTACTGCGCTACGGAGTCACAACAAAAGGTATCAAGAGTTATAAGTATTTGTAGAAAGGTCAAGTTACTTGTTATTGAAGTAGACCGATAGGATGAAAGATTAATCTTTTTCCTCTATGTGGTTATTTGCGGCGATTTGGACAATGCGCCATGGGAAAAGCAATTTTCGAATTAATCGCAGTTCATGGTTCTTTTATGAGGTCTATTTTATCATAACTTTAACTATAAAAAAATATGATAATGTTATAATATCTTAAGCATTCGTACAACGCCATTTATATACAAGGTGTACCTAAGATGGCGTATAAATTTTAATACAAGGTAGGGCATAACTTTACTAGTCAGATACAATAAAAATCATCGAAAAAGGGCCATTCGTATAGAAGATATTATGACAATTTCAATATTTAGATTTCTTTACCACTTTATTATTTTAGATAGATACCTACAATTTAGTTAATCATCAAGGCGCACAACATTTAAAATTTGCAAGAATGTATCATATTTACTTTACATAGCAACCACTTTTAACAAATACAATTCCCACATAAAATGCCTTTACGCTTACACAATACAAAACTTACCAACATAAAATTTAAAGAATTTCTATCAAATATCCTTTGTAAGCATTTTAAGCTGTCGCCATTCTTCAATTCGATCGACATAGATCCTGTACATACAATAAAGGCTTTCCATCAACTTGACAGTTTTCTTATAAAAAAAAACTGTCAACAAACCCTTTCGAATAGAAAACAAACAGATACTGTTGCTTATAAAACGCATTTTATTACTTTTCTCTGTTTTTATTACCTATGAACTTTGTTTTAGATGTGACAGAAAAGTTTTTTCTTCTTTGAAACAAAACTAAAATATTTCGATTTGTTTTACTGACATTTATAAATGCGGAAGAAATTAAATTCCGTATTATGCATCATCATAGTAGATCTTATTACCCCAATTCAGCAATTTTATGATTTTATTAGAGGAAAAATGGCCTACAATTATTACACTGATTAGACGAGTTGGTATGAGTTGATAAAGAATATACCTCCAAAGGGATGGGGACAAACATGGGTTTTCAAATAAACTTTCATAACAATTAGGTCGACATTCGCGTTAAGAATATTATATTTCTATTCATCATTACAGTCCTTTAATGTCCCACTGCAGAGACGGGCCTCCTCCCATGACGGAGGGATACTTGGCCTACTAATACCACGCTGGCCAGACGGATTGGTATAGGGTTTAATTTCAAGTTTTCCTTCTTTTTATTACATAAAGATAATATTCAGGGATAGTACCTTAGTCGGTTTTTACGACACCCATGGGATGAGATGGGGTGGTGACACACTGTATTCTTACTCCGTCACCACACGGAGAAAGAATACAGTATATTTCTATTATGATCTTGTTATCTCTCAGTACATTACTAGAATTAGGAATTCAAAACGTTTCAATTGTGGTACTGTACCACGTTAGTGTAGCACTACCCTTTCCAGCGTAAGTTTAGCTTTTTGACAGTTCACGTCCATGAAGTTTCGTAATAATTCCACTTATTTTTCGAACAAATAATATTGTATTTCATTGACGTACCAATGTTTTTTTCGGTTACCATGGTTACTTAGTGATGGACACGCATAACGATTACCGTCATTGTGAAACAAATTAAAAATAATCGGTAGAATTCAATGCTATGAATAAACCTGAACTCTTCATAATACGTTTATAAAATGTAATGATATTTTAAAATAGGTATAACTAGCGAATGTGTCACGATAAGTTTAATTACGTTTTTTAAATAATACCTAAGCTAATTATAATTACATCATTTTAAGCTATAGTTTTATTTTCTTATCATAGATAAAGAAAGAAACAGCATAATAATATGTTAAGTGATGTAAGAGATGATCTAAGATAATAAAGGGATCCAAATGTGTATGGAATATTGAATTCTAGGCATAAAATAATCACGCTTTACAATAAAAAATATGGATTAACAATTTTACATACCACTTTGTCATGTAACAGTACCAGTGCCGATAATTTGAACCAAAAATTGAACCCAGATGTCAGCACCTCATTTATGAATATAAAATCAAGATAACATTCATTTCCATTGTCAGATAAGCCTCATAAAACACATTTTATGCATGAATAAAACCTAAAGGTTCAGTAAAAAATATCTAAAAGATCTAAAATAAAGTAAAATAAAAAAACCTGAACTTACCAAACTGTCAAAATAAAGTAATTTAAAGGACATGTTCCCGCTTTTATAAAAAAAACACTTTTTTTTAATCGAAGAATGTAGTGTAGCCCAGTTTATAATTCCAAAAGGATCTTATTTTTCATTATTTTAAACGGAATCCCAAATTAATTAATGGTAAGCTTATAATTTGAGTTTTTGTTGGGGGTGCTGATAATCTGGTGCATTTTTTTTTAACACGAATCGTGTGAATCTTCATTTGAAGTACATATGTCCGATGATGAGTCTTCATTAACATTAATAATGAGGTCTTGTGTGCATAAATTGTCAAAGGCAATGTCACGCTCCCAATCAGACATTATAATTTGTTTTGTTCTCTCAACCACTCTTGCCCAGTTCTCGGTCGTTACGTGGCTGCAAGCGTTTTTCAATAAATCTAACATTTTTTTTGCTGTAAATGGGGGAGATGTATTGCTTCTTGCAGCATGCCCTTTTACTTGTGCCCAAATTAGTTCGATGGCATTGTATTGGCAGTGATATGGAGGAATTCTAAGGACGATATGCCCATGTTCTGCTGCCATTTCATCTATCACATAACGTTTTGGTCTCTTTTTATTTTTTAAAACTTTTAATAACTCTACTTTTAGCATGGAATCGTCTACCATCTCTCCATTTTTCCGTAGCCAATTAATAAGTTCGTGCTTTTTATTGGCCTGTGTTGGCATTTTGTCGATTTGGCGCGAGTGGTAGGACGCGTTATCAATAAAAATTATTGATGGTTCTTCTAATAAAAATAGCATATTCTTGAACCACTCTTCATATACTTCCGCATTCATATCTTCGTGGTAATCACCAGACTTTTTTGATTTAAATGCCAGCATTACATCTGGTACAAAACCTTTGGCTGTACCTGCGTGGCAAATGATGAGGCGTTCGCCTTTACCAATAGGTACGGCAGAGGTGGAAGCAGCAGTGTCGTCAGTCCACGAACGAGATACGGTGTGATTGGCATTGAGCCATGTTTCATCCGTAAAAACAACATTTGACCAATCTCGAATTTTTTTTGCCTCTCTTAAAAAGTCACATCGTGACAAAGCAACATCAGGGCGTTCCAGTAATATTTTTCTTTTATTGGACTTTTTATACGTAAAGCCAATTTTTTTCAAAAGTTTGGCTAAAGACGACTTCTGACCACGAAAAAGGCCATTACTTTTTAAGGAAACAATTAGTTTTCTTAAAGTTGGAATTTCTTTTTTAATGTAATAGTCATATACATGACGCCGAATGGCGTCAATGTCAAAATCGTCAACATTTGTGACCACACGAGGCCGGGGTTTTCTTTTGGGTGAAGAAGGCTTGATATGATCAATATCACTCTTGCCACAGCTTTTGTTAGTTATTTTAGTCACGCTTGCTGGGCTGATACCCAACGCGGCCGCAACTCGGTTTCGGACTTGCGAGATAGGTATTATTGGCCCACCATTCAGATGTTCTTGCTCAAAGTAATCGTGCAGTTTTAACACCAATTCTCTTGATTGTCCATTTAAAACCTGTCCTTTCGGCATTTTAACAAACTATGTTTTGTGCTAAATCTAAATAAGTACTTCCAAAAGTTGCACCGATGTATTATAATATGAAAGAGGAAAATATAAGAGAGCAAATAACAAATAAGAAAGAAATTTTAACGAACGTAATTAATGCATGTGACAGGCGTTTTGTTTGAGTTGAGTGACAGACATACCAAAGAGGTAAAAAGGAGGCCGGGCTTGTAATTTTGAGAAGGTCGGTTATTGTTGTAGGTTTAGTTATTTCATCATCATCTGTTATGAATCCCATTAATATCTCACCGTAGGGACGGGCCTCCTCCCGTGACGAAAGGATATTTGGACTACTAATACCACGCTGGCAAGACGAATTGATATAGAGTTTAATTTCAAGTTTTCCTTCTTTTCATTTCGTAAATATAATATTTACGGATAGTCCCTTAGTCGATTTTTACGACACCCATGGGAGAAGATGGGGTGGTGTGGTGACATATTGTATTATTACTGTGTCAACACACGGATTAATTATGACTTACATAATTTTATAATTTTACGACGCAATCTTTAGTCTCGTATATTTTATTTAATATCAATAAATAAAAAACGATTAAACTGATGTATATTTGTTTACAAAAAATCTAAGAAAATATAAGGTAAATCGAAACGCTAATTATTGAAATCGCTTCCAATCGAATGGCATTACAATCGAGATACTGCTGAACATCACTAACGTAAAGCTGTCAAATGTTGTTAAATATAGTGGAAGGGGTATAATGATGAACATCTATCTTATTTGGTCTGTTTAAAGTTATTTATCATTACAGATTTGTCGATAGTACTTTATGTTATAAACATAATATTATAACACAATCACACGAATGTTATTAATGGCGCGTAAAGCACTTACTAATTGCCTTCTACTAACTAACCAGGATCGTTTGAGGAGAAACGTTATTGTTATTATGACAATCAATCTTAAAATGTAATCTTGTTTGAGAAATTCTAGATTATAAACTTTAATGTAATGGTATTAAGCTTGTTTTCCTTTGATGAACATTTATCTAAATAATGGTTGATATGATTTTTTTATTCATCATTGTCATCAATTATGTCACCACCCCATCTCATCCAATAGGTATAGTAAAAATCGACTAAGGGACTATACATGAATATTATATTTACGAAATAAAAAGAAGGAAAACTTGAAATTAAACTCTATACCAAGCCGTCTGGCCAGCATGGTATTAGTAGGCCAAGTATCCCTCCGTCACAGGAGGAGGCCCGTCCCTGCAGTGGGATATTAATGGGCTGTTGTGGTTGCTTTCAATATTTCCTACTTTCCTCTATCCTGTGCCTTTCTCGTTCATTGGTTGCAAGTAACCTTAATCAGATCATTGCTCCACCTATTGTAAAAGATCAGCCTACAGATCTGTTACTATTTATGAATACAATTTATAATAATCTTTTGTTTAATTGTGAAACCGACTTCGATACTTAGGAATAAAAACTCGAAACAAAATAATCCTATACCAATTAATTTGTACAACGTGGTATAAGTAGGTCCAGTTAACTTCAGTCACTAAAGGAGTTTTCCCTGCATTGAAACTTAAATGGTGTTAGGACTTCATTAGTTCTAACTTCATTATAACCCTAGCATATTCTCAAAATATCATTAACTTTATACAACTAAGAACATTAAGGATAGAACAGGAAAATTAGGCAATGCTATCTCTAGATAATATTCAGTCCATTTGTTTTGGGTATATTTACGGAGGGTCATGGTGGAGCTAAATGAGGATAGTGCGGTAAATACGCTATGTTCACATTTATTTGACTGCGACCACAACAATGTAGGACATGGACTGTTTTGATATGCTTAGCTGTTTTGATATGTTGAAGAAGTTATTAATCTTAAATTTATAAGTAATCTAAGGTATCTATCTAAAATAATAAAGTGGTAAAGGAATCTAAATATTGAAATTGTCATAATATCTCCTAAACGAATGGCCCTTTTTCGATGATTTTTATTGTATCTGACTAGTAAAGTTATGCCCTACCTTGTATTAAAATTTATACGCCATTCTTAGGTACACCTTGTATATAAATGGCGTTGTACGAATGCTTAAGATATTATAACATAATCATAATTTTTTATAGTTAAAGTTATGATAAAATAGACCTCATAAAAGAACCATGAACTGCGATTAATTCGAAAATTGCTTTTCCCATGGCGCATTGTCCATATCGCCGCAAATAACCACATAGAGGAAAAAGATTAATCTTTCATCCTATCGGTCTACTTCAATAACAAGTAACTTGACCTTTCTACAAATATTTATAACTCTTGATACCTTTTGTTGTGACTACGTAGCGCAGTAAATGCGATAAGTGGTTGCTGTGTACAAGGGTGTGGATTGTAATCTCTAGCAGGACAATTGTTTGATCTGGATTATTGTTCTGTACCTGGGAGTTCTCATAGTCCGTAATATTTGTAACTGACCCATTTCAGCAACACAGTGCTTTGTATTACTTACAGTTACTATCTACTTTCCGTGTGGTGACGGAGTAAGAATACAATATTTATGTCACCACCCCGTCTTATCCCATGGGTGTCGTAAAAACCGACTAAGGGACTATCCGTGAATATTATCTTTACGAAATAAAAAGAAGGAAAACTTGAAATTAAACCCTATACCAATCCGTCTGGCCAGCGTAGTATTAGTAGGCCAAGTATCCCTCCGTCACGGGAGGAGGCCCGTCCCTGCAGTGGGACATTAATGGGCTGTTATGATTGTCATCAATATTTTCTACGTAATAAGTTGGACTTGTTAACTTCCGTCACTAAAGGAGTTTTCCCTGCATTGAAACTTAAATGGTGTTAGGACTTCATTAGTTCTAACTTCATTATAACCCTAGCATATTCTCAAAATATCATTAACTTTATACAACTAAGAACATTAAGGATAGAACAGGAAAATTAGGCAATACTATCTCTAGATAATATTCAGTCCATTTGCTTTGGGTATATTTACGGAGGGTCATGGTAGAGCTAAATGAGGATAGTGCGGTAAATACGCTTTGTTGACGTTTAGATAGATAGATAGATAAAACGTTTATTTCTTTTTTAAATAATACAATAGTTAAACACAATCCCACAAAACCATGTTACTGGTTTGACTGTGGGTTACAGTCTCTTCTTAATATTTAAATACACAAAAATAATTCTAACACACCTTACGATTCTATACAGCCATAATAATTATTCACACATACTAAGATAGTGCCTTTGTAAATTTAGACTAAATCTTTTCTTATTTGTTTCTAATCGAATGTTCTCAGGCATACTGTTTAACAAATATGGAAGGCGTTTTTCTAAGGTTCTGTCACCATAATTATTATAAACTCTGGGTACGTTAAATTTACCAGTGGTCATTGAGCGAGTGTGAATCGAATTGTCGACCTTAGTTAGGTCATGCTCCTGACTGCCATGGTTATTTACTGCTAGTAAATATTTATACTGTAATCTAATCGGTAAAATATTACATATGTTAAATAATTTATTGTAGTCGTTTTTACATTCATCTTTAATTTTTTTACTTACTAATAGTTTCAAGAAGCGTATTTGTAGTGATTCTAGTTTTATTAAATTAGTTTTACAAGTGGAACCATAACTGTCAAGGGCATAATTCAATATCGAATCCACTAATGCCATATATAAACATTTTAAAGTGTCTTTAGGAACCTTGAAACTCAATTGATAGAATTTAGTCAACAATATTCTTAATTTGTTACAAATATAATCCACATGTGGAGTCCATGATAGATTATCATCTATTTTAACACCTAGATAAGTAATACAATTCTCTTGTTTTATGGGTTTACATTTACAATTTATTTTATTATTATGTATACATAAATATTCGTGTGCAAACATGATTGACGGCTGCTCAGATGGACGTAAGTATGGTGAGTGTATTACTAGTAATTTAGTTTTATCTGAATTTAAAACTATGCCATTATCATGGGACCATTCGACCACTGCGTCCACGTCTTGTTGAACTAATTTACAGACTTCTATCATATCAGTTCCTACTCGTAGGGTGCATAAGTCATCCGCGTACATATACGCCGAACAATGTCGTGAACGCAGCAGACCGCACAGACTGTTCACGTGCATGAGGTAGCAAATTGGCGAGCACCCTGAACCTTGTGGGACTCCACGTGTCACGTCTATCCTGTCACTGAGCGTATCACATACTTTTACTTGGTACGAGCGCGATGCTAGATAATCACGGAACCATGGGTTCAGCGGTTCTCCAACACCACACTCATCCATTGCTTTAAGTAGCGTATCTGTCGGTAAAGTATCGAATGCTTTTTTGTAATCGTAAAAAACTATGATTACAAACTTTTTATTTCCTAAGTTAGTATTGATTTCATCCGTGAATTTTGATAATAATGTGTTTGTGCTTTTACCTTTTAAAAAACCATGCTGACAGTCAATTAATATTTTTTGTTTCTGAATATAGTTACTTAGTTGGTTTACAATACATTTTTCAATTATCTTGTCTATACTTGATAAAATAGCTATAGGCCTATAGTTGGATTCATTTTTGTAATCACCTTTTTTATGTATAGGCCTTATTATCGTCTCTTTTAATTTAATAGGTATTAAAGAACTTGCAACAGATAGGTTTGTAAGTTTGGCCAGCACTGGACTAACTTTATCGATTACAAACTTTAGGTCTGACATTCGCACTAAGTCGGTTCCGGGTGATTTATTACTATTCATGTTTCTGATTACTTTTTTAACTTGTTCGCTGTCTACTGATTGCCACCTCATGCACCTGTCAGTCGGTTCCACGTATAGCTCTCTGTTTAACCATTTGACACCGCATGTATGCGTAATACTATCAATATCCTCCTTAAATCTAATAGCAAATTTATTACATTTATTTATGGTTTTTTCGTTTTTATCCATATTTGACAATATCAAACAATCTGGAGATTGTTTATACCTCCCTAACATACTATTTACTATTTGCCATACCTTTTTTATATTTTTGTTACAGTCTTTAATACTATTTTTATCGTATTCATTTTTACTCCTATTTATCTTTTTCTGACATTTATTTCTAAATTTTGTATAGGTTAGACGTTTTAACATGTTATTAGGATCATTAGACCATGCCTCATATAACCTATCCTTTTCCTTTATCATATTCTTTAAACCATTTGTGATCCAGGCTTTATTATTTCTTAAGTTGGAGTTAGTATCATAACACACCCTATTTTCGTAACAATCCATATAAATGTTTTCAAAAATCTGACAAAAATTGTTATATAAAGTATTCGGACAGTCAAACAATAATAAACTATCAAAATCAACTAGCGATAATTTTTCTTTAACCATTTTATTATTAAGTACTTGTTTACAAACACGTGTCGACCGTTCGTACGTTCCCGGTAAATTTAGAGCGCAGTTCCATTCCACCACGGCTGAGACTAAGTAATGATCTGATATTTTTTGTTTAATTACAGCCGAGCCTATATTTGAATTATAAGTTCTGATATAGATATGATCCAGACACGATTGAACAACTTTTCCCATTACAATTTCATTTCGTGTTATGTCATTAATACACTTTGTCAAACCATATTCTGCCATTAAGCTTTCATAACACATTACCATATTGTCGTGATGATTTAAGAGGTTAATATTTATGTCTCCACATATAATAACTTCAGAGTTTCGGGGTAGTTTGTCCAATAGGTTCCGTAAATCTGTTAGAAAAATGTTCAGTTTACTTTGATTATTAATTCTCGGTGGTCTGTAAATCGATATTAAATATAATTGTTTGTTATTAATGTCTAGTAAAATGGAAACGCACTCCGCCGAGTTCATAGTGTGTACCTGAGTGGATTCGCACAAGCGTGCACCTAGCCCCGCCCTCGTGAATACCAATACCCCACCCCCGCTGCGGCCTGTCCGCAAGTACGTATTTGTATCAAAACCCTTAATTTGGAATAATGGTAATAATGAATAATTAATATTAGGTTCAGTGATTACTATAATATCCAGTTTTTTAAGGCTGGAGTTTATGGTAACCATCAGTTCGTTAAAATGTTTTTTAATTGAACGAATATTTACATGCAATAAACTTAGTTTCTGTATATTTACGTACTTGTTGAGCCAACTATAAATATCATTAGTACATACATAATCTACCGTATTATCAGTTAAACAGTCAAAATAATCATGTTGATCGAATTTTATTTTGTAAATTAAACACATTCTTTAATGAAAGTAGGTAGGTACGCTTACTTATTATTGTGAGTTAAGGTATAATTGTTATGGAGGTATGAAGTACCAACCTTTAACAGGTCACCTATTTCACTTTCATATCTGAGCATCATAGTTTTTTCTCCTTCTTCTCTTTTTATTAGAATCTTGCCGTGAGATACCCAGATGTACTTATATGTTCCGTGGAGTTGTTTTTTCGCATTCCATAATAAAGTTTTCATGTTCTTTGTTAAGTCCTCGTTTATAAAAATTTTATTGTTCAGTGTTCCTCCCGTTATATCCCTGCTATTCACAGTGTTCAGGTGTTTACGTTTTTCTAGCCAGCTATCACGAGACGTCTTCGCGGATGCTTTAAATCCAACTATGATCGACGGTGGCTTTGTTCCTTGTTTCGGCTGTCTGCTTCTCGTGGCCCACTCGATGTCCATGTTGTTAGCTCCAATTTTATCTCCAATTTTCGTTACTATATCTTTGACGTTCTCACCAGATACGTACTCTATTCCTACTATTTCTATGTTGTTTTTACGAGTGGACTGTTCGAAGTCCTGGACTTTTTGTTCGAGTGCGAGGTTACATTTTTCTAGATATACACATTTTTGGTTGATATTAGTCATCGACTTTTCAAGTTTCGCTATTTTTTCTTTAGATTGTTCATTTTCATATAATAACGTGTCGTACTTTTCCGATAACAAACTTATGCTCTCCTGTATTGTATCTAGATGCTTCCTTAGGCCAGGAATATCACTAACCTTTTTTTGTATGTCTCTCAAAATCTTATCAGTTCCTTGCGTCTCTTGGTCTAACTCGTCTTCCTCTGAGTCTTCGTCTTCACAGTTGTTACAACAGGTGCGATTTTTACCAGCTTTCATATCGGCGGCCAGTCCTTTTACACAACTTTTGTGGAAAGTACCTTTACATGGACCTTGGCATAGAAAATGGATTCCTTTCTTTCCCAGAACCTTCTTGCACTTTTGGCACTCCATTATTTCACCACACAGATTAATTTTATTCGTATATTACACAACTTTTCAATCGATGTTAGGTGTAGGTTATAATTTTATTATTATAGTCGGGCGCGCACACAGGTGTGTGTACGCAGCACGGGCGCTTAGGCGAGACTGATTTATTTGACTGCGACCACAACAATGTAGGACATGGACTGTTTAATCAAGCCTAACTTGTCTTTTGTAGAAGTTAGTAATCAAAAATTTAGTAGTGCTACTCACTCAGTCATATTTCACAAAAGAAAATGTTCTCGACAAACACTGTCTAAACACAGTACTTACGAAAAACAATGAAAGAATGATAAAAAACAAAATATCACCTTAATACTTAACATGAAATGATAAGAAATAAGTTTCTAGCAAATGTATTAAAGGATTAGTAAGTGTTCATTATGTTTAAGTATCATAATGACGGTTTTCACATAATACAAACAATTTTTGATAACTGTTCTGTCAAACACATCAAGTCGCGGCTTTGTACCCTAAGCAAAATAATTTATTTTTTGTAATCTACAATGTCTTGAGACAGGATGTACTTTGTGTACGTCACTAAAGATTAGGTAGGTACGTGTCGCGACACAGTACCTACACAATCTTTAGAGCAAGAGTGTCCTTTAAACAAAATGTATTACCTCCTTACTCATAAAGGCCTCTTATATTTAATCACTGTTTAGCGAGATTTTTTTAATAAAACCAACCTTACCAAACAAAACCGTAAGAATTTAAGCTAATCAATTGACTAAAATTGAAGACGCGTTTATAAGTAAGGGGGTTAGTCTACAAAGATAAACTATATACCTGTGTAATGGAAAGTTAAGTTTTTTTATAAGCCATAAATTGCTAAACTCGATGTAATATACAGTTTCAAGCTGGGAAACAATTTTCTATATCCGTTCTCAAGCAGCGTGGTATGCGGGAACACGTATTGAAAACCTCCACCTATTTCTTGGAATCGATACAAGTGGCTGTTTCTTATTGAAAAAAGGAACGCTGTATAAAGGTTTATAATCTGGTTATTTAATATTTTAGTTAGAATATTTTATTACCTTCTCTTACTAAACAGGATATTTATTTCTATCGCTTCTTAAATACTTTGAGAAAATATTTTTTTATTTCAAAGGTATACTCCTAGAAGCAAGTCTTAAGTAGGTATCAACTTTCACCAAAATAGGTATTAAATAATTTACTATTCATTTACAAATCTAATACTGTACGAAAATCATTCAAGTAAACCAAATTGCGTCTATTGATTCCAGTCTGTGACCCATTTTCCGTGTGGTGACGGAGTAAGAATACAATATGTCACCACTCCATCTCATCCCATGGGTGCCGTAAAAACCGACTAAGGGACTATTCGTGAATATTATCTTTACGAAATAAAAAGAAGGAAAACTTGAAATTAAACCCTATACCAATCCGTTTGGCCAGCGTGGTATTAGTAGGCCAAGTATCCCTCCGTCATGGGAGGAGGCCCGTCCCTGCATTGGGACATAAGTGGGCTGTTATGATGATCCCACTCTGTTCCAGTGAATGAAAATTATTAACATCAGATTAATAAATTAGTCAAACTGCAACTACTTAACACAACCAATGGCTTCATACCTACACATACTTATATAAGATTAATATTTCCGTAGTAATGGTTCTTATACTCAATGGTCCTTCAAAAGCCATTATCGCCATGGTTGATTGTAAGCGGGCGAGCCTACATAATTCTTTTACTTTCTCGCGTTATTAATCTCGTAAATTGTTAGGGTCCTTGTTCCTACACGGTCTCTTACTTTGTCAGATAAATCGACGTTTTGGACAGTTCATTGTGAATTCTATTTAAATGATGAACATTGGTGAATTTACTTTTTGTCGATTTCAGATTTTTATTAGATGTAAAATCTCATTTTATTACAACTATACTAAGGATTATGCCATGTGTCTCAAAATAAAAGCTGGACCTTACAAAAATCTATTTAAAGGACACAAAGATCATCCAATATATTATATTACTCAGGAAGTGGTTATCTCAAACAATTGTTTATACCGAATCACCGACAGATCTAAGCGAAAACCAATGAATAACAGAGGTACAGAAGCGTACAAGATGGAAATGTATGAACGCCCATTCCTATATCTTTAAGATAATTCTTCATAATTTAACACATATAATCAACAATCATACAAGGTGGCAATATTGCTGATATGATGTTAATGATGATAATCAACACACAAATATTCACAAAAACATTGGTAAAATCGAGTGCGTATTCACCAAAGTCCTTGAAACAAAAGAAAACACGTCCCCTATTTACTTTCCCGGCACCTCATCGAGGTTAATCATAACATCTTGTTCAAGTATCTGTTGAATTAGCACCTGCGTGTATATCAAGTTAATCGACGATTCATTCTATAGATTAATGGGGCCACAGGGTTTCCTCTTACGTGAATAAACTATCAGTTAAAATTGATGGCTTCCTTGTAACATATACTTGGATCCATGTACTATATTTATACAAAGGCGACGTTTGGATAAATTTTGGTGAGCTTTTGCGGAGTGGTTTAAATTTTTAGGAGTCAAATGTCGTTTTAAAATATAAATTCTGTTAAAATATTGATTTTTCTTAATATGCTGTTATGAAAGATATTAAAGCATTAACTATTAAGTATTCGTTAAGCGACAAAGCCTGTAAAAATAAATTAAAAAAAAAACTATTAATTAATTGCAGTAGAAAATTATTTTACATTTATTTTTATTCAATCAATATCTATGAGTACGAGTAGGCGCCTTTTCGGTGGTGTTTTATAAAAGTTTTATCAATACTAACAATAATCAAGTGATAAGTATGTTTAAACTTAGATTTTTCCATAAGATTGAGCTATACAATTTTTACAAACCTTACTTACTTACTTAGTCCGCTGGCTCAATGACCCAAAATGTGTCTTGGCCTCCGACACGAGAGAACGCCACTCTGCTCGGTCCTTGATCACCTCTACAAACTTAGTCTTTACAAACCTGTTATCCGTCAAATTTACACACAGCCATTGTCACAGTTTTAAATCGATTTTTTTAAATTAAGTACCTATACCTCATTTGTGACCATTCATAACACATTCTCACTCAACCTATCACATGAAACAAAACCAGCTGGCCAATGTAATAATTAGTAGATACAATTTTGGCTCTATTACAAAAAAGGGCTATCCCTGCATTGGGACGTTCATGGTTAGCAATAACTTACATCTGTTCACATAAATCCTTCTCCTATTAATATTTATAAAGCATTAAATTCATAGCTACATCATAAATATGTATAGACTATTTTGTTTACAGAACCTCATTAAAATAACAAAGACATGCACACGCCTATGTGTGTTTAAAATCAAACAAGGAGTAGAATCCTGTACATAATTATTATAGCTACTAGCTGACCCGACAGACTTCGTCCTGTCAAAAAGATTTGTAATGTGGCAGTTTTTGTGCCTACGTATTTTAAAAAATTCTCCTGAACAGAACCGTCACCCTGGTGATAGGGCGTTGTGAATAAAAAATAATTAAATAAAACATATATAAGGATTTAAAAGTAAGTAATCGCTTTATTGTTAATCATGTGAATCATAATTATTATTATTATCATTGTAGTGCTTTGTGGTATACGATGTTTTTTGTTTGATTACCTGGCGCATAGATAAACAAATCTGATGGTTTTCCAACACGGGAACAGGCAACATACAATTGACCATGTGAGAAACATGGGTTTTCTAGACTAATACCACAAACACTTAATGATTGCCCCTGGGACTTGTTTATAGTCATAGCAAAAGCAAGCCGCACTGGAAACTGTAGTCGTTTAAACTCAAATGGCACATCAGTCGGAATCATTGGGATGCGCGGTATGAGAACATCTTCTCCTTTATACTTTCCTTTGAGTATAGTTGCTTCTATCACATTGTTTAGTAATTTTTTTTACCGTTGCAAAGACGCGGTTGGTTGATATTTCGCAACATTATAACCACCGATCCAACCTTTAATTGAAGATTGTGAGGTGGCAATCCTGGCAAATCCAGCGAGTTTAAAAATTCCGGTGGATAGTTGACTACATCATCTTGATTAGTAGCCGAATCAACTGATTTATATATCCTCAATTCGCCTGTAATTTGTTCTTGAATTTTGAAATTTAATTCATTTACATCTATGTTTTTTGCAGCCAGTATAGCTCGTTCGCTCAACCAATCATGGTTTCTGTAATTTTGAGAAACATCTGGAAACACCTTCTGAATAAGTTCATCTTTTGATCGAGTTAACTGACAAAAACTTTGAGGAAAGTTAATGCAGCCAGTCAACATGTATATTTATAAGAAACTAGCTGACCCGACAGACTTCGTCCTGTCAAAAAGATTTGTAATGTGGCGGTTTTTGTGCCTACGTATTTTAAAAAATTCTCCTGAACAGAACCGTCAGCCTGGTGATAGGGCGTTGTGAATAAAAAATACAATTAAATAAAACTTATATAAGGATTTAAAAGTAAGTAATCGCTTTATTGTTAATCAAGTGAATCATAATTATTATTATTATCATTGTAGTGCTTTGTGGTATACAATGTTTTTTGTTTGATTACCTGGCGCATAGATAAACAAATCTGATGGTTTTCCAACACGGGAACAGGCAACATACAATTGACCATGTGAGAAACATGGGTTTTCTAGATTAATACCACAAACACTTAATGATTGCCCCTGGGACTTGTTTATAGTCATAGCAAAAGCAAGCCGCACTGGAAACTGTAGTCGTTTAAACTCAAATGGCACATCAGTCGGAATCATTGGGATGCGCGGTATGAGAACATCTTCTCCTTTATACTTTCCTTTGAGTATAGTTGCTTCTATCACATTGTTAAGTAATTTTTTTATCGCTAACCGTGTACCGTTGCAAAGACGCGGTTGGTTGATATTTCGCAACATTATAACCACCGATCCAACCTTTAATTGAAGATTGTGAGGTGGCAATCCTGGCAAATCTAGCGAGTTTAAAAATTCCGGTGGATAGTTGACTACATCATCTTGATTAGTAGCCGAATCAACTGATTTATATATCCTCAATTCGCCTGTAATTTGTTCTTGAATTTTGAAATTTAATTCATTTACATCTATGTTTTTTGCAGCCAGTATAGCTCGTTCGCTCAACCAATCATTGTTTCTGTAATTTTGAGAAACATCTGGAAACACCTTCTGAATAAGTTCATCTTTTGATCGAGTTAACTGACAAAAACTTTGAGGAAAGTTAATGCAGCCAGTCAACATGTCTATAGGAAATTTGCCATTACCAATGTCAATGAGTTGTTTAGAGAATATGTTTACAGATTGGTCATTTTGCAACTCGACACGCATATTCTTGCTTAAATGAAGTACTTTGACATGTTTCCACAAATTGGAGGACTTTAGACATGCATTGAGTTCATCAGCTGGCGTTGATCGTGGAATCACTGGCAATATTTGACGAAAATCTCCTGCTAATAAAATCATTGCACCACCAAATCGGTTATTATTGCTCCGTAGATCTTTTAAGGTTCTGTCTAAAGCCTCCAAAGATTTTTTATGTGCCATCGTGCATTCATCCCAAACAATCAATTTACATTGCTGCAAAACCTTTGCCATTGCAGAGTTCTTCGAAACGTTGCAGGTTGGAGTTTCATTGCTTTGCATATTTAATGGCAATTTTAGTGCTGAATGGGCTGTTCGACCACCTTCAAGCAAAGTTGCTGCGATTCCCGACGAAGCGAGTGCAAGTGCAATTTTATTTTGTGAGCGAATTGTTGCTAATATTAATGAAATCAAAAAAGTTTTTCCTGTACCACCAGGTGCATCTAAGAAGTAAATCCCTCCAGTTTCATCATTTGTTACTTTTATAAGAGTTTCAAATACATACTTCTGTTGTTCATTTAACAGTGGAAGATTTGTTTGAATTAATTCTTTCAAAGCGTTAAGATCATACAGTCTTTCTCGATGCAACTCTTGGTTAAAAGCGTCATGCATTGGACGATTGGGCGCGGTCAGGCCTAATTGAATTAATAGTTTGTTTGACATTATCAAGCACATGTCCTCAATTGAAATCAATGCTTCATTGTAAATTTCTTCACTGATTTGTATATTTGGATTTCCCATTCTATTCCGTATTTGATACAAAATATCATCACACATATAATCTTTGTACTTGATCCACAAATCAATTGGGTTTGATGGGAAGCATGTAGATATGATTATAGAAAACAATGTTCGTATTTGATGAGCGTGTGATGATATTACAGCATCATTGAGAGTTTGATCCCAATGAGCGTCATTTTCAAGCAATTGCAAACGTTGACAGGCTTCTCTGTAGGATCCACACAATTCACCATCAACAGTTCGTAACTGTTGGAATGATGTTGGACCACGTACATTGACTAATAGCAGTCGTAAATAAAAACATTCATCATTGCTTGGATGTACTGAATAAATCCGGCCAATCGCATCGGTGGAATATACATCTGTATATCCTGGAACTGGTTTTCCTTGTTTCCGTCGTATAAATCTCCTTGAGGATTGATTCCAGGTATAATATTTTGGCATTTCAGAATATAGCAATGTTTGTGCGAAATCATCGTTTTGGCATGTCTCAAAAAAACTGGTTAATGTAGTAGATGGTGGCTGAGCAGCTCTTTGTACTGCGTTCTGTGCTGTAAAATACACTCTTTGTCCATTTTCTAAATGCACAGCTAAGTGAACAACAGAAGGGTATCTCTCATGAATAGGAAAAGAAAATATTCGCCAAACTGCTTCATTACTACTGACATAGCGGCCCATTTGGTATTGGGTAACTTCATCATTGGAATTCTCTGCACCAATTCCAATCACAGCCATATCACTCCCTTTGGTTACATATTTGCAAATGTATTTTATAGATTTCACTGAATGGCAAGATTCAACGTTGATGTGTGCTTTAAATGTCTTTGATAAAATGGGTGAATATGGAACAATCCAACGATTATCTATTTCAATATCTTGTTGATTTAATTTGACAATTGTTGATTTTCCATTGTCTGCTGTCGATCTGCGACGATACAATGGATAACCGTCATTACCAGTAATTGTTTCCGATATTAAAGTCAAATCCTTTTAAGCCGTACGAATTGTTTTATTTATTTAAAATTTGTATATTAAAAATAATAAAACACTGTTGGTAACGCGATTTTTGTTTGACTGATGTAATGACGTGGAAACTGATGCATTTTATCTCGCGTGCCGAAACTAATACAAAAAAAACGCGAGTTTCGGAACGCGACATTAAACTCCTCCAACTATGTATTCTGTGCTCCAACGCACACACGCACATTGTTTTGATAGATATGATCTTTGACGTTAGGAACACACCTACATTGCTTAGACAACAGTGAGTGCTTGTAATTTATTATGAACTTTATACCATAGCAATAAAGCTCTAATTGACTACGTTTTAGTTAGAAATCATTTGTGTGGGAAAAAGAAAAGGGCTATTTTTAGGGTTTTTCCAGCAAGTTTTTTTTTTTTTTTTTTTTTTTTTTTTTTTTTTTTTTTTTTAGGGTTTCTCGCCGTAAAAACCATCCTTGAACTTCAACGAACATTTAAAAAAAAGATTTGGCCAAATTGGTCCAGGCATTGTTGAGTTATGCGCTTACCAACACATTTTGCGATTCATTTTTATATTATAGATTTGCCATTACCAATGTCAATGAGTTGTTTAGAGAATATGTTTCCAGATTGGTCATTTTGCAACTCGACACGCATATTCTTGCTTAAATGAAGTACTTCGACATGTTTCCACAAATTGGAGGACTTTAGACATGCATTGAGTTCATCAGCTGGCGTTGATCGTGGAATTACTGGCAATGTTTGACGAAAATCTCCTGCTAATAAAATCATTGCACCACCAAATCGGTTATTATTGCTCCGTAGATCTTTTAAGGTTCTGTCTAAAGCCTCCAAAGATTTTTTATGTGCCATCGTGCATTCATCCCAAACAATCAATTTACATTGCTGCAAAACCTTTGCCATTGCAGAGTTCTTCGAAACGTTGCAGGTTGGAGTTGAAACTCCAACCTGCAACGTTTCGAAGAACTCGCTTCATTGCTTTGCATATTTAATGGCAATTTTAGTGCTGAATATGCTGTTCGACCACCTTCAAGCAAAGTTGCTGCGATTCCCGACGAAGCGAGTGCAAGTGCAATTTTATTTTGTGAGCGAATTGTTACTAATATTAATGAAATCAAAAAAGTTTTTCCTGTACCACCAGGTGCATCTAAGAAGTAAATCCCTCCAGTTTCATCATTTGTTACTTACAGTGTGAGCAAACCGAGTTCATAGAACCAATAAAAACACATTGGTAGTTTCGTGTATCAGTTGACAAAAGCAAACTCAGTAGATTAGGTAGCAGACAACTTTTTTTTTTTTAAATTTGATATGACTTGAAGTCAAATCCTTTTAAGCCGTACGAATTGTTTTATTTATTTAAAATTTGTATATTAAAAATAATAAAACACTGTTGGTAACGCGATTTTTGTTTGACTGATGTAATGACGTGGAAACTGATGCATTTTATCTCGCGTGCCGAAACTAATACAAAAGAAACGCGAGTTTCGGAACGCGACATTAAACTCCTCCAACTATGTGTTCTGTGCTCCAACGCACACACGCACATTGTTTTGATAGATATGATCTTTGACGTTAGGAACACACCTACATTGCTTAGACAACACTGTGTGAGTGCTTGTAATTTAATATGAACTTTATACCATAGCAATAAAGCTCAAATTGACTACGTTTTAGTTAGAAATCATTTGTATGGGAAAAAGAAAAGGGCTATTTTTAGGGTTTTTCCAGCAATAATTCAAATTTTTCTCGCCGTAAAAACCATCCTTGAACTTCAACAAACATTTAAAAAAAAGATTTGGCCAAATTGGTCCAGGCGTTGTTGAGTTATGCTCTTACCAACACATTTTGCGATTCATTTTTATATTATAGATTATAGTGGCGCTGTGTGTATGAAGTTCAAGACTAGTTTTGAACTAAGTAACGAAAGAAAGAAAAAAAGAGAAATTACAGAAATAAAAATAAAATTCGAAGTAATTCTCTCTAAAATCCATTAGGTATTAATGTAGATACTTAGATAGCATAGGATAGGTACATTTTAATTCATAACTGTGTACATCATCATCATAATTTTTATTTAATATTAGTTTCAAGTTTTTCTTCTTTTTATTACGTAAAGATAATATTCACGGATAGTCCCTTAGTCGGTTTTACGACACCCATGGGATGAGATGGGGTGATGACTTATTGTATTCTTACTCCGTCACCACACGGTGACATAAAACCTTACCATCCTGTAATAGTAGAGAAACTCATTGCTTGATGTTGTCTAGAGCACTATAATAATATGCTAAAGCTTTAGTATCCGTTTTATTCAAGCATTAAACATATACGATCGTAATAAAAACGCGATCTATCTTTTGTTGAGTTATTGCGTTAAAAGCCGAATACATTTCTCATAGAAAATAACACATATTTCACAATGAAATTCTTGTCGATCGAGCTAGCTCTTTGTCTTGTTTCTTTCCTTACATTTTTTCGCATGATTTGTGTTCTATGAGTGTTACGCTGCACTCGGGTCGCTCGCCTCGAGCAATATTGGTTATCTGTCATAAGTCATGAGATTTCACATACATATTCTGAATTTGTTCCTTACGAAACGAGGAAAATTTACTTTTCAACCAATTTACTCAACGTACTTTTAAATTGACTTCGAAGTTGACTCTTATTGTATTCACCACAAGAGGGTTGCGATAGACGTGTAACATACCATGTAATTTTCCCGTTAATATTGTTTATTTGTGAATTCTCTCGGAGTGTACGACCCCGAATGAAACAGAAGGACGAAAACACGCGATACTCTGTATTTTCGCAATATATATCTTCCCTTTTTCCGTAAATACATACGACTCGAGAGAAAGCTTGATAAATGTAATAATATCTTTAATTTGGTCACAAAGATGGCTGTGTAAACATTCTTTGCGAAGCTAAGGTTATTATCGCCGTCGGAGATATGAATAATAAAACGGATAGCGATATCTGGAGTTAATGCGATAAATGATCCGAATGTGCCCAATTACAAAGATGTTTTTGGTACAACAACTTTAAATTGAGATAAGACCTTTTACTGTTATTGCTATATTCAATTAAGAAAAGTACTAGCAACTGTCGTTCGCAATAATATGTTACAGGATCTCTGGCATTGAATTTATAAGATCGAATAAAATGTGACAAGATATTGTTCAATGTTTTGTTACAAACAAAGTAAACGAAATAAAATACGATAAGATAAGTTACAGAATAAGTAACTTTGTTTCGTAATAAGCCGTAGACAGTACGTCTATCTCAATTTAGCCGCAAATATAATTACAGTATTCCAGTTACATATTACGTGCTGTTTGTGGTTTGTAGAGTGAACGTTAGTCTCTGTATTAGTTTAAGCTGTGTTACAGACGCTGTCGCCTTCTTCTTATGCCCATTCCATTTACACATCGACAAGTACAGTAGCGAGTTAAGTAGTAAGTTGCTGATTAAGTTGATTTAAATAGATCTCCATCCTATTTTTTGGCAAGTTAAGTTGGCGAGACGCGAGAGAGGGGGCTAATTCGTACTTAACTTGCCAAAATAGTAAATAATAGTTTTTACGCCACCCATGGGATGAGATGGGGTGGTGACATAATGTATTCTTACTCCATCACCACACGGATAATAGTAATATCTGATATTATTAAATTATGCTATAAATGCACGTCCTTTTCATGCAGTAGCCAAGCGTACAAATGTAGAGTTTCTAAAACTGGGGCACTAAAGTCAACCAAACTACTACAGTTTCATTACTTCATACATACTACCGATGCCGGTTTGACGCTCATATATATGTGGAAAACTTTCTGATACTATTGGATTGGAATAGTATTTAAATATTTTAACTTTATACTGCGAAACTATTTATTGAATTCCATAAATATGTATAGTTTTTGATGCTTGTTTTAACTGTCCGGACTTCTTATGTCATGGCTTAATACGGTCTAACATGATAAAGTATTGTGAAGTAATGATATTCAGGTATTTAGTAAAAAACAACGTAATTTTCGTTATCATTAGTTCCATAACAAGAGCCTCATCCTGTACGGAATCAAAAGTTTATCAAAAAGCCCGATAACCTTGTAAAAATAATAAAACAGTGTCAAAAATCAAGGACCAAGAATTTACCGCTGCGCTAGTATATTATGTTACCATTTGATTTCTTGCCAATTGATTATTGACCTTTTGATTATTTTAGCAGCTTGTCTTGAGAAACTAACTGGTTCGTCAAATTTAAAAGATTTTCCTTACTGTTATTGCACAGTAGTAACTAACTTAATATTCATTACATACATCCAGACATACAAAATTAATGCAACCGCAACTAAAGGAATGAGCTAATCAATTACTCAAACTAAATTATGCACAAAAGCGATTTTAATTCTACAAGCAAAGGCTTACTAATCAATCCTATTTGACGCATTAAAGTTGAACCATACATTACAAAGAGTATATTTGACGTTCTGATTTCAAAACCAATCGCCATATTCGAGTAACATTATTTAATTCGATTTCGATTCGATTATTAAAGGTATTTCATTCGAGTATTATTCTATTTTTTAAATCACTGTCTTGTTGAAACTCGATAGTAAGCTGAAGTAAGCAGATAAAATTGTGTTCAAGCACATACTTACTTTGTGCTTATTGGAATCTTGTAGGAAGCTGCAGCAGCTGTTTTTTTGAATTTGTGTAATAATATTATTTTTGTTTCTTTTTTGTTCAATATATTGTGAATTGTATTGTATTTTATAATATTATTTATTAATTATTTTAATTTTATTATTAATATTATTTTATAATATTAAAATGTTTTTAAAGCACAATGTGAAAATTGGAGTATTAGCTGAAATAATGATAATACTTAACGATATTTTCTTCAAGATAATTATTGTTCGAAATAAATACAATTGTTATTGCGTTGGTCGTGGTTCACGTTCACGCAGGACAATAAATTTGTCATTATGTCTGTTAACTTAGACATCCTTTTAAAAAATCAGCTACGCGGCACAGTAGGTGCAGGACTCCGTATAGCATTCTGTAATGTTAGCATGTTGCATTACAATACTGAGAATACAACATTACTAACATATTTTGTCGATCAGTTGAGACGTATTCACAATATGCGTAAATCATTCTACCTCGCAATTGGCATCCTTACCTATCGCTAAACTAAGATAAGACGCTAACAAAGTCTACGTTGGTAGATAACGAGTACCGCCTTTGATCTCACGTCGACAACCGTCTCCTTTGAGAACTGATTGAGCGCACAACTCTGTGTGCATACGAAAACATCTGACTACCTATGTTCCTCTACCACGCGGAGATTTTACAACGCTCTTTCACAAAAAACGTTTACATTTTGGAGGCTTTTCATTGAAGAACAAATGGAACTTTATTGTTTGGTGACGTGTTACTTTCGCGCCTTGTAAAGCAAAATTTGACGAGAAAGTAGATGGACTAATTGTAGACACCGCGTTTATGCGATGGCGCAAGCTAACATTACCGTAAGGTGCAAAATTCTGGGAGCGTTTGTGCAAGTACTGTAGAGCTTTTTGCACGTGTATTTTTTCTTAGTTGCTTTTTTAATGAACATTGATGCTATTATTAATTTCTTCATTGTCATAATAAGTAGCTTTACATGCGCATATACAATTAGTGATATTGCAACTACATTAAAAAAAACAAAAGGAAATTTAAAACATTTTTTTTATAATCATAATAAATTATTCCTTACACTACCATAACTCTTCCTTAGAAGCTTGTACATTAGAATATATTTGCGCATTAACACTTTTATTTGTAAAATTACCGAAAAACTTACTGTAAGTTATAAACAATTTTCATAGTAGGTAGTAATCCAAACCCGAAGTGATTAAACCCAAATAGGATACAATCCCAAATAAATATTGCATTTGCAGCCATTCAAGTTTTTAAATTATAAATGTGCAAGTAAGTCTGCGCTGCTTTGTACGATTTTCCCGCTCAAATTTCTGAAGAGTTAGCACTGTGCCAAATTTTATCGAAAACTAGTGACACAATTTCTTCTAAAGGTCTGTGAGCTCAAAAACGATGTAACGATGTAAAAACTACAATATTTTTGCAAAATAAGTTATTTAGAAGTTAAAAATAGGGTAATTAACTACTTTATTTGGAAAATGATACGTTTGCTGAGTAACCAAAAATGGTGACATTTTCAGATTTTTTTTTCAAAGCACTAGTCTTGAGAAAAGGACATTAGGACACATTTGTTTATTCCAAAATGAAGTATCAAGAGGTAAAAATAGGTTATTCATCATAAAAACTTCACCTACTTAATACCTACTCGACTACTTAATAACTAAAACTTACAGCATTATTTTGTCGAATAAATAATTCAACTCATAAATTACATTTCTCAGCAAATAAGAAAAGACATTAACAGTCGGCGTTATGCCAATGTTACTACAGTAATTTTTCTCAACGATATGAGCTTTTGCTCAACGAGTACTTACTGAACTTGAAGTAATATATTATGAATATTATTTGACTTCAGAATACTTTATATTATTATCATATTGATACTAAGATGTCACTATAATCTTTGAGTACGCATAACGAACCAAAGTTTCGAGATAATTTAATTCGTCCACTCAAACGTCCGAGCTCGCGGACCGCTAGAGCGTCAAACGTCCGGGCCGTAACTGCGTTCCGCGCGTCATGCCGTTGCCGATATAAAATGTAATTACTCCTAAACTACTACAACTACAGCAAAATAAAAATTCCACTATAAACCTAAAACTATAAGTCATCTAGGTATATTTAAATTAAAGTAGACCCATCAGCTCCAAACTCAAAAAAAAATATAAAGTTGCAAAACTACGATAAATTTAGGCAAAAAATTTGTTTAACAAGTATTTCCGAATCTATGGTATCATATTTCTATTAAATCATTACTGCCATATTATAGTAGGTTATATAAGCTTTATTTTGATACCAAATAGATAATAAATGGGTCTTACAATGTTGCTTAATTATCCTAAACAATCTACCCATTCCCACACGTAAGCACCCATTCCCACAAGCAATATGGCCGACCGTAAATTTAAAACAACAAAAATATTAATTGTATTCGTCATATTTTCTTCAGATAAGAACACAGTAATAGTAATAATTAACTGTACTACATATTACAACAAATATTTTAGCAATACACTTAGTAAAATAACGTAATTTATTGTGAAATTGAACACAGCATTAAAAATTTTCACATGTCCATTTCAAGTCCAGTAAAAATATAACAAAATACTCGCAAACCATTGCATTTTTAGATATTCTATAAGCAATAATCTTGAGTATTATTTTTATGTATAACACTAATGCATTATAATAATAAACTAAAACAATACTTACATTTTAACACAGAGCACTAGAAAAAACTGGCAAAGTAGTTTTCAACTGTCAATAACTTTTTTTTTTAATATGACCATTCATAAAGAAAAAATATCCATAGATCGATAATTTGTCATAAATTCATTTATTAGCAAGTCGACGTAACTTTAACAATGTTATCATAGGTAAAAACTCGTTTCTAGCAACCGAGTCATAGAAGCCACTATAGTGGCTTGGACGTACAACCGGAAAATTTTTGAAGCCACTATAGTGGCTTGGACGTTTGAGTGGGTAACCACGATGGAATAAGAAAAAATAATATTGAAAAGAAAAAAAACATTTTATATCATAGACATTTTGTTAACTGTAATATTTAGCTTCTACTTACCTACTCTGGATTCCGGCGTTGAAGACGCTTTAAGTTACAGTTAAAACTAAAAATATACTTAAATGAATATAATGAATTAAAAGATAGACTTTCTCAAAGTGACTTTACTATCTTTGTCAAACCCTTTTAAGCTATATTGCGTCTGTTTATGTAAGATTTATAATACAAGTCATAATACTTAAATTGCAGGCACTGATGGAGACGTAACCACGCTTGTCAGATGAATTGATGTAGGCTTTGCTTCAATTGCAAGGCAATCAAGAGCATGACCTAGTTCTTGTATGAAATAAGTATAAAACACGCCCGGTGACCTTAGATGAATGGTACTTAATTGTAATTATTTTTGGGAAATATCTCTTTATTGAAAGGGAATCATAAATAAATTTTATTTTTAAATATTTGCGTGTAGTTTAACGTCAATTTATAATATCTACGAAAACAACTGACAATTAAGTATCCCTCAATTGAAATAATGACATGCATTTTTTTCATTATAAAAAGATATAGATTTAGCAACCATACATATTCACGCCTTTTATTTCAATATGGGGAAGGCAGACATTGCTGAATTTAGCAATATATTTTGTTTCCTTCTTAGAAATATACATAAATAATTATGTTTATCCTTTGACACAGGATAAATTCTTTGTACCTAAATACAAAATCCAATAAATAGACAATAACCTTCAAAGACACGCTTTTAAGATAAGGACGTTCATTAGCTAATTTAATACACAAATCATTACCATGACAACGAAACAAAAGTGATTATTAGATTGCCAATTAACAGAAACACTTCCATGTATTGTTATTATAAGACAAAACATTTGTGTAGACTATTCTGTTACGTCAATTAGTTATAACGCTAATAAATAACGTTGATTTTAACGTTATAATATTTAGTTTATGCTTTTTTTTGTACATAGTTTTTCTAGGAAAATGCATGTGTTGGAATCAAATTATAACCATTATTTTAGACTTAATAACATTGTTTAGACACAGGTTTTCCGGCACCTATACAATCCACAAGTAAAGAAAAAAGAGAGTAAGTAACAAAATCGATAGAAAATTAGACAGAAGACCCTGGCAGCATAAATAGGGACTAATATCCATTTAACAAAAAACATTGAAAAACAGTTTCAAACCACAACTCAGTAAAACATGTTGTAATGTTCCAAATGTCACCACAGGCACTGTCAGTTCGACAGATGTTATTTACACAAATCATTGTGTCGCGAATTGTGAACGACAGCATGCAATCTGTTTCTACACTGATTGTAGAGCTAGGTATACTGTTGTATCGTACGTTGTAAATCAGCTAGTTAGCTTTTGTGTATTGTAATGTTAGGTCATTTCGTTGATTAGAGCAATCATTATAATTTTAAATGGAATTTTGATATTGATATTGTGTCTAATAAAGATGATGGCGGCCAATCTGGTGTCTAGAATGGTTCAAGTCTCTTTGTCGTAGGGCTTTGACATGGCTTAACGACTGTGTCTTTACGACGAAAAAGAAAAAAAGTCATAAAATTAGAAGGTAGACCTAAATATCAACTAAACAACGAAAACTTTACAATTTCAAGCAAGAACTCAGTAGCTATTATGTTGTAATGTTCCAAATATCACCACTGGCACTGTCAGATCGACAGATGTTATTTACACAAATCATTGTGTCGCGAACTGTGAACGACAGCAAGCAATCTGTTTCTACACTGATTGTAGAGCTGGTGTACTTGTGTATCGTGCGTTGTAAGTCAGATAGTTAGCTTTTGTGTATTGTGATGTTAGGTCATTTTGTCAATTAGGGCAACAATATTGTTAATTAATATATTTTATAGTCCGTGTAGAATAACGCAGTAAGAATACAATATGTCACCGCCCCATCTCATCCCATGAGTGTCGTAAATACCGACTAAGGAACTATCCGTGAATATTATCATTACGAAATAAAAAGAAGGAAATTAAACCCTATACCAATCCGTCTGACCAGCGTGGTATTAGTAGGCCAAGTATCCCTTTGTCACGGGAGGAGGCCCGTCCCTACAGTGGGACATTAATGGGCTGTTATGATGATGATTGTTATTTAAAATAGTTGATCTGTTTGTTTATTGAAAACTTGCTACTAAAGGTCTTCGCAAATAGTTTAATCTAATACATAATAATAATATGTAATACCTGTAACCTAATAGTTTGGTCTATATTAACTTTAAAACTTTCGCTTTTCATTTTATTATTATAATAATACCTACTATCGGGTATAGATTTAACGCGTATAGATTTAAGGTAAACACTTAAATTATTTACCTCGAGCCGCTCGACGTTTCGAGCAGGTTACACCAGCCATGGTACTCGTGATCATAAACTTTTAAATGTGTTCTGACGACCTATGTAGAGTGTCAAAGATAATAGTAATATTAAGCACAAGGCTGTTACATTCTCTAAACTTAAACAAATATTAACAGACCAGTAGGCTATTAAATAAAACTCACTGTACGTACTGGCAAAAAAGAAATTCACAATTCTAAACTTTTTAAAACTATACGTTCTAATTCAGTGAAGTCGTTAGCTCTAATTTCTTTCACGCTATTGATCCTAGTTTTTAAAGGGTTTGTGGGGTTGGTCACTAAATACCGGCCAACTTAAGTGCCGCTTTGCAAGCATACGGCGCGTAAACCTCCTCGGCAAAGACCTACTTGCATTAAAGTTTTCTTTTTATTATTTTTCTCTAAAAGCTTTTACGGGTAGGTTAAATTAAAACTCATTTTTAAAATTTTATGGAAATTAGAATAAATGGGTTATGTAAGCATTAATGTTTAACTGTAGGGACGAACTTTATGAGATAGTGAGAAACATTAATTCCTCTAATTCGATCGAGTTACTAAATTGTCTAAATTTTCTGAGCGTATACTTTTTTTAGATCCTATTACCCAAATGAAGTATTTGCTGTACAGGTATAGATATAGGTTTTGGCAATATAATTTAACTTTAAATTGGAAGTGGTAGCTGCCGCTCTTCGACGGAAAACAGTAATGCTAAAGTACAGCTTTAAATAAAATAATATAATTTTCATATCTTTTATTGACAGTAACATTACCTATATTCGACGTGAAAATGCGCATTATTAGACTGCTAGGTGGCATTGTTGCAGGTGTCCGCAGAAGTCAGCTTTGTGTCTCTCTCTCTCTCTTCCTGGCTATGAATCCCACATGGTGGTGGGGTCAGCCTTCCTTATCTTCCTCCTCCACCTTGCACTATCCTCGACCTCACTGTCATTGAGCTCGCACTCTCCCATGTCCCTTCGCACCACATCCCTCCATCTTGTTTTTGGTCTGCGTGCCTCAACTAACTAATTTGGATTGGTCAAATACAAAAAAAGGTACGTGTACAAATAAAATCTCTGCCTTCTATGGATTCTAAAAAATATTATACACATTTTAACAAAGAGTTTACACGTCTCGCGGTGTCAAGTATAATGGGTGTGGTTTATAATGCGTGTGGTTTTTTTACAACGAAATCTGCCATATCATAAATACTTTAGCTATCTTTTTTTTCTTTACCACCAAGAATTCATTTTAATTTGATCTATCTTGAAGGAATATTTCCCGACTTCAATCTTCATGTTTCTAGAATAATTGTAACAAACTAAAATTTTATTTAAATGCAGTGCTTTGAGTATTTTCGCCATATTCTTTTCTGAGCTTTACTAAAGAAGACGTAATTTAGCAAATACATATTTTCTCTTTAGACGTTTTTATGTGTTTATGTTACTTAAGTAAATGACAATATAAATATGACACAATTACTATTATGTATAATATGTATGTATTTACAAAAAAAGTATTTAAGTATGTTTATCTGTTGTCTACTACTCATAGTACAAGCTCTGCTTAGTTTGGGACTAGATGGCGTTGTGTGAATGTGTGAGGAATATTATTATTTATTTATTAGTACCATCGAACAGTTTTAGCTACATATTAAAAGTACGTTTTAGATTTTAAGTGAGAAATTAACATAACTAATTGAGAAGTAATTTTAGTTTGAATTAATATTCTTAGTTAAGCTGTCAATTGACAGATTTTCCCCAGACCTAAGGGACATAACGACGGGTCCTACGTAGACTAGTCTAAGTGCAAAAACACAAGTTTACAGGAGAGCAATTCAAAGGTTCAAAAGCTTATAACTTTGTCAAAGTTCTACAGAAATTACTAAAATTTTGATAGGTTATATACCTGGAAATAAAAGGAAAAAACCGGACTAAATATATTTTTATATTTCTTTGTATTTAAGAAAATAGCTTTACTTGCATTTGTTTAGCTTGTTTTGATCAAAGTATCCAAACAAGTAAACTGTTACAAGTAACCACTTGTACTAGTTTACAAAGTTCTGACTTAGTTTTTAAATACCTGGATCAAGAGCGAAGATGAGGCAAAAATGATTAAGTTACCCTGCTATACCCACTACTACAATTATAGACAAAACAAGCGAGGAGGTGGAGTGTCAATATTTGTGCACAACAATCTTAAACATCACCTCGTAAAAGAACAATGCGTGGATGATACTCATTTTCTCTGGGTTTATGTGAAAAAGTTTTCTTTAAACATTGGTGCTGTTTACAAACCCAATAAAATTAATGTGGAGAAGTTTCTTGAGATTTACTCGCAACAATTACAACAATTTAAACGAACGATAGTTTTTGGAGATTACAACCTAGACTTAATCAATCTGGATCTGGCGACACGAAATTACAAGAACACGTTAAAGGAGAATAACTATAGAATCCTGAACAAATTAAGCCCCAAATATTGTACCCGTGAAACATCCTCAACCAAGACAATACTAGATCATGTTTCAAGTAATTTAAGTGAAAATAATTTTTACTTTGTCACTATGGAATCTTCGTTGTCTGACCACAAACAAATACTTTTAGAGATAAGGCAATATAAACCACCAATTATCATAAAGCACAAGTATAACGCAGTAGACTACGATAGACTTTATCGGTGCCTAAATGAATATCCTAACAATCTTGAAGAACCGGAGTATGAGAAACTGGCAGACAAATTACAGTCTTGCCTAAATAAGTGCAAAATTACTAAATTTAAATACTTAAATCCCCCGCGGCAAGACTGGATCAAAAAAGAACTTTTAGAAGACATAAATAAGAAGAATATCCTATGGCAAAATTATAAAAAGAACACGGAAGACACTAAACTAAAAGCTGAGTATAAGGATATAAAAGCCAGAGTATCACACAATATACAAAGAGCTAAAAGAGACTATTACCTAAAGAAGTTTCAAGATAATTCAAGAAAACCACGAAAAATGTGGCAACTCATTAACAACCTTTCGAAAAACAAACAACATGACAAAACTGGACCGGATAAACTTGAAACAGACGCTGGTACTATCACAGACCAAAAAGAAATATGTGAAAGTTTCAATTTATATTTTTCGACTATAGGCTCAACTCTAGCAAATACTATTTCGGAAAAAGCAAGAGGAAGACGCACTTTGGACGAACGTAGTGTAACGGATAAAACGGAACTATCAATACTAAAACCAGCAACAACAAAAGAAGTTATTACCATAATCAATCATTTGGACTGTAATACTGCATCTGGCATTGATGGCATTAGTGCAAAATCTATTAAATGCGTAAAAGATATCATTGCTACGGAACTAACAGCCTCCATTAACAGTTGTATGGTACGAGGTATTTTTCCCGATGATCTAAAAGTTGCAAAAGTTGTACCAATTTATAAATCCAGAAGTAAATCTGACCCATGTAATTATCAAATTTATCAAAACAGAATTGCACCCACTATAATTGTAGCTAATCTGTAATTTTACCATTTTTTTAAACTATGTAACCATATACTGCAATGTTTGTGAAGATAGGTTTGTGAATGTTGGTCATAGTGAATGAAAATTTTATTAAAAAATGAATAAATATTAACAGGAATCTAATATTAAATAATTAATTCATAAAATATACACACAACCTGTAAAATAATTATATTCTACAACATTTATAATAAGGTTCGATTTCTTATCACTTACACCACACATTCGCACACACACTCAGAATTACGCATTCATTCAATTACATACATTTTTTTCCTCTAGCGCAAATTTATCTATTTTATTTTTTAGTTACCCTCACAAGTGTAATTATTAATTTTAATGTTTTAAGTAACTAGAGGATGCTCAGTACTATTTCTGTTGTTATAAGAATTATTATGATTAGTGTAACTGGACACGATATTGATTTATCTTTATAAATAATGTAAGTGAACTAAAATCTACTGTAAGTATTTGTAAACCTTAAAAACTTTACATATTTTTAATTGTTTTAGTTAAGTAGTATTAATTATATTATTTTTAAAGAAGTACAAATTTTTAAATTATTATATTATATCAGTCTGTAAATTACTTTGTGTAACCACTCTTTATGAGAGAGCCTGGAGATTTGTCACACAGGTTTCGGACCTTTTACAAACTCCAGCTCTCACTAAGGTTAATGTCTATACAGTGTATACTATCTACTTTAAGACTCAAACTATTGTACTTACTTACCTTTTTGAGAGAAATAAATGATTTATTTATTTATTTATTTATTTATCGCCCCATATCAGTTCTCCCAGTGATTTCTAAAGTCTTTGAAAGGATCCTTTTCAACCGAATGGAATCTTTTCTTAATTTAAAACGTTTCTTTTACAGTAAACAGTATGGATTTAGAGCTCAATCAAATACTCTCGCTGCAGCAACTGATATTGTTACAAAAATTAAAAACAAAATTGATAAAAGACAAGTCGTTTTGGGTATCTTTATTGATCTTAAAAAGGCGTTCGACACCATCAGTCATGACATACTATTACAGAAACTAAAACTCAGTGGTGTCACAAGTAAAGCACTTGAAATGTTCAAATCATATATGGATAACCGTAAACAAATAGTAAAGATAGGTCAATTCGAAAGTAACCCTCGTGTCCTCGATTTTGGCGTGCCCCAGGGATCAATACTAGGCCCCCTTATGTTTCTTATTTATATTAACAGCATTAGTGAATTAAATCTCAAAGGAGACATCTCCCTTTATGCAGACGATACAAGTCTCTTTTATTTTGGTTACTCGGTCGAAACTATAATTCGCGATGCCCAAAATGACCTTAATCTATTAAATGATTGGTTTCAGTCAAATCTTTTAACTGTTAATACTACGAAATCAAATTATGTAATTTTTGCAGCTAAAAATAAACAAATAAATTATAATTTTGAACTTAAAATAGACGGCCAAGTACTTCAACGTAAACAAAAAGAAAGATATCTCGGACTTACCTTAGATAGTAATCTAACGTGGAAGCCACACCTAGAAAAAATTAAACTCAAACTTAGGCCACTTACCGGGTTGCTTCGCAATGTAACAAATTGTCTCCCTCACAAAGCACGGCATCTTATCTACAACGCTCTGGTAAAGCCTCACATAGACTATCTTATAGAAATCTGGGGTACTGCAGCAAAGACTAATATAAATCCAATCCAAAGAATTCAGAATAGATTAATAAAAGTTTTATTTAACTATAAATATCTGACACCAACTGAAAAGATTTACGACGAAACTAAAATAATGAATATAAAACAAACCTATGTATATTACAGTCTTCTAATACGTAAAATAATAAATAAGCAAATACAGTCCAATATAAAATTTGTAACAAACCAACAAACACAGAAGAGCCATCTGAGACGTGCTAGTTACTTAGTCACTCGCTGTCCTAGAACTAACTATGGAAAAAGAAATCTTGAGTTTGAGGGTGTAAAAATCTACAATGCATTGCCATCGGTAATAAAAGAAGAAAACAACTATGCCCGATTCAAAAAGCTACTAAAACATCACACAATTAATACATACAATTAAGCGTAAAAACAAATAGGTACTAAAATTATTACACATAAATTGTATCATTATTTTAAAAATATATTTTTGATAAATTAATAATATAAATAGACTTACATAGAAATAAAAACGAAAATAAAAAAATCTTTCAGTACCTAAAATGTTACTTTAAACTACATAATTGATATAACATGTATAAGTATTAAAAAAAAAAACGTTAAAAAAATGTATATCTAATTAATTTTTAGTTACCTCAAGAAAATATCTAAAAAAAAAAAATAAGTAAATAAAAAAAAATAAAAAAAAAAGTACATAAATGTTACCTAATTACGTATTTACCTAAAATACATAAATATGATAACTAACCCAATAGTAAAATAAACATAATAATCAATGATTCATATAAATCACTAAAAACTGCCTATGCCAACAATGCCACATCTAGTAAAGGGTCGACTCATGCATCCATGTTTCTACTTGTTTAACGTACGATCGAGTCTACCGTTCAATGAGTTCCGATTACCCACATTTATTGATATATGTAGTTATGAAAATTTTGTTTCGTGTCTGATTGGTAGTTTGTTATGGTGTATTGTATTTGTGTATAGTGTAACTATTTTATTTGTGTATAATGAGAACATTCTTGTGCGCTCTAAATATTGAGTTTAGTTATTACATGTTTCTCAGTAAGCGAATTAAATGTATGCAATTCTTTTGAGAAATAAAGTTATTCTTAAACCGTAAATAATGAAAATAAAAGAAATACACATTATTAGTCATACACACGAGTGTAATTTGTAAATCATGAAACCTCGAAATATGGGACAATAATTTTATTTATCTACTTTTAGCACTTGCACTACTTTACAAGCTACTAAGAAACTAGTTGTGCCAGTAATTTATGTAGTTTTGTGGTCATGAACTTGATTTTTTTAATGGAAAAATGAAACAAACAAACGTACAAAATAGTAAAACACGTTTATTGTGTAACATTAACCCTCTTACTGATAAAGGCCTCTTAAATTTAAACACTGTTTAGCGAAATTTTTATTAGCAAAACCAACCTTATGCCGAACAAAACCGTAAGGATTTAAGCTAATCAATTGACTAAACTTTAAGAGGGGTAAATGTGTAAAAATAAACGTATTTACTATTTTTATAATGACTTCAAGTTTTCCATTTAATTTTAAAGTGTTAAAAATTTAACATGATTCTCGCTCTGATAGTAAATATCATCTTTAATAGGTTAAGGAGATATTAAATTATTAAATCAGTCTTTATCAAGCTATAAACTTTAATAAAATATATACTTAGCTTCGTCTTTTTAGTAATAATAATAAGTTAAAGTAATCAGTGCTGTTCTTTAACATGTTAATAAAATAATATGTATCTATAAAAATGTTCGATTCTTTTTAGGTAAGAAATGTACGACTACTAAGACTAATTAAATAGTTGTCTTACAGACTCAACAAAATAAAATATACATTGCACAATTAATTTTGTACCACAACAACAATCTACTTAGTGGTAAAAATAACTTAAAAAAATAAGACTTCTATTAAAATGAAAACCAGTCGGATACGTTTACATATATATAAAACGTTCTAACGTTTTATTTATTTACAATAAGGCGTGCAGGATGGCCATCTTTTTGTTTAGTGGAAACATTATTGTCCCTCCAAGTGGTTGTACTGGGAAAAGTTGTCAGATACTAATTCTCCCGTGATAACTTCTCGCTCTTTCACAAGATCGATTGAATTGCATAATGTCACGTATTATTCACGGCTGTGCTAATACACAAGTGGTTACAAGTGATGACAAATTTATGAAAGTGAGATTTTTTTTATGTATTGAACAAAAATGTCTTAGCTATATGGCTCTGTAGAATTATATTATCTATAAAGTAACGTTGCCTTATTGTGGTAGCTATAGCTGCAAGCAATTTAAGCTCTTACTTGTAAATAATGCAAAAACTAACTTTTTTATGTTAGAAATGTTAAGTTTATTTGCTCCTTAAGAGTTCTTTCATTGCACAACTAATGTAAATTTTAGGTGCTTATTTATTCATTTACCCACAATTTATTAAAATATATAAAAAAGATTTAATTATCAATAAAGTGTAAAATTTTATTCAAAATATTCCCCATAGTTCTCTACTAGCAATATGCTACCCATTCTCCTACCAGGTGTTATAACACCGATCATTTTCCAGATTTCCCAGAGGACCAGGATTACTTTTTATGTAGTTTTTCTAAAACGGTAGTGACACAAATACCAACATATCAAATTTTTTTAAAGATTTGAGACCCTTAATAGTTTCAGGAGTATCTGGGTTAACTTTTCTTTTCAACCGACTTCAAAAAAGAGGAGGTTCTCAATTCGGTTGTATTTTTTTTTTTTTTTTATTTTTTTTATTTTTTTTTTTTGTGTTTGTTACCTGATTTCTCGAAAACGGCTGAACCGATTTGAAAAATTTTTTTTTTGTTCGATTGGGTATACTTCCCATTTGGTCCCATTGTCACCAGATCTGGATCTGGATGACGGGATCCTAGAGAAATCGAGGGCATCTCTTGAAAATTGTAGGGACGCATTATGTAAAATGTTGTCATATACGTGCATCTCTGACGTCACTACCAAATAATCAAGAGTCAGAACTGGTCTGATGCTGGAGACCACAGAGAGTCGAGGGAACAACTCAACGGCATATAGCAGCTACCTTGTATTTGGGCTTATTTTAATTGTATTGATGAAAACTTTACGAAACTTGACACAAACATGATCTGATGATGCAGAAGACTGAGGGTCGAGGGAACTCCTCAACGGTATGTAGCAGCTACCTAGTGTTTAGGCTTATTTTAATTGTATTGATGGAAACTTTACACAAACATGATCTGATGATGAAGACGACTGAGGGTCGAGGAAACTTCTCAACGGTATATAGCAGCTACCTAGTGTTTGGGCTTATTTTATTCGTATTAATGAAAACTTTACACAAACATGATCTTATGATGAAGACGACTGCAGAAATTTATTTAATACGAATCTTAGAAATTGTTATCAGCATGGTTTTTAACCGACTCCTGTTGAAGTCGGTTTTTTAATTAGAAAATTATTTGTTTTTTTTTTTTAAAGACAACTCCCGCAATAGGGATCATGCCCTGTGTCGCGGGGACTTTTACAAACATCAATTAACGGACACAAAGAACACCCAGACCAGGACAATAATTTGTGGATCTCACAAATTACTGTCGTGGGGATCGAACCCACAACCTCATGCGCGGCAGCCGCTGGCTCTACCGGCGCGCCACCGAGGTCGTCTGATACTGGTGCAACTGTCACTTACACTCACGCGTCACGTAGATCGTAACTACGTAAACTAATGCAAGTAACTTATATCAGTTTTGACCGTCTCCTTGCATTAAATTGTGTTACTTACATCAGTTTACGTGTTTGTATCGCCAGAACTAAAAGAAATTTTAATTTTTTTTTTCTTACTGATTTGAGAAGAATAGGTTATTTTAAGGCCATTCAAGCAAAAAAGTCATTTTCGTCAATTTGCGGGTTACACCAGTATACGTAGAACCTGTCGATAAGATCTGGGGATCTTAATGCAGTTTCAGGGTGCTTTCATGATGCCGATAAATATGTGCGTGTAAATCATTATGTATGTATGTGTAAACAAAGTTCTTTTTAAGTTACTATTACACCCTCATATTTAGATAACTTTCGTCTAGCAAAGAATCACTACTTTTTAGAATGGAAGGAGTACTTTGATAAAAGATCCAAAGAAAAAGGTATCTGGTACAAAACCATCCAGCCCTTTCCACTAAACACTCCATGGTTTGATAGTGAGACGCTTAATAGAGAGGAAACTGTTATGGCCATGCGCTTGCGTTCCGGACACATACCTAGCAATAAATTTACATTTTTAATGGGTAAAGTGGATTCTCCTAATTGCTCACTTTGTGGTAAAGTAGAAGATATACATCACATACTTATGGAATGTGTTCGCACTTCCCACATTAGACAAACTTTAAGACTAATTTATTCCCACAACACTGGAACTTGTAACACCTTGTTGGCTTATCCCTTATCTAAGAACTGCAAGAACTTATGTAAAATGATAAAACCACTGTTAGTATCCAGGTAGATAATTAAATTGTTGTCCAAATTAAGGCGACATAATCATTGTCATGATTAAGCCTTCTAATAAAGGAAAAAAAAAAAAAAAAAGTTACTATTACGTTTGTTTTCTTCCCTTTAGAGCCTTTGAGACATTAGCAAAATGTAAAACAGCGGTAGTCAGCTGTCAAAAATGAAGAATTGTATCCTCACAACAAAGCCTTCTTTTGCCTAAATAATTTAATCAATTTATTTTATTTCATTTTTTTTTTGTTTTTTTTTTTTTAAAAGACAACTCCCGCACTAGGGATCATGCCCTGTGTCACGGGGACTTTTACAAACATCAATTAACGGACACAAAGAACACCCAGACCAGGACAATAATTTGTGGATCTCACAAATTATTGTCCTGCGTGGAGATCGAACCCACAACCTCGGCACGGCAGCCGCTTGCGCTACAGTCGCGCCACCGAGGTCGTCAATAAAGTTCAATAAAGTTAACCTTTAATTTTTATTTATCTTAAATCAACCAACGTTAAAACTCAATTTCTTACACAACATAATTTTTAACTCAAAATTTCAACAATAGAAAAATCTTGAACGACTTGATCCTACGTAACGACTGTATCAAAAGCCCGTATTCCTTACACTCCATTAAGCAGAATGCACGAAAACATAAGCCTTCGTGATGACTTAACCTCTAACACGAGAGCATAGTACAAATATATACAGTATTTCGACTTCATAGGAACGGACGAAATGCGAGTTATACCTACACGCTCACTATAGAGGTGGCTTTGCGGAGTGAGCAGTCGCGACTGTGCCGCAGTAACGAACGGGAAAGTAGGTAAATGTAATTAAAAAGCTAGAGGTGGGCAGCCCTGTCGCATGTTTACGTACCGCGCAACCGTAGGCATTTATCTATACTTCTATACTAATATTATAAAGAGGTAAAGTTTGTGTGTTTGTGACGTTGTAGGGGGTAATCTCTAAATCTACTAAAACGATTTTAAAAATTCTTTCTGTGTTGAATAGTCCATTTATCGGGAAGTGTCATAGGCTATGTAGTATCACGCCATGACTAATAGGAGTGGAGCAGTAATGAAATATGTTTACAAAACGGGCGCGTTTTTTTCGCCGCACAACGAAGTGGGCACGGGTCAGCTAGTAATAAATATTCGGCCGAGATAGAATACTGGTTGTACTGTGACGAGAGGTTACGATATTATAAGTAAAACGATAATGCTGTATGTATGTAGTATCGTAGAATTTGGATAAGCTGCATGACGTCATTAGGCACCTATCTTGACAGGTTAAGCACTGTTGATGTTAAGCGCCTAGTTAATAGTGTGTTTAACTAGTAACATAAATATTTTATAGTCATAAGATATATCGTCAATGACACACAAAGATTTGCATTGAGCAGGAATCGAACCCGAGACCTCTGCGTAGCAGCCATATAATATACCGACTGCGCCACAGAGGTTGTAAAATTGCTTTGATTGTTGAGGATAGATTTTATAATTTCAAAAAAAAAAACAAATTGAGAACTTGTAACAAATAAGCGACGGGCTAGCGTTGTATTACTAGGTCAAGATCTCACGTAACTTGTTGTCATATATCTCATCTCTTTTCTCTTGAAAAAACTTTAGTACTAGATTTAATTTGATCTTGTGGGTAGTCACTAATATAAACAATGCACATGTTGAGGAACTAAAAAGTCACAGTCAATATTCCACACAAACAAAGTCGACAGAAAAACGAGTATGCTATACGTACACAATCATCATAATAGCCCTTTAAAGTCCCACTGCAGGGACGGGCCTCTTCCCGTGACGGAAAGATACTTGGCCTACTAATACCACGCTGGCCAGACGGATTGGTATAGGGTTAAATTTCAAGCATTTCTTCTTTTTATTTCGTAAAGGTAATATTCACGGATAGTCCCTTAGTCGGTTTTTACGACACCCATGGGATAAGATGGGGTGATGACATATTGTATTCTTACTCCGTCACCACACGTAGAACACGAACACCATGAAAAAGCAAAATAAATCCAGACAATGAAAAATTACCTAAGGAAATAAATTACCCCAAGCTCTAGTCTATGTCTATAGAAAATTCCATCGAAATTGGTTCGTTAACTAGGGCGTTGAAGCAAAGCATACCGACTTCTTACTTAACTTTGCTTCTTTGATAATAAAAGATGATATTGGCAACTTAAAATCAATCTTATATTGTAGTAATATTGTATTTTTTTTACTTGTCAATAAATTTATCCGATTGTCTGCCCTATATCCGGAGTCTTATTGATCAACGTTTCTTAGAAAGTATTTTTTATTAAATCATTATAAATGTCATATTATTTTACGACCTCTGTGACGCAGTCGATTTATTACATGGCTGCTACACAGAGGTCTCGGGTTCGATTCCCGCTCAATGCAAATATTTGTGTGCATGAATATGATTGTTTGCATTGGTCTGAGTGTTTTCTATCTATAATATGTATGTATTTACAAAAAAAAAAGTATTTAAGTATGTTTATCCGTTCTCTAGTAACCATAATATAAAAGCTTTGCTTAGTTTGGGACTAGGTGGCGATGTGTGAATGTGTGAGGATTATTTATTTATTTATTAAATTTTTCACGAAAACCTACATAGTCTTCGAAAAACGATCTGGTTATATTTATCATCACAACACTTTTGTTTGTCTATAAACTGATTTCAATGTTAATTAGAAACAAATAAGTTTAGTTCAAAAATATAACAATTAGGTACTAAGTAGTCTTTTGGCATCAAATACAAGCTCCTTATCCTGATCCTTATAGGTGACGGAGTAAGTATACAATATGTCACCACCCCATCTCATCCCATGGGTGTCGTAAAAACCGACCAAGAGACTATCCGTAAATGTTATCTGTACGAAATAAAAATAAGGAAAACTTGAAATTAAACCCTATACCAATCCGTCTGACCAGTGTGGTGTTAGTAAGCCAAGTATCCCTCCTTCACGGGAGGAGGCCCGTCTCTGCTGTGGGACATTAATACGCTATTATGATGACATAAGCTCGTTTCTACTATCCATATTATATATGAATCATGACTAAGAAAATGTTTATTTTGCATTGCTTTCTCCTTCTTTGTAAGGTGTGACTTAAATTCATTTAAATCATTGCAAGTTTTGACATAAGTAAGGATTAAATCACAATAAGTTTGGAAACAAATAAAGATATAAATATAGAAGACTTTAACATCGAAGTGCTAATGTCACCATGCAGAAGCAATGGTTGACAGCGCATTTGCAACCACTCATTGACGTTGATCGACGACGCTTCGAGAGACCAATTTACATCTTTCACATGAAAATTTAACTCCGTATCAGTTTGTATTTGTAAAAACTATTGAGTACTAGCTTTTGCCCGCGTTGAATTTGGGGTGGGACTGTTCCCCTTGCCTGGGCAAAAAAAAGTAGCTTAAGTTACTCTCCATCCATTCAACTATCTCCACTTAAAAATCACGTCAATTCGATCACCTAATAATTTTACTATACAGTCTTACTTCGTATAATGAATTGTTAACTATAATTTCAAATCGTTCTTTATTATTGGAAACACTAATAGCGAACTTGATTTATGAAAACGACCTCGTAAATACTTCTTTTAATTTATTATAAAAGTAAATATCACATTTTAGGAATCATGGTGCTGTAAAGAGAGAATTGCAGACAGATAAACTAACCACTTACCTATCTGATACATGAAAATTTGGGCAACTACAGACGTTTTTGAATTTACGCCGTTTTCTAACTTAATTAGTGTCAATTGTACCGTTAATTTACAATACAGACACTGTCAAATTTAAAAGAGTCTCCAATTATTCTTTTACAAAAACGGTTATTCACAAGAAAAAACATTCCGGTTCCTACAAACAATTCATTTAGAACTTCAAAAGGTGCAATGTCCTCTCTAAACTTAAACAATAACAATACAATTATTTTTTTTACAACCCAGACCATCTAAAAGAGATTTAGTGAAAAATAAAATCCTGATTCAGTTTTGTTTTCAAGCTCTTTCTTTCGAAATGGTTAAATAGCGGACTGTTTTTATAAGGGAGTAAATTTTACCAAACTTAGTTGAATCTTATTGAAGTAAACGATTCGCTCTTGAGAAAAGTTAGAGTTTCGAAATCGAGTTAAGAGTCATTAACTATTCGTGGTTTAATTAACTTTAAGATGGGGTTTTAATTCGACTCTGTTGAAGTTCTTTTGTTTAAAATTTGCTAAAGACGAAATAACGGCGATTCGATGTATTGTAACTAATTTTAAAGCGATTTTTAAATGATTTCTCTTTTGAACACACTTTGTTATAGATTTTTTTATACCGTGGTTGCTTAGTATCCTTATTTTAAATTCGCCAGTAAAAAGTATTCGAATACTTTTAAAGCTTTTATTTTTTGTTTATCCATTTTTATCGATCGTCACCATTGATAGAATATCAATTTCATGCAGAATAACCCTCACCAGACGAAAATGTTCTTCTAGGTTGGCAATACTGGTTCATTGTCTAACGTTTCGGAGCCAAGATATTTTCCTTCTTCCGACGCGTCTTTTCCCCTCAATCTTTCCCATCATTATTGCCTGGGGAAGATGGTAGTGCTCATGTCTTAATACATGTCCCAGATAGGCTACTTTTCTTCTCTTGATAATTTTCATGAGTTCTCGGGATTTCTTGACACGCCGAAGTAGTTTTTTTAGAACAAGTTTGGATAATTAAAGAGCACTAGTAAAAAGCATTTATTAAGAGCACGGTTATATTTAACAAACAGACCTCCAAACAGCATTCCTCAACTGAATAATCATTCAAAATAATGATTAGACTGCGCGAGGATCGACTTTATTCGACAAGAAATACTAAAGGGTATTTCTTCTTAAGCGATAATCAAGTCACTAAAATCAACTAAATTAAATCTTTGAGAGTTAATTTACTGAGTAAAGTGATGTAGAAGTAGCTAACTAATATAACTTAACCTGAGCCTCTCAGTTAAGATTCGAGTCAGTAAGCAAACCAAGATCTCTAATATCTAGTCTGGAAATCAACTCTTATGTGCAGCGAACAGTTCAGTAATATTTGTTTAGCTTCAACTCAAACGTCGATATTTAGATTAAACGTTACGACAGAATATTAACATTTCCAGGAACAGATAATAAGAAAATAGTTGATTTTGTAATCAAAGCATCCCATATTATGTTAAAAAACGTATGCAACTTTAATTAAAAATCCATCGTGAGCAGTAAATTATTAAAAAAAAAAATATATCCTACTAAAATATTATATAAACGCGATTGCTTGATAGTTTCAACGAATGTTAGTTAATATTTTAAGAACTAACCACTGAATGAGTTTTAAAAACTTTATAGTAATACTAGTTAGTGCCCGCGACTTCACCCGCGTGTTAATAAAGGTAGCCTAAATGTTATTCTACACCCTAAATTACCCATATTCCAAATATCATCAAAATCCGTTCAGTAGTTTTTGCGTGAAAGAGTAACAAACATCCATCCATACATCCTCACAAACTTTCACATTTATAATATTAGAAGAATAGCTTATACGTCAAAATTTTACGGACACAAACCACATCCAGACTACTCCTTTCAACAGGTTTTATGCTGAAGTGAGGTAAACAAAGTGAAAATTTAAATGATCATAATATCTCCTACACAGATGGACCTTTTTCAATGTTTTTTATATTTCTGCCTAGCAAAATTATGCCCTGTCATAACAGCCTATTAATGTCCCACTGCAGGGATAGGCCTCCTCCAATGACGGAGGGATACTTGGCCTGCTAATACCACGCTGGCCAGACGAATTGTTATAGGGTTTAATTTCAAGTTTTCCTTTCGTTTTATTTCGTAAAGATAATATTCACGGATAGTTGTTTAGTCGGTTTTTACGACGCCCATGGGACGAGATGGGGTGGTAACATATTGTATTTTTACTCCATTACCACACGGAGAACTAGTAGTAATATTACATTATTATCATTATATATTATTATCGTGACAAGTGGCGTTCTGTCGTCTCTGCCTACCCCGGAAGGGATAAGGCGTGAGTTTATGTATGTATGTATATTAATGCCGTATACAAGAAAAATAAATTAGCGTCTTTACCGTAGTTGTAAGTAGGTACAGCTGCAAGCAAGCTGAAGAGCTTGCTCGTACTAGTAATTTATTTTTAGCCGCCATACTGCTATTCAGAACTTTTTAATTAAGATTTCTTGTGAGACACTCAAACCATTTTCTGCCCCGTTAAGTTGACTTTATGCATTTCTTTACCTTTTTGTAACGTTATATACATTTTATGACAACTATACAACTACGATCCTGGTTCTTTCAAGCGAGGCGTGAAAAAGCCACAGTGGAGACATTCATGCCTCTACAAACATTGTAGCTGGCATGGTGCTCGCCATTCTTGGACTTTATTGGATGCTTAACATCAGGCACCATAGAGTCATTCCAATTTTAAAAAATAACCTAGCTACCGGTAGATGATGCTGTGTTGTGTGTCGTCGAAGATCGCGATTTCACCGCACAAGTTAACCACTTTGCTCTAGTCTTCCGAAAACGTCTTCCTCAACACAAAGGTCGGAAAAGGACCAAGTGTTTTTTTAGAAGGCCTATAAGACCGAAAAACCTTTACGATCGCAATTTTTCTTTCTCAATGAAGCACCAAGAGTCAGTCTTATACAAATATTTTATAATAGCCAAACAACGTGCAACACAGTTTATAAATTGTCAAAAATATCCTAAAAACTTTTATGACAGCTAAATACATTTCATTTACGAATGACACAACAAGGACATTTTATAATGTAACATGATCTAACCAGAAACGTTATTTAACAAAAGGCATCTCAATAAACCAGTACTCAATTTACGTAAAAATGTCGGTTGATTTCACTGAAATTCATTCAGCGTAAACAACTTTGGCTGCTGGCACGAACTTTTCGTACAGAATCATTTTGAAGCAGTTCAGACGCAAAACGACATCAAATTTGTCTCGTATATAAATTTGTGTGTATAGTAATAACAGGGTCAACTGCAAATTTATGCAGATTGGGTTCGTTTCATAGCAATGCTGTGCGTATACGTTCGCTGGCAGAGATAACAACGGATTTATGTTTAAGACTTTATTACTTCGGTATGTGACGCGTTGTGGCGCTGAGTTAAGCGCTTGTTAGCTTGACATGACGAGGTACTGCGGTCTCACTAATTGTTTCGTTCCATTTACAGCTTGCTTTACCAAGACAGTTATTTTTGGTGTATATTTTTATGTATTTTCATTACTTTAAGCTTTTAAATACAAACTTACTTGCTGTTTATACAATTTGTTCAACTTTCCATAAGCAAGTAAAAAAAATATTTTTAAACTGAAGTTACGGTACCTGAAGTACAATCATGCAAATGAATTTACATCCGTTTTAGACTTTTATTATTTTAAGAAAAGACAACTCATGAGGTTAGGCTCAGGAATACATTCAGGACTCTTCACTACGTTGGTTTAGAAGTTTGATTTTTTACAGCACTAAGAGACAACAGACTTTAGTATTAGGTAAATATTTCAGCTTAATACCTAACGCGTTCCTGAGAAAAATGGTCTTAACAGACAGACGGACAGACAGATGGACAGACGGACAATAAAGTGATCATATTAGGTTCCGCTTTTTCAAAATCGCTACGGAACACTAAAAAAAGGAATTATTATGCAGATAATATAAATAAAACCAATCATAAAATAACCATAGATCTCAATTCAATTAGAATTAGTTAAATCAAACAAAGAAATAAAATAACAATACGAACATTATCAGGTAACAAAAATAATTTGCCGGCTCAAGTGTTCAAACGTAATTGAACAAGGAGGAACAAAAAATACTTGTTTATTCAATAGAAATAATAACTCTTCATAACATAAATTGTGAGACAAATGGAAAAAAGTTGTCTGTTTGATAATAAAATTGTCTTTTGGCACTCACGTTACTCTTGAGTTCCTCTTGCCTCAGTAAATTGTCTTGATGGAAAAGCGTTTATTTTTTAACAGGAAATAAATAAACAGCGGCTTTTTTTATTTTAATAATTTTACCGTTTATGCCTTGGAATTTTATCAACTGCCTTCGTAGTCATGCGGCGGTTGCAGTAATGGCTGACATTCGGATTCGAATTCGAATAATTTTTAGGGCGATCTACAAACAAATTGTCCTGAGTTCACTTTTTTTTTTAAATTAAATTATTGTTGCTAAACTCTCTGCGACACATTATGGCATAATCCCTATTAAAAGAGTTGTCTTTTTAATAATAAATATATATTTAAATTACAAAACCAGCCAGATGCAAACTCGCGAGAGAATTTCAAATTTTGAATTATATCTTCAATACGTCCTTAACGTTCGATAAAAGGGAATAAAAGTTTCTTGTTCAAGTATCAAGAATTCTCTTTTCTATACTTTCAAATGTGAAGGGAACTTGAAACAACATTTATGTCGCTGCTTCAAATCCTCTTGTCTACAAACAACAATGTACTTGTCGTTTGTTGTTTAAGTTCTATTATAAAATTTCACTGACCGTTTGGGAAGTCGTTTGAAAGACTTTTATAAACATTTAAATATGTTTAGATTCTATATAATATTTTTAAATTAACTTTAACGAACTTTGACTAGTAAACAAGAACTTACAGCCAACGGGCTGTAAACGGGTGTGTGATTACAACGGCAATCAACATTAATATTAAGTGATTTCAATAGATAAGAAACGTCGGTGAGGGTATTTCCTTGGCTTTGAGCGTCCTTCGGAGTGTGCGTATCTTGCTGGTCCCGGCTACCACTGACACAGACGTTTGTTTCTTGAAATAGTTTTACTCTAATGGCGACATGTAAAGCCAACTCAAGACTAGCGTTTATTTCTGGGCTATATTTGAATAGAATAGAATATTTATTTATTTTGCAAATATAGGTAATTATTAAAAATAAACATATAGTTCAGCTATATTTTACCTTTTGTAGGCATGCAAAATTTAACATATTATAGTTAGGAAAATAAATTAAAAAGTTATTTTGCTAAAGTTTTTTTTTAAATGTACAGAACCAAAGTCAATTAAGAAGTAAAATAAATTAATAAATAAAATAAAATCTAATAATGGAAACTAATACTAATAGGTTTACTAAACTAATACATTCTTTATTGTAAAAACTTTTTGTCAGTAAGAAATTAGGAATTTTAATTGAGCTTCCATAATTTGTGTAAAACATTGTTTTGTTAAATATTAAATATTATCTTAAAAGAAGAATAAATTAATAAAATAAATAATAATGAGCAAGATAGTAATAATGTTATACTCAAATTTTACGATAATAATTAAATTCGTAGTATAGTCGTTGCGTAAATCCGAGGATTATATTCCGAGGCGCCGCCGCCTTAAGACCAATGTTCAACGATTAGCGAGTACAAGGTTATTATATTAAGTCCGTTGCCATAGTATCTAACACCCACTATATATTATATTAGTTACAAATTTGCTTAGTATAATATGTATATGAGGACATGAGCCCTTATTAGCATACGCGGTCGTTTAAAGTTTTGAGTTCTGGGAATTTGAATAAATTGAAAAACTCGAGCCGGAAATCTAACCCTTGTCTTTTAGGGGTAAACGCTCTAGAGGTCTTTGACCTCTAGTTTACCCTAACTTTCGCCTCGTCCTATAGTTGTACAACTATAGGACGAGGCGAAAGTTAGGGTAACTTACAGTTTTCTAGACGAAAAATTACATAAGGTCGTGTGGTACTTAAAAAAATATTATATCTTAAATTAGGATAAAGGATTAAATTACTAGATACCTACCTCCTTAAAACATATTATCCATAAAGCCCGATTTACACAACGACAAGTACAGTAGCGAGTTAAATAGTAAGTTGTTGATTAAGTTGATTTAAATAGTAAGTAGTACGAAGTACGCCCCCTCTCTCGCGTCTCGCCAACTTAACTGACCAAAAAATAGGATGGAGATCTATTTAAATCAACTTAATCAACAACTTACTACTTAACTCGCTACTGTACTTGTCGATGTGTAAATCGGGCTTTACGTTCTGTGTTTGAGGACGGGTTTATGTGGCCTCTTTTTTCATTAGATATGAAAACGATACCGTGATCACAGAACCCGGCGTAAAAGCAATAGAAATTACTATAACATCAAAGACATAATTAGTATGAAATCTTTTTAAATGTAATGTAAGTACCGGAAGAGCCTGTGAAACCCTTTTGATTATGACATCATTTAAACGATAGGGCTCAGACGCAGATCATCAAAGAAAAAAAATAAAAAAGGGTTTATATTTTGATAAGGAAGATTTTTCTGTAGTAATGGAAATTACCCTAGTTAAAATTACCCCACAACACAAAAATATACTTACTTAATAATTATAAACAATCATTTTTCATATTTTAAATTGAGAACGTTTTACGAGAACCACTTATTCATTACATTCATTCGTGACGGGACTTTACTAAATACAAAAAAAAGGATTTCACAAAAAATTACGCAAATAAATCTCTCTGAATGCTCAACAGTGTCAAAAGACAAAAGAGGACATTCCACGCTAAGTCGATTCGCATGTTTTGTGTCAGTTCCAAAAAATGTTAAACATAAAGTGGGTTGAAATCACTTTGTGCTGCACGAAACTCGTCACTATGCCTAGTTTCAGTGTAATATAATGCCGCGGATGCACATTCATTAACCCTGTAACTGCGCCATGCATCCGCTCTCTACACTGACGTCTATTAGGATAATGGAATAGTAGTGTAAAGCTCAAAGAATGGATGTCTGGCGCGAAGCCAACGTGTGTGGACGGAACAAATCGTCGCTTTGTCTATGATGTCATTCTACGTCAGCTGAGTTGTGCTAGACCTGTCGCCAGCATATCCACGAGAACACAGTCCTACACATTTCTAGTACATCATAAAGAGTTCACTGTACATGAAGCTTTTGTTTCCGCGGATTCAGTTCAACCTGAAATTTCTTTTGTTCTTTTAATCTGTATTATTCTTGATGATGTTTGCACTTCTGTTTTTATAAAATAATAGTAGTGAATAAAAATGTAGTATGTATACAGACGCCGGGAAGCCAATGGATGAGGGAAGCACAAAACCGCACAAGGTGGCAATACTTGAAGGAGGCCTAGGTCCAGCAGTAGACGTCGATTGGCTGAGATGATGATGATGATGTATACAGAAAGAACATGAGCATGCCGCATTATCAAAGTATAACTTTACAAATGAGAAACGAAAAATTACGGTAAATTACCCATCTGTTTAGGAATCTCGTCAAAATACACCTGTACTTATTTCTTTTTACATGGGTTTTTGGTTTTATTTTCGTACCGAATCAAACGACATTGCGTATTACAATCAGACTCTGCGTCTTTTAATAAGTAGGTATTATCAATATTCTCGTTTGATTTCAACATTTAACTAGAAAACTTTCATCCAACAACAAAATGATAGTCAAGTCAAAGAAATTCAAACCGAAAACAACAGAAGCCGGGAAGCAAATAACTTCACTTAAAATTTCTTACACTTAATGGAAAGTAAAATCAATTAAACGTTATAAGTTCCTTATTAAACATTTATGTGAAGTTTGATGTTACGACAACAAAGAGCTTACAACTAAGTGATGGGGGTTTCTTTAATGAGAAGAATCATGAAGATTTTACATCCGTTCTGTTATGTTCGTATATGAAATCAGTTTTTGTAATCCAACAAGGAGGTATATTTCTGGGTTTTTAAGGTTGTTTTAAGCAGTAATAATTTAAACGCAATTATTTTTGTCTTCTAAATGGTTTTTATCTGCCTTACGAGTATCATTTTTGAGCTTTGAGTTTCTTTTTAACCACAATCATGTTAAGGAAAAATGTAAAATATTTCTCACACATTCACATAACGCCATCTAGACCCAAACTAAGCAGAGCTTGTACTATTGATACTAGACAACGGATAAACATACTTAAATACTTTTTTTTTGTAATTACATACATTACATAGAAAAAACCCAGACCAATGCAAACAATCATTTTCATGCACACAAAGATTTGCATTGAGCGGAAATCGAATCCGAGACCTCTGCGTTGCAGTCATGTTGTATAACCACTACGCCATAGAGGTCGTAAAAAAGCGATTAGTTAACCATGAGCTTGCTATGGAATAAAAGCTAAGCCCAATCCTATTCGTCGTCTATATCTGTCAGTATTTATCACTAGATGACAAGAGCTTTCTTATACAGTGCTATGAACGAGGGTTCCAAAGATCGGAATAAAACTGACTACTATTGTAACTCATTATATTAGCCAAGCACTATTTGTAGGGAATGTTTTAATATTCCTCTTCCTTAATATAATTCAATAGTTAGAACAAACGATGAATCCCGTACTCAGGAATTTACCGTATAATACACACCAAACGCTGCTTCTAATGGAAATTAGAAGCAGCTTCTAATATTATTAATTCAATACTCATTAATACAATGAATAATAAAATCAAATAATTATTTATTAATTATATTTAATAACGGTTATCTTTCTTTTAAAAGTAAATCTTGAAGCTGGATTCGTGAAAAAATAAAACTTGGTTTAACATAAATATTATTCTCTGTACCACTCCAATCTGTACTCTGGTAGTCTGCCTTTGTGGATTTTAAGAATAAATATATAAGGACCCAGAGAAAACACAAGAGCGGTGTTTAAAAGACGTTAATTACATCCAAGTGAACAAAGCAAAAGGCAACAGCTAGTATTAATCTATACTAATATTATAAAGAGGTAAAGTTTTGTGTGTTTGTGACGTTGTAGGGGGTAATCTCTGGATCTACTGAACCGATATTAAAAAATCTTTCTGTGTTAAATAGTCTATTTATTGGGGAGTGTCAAAGGCTATATATTATCACGCTATGACTAATAGGAGTGGAGCAGTAATATATGTTTAAAAAACGGACGCGTTTTTTTCGCCGCACAACGAAGTGGGCACGGGTCAGGGTCCATATTGGCTCACCTAAAGTTCTTCTTCCGAAAATGTTCTTCCTAACGATTTGTAATCCGAATGATCACTCTTCCTAAAATTTTAAATCCTAAAGTTTTCATTCATACTATTTGTATTGCTACCGGCGATGTTCATAACACTTATGTTTCCGAAAATCGTTATTAATAATATCGTTATGTAAATATATTTAAACGCCTAATGTTTTTTGTCATAACGCTTTTATCCCTAAACATTTTCACCATAATACAATATTAATAATAATTATATTTTCTCTCATACTCAGAAAGAAATATTTACCAAGTGAAAGTAATAAAAAGGTTTGTTTTTATACTACATATTTCTTGTGATTTTACTTAACAACTTTTTACATTAAACCATTTTTTTAAAATTATTGTTTATTAAAATTATTAGAATATTTTTGTCTTAAATGAATGAAATCCATAAAACATGACTCGTTCACGGTTATGCTTATGGCATGAGAGTTTACCATAACCGTAACTAAACCAATAAGTAAAGGACCAATTCGGTTCTGGCACTTCGCCGGCCGCTGCCGCGGCACGCTCGCTGCGCTCGCTCGGCTCGTGCGTTGAGGTCACAGTTCTACCATAACCTAAACCAATAATTATGAATAGGACCCATTTCGTTTCTGGATCTTGACTGAATGATTGGAGCGGGACTCTGGTTTTGCTCTGGTCTTTGGTATATTATGTTATCAACAAAGTTACGCAAAATTAATGTATAATAATATTAAGAATAAAAAGAAATCTAAACAAAAAAGATATGACTTTAAATTATAGTATAAAAGATGGTTATGTTGAGAAAATATAGGAAAACAAATAATAGTATAATAGATGTTTATTGCTACTGAAATTATGAAGATGAATGCTTCGGATTATTAAAATTAGGGACAAAAAAATTAGGAATTGCGATTGTTAGGATGAAAAATGTTAGGAAGAACATTTTTGGACTTCCAATTATAGGAGTTGAAATTTTAGGTGAACTTTGGCGCACCCCACGGGTCAGCTAGTAGTAAATAATTTAATTATTATGCTCTAATCGACTTTAACACAAAACTACTCAAACTTTAGTTCAACATTTTAGTACGAAAACCGAAACAAAATTAACGCTAAATAAAACTTTGTTTCGACCCTTTAATACTAAGCTGCTTTTTCAAGTTGTTTAGTGTTGTTTAATTTGTTCAAAGACTAACTATAGTTTTTAGCTGTTAGCATACACTCACAAAGAATTAAATAGTAAAAATAGTAAAGAATTATATAGTAAATATTTTATCAGCAATCATTACAGCCCACTGCAGGGACAGGCCTCCTCCTCATGTGACGAAGGGATACTTGGCCTACTAATACCACGCTGGCCATGTTATAGGGTTTAATTTCAAGTTTTCCTTCTTTTTATTTCGCAAAGATAATACTATTCATGGATAGTCGGTTTTTACGACACCCATGTGATGAGATGGGGTGGTGACATATTGTATTCTTACTCCGTCGCCACACGGAGAGCAAAGCTAAATAAAAGAGCTTATTGTCTAGTTATTATAGGTGAGAAATAATTACAAATACTGAAGAGTAATACTGACATAACGAAAAGGAAATAATACCTAATATTCCTTTTGTACTGCTATGTGCCTCTTACCCTTTTGTTCCGCAAAGAGAATTGCTAATTGTTACGGAATCAAAGATCCTACTTAAATTTCTATAGCAGAGTTAAATTGGTACTTTTGTTAAGTATTTATTGTTTGTTGTGATTTTATAAAAGGTAACTTCCTTGACGTATCAAATCGTTTATTGTTTGGGGTCTCTAAACTAGGTAACCATTTGTGAGTCCCGCACAATATAAATATTTTACATGCAGTCTCGCATGAGGTATATAATTCGAAATGCAAGTGATTTGAATTCACGATTTAGGCAGTACAGAAGCTCTATGCTTCTGCATTTAAAATATGTATTAAAGGATATAACTAAACCATAACTTAAAGGACCATAACTAAAGGTATTTTAGCTTAAAGAATCATAGCTTACTTTCTACAAGAATACGTTTTACATTAGAAATTTTTTTATCGTCTACCGATTTTAAAATTACACAAATATATTTTAATTTTAAAATTAATGAGGTGGCTTAAGTAGTAATATTGTATTACCTACTGTATATAAGTTGTTAAAATTCATTACAATCATCATCAACATCATTATATCAGCGATTGACGTCCACTCTCCAAATATTGCCACCTCGTGTGTCCAAATTCACTATAAAATACTTTCTTACCTTTTACAGATTTATAACAGCACTCGTGAATTCCTTCCACGTATTACTCCGATCATTAATTCAAGGGAACCCCAAAATAATCAATCAATCTCTTTACTAATCACAGAGTCTATTATAACCTCATTCTAAAGTAAATCTTTTGCCTCCTACAACTTTGTTTCACACTCATCGATAATTAAGTCCTACGAGTTTGAAAACAGTTACTTTAGCCGAGAGCATAGTACAAATATATACAGTATTTCGACTTCATAGAAACGGACGAAACGCAAGTTATACCTACACGCTCACGATAGAGGTGGCTTTGCGGAGTGAACAGTCGCGACTGTGCCGCAGTAACGAGCGGGGAAGTAGGTAAATGTAATTAAAAAGCCGGAGATGGGCAGACCTATCGCATGTTTACGTACCGCGCAGCCGTAGGCATTTATAATAAATATTCGGCCGAGATAGACTACTGGTTGTACAGTGCTATAGCCGAGAGTGAGTGCTTAGTAAAGTTTCAAGGATGCCCTTATTGATAATTAACCTACATTACGTAAAGGATTACAGGTCGACGTTGATAAAATCAATTACTTACAGAGTTTGCTAAGAGGTACTTTTATTAAGTTGAAATATTTTGAGAGGTTCGCTGGGGTAGTGTTTCGTCCTTTTACTCTTACTCGTATATCAAGGTCTCTTGAATACGATGCCTAACTGTAAGTTTATTCTCTGCATAAACATTAATGTGTGGTCACCGTGATCGCTGGCCTGACAGATTCGTAACGAATGAGATACAGAGTAAAGATAGATTTTTAATAATCTTTTAGAAAATTTATATTTGTGGAAACTCTTATTGTTTGTATGCTTTTATTTATACGTTCACGATGCACAGATTGGTTTTGGAATTACATCTAACCACGCAATTTTGAAAGAACTGCTAGGAAAATACTACAGAAAATAAGTTGGATCTAATGCATATCTCTGTCTAATTGGGCCACCTTCTTCAGATACATTTCTTTCTAGTACAGATTTTCGTATAAATTCGGTCTAGCTTTTTTTTTTATAAAGACAACTCCCGCACTAGGGATCATGCCCTGTGTCGCGGGGACTTTTACAAACATCAATTAACGGACACAAACAACACCCAGACTCAGGGCAATATTTTGTGGATCTCACAAATTATTGTCCTGCGTGGGGATCGAACCCACAACCTCATGCGCGGCAGCCCACCGAGGTCGTCTTTTCTATTTTAAAAAGAAACAAATTTATTTTATTGGTACTCTACAATACAAAGTAGTTTTATTACATCTAAGTATAATTTATTTTGTTTTCTGCATTAAATACTAGAGCTGACCTGTTTCAACATCAACGTAATAGCTTATATTTTAATTTAATATCAAAGCAAAAACAAAAAGGACAACAAAGCCTTTAAAATGAAAACATATTCGAATAACACATATACGATGTTCAGTAATCGTGAAAGGTCCTTATCTGAGTACAAACAGCTACAGCATCCGCCGGAGACATCGGATTTCCTGAGATAACCCACGCAGGGTACATTGTTAATACTGCGTGATATTCTTGGAAATCATTATGTTCTTTTGAAAAAAACATGGACCTAATTAAGAGGTCCATGTTTTTTTCGGACGGAAGGCGGAAACTCTAAGAAAACATAAATATATTGTATATCTGCTTAAAACTGGATTTAAAATATAAAACTTTACTGTCGCTTTTCATCTCTTCGAAGTTCTACAATTCGGTATGTAAAGGTTTTTTGGTATTTTTTATATTTTTATTTTAAAGGTTTATTAATTATAAACAACTAATTTGAGTATTTTTGCTTTCCTACTTATAGTTTATTTGTAGTAAACAGTTAAAGTAAGTAATTCGACCGCATTTCTGTTCTATAAGTAGGAAAGCAAAAATACTCAAATTAGTTGTTTTAGTTATTGAGCAATGAAAGCAGAAACAAACTTCTGTTGAGCCGGGCGATATGATGTCATTTAGACGTGAAATGAAAGACAAAGTAATTTTTGTAATAATTGTAAAAATAAACACAATCTTGCGTTTTTTTGCGCTAAAAATATTATTTTATTACTTATCGATCTAAAATCTCTAAATGGTTTTGGATTCGACATAGGTAAACTTTTACTTTACATACCGAATTACTATACTAACCCCCGGTTTTCGAATGACTGATCAATTGTCAAAACTGTCATTTTAGTTCCGGAAAATGATCGTTTTGACACTTGATTCGGAAATCGTGGTAAGATGAATTCAATCATTGCACTGCCTTAAGGTGTGTCCAAACATTGAGCGGCAATCGAGCGCGTGTGATTGGACGGCTGCCGCGCGCGGCAACCCTGTATTACCAGCGGCAGAAATGTGTTTTACGAATGCCGCGTGTTGCTGCCGCGCTCTTGCTGCTCAATGTTTGGATACACCTTTACAATCAAATTATACATCACAAGACCGCGCAAGGTGTACCTTCATATTATAAGGTGGCTTTTGTTGGACTTAGTAGATGTCCATTGGCTGACATGATGATGATAACAACTATTGCCAAAAGAAGTAAAACTAGTAATAAGCAACGTGCTTTATGCGAAGAAATCTTTATCCTGTCATTTTATTGGTTGTTAAAGATGAGGAATATAATTTAATAATAAATTACTCGTATTGTCAATGTCATAATGTCCATTGTGATAGTTATGTTTGCCATGTGTGCCATTCGTGTATAAACTCACTAGCTAACGTAATCATAGATTTACATTTAGCATTAAAAAGATCTTTTGTAAAGTACAGATCTCTTGCTCAGATTATATTGATTGTTTAAATTTCCGACAAGCAACCAGATCTAAATAGTGTTGTGTGAAATAGTGTTATTGCTGAGGTAGTACAAACCATACAGACAGGGATGTCGCGAATGATACTTTTGTGATTCAAAAATCACAAAAGTAAAGTCTTTCAGTTAGATATTCCTGTATCCGTTAAGAATTGCTTTTAAAATAAATATACACAGGGTTAAGTTAACCTAGCATATTTATGTCAAAGAACGTAACAGACAGAAGTCTTATATTAATCACATACGTAACCTTAAACATCAAAAAGAATTCCAAATACTAACAAGGTAGAAAAACTTTTGCTACATAGAAAGAAACAAATATTTTGTTCTACAATCTATGAATAAACTGTAAGCGTCTATACCTCTGTGACAATATCACCAGTTATCGAACAGCTAAACCACAAAGGACTTGTATACGTACTTCAAACTCGTTCAACAAAAACTATTGTATGTTGAAAAGTATCACTCGAGTACTTGTTTTCAATATCAGCAAAGCGAGGTGGCATTTTCTTTTTTCTTTCGTACATTTTTGCTTGTTTTCACATAGGCCTAGCTGTCGTTCCAAAGAGGAAAAATGGGCGAGTCACATAGGTCATGAGTGTCCGAAGTGCGGATCGTTGTTTGTCGTTAACTTGAATGATTTTCCTGTGGTTTGTCAGTGATTTTTCACCTCCACGGATGCTGGCTTTTATGCATTATTTAGTTTGATTTTTTTGGCTTGTTTTGTATGTAGTTTCGAGGTGAGATTTTTTAATACAGTTCTAAGAAGAGTTATATATGTTACAGCCAAAGTAATTAAATAGATACTATACATCATCATTCATCATCAGGTCATTATAAATAGTATCCAAATTGACTAGACAATGTGATAAATTTATCACTTCATCTAGATATTATTTATAATAGCTGATCAAAGTTAGTCAAAGTAATAAATACGGTATAACCAACTAATTATTACCTTAATTATTATGAGTACTATATTTGTGGTCACCATACTAACCTAACCTAACCAACTGTTTCTGACTTTTGCCTTAATATTTTATTTTAGGACATATTATTACTTTATAGCAAGAAAAAATAGGATATTTAAACAATTATATTACCCTATTTTATGACACACAAGTATTATAGGTAAAGACGATTAGATAATATACGATTTCGTATATTATAGTAAATACATCCTTATATAAATAGTAACCACAGATAAATCAACCGCTCCGTATCATATAAATATAATCTAGTAATCTTTACCTACTTGTTTTATTACATTAGCTGAGTCTTTGAAGATATTATTTATAATTGCTAGTTAATGTGATTAATTCTGCGACATTTATCACTTTATCTAAATTGAGTAGCCATTATACATAACGGCTAGGTATTATGTATAATATTCATATTTATTACTTTGGCTGTGACATATACACTTATTAGATTATTATAAAAAATATTAATGGGAATTTTGTCTTTTGATTTTGTAGGTATTTATTTTATATTAATTATATTATGAAGAATATAACACTTTAGTAAACATCTTGTTGACTCTAGTTATAAATATACTAAAACATGGAAAAAGAAGTCTAGTATTTTCAATTTTGTGGTCGGTCTGTCGTGGTAATAGTTACTTACTTTCTGCGTGAATGTTTAATTGAACGAATTTAACTAGTAAAACGCTGAATATTACCAGCTCATCACAAAATAATATTGAAAGAATTATACAGTAAGAATACCATATGTCACCACTCCATAGCTTCCCAGGGATGTCGTTAAAGCCGACTACATGACTATCCGTCAATATTATCTTTACGTAATCAAAAGAAGGAAAACTTAAAATTAAACGCTATACCTATCCGTCTGGCCAGCGTGGTGTTAGTAGGCCAACTATCCCTACGTCATGGGAGGAGGCCCGTCCCTGCAGTAGGAAATAAATGGACTGTTGTAATAATGGCTGTGACTAAACCTTAAAGTTAAAAAAAGCTTGTCATAAATCAAGTAATAAAAGTCACTGCAGTAATACCTATAAAGACACCGGTTAGGAACATTTTTATAACTCTATAACCTAGTCGTTAAGCCGTCGCAGAGGCACATCACACGGCGGATAACGACTAATGAAATTAGTCAGTCATTAACTTGTTTAAGCACATCCCGACGCATTTTAACGAGTTATTAACTGAGTAATAGAATGTCGTTCCATGACTCTTGAATTACTTCACCAGATCGGTGCCACGAGTACACCTCCAAGTAGTAGTGTGTAAATGTTACCTAGTTTAAGTGCAAGATATTATATCCCTCCGTCACGGGAGGAGGCCCGTCCCAGCAGTGGGACATTAATGGACTGTTATGATGATGATGATAATGCAGTAGCTACTGAATTAACGTGGCTTAACAGCTTCTTTATTTGGTAGGCAGCGCCTTAACTGTCCTTGAAATCTTTATACAAAATGGCAATTTCATAGGTAAAGACCTAATATCTAGGAAAAAGTGTCTGCTTAGGTAAGCACCTCCGGATGCAAAGAATCCTTTAAAAAAAACTCGTATGCAGACTCTATGGCGAATGATTAACTATATTATGTATGTATGGAAATACCTGCATGCAAATAATGCAAACACTAGCAAGTTAAGAATAATCCTTCCAAATCCATGTTGTTCTAACTCACAATCATTACCTGTCTCTTGCCTGTAAACAGCTTACTTACAAAACAAACTCCATTCAAACTTCTCAACTTGTTTCTGACGTCATCTTTGCTTATAAAATCAATGTTTCTTTTGTTTTCTTTGTTTATTAAAACATGGCTAATGTTGTATGGCGAGTAAAAGCTCGAATAACTTTGTCTCGTATTTTTTTATATTTTATTATACACACATCAAAAAAGTCTAAGCAACATGCATGATATTACAAATTTACCATTTATATTAATTAATTTCTAAGTATTTACTCACTCAAAGTGTATAGGTAAGTAAACTTTTTGTTGTAAAAAAAAATTTCGATTATGTTTTGTTTTTTTTCATAAAATTCAAATGACTGCGAATTTGTTTGAATTTGAGTGCATGTTAATTGCTACGTTTTAGTCTTGATTTTATAATTTTACCAACCATTTAAATACAGTTGGCGACAAAATTGAATTGTTAGATATTCTTTACGTCATGGAGCGACGTCATTTGACGGCAGATGAAATGCAAAGAGCTGTAGGGATGTTGCAAGCGGGAAGTAATCAATCTCAGGTATCTCGACATTTTGGTATTCATAGAAGTGTTATTTGTCGTCTTTGGCAGCGCTACAATAATACAGGGGAACCCGCTGAACAGCATCCAGGCCGTAAAAGGAGTACAACCACTCGGCAAGACCGGTACATACAACTGACTGCAAGACGCCAGCCGATGTTAACCGCTCGAGAGATAAGTTTGAGGCTACAAAATTCAAGTGGTGTTGATGTAAGTCCCCAAACTGTGCGAAATCGACTGCATGAGTACGGCCTACGAGCTCGACGCCCTATCAGGTGCCCACCGATACGTCACGGGAATCGCGCTCGTCGAAATGAATGGTGTAGAGAACGCATAACATGGACCCAGGAACAATGGGATAAAATTATGTTTTCCGATGAGTCGCGATTCGGGTTTAGGCCTGATACAAGAAGGGTGCGAGTGTACCGTCGACCCGGAAATACTGAAAGACTCAGGTGCGTTCAGGAAGTTCATCCATACAGCGGCTCAACAGTTATGGTATGGGCGGGTATTATGAAGAACAGGCGAACTGAGCTCGTTTTTGTACATGGAAACATGAACGCTGAAAATTACGTTGAGGATATTCTCAGACCTTATGTCCATCCATTTGCACAAACCTTTGGCTCCGATTTTACGTTAATGCATGACAATGCGCGTTCACATACAGCTCGGCGAACCAGTGAATACTTGGCAACGGAGAACATCCAGGTATTGCCCTGGCCTGCACAATCGCCAGACCTCAACCCTATCGAGCACGCATGGGACATGCTCCAGAGACGTGTTTTGAAGGACTTGGACGGAGTGACAACAACCTAACAGCTGAAGGATTTGCTACAATTCCATTGGGAGCGAATACCGCAAGATGACATAAACAGTCTCATTAATTCAATGAATAATCGTTGCCGACAAGTTCTGAATAGCAGAGGAGGCCATACTTTGTATTAAATTGTCCTATTCTTTCACAATAAATTCATTTTCTTAAGAAATTTCAATTTGTAAAAAAAAAGTTTAGTTTTTTATGTACCTGTATATTCTAATATTGTTAATTTCTGTTATTAAAAGAACTTATAAAGAAAACAGCTGTTATTTTTACATCATAGAACCCTAAAAATATTATTTTAAAAATAAAATACAACGTTATAATTAAAATAAATGGTAAAATAAATTAATATAAATGGTAAATTTGTAATATCATGCATGTTGCTTAGACTTTTTTGATGTGTGTATTTTTCGCTTATTTTGTAAGAGAATGTGAAGAGTTTGAGCATTTGAACATTTGGTTATTCAAATGTTTATGCGTAACATGTTTTTCTTAAGTATAAGAGCCAATATTTATTCTTGTTTATAGGGTACAAGAAGTCTCCCATAATCCTATTAATCATCTAATGATTGTCACAATATCTGAGCAGCTTATTTGTCAGTGTAACTAGTGATTAGAATTAAAAATAAAAGAGAATGTTAAAAGCCAACACCTTTTTTAGTACTGTTTGTGTTTTAAAAGGCTTTTTAGGCACATTCCAAAACCACGTCACTCTATCAAGAGTAAACATGATTTACTACTAAAGCATCTATAAAATATTTTATAACCCAATCTATTGCTTCAATTATTATTTTTTATTTTTAATAATTTTATGTTATAACTATTAATTCATCAATATATCCACTTGAACGTTAACTGCGCGAATCGCTTTCGCGAGTCCAACGTTCAAGTGGCAACGCTCGCAGTTTTTTATGTGTTTATAAAAAACTGCGAGTTTTCCGTCTTGATAAAAACGGCTAACACGAGAAAATTACTGCATCAATTTGAAAATGAAAAACATCGTCGTGTTCGTAAAAGTATAGGGAATAAACTTAAATTAAAATACATTAACCTTATGAATATCTAAATACAATGAATAGTTGATAAACCTGAGAAATTGCGAAAAATTGTTGACATTTTCCGCGATTTTCCGGGAATTATATTATTTGTGAATAAAAATTAGCAACCCAAATTAATGATTTTATTTTTAAAATATAATCAACTATATTACTTTTAAAATAAAATAAATATATTAGTAATTCTGAAGGTTAAAGTATTTTAAATTATTTTTGAAATAAATACCTTTTTTAGCTGACTCGGCCATCTCGGCGTTTTGTAGTGCATACCATATTTTTGTTTAGACAATAAGAACATAAAAATAAGAACGTAGTAGGTTTGTTTTCTAAATTTAATTATTGTTTATTAGTTTATCTTCTAGAATTAAACGATTTCAATAAACTTTAAACGATTTCAATAAACTTTTATTGAGGAAAGCGTAATTAAACCGCCATTATTGTTAAACTCAAGGCCAAGTTTTAGTCTTTGACTTTTCTTTTATTAAATTTTAAAAGTTACTCAACTTTTATAACATAATATCACGACCATTAGAAAGCACACATTTTCTAGATAATTGTAATATATTACACTTCCAACAATATTTAATTAATCAAATGTATTTAACACATAAATAAACAGTAAATTTCATACAAGGACATACGAAATGAAGCAAACTTCTGTTTGACATTACGACCACAGATTATTTTTTACAGCTGTTTATTTTGGTGTAATCCGTTCTAAAACTATCGACAATTGTCCCACAGACTTTTTTAAACGTAGATTTTAAGCGGTAGAATCATGTTTTTATAAAATATCGCGCGTTGCAGAACGAATTTTTTTTTGGTACTTTTATACCAAATGACGTAAGTCCCGCCATTTTGTCAGTGGATAAATCATACCCATTGACGTTCAAGTGGATATTAATAAAAATAGGTTCTGCCCCATTCCATTTTTGATTTCCTAATATTATTGAAGAAGGTATATTAGAGATGGAAAACTCGAAAAACTCTTTTAGTCTCCTTTGCACTAGCAGTACTAGGTCTTCGTCACTGTGACCACACTGTATCAGCAATTGGTCACTAAAAAGCTCATAATAAGAAGATATAACATATTTTATGTCCCACTGCAGGGACGGGCCTCCTCCCTTTGACGGAGAGATACTTAGCCTACTAATACCTCGCTGGCTAGACGGATTGGTATAGGGTTTAATTTCAAGTTTTCCTTCTTTTTATTTCGTTACGATAATATTCACGAATAGTCCCTTAGTCGGTTTTTACGACACCCATGGGATGAGATGGAGTGGTGACATATTGTATTCTTACTCCGTCACCACACGGAGACTAAAAAGCTCATAATAAGAAGATATAACATATTTAGTTGACTATTTATGTACACCGTAAAATTAGTTTATAGAGTACATTAGATGGGTGTAGGTTGCAAATTAAGGTTGGCCTTTCGTGTAAGTAAGGACAGGGTTTATGAATGGCCACCCAATCTTACTTTATGCGTTCTTCATAACTCTAGATAAGCAATTGTGTGAGAACGGTATATAATAATATGAATGTTATGTAAGACTTAATTTATTATATTGGTAGATATTTGGACAGACAGACTATTGAACAATATTTTAGTATTAGACAATGTTGTATGGCAAAAGCTGTAGCCGTATGAGTTAGCTTTCGAAAGTTTGAGCGAAATTTTGTTTGAGTAAAAATTACTTTTGCAAGCTTACTCTTAGTCGTTCTCCGTGTGGTGACGGAGTAAGAATACAATATGTCACCACCCCATTTCATCCCATGGGTGTCGTAAACACTGACTAAGGGACTATCCGTGAATATTATCTTTACGAAATGAAAAGAAGGAAAACTTGAAATTAAACCCTATACCAACCCGTCTGGCCAGCGTGGTATTAGTAGGACAAGTATCCCTCCGTCACGGGAGGTGGCCCGTCCCTACAGTGGGACATTAATGGGCTGTTATGATGACTCTTAGTCGTTTCTTATTTTATTCATGAGAGGAGATGCATAATGGTGTATCTTTGCTCCCTCACTACAATAAGTATTTTACTGAGTCCGCTTTTGAAAATTTTTGCACGTCAAACATAATGAAGACCATATTAATATGAATAATTCCTAGCAGAATAATAAATTAAATAATTCATGGTGTTTGTGCTAAAATCTACTTTTCAAAATTGCTAACATACGCTAGTAATAATAACACACATTGAAATCAGAATGCGACGAGCAATTTGTACAAAATAAAAAAAAATCTTTTATTAGAAAGATAATAGGTACCTGTAAGATTTTTTTCAGTTCTATGACACTCATGGAAGAGATAGAGTAAGGATGTCATATTGTTACAGTTTGTTAAATTACTACAGACCAAACATAATAAATAAATTACACGCAGGGACAGGGAAACTCCCAACATGCTATGTTAGGAGTTTCCCTGCGTGATCCAATTCTGAAATGAGGAGATCCGCAGGAGAACCAAAGTAACCGACATAGCACTCAGAATTGCCCGGTTAAAGTAGCGGTGGGCAGGGCACATACCTAGCGCGGAGAACCGACAGCCGTTGGGGCAAAAAGGTTCCGGAATGGCGACCGCGTACCGGAAAGCGCAGGGTGGGGAGACCCCTCACACCGTGGACCGACGACCTAGTTAGGACGGCGGGAAGCCGATGGATGAGGGAGGCACAGGACCGCACAAGGTGGCAATACTTGGAGGAGGCCTATGTCCAGCAGTGGACGTCGATTGGCTGAGATGATGATGATGATGAAACACAATGAAAACTGATTAAAAACTCCCCAGGAAAACTATAAATAAAATTTATTCCACGCGTTGAAACTAAAATCCATTTTTCATAATCGCCAACACTAGTCATAAGAACCACATTGCAGTTACAATGCGAGCATTATGTAGATAATACATTCTAATTAAGTCTTTATTTGCTTTTACAAAAAACTATGCTGTAGATAAGAATTTATGTTGCAACAAACATACAATGTTGGACTATGTCCAGAGTTCAATTCTATTTGCACATAAACTTGCCAAACGACTCTATTCAAATTTGGCTACATATTTTCCTGTAATCAAAACGTTGTTCGACGAAATAATATAAAAGATGGACGTATTATTTTGTATGATAGTTGACGAGATGGACAAGTCTTTTTTCTTCTTTCTTTACCTCTACACTATTTACCCTGAGGTATCAGCTGTTTGGTCTATAGCCTGCTTTCTTTACCAGCTACTTTATGTCTATACCATGCATTTGATGTCAATCTAAACACAGCAATATTTACACACTACCCCTAGAAGGTGAACTGTGTATTTACTACCCCTTAACAGTCCGTTCACGACTGAGTGAACGACTAGAGGCGTGCTTCAAACCTTTTTATACTTTCGCTCGCCGCCCAGCTCTTAGCTGCCAGCAAGGTTGTGAATGAGCAGTTAGGTGATACTAAAACGTCCATCAGAAATCTAATTACACTTTTTTGTCAATCTTCTCTTATTAATAGCAATAACAACAGCGCAATTTGTAAACTGCTAACAGCTTAATATTACCTGGGAAAAGCATTAGGAAGTTAACTTGAATACTTAGTCGAAAACAACGATCCACGCGTGCAAGTAATGCACACAACGCTTAAGCATACCATTTGCAGTTTGAAGCTTTCATACTATTTACCTTGGCATCAAGATCTTAAAACTTTACACTGAAAATATAATAATGTGCTTATGCTTAGAAATATAATCATCATACAATATACAATAGTCAATTGTTTTGTGTCAACACTTCCTTGCACTTTTACTGCCTTACTCATTAACGCCTCTTAAATTTTAGTCAATTGATTAGTTTTAATTCTTACGGTTTTGTTTGATATAAGATTGGTTTTCGTAATAAAAATCTCGCTAAACAATGGTTAAATTTAAGAGGCGTTTATGAGTAAGGGGGTTAAATGAGAGAGATTAAGAGGTGTTCTTAACTAACATTCTACTAATGTCCCACTTAATGACGTAGGAAAGTTTCTAACATTACAATCGAAACACGGGTTAGTAACGGGCACTTACTACAAGTAAACCTTTGACAACTTTATCGATATCCAACTTCACCAATATTAAGTGTTTAAAATGGCTGACCCCACCATTATTCTTATAGCCAGAGAGTCCTAGAGTTAAAACATAATTAGATATTGAAAAAGTCGTCAAAGTAGGTATTACATGTAGTAAGTTCCCGATACTAATCCGTGTTTCCATTGTGATCTTAGAAGATTTCCTATATCATTATCAATCAATAAATCAATCAACTAGTCAATAGCATAGTTACAGTAAGTCGGGTTTTTGTCAAAATTGAGTTAGGTATACAGCCGTGATCACGATAACGAGATCTACAACTGTATCTAACTCATTTATTTGTATCGTTTTTTGATCCAAAGTTAACAATTAGAAATTTGCAGTAAGTCGACCAATTTTTTTACATCACAAAGCATGATTACAGTCTGTACACTTACGGCAAAAGTTTCATTTAGAGTCTCCCTGCATAAGAGCAGTATGACATATATACTGCTAATATGTTTGGTCATTAACAGTTTAAAAAATAGAATATAGGCCAATCAAAAAAGCTTTAAGAAGATATACTGTTTTGATCTTAAGCAGCTTCCCAATATTTACTAAGTGTGTATATAGTCTTACAAACAGTATGCAGCGATACTGCATGTATGCTTAGTAATTGATCCTTAGCATTGGTTCCTTAATACTTACCACAAGGACAGTATGATACTATATTGAATTTATGTTAAGTAACGTAATCAAATCTAACGTAATGGCGTTGTATTATTATACTGACAGTATGTAGCCATCCTGTGTTCATGTTTAGACAGCAGGGTGTAGCGATAGCGGACAGGTGCACAAATCACGTGGACAGTAAATTAGCTATACTGTACTCATACTAAGCAGAACATACGTATAATATGATCTTACTACTAATTATAAGAAGTGTTTGTCTACGTCTTGCATGTCTACATAGCTGCGATATTATGCCACGTCATGAATATACTGTAGTAAAGTTGCTTTACTGTGAACGTAATATGTTATTGTAACTAAAAGTCGTACAATTTCTATTTTATTACAAGCAGTAAAGAATAATCTCTCTCTTCCCAGCTATGTATCCCACATGGTGGTGGGGTCAGCTTTCCTTATATTTCTCCTCCAATTCGCTCTATCCTCGTCAGTTACTTTGCATTCCCTCTTGTCCCTTAGCACTACATCCCTCCACCTAGTCTTAGGTCGTCCTCTAGGTCTTCGACCGGGAAGCTCAAGCTGTAGTGCCAAGTTTCCGACGCAGTCTGGTGGCCTCCTTTTCCCGTGACCATACCATCTTAGCCTACTTTCCTGCATCTTGTCGGCGATGTTGCGTACACCAAGGCTTCCTCGTACGTATTCGTTACGGATTTTATCGAGCCTGGTTACTCCGCACATCCACCTAAGCATCTTCATTTCAGCAACTTGGATAGTATGTACGTTTTTTTCGGTTGCGGGCCATGTTTCGCTGCCATACATGAGAACTGGTCTTATAGATCAGACCTTTAAGTCTGACAGGCATTCTCTTGTCGCAGGTGACACCAGTTACTTCTCGCCACTTCAACCATGCTGCGGCTATTCTATGTTGGATGCTGCATTCCAAGTTCCCAGATCTGTGCATTATACCACCCAGATACTTGTATTGATGGCACATGGTTACGAGTTGACCTTCGATGTTAATTGGACTGTTGTTAGTAAGGTCAAGCAGTAAAAAATAGTAAATCATATATTAATCTGTTCCCCGAATACCTACATAATTTAATATTAATATTACATACTCCGTGTGGTGACGGAGTAAGAATACAATATGTCACCACCCCATCTCATCCCATGGGTGTCGTAAAAACCGACTAAGGGAATAACCGTAACTACTATCTTTACGAAATAAAAAGAAGTAAAACTTGAAATTAAACCCTATACCAATCCGTCTGGCCAGCGTGGTATTAGTAGGCCATGTAACCCGCCGTCACGGGAGGAGGCCCGTCCCTGCAGTGGGACATTAATGGGCTGTTATGATAATTACATACTACTACGAGGGCGCGGGGAGGGTGCGAGGTTTTAAAAAAAGGTGGTTAAAGTTTTGGATCGACATTTTTACACAAATCTTTTGTTTGCAATCGGATCACAATGGTCACAAACTCCAAGTACAATTTGTGCTACATGTAATAATTATGTTATACATCGTCAAAGCTATACAGACAGCAGAAAGGCTTACAAATTAGATAAGAAAAACGTAGAAGAACATAAAGATAATGACACCGTTTAAGTGTGTGTAGATCTTCAAAAGGTGGTAATGCTACTTCGCATGGACAGCTACAAAGTAGCAATATTCTGTCCTCGAATTATTGCGTTTAATGAAACGTTTGCTCCTTTATGTAAATCTAATAAAGAAAATAATCCCTACACTGTCTTATGGCATGAAGCTATTTTAGGCCGAAATGTTTATTGTCATAAACATGTTTCAACATTCAGAGCTTTTTTTATACACCATCGAAATAAAAGTCACTTGGTGATTTGGCCAGATAATTGTTCGTCACAGAACAAGAACTGGACACTCTTTTCGTTTGTCAATATTGTAAACAGTGATTTAAGCTCAAGTTTCAAGTTGGACTTGGAGAGTATAATATGCTACATTCTTTATTTTAAATACAATGTTAAAACCATTAACTAGTTGTTTTATTATCACTGCAACCTAATAATATAAAAATTTTGAATCATTATAAGTTTGTATGGTTACTTAGCTTAAATACAGTAAAACACACACTTACTGTATTTAAGCTAAGTAACCCTACAAACTTATAATGAGGCAAAGGTTTGTACTGTACTTATGCTAAGTGTTCCCTATCAAAGAGCCTTTAGGAAATACTTAGCATAACAACAATAATGTGTTTATTTTTTCTTACAATTACTCAATTTTAGTTTTTTAATAAGTTATAGATAGGTGCTGAAGTCTTCTATCATTTAAGGTATCAACCATCGTGATCCGATTTCAAACAAAGGATTTATTTAGAAAATTCAACCCAAAACTTTAACCACGATTTTCTCAAAACTATATAAAGCGTACTTACTGCAACTATGCTATTGACGGCAGTATAGCAGTCCACTGCTAGACTTAGGCCTCTCCCAACACGCGCCACAGAACTCGGTCCTGCACCTTTCGCATTCAGTCCGATCCAGAGACCTTTTTGAGGTCGTCAGTCTTGTTCCTTCATCATTATGTGGGACATTAATAGCAAGTAAAGTTGATTAAAAAAGTGCTATGTAGACCTGCATTCTAAACTATGTTTCAAACATACTAAACAATTAATTAAAGCCATGTAGAGTTTAGCAAGATGGCGTACACCCTTCTTGCTAAATCTACGTGGCTTTAACTCTTACAATGTGTCTTAACTACTCCGACTCTATCCTTGAAAACAATTTGTTACTTATAATGGTCTCTTGAAAATATTACCAGCATTTCGGGTCTGCATTGCGCCTAATCACTTTACCCTACTACAGTTACCCACAAATATCCTTTACAGCGAGTGCGTGTGTATCTTGAACAACTCATGGAGGAAATAAATGTAGTGTTCACTTAACTAACGATGTTATAGTCACGGTATATTACGAATGAGAGAAATAGTGTGTGTTATGAAAATAAATTATTTTTTATGAATGTGGGATTTTTCTGAACAAATGCTGTAATATAAAACAATTAAAGAGTAATTTAAAAAATACTTTAATAATAAATATAATTAGGAAAATTTAATTACAACTTTCGGCCACTTTTTTGTATCTTTAATTAGAATTTAAGTAAAATATTTATTTTTTCTAAGGTGAAGCATTTATTTCTTCTAGTAAGAATTAAAAATACGATTACCAGGTTTATATTTTTCTAATTGCAAATATATACTTTTTTTATTATTGCATCTTTTATATAAGTATTTTGTTAACCAATACACTGTACTATTAATAACCGCGATCCCCGCAATTTTCATCACCTTATAATGACGTAATCAAACCAAACCGGTAGGGTTTGTTTTAACTCAAAATACACAAAAAAGACAGATTTAAAATATCATCATTATAACAGCCAATTAATGTCTCACTGCAAGGACGGGCCTCCTTCCGTGACGGAGGGATACTTGACCTACTAATATTTTATGATTTAAAATATAAATTTAAATTATTTAACAAAATTGATGTTAAAGTTTACAAAGAAGATGAAAGCAAGAATAATGTTTGTTTCAAGGTGTAATGGCGTACAGCACTTCGCTCTATCTCGTAATGAGGGACATTACGCTGTAAATGAATACAAGTGGCTTAACAGAGACGCCACGTAACGGTGTTATTAAGCCTCGACGAATGACCTACTGTAAATGTGACAGTGATTTCATAGAGCATTGGTTAATAGTTAAAAATAAAATAACTAGAACATTGGTAAATACTTTTTTGAAAAATCAACTAATATGTATATTCCTCGGAGTAAGGATACAATATGTCACCACCCCATCTCATCCCATGGGTGTCGTAAAAACTGACTAAGGGACTATCCGTGAATACTATCTTTACGAAATAAAAAGGACGGATTGGTACAGGGTTTAATTTCAAGTTTTCCTTCTTTTTATTATTTCGATAAGACGGTATTCCATTAGTCGGTTTTGGCGAGTTCTGTGGCGCGTGTTGGGAGAGGCCTAGGTTCAGCAGTGGACTGCAATAAATTGATTTGATTGATACTATTTATTGAGTAGATACTTCTTTAAACAGTAACCTAATTTTCTTGAATAAAAATAACATTAGCATACAGATTCCCATCAGGAACAGCCATCGAACTAACAAATCCTCACATTTATATGCCAAGCAATAAAGAAGATCGAGCAGTACTAAAGATTGCAAAAAGATTTAGACTTGATTTAGATCGAAATGTATTGAGTGAAATGCGATTCAAAGTCACAAATGTGAAGGTAAGTAAAAGCCTTGTAATGGAGGCATGCGAGCAAATGAAAAAAGTGCCAATTTCAGCTTGATACCTCCACGCGTTCCTGAGATAAATAGTCTTGACAGACAGACGGACAACATAGTAATCCTATAAGAGTTCCGTTTTTTCAAAATCGGTACGGAACCCTAAAAATTAACATCAGTCATGTCAAATTCAATAAGCTTAGCATACTATTTATTGAGTAGATACTTCTTTAAACAGTAACCTAATTTTCTTGAATAAAAATAACATTAGCATACAGATTCCCATCAGGAACACCCATCGAACTAACAAATCCTCACATTTATATGCCAAGCAATAAAGAAGATCGAGCAGTACTAAAGATTGCAAAAAGATTTAGACTTGATTTAGATCGAAATGTATTGAGTGAAATGCGATTCAAAGTCACAAATGTGAAGGTAAGTAAAAGCCTTGTAATGGAGGCATGCGAGCAAATGAAAAAAGTGCCAATTTCAGCTTGATACCTCCACGCGTTCCTGAGATAAATAGTCTTGACAGACAGACGGACAACATAGTAATCCTATAAGAGTTCCGTTTTTTCAAAATCGGTACGGAACCCTAAAAATTAACATCAGTCATGTCAAATTCAATAAGCTTAGCATACTATTTATTGAGTAGATACTTCTTTAAACAGTAACCTAATTTTCTTGAATAAAAATAACATTAGCATACAGATTCCCATCAGGAACACCCATCGAACTAACAAATCCTCACATTTATATGCCAAGCAATAAAGAAGATCGAGCAGTACTAAAGATTGCAAAAAGATTTAGACTTGATTTAGATCGAAGTGTATTGAGTGAAATGCGATTCAAAGTCACAAATGTGAAGGTAAGTAAAAGCCTTGTAATGGAGGCATGCGAGCAAATGAAAAAAGTGCCAATTTCAGCTTGATACCTCCACGCGTTCCTGAGATAAATAGTCTTGACAGACAGACGGACAACATAGTAATCCTATAAGAGTTCCGTTTTTTCAAAATCGGTACGGAACCCTAAAAATTAACATCAGTCATGTCAAATTCAATAAGCTTAGCATACTATTTATTGAGTAGATACTTCTTTAAACAGTAACCTAATTTTCTTGAATAAAAATAACATTAGCATACAGATTCCCATCAGGAACACCCATCGAACTAACAAATCCTCACATTTATATGCCAAGCAATAAAGAAGATCGAGCAGTACTAAAGATTGCAAAAAGATTTAGACTTGATTTAGATCGAAGTGTATTGAGTGAAATGCGATTCAAAGTCACAAATGTGAAGGTAAGTAAAAGCCTTGTAATGGAGGCATGCGAGCAAATGAAAAAAGTGCCAATTTCAGCTTGATACCTCCACGCGTTCCTGAGATAAATAGTCTTGACAGACAGACGGACAACATAGTAATCCTATAAGAGTTCCGTTTTTTCAAAATCGGTACGGAACCCTAAAAATTAACATCAGTCATGTCAAATTCAATAAGCTTAGCATACTATTTATTGAGTAGATACTTCTTTAAACAGTAACCTAATTTTCTTGAATAAAAATAACATTAGCATACAGATTCCCATCAGGAACAGCCATCGAACTAACAAATCCTCACATTTATATGCCAAGCAATAAAGAAGATCGAGCAGTACTAAAGATTGCAAAAAGATTTAGACTTGATTTAGATCGAAATGTATTGAGTGAAATGCGATTCAAAGTCACAAATGTGAAGGTAAGTAAAAGCCTTGTAATGGAGGCATGCGAGCAAATGAAAAAAGTGCCAATTTCAGCTTGATACCTCCACGCGTTCCTGAGATAAATAGTCTTGACAGACAGACGGACAACATAGTAATCCTATAAGAGTTCCGTTTTTTCAAAATCGGTACGGAACCCTAAAAATTAACATCAGTCATGTCAAATTCAATAAGCTTAGCATACTATTTATTGAGTAGATACTTCTTTAAACAGTAACCTAATTTTCTTGAATAAAAATAACATTAGCATACAGATTCCCATCAGGAACACCCATCGAACTAACAAATCCTCACATTTATATGCCAAGCAATAAAGAAGATCGAGCAGTACTAAAGATTGCAAAAAGATTTAGACTTGATTTAGATCGAAATGTATTGAGTGAAATGCGATTCAAAGTCACAAATGTGAAGGTAAGTAAAAGCCTTGTAATGGAGGCATGCGAGCAAATGAAAAAAGTGCCAATTTCAGCTTGATACCTCCACGCGTTCCTGAGATAAATAGTCTTGACAGACAGACGGACAACATAGTAATCCTATAAGAGTTCCGTTTTTTCAAAATCGGTACGGAACCCTAAAAATTAACATCAGTCATGTCAAATTCAATAAGCTTAGCATACTATTTATTGAGTAGATACTTCTTTAAACAGTAACCTAATTTTCTTGAATAAAAATAACATTAGCATACAGATTCCCATCAGGAACACCCATCGAACTAACAAATCCTCACATTTATATGCCAAGCAATAAAGAAGATCGAGCAGTACTAAAGATTGCAAAAAGATTTAGACTTGATTTAGATCGAAGTGTATTGAGTGAAATGCGATTCAAAGTCACAAATGTGAAGGTAAGTAAAAGCCTTGTAATGGAGGCATGCGAGCAAATGAAAAAAGTGCCAATTTCAGCTTGATACCTCCACGCGTTCCTGAGATAAATAGTCTTGACAGACAGACGGACAACATAGTAATCCTATAAGAGTTCCGTTTTTTCAAAATCGGTACGGAACCCTAAAAATTAACATCAGTCATGTCAAATTCAATAAGCTTAGCATACTATTTATTGAGTAGATACTTCTTTAAACAGTAACCTAATTTTCTTGAATAAAAATAACATTAGCATACAGATTCCCATCAGGAACACCCATCGAACTAACAAATCCTCACATTTATATGCCAAGCAATAAAGAAGATCGAGCAGTACTAAAGATTGCAAAAAGATTTAGACTTGATTTAGATCGAAGTGTATTGAGTGAAATGCGATTCAAAGTCACAAATGTGAAGGTAAGTAAAAGCCTTGTAATGGAGGCATGCGAGCAAATGAAAAAAGTGCCAATTTCAGCTTGATACCTCCACGCGTTCCTGAGATAAATAGTCTTGACAGACAGACGGACAACATAGTAATCCTATAAGAGTTCCGTTTTTTCAAAATCGGTACGGAACCCTAAAAATTAACATCAGTCATGTCAAATTCAATAAGCTTAGCATACTATTTATTGAGTAGATACTTCTTTAAACAGTAACCTAATTTTCTTGAATAAAAATAACATTAGCATACAGATTCCCATCAGGAACACCCATCGAACTAACAAATCCTCACATTTATATGCCAAGCAATAAAGAAGATCGAGCAGTACTAAAGATTGCAAAAAGATTTAGACTTGATTTAGATCGAAGTGTATTGAGTGAAATGCGATTCAAAGTCACAAATGTGAAGGTAAGTAAAAGCCTTGTAATGGAGGCATGCGAGCAAATGAAAAAAGTGCCAATTTCAGCTTGATACCTCCACGCGTTCCTGAGATAAATAGTCTTGACAGACAGACGGACAACATAGTAATCCTATAAGAGTTCCGTTTTTTCAAAATCGGTACGGAACCCTAAAAATTAACATCAGTCATGTCAAATTCAATAAGCTTAGCATACTATTTATTGAGTAGATACTTCTTTAAACAGTAACCTAATTTTCTTGAATAAAAATAACATTAGCATACAGATTCCCATCAGGAACAGCCATCGAACTAACAAATCCTCACATTTATATGCCAAGCAATAAAGAAGATCGAGCAGTACTAAAGATTGCAAAAAGATTTAGACTTGATTTAGATCGAAATGTATTGAGTGAAATGCGATTCAAAGTCACAAATGTGAAGGTAAGTAAAAGCCTTGTAATGGAGGCATGCGAGCAAATGAAAAAAGTGCCAATTTCAGCTTGATACCTCCACGCGTTCCTGAGATAAATAGTCTTGACAGACAGACGGACAACATAGTAATCCTATAAGAGTTCCGTTTTTTCAAAATCGGTACGGAACCCTAAAAATTAACATCAGTCATGTCAAATTCAATAAGCTTAGCATACTATTTATTGAGTAGATACTTCTTTAAACAGTAACCTAATTTTCTTGAATAAAAATAACATTAGCATACAGATTCCCATCAGGAACACCCATCGAACTAACAAATCCTCACATTTATATGCCAAGCAATAAAGAAGATCGAGCAGTACTAAAGATTGCAAAAAGATTTAGACTTGATTTAGATCGAAATGTATTGAGTGAAATGCGATTCAAAGTCACAAATGTGAAGGTAAGTAAAAGCCTTGTAATGGAGGCATGCGAGCAAATGAAAAAAGTGCCAATTTCAGCTTGATACCTCCACGCGTTCCTGAGATAAATAGTCTTGACAGACAGACGGACAACATAGTAATCCTATAAGAGTTCCGTTTTTTCAAAATCGGTACGGAACCCTAAAAATTAACATCAGTCATGTCAAATTCAATAAGCTTAGCATACTATTTATTGAGTAGATACTTCTTTAAACAGTAACCTAATTTTCTTGAATAAAAATAACATTAGCATACAGATTCCCATCAGGAACACCCATCGAACTAACAAATCCTCACATTTATATGCCAAGCAATAAAGAAGATCGAGCAGTACTAAAGATTGCAAAAAGATTTAGACTTGATTTAGATCGAAGTGTATTGAGTGAAATGCGATTCAAAGTCACAAATGTGAAGGTAAGTAAAAGCCTTGTAATGGAGGCATGCGAGCAAATGAAAAAAGTGCCAATTTCAGCTTGATACCTCCACGCGTTCCTGAGATAAATAGTCTTGACAGACAGACGGACAACATAGTAATCCTATAAGAGTTCCGTTTTTTCAAAATCGGTACGGAACCCTAAAAATTAACATCAGTCATGTCAAATTCAATAAGCTTAGCATACTATTTATTGAGTAGATACTTCTTTAAACAGTAACCTAATTTTCTTGAATAAAAATAACATTAGCATACAGATTCCCATCAGGAACACCCATCGAACTAACAAATCCTCACATTTATATGCCAAGCAATAAAGAAGATCGAGCAGTACTAAAGATTGCAAAAAGATTTAGACTTGATTTAGATCGAAGTGTATTGAGTGAAATGCGATTCAAAGTCACAAATGTGAAGGTAAGTAAAAGCCTTGTAATGGAGGCATGCGAGCAAATGAAAAAAGTGCCAATTTCAGCTTGATACCTCCACGCGTTCCTGAGATAAATAGTCTTGACAGACAGACGGACAACATAGTAATCCTATAAGAGTTCCGTTTTTTCAAAATCGGTACGGAACCCTAAAAATTAACATCAGTCATGTCAAATTCAATAAGCTTAGCATACTATTTATTGAGTAGATACTTCTTTAAACAGTAACCTAATTTTCTTGAATAAAAATAACATTAGCATACAGATTCCCATCAGGAACACCCATCGAACTAACAAATCCTCACATTTATATGCCAAGCAATAAAGAAGATCGAGCAGTACTAAAGATTGCAAAAAGATTTAGACTTGATTTAGATCGAAGTGTATTGAGTGAAATGCGATTCAAAGTCACAAATGTGAAGGTAAGTAAAAGCCTTGTAATGGAGGCATGCGAGCAAATGAAAAAAGTGCCAATTTCAGCTTGATACCTCCACGCGTTCCTGAGATAAATAGTCTTGACAGACAGACGGACAACATAGTAATCCTATAAGAGTTCCGTTTTTTCAAAATCGGTACGGAACCCTAAAAATTAACATCAGTCATGTCAAATTCAATAAGCTTAGCATACTATTTATTGAGTAGATACTTCTTTAAACAGTAACCTAATTTTCTTGAATAAAAATAACATTAGCATACAGATTCCCATCAGGAACACCCATCGAACTAACAAATCCTCACATTTATATGCCAAGCAATAAAGAAGATCGAGCAGTACTAAAGATTGCAAAAAGATTTAGACTTGATTTAGATCGAAGTGTATTGAGTGAAATGCGATTCAAAGTCACAAATGTGAAGGTAAGTAAAAGCCTTGTAATGGAGGCATGCGAGCAAATGAAAAAAGTGCCAATTTCAGCTTGATACCTCCACGCGTTCCTGAGATAAATAGTCTTGACAGACAGACGGACAACATAGTAATCCTATAAGAGTTCCGTTTTTTCAAAATCGGTACGGAACCCTAAAAATTAACATCAGTCATGTCAAATTCAATAAGCTTAGCATACTATTTATTGAGTAGATACTTCTTTAAACAGTAACCTAATTTTCTTGAATAAAAATAACATTAGCATACAGATTCCCATCAGGAACACCCATCGAACTAACAAATCCTCACATTTATATGCCAAGCAATAAAGAAGATCGAGCAGTACTAAAGATTGCAAAAAGATTTAGACTTGATTTAGATCGAAGTGTATTGAGTGAAATGCGATTCAAAGTCACAAATGTGAAGGTAAGTAAAAGCCTTGTAATGGAGGCATGCGAGCAAATGAAAAAAGTGCCAATTTCAGCTTGATACCTCCACGCGTTCCTGAGATAAATAGTCTTGACAGACAGACGGACAACATAGTAATCCTATAAGAGTTCCGTTTTTTCAAAATCGGTACGGAACCCTAAAAATTAACATCAGTCATGTCAAATTCAATAAGCTTAGCATACTATTTATTGAGTAGATACTTCTTTAAACAGTAACCTAATTTTCTTGAATAAAAATAACATTAGCATACAGATTCCCATCAGGAACACCCATCGAACTAACAAATCCTCACATTTATATGCCAAGCAATAAAGAAGATCGAGCAGTACTAAAGATTGCAAAAAGATTTAGACTTGATTTAGATCGAAATGTATTGAGTGAAATGCGATTCAAAGTCACAAATGTGAAGGTAAGTAAAAGCCTTGTAATGGAGGCATGCGAGCAAATGAAAAAAGTGCCAATTTCAGCTTGATACCTCCACGCGTTCCTGAGATAAATAGTCTTGACAGACAGACGGACAACATAGTAATCCTATAAGAGTTCCGTTTTTTCAAAATCGGTACGGAACCCTAAAAATTAACATCAGTCATGTCAAATTCAATAAGCTTAGCATACTATTTATTGAGTAGATACTTCTTTAAACAGTAACCTAATTTTCTTGAATAAAAATAACATTAGCATACAGATTCCCATCAGGAACACCCATCGAACTAACAAATCCTCACATTTATATGCCAAGCAATAAAGAAGATCGAGCAGTACTAAAGATTGCAAAAAGATTTAGACTTGATTTAGATCGAAGTGTATTGAGTGAAATGCGATTCAAAGTCACAAATGTGAAGGTAAGTAAAAGCCTTGTAATGGAGGCATGCGAGCAAATGAAAAAAGTGCCAATTTCAGCTTGATACCTCCACGCGTTCCTGAGATAAATAGTCTTGACAGACAGACGGACAACATAGTAATCCTATAAGAGTTCCGTTTTTTCAAAATCGGTACGGAACCCTAAAAATTAACATCAGTCATGTCAAATTCAATAAGCTTAGCATACTATTTATTGAGTAGATACTTCTTTAAACAGTAACCTAATTTTCTTGAATAAAAATAACATTAGCATACAGATTCCCATCAGGAACACCCATCGAACTAACAAATCCTCACATTTATATGCCAAGCAATAAAGAAGATCGAGCAGTACTAAAGATTGCAAAAAGATTTAGACTTGATTTAGATCGAAGTGTATTGAGTGAAATGCGATTCAAAGTCACAAATGTGAAGGTAAGTAAAAGCCTTGTAATGGAGGCATGCGAGCAAATGAAAAAAGTGCCAATTTCAGCTTGATACCTCCACGCGTTCCTGAGATAAATAGTCTTGACAGACAGACGGACAACATAGTAATCCTATAAGAGTTCCGTTTTTTCAAAATCGGTACGGAACCCTAAAAATTAACATCAGTCATGTCAAATTCAATAAGCTTAGCATACTATTTATTGAGTAGATACTTCTTTAAACAGTAACCTAATTTTCTTGAATAAAAATAACATTAGCATACAGATTCCCATCAGGAACACCCATCGAACTAACAAATCCTCACATTTATATGCCAAGCAATAAAGAAGATCGAGCAGTACTAAAGATTGCAAAAAGATTTAGACTTGATTTAGATCGAAGTGTATTGAGTGAAATGCGATTCAAAGTCACAAATGTGAAGGTAAGTAAAAGCCTTGTAATGGAGGCATGCGAGCAAATGAAAAAAGTGCCAATTTCAGCTTGATACCTCCACGCGTTCCTGAGATAAATAGTCTTGACAGACAGACGGACAACATAGTAATCCTATAAGAGTTCCGTTTTTTCAAAATCGGTACGGAACCCTAAAAATTAACATCAGTCATGTCAAATTCAATAAGCTTAGCATACTATTTATTGAGTAGATACTTCTTTAAACAGTAACCTAATTTTCTTGAATAAAAATAACATTAGCATACAGATTCCCATCAGGAACACCCATCGAACTAACAAATCCTCACATTTATATGCCAAGCAATAAAGAAGATCGAGCAGTACTAAAGATTGCAAAAAGATTTAGACTTGATTTAGATCGAAGTGTATTGAGTGAAATGCGATTCAAAGTCACAAATGTGAAGGTAAGTAAAAGCCTTGTAATGGAGGCATGCGAGCAAATGAAAAAAGTGCCAATTTCAGCTTGATACCTCCACGCGTTCCTGAGATAAATAGTCTTGACAGACAGACGGACAACATAGTAATCCTATAAGAGTTCCGTTTTTTCAAAATCGGTACGGAACCCTAAAAATTAACATCAGTCATGTCAAATTCAATAAGCTTAGCATACTATTTATTGAGTAGATACTTCTTTAAACAGTAACCTAATTTTCTTGAATAAAAATAACATTAGCATACAGATTCCCATCAGGAACACCCATCGAACTAACAAATCCTCACATTTATATGCCAAGCAATAAAGAAGATCGAGCAGTACTAAAGATTGCAAAAAGATTTAGACTTGATTTAGATCGAAATGTATTGAGTGAAATGCGATTCAAAGTCACAAATGTGAAGGTAAGTAAAAGCCTTGTAATGGAGGCATGCGAGCAAATGAAAAAAGTGCCAATTTCAGCTTGATACCTCCACGCGTTCCTGAGATAAATAGTCTTGACAGACAGACGGACAACATAGTAATCCTATAAGAGTTCCGTTTTTTCAAAATCGGTACGGAACCCTAAAAATTAACATCAGTCATGTCAAATTCAATAAGCTTAGCATACTATTTATTGAGTAGATACTTCTTTAAACAGTAACCTAATTTTCTTGAATAAAAATAACATTAGCATACAGATTCCCATCAGGAACACCCATCGAACTAACAAATCCTCACATTTATATGCCAAGCAATAAAGAAGATCGAGCAGTACTAAAGATTGCAAAAAGATTTAGACTTGATTTAGATCGAAATGTATTGAGTGAAATGCGATTCAAAGTCACAAATGTGAAGGTAAGTAAAAGCCTTGTAATGGAGGCATGCGAGCAAATGAAAAAAGTGCCAATTTCAGCTTGATACCTCCACGCGTTCCTGAGATAAATAGTCTTGACAGACAGACGGACAACATAGTAATCCTATAAGAGTTCCGTTTTTTCAAAATCGGTACGGAACCCTAAAAATTAACATCAGTCATGTCAAATTCAATAAGCTTAGCATACTATTTATTGAGTAGATACTTCTTTAAACAGTAACCTAATTTTCTTGAATAAAAATAACATTAGCATACAGATTCCCATCAGGAACACCCATCGAACTAACAAATCCTCACATTTATATGCCAAGCAATAAAGAAGATCGAGCAGTACTAAAGATTGCAAAAAGATTTAGACTTGATTTAGATCGAAATGTATTGAGTGAAATGCGATTCAAAGTCACAAATGTGAAGGTAAGTAAAAGCCTTGTAATGGAGGCATGCGAGCAAATTGTACGAAATGAAACAGATAAGTGAAATTTATGTGTAATGATATCGACTCCTGCCCTTTATATCAGTATGTCTGCTTCGATGGCGCGACTAGATACCAACTTAATTTATTGCGGTAGTCTATTTGTATTATGGTCGTACCACACATATAAATATAATAAATAAATAATCCTAAAACATTCACACAACGCCATCTGGTCCTAAACTAAGCAGAGCTTGTGCTGTGGGTACTAGACGACGTATAAACATACTTAAATACTTTTTATTTGTAAATACATACGTCATGTTATACTTAGAAAACACCCAGACCAATGCAAACAATCATGTTCATGCACACAAAGATTTCCATTCAACGGGAATAGTACCCGAGACCTCTCCGTAGCAATCATGTTATATAACCACTACGCCACAGAAGTCGTCAAATATCAAAACGGAATGGGATCGTCATCGTATCTACTCGAGCCGTTCAGTAATATTTGTATGAACTCTTTACTGCAACGCACACTAATCGGAATCGTTACGTAATCGAATTTTTGACGTTTGACACCGAGGAAAAAGCCGATTCGGTGCCGATTCCTTTACGTTTTGATATGTGTGCTACGACCCGTATATTGACCAGATAATGTGTGAGTAAATCATTTCAATGTATCTATATTGTATGCTAGTTATTGGTGGGAACTTAATTAGAATTTCAAATATCTGTATTGTTCAAAATTTAAAGGCTTATTATTGCAGGTTTATAAGCACTCTCGTGATTTAATGGGTGTTGGTAAATATGAGGTAATATTATATTATTGGTATAGTAAAATATTTAATATTGTTTAGCTATAATTCTATCATGAATAGATTTACTGTTTAATACTATGTTTTAAAGCCTATTGATTACAATAATTACTCTACATCATTGAAAATAATCTCTTTACATAAATATAAGAGAAGAAAGCATTTAGGTTAAAATCTAAATAGGGTTTAGTATTAATTTGCCAAAATAGATTTAAAACAGAGTGCTGTAATAGGTTGGTTTTAAATTTTGAAAAAGAGATTTTGTCCAAAAAAAGTTTTTTTCTTAATTAATGTTTATTTTGTACAATAAAATGTAATTTTTAATATACGAAATAATTATGGCATCAGTTATCAAAATCATTATCATATTTAGCCAGTAGTAGACGTCCTCTGTTAGGCATAAGACTTCTCCAAATATCCACTGCGTCGTAAAAATGGACTTCGGAGATTATACAAGCACTATTATCAAGAGAAGGAAAACCAATCAGCTCTGCCAGCGTCCCAAGAATCACCCCAAATTGTCTGCTGCGAGACAAATAAAAACACATTTTTCTTTACTTTTCAACCCGTTTGTTGTTTTGCATTAAAATAAATAATATCTTATTTATGTAAATCAACAATACAATTCCAAACCTAGCAGTTAATAAGCATGCAAATTACGAACGATTAAAAATGTAAATTGAAAAATATAATATCTTGTAAGTCAATGAGGTTGGCACGATGCCAACAATTATCAAGCACGATGCACGTTCTCATCCAAGCTTCATAGCGCTATGTTCTATCTTATATTTACATTTACACTATGCAAAGTGTTACACGACTCACATTATTTGTGAACTTAATTCAGCAAGTGGTCTTTGTTTTAAATTAATAAAAGTTTTTCATTTCGTAACGTCTTTACTGAATAGACAGATTTTTGAGATGCTAATTTTGAAGATAAAAAAGGGCTACCTACGTAGAAAAAACACATCATTATATTTTTATTCACATAGGTACAAGTTAACAAAACTGCTTGAAAATTGTTCTCTTCCGCTATTGAAAACGATGATTCTGAAACAAAAAGAAAACTTTAATTATAGAATTACAAAAACAAAAGTTGTTTGAAAAAAGGTCAGAGAATTTTAAATTAAAGGTGATTATTGTACCTTCTCAGTATTTCGAATGCTTGGCTTGTGAAACTTGGCGTACTAAACCCTAAACCACGTTGACAGACGGGTTTGTATTCGTTGACGCGGTCAGTACAAACAATAGTAAAACATTGATATAATGGACAGGCAAAAGGTTAAAGATATACTCATAAATCAACCACCCCGTCTCATCCCATAGGTGTCGTAAAAACCGACTAAGGGGCTATCCGTGATTGTTATCTTTACAAAATAAAAAGAAGGAAAACTTGAAATAAAACCCTATACCAATCCGTACGGCCAGCGTGGTATTAGTAGGCCAAGTATCCCTCCGTCACGGGAGGAGCCCCGCCCCTACAGTGGGACATTAATGGGCTGATATGATGATGATGATGATGACACATAAATCTTTGACCAACTGTACAATTGCATAAATCAACTCCGACTCACAGTATTAAATCCTTGTGGACCTACATAATAAAGTAACAAAATAACATATAAACAATGTTACCTTAAGCCGACTTAGGCCCATGTAAGCTTGTCCCAAATCTCTGTTTCTTTTCCTCTTCAGTCAAATCAGCAAACAAAGTGATCCCAAGTGTATAAGACTTTCCTTTAGCGTTCTCTTCATTAACATATTTAAGAGTATTTACGAATGCGTCGTAATGTATCTGTCTGTCGGCGTCATCTTTGTAATGTCTGTCGTTGTCTTTAATGAATTGTTCGAACAGTTGCGGCGCTTCCTCTAACTTGTAGAATTTTGGTGGATCTTCTGTTGATACACACGCCACTATAACTAACACTAAATATACTACACGCATTTTTACTTAGTAACAATCTTGTTTTAAGATAGACTGCTATTAATTTAAGGTAAATAGGATGTCTCGTATATATACTAATTTTCTAACCGTCAGATTGAATGTCAAGTTAAGGAGCTCTCAACCGGTTTTCTTCATCTTTTTATGTCGCGAACACTTGTAGATTTTATAGATTATAATTAATTTTATGTGTTTTTAATGTACCTTTAAAAGTTCCAGAAAACACAGGATTTGATCATAGATACATACTCACCTCATTTAAAGTTTGGTACAAAAATGTAAATAGTATAATTCTGTTTGTAGCTTTAATATTATATAATAAATACAACACTATTAACAGTAAAAATAAACTACAACTCTACTCGATCTCGTCTCAAGACTCAGAAAAGCCGACTGAAGTACTTCACCCTTCTGATATTTTTACTTCGAAGAAAGCAGAATTGAAAAGAAACACTGTTTTGAGAGTACTGGTGAATTAGTAGGTTACGTTGCTCTTCCTCAGTGAAAGTCAGTCTTTGTAGTGTGGCTTTTAAAGGCTGCTAAGAAGAATGTTTCAATTTCGTAAGAAGTTGATTTCTAAATTCAAATGTTAATTTGTAAGTTGCGTGCATGTATGAACAGACGCTGCAGTGAACAAGCGGTATTCGACGACGCAACTAATTTCATTATTCGCAAATTGCGGAACATTTGCGACAAAATTTTCACCCAGTTGTATAGATTTAAGCATATATACAAACATAAGTTCACGTATTGTTTCCATGAATATAGGCAGACTTCTGTTTTGTTTTCAGATTTTGAATTTAAACTCGTGTGCGATAGATATAAAGATACCATGCAACAACATCACACGCATTGTTATCATGGAAATAAGCAGAGGCTGCTGAATAATTCTAAAATTATTTTGATCTAAGGACATAGGTAATATTAAACCTCGAAATAACCTACATTATATATAACAAATAAACGATAATACCAGCATAAAATCTTCATGGCAACTTGTAGTTTGCATTGTGCTTATTTAACTGCTTAAACCTGTTGTACAAGGTAAATAACACAAAACATTACATCATATACATTATGTTTACGTTTGCAATAATCAAATGAAAATCAACATATAATTATATAAATATGGAGCCACATAGCAACTTGTAACATTGTATACTATATTTTTCCAAATCATTACATTATTAGCATTACAATAATTTATACCTACTTATTAATTGACCAGTAGGTGTTGTACTACTACTTACGGAATAGAGACTGTAGTCTCTAACTATGAGCATTACTAGAAGACTTAAGATCACACAAAGGCATAGCTGTGCAGAGTGTTTTCCTGCATCTTTAAAATAAGAAACGTACCCATAGAAGAAATAGGTAGCCGCCATCATAATATTTAAAACTAGCAAGCCGCCCGGGCATCTACTACAGAGTAACATACAACGTTTAAGTACAGTTTTATTAGACGATTACATTAGTAATGTCTAAATTTAAATAGGTTTATCTACTTTATTAAGTATGTGTTATACGTATAAACCTTCCTCTTGAATCACTCTATATTTAAAAAAAAAAAGCATCAAAATCTGTTGCGTAGTTTTAAAGATTTAAGCATACAAAGGGACATAGGGACAGAGAAAGCGACTTTGTTTTATACTATATAGTGATGTAACCAAGCAAAAAGTGCTAATAAATGGCAGTTTACGTGAATGTAACTCGAAGCTGAAGCAAAATTCATTAAAAGCTTTCCCAGCCGTCGAATCAGTTCTAGCAAAAACTGCCGTAAAGTTATAGAATGACGATTTTTTGAATAGAGGGAAAATTTTAACTTGAAATGCATTTTCCATTAGGCACTCGCTGTGCAGTCGTAAATTACTTCATAAGTTTATTTGAATTGTAAATGATGTAAAATTTTTAACACATCAATATTTTTTAATTAATTTTAACACAACTAATAACAACTGTTATAAAGACAACTCCCGCACTAGGGATCTTGCCCTGTGTCGCGGAGACCTTTTACAAACATCAATTAACAGACGAAAAGAGCACAGTTATTGTCCAACAAATAATTGTCCTGCGTAGAGATCAAACCCACAACCTCTTGCACGGCAGCCGGTTGCGCTACCGTCGCGCCACCGAGGTCGTCACATAGCCTAGAATATCTTAGTCTTGCGACTCAGGACAACTTTAAATAATAAATGCTAGGCATCTTTTGCAATTCTGAAAGCGGCCATTCATTCGTGAGTTATAAGAGTTGTTATTAACAAATAAATGATTTGAATATTTGATTATCAACTATTTGTTAATTCTCGTCACTTTTATGATTTGCTTACTGTACAAACAAATACAACCTTTTCATAAACATAATAACATAGGTATAATCTCAAACCATAATCTGATAGAAAAAGGTAACAAAAAACCTCAAACCTCAATCACGCTTCATTTTAATTAAATTTCTCACTGGTAACACTGAGCGCATTTACAGCAAAACTCTTTGTGTTTTACGCCCACAAAAAGTATATATACCCACGTTATCGTTATTTTTAATTTCTGCTCTACTATGAAACTCTTTCAAAAGGGAAAAATATAAATCTGTTACATTGAATAACAACCTTACTTATTTAAAGAAAGGCTTTTAAGATAAAAGAACGAAAGAAATAACTACCTTTGTTCTGCAAAAATATCGACGAGGCTTAAAGAAATTTTTCTATAATTTATTTTTTTGACCTACTTTACTTTGAAGAGGATAAAATAATGTTATTTATAATTTATTTTTAGTAAAATGTTTAAAAGATTAGCTGCTTATTCTTTTAAATTATACCCTCCATATACTTTAGCCACTTGTTTATGTAGAAGGTGTGGTGATGGTGACGGAGTAAGAATACCCCATCTCATCCCATATGGGTATCGTAAAAACCGACCAAGGGACTATCCGTGAATATTATCTTTACGAAAAAAAAGAAAAACTTGAAATTAAACCCTATAACAATCCGTCTGACTAGCGTGGTATTAGTAGGCCAAGTACCCCTTCGTTACGAGAGGAGGCCCGTCCCTGGAGTGGGACATTAATGGGCTGTTATGATGATGTAGAAGGAATTCTTTGCCTTATTTTAAGCAGTGGAAAAACGGGAATAGACTAATATAGTTAGTATGAGCTTTTGCTTTTTGAATATAGAGGATTCAGTCTGTAACGTTAATTATCTCATCAGCTCTTAAGCGTCTCACAGCGACAGCTCGTTCAATATAAAATGAAAATTTTGACTAACTTTCTTCCTACACTGGAATAAGATATATGTAGAGATTTTTTTCTTAATGTGGTTTTTGATTTCACGTATGAAATCCTACTAATACTTATTATAAATGAGAAAGTTTAAAAGGATGAATGGATGGATGGATGTTTGTTACTCTTTCACGCAAAAACTACTGAATAAATTTTGACGAAATTTGAAATATAGGTAGTTTAGGGTGTAGAATAACATTGAAGCTACTTATATATCAGCTAGTGTACAGTAATTGCGCTGTCGGTGTGTGTGTTGTAGACTATTTTCCACTATTATAGCTGCCAACCGCAGTGGCATTTACCTAAATAATTTCCTTGAAATTAATATGAACGAGTAATGTAGCCGTAAGCTGACAATGTGGTGAGTTAACTGTCAGGAACGGTTATCAAAATACGATTATAATACAAGTTATATGAATTAGTTTTAGATATTTGGATTACAATTTTGAATTATAAATACAGTTTTGAAAATATTTACCTATATATCTATATACTATTATATAAAGCTAAAGAGTTTGTTTGTTTGTTTGAACGCGCTAATCTCAGGAACTTCTTCGAATTGAATTTAGTTTTCAGTTTTGGATAGATCATTTATTGAGGAAGGCTATAGGCTATATAAAATCAAGCTATGACAAAATTTTTTTTTTTAAATTTTAGCTTTGTAGCCTGACCTATGGGCCTACTCAGAAGGCTCATGGTCACTCAGAGGGCAACGGAGAGAGCTATGTTGTAGCCTGACCTATAGACCTACTCAGAAGGCTTATGATCACTCAGAGGGCAAAGTAGAGAGCTATGTTGGAGACTGACCTATGCACCTACTCAGAAGGCTCATGGTCACTCAGAGGGCAATGGAGAGAGTTATGTTGGGAATTTGTCTGCGTGATCGAATCAAAAATGAGGAGATTCGCAAGAGAACCAAAGTAACCGACATAACCGGCTAAACGACGGCAAGCAGGGCCCGTAGCGCGGAGAACCGACAGCTGTTTGGACAGAAATATTCTGGAATGGCGACCGCGTACCGGAAAGCGCTGGTGAGGATGACTGGAAGCCGATGGATAAGAGAGGCACAGGACCGCACAAGGTGGCAATACTTGGAGAAGGCCTATGCCTAACAGTTGATTGGCAGATATGATGATGATGATGATAACTTACTATGAATTAAATAAGTTTTTTATTATTTTATTTATTTTTAAATTTAATCGCGGACAAAGTCACGTTTGCAGCTAGCTACTAGATAAACAGTGACGTCAAGCACATACTACTAAAAATCTATACTAATATTATAAAGAGGTAAAGTTTGTGTGTTTTTAAGTTTGTGACGTTGTAGGGGGAAATCTCTGGATCTACTGAACCGATTTTAAAAATTATTTTTGTGTTGAATAGTCCATTTATCGGGGAGTGCCATAGGCTATATAGTATCACGCTATGACTAATAGGAGAGGAGCAGTAATGAAATATGTTCCGGGACGCGTTTTTTTCGCCGGCCAACGAAGTGGGCACGGGTCAGCTAGTTCAATCACAGTAGTCACAATTTTAAATTATAAATACAGTTTTGAGAATATTTATGTATCTATAAAGGTAAAATAGCAAAGAAACAAAAGTAAAACTTAAAAAAACATTATACAACTCTTGGCCATCGTTGCATACACCGCCAAAACCCAATTTCACAGTACAACCAGTAGTCTATCTCGGCCGAATATTTATTAAGTATAAATGCCTACGGCTGCGCGGTACGTAAACATGCGATAGGGCTGCCCACCTCCAGCTTTTTAATTAGATTTACCTACTTTCCCGCTCGAAACTGCGGCACAGTCGCGACTGTTCACTCCGCAAAGCCACCGCTATCGTGAGCGTGTAGGTATAACTCGCGTTTCGTCCGTTTCTATGAAGTCGAAATACTGTATATATTTGTACTATGCCAAGGTAGAGTCCTGTGGTCAGCAGAGGACTGTAAATATACAAAATACATACAAATATAGAAACAAATTTAAATGCAAAACATAGCAAGTTTTGAATGTTAGTTTCAGTTGAGTGTAATTGAGATTCAAACAGTTATATGGTTCGTGACTAAAACCGCATGTTTTGTGGATATCCTCTCTCTATTACACTCGACGCAACGCTTGCTAGATAGTTTGGTTAAAGAGTTAAATAGTTGCATGAACTTAATATTAGATGATAACTTAATAATATTATTACTATGGCAATGGACTACCAAATAACAAAATCAGTATTATGGTTGAAAATAAATAAATAAGAAATAATCCTCACACATCGCCATCTAGTCCCAAACTAAGCAGAGCTCGAACAATGGGTACTAGACAACGGATAAACATACTTAAATACTTTTTTTTGTAAATACATAAGTAACTATTATACATAGAAAACACTCAGACCAATGCTATCATGTTCATGCACACAAAGATTTGCATTAAGCGGGAATCAAACCCGAGACCTCTGCGTAGCAGCCATGTAATACCGACTGCGCCACAGAGGTCGTCAAAAAGGATAGCCGGGAACATCTTGGTTATTATTTTTCTCAGAGTTTTACTTTTATCATCTATGAAATGGTGGAGTCTAGCAGATATTATTATCTCTTTAAACTTTCGTAAATCTTACTTTGTAATATTTGGTAACGTTGGTGTTTAAGGTCTTCATCATAACAGCCCATTAATATCCCACTGCAGGGACAGGCCTCCTACCGTGACGGAGGGATACTTGGCCTACTAATACCACGCTGGCCAGACGGATTGGTATAGGGTTAAATTTCAAGTTTTCGTTTAAGGTCTTCTTTGTTTCATATTCTACCAGTTCTAACAAATTAAGCTAAGGTTTGATAAGGGTAATATAGATTTTCAAAACACACAAAAAAGACATAGAGTAATTGTGATGACCAGTGTATTATTATATTATTACTGCAAACTGCGACATCCTTGTTTATGGCACACTATAAAGTTAATATAACTTGGTTAACTAAAATATTTTGTAATACTTTTATTTAAACTATACAATTATCTAACAAGCAAAATTATTACAATATTCCAGAGGACTTCAAAAAGTTTATATAGCATAAGTAATTTCAACATTTCAATAGCCCCAGGCTTTATTACGAAGTTAAGTAAACTAAACTTCATTGTAATGGCAATCAATAACTGAAATTAACAATCCACAAAGTTTTGTCTTCATAATAAACAGAATGACCTCTCACTCTTTAGGGCTTGTTTAAGTAAAGGCGGGGGCGTCAAGCATAACATGCGGCGTGGCGTGGCTTCCCGCGACACGTCAAGAGATTTGACCGCTTAAAGTAAGGCGGTGCGTGAAGCGGCCCCCGTCGCGTCAAGCGCTAACTCAAACATATAGAATTGCAGGAGCTCATTTATGGAGCTCTCCAGATTATAAAAGATTCGAAGACCTAAACATGCTCCCTAAGAGCCCGATAATAGGATCACGATCGAAACAGAGAGCTCGCGAAGCCACAACAACACGTTCGCGGTTCCGTCCTTGCCATCGAAAGCGTTTGCTCCTAGACGGCGTCCCTTCCGCACGTTCTGTTAGTCAGTGTCGGTCCAGGCCGAGGTTTGTAACCAACAGGAGATGCACCTGAGGCATGTCACTTAAATTTCTTTGGTTGAGGGCCATCCGCCCCACCACAGCCAAAACGGAGACGAGATGAGTCGAGCAACGCGTATATACACCGCTGGCGCTGAGCTCGCAGTGTGATACACAACTTTGTATATAGCGCGATTTAGTAAGATACTCGCTTGCTTAGGGCCAGATTCAGAGACCGCACTTTGACTTTACTTTGAAGGAAAGTTCGATTTAGATACAAAAACGAGATATAGGGCCCAGATTCAGAGTCGTGACTTTACTTTCTTTCAAAGTAATCTTCCCAAAGTAAACTTTTCATGCGAAAGATTACTTGTAATGTTTTTCAAATTCAGAGAAAATAACTAGACTTTGCTAAAGTAAAGTCAAAGTGCGGTCTCTGAATCTGGCCCTTAGTGTCGTCACCGGCCGCTTCAGCTACGGTAGCTAAAACTCAAACAAACCCTTGAAAAACGCTTTTCCTTGAACTCTCCAAACATTCCCGTACGTTTGTGTTTCTGGAAGCCCGCTACGCGACCCGCACCGCGTCTCCTTGAACGAGCCCTTACAATTCTGAACAATAATGTGAATTTGATACGATAACTTGACCATGAACTTATAGACGCTCGTAACGACCCTTTGGCGCCAAAATGATTAGCTAATAATGACTAGCGCGTGAATTGTATTGTCTATATAATATTGCTTAAATAGTGATAAATAAATAACATATTAAAGGTCGTAGCACATATAACGTAACGTACACGGATCGGCACCGCCTCGCCTTTTTCCTTGGTGTCAAACGTCAAAAATTCGATTACGTTAAGATTCCGATTAAGAAGTTTTATACAAATAATACTGAACGGCTCGAGTTGGTACGGTGCCGATCCGTTTACGTTACTTTATATTATGTGCTACAACCCATTAGGGTTGTCCAAGTTTATCATTATACAGTACGAGTATTAACTCGTACTGTATAATGATATTATTTGGACGAACGGTATGATGCAATGGAAACCTTTTTCTTTAATTGCTGGAGTGAATTATTGATAGTCGGTTTATACAGTTTATCAAATAACTTACATACCATGATCATACCAAATGGCAAAACATATTGCTAACCATGTTCTGAGGCAAATTAATGTTTACATTTTTACGTAAATAAACGTATTTTCTTAGGAAATTATTTTTACATGCGAAAGCAAAATAACGATGGCCTGGGGTAGTTTATTCTTGTATCTTACCTGTATAATACTTTAAACATTTAGAAGAAATATTCTTTTTCTTTTTCATATCATCATAACAGCCCATTAATGTCCCACTGCAGGGACGGGCTCCTCCCATGACGGAGGGATACGTGGCCTACTAATACCATGCTGGCCAGACGGATTGACATTGGGTTTAATTTCACGTTTTCCTTCTTTATTATACTTTTACAATTCATGCAGCAACTAGCAATCTATCCACACATTTATTATACTTTAGTAAATCATGTATAACAAATAGGCTTAAGATATCTTTATACATAGTCATGCTCCATTAAGTATAAGGATTACTTAGCAAACGTATCAATTTCTTTACTTACAAGATTACTTACGTTCGTTTGGATACAAATTAAATGTGATATTCGTTTAGTGGATGATTTGTGTTGTCCTGTATTATGATTAATATCCTAAGTAGGAGCGATGTTTTTTCTAAAAGTCATAAAAGGTTGGGTTTTCAATAAGAAAGTCGCTGTCGCCATTGTGACATGAAGTCAATCTAGCTAGGTATCATCATTGTGTTCTTTACATTTTCAATCAGAAATAAGGAAATGAAAGATGGTGACTATAGTTTGTGATAGTGACTATGGCGGTGGGCGGAGAACCGACAGCCGTTGGGGCAGAAAGGTTCTGGAATGGCGACCGCGTACCGGAAAGCGCAGGGTGGGGAGACCCCTCACACGGTGGACCGACGACCTGGTAAGGACGGCGGGAAGCCGATGGATGAGGGAGGCACAAGACGGCGCAGAGTGGAAGCTTTTGGAGGAGGCCTATGTCCAGCAGTGGACTTCCATATGCTGATGGATGGACTACAGTTTAAACTTATAGGGCTTTGGGACTTAGCAATGTAATATTCTGTAAACGAGATTACGAGTAGTACGGAGTACTTACCAGAATTAAATTATATTTAACTTTTATATCTACAATTGTTACAAAATAAAACAAAATACACAATAAGGAAGAACGCAATAAAAAGATTTCCTTTATTTCTCCCACGGGGCTGTAAAGAAAAGTAATAAATCTTTTATTTAGCTATTGTACTGATTTGTACTTTGATGAACTTTTAATAAATTTAAACTTTAAATAATTGTTATCTTTTTGTATCTGTACTTACAAAACGATCTGCGCATAATAGCTAGTACTGAGAAATTATGTCCACTGTTGGACGTAGGCCTCCCCAAGTTATCAAGACTTTTTGAGCAACCCGTTTCCTCCAGCCACTCCCAAGCACGCTTTTCAGGTCATTCGTAATAATAATTAGTAGATTGGCAAATTAATAAATGGATTTTGTTGCAAAAAATAGAAATTTTATTAAGTATTTGTATAACGAATACACGTCGTATTAGTTATCAAGTAATTCTTAGTAGTGAATTCGTTGTTCTGTTATTCGAGATCGTATGCGGTATGACATCGGTACTTTGTTATTCGTTGTGGCGTTCATTCCTTTTTAAGTGATTCCTATTAATGAAAAAAGGGGTCCTGTTATTTGAGGTCTCATGACTTTGTTGTTAAGATATTCGTGGTGGCGTGCATTCGTTGTTACGTGATTCGTTGTAATAAACTTACGGGGTCGTGGTATTCGTTGTTTCGCTTTGCGTTGTCACATAATAATATTACACCCCACTTCTCAATGTCAACGAACTTATATACACTATACCTGCTTATGCCAAAGTCTCGAAGTATATACTCCTTACTACTCCAAGCATGTTCTTTCTAATGCCAAATATATTAAATAAGCTAAAACATTAATGAGTCTATCCAAGCACGAAATGTAACAATATAAATCTTAGTAATGTACGAAGAAGTTATCCCAACTGCCAAATGTGTAGAAGCAAAGTGCCATAGCTCCACAATCATGTACCAAACTGCGTAGATTACCACCCAAAGCGACAACGTAATGCGACCTTACCACAGTACAACCAGTAGTCTATCTCGGCCGAATATTTATTATAAATGCCTACGGCTGCGCGGTACGTAAACATGCGATAGTTTAATGCATAAATTTTAATTACATTTACCTACTTTCCCGCTCGTTACTACGCCACAGTCGCGACTGTTCACTCCCCAAAGCCACCGCTATCGTGAGCGTGTAGGTAGTAATCGCGTTTCGTCCGTTTCTATGAAGTCGAAATACTGTATATTATATATTTTGTACTATGACCTTACCTCCATTCCAGTTCCTTATTATTCTTTTATTACGTACAAAGCAGGGGTAACATTATAAAGGTTTACGTAAATGTACGTGTAATATATTGTTATGAAGGGAATTATAGGGCTTCTGTGTGAACCTTTATATATAATTCAATTATTTGTCACTTAGATAAGTGTTCTAAGATTATTATGGAGTTCAGGGATATTGTTTTAATGTTATTAGTGCAATATATTTAGTTGGGTAAGTATTAAATTATGATATACTCGTACTAGCTTAAATTATGTCCGCGGCTTCCCCCGCGTCAGAGTAACAAACATCCATCCATCCTCACAAACTTTCGCATTTTAATATACTTAGTAGGATCGTATCATCACAATATACCCAAAATTATTTTTTAAAAGACAATACACAATCAAGCCGGTTTGCGGGAAATTTTACAAACATGAAAATAATGGATATAAAAAAAATATTCATTTAAAAAGGAAAAAAATACAACCCAGGCAGTTTATGGGTGATGAATAATAGCGCAATCAAAATAGGGCAATAGTTTATTTAAATACCCTATAAGATAGTGAGGGATAAAATAATTATACACAATAAATAAAAATAGCAATAAATAAACAATTTTTCACACAATATTTCTTGTAGTAACAACAAGAAAACTGCAAATTAATGCAGATTTCATGTGTTGTGTAGCGTGCTCTAGTAGCGTCCGATGTTCTAAGATAAAGTTAAGCTCATCGTGTTTATGTTAATATTAATATAAATATTATGTCGTTTTTACTGAGATTTTGTGTTATGTACAGCATGGTAATTCTCGTACAGTATGGGGACATTGATAATGTGATTGGCTTTTAAAGAAAGACAGCAAATCAATGAGTAAGAAAAGTACATCCGATTACCGAAAATAGCTGAATAATTTTAGCATAAGTTTTGAAAATTATCACATTAAAATGTATCTTATGGCGTTCGGCATAAGGTTGGAATTATAAAAGATTGAATCCCTACTTACTTCTATTTGACATTGTATGTTTCATCATGTCTTACTAAGTGACACTGGTGACGGAAACATTGCACTTCGATAAAAAGTCATTACAGTGCAACAAAATATAGCACTTATTGTTAACGTTATAATATACAATTTCAAAATCATCAATAAATTATAATCTCACTTTCTCGCTTCCTCATTGTTGTCTGTCTTTCTTTAAAAACCAATCATATTATCAATGCCCTCATACTGTACCTTAAAATCGTTAAAAATTCGGTTAACTTTAGTTGTCAAATTGTCACACTAATTGACAACTAAATTACAGTACAGTCACAGGTGTCAGATTTTACTCTTTTTGTTTTTACGTTTTACATTTACAGGCTTATTATGACTATGTAGTGTGACGTGCTTCGCGCGTCCCGCTTCGCGCGTTCCATTTCGCCGCACGGCAGTGGCGCGAGCGCGCCGTGGAGGGGACTACCCAGCGGCCGCTATATAAGGAGGACGCGGGGCGCGGGCCCTTCCCTTTTTGTTCCGGCTAACTGAAGATAAGTGTCTGCCTTTCTATAGGGCAGCCTTCGAACCTCGTGCTTTGGAATCCTCTCTAATCCTTCTGATTAGACCGGCTTGCTTATTTTCCTATATTTGTTAACGTAGTGATTTCCAAATTATCAAACTAATAATTGTAATTGTATATACTAAATTAAGTTTTACGGAATAATACTACATTGTCGTACTTGAGTTGTTTGCATTTATCTCCCTATACCAACCCACTACGTCACAGTGGCGCCCAACGTATTAAGGCAAATAGGGTTTTCTGTTTCGTAGACGACATCGTCTGCATTACGCAAAATTGTGACCAGCATATTAAATTATTGTCCTTAATATTAAAAAAATTAAAAGACGCTAATTTAACAATAAATTTTGAAAAATGTAAATTTTTTAGAGAAAAAATTAAATATTTAGGTTATGTTGTCGATTCTAAGGGCCTTCATCCCGATCCCGATAAGGTTGATTCTATTGCAAATTATCCTGTGCCCACTAATAGAAAGGAGGTGCGTCGTTTCTTGGGAGCGGCGTCGTGGTATAGGAGGTTCATACCTAACTTTAGTACTTTGGCTACTCCTCTTAATAAATTAACTTCTAGTGGAAAGAAGTCTCCTCCTTTTTCTTGGTCACCAGAGGCCGATCAGGCTTTCGTCAATTTGAAAAATCATTTGATTTCCCCTTCTGTCTTATCTTGTCCAGATTATACTCAACCATTTGAGATACACGCTGATGCCAGTGACTATGGCATAGGCGCGGTACTTTGCCAGATCTTGAATGGGGAGGAAAGGGTCATTGCTTACTATAGCAAGTCGCTATCGGACCAAGAGAGAAATTATAGTGCTACCGAGCGCGAGGCGCTCTCAGTGCTTTCAGCCATTGAGCATTGGCGTTGCTATGTAGATAACGGTAAACCCCTCATAGTATATAGTGACCACGCAGCGCTCCAATGGTTCCTAAAGCTTAATAACCCAACCGGCCGGTTAGCTAGGTGGGGTGTTCGTCTTTCTGCTTATAATTTCGAAATAAGGCACCGTCGTGGTTCTGACAATGTTGTGCCGGATTTGTTGTCTCGTTCTAAAAATATTATGTGTATAGAAACGCAAAATAAATCTAATAACGTTTCTACTAACGATCCGTGGTATTTAAAAATTTATAACGGTTGTTTAAAAACTCCTACTTCCTTTGTTGATTATCAGGTAATTGATAACAAACTTTATCGTTTTAAGAGAAGTCTCAATCCTCTCACTAGAGAATTTCAATGGAAGGAGATCGTACCGTCCGAGGAGAGAGCGTTGGTTATATCTCAGAATCATTCGTTGCCCACGGCTGGTCATCTTGGCATTTTTAAAACTTATAAACGTCTAGATCTTAATTATTATTGGCCAGGTATGTATAGTGACGTGGTCAAGGCGGTAAATTCTTGCGAAGCTTGCATTGCCCATAAACATCAGACACATTTAACCTTGGGTCACATGGGCGGTCCTAAGTCGGTTTCCAAACCCTTCCAGGTAATTAGCATCGATTTAGTCGGTCCATTGCCTCCAACGAGGAAACAAAATAGTTTCATTTTTGTCGTTTCTTGTTGTTTCTCGAAATATTGTTTACTTTTTCCCATTAAACGTGCAACAGCCGAGGTTATTGCTAGAATACTGGAGGAAAACGTTTTCTTGGTTCATGGTATTCCTTCTACGGTCATACTCGATAACGGCAAGCAATTCATTAGTTCAACTTTTAAAAACTTATTAACTAAATATAAAATTCCAAACTTGCACTATACGCCTTTATATACTCCTCATGTAAATTCAGTGGAACGTTATAATAAAACTATAATCACGGCCGTTTCAACCTTCATAGATAATGATCACCGTGTCTGGGACACACTTATACCAAAGATTCAATTTGCAATTAATTCTGCGGTGAACGAAGTGACAGGTTTCTCGCCGTCGTTTCTTGTTTACGGTCGGGAGCTTGTAAATTGCGGCTCACGCCATATTGACTCTGACCCCAATATGGTCCATGAGCCGCGAGACTCTTACGCTGAATCACTCGGCTACTTATCTTCGATCTTTGAGAAGGTACAGGCAGCCTTGCTGTCGGCTCACCAGCGTAATTGTCAATCTTATAATCTCCGTCGTAGGCCGGTGGAATTCCAGGTGGGCGATGTTGTTTGGAGACGTACTTTTTATCTTAGCGATAAGGATAAATATTTTTGTACGAAGTTGGCCCCTAAGTTTATAAAGTGTAAAATCACATCTAAAAAGTCGCCTTTGGTCTATAAACTATCCGATATGTCAGGTAAACCGCTGGGTGAATGGCATATCAAAGATATTAAAAATATAAATTATAAAGAATGATATCTGTAATAAACTTAACTAGATTTTACCTACATATAGTTGTTATTGTTTGTTTAGGCATCGTCGTATTACTCGCACTCTCGTGCAGGTCGCTTAGCGATTTATCCTTCACACCTCGGTGTAATAATATTATCGATTTGTATTTTTATTTACAAATTACACAAAGTTTCGGATTCGAACCCAAGACTGCGCTGTGGCGTGTTGTATTTTAACTTGTTCTTTTTGTTACTCGGTGTTCATCGAGCTGATTAAAAGAAAATATTTTTTTTTACCCCTTGGTACAGTGGTAAAAAGAGAGGTCATTCGAACTTGATCACAGGTTCGATGCCTGAAACTCTTTATTTCATTTAGTGATTGACGGCGAAACTGCTCACTAAGTTAATATGTGTTATTGAATTATATTAAGGTTGTTTACGTTCTAAAATAAACATTTTAATTAAAATATTAGGTATGAGTTAAATCATCGGAATGCGGCCTCGCTCGAACGATCTTTTGTTCGAAGGTTGTTAACCTGTTCTTTGTGATTTAATTGACTATATTTTTTTTTCTATAACACGGCGACAGCCTACAGCTGTTCTTTTGTTTACAATATAGGTTCCGTATTTCAATAAATCTAATCTGCATAGTATACTTGAAAACTCTCTTTCTCTCTTCTTTTCTTTTATTAAAATATCCGTACAGCGCTAGCTCGTCACGTGATAATACTAACTACTAACCCTAATTTTTTTTTAAAACAGGATGTACTTACTCCCCTTTTCTTTTGGCTGTTTCAGGTACCTCCCGCGGAGCTGATCTCATCTACCGCTCCTGCAGGGTGTTGGTGCCTGAACAGCCTGTCGCCCTTCTGCTAGCAGCCGAATTTTCCCTAGGAAAAATTCTGGTCTAGCGGGGGGGATATGTGACGTGCTTCGCGCGTCCCGCTTCGCGCGTTCCATTTCGCCGCACGGCAGTGGCGCGAGCGCGCCGTGGAGGGGACTACCCAGCGGCCGCTATATAAGGAGGACGCGGGGCGCGGGCCCTTCCCTTTTTGTTCCGGCTAACTGAAGATAAGTGTCTGCCTTTCTATAGGGCAGCCTTCGAACCTCGTGCTTTGGAATCCTCTCTAATCCTTCTGATTAGACCGGCTTGCTTATTTTCCTATATTTGTTAACGTAGTGATTTCCAAATTATCAAACTAATAATTGTAATTGTATATACTAAATTAAGTTTTACGGAATAATACTACATTGTCGTACTTGAGTTGTTTGCATTTATCTCCCTATACCAACCCACTACGTCACAGTAGTGAGCCAAACTGATTAGAATATAAATAAATATACACAGTGATTTTATAGTCGTAGGTATGCAGCAGTATGTATAAGTAATTTAGTATTAATTTTACCAGTATATAAATCAATAAACCCAGCAATAAAAAACGCCAGGTTTAAGATGTACGATGAATTTAGTCAAAGTAAATCAGTTTTGTAACGATAAACATGGCGCTCAATAGCATGTACATATCGCAATAACCCCATAGGCACAATGAGTCAATGGAGCAGAAGGAAAACTCGGCATAATGCCAACTTGATATTAGTTGCCCAGGATTAACTCTATCCATAAAGAAGACCCATCTCTGCAGTGTAACATTAAACGTGTGATAAACAGAATTGCTAAAAAAAACCTGCCATTTTACCAATAAAATTAAACAAATAGAAAATTCGTAATCATTTTTCGCATTGTCGATATCATTTTTCATTTCTACTTGCTAGACTTTATTAAATGAAATAAAATCTAAACTATTTTCATCCAAACATTTCTTAATTTGTTACGTTTGGCAAGGCACATAACACGCAGAAACAATGCCCGCTGTGTGATAAATAGGTTCTGACCAAGGTCAACACAATTCATAACAGGACATGGATAACACAAAAGTTACCTTTATCGGTTTAAGATTGTTAACGATGAAAAATGCCCATGCAATGACCTTAGTACTCAAGATATGGACCAAGTGAAGATGTCCTATATTTGCTATACCTAGAATGAACCACGAAACAACATGTAACAATACTGGTGTAAATTCTTATAATTTAAATGAATTATGCACGAAAAGTGCAACCACGAACACTTTTCAAAATCTCGTGAATACAATTTGTCAGAAAACTAAAACACATAAAGATGCTATAACTGTTTGCTCAACCTGTATCCAAAAGCAGGATGACAAATAGTTCTAAATTAACATACAGAAAAACATTTTATATATGATCCTTAAATTGACTTTAGAGGCCAAAATAATATCAGAAGCTATATAAAAAAAAAACCAAGGTAGACACGATGGTAGACACACCTTTCGCATAGTGGACGAACGACCCAGGTTAAAGCGACAACCACAGAAATCCATCGATACCCATTATTTTAAAATTAAAAACAAAAAACCACACCCAAATTAAGCAAAAGTTATATGGATACAGACAATGGATTAACATACTTTTATACTATTGTTTTTGTAAATACATATAAGTACCTACACATGTTTTACGTAGTATGCACCCATACAAAGATTTCTTCAGATTCTCCGTGTGGTGACGGAGTAAGAATACAATAAGTCACAACCCCATCTCATCCCTTGGGTGTCGTAAAAACCGACTAAGGGACCATCCATGAATATGAACTTTAGGAAATAAAAAGAAGGAAAACTTGAAATTAAACCCTATACTAATTCGTTTGGCCAACCTGGAATTAGTAGGCCAAGTATCCCTCCGTCACCGGAGGAGGCCCGTCCCTGCAGTGGGACATTAATGGGCTAATATTTGATACAAACATTTGCAGTAAGAGTAAATCGAGCCCAAGGCAGCTGCGTAGCAATCAAAGACTATAACCAGTAAGCCACAGAGGTCGTCAATAGGTAACATTACTCCATAATTACCAGGACAACGACACTATCCAAAATAATAAACCAAATGACAACCGTATCATCGAAAGCCTTGTGTCCTAATGACAGCTTATTGCGATCACTAATACGCCTGCAGAGCGTATGATTAAACCACTAACCAAACGTTTATTGCTAACGTCTGGTCCCCTCACCTAATAGTCAACGCTATTTGTATTTATCTATAAGAATTAAGCAAAGAATCAAGCTGGTCTCTGAAACTGATGTTTGGTTGACCCCAATATTAGTAAACATTATATAAATGTAGTTCTCCGTGTGGTGACGGAGTAAGAATACAATATGTCACCACCCTATGTCATCCCATGGGTGTCGTAAAAACCGACTAAGGGAATGACCGTAACTACTATATTTATGAAATAAAAAGAAGGAAAACTTGACATTAAACCCTATACCAATCCGTCTGGCCAGCGTGGTATTAGTAGGCCAAGTAACCTTCCGTCACGGGAAGAGGCCCGTCCCTGCAGTGGGACATTAATCGGCTGTTATGATTATGATGATATAAATGAAGATTTTTGCTTTTATTTCTTTATGATTCGGTCTTCTTTTGATTTAAATTTTTAAAGATAAAATCCAGGTAATTAATGCGAACTATAACAAGAATAATTCAACAATTTAATTGAACGTGATTTTGTCACATACATTTTTAAGCACACAGCCATATTATTATAATATCGATATTGATCTAAGATTATAATAACAATCAATATCGATCATCAAGTTCTTTTTTTATCATCTTTTTTATAATTATAACCACAAGAGTAGGTTACATAAATTGTTAACGATTCTTCTCTTACAGTAAACGGCAAAATGACCCTGAAAACTGTCAACTTCCCCTGTTGCTCACAAGATGGGAAAACGTAAGTAGAAGAAGCATTGTCTTCAAAACTAAAAACCAATATTTCACCCCCTTCTACCCGCCTCTACGTAGAACAGTTTTCGGAGCAAATTCACCTATACCAAGACTTGTTAGGTTGGCAAATGAATGTAGTGACCTGGTGGATATCCACGCAGACTCGTTTAACAAGTTTCGGTCCACACTATTGAAATTTTACAAGGCCAAATGCCAATAATTCTAAACTCTTTTTTTAAACCTCTTTTTCATCTCATGTTTTTTTTTTGTTTTTCCTGGTTCTTTTAATACTCATGTTGGTCAATTAAGACATTATGCTATTGTTATGGTTATTAAAAGTTATATTTAATTTAGTATTTAAGTAAGTATAAGGCAGTGATTATTCAGTGCATGTTGTATTTGCCTATAATTATTTGTTACATTTTGTTTAATTTTATATTAAGAACGTGTTCCTACTGCTTGTAACAGTGTAAACAAATGTTGGCAACTCTTAATAAATAAATAAAAAAAAAAAAAATTTAAAACGTGTATAGGGTAAAACAATGATGGGGCTGTGAACCCCTTTACATGGAAGTTATTTGCTTTCCTCCTGCTATGTTATGATAATATTACGTCCTTAAACACCTCGATAAAATGTTTACCTACTTAGCGAAAAAACGCTGTTGTAAGGAGGCGTGAAAATGGCAACAAAGGTTATAAAATATTCGATATTTTTTCTTTAAAACATTTTTTTGTAAATTGACGAAAATATTTAAAAAGACTTTTGTAGCGGTATTTTTATTAATACGTTTATTGAACGTACTTTCCATTATATGGATTACAAGTTTCTTTATGGCAGGCGAGTTCACGACCCATCTCATCATCATCATCTGCCGCTTGTGAACATCTAGAATGCCCACCAGACCTAAGCTTTTAGGTCTCATAACCGTATATTCATTTATTTCACTAGCAACTGATCCCTTCGACCTAAACACGTACAGTACCATTTTCACTCTACTGCTACATAACAGCCCATTAATGTCCCACTACAGGGAAGAGCCTCCTCCCGTGACGGAGGGTTACTTGTCCTACTAATACAAAATTCCTTATAAAAACATAAAGAATCGTCAAAAAAGGGTCAAAAAAATAGTCTCAGTATGTATATCATTTATTTTTATACGTACTTATAGGTAAGGTATGATATTTTATCACCGTTTTATTTTCAATTTATGTTGTTTTTATTGTACATTATTTACTAGAAGCAGAGTCACAGTAATACCATAGTTTCATTTTTATGAAATACTAAATATATTCGAATGTAAAATGCTCAACCTCCACCCCAGTAGTGGTCTATCTCCAATTGCATAATTATTTAGGTGTTTAAAAAATTGTGAAAATAAACATAACTGTTTGACTTTTTAATGATTATTTGTAATAAATATATCACTTCATAAACACATTAACTATTTTTTTAACATAATACTTTTATAAAATCATATTATTTGCATAAACTAATCAAATAAACGTCTCTGGTGTAAAATGTTGCAAAAGGAGATTGGACACATAAGCGTTTGTGCGACGATAACTAGTACTGTATTATTTAAGAAAAGACTTATAACCTACTACCTTAAGTAAAGAAAAAAACAGTGTGTACATCAATATTTTCAGGCGCTTCACTTTCTTAACTTTGTAGCGGTAGAAATAGATATTTTTTAATGTACACTGAGTAAATTCACAATAATAATTATAGAGAATAGTTATATAGATTAAGTAGTAATTAGTTATAGAAATTAAGTTATAATTTATGTTCACTTCTCTATTGCATTAGGTTTAACCTGTTTGTAAGTCTTGATTATATAAATAAATAAAAAATATTATATACTTTTTTTGTAATGTATAATGTATAGTATGTAAGTTTAGCAATTATAAGTTTTAGTAAGTACCTAAGTGTAGTATTTAAGTAAACTGTAAGAGCGCCAATATCGCCAACAAACTGGCAACAGTTTGGCGATTTTGTATTATTAAACTAATGTGTATAAATTGAAATAATAAAATACTTTAAAAAAAATGACAATAACGACGCTTATAATGAATCAACCTCGACCACCAGTTTAGCTTCTACTAGCTGTGGCTTAATATGTAGAACGAGCGTCATTTTTATCAACACAGGTATGAATAGGTATATTAAATAAATGTTTATCAAGAAATATTAAAGTTACGTAAATATTATCATAAAAACTAAAAGTAATAAAAGTTTTACACATGTCTGTTATATACCATTCCTAATAATAAAAAATACTAAAAATATGTCAATTATTTTGTTAGAAAACTTTCATCCACTTGGCTCAGTATAAAATACACTCAAAACAAACGCCACTCAATAGAAGCACTACGTTAGTCAAATATATACATCAATTAACCACTAAGCTGTGAAAAAGGAAATAAAGAAGTGAGTAATGGCCACAATGCGTGCAACTCTCATGGTGCTCATGAGCGCATTCGCGCTTGCTGTTGCTGAGCATAACTATTTCCTCAGCGATGAGTTTATTGCTCAGATTAATTCAAACCAAAACACTTGGAAAGCAGGTCGCAATTTTCCGCCAAACACACCAATGAAACATATCAAGAAATTAATGGGCGCTCGTAAAGATAATCACTTTGCGGAGCTACCGAAGAAAGAACACGATGCCGACCTCATTGGAAGCCTTCCTGACAACTTTGATCCCAGGGACAAGTGGCCAAACTGTCCTTCTTTGAACGAAATCAGAGATCAAGGCTGTTGTGGAAGTTGTTGGGCCTTCGGTGCAGTAGAAGCTATGACGGATCGATATTGTACATACTCTAATGGAACCCAGCACTTCCATTTCTCTGCAGATGATCTGGTAAGCTGTTGCTATTCATCTAACGGCTGTAATGGTGGAGCTACATTAAGTGCTTGGGAGTACTGGAGAGATACTGGTCTAGTATCAGGAGGCAGTTACAATTCAAGTCAAGGTTGCAGACCGTACGAGATACGACCATCACATCCCACTCATATCCTGTGCAAGGGGTACGAAAAGACTCCTGAATGTAGAAACTCGTGTGACTCAGGTTACAACGTTGATTATGCTAAAGACAAAAGGTTTGGCAAAAGTGTTTACTCTGTTTCTACTGAAGATCATATTAAAGCTGAATTGTTTAAAAATGGACCGGTTGAAGCTGCGTTTGGTGTTTATGACGACTTCTTGCATTATAGAACAGGTGTTTATAAGCACACCCATGGTAATTATCTCAATGGTCATGCTATTAAGATATTAGGTTATGGAGTAGAGAATGGAACAAAATATTGGCTGCTTGCTAACTCGTGGAACAGTGGTTGGGGAGACCATGGTTATGTCAAGTTTCTTCGTGGAGAAGATCACTGTGGTATTGAGAGTGAAATAGTTGCTGGGGAACCTTTATTCCCATAATATAATTTGTAGCAAATAAAAGTACATCTGTCAATATTGTTTTTTTCTATGCGATGATTATTATTGTGCTAATTAGCTAATTTATACAAGTACTTATAATACAAAAACCGTCAAAATTGTAAAATTAAAATGTACTTAAATAAAATAATTAAGTATATTTAGAACATTGACATTATTATTTAAAAACCACATTAAATTCCCTATTAAATGACATATTAACACATATTCCTCATTATACACATTTTTCAGATAATCCTTACATAACAAAAACTTGCAGGCTGTTGCGATTTTTTTGATGAGAAGTGTATATTGATAATAATTTTAAAATAAAATCCGTCAAGTCATGCAGAATACAATATTAACTATATATTCGGTAGACCAGCACCATCCAAGGTTGCGTAATGTGCGCATGTAAATTGTAAATTAAAAAATTGTGTAAAAAAAAAATTGTTTAAAAAGATTCGTCGGCATGGGATTCGAACGTCATTACCCAGCTCTTACTTTAACCATTTGTCTATTAACGAATTTCGAATTAATTTTGAAAATTAATTCAAAATTAATTAACAAGACAAAATTTAAATTCATTCAAAATTGAAAAAATAAATTTAAGCAAAGTCATACTATGGCTTCTAAACAAAGGATAAACATACTTTTATACTCTTATTTTTCATAACCCCTAAATGTTTTTTACACAATCACTGCAAACATTCATGTTAAAGCATACAAAGATTTGCAATAAGTGGAGCCGGAAGCATCAGCGTAGCAGTCAAATTGTATCAAAGTAAGCCATAGAGATGTCACCACCCCATCTTATCCCATGGGTGTCGTAAAAACCGACTAAGGGGCTATCCGTAAATATTATTTGTACGAATTAAAAAGAAGGAAAACTTAAAATTAAACCCTATACCAATCCGTCTGTCCAGCGTGGCATGAGTTGGCCAAGTATCCCTCCGTCATGGGAGGAGGCCCGTCCTTGCAGTAAGACATTAATGGACTGTTATGATGATACAAACATTTGCAGTAAGAGTAAATCGAGCCCAAGGCAGCTGCGTAGCAATCAAAGACTATAACCAGTAAGCCACAGAGGTCGTATAGGTAACATTACTCCATAATTACCAGGACAACGACACTCATTATCCAGAATAATAAGCCAAATGACAACCGTATCATCGAAAGCCTCGTGTCCTAATGACAGCTTATTGCGATCACTAATACGCCTGCAGAGCGTATGATTAAACCACTAATCAAACGTTTATTGCTAACGTTTGGTCCCCTTACCTAATAGTCAACGCTATTTGTATTTATCTATGGGAATTAAGCAAAGAAACAAAGCTGGTCTCTGAAACCGATGTTTGGTTGACCCCAATATTAGAAAACATACCTATAAATACATACATACATACATAAACTCACGCCTTATCCAGACCAGGGTAGGCATATAAATACCTATGTAGATTTTTGTTTTTGTTTCTATATGATTCGGTTCTCTTTTGTTTTGATTTTTTAAAGATAAAATCTAGGTAATTTCATGCAAACTATGACAAGAATTATTCAACAATTTAATTGAACGTGATTTTGTCACATACATTTTTAAGCACACAGCCATATTATTATAAAATTGATATTGATCTACGATTATAATATCAATCAATATCAATCATCAAGTTCTTTTTTATCATCTTTTTTATAATTATAACCCACAAGAGTAAGTTACATTAATTGTTAACGATTCTTCTCTTACAGTAAACGGCAAAATGACCCTGAAAACTGTCAACTTCCCCTGTTGCTCACAAGATGGGAAAACGTAAGTAGAAGAAGCATTGTCTTCAAAACTAAAAACCAATATTTCCGTCCTTTAAAACGTGTATGGGGTAAAACAATGATGGGGCTGTGAACCCCTTTACATGAAAGTTATTTGCTTTCTTCCTGCTATGTTATGATAATATTACGTCCTTAAACTTCTTGATTAAATGTTTACCTACTTAGAGAAAAAACGCTGCTGGAGGCGTGAACATGGGAACAAAGGTCATAAAATATACGATATTTTTTCTTTAAAATATTTTTAGAAATTGACGAAAATATTTAGGCGAAAAATATGTTAAAGAGTTTATGTAGCGGTATTTTTACTAATACGTTTATTGAACGTACTTTCCATTATAAAGATTACAAGGTTTTTATGGCAGGCGAGTTTTAATTTTATTTTTCAAATTCAAATTAAGAATGGTTAAAAAAGGTTAACAAAGTAAGTTTTTATCAAAAGAATTAAAAACAAACCAATTTTTTTTGAGTTTCACAACTTTATACAAAATATCCCTAGACTTTGTTGAGGTGTGTATATCGGTTTAAGATTGTTAACGATAAAAAATGCCGATCCGATGACCTTAGTACTCAAGATATGGGCCAAGTGAAGATGCCCTATATTTGCTGTACCTAGAATGAACCACGAAACAACATGAATTGAATTAACATACTTTTAATCTATTGTTTTTGTAAATACATATTTAGTATTATCTTAAAGAAAGAAAAATTGAAATTAAACCCTATACCAATCCGTCTGGCCAGCGTGGTATTAGTAGGCCATTTGCAGTAAATCAAAGACTATAACCAGTAAGCCACAGAGGTCGTCAATAGGTAACATTACTCCATAATTACCAGGACAACGACACTATCCAAAATAATAAACCAAATGACGCCCGTATCATCGAAAGCCTCGTGTCCTAATGACAGCTTATTGCGATCACTAATACGCCTGCAGAGCGTATGATTAAACCACTAACCAAACGTTTATTGCTAACGTTTGGTCCCCTCACCTAATAGTCAACGCTATTTGTATTTATCTATGGGAATTAAGCAAAGAATCAAAGCTGGTACTGATACTGATGTTTGGGTAACCCCAATATTAGTAAACATAATGTAGATATTTACTTTTTTTTATGATTTGTTTTTCTTTTGTTTTGATTTTTTAAAGATAGAATCCAGGTAATATTATGCAAACTATGACAACAATTTCATTGAACGAGATTTTGTCACATACATTTCTGAGCACACAGCCAGATTATAATATCGATAATGATTCAAGATTATAAATGGATATTGACCCAAGATTATTAAAATTAAATATCAATCAATATCGATCTTTTTTTTAAAGCACTGATTTTTATCTTTTTTTCTTTTCATCATCTTTACTATATAACCCACAAGAGGATGTTACATTAATTGTTAACGACTCTTCTCTTAAAGTAAACGACAAAGTGAGCCTGAAAACTGTCAACTTCCCCTGTTGCTCACAAGATGGGAAAACGTATGTAGAAGTAGCATTGTCTTCAAAACTAAAAACCAATATCCGTCCTTTAAAACGTGTATGGGGTAAAACAACGATGGGGCTGTGAACCCCTTTACATGGAAGTTATTTGCTTTCCTCCTGCTATGTTATGATAATATTACGTCCTTAAACACCTCGATAAAATATTTACCTACCTACTTAGCAAAAAAACGCTGCTGTAAGGAAGCGTGAACATGGGAACAAGAGGTCATAAAATGTACGATATTTTTTCTTCAAAATATTTTTGTAAATTGACGAAAATATTTAGGTGTTAAAATATTTAAAAAGGCTTTGGTAGCGATATTTTCACTAATACGTTTATTGAACGTACTTTCCATTATAAAGATTACAAGGTTTTTATGGCAGACGAGTTCACGACCCATCTCATCATCATCATCTGCCGCTTGTGAACATCTAGAATGCCCACCAGACCTAAGCTTTTAGGTATCATAACCCTGTAATATTCATATTTTACTAGCAACTGATCCGTTCGACTTAAACACAGTGCCATTTTCACTCTACTGCTACATAACTGCAGGGAAGAGTCTCCTCCCGTGGCGGAGGGTGTTTATTTGCTCAACCACGATGTAAAATTGTGAAAATAAACATAACTGTTTGACTTTTTAATGATAATTTGTAATATATCATTTCATAGACACATTAACTATTTTTTTATATATTTCTTTTATAAAATCATATTATTAGCATAAACTAATCAAACAAATGTCTCTGGTGTAAAATGTTGCAAAGGGAGATTGGACACTTGAGCATTCGTGCGACGATAAGTAGTACTGTATCATTTAAGAAAAGACTTGTAACCTACTACCTTAAGTAAAGAAAAAAACAGTGTGTACATCAATATTTTCAGGCGCTTCACTTTCTTAATTTGGTAGCAGAAGAAATAGATATTTTTAAATGTACACTGAGTAAATTCACAATAATAATTATAGAGAATAGTTATATAGATTAAGTAGTAATTAGTTATAATTTATGTTCACTTCTCATTAGGTTTAACCTGTAAAAATAATTGTAAGTCTTAATTAAATAAATAAATAAAAAATATTATATACTTTTTTTATAAGTGTATAATGTATAGTATGTAAGTATAGATGTAGCAATTATAAGTTTTAGAAGGTACCTATGTGTAGTATTTAAGTAAAATGTAAGAGCGCCAATATCGCCAACAAACTGGCAACAGTTTGGCGATTTTGTATTATTAAATTAATGTGTATAAATTGAAAGAATAAATCACTTAAAAAAAAATGACAATAACGACGCTTATAATGACCCAACCTCGACCACCAGTTTTGCTTCTACTAGCTGTGGCTTAATATGTAGAACATGCCACATTTTTATCAACACAGGTATGAATAGGTATATTAAATAAATGTTTATCAAGAAATATTAAAGTTACGTAAATATTATCATAAAAACTAAAAGTAATAAAAGTTTTACACATGTCTGTTATATTTACCATTCCTAATAATAAAAAATACTAAAAATATGTCAATTATTTTGTTAGAAAACATTCATCCACTTGGCTCAGTATAAAATACACTCAAAACAAACGCCACTCAATAGAAGCACTACGTTAGTCAAATATATACATCAATTAACCACTAAGCTGTGAAAAAGGAAATAAAGAAGTGAGTAATGACCACAATGCGTGCAACTCTCATGGTGCTCATGAGCGCATTCGCGCTTGCTGTTGCTGAGCATAACTATTTCCTCAGCGATGAGTTTATTGCTCAGATTAATTCAAACCAAAACACTTGGAAAGCAGGTCGCAATTTTCCGCCAAACACACCAATGAAACATATCAAGAAATTAATGGGCGCTCGTAAAGATAATCATTTTGCGGAGCTACCGAGGAAAGAACACGATGCTGACCTCATTGCAAGTCTTCCTGACAACTTTGATCCCAGGGACAAGTGGCCAAACTGTCCTTCATTGAATGAAATCAGAGATCAAGGCTGTTGTGGAAGTTGTTGGGCCTTCGGTGCAGTAGAAGCTATGACGGATCGGTATTGTACATACTCCAATGGAACCCAGCACTTCCATTTCTCTGCAGATGATCTGGTAAGCTGTTGCTATTTAAGTAGCGGCTGTAATGGTGGAAATACATTAAGTGCTTGGGAGTACTGGAGAGATACTGGTCTAGTATCGGGGGGCAGTTACAATTCAAGTCAAGGTTGCAGACCGTACGAGATACGACCATCACATCCCACTCATATCCTGTGCAAGGGGTACGAAAAGACTCCTGAATGTAGAAACTCGTGTGACTCAGGTTACAACGTTGACTATGCTAAAGACAAAAGGTTTGGCAAAAGTGTTTACACTGTTTCTACTGAAGATCATATTAAAGACGAATTGTTTAAAAATGGACCGGTTGAAGCAGCGTTCTTTGTTTATGCCGACTTCTTGCATTATAGAACAGGTGTTTATAAGCACGACCATGGTGAATTGGCTGGTGGTCACGGTATTAAGATAATAATAATAATAATATTTCTTTATTATCTCTCAAAAAGGTACAAAAATTTATCAAATACAATATGGCAAAAATCTTTAGAACATAAGTTGGACCTTAGAGAGAGCTGGAGTCTGAACTAGGTTCAAGACCTGTATGACAGATCTCCAGGCTCACTCCTCCCGGACAATTTTCTGTTTTCTTTTACTGTATATAAGTATCTTAAAACATTGACAGTTAGAGATATAATGAACATTTTAAAAACAACACTAAAACTAAATTAATATAAAATATAAAACTAAGAGGAATGTGTGGGTGTTTATGTAAGTATTTGTGTGAGTGTGTGTGTGTGTGTGTGTGTTAGTTTTGTGTGTGAGTGGGTGTTGTGGATGCATATATTTAGTAGTGTATACTAAACAATCTAAGTGATTGTTGTTATGATATTTTCCGTGTCAGAGTATTCTAAGGGCAAAAGCCAGTTCGTAACGGTGCTTTTACATTGATTTCTACACATTGAATATATGTGCAAAGTTTTATTTAATTTATTATAAACGAAGCTACTCAGGAATACGAAAGATCTTTTGGCAAGTGATGTAGAAACTGATACTGATTGACAGACTGCATACTTTCGTCGCTTGTTATCAAATTTTCCTGGGTCAAAAGGTATGTTTTTGTGTGTGGTTAGCACTAGATTCAGTATGAAAAGTTTGCGTACTGAGAGAACCTTGCAGGTGTTGTATAGGTCGGAAGTGGGATGCCTGTAGGGGAGCTGCCAGCCAACCTTCAAGACGGCTCGTTGTGCACGTTCGAGTTTAAGTAAGTGTGTTTTAGTGGCACCGCCCCAGGCAACGATACAATACTGCAAAACAGACTGACAAAGAGCCAAATACACTAGTCTCAACACGTCTCTATCAGCAGCAGTCCGAAGATTTTTGAAAATGTAAATCATTTTCCGCATCCTACAGGAGGCTGTATCAATTTGGGGGTGAAAAGATAATTTGTTATCAATTTGAACACCGAGGTATTTTATTATATTTGTTCTCATTAGGCTAGGACAGCTACATGATACTAAAGTTGATGAACATGAATGGGCAATAAGTGACAGTGTTAAGTCTCTTGGTTGACCAGCGGAGGAGGTGGAGAAGGTAACATACTGTGTTTTGTTTAAATTTAGGGTAAGGAGATTATGATTGAGCCAGTTTATGACGAGATTAAGTCCAGATTGAGCATGCCTAAAAGTGTCCTCCCAGCTGTTACCGAAGAATATCAAGGATGTGTCGTCGGCATAAGTATAAATTGATCCCCCATTTAGGTTCAGCCTGCACAGATCATTGATATACAATAAAAAGAGTGACGGACCAATTATACTACCTTGAGGCACACCGTATAATATTGGAAGTTCATCACTGGTCCAATTTCCGATCCTCACACACTGCCTCCTACCAGTAAGATAGCTTTCAAAAAGGCACAATTGTGTACCCCTTATTCCAAGGCACTCCAGTTTGGTCAAAAGTATCGGCACAGAGATCGTGTCGAAGGCTTTTGCCAAGTCAAGGAAGATGCCCAAGACCTTTTGTTTTTTATCTAGTTTTGTAACAACCTCATCAGTTAGATGCAAGACTGCATCATTCGTGGAAATTCCAGGCCTAAAGCCATATTGCGAGGGTGCTAGCAACTGATTAACTTCTAAGTATTTCATGAGTCTTTTATTAATCAGTTTTTCTAAAAGTTTTGATAAACTCGACAGGATTGAAATTGGCCTATAATTGGACGGCTGATCCTTATCACCATCTTTATAGATAGGATGTACAACAGCAAGTTTGAATGCGTCGGGGAATACACCTGTGGTCAGTGAGAGGTTACATATAAACGTGATGGGGGTGGTAATAATGTTTATGTATTTTTTAAGTATAAGTGCTGATATATTGTCATATCCTGTAGCACAGTCACTCCTAAGGCCCATTATTAGCGAATGGATTTCACTCTCGTCGGTTTCAAGCATTACTAGGGATTGACTATGTTCGAGTCGGTGAGGAGACATAATGTTGGAACTCTGGGTTTGAACTTGTTCAGCTAAAATTTGTCCAATGTTTGCAAAATAGGTGTTTACCATGTTAACGGAATCTTTGGGGTTTGGGAGGGTTAGTAGCTCATTTGTATCTCTTGTTTGATGTCCAGTATTTGTTATGGTTTTTATAGTAGTCCATAAGCTTTTAATATTACTACGCGAGTTATTTAATTGTGTACTCTCAAAATTTCTTTTAGCGTTGCGTAACATGGTTGTGCAAAAATTTCTATATCTTTTGTAAGTAGTGGTTAATGTCTCATTTTGTGGGTTTTTTTTCAATTTTAAATGTAGGTAATCTCTATTTCGCAAGCACTTGAGAAGGCCCGGTGTCATCCATGTTTTTTTAGTCCTTTTGCGGTTTGGCACTGTTTTTATGGTAGTATTTGCAGCTATATTTGCCTTGAGCGTGTTAACGAAGTAATTAGTTGCGACATTTACGTCATGAGTATTGTAAACTGGATTAAAATCTGTCTGTAGCAAGTCTGTTTCTAATTTACCGTATTCAATGAATTTAACTGTTCTTGGTAATGGATTTGATTTACTAAAATTAAGTAGGAAAAATACTATTGTGTCATGGTCTGTTATAGTGGTATTAGCAACGTAACAAAAAGCTGGTTTATTCGTTTTTAGGATGAGGTGATCGATACAGGATCTGTTGAATCTAGTTGGGAGCACGTGAGCGGGTAGCATGCCATGATAAGCTACCATATTTAAATATTCGGCTGACCAAGCATCATTGTTTCCTGGTGAAATATCAATATTAATATCGCCCGTTAGTATTATGTTGGCGTAAGTTGATAGTGTCATTAAGAGGTCGTGAAGCGAGACCAAAAATTCGGCTGTATTTTGAATAGCTGGAGGTCGGTAAATGACAATAATAACTGTGTTCTTATTTATTACGATACATAAGCAATTTGCGTTAAGAACCAAAGGTTCAGTGAAGGTAGGTTTTAAGTGCGAGCGGTAGTACACCACGAGACCTTCGTTTTGAGTACTATGTAGCTTAGTAGTCGTAAAGTTGTAGCCTACCATTGCGGGTATATTTGAGGATTTTATGAGCCAACATTCAGTCAAAACAATTAAATCCCAAGAGGTCTTACTCCTTTCGAGTAGAGTTGTTAACCCTAGAAAATTCTTGTTTAGACTTCTTATATTTTGACACAATAAAGTAAAGCTATTTTGGTGGTTTCTAGCTATTTGCTGACAGTCATCTATCATACAGTAGGCAGACTGCGCCACCGACAGACGATCTAAATCACTATGCATGTCATCGAATTGAACCAGAAAACTTGCAAATCGTCAATCTAACCTGTACAAATATTTTTATGAGATGTGAAATTCTTGTCAGTAGAATGTTCATCACAAAGTATATTTTACATAGAGCTTTTACGCTGGAGCAGTGTGTCAAGGTCCCTGATAGCCTGTTAGTTAATATAGAAGGAGTAACTGGTATTATATTACAATTCAATTTAGAGCTGTGTTTATTTATAGAGTATGTGATTGTTGTTATAGCTTGTGTATATATGTGTGTGTAGATGTAAATAAAAATATGTATGATTAGAATATTTACGTGAAATAGAATATGCGTGTTTAGTTTTGAGTAGAATGTAAAAGCAAGGATGGGGTGTAAGTGTGATGTAGTGTAGTGTGGCAATATACAACAAAGATGAGTGCAGTAAGATATGTTAAAAAACTTAAAATTAGAGACATTGATAAGATCTGATTCACTTAGTTTCTGATCACAGTCTGATAATAGTCACTTAAGCGAGGTGACATCCTCCTCACGAACAATTTGTTTGGAAGGCTCACCCTCTTTTTGACGTATATAAACCTTGCCGTATGCCGTCCAGCAACTTGCTGTCTTATGGTTTCTGACGTATTCCCGACCAAGGTAGTATAACCTTAAGATATTAGGTTATGGAGTTGAGAATGGAACTAAATATTGGCTGCTTGCTAACTCGTGGAACAGTGGTTGGGGAGACCATGGTTTTGTCAAGTTTCTTCGTGGAGAAGATCACTGTGGTATTGAAAGTTCTATAGTTGCTGGGGAACCTTTATTCCCTTAATTTAATTTGTAGCAAATAAAAGTACATCTGTCAATATTGGTTTTTTCTATTTGATGATTATTATTGTGCTAATTAGCTAATTTATACAAGTACTTATAATACAAAAACCGTTCAAATTGTAAAATTAAAATGTACTAAAATAAAATAATGAAGTATATTTAGAACATTGACATTATTATTTAAAAACCACATTAAATTCCCTATTAAATGACATACATATAACACATATTCCTCATTATACGCATTTTTCAGATAATCCTTACAAAACACAAACTTGCAGGCTGTTGCGATTTTTTTGATGAGAAGTGTATATCGATAATAATTTTGAAATAAAATCCGTCAAGTCATGCAGAATATAATATTAACTATATATTCGGTAGACCAGCACCATCCAAGGTCGCGTAATGTGCGCATGTAAATTGTAAATTAAAAAATTGTGTAAATAAATAAATGTCCAAAAAGATTCGTCGGCATGGGATTCGAACCTCATTACCCAGCTCTTACTTTAACCATTTGTCTATTAACGAATTTTGAATTAATTTTAAAAATTAATTCACAATTAAGACGAAATTTAAATTCATTCAACATTGAAAAACAAATTTAAGCAAAGTCATACTATGGCTTGTAAACAAAGGATAAACATACTTTTATACTGTTTCTTTTCATAACCCCTAAATGTTATTTACACAATCACTGCAAACATTCATGTTAAAGCATACAAAGATTTGCAATAAGTGGAGCAGGAAGCATCAGCGTAGCAGTCAAATTGTATCAAAGTAAGCCACAGAGTATCCGTATGGTGATGGAGTAACATTACAATATGTCACCACGCCATCTCATCCCATGGGTGTCATAAAAACCGACTAAGGGGCTATCCGTAAATGTTATCTGTACGAATTAAAAAGAAGGAATACTTGAAATTAAACCATATACCAATCCGTCTGGCCAGCGTGGTATTAGTAGGCCAAGTATACCTCCGTCATGGGAGGAGGCCCGTCCTTGCAGTGGGACATTAATGGACTGTTATGATGATACAAACATTTGCAGTAAGAGTAAATCGAGCCCAAGGCAGCTGCGTAGCAATCAAAGACTATAACCACTAAGCCATAGAGGTCGTATAGGTGACATTACTCCATAATTACCAGAACAACGACACTATCCAAAATAATAAACCAAATAAGAACCGTATCATCAAAAGCCTCGTGTCCTAATAACAGCTTATTGCGATCACTAATACGCCTGCAGAGCGTATGATTAAACCACTAATCAAACGTTTATTGCTAACGTTTGGTCCCCTCACCTAATAGTCAATGCTATTTGTATTTATCTATCGGAATTAAGCAAAGAATCGAAGCTGGTCTCTGAAACTGATGTTTTGTTGATCCCAATATTAGTAAACATTATAAAGTAGATTTTTCTTTTTTTTCTTTATAATTCTGTTTTCTTTTGTTTTGATTTTTTTAAGATAAAATCCAATGTATGTGTGTTTTTGTCATAGTTTGCAAAAAAAAAAGTAATTTTATGCAAACTATGACAAAAACACACATACGTTTCTAAGCACACAGCCAGATTATAATATGGATATTGACCAAGATTATAATATCAATCAATATCGATCTTTTTTAGGGTTCCGTACCAGTTTAGAAAAAACGGAACCCTTATAGGATCACTTTGTTGTCCGTCTGTCCGTCTGTCTGTCGAGACCATTTATCTCAGGAACGCGTGGAGGTATCAAGTTGAAATTTTCATCAAATACTAAGGCTTGTTGCCTCTTAGTGCCGTAAAAAAATCAAACTGCTAATCCAACGCAATCAAGAGATATAGCCGTTTTTGTCGCAAATTTAGAGGGGTAAAGGCAAAAACCTACAGGGTACTTCCAGTCTACTTACAAACTTGAAATTTGGCATGAAGCAAGGTCTTATTGTAAATGTAATGGGAAAATTCCGAAAACCTTAAATTTTTACTTCAATCATATTATATTTTGATTTCATTGAATTTTGGCGGGAAAGCTGAGTCACGTGTCAGTCTTGTTATGAGTTAAGTAAAAAGAAAGAAAACACTATAGATTATTCAAGTTCAGTATGATTATTCAAGTTCAAATATTATTGATTTAATATTTTTATCATATTTTATTTATTTCATGAGTCAACATAGGAACAATCAATATTTATCAGAATCCTTTTATTGGCATTAGTGCCAATCATTTTTATTTAATACTGTTCAATCACATAATAATAATTAAGTTTAAGCAAACATTCATCAACATCAACAAAACAATTTTAAAGTTAAGAAAAATTTTGTAAAAGTCAAGCCAGCGTTTAATGATTGGGCTACTGTTGGCATACATAAAAGTAGACGTAGATTGTATGAATTATATGATTTAAAGAAATATAACTATAATCCTACTTTCATAGAGTATGTTAGAAATTATTCAAAAATATTTAGGAAAGTTTGTTGGGAAGCTAAATCTCTTTATGTAAGTAACATAATAAAGCAGTCTTCAAACAAAGTTAAAGCTACTTGGCGAGTTATTAATGAAGCCAAGGGTAAGCCTCCGAAACAAATAGGGAATTTAAACTTAACTTTAATTGATAATGGTAGGACTGTAAAAAATGATGTTGATGTAGCTTATGTTTTTAATGACTTTTTTGTCAGTATACCAGTAGCCACTACTAAGGCTTTAAACGCTTCTTCGATAGGTGCGTGTAACTTTTTAAATTCGTGTGTAGCAAAATGTGACACCAATTTTGAATTCAAACATGTTAGTCCTTACGACATTGTTAACGCTTTTCAATCTCTTGCTTTGAAAAATTCTGGTGACTTATGGGGCATGTCAGTAAAGGTAGTCAAAAGTATAATAGATGTAGTAGCTCCTTATTTATCAGTTATTTTCAATAGGTGTGTAGATTCAGGTACATTTCCCGATTTAATGAAATGTAGTAAAGTTGTACCACTTTTTAAGACAGGTAGTACGACGGATCCTGGTAACTATAGGCCTATATCAATTTTACCGGCTTTTAGTAAAATATTTGAAAAAATCATGCTTAGACAATTATTGAAATATTTTAATCAGAATAGCCTACTGCATGAGGATCAGTATGGCTTTACAAAGGGTTGTTCCACGACTGATGCAGGGGTAGCTTTATAAAAACAAATTTATAATGCTTGGGAGAATTCTTGCAACGCTATAGGTGTATTCTGCGACCTTTCAAAAGCATTTGACTGCGTATGTCATGAAACGCTTGTACATAAACTTAGACATTACGGTTTGAATGATTCTTCCTTAGCTCTTCTCTCATCCTACTTGAGTGGTCGTACTCAATATGTTGAAGTTAAAGATTCGAGGTCCTCAGGCTTGCCCGTAACGTTGGGTGTGCCGCAAGGTTCAATTTTGGGTCCATTTCTGTTTTTAGTGTACATTAATGATTTACCTTACCATTTAAAAAACATTTGTGACGTTGTACTGTTCGCTGATGATACATCTTTAATATTTAAAGTTGCTAGAAATAGGACGCATTTTGACGAAGTAAACAATGCACTCACAGAAGTAACTAAATGGTTTACTGCCAATAACCTTGTACTTAACCCAAAGAAAACGAAATGTATTAAGTTTGCATTACCAAATGTAAAAAACCTTGGCCCAAGTCTAATTCTAAATGGTGAACTGCTGGAAGCTGTTCAATCCACAATGTTCCTAGGTATAAAAATAGATGAGAAGTTACAATGGGGTGCGCACATATCTTATTTATCAGCGAGGCTCAGCTCAGCTGCTTACGCTGTTAGAAAAGTTAGATATTTGACAGACGTAGACACAGCTAGATTAGTTTACTTCAGCTATTTTCACAGCGTTATGTCATATGGTATACTATTGTGGGGTAGAGCTGCCGATATACAAAGTGTATTTATTTTACAGAAAAGAGCTATCCGTGCCATTTATCGGCTTGGAGCACGAGAATCGCTTAGAGAATTATTTAAGGAAATAGGTATTTTAACCGTCGCTTCCCAATTTATTTATAACAGTATACTGCATGTAAGACAGAATATACATTTATATACCAAAAGAAGCGAAATTCATACGGTAAATACTAGAAATAAACATAAACTGTGTGTCCCTCATTACCGTTTACACAAAGTACATCAATCGTTTATGGCACTTAGTATACGCCTTTATAACAAAGTACCTGTAGAGATATTAGTGTGGAGGCTTGTCGGTAGATGACGCTACATTAGAATTACCGATTACTTCATTTAAAGAAAAAATTAAAAGTTGTTTAGTAGCCAAAGGATATTACACTCTTGAGAATTATGTTAGTGACCGGAATGCCTGGATTTAAAATACGTCTATGAATTAGGACTCGCAGAAAAATTACTTTGGTCGATGTGAAGTAAGGGCGTCCCTCTGCCATTTGTATCTCCCCTAATTTTAGTATCTTTTTTGCTGCTCTTATTGTCAGGACTCGTCATGCTCACTATAATGTCATTGCTTGTGGTGGCGTGGAGGCCGGGTCAATCCCTTCCCTACAATATGGCGAGGGGGTTGATGGCTGACCTTTGCGTTATACTCGTGAACGGGTGCTACTTGGGGTGACTGGTCGACCCTGACATTAATAAATTTACATTTTAATACACTTCTGAGTTTTTATTTAAAGGGTCATTTGGCTGAGCGACGCCTTTATTACTGGATAGTTGTTTATGGATGTGATTTGATGCTCCCACTTCTATGTACTACCTACATCACGACGCTACCTTTATAATTGAATAATCCTTGGTTATGGTTATGTATGGTATACAATGGTTGCAGCGCCTACTTACAGTTATCTCCTATGTAAAAAAAAAATGACGTCAAGAAAATGCAGCAGTAGAGTTTGTTGCGCCGCTTCTTCTCTACTAGCGCTTTGGAGGCGGTGGTAAAGTTTTCAAAACTTTGAAATGTTAATAAACTTAGATTAAGTAGTGTTAGATGACGTCAAAAAGATACAATATTATTGTACTACTTTGAATAAATAAATGAATACTGAATACTGAATTAAAGTATTTTATCATTTATGTTTTGTATAGTAGCCTTTGTCAATAATATTTTATGGTACGTATTTTATATTTTAGTCTGACACGAAGTCCACTCTTATAGTGCCAACAATTGCGTGGCTCAGCCAATATTTTAATTCTACATTTTCAGTTTTTCTGAAATGACAAGCTAGTAATATCACAAGTAACAAGTTGACTTTAGTTTTAAATTATTTCAT